>CM070599.1:37386575-38694706 GCA_036346395.1 Hsuehochloa calcarea | reverse complement strand
ACAGACTTAGTCAGTTGCCCATGGCGATGCCCGGAGTTTGCTCGGGGGTGACGGATTCCGGTGCCGGCGGAGGGTAGGCTGAAGCCTGTTGAAACCCCTGTTAGAATCGCCTCTGGTGTGAACAGTGAAACGATCCGCTACAGTAACTACACAGTAGCGGAATACTGCTCCGTTAGATCTGGCCGATCCTAGTACAGAATTTAGTGTTCGGTGTAGGGGAGGGCTCTCTGCTGTGCGCCTGCCATCTCAATGTAAGGTGCGGACTGAAACCACGCATCCAAGCAGCACATGCACGCACGTGTCAATTAAGCAAGAGACTCTTACAACAACCACCGCCTGCTGGCTGGTTAGAATCATCAATCATAATGCTAGTACGCTACGCTGTGGCCGTACCATGATCGGATAGTTTGCAAACCGTTAGGGGCTACTACGACGACAAGCGCAATATGGATTCTTGATCGGGTAAACTTTTTCGGTTAAAATTAGTGTCTCTGCTAAAGTAGATTTATATAATTTATATAACAGAAGTCTATTTTATAACGGTTATGAACCTATGACCAGTACCTAAAAAAGCCCAATCCCTTTACTATAGTCAAATTGGTCGCAAATCAGTTTGAGTTATAAGACGACAAGTCATATGGTTTTGGGTTATCCTCGACCAGCAAACTGATCAGGGACATAACAGTTTCCCACGTGACTAACGTGAGAGCGGTTATTGGTAGGGGTGTAAATGGAGCGGATAATTCCTAACCGACCGAAAGCTTACAGAACGAATACGGAAGAGATAAATGGTTATCCGCTACTATCCATGTCCGACTTCGACTCCGAGGAAAAGTGCAGAATATGATACGGGATGAGCGATATCTATTCGTATGCATCCGTATATCAGGTGATATGAGGAAAGCATATTGTAACTTCACTTAGAAACATGATAACAAATAGTGGCTTGTTGCATCTGAGCAGGAAGGGGATACTAAGTGTTTTTTTCTTCAACATCTTAATGATTAGTCTCCGTATGTTCATTCTGATTGCACCCCTACTGTCTAATGTCCTATGTAGGAATGCAAAAGAAGCGGATAATATCCGACCGACCGAAGGCTCGCAGAGCGAATACGGGAATGGGTAGCCAACACTACCCGTGTCCGATTCTGATTCTGAGAAAAAAAAACACGGAATATGATACAGGATGAGCGATATTCGGCCTTATCTGCTCCGATTGCACCCGTAGTCATTAGAACATCTTGCAACCTACGACAGTTGACTAAGAGATATGACGGTTGGCATGAACTACCACCTCTTCAATAGCTATAACCGGGGTAGCCTCACACATTCTGTAATAACATGTTCATTAAACAATATCATAACACTACGATCACTTCATCTATTCTATAGCATCCCCATTATATTCTCATACATTCATTTTCTCCACGGCAATAAGAGGTCTTCACTTAGATTGTGCTCTCATTTTATTTCACCGGATAAGCTCGATAGGGGACCCCGTGTCCCGATCATCGACAGTTGGCGCTAGAAGGAAGGCGTCATCAACTCGAAGATCATTGATGTGATGTTCTCACGTCCTTACCAATGGACGAGAAGAACGCCTTTGATCTTGCTGACTACACCGACCTCATGGATAAGGACTATGTCCCTGAGGAGGCATGGAAATGCGATTTATACCTCGAGTACGTTCTTGAGGGAGAATATTCGTCGCCTTCAACCCAACACATTGGGAGTGGACGGTGGGGACGCCATTAGGGCTAGAAAAATAGCTCGAGGCTCGCAAGCTGGCTTGGCTCATAACGAGATCAAGCCGGCTCGGCTCAGAAATTTTCGAGCCAAGTCGAGCCGCCAGTCCAGCTCGCCAAAAAAAGAGCTGAGCTCGAGCTGGCTTGCAAGCCTAGTTTGGCTCGCCCAGCGCCCAGGCCCACCGTGATTCCCTACACCACGTGCGCGTCGCTGCGTCAGTACCCTAAGTGCCTAACCCCCTGGTACCCTTTCTCCCCCCGATCCCTAAATCCCTGATTCCCCATCCTCCCCCAACCCTCTTTCTCTCCGGAGTCCCCATCCTCCCTTCCACCGCACTGCCGCGCCCCATTTGCCACAGTCCAGTCCTTCCCCCTGGCCCTCGTCCATCCCACCCCATCCTCTCCTCCATTCGCCGCCCCTTCCATCGTGCCGCCGTCTAGTCCTTCCCCTTGCCTACCCCCATCCATCCCATCCCATCCTCTCCTCCATCCGCCACCCTCCATCCGCCTCGCCGTCCAGTCCTTCCCCTACCCCCTGTGTAATAGTGCCGCTTCCCCATAGGAGGAGGGCGCGGAGTGGGAGTTCTCCTTCCCTCCGCTTGAGGCCCCTCTAAACGTTGACACGGCAGAGGTTCTTGATATTTTTGTCGGTGCCAAGATGGAGAGGAAGACGAAGGCGAGGGGCGAGTTCTTGGAGGTGACAATGGGCGCCAACGACCTACCTAGGCCAATATGGAGGAGATCAAGGAGCTTCTCCTCATCCAAAAGGTGATCAACCCCAACTTGGAGAGGTGGCTGCGGAGGATGGAGGCAGTCACCGATCTCGCGTTTCTGTGCTGTTTGATTGTTTCTGTGCTATTCTCACGATTTTGTTTGTTAAGATGTGCTTGTTTTGGATGAACTGATGCAATGGGTCTTGTAAGTTGTAACTATTGTTCTTGAAGAATTTTTACATGTTTCTTAGTGCTGGTTTGCTGCATGATAGAAATTTTTTCTTGATCTTGTAAGATCAGTTTGGATTAATTGATTGCAATGTGGGAATCATTCAGATTTTCTGTTTGCGATATGATCGTAGCAATGCAATCAATCTGTAATGCCGTTTTTGCTTGTCAATTTCATGGCTCACAACCCTGCTCAAGCTTCATCCCGAGCCAAGCCAAACCAAGCTTCCCTCCTGGCTCGTTTTCAAAATGAGTCGAGCCGAGTTCACTTTTCATCCGAGCCGAAATAAGCCTGGCTCGAGCTGGCTCGACTCATTTCCACCCCTAGAAACCACTGCGCATCAAGAAATCACGAGGGAAATTATATTCTCACTTCTATCTCAACCGGATAGAAAAGTCATCGCGATGACAATACCGTGGCGGCCAACGATGATCTTGATGACGGTGACCATGTTGAAGTTCTGGAAGAATCTGCTTGAGAACATCAACTCTCAGGTCTGGATTACTATCCCTCTTCTGATGAGGATGGGATGTTCTCACCCTCTATCCGCTCTGAGTTTCGTGCATGTGCAGTTGTCAGCGCCAACGAGATTGCTGAGCAACGGGTGGGACGTGAACAATGTGAGGCCCAGGAGCAAGCCGAACATTTGGTACATGAGAAACACAACAATAAACTTCTCGCCACTAAGCAAAAGGCAATGAAGGAGGCTCGTCGCTAGTACCACAATAGCGCAGTGGGGACATCGATGAGGCCTATCAACTACGCGAATAGCAAACAGTGTCCGCAACTATGCCCCAAGGATGACGTTAAGAGATTTAAATATTGTACCATTACCTTCGCAGAAGAGACTCCCATCGACAGAGTTTGCATACTTTCAAGTGCAATTTCCAACCATCATAATGGAGAAAATGATGAACTTGACCTTCTGGTCATTCGTTCATTGACTACTAACCTGCAAGAGGTTGCTGCAGAAGTACATTGTCATTCGCAATTATCAAGGTCTCAGAGCAGTTTTAGGGCAGTCCACTCAGCCTCTAGACATTGCCGTCACGGTAGCAACCTTCGTCAAGATGACGATCAGCCTTGGCGTAACGTGTTTGACATAATAGGCCCAGGTGAGCGCTCTAACCATGGTCGTAGAAGTCTTCCTTCTCCTTACAATTATGATGAAGGTCATAATATCCGACCACGATTGGGGCCATACACGGGTGCAAGGTTTTCTCACTCGGACTAAGGGTTGTTACCTAGCGCCAGCTCTCCCGCCCGCAGGCGCCTCCGGCGTGCCGCTCTCTGACTCGGCCTCCTCTCGGCTTGCCCCTCTCTTGTGCGCTCTGGCTCAGCCGGCCCGGCCTCCGGCCACCGGCACAGGTGCCCGGCCTCCTACTCTCGGCGCCCTTGGATCGGTTTGCTACGAAGGTGAATCCTCACCCTAATCTCTTTCTTGACTCCTCCCCTTATTGCTCTGAGATGTGAATGGATTGATGATACTCCTAATGTGGTACTGATGCGCAAACTGGCAGTGGAAAAGGGATGGATTACCTCTGCTGGTTTTATTGATTTTGGGGAAGATGGGGGATTTGGCGGCGGCGACCGATACTTACGATGTTTCCCAGGGCGACGACATTGAGGAAGGTGGAGGAGTGCCGTGCCGCGTCGTCGTCGGAGGGGTCGTCGGCGGCAAGGAGCGAGTGTGCCTGGTGCATGGACTTAGACAGCTGCAATAGCTCCTCCATGGCTTCCATCCTCGATTTCTCCAGCAGTGGTGGCCACGGATCTCATGGGATCGGGAGCGGCGGCAGAGCCCTGGATGCGATTTGAAATCTGCGGGGACGGGACTGGAGAAATGAGATGTGGGGATGGTCGATGGTTGTAACACCCTGACTATTCGGAAGCCAAGATGCTACCTAAAGAACTAACACACAACCAAACTGCGGAAGAATTTAAACTGTAACATGGCAGGAATAAAGCCTGAATTCATTAGAACATAACCAAAGAATAATTAAAACGAACCACTAGCATCATTTGACAAGAAAGCATAAAATGGAGAGAAATATCATGTAGTAGTAAAATTATTTATTATAGTTCCTCGGTTAACAAATGAAAGACATAATCGACATTATTAATGAGTAAATTATGATAAACTGTGTGAAATGTGCTTGTCTACTCCCTCCCAACAAAGCCATGATCAACGATCACCTAAATAAATAAATAAAGCAAGAATGAATCGAAACTCAGCAAGTACAGTAAACAATTGATATACAAGATTATGAACAAGTCAATCTCAATACGAATTATGAACTTATCTCTGAACACTTATGAGTATGAATGGAATGAATGGATGCATTGAAAGGAATGGACTGCACGCAAGCTCATACCGGTATAGGGAATGACACACCCGTCGGTGCTCACTTAAGCTCGTACTTAACAAAGTCCGGGATCCAATCACCGTATAAAGAACGTTTCATATGTGTGTCCGAAATTGCCTACATTGGAGTGGTGGGTATTACGTGCCCATACTGGAATTGATGGGTCTTAACAATTCCACTCCCGTGGACAGAACATGAACAATGCAAGAATGGAATGAACGCATGCAATGAATGTAACAACTTTTATCCACATGGATTATTAACTAAGAACGAATGTATATCATGAAGTATGAACATGGATCATAGCAATAACAGCGCATCAACAACATTCAACAGAAATCAATATATCTTAACACATTGTACTTGCCTTCCGTGATGTGACGTGCTAGGAGGCAACGAAGGTGCTCCTACACTCGCCGCCTCGCCGCCTACACTAATGCGTATTAAAAAATAAGAACACATGATATGACGATGCTACCGGTGATCTACCATACCCCTTGACTACCCAATACAACGAATAGACCCGAACTGAAAACATACAATTCACCTATCTAAAACAATTCTGGACAGCGACACAGAAAAATTCATAATTAATGATCTGGAACTCGGAATGACATGAATCCAGTGCCCAATGAAACTTAACGAACAAACCTACAACACACTAGTTGATAAGACTTCCTAATTCTGCAAAAATAATTGACTAAACAGCAGGCGAAAATGCTTGAAAGACCTCTGTCCCGATGTTCAGAACAGCAACGAAGAATATAAGATAACTTTTGTTCTATAAGTCCAATTTGAGTGTTATTTATCAATGTGGAAAGATAATTTTATTATCTACAAAAAATGTTTTGTGTGACAAGTCTGAATCTGACCCTAAACAATTAATATTTCATCAAACAACTAATATGACAATTCTCGTCGGGTTTCTCAGGACAACAATAATGAATCTATCATAACTTTTGAACAACGGGTTTGCCCCACCCTGGGCCGGAGGTCCAGGGTCCATGAATTTTCAAAAAACTCAAATTTTCAGAAAAATTATCTCTCCCGAACAAATTTCGCTCAAAACGAAATCCGGAGTATTACATTCTACCCCCTTAACAGAATTTGACCCCGAATTCTAATCATCGAAACACATACGAGGGCGGAATACTACATAATTGAAATCAACGTTTTAACACGTACCAAAAGCGAACAGATCTGATACTGCTCTCGTATACGGGACTCTAGCTCCTAGGTGGCTTCTCTCTCAGTTTGATGAGACTAAAGAATCTTAACATACTTCAGGGTCTTGTTCCTCATAATTCATTCTGACTCTTCTAATATTTTCACTGGCCGGGACTCGAATGTAAGATCTTGCTCAATGCTCAAAGGTTCCAAGGGAATAGCATGTTCTGGATCTCTCTGGAATTTTCTCAACATCGAAACATGAAACACATTATGAACTCCGCGCATGGACTCAGGAAGATCCAAGCGGTAAGCCAATCTCCCAATTCGTGCCATGGTGGGAAATGGTCCAACGTACCTTGGGCTAAGTTTTTCTTTGGTACCAAACCGCACTACGCCTTTGGTAGGCGATACTCTCAACAGGACCTCGTCCCCCACTTCGAATTCCAAATCTCATCTTCTGACATCTGCATAGCTCTTTTGTCGGCTTTGGGCGTAATGATTCTTTCTAATCTCTCGCTACTCGGCACATCACTGAACCCAATCGGGACCCAAACCTGCTCGCTCTCCAACTGCATCCCAACACAACGGGGATGTGCACTTCAGCTCATAAAGAACCTCAAACGGAGAAGCTCAAATACTAGCGTGATAGCTGTTATTATAGGCGAACTCTGCCAAAGCCAAGTGATCTTGACCGTTGGATCTGGATTGAACAACCAATATTAATAGGGCTCTCACCTTCAAACCATTTAATCACCCTACATACTCCTACATCCAATGTGACTTCATTAATGCGTCTGCATTAAACACTACATGCTCCCATCACTAATATTCTACATTAAACACCCTGCATGATCCAACAGTCAAGATTATCATTAGCACCGAGCACTCAATTACCCATTAATACTATATATATATATATATATATATATATATATATATATATATATATATATATATATAGCATCATAGCTTGCAAGTAACATTGCTTTGACTTGCCCCAGCAACCAATCAGAGACGAAGGTACCAATGTTCCTAATGAACAAAGATTCAAAGGAATGCTATACCATCTTCAACCTCAAGTACATGTGTATTTGTTCTTCAAATTCATTGGTTTGCGAGTTAATTAGGCGATGATACTCGCAAGAATCTTGTATGCAAAAGTGTTAGGAAATTATACATACTTGGAAAACTTATTCATAGGTCAGCACGAATGAGTAATGACGTTTGAGAGGAGATAAATGTTTTGGTGGAGCCGTGGAGGAGATTAACTTCAAGGATCTTTAGTATGTGTCGCGTTCGCGCATACAGCGTGGTACAGCCTACAGGGGAGGCAAGAGGATGATGGATCAAGCTTTTTTTTTTAATAGTAGGGAAGCAAATCAAATAGAGTTTGCCTTCCTTATTAACTTTGTGGCCTTCTCCTACCTTGTGCTGTTGCGCAGTCGCACTTGGCTTGTGGTGTCGTTGTAAACACCCACTTGATTGTTCTTAGGTAATGGGCTCAAAAGTGTGCAATCTTTTGAAGAGATACTGCCAATTTTGATGTACTACTTGTCATAAATTACAGAAAAGATTTGCATTTTCCTATATTATTCCTACAGTAGGCTCAGCCTGTTCGCAGGGTAGATTGTTGACGCCGGAAGAAATGAGTTCGGGCAAAATTATTTGTGGCATAAATTGGGAAGATTTATTTGGACGTTGCTCAGTATTGTAAACAGTTGTAGGACCTATCACTAATATTCCAGCTCATTTACTAGATCATTAGCAGAAGGATTCCATGGTTGCTTTTCGGACATTGTTCTGACTTTACCTTCCAAAACAATGTTGGAGGACACCAATAAACACGGATCCATAATTGAAACAACTTCCCCATTACTCTCAAGCTCCACTGTCCCCACTGTTAAGAAACCGGGCCCAGACTGCGAGAGTCCTCGCCCAAAGACGGCCCGTGACAACGGAGAGTCCTGGCCCAATTGAACTCCTCATCCCGTAGTCTATAAATAGAGGGTCCCCCTCTCATTGTAACCCTAATTGATCCGAAGCACAAAGCGCACCACAAGTCCCGCATATCTCTGTGTTCATTCTCATCATTGTGTTCTTGTGTTCTTCATCGTTCTTACGATTCGATCATTGTATACGAGGTACCCGTCGGATCGACTCGCCAAATGACGGTACTCAACACGTTATCGCGACGATCGACTCTCCTCGCATCGAAGGTAACCGTCAAGAACGACACTCGTAGATTGAATCGTTTTCTAGATTGCTTTTCAATTCTCGCAAATTTGGCATTCTAGATTGTTTTCTGCGGTGCAACTGTTCTAATCTACCGCGAAAGCAGATTTGAAGTCGCGCAGACAATGCCGATCGGTGGATTGTACGAAAGATCGGATGTTGATTGCATCGCAGATTATCGATAAACAGATATTTTTCTTTTTTCGTATGAACAAAGACATACGACAAAAAAAGGGGGGCGCCACCGACTAGTCGCCACACCGCCGCCGCGGCCACGCATCCCCACCACCCGGGCATGCCGCCGCCACCGGCTTGAAGCCGCACGGCACTCCAAAACCCCACGCCACGGGCGGCCTTGAAGCCGCGCGGCCGAACATGAAGCCGCCGCGAGCCGCCCGGGCGGCACCGCATGAAGCCACCTCCATCGCCGCCGCCTCCGCAGAGACGACACGCCTCGGCGCCGCCGCCACCGCCGCCTCGCATCCGTAGCGCGCACCGCCTTGCCGCCTCGCAGATCGCATGAAGCCGGTCGCCAGCGCGCGCATGAAGCATCGCCGCGACCGCCGCCGCGCGCCTCTGGCAGATGCCGCACCGCCGCCGCGCCGCTCTGGCAATGCCGCGCCGCGCCGCAAGGCCTCTACCCGGGCTTCCGACGAAGCGCCGCCTCCGAGGCTAACCGCTAGAAGCGGCGCCAGCCATGCGAGCCGGCGGCCGCCTCCTCGCCGCAGCCGCAGACGGAGCGGTCGCCTCCGCCTCAGATGCGACCGCCTCGCCGAGCCTGCCGCCACGCGTAGAAGCCGCACCGCCTCCGTAGCATCGGCCGCCCGCCAAGGCCACGGCCAGCCGCCGCCCATGCAGCGCCACAGACGGCAAGCAGACACGCCAAGCCCCGCTCGATCCGGCGCCGCCGCTGCAGCAGCCGCCACTGAAGTGAAGCGGCGGCTCCCATGAAGGGCCGCCGCGCCACCTGGCAGCCAAGTGGCTCCTCCATGGGAGCCACCGCCGCCGAGAAGGAGCGCTCCTTGGGAGCCGCCACCGAGGAGAGAACAGGTAGGAAACCCTACCCCTGACTCTGGGGGCTTTTTCTGCCGTGAAGTAGGGCCCAAAAGGCCACCCATATAACCGATTTTAAAAGAAAAAAAAAAAAAAGGGGCCGTTTTGCAGAAAGGTCCTCGGTTTTTCCGTAAATTACGCGAAAAATTTCTCAGAATTGAAATTTTCACGTTTTAGCCCCTAGAAATTGCAGACCAATAAAATTCGTATTCCGTAAGAAAAGGGCCTCGAATTCAAATTTTGAATCGGTTTTGCATTTGAAGCATATTTTACCTTGTTATTATTATTTCTATGCAATTTATTTACTATATTTACTGTTTTGATTATTTGTGATTATTATTTTTGCTTTTAATCACTGAAAATAGCAGTAAATCATGGAAATGCATAGAAAAATATGAAAACATTATAAGAATTTTTGCAACCATTTTTTGGCAAATTACCAGCAGTAATCTTATACACTTTCTGTATGAATATGCAGATGACTGGTATTACGAACCGGGAGTTCGAAGAGCTGGCCCAGCATGGCCATAATTATCTGACTTGGGCATCAGATGTCGAGATTGTACTTGGAGCAAAGAAGCTCCGTGCTGCTATTGGACTTGACACCCTGAAGGACGTCGCTCCAACTGCTGAGGGAAATGATCAAGCACTTCATTTCCTCAGACATCATCTCTGCCTAACACTCAAAAATGAGTACATGGCGGAAAAGAGCGCACTAGCCTTATGGACCGCACTCAAGAAGCGGTTTGAGAAGCTAAAGTACACCATCCTTCCTCGTGCGAGCAGATTGGAACCGATCGCTTTGCCGACTACAAGACCGTGGAGAGTACAATTCTACATTGCACGTAATTTGTACAAGTCTTCAACTATGTGGTAAAGTAACCACGCATTTGTTGCGAAGATAGAAAAACTCTCTACCTTCCACCCAACGCGGTTCAATCCGCACGCAACTATCGGCAGGATGGCTACAAGGAGTATGCCGAATCGATCGATATCATGCAAGTTATGAAGCTCAAGATGAAGTTCTCCAAAGAACTACATCTCACGACCACCTAGTAGCAAAGTTGGACTTGAAGTCAACGCATAGCGGCTACAAGGTGAGAAAGCCTCACTCAACGTAAAGAGGCGGGAAGGGTAAGGTCATGGGTCATAAAACCAAGCGATCGCCCAAGCCAAGAAGGGTGGACAAAAGAAGCGCGACGGAAGCCATATGGTCGTGGGACCAAATTTGCTTCAAATGTGGCACTTGGGGTCATTGGTCCCGTGTTTGCCATGAATCGCAACACGTGATCGATGCATTCAAGGCCAAGAAGAAGGGCAAAGGACAGCATGAGGCACACCTTGCCATTGCAAGCATAGGGGATCCACAATCATGGAATGTACCCATGGATGTGGACATCCCGATGGCCGCTCCCACCACACCTCCTTTGGACATCACAAAGGCGGCAGTGTGAGTTGCCAACGAGGAGCAGATGAATGAAGCGCAGATCCGTGTAAGTATCTTCATTCTTCACGATTCGATCTAGTGCACGATTGCACTTAGTTTTATAGTCATTTACAGTTTTTGGTTGCAATAGAATAATAATCTTGCATAATGGTTGTAAGCTCTAGGAGAGCAAAGAAATAAATTCTTATTATGAGTCATGCATGACTTTTTCGTATTAATAAAGGCAATTTGTGTTCTGTTTTGGAGTACTTTATATATATGGTTGCTTGCTACCCTATATTAATAAATATTTCATATATATCGAACGCTGTGGCGCCTATGGAGGAAGTATGCTTAGCGACATATGCACAACGAATACCATATTAAGAGAGACAAAATTTTTTCACCAATCAAGAAGAATGTCGGTAGTCTTACAACAATCGCAGCAAATGATACTTGTGTAATAGGCTCGGGAAGAGCCACAATTATACTCCGATGGGCACAACATTGGTCATTGAAGAAGCCTTGTTGTACCCGAATCCACTAGGACTCTCTTAAGCTTTAAAGATATCCGCGCTAACGGTCTCCACGTGAGATCAAGAAGAGTATGGTAAGGAATACCTACTCATTACAAAGCGAGGAAAATGGAAAAGGGTATTAGAAAGACTTCCTTCATATGAATCGGGCTATACTACACTCATATTAAGGCATCTGCAAATTATATTTGTCATGAAAACGATTTTTAGAAGCTCAACTTTTCTCTCTCGCATGATAGATTAGGCCACCCCGGTCTTAGAATGATGAGAAATATAATTACTAATTCTCGTGACATAATATCAATGTAAAGAATTTTCCGAATCCGAAGATTTCGTGTGCCTCGCATGTGCCACCGAAAATGATTACTAGACCTCTACTCAAAGTAAAGGATGAAATCCTCGCATTCTGGATCGTATCCAGGAGACATTTGCGTCCTATACACCTGTCGTGGCCATTTAGGTACTTTATGGTGCTCATCGATGCTTCCTCGAAATGGTCGCACGTATGCATCGCTCACGAGAAACCACGCTTTTGCAAAGCTGATCTCGCAGATAATTAAGATTAAGAATAATTTCCCTGATCATCATGTGAAGTCCATCAGGATGGACAACGCCGGAGAATTTACTTCAAAGGCTTTTGATGATTATTGTATGGCAATGGGAATTACCGCTTGAGCACTCGCACCACATGTCCACACCTGAATGGACTAGCGTAGCATTGATTAAAAGAATTAAATTCATTGCCCGACCGCTCTTGCAATTGTAATTTGCCAACTACATGTTGGGGACACGCAATCCTACACGCAAAGAATCTCATCAATTTTCACCATCAAGATATAACATCCATTCACCTATGCAACTAGCGCAAGGGTCAACACCGAAAATATCCCATCTTCGAAGGTTTGGTTGCAAGGTTTATGTACCTATACCACCACCGCAGCGAACTGCAATGGGCCCTCTCCGAAAGTCTGGGATATACATTGGTTATGAGACAACATCCATAATCAAGTATCTGGACCCAATGACTGGAGATTTGCATACTGACGCTCACGACAAAGATATTCGATGAGGATAGTTTCCGTCATTAGGGGGAGGAAATCAACCCCTTGATGAAAAATGTCGGGAATCGACGTGGCAAGCCACGGGAATCCATGCACATGACCCGCGCACTGGTGAAACAAATAGAGAAGTCCAGAAGATAATTGATTTGCAAGCATTAGCGAATCAACTGCCTGACCACTTTAGTGATTTGAAAAGTGTAACCAAGTCGCATGTGCCTGCACGCAATGCGCCGGAGAGGGTTGAAATACCAAAGAAAATTGAAAGTATCCCTAATCCCGCCCGCAGGCCTCGTAATAAAAGGACGAGAACTTCGCCCTCGAATCCCAAGTAACCGGGACGCTGGCGAAAAGGATAAGAAGGACTTGAAACAACCGATCACCAAGTTCCCATAACCGTAAAGGGAGCCAATTGAGACTGCACCGTATGGAACCTTCAAAGAAAAGGCATACCAGATTTGAATATTCCCACGGAGGGAGATATCAAGATGGATGTGCGCACACATCGGAGTCGAAAACTAAAGGACTTGCCCCGCATCCAAAGCGCGTAAGCAAGTAGAAACATTAGAAGTATCGCCCATGAAGAAATAGCTATAAATTATGTGACCACGGAGAATCTATGAATAGAACAACGTACCAATATCGACATTTATTTTGCAAAGAAAATTGCCACAATCATCGATCTTGATCCGAGCTCGTCGCTCACGAATGTAAGAAAAGATCGATTGGAAAGATTGGAAGAAGGCAATAAAAGCGTAACTAATATCTCCGAATAAAAGAGAGGTGTTTGGGCTCAGTAAGCCGCACGCCTCCCTATGTGCACCCAAGAGGGGCATAAGTGAGTATTTGTTCGAAAGAGAAATGAAAATAATGAAGTTGTAAGGCATAAAGCAAGGCTTGTTGCACAAGGTTTCACCCAACGACACTGTGAGTCGATTATGATGAAACTTATTCCCGGTCATGGGCGGAACTATCTTTAGATATTTAATCTCAATGGCGATAAACTTGAATTTGGAAATGAAATTGATGGATGTGGTAATCGCATATCTTTATGGGAACTTAGATTCGGACATTTACATGAAGGTACCTAAGGTATCCCCGTCTCCAACCAAGACAGAACAAATAGAAATCAGCATGCAGTGTGCAACTCGTAAAATCACCGTATGGATTGAAGCAATCAAAGTGAATGTGGTATAATCGCTAAGTGACTTTCTCAAGAAGAAAGGCTACACGAACAATGAGGATTGTCCTCGTGTTTTTATACAATGATCCTGTGATGGATTCTCGTATAATCTCAAGATATGTAGATGATCCGAATATCATCTAACCATGGAAGATATTAAGAAAGCAAGCTCTTACCGAATCGAGTTCGAGATGAAAGACTTGGGTAAAACCAAGCACCGCTTAGGCTCGCAGCTTGAGCATACCTCAAGGTATTCTAGTACATCACCAACATACACTCGTAAAGTGTTGGAGAGGTTTGGTTTTGAAAAGGCATATCCTTCAAAGTGCCGATGGTCGGGAGATCCTTGCGGCAAGACAAGGACCCGTGAGACCTAAAGAAGAGGGGAGGAAGTCCGGGATCGGAATTCCCATACCGAGTGCAATAGGAGCACTCATGTATCTAGCAAACTATTAGACCAGATATTGCATTTGCAAGAAACCTATTAGCAAGGTATAAGGCGTAACCTACCAAAAGGCATTGGCGGGGAATAAAAGACGCCTTCCGATACCTCTAAGGAAGCAAAGATCTTGGTCTATTCTACGTAAAGAACCAAGACCTTACCATGATTGGCTACGCAGATGTCGGGTACCGCGGACCGCACACGCCTAAATCGCAAAATGCAAGCTATGTATTCATGTGTGGTGGAACCGCAATTTCATGGAAATCGTCTAAGCAAAGTCTTGTATCTACTTGACGAACCACTCGTAAATCATAGCACTATACGAAGCCTCACGAGAATGTTCTTGGCTTCGACGGATGATTCACCACATCCAAAGAGTCATGTGGATTGATACCACAGAAACCCCTACCATTATCTATGAAGATAATGCGACTTGTGTCGCCAAGCACAGATGGGTTATGTGAAGAGTCCCTTACAAAGCATATCAATCCCAAGTTCTTCTATGCTCATGAAATGCAAAAGATGGACGAAATTAAGGTATCGTGATACTAAGTCATGTGAAAATCTTGCATATTTATTCACTAAATCACTTCCAGTGGCCTAGTTTTGAAAGATGCATACGTGGAATTGGAATGATAAGACTTAGACAAGTGCGAGATCTGGGGAGAATCTTCACGAACTCATTATTGAATCTTGAACACGAAGATCAAGTACCCAAAGAATAAATCCTTAGATTAAATGAAATTGGGTGGATTGTACTCTTTTCCTTACGAGTTTTCCCAAGTTTCTGGCTAAGGTTTTGATGAGGCAATTCATGCAACACATGCAGAACACATGACATGTACTCTTTCTCCAAATTTTTCCCATCGGGTTTTTATGGAGTTTTGACGAGACATGAACATGTTGGATGAGTGTTCAAGGGGAGTGTTAAGAATGCCCGGGACTGGAGAGTCTCGCCCAAGACGGGCCCAGGACTCCTGAGAGTCCCGCCCAATTGAACTCCTCATCCGTAGTCTATAAATAGAGGGTCCCCTCTCATTGTAACCCTAATTGATCCAAGCAATAAAGCGCACTCAAGTCCCGCATATCTCGTGTTCATTCTATCATTGTGTTCTTGTGTTCTTCATCGTTCTTACGATTCTGATCATTGTATACGAGGTACCCGTTCGGACTGGACTCGCCAGCGACGGTTACTCAACACCCACAACCTGTTTCCTTTGTAAATTGGGAAGTATTACACTTCCCTCCAGGTCCCCCAACTTTGCTCGAATTCACAGTTTCCAATAATGCTGAGTAATTGTTCTACAAGTCTCTAATCTCCTTTGGAGATCATGATGATCCTAATCTTAGTGTGATTGAACAATTGGCAATGATATCGAGGTATTTGAAAAACCCTCAGTTTTAGCAAAGTTCAGTGGGCTGTCAAGCTCTGGCGGTTTGACCGGCCATGAGCGGTGGTTTTTGGAATTTTTGGACTTAGCCAAAAATCACTTGTAGGAAAGTCAGGTAATGTGTCGCATTAGGTCTCATTAAAAATGGAGTTTCGAGAACAAAAAAAAACTAGATAGAGTTTAAAATTTCTAGAGAGTGTGCGATCGGGATCAGGAAAATTTTACTGTGTCCTAAGCGGTCGACCACTGCTTGCCGACTACGATCGTGGACTCATCGTTAGATTGGCCGTGGGCAGTGGTATGACTGGCCATAGGTGTTTCATGCGTCAGGAAAGTAGTGAATTTTGTGGATTTGGCCAAAGTCATGGGTTTCAATGCATAAGAGTTGTATGATGCATATTTTGGCTAATGTGGGTCAAGCTGCAAAGAATTTGTGCCCGAAATCATTTCCTTGGTCTATTGTTGTGCAGGTAGCTTGGAGTTAACGACGGTCAACGGCGAAGATCGTAGGGACTAAGCTAGGAGAGCTGAGGTCTAGAACAATCAAAGATGCTGGGTGAAGTGGTTGAACTCAAGTATGGCGCAAGATGGACAAGAACGACCGAACGGAAAGTTCGGTGTGACGGGTTGCATCAAGTGACTTGGGGTCAGTGCAAGTGTCATGGTTATTTCAGTGGAAGCCAGATGGGAGATACTTACCAACACAAAAAGAGTCATTGATGAACCTATATGTGGCGAAGCATGAGATTGCTCCACGGTGATTGGACTCGACCTTTGGAGAAGGATCGAGAAGGGGTATTTTGGTATCTTTGCCAAAGTACCGGATTGGTGGGCTTGGAGAAAACGCGGTGCAAGAAGATGCGGTTTAGGTCAAGAGAAGATGAAGACCACGAAGAAACAGATTCGGGAGACACAGTTCATCATCCACTTTATGAAGTGTGCGTGAGTGTAAACCCGTTTGTGCATGGGTTTAACGCGTGCCCGATAAGATTTTCTCTCTAAACCTAGCCTCCACTATAAAAGAGAAGAGTGTAGAATTTGCATTCAATCCTCTCAAGTCCAGAAAACCCTAATTTGTTATTTGGGAAAATAGAAATATGAGAGAGATGGATTGATTGAGTACTCAAGTGTTGAGTTTTTATCCTACATGGTGGAGTGGCTGTAAAGCAACAATCTCTTGAATCAATCCAAGCAAGGTTTGCTGTAAGATGAGTTCTATTTTGTTATTGTTCTATATTCGATATTATTTGGGAATTTTATGTTCTTATGGTTTTGATTGGGTGTTTTGTTGTGATCTAGCTTGCTATGACTCGGGAAATTGATCTAGGGTCATCTTGACCATCTTCCATCCATGAGCAAGCTTTTAAATCAAAGTTTGAATTGCCTCGTTTTGTGCCTCCTTGACCTCGATCAAGAAATTCATGGAATATTTGCTTCAATTGTCCTTTTCGTCGATTGGAATAGGTTTATGACCTTCTTAATGAGATATGGTTGAAATCTCGGAAGATTTGGAGCTCGGAATCAAAAGTTAGGTCGATTTGAGATATGTTGGACCGAAATGACGACTAGAGGGGGTGAATAGGAGCACGATCTATTTTTCACAAAGATGAGATTCAACACGATTTTCACTCCAATAGCTATAAGAGCTATGAAGATCAATATCCAAACACAACAGAAGTCTTGTATTGAATCCAATCTAAACCCCGGAGCAAAACAAACAAAATCAATGAGAGCTCGATTTTCTAAGTATTGGACGATTTGACCTCTATGTCAATGGTGGTCTGACCGGTCCATGAGCGGTCTAACCTCTATGTTAATAGCGATCTGACCTCCAGCCTATTGAAAAGTGAAATCAACCCGACAACGAAGTTGCAAATAGGTGTAACTTTTGATCTACAACTCCAAACTCGATGAAACTTAGAACACACCTTCTCTAGGATATCAGCAACCTATTCCAATAAAAGATCGTGAAGATCCTCAGCAAAGTTTCGACATTTTCCCGTTTGAGTGGAGGATGGTTCAAAACCGAGTCAAAACAAAAACTAGATCCAAAACCTTGCTCGTGGGTTAGAGATGATCAAGATGATCATAGATGAGATCCCACATGTCACAGCAAACAAGATCAGGGGTAGAAACCGAAGAAAAACTTAAGAATCAAAGACGGCCCCAAAATCACAAAATAGAGAGTAAGAACGCAAAGGGACTCATCTCAAGAAAACTTGCATAGATTGATTTGTGATTGTTCCTGGTTTACAGCCACTCCAACATGGAGGAGAAAACTCAATACATGAGCACACAATCAATCTCCTCTTCAAGAATCATAACCTCTCCACTCCCTAATATCAAAAACAAAACTAGGGTTTCAAAATAAGCAAAAGGATTGAGGAGGTATACAGCACCCTCCCATATTTATAGTGGAGGCTAACATTCTAGAAGAGTTTCCTATTGGGCACCCGTTAAGTCCCCTCACAAACAAATTTAACTCATGCACACATTTTAAAGCGTCATCTTCATCTTCTCTTGACCTAAACTGCTTCTCCTTGCGTCGTCTTACGCCGCAGTTTAGCCAAAAGCAATTAAGGTGATATTTTAGTGATATTACCAAAATACCCCTTCTCGATCCTTCTCTAAAGACCGAGTCCAATCTTCATGAAGCAGTTCCATGCTTCACCACGTGTAGGTTGATCAACGGCTCATGTCGGCAAGTCTCTCCCATCCGGCTCCCACCGAAATCACCATGCCACTTGCACCGACCCCCGCCGCTTGATGCAACCCATCGCACCGAACTTCTCATTCGGTCATCCTTGTCCATTTTGCGCCATGCTCGAATCCATAGACTTCACCCGGCATCCTCGATCATTCTGAACCTCAGCTCTCAAGACTAGTCCCGATCATCCTTGCCATTGACCGTCGTTGATCTCCAAGCAACCTGCACAACAATAGACCAAGAAATCGATTCCGTAATAAGCTCTTCGCAACTTGACCCACGTTTGTCAAAACATGCATCATGCAACATGTATGCATTGAAACTCGTGAACTTGACTCAACAAATAAACATCGCCGCTACGAGAGCCGACGATACAAGTGAAAACTGGTCAGACCGCCATTCAATGGCCGGTCTGACCGCCCAGCTAGGGACTTAGCCAATTTTCAGCCCGTGAAAATCGAAAACTCTCTGGAAATTTTAAACGAATAGATCTTTTGACTAGAAGCTCCAAAAATTATGAGACCAAGTGCTAAACTCTCTTGCTTTTCTATTTTTGGCCCCGCTCTAAACTCAAGCTTTCGTGACCGCCGCGACCGGCGGCCGGACCGGGGTGGTCGATCGATCGCCGCCGGCCGGTCGATCGCTGAGGCTGCTCGCAAAGATCGGGATTTTGCCGAAAACACGTGATTCGACAAACCTTTAAAGCCATTTTCAATTGTAATATCATCCTAAGATCATGAGTATATCCCCATGATATCCACAAGATTGTCTCGGGCTGCTGACCCTACAGCCGACGATCAGATCGACCAGGTCATGGTCGGATCGGCCAAGCTTTGGCGGTCAGACCGGCAAGGAGGATTTTGCCTCTGGGTTTTCCGGTTTCAACGTAAGACTTTTGTTGTGTTCTTGTGTGTATGATCTTCATAACATTTATAGCTATTGAAGTGAAGAATAAAGTTAAATACCTAGTGATGAAAAAAAAGTATGTGATCCCATTGACCCCTCCAATCGCCTTTTCGGTCAAACATCTTAAATCCACACAGAGATTGTTAGGATTCTGGATGGGTTTATGTTGGAGCAGTATAATATAGTACTTTGCAGCAGTGAAAAAAAATTCGATTTTAAATTTGTACCGTAGGAGACCGGTAAGGCCGATTACCAGCGAAAACTAAAATTTTGGCGATTTCGGCTGAAATTTTCAAATTTTTTTGACTTTTTCAAATTTTAAATTAAAATATCAAATTCGAACATAATTCATGCAAATTAGAATTTTTGACCAAATTTTACCGGCGGTTTAAATTTCTACCGGTTACCGACAGTAACCGGCGAAATTTCGGTTGTAAGGATTTCACTGCTTTGCAGCAGTACTAGTACCTCAGCTCAAAACAACTTGTTTTCAGTGGGGCCGGAATACGTACACATCAGTTATCCTTACCATGTGTTTGTTTATTGGGAAATATATTTCTAAGGTGATTTGTACCTTTTATCAGTATAAGTTATAATTTTGAAAGCACTGGATCAATCTAGAATCAGACACACATATCAAAGTTAATACAAATGTTAAAAATTTAGACTTAAGAGTTAACAAAAAAAATCAGACAACTTACAAATAGCAAACCGATTGTTTATTCTCGCAGCCAAGTTGATTTGGCCAATAATTGACCAAATTAATTAAGGTGTACATCAAGCATGTTTTTTTCCGTGCAGTGCATCAAGCATGTTAGGTCAATAATATACCCACATGAGCACAGAAGGTGCTATTGCCATGGCGTGCCGCAGGTCAGTACAAAACGGCACTCTAGATGGCAACCAAATAGTAAACAACTCTCTAGCATATATACCAGTATATGTATATGACGCCCCAAGCATGCATTTGAAAACTTGGTTGGAAATTAAACCTCCAGTCCTCCGCATGCTCCCAAATTATCGCCCAACACGCCGTTGGTGCTTGGCCCCTATCTTGCATGCCGATTCTTTAAATAATCGACGAAACCGTCCTGAGCGTCGACCATCCTTTGGTCCGCGATCAGACATGTAGTTCGCGATCAGACATGTAGACATGAATCCTTCGACCGGGTAGCATGCCTACATGACTACGTGTTGTAGATAAGGAAACATGCATCCTTATCTCCCTGACATAACAGCACGTCCTCACCCGCTGCCTCTGATAATAACTGCACAACGACCGCTTCACATGTGCGGATGGCTAGAACCAACCAGGCCACTATCCACATGCGCCAACTGCCACCCCTTCAACGCTATTTAAGGACACACTAGTACAAAACATGCTATCTTGGACGCTTCATCACATACGGTTCTTAAGAATAACCGTTTGTAATAATTGCATACGTCATACACAGTTATTGTTAAAAACCATCTATGAATTATCACAAACAGTTCTAAAAAATAACCGATATGATAGTGGACACTTCACATACGGTTCTTAATAAAAACCGTATGTGATATAGTTACTCGGCTACTTAACAAATATATCATAAATTACAACAATGATACATACACATACACACACAATCTTCTGCAGCCACTTGATATGGTCCAGAATGCGCTTCATCTTCAACTCTAGCATGCTCTAAACACTTGTAAAATTAGCGGTACTCTTTTTGTGATACTTCTGATGCTAGTAGAGGAAAAATAGAATATTTTTTAGATATGGAATGAACTATCACAGGCGGTTTAGTGAGATAAACCGTATGTGATACGTATCGTAGGCGGTTATAAACTACAACAGTCTGTGATGTGTATTTATCACAGACGGTTATTAATAAGAACCGTCTATGATGTGTATTTATCACAGACGGTTTGTAATTGGAACCGTATGTGGTGTTTAAGCCATTCGGTTCCCGCGCGATGCGTCTCTTCGTCTCGTGCGCCGATGTTACGATTCGTCTCGGTTTGTGATATGTTTTAAAAGAATGATTATGTCTTTCGCACCCTCCATCAACAACTAGTAGAGTTAAAAAAACTCAATCACTATGGTATTGAAAACTCACAGACCGTACGTCGCGCGCCATGGTGAGCACACGGAGCATGACGGCGAGGACCAAGGCAAGGAGGTCGGCGATCGTCGTCGCTCTTCCTCATGATGTCGTCGTCCACATCGTCGGCCTCGTGACCGCGAGCTCTCCTCAGCCCATGGCTGACCTCTGCAGCCTAGAGCCACGTACTACTATTTGTTATTGCAACTAATCCATGCATGCATACATGTTAGCCTTTTAATTTGACTAGAGAAATATGTCACTAATCTGACAAGCAACAACACCCTTAATTTTGGTATTAATTTTAATTCTCTTACGGAGTAATTCTGACGTCTTGAATTGTGTACGTATATTGGAGTTGCAAGGCCATGTACAAGGCGTCCAAGGAGCGCGCTGTGGGGAGGCGCATGGCACTAGAGCGGGAGGAGGCGATGAAGTGGCTGGACAACAACCGCTACCTCGTTGTTGTTAACCACTTGGCTGGCGTTGGCAACATGGAGGCCTGCTTTATCATCGGCCTTATGCTCGTCTTCGCGTACCAGGACATGCAGTGTGGCCTCGTGTTCCTCGAACGGGGGGGCCATCGTCGGCTACAAGGTTGTGGCTTACGTGCTCTGCCTCTTCCTCTACACGATCGGCGAGGCGCGCTACGTTTGGAAGCAATACATCAGGTAGGTCAAGGGCGAGCCACCGGTGGGTGCGAGACGGCTAAGAGGACCAACCAGGAGTGCAAGCAGTACTGATGGCTCGCTGTGGATGCAGTCCAGACGGCGACATGGAAGATGGTTGGGCCGCTGGGTCGGGTGTGGGCACTGTCGGAGGACGGCCACTGGTGCACGAACACCGGCTGCGGTGTGACTAAAGGGTGAGACAGCTACGTCGTCTTCTACAGTGATGACTGTAGGATTAGGCATGAGTACGCCAAGTTCTTTGCACAGGTGTTGAACTACTTGTAAAATTAGCTATTTTTTAGTGATACTCCTTATGCTAGGACCAAAAAACAAAACATTTTTTAAATATAGAAGGAACTATCACAAGCGGTTTAGTGGGATAAACTGTCTGTGATACGTATCACAGGCGGTTATAAACTACAACAGTCTGTTATGTGTATTTATCACATACAGTTATTAACAAGAACCGTATGTAATGTGTATTTATCATAGACGGTTTTTAACAAGAACCATCTATGATAAGCGCAGCTGCTTTGAAGAAGACAGCGAGTACACCTAAGAAAGCAACTAAGCCCACCACGAAGTATGATTTTTTTAGGGGGGTCGTATACGCAGCATGAGGTGATGGATGGTAGCCACGGCCTACTTCATCAAACCTGACACACTCTTCTAACAGCCATACTTCTTGAACTTGCAGGGGCTAGTCATACCGACCACCAGAGAATGCTAATGAAGTAAGAGTGTGCAAGCCAGAATACAATCATGGTATGACCAGCCCTTGCAAGTTCAAGAAGCATGGCTGCCAAGAGAGTTTGTCAGGTTCAATGAATTAGGTCATGGCTACCGTCTCATCACCTCATGCTGCGTGGACGACAACGGAAAAAAAGATCATACTTTATGGTGGGCTTGGTTGCTTTCTTAGATGTACTCGCTGTCTTTTTCAAAGCAACCGCATTAGAGATAAAGGAATACTAACCTTAGATCACCAAGAACAAATAGATCTAAAAGCACACTTGAAAATATACGGTATTTCTTTCACCAAACGCACCCCAGAGCCGACCGCCTCCTTCGAAGCAGCTGCATATATATCAAAGACATTTCTCGCTACAGATAGATCTACATCTGAGGGGACGACCAGGTATTTAATGACCCATATCATAGATGGTTCTTGTTAAGAACCGTCTGTGATACGCATACAGTTTCACAAACGGTTATTGTTAAGAACCGTATGTGATATTTATCACAGACGTTTTGTAACAAGAATCGTCTGTGAGGCTTACAATTATCACAGATGGTGGTTATTTAAAACCGTCTGTGAAATATATCATAGATAGTTCTTTTTAAGAATGGTCTGTGATATACGCAATTAAATATCTGGTCATCCTGACTCCACATAGATCTGTCTATAGTGAGATTTGAGATCTGTCTCTGATATGCGTGTGGCTGCTTTGAAGGAGACGACCAGCTCTAGGGCATTTGGTGAAAGAATTAAATACCATAGAATTAAATATCATAGTGAGCCTCGATACTTCTGACTATGTCATGAAAAGAATTGGATGAAGGGAGAAGGAAAGGAGGAAGAAAGAGAGGTTGGTCAATAGGAAGAGATATCATGGGATATTTGGGATCTTTGTGGTGAACTCCAAGGGTAATGATCTGTAATCCTGTATATTTTTTCTGGGTTAATTGCTATTCAATTTGTAGTATGTTTGGTCAATAAGAAGAGTATGTAGTTGCGTGCATTAATCTAATTAATTTGTTACGTGCGTAGCGCAGATGGACCGAAACTGGATGTATGTTGAGACCGTGTGAGTGAAGAGTACATTGATGGTGTGTCTGCTTTTAGAAGAGCTGCCGAGCAGGATATGTTGAAGAAGGGGATAAAATTAATGTATTGTCCATGCATTGATTGCGATAATCGGAAGATGTCTACCAACCCAGCGCAGATCGAAGGACACTTGATTCGAAGGGGTTTAAAAATGGAGTATACAACGATATGCCGCCGAATGTGGATTGTGCTTTCGATGAGGGTAGGTCGCACGATGACAATCTAGATCAGATGCTACGCGATGCAGAAGGGGGCTATAGTGAGAGAGAGTTTGGTAAATTCGAGGGCTTAATAGACGACTCGGCGAAACCTTTGTTCCTCGGCTGCAAGCCGGAATACATAAGGTTGTCATCCGTGCTTGAACTGATGAAATTGAAGGCAATCAATGGTTGGTCCGACAAGAGTTTCACGACGTTACTATGTCTCTTAGCGGACATCCTTACAGAGGGAAACGTATTGCCCAGAACCACCTACCAACCCAAGAAGGTTCTTTGTCCATTGTGAATGGAAGTAGAAAGAATACATGCATACCCAAACGATTGTATCCTCTACCGTAAAGAGTATGCAGATATGCATGTATGTCCGGTGTGCAAAGCATCTTGATACAAGCATAAGAATCACTCCGATGACGGCAAGGGCATCGAGGTGAAGAAAGGACCTCCCGCTAGGGTATTGTGGTATCTACCTACAATTCCCCGTTTGAAGCGTTTATTTGCGAACTGAAAGGAGGCAAGATTGCTGCGTTGGCACTCAGAGGAGCATAAGAAAGATGGAAAGGACACCCTGCTGATTCTGCCCAGTGGAGCAACTTTGATAAGAGATTCAAAGACTTCGGTGCAAAAACCGATGAATATAAGGTTTGGGTTGAGTACAGATGGAATGAATCCTTTGGGTAACATGAGTAGCCGACATAGCACCTCGCCTATGAATCTATATATATACAACCTTCCTCCTTGGATGTGTATGAAGCAAAAGTACATTTTGATGTCACTACTTATCCAAGGACCAGAGCAACCAGGGGATGATATTGATTTCTACCTAGCACCATTGCTGAAAGGTCTTGTGACACTGTGGAATGAAGGGGTACAGGTATGGAATGCGTACAAACGAGAAAACTTCACTTTACGCACAATGTTGTTCTACAGCATCAATGATTTTTTTGCCCTTGGTAAACTTTCGGGGTTCAGTACAAAAGGAGCGAAAGCATGCCCGCACTGCTTACATGATACCGAGAGTGTTTGGCTGAACAACTTGCACAAAACTGTGTATATGAGTCAAACGTATGTTCCTTCCCAAGTATCGCCCATACAGCAAGATGAATAAATAATTCGACGGAAATAAGGAGGACGATTCACCTCCAAGGGCTTTTAAAGGGAAGGAGGTCTATGGTATGGTTAAGGATATCAATGTTGTGCTTGGAAATGGACGTAAATTGAGGACCCGTCAAAAGAACATCTGGAAGAAGTGATCAATTTTTTGGGACTTACCTTATTGGGAGCACTTAGAAGTTCGTCACTGCATCGACGTCATGCATGTGGAGAAGAATGTATGTGATAGCTTGATTGGTCTCTTACTGAACATTCATGAAAAAAAACAAAGAATGGTGTCAACGCACGACGTTACTTGGTTGATACGAACAAAAGGAGCGAGTTAGCACCGAAAGAGACCGATAAAGGATGAACGTACCTTCCCCCAGCTTGCTACACTCTATCCAAGGATGAGAGAAAGTAAATGTGCCAGAGCTTACATGATATGAAAGTTCTGTCTAGTTACTCCGCCAGGATGAAGAAACTTGTTTGTATGAAAGATTTGAAATTAATTGGTATGAAGTCTCATGATTTTCATGTGCTAATGACACAAATGCTTCCTACTGCAATTAGAAGTATTTTACCGAACAAGGTTCGAGTGGCAATCATGAGGCTGTGTTATTTCTTTAACTCAATTGTTCATAAGGTCATCGATCCCAGAGGACTAGATGGTCGGCAGGCCGAGGTGGTGATGACTCTATGTCATCTTGATATGTATTTTCCTTTGTTTTTTTCGATATCAAGGTCCATCTCATTGTTCACCTTGTGAAAGAGATAAAGATATGCGGCCCTGTGTTCATACGTAATATGTACTATTCGAGAGGTACATGGGAATTCTCAAGTCCTATGTATGCAATCAATCTCGGTCCAAGGGCAGCAACATCGAAGGTTATGCAACCGAAGATGTGGTCGCTCGGGTGGAACCGATAGGTGTGCCTCTATCTCGTCACGAGGGGAGACTGGAGGGTATCGGGACCATCGGAAGGAAAGCAATCACTCTAGATTTCGACGTGTACGCTCAAGCCCATTTCACGGTCTTGCAACATATGGCCCAAGCGTCCCCGTACATCGACGAGAACAAAGACATGCTACACCAATAGAATCCAGACCAGTTAGAGGTTTGGATCATGAGAGAACACAACCGTCAGTTCAACGAATGGTTAAAGTTGTGATTCACTGGGAGGCCGTCATTAAGTGATGATATGCTGCCATGGTTGGCAAAAGGTCCAAAATTTATAATTGTGACATGGCAAGGATACGACATAAATGGGTACACATTTTATACGACAGCTCACGATAGGAAGAGCACAGTACAAAACAGCGGTGTCCGCATAGATGTGTTTCACGAGCAGTTCAATGCCGCTAAGTTGAGCTCTTACTATGGGTTCGTAGAGGAGATTTGGGAGCTCGACTACGTACGTTTCAAGATCCCCCTACTTCGGTGCCATTGGGTCTAACTTCCACAGAGTGTGAAGGTCGATAAGTACAACGTCACTACTGTGGACCTCGAATGTGTCGGATAAAAGGACAAACCATTCGTACTCGCTAAGCAAGTTGTTCAAGTTTTTATGTAAAAGACCCGTAAATAAGAACCGCCATATAGTTCTTCATGGAAAAAAGAAGGATTGTTGGAGTTAAGAATATCGTGGATGAGGAAGAGTACAATCAATTTGATTAGTTGCCTCCTTTCGAAGACGATACCAGGCTCGAGGAAGAACTGGGTGAGGAAGCTAGCTATATGCGCTTCGATCATCGTGAATGGCTATTTTTTAAAACGAAAGAGCCAAGTGTAATGAACACCTATTTGGAAAATTATTCCATTCTAATTAATAAACTCAGCGCATGTAATTAAAGAATTATTCTATTGCAATTGATTCACTAATTAGGAAATTATTTCATCTATGATTTTATCAGCTTTCTTGTTTTCAGAGGGCATGGCTAGCAATTCCTGAGGTTAGCCAAAAAATAGAATAGTAATTTTTTAGTTATTGAAGAAACTATCACAGGCGGTTTAGCGGAATAAATCGTCTGTGATATATGTAGCATAGCAAATCCTAAGGCGCCAAAAAATTTTGCATCCTGCGCACACATCCAAATCCCGCGCTGAGCATCACAGACGGCTCCGTAATAGAACTGTCAATGATACTTATCACACACGGTTCTTAATTATAACCGTTTGGGATATGCTCGCTTACCACAAACGGTCTTAGAATAGAACCATCTGTGACATGCTTATGACCAGGTAGTGGTCGTAGTTTTCTTATCACATACGGTTCTTAAATATAACCGTATGTGATATGCTCGCTTATTGTAGACGGTCTTGGAATAGAAACGTCTGTGATATGCTTACGACCAGGGGTGGTCGTAGTAAAGCCTACGACCATAGAGCTTATCACAGAAGGTTCTAGAATAGAACCGTCTGTGATATGATCGCTTATCGCAAACGGTCCTAGAATAGAAACGTCTATGATATGATCACTTATCATATATAATTTTTTAATATAACCGTCTATGATATACTCTCCGGTGCCCCGACCTCCTCCCCGCATCGGCATAATCCACCTGCGACCACCGACCTCCTCCCCGCGCCGGCGTCATCCCTCTACGACCCCCGACCTCCTCCCCGTGCCGACATCATCCCTTTGCGACCTCGATGACACCGCCCTGACCTCGACGATGCCTCGCTCCCCCGACCTCGACTCCCTCTTCGTCCACGCCTCCTGTCAAGGTACGATCACTGCTTTGGATTGTGCTAGTAGAAGTTTCAAATTGTGCTATTTTGATTGACTATAACTAGCACTGTGAGATATTGCTTTGTTAATCTTGCAAGATAGCAAGTAAGCGAGATGGCGTCTGCACCGTCTTCCCCGCCGTCACCGATGTCACCGAATGCGTCTGGATCTCCGAGGAAAGGGGTACCTAAGCTACATGCTCGAGGTATATCGAAACTGCCTATGGGCCGAATGATTATCATGGCCGTCAATCCCTCTGGGGTCCCTTTGCTTCGCCAGAAAGCGGTGACAGCATTTCGGACCACTTGCAGTATACTTGCAAGGGAACGGGTCTCTATCACCACACAGAAATGGAAGGATGTGACGGACGTAGAGAAAGTGCAGCTGTGGGCTGAAATTACAACGTCGTTTGAGATCCCGACAGAATTCTCCGAACCCGTGCGACGACATGCGATCCTCGCGATGGCACACGCTTGGAAGGCCTTCAAAAGCAAGCTTGTCACGGAGTACATGAACAAGGATCAGACGCCCTACACGAAGTATAGTTTCATGTCGTCGGATACATAGGACGCCTTTGTGCGGATGAAGACGACGAACGAATTTCAGCAGCAAAGTGCGGCGCACAAGGCTATCCAAGCATAAAATATTCACCCCCACAGACTCAAACCACTGGGTAAGTGGGTAAAATCCCGAGATGGATGATAAGGATGATGTGGAAATCCAATCATAGCTCTCCCCACCATTTGCCGAGATCACAGACGAGCGCATCCGAAACTGGTTAGGAGCGAGGGCCTCAATTACGTCATCAGACGCTATCTCTTTCAAAAACCCGGCAGACGAGGGGGTGTGCTAATGCATAGTAAGATATGTCAAACTACCTAGTTTTTAATAAGTTCATAACTTCGTAGGGTCTAAAATAACATGATGGCCTCTTACAGCAAACATTGAGTACCCAATCTTCCCAATACTCCTTCGAAACAGCCAGAGAGAAGGATATACTATCCACAGCACTGGGAAACAAGGAGCACCCGGGTTGCACATGGGGCCTTGGGATTTACGTACCTTGGAAGCATGGATTTCCACACGACTCCGAGACGTATAGGATTAAGAAGAGATCCAAGGCCGAGCGCGAGGAACAGTGGAAAGCAGAGTTTAAAGAACATATTACTGCACAATTTTAAGCACAGATAACAACATTGAAGGAATAAATGAATCAAATGGTCACAAGACACTCCTGTGATTTTGGGAGCCAGTCCCCGTCAACATTGGAGTAGCGTCACATCCACGCCTGCACTTCCTGAACTTGGCGACGCCCAATTACCTATCGACCTCATCTAGGTAATGTACATCTCTGGGATGCTCCAAAGATAGACCTGTAGGACGCCTTAGCTAATTATGTTTCATTTTTTAGGTGATCACGCCTTACAAGCTCCAAGTGCTGGTTGGGTCCATTCCTGTTGAGACTGGTCAGGGGGTGGTGTTTCCATGTCAGGAAGAGATAGTGGTGCACGGTATCCAACTGGCGCAGGGTTACACCAAGGTCCAGGTGGACATGGTTCATGATAATTCGATGTCCATCCCACTGGAGAAGCGTCCGAACGAAGACATCATAACACTAAGGGATGCCTTGCACACTTTTGTCCAGTGGCCCAAAGGAACATCGCTCAGGACACTGTAGTGCCGCGATCTCTACACGGCCATACCTCGATGACTACACCTCATCCCCCGTTTCAGAAGGCCTCTGTATCCCTTACTGCGGAGACGGCGCCCGTGGAGATGGCGTTGAAAAAACAAGAAAAGCGTGTCGAGTCATCTTCCAGGAAGACAACTAGTACGCAAGCCGCTAAGGCTAAATAAAAAGATTAAGGTGCCTCACAAGCCTGGGACGTTCTCCCTCGGAATATCGTTGGTCTCCGACACAGCACTATGCTGCATTGGTTTGGCTTGCCAGACTTTGCATGCCTGGTACATGCGGCAGACCGACGAGGCGAGGGAAGACCGTCCTACTGGATTCACTGTCAGCTACAATGATAACCATTTCCACCACAAGCCGGGCTACTTCGTCATGTGCTTCGAAGACTTATTTGATCTATTCAACCTTGACGTCCTCAACGCCTCAGTTATACGATGCTGGACACTCTAAGTGTGTACAATCAAGTTCTACATTCACACAATACCGATAAATGTCATAACTCATTGCTTATGTATAGATACATGATGCAACAAGCCCAATGATGGCAAAAACTGGTGGTTTTCCTCGACCCACATTTGATCTCAGAGCAATGCATCCGCGAAGATGCAAACTACGTCGATAAGTACATAACGAAGGAATTGCATACTCGCCACGATAAGGACTACATACTAGTGCCCTACAACAATGGGTAAGTGCTTCACTACTTACTATACAAATTTCATTTGCTCTTTATACGCAACACAAACTTAGATTTAATAACTAAAACGACATACATGAGTAGGTGGTACTGAATCCTTTTAGTCATTGTACCAAAGTGGAACAAGGTAATATGCCTTGATTCTTTAGTCAATAACAACCACGACTTCACCCTTGTGCAAAACGTACTCGATAGGTATACTTATTTCCTTTATACGTAATTCCATTGTAGTATTCCTTCATTTGAAATGTCCGAAGATAACTTTTTGGAATCAGTAGGTCGTTTAGCGCCTATGTTGCCGAGGGAGGAACACACAATGAACCGAGCGCCATACTGCGACACAAGAGACGATTTCTGGTACCTGCTACATCACAATAATCCTATATCACACTTCATAACCTGGCCTCTCGAATTGACTATACCTATATCCTATATCACACTTCTATTTTTACAGTGCCACCAGCAACTACGTCAAGGCAACATATGTGCATTCTATGTTTATTGTCGTATGTTGGAAATCACGAGTGCTAAGACGAAGGATCCAGAGGTTTGTCAGTCAATCTCTTAAAAATTATTTTATAAATATGAATTTAAATATATATATATATACTTACTACTTTACTCTTGCTAACGACAGGACATGAAAATACCAGAAAGTAGCTTCCATCTGGACTTACTTGTGGAAGTTCAAGGACTGCTCTCCACCTTCATCACGGAGGAGATCATTAAATATAGTGGAGAGTTTTACTCTGGCGACTCTGATTTATTGTAATTCACTTTGAGTTGTAATTAAATCACTTTGTAATTAGATTATTAAAGAGACTTTGTAATTGATATTGAGTTTGTAAATCACTTTGAGTCGTTCTATATCAAATCAATTATGATATATCTATTTTCTGCTTGCTTGTTTTCAGAAGGCATAGCTAGCATTACCTGAGACTAGCCGAAAAATCAAAATATATTTAGGTATATAAAGAACTATCACATACAGTTTTGTGGAATAAACCATCTGTGAATGATACTCACATACGGTTACTAGTAACAACCGTCTGTGATATGTATCCAATCACAGACGGCTACTACTAACACCCGTCTGTAATATGTATCCAATCACAGATGGTTACCACCAACAACCGTCTGTGATATGTCGCATATCACAAACGGCTACTATAAAAAACCGTCTGTGCTATCCTACATATCACAAACGATTTTTCGTGAAACCATCTATGATAGTGCACCTTCACAGACGATTTCAACAAATAACCGTCTGTGATATCCCACATATCGCAGACGGTTTTTGGTGGAATCCGTCTGTAATAGTAGGTCTTCACAGACGGTTTCAACCAAAACCCGTCTGTGATATCCCACATATCACAGACGGTTATTTGTTGAAATCGTCTGTGAATGTCTACTATCATAAACGTTTTCCACCAAAAATTGTTTGTGTTGTAATTTTCACAGACGACTCACAAATCGTCTGTGATAACCGCTTGTTATCACAGACACATAGATTCAAATGGTTCAAAAATCGTCTGTGATGACGGTTTAGAACCGTCTGTGATAACCCTCTCTGTAGTAGTGGCATCAAACGACGGAGAGGACAGAGGGCAAGACATCGTTCAACGGTAGCCTTAGTCGCACATTGTTCACCCTGAGTATTGTACACCCCATTGTAACTTTTATTCGATACAAGAACACATGAGTATAGTTATGATTCTCTTTAGAGAAGATCCAAACTTGTCTAAACACTATGTTTCTCCCCTGCGTAATCCCTTGTGTCGTGTATCCCATATTTACCTCCTAAGATCAACAGTAATTTGTCAACAAATACAATCTTGGGCAGTGTAATATTGCCGTTAGGGGTTGCTGATGCATCACATATGGAAGGGGACATTGTCCAAGGAAAAGGGTAAGCGGCCGAGGACAACAAGGGACAGAGCGGTAGTTAGCTCGTTCTAGAATATTCCTCATGCGTTGCATGGATGATTGCGTCCACTGCAAGTTGGAGCAACAAAGTTGTGCGCATCGTGCTGCTGATGTTCATCGCTAAGCTGGGTTGTCGAGACCCAGCTGACTAGATTCTGCTAAGAGCAACACGTTGGAATGGTCTCTTAAAATCTTGACTGCAAATGGGTACTATATGATATCGCGTAAAGCGATATGAATTTTATTGACCTGTAAAGGAATCAGCGTATTGGTTTACTCTTTACCTATGATATTAATTAGCGTCGCGGTGGAAGATACAAGGTTAGTAACACTAGCATCTTGACCAATAATTAAAGAGAGAGAGAGAGAGAGAGAGAGAGAGATATCGTGCATGCACTGGGGTGGCGTCCTGATCAGTGCTCCCAGAGCAGCAACGGCTCCCCGAAGAATAGATCTTCGGCGACGTCATCCCACGGCGAACCACAATAAGACGACGGCGGCGGCGGCAACGTGAACCCGAACTCCAGAAGAGTATCCGGCACGTCGAAAAACGTGTAATCTGGTCCAATGTCACCACCATGTAGTGCTGCATTCTCGATGACAAAGAAATCCCGCATTGCCTGCAACTCAGGCGCCGCCGGCTCCTCCTCCTCGCACTCCTCCTCGGCAATGGCAGCGTCGTGGGAGGTCGAGATGACGGGCGAGGCCGTGGCCGCGGCGAGCGCAGCCGCGGCCTGCACGTCCTTGGGCGCGGCCGATGCCGCGCGGGGCAGCTCGTGCGCGAGCTCCGGGAAGTTGAGGTGCGCGCCGCGCCCCTTGATGGCGATCGCGGCCACGTCGTGCGCGCGCGCGGCCATCTCGGGGTGTCGAACGTGCCGAGCCAGATGCGCGACTTCTTGCGCGGCTCCCTGATCTCGGATACCCACTTGCCCCAGCTCCGCATGCGTACGCCGCGGTAGGTCGGGTGCTTCAGGTCCCTGCGCGGCCGCTTCTTGCCAACGACGACGCGGCCGCTGCCGGAGTCGTCGGAGCTCGGCGACGACGCGTTGAGGGACCTGTAGCTCGAGTGGCTGCTACAAGTGCAGCTGTTATTCGACACCTGGGACAGTAGAACTTGCTCTTGCTCCATCTGATGTGGCAAGCGACGACGACGACCACCAAGCTTTGCTCGCTAGGCGCTAGCTAGTGATCACGAGCTAGTACAGTACGTTTCTTGCTGCAACTTGTTGCTACAATTTAGAGGTGAGTGAGTCGCACGTAGTACTTGGGGAGATCGACGAATGCGATGCGAGGCACCATTCGTATATATATTGTGGCCACGCATGTAACGATCTCCCAAAGTCGATGTGGAAACAGCAATTAAAGTGTACGTGCGCGTTTCTTTTCTCCTCCCAAAGAAATGTGAATGACATGCAAGAAGACAACGAGAATAGCAAAATTAACTCGACGGCTAGGGGCTACAGTACGATCACCCTGTTGGTTTCATTATTTATTTATAATTGATCTGCACCCGATACTATATAGAATCGCTTCGTGCAAAATGTGTTGCTCTTTTCTTTGATTGGACGATAGTGTGATGATTAAATTAGCCGGAAAATCTCACGCACAGGCACCTCCATCCGTACCAATTTAGCCGCGTGCAGAGATTAAGTAGGAGTATTAAAATGCATTGAATCGTTATTCATTCATAGATCCAAAAAGATTTGGATCTGTGCTTACTTATTGCAATTAGTACAGTTCAATAATGCGAACGAGGGAAATGCTGGCCGCATCAACCAGCAGAGGGCAGAGAAAATTGGGTTTGTTGGGGAAAGGATGCAAAGATTGAAGAACATATATAATTCAAACTTCAAAGCAAAGCAAAGCAGGCCCCGTGCTCTCCGAGTATAATGTTATCTGACAAAATAATCAATATAAACACTGCGAGATTCCAGCGCGGGAACATAAAGAAAACCCTACTGGGAGGAACTCGTGGCATGCATTCGAGATACGGATGTTTCCTAATATCACACTTTAAAGCTTTATCAGGTTTATTAAGTTGGGATCAAACAACCAAAATTCCTCTGAAAAAAATGCTGGGATCAAACAATCATTTCGTTCTTTGGGCTCAAGCTTTCATTTGGTCCCAGGTTTACTGAGAAACCAAATGTTGGTATTCTGATAAGAGACAACCTAAAGGCCTTAAAACATGACACTAGTGCTTTCTACTCGGTCATACACTTATGTCAAGTTTACTTGAGCACATGACTTAATTTTTGACTGAGATAACTAGCATGTGTCAATACGTGTTAGACTGTTATACAAAGAAAAGAGCGAAGCGGAACAGGTGAGCCGACTTGACGAATAAAAAGAGTAAGGGCATGCAAGTTTGGAACAATGGAATTTTGCAGAAAACGGTGCAATAGACCGAAGTTTGATCGTCCTAGCTAGTTTATGTGATAACTGATTTTGAAAAAGATTCCTGCATAATTCTTCAGGGTTATGTTGAGGGAAAAGGTATATATGATCTCTCGAAAAGAAAAAGCCCCTAAGTGAAATCCAATGCATGCAAATTTACACTTCTTTTGCCTTTAATACGTTCAAGGGAAATCCGAATCTTAATTAAGTATCACCTGTGGTTGGAATTTAACGTGTTAACTTGGTCAAAAGCACATGCTATCGACGAAAACTTTGCACGAAAGCCCAGATGATCGGGTCGAGCTGTTACCTAATGTGCAACGCGAGGTCACGACTGTCAAACGAAAAACGGGAAGAAAAAAGAATAAGACGAGAAAGTACATGCAGGAGTGCAGGGCGATTCATTCCTATGGACGGCAATTAAAAACTGAAAACACGTTATACATCTAACAAAGAAGAAGAAAAAAATCTTTTCTTATAGTATCATAAGCGCTTTTGTTAACAACGGCGCTAGCTTCATCGTATAAATGGGCATTGCTTCAGTTCTAACTTGACCTTCCTGCCCTGTCCCATTTCTGCTTAAGCTATGACGACGACCAGCAAGACACGCTCGTTGATTTGAAGAGTAGAGACGACAGGAGACAGGACAGTCTCACAGAATGAAGCAAATCATTCTAGAATACGTATCACAAAGTCCCAGAGTATGTGAGTATGACGTGCCTATATGTAGCCAAGTTAAAGAGTGGTTAGTACGTCCATAACTTATTAACTTCCATACAAGTGGTCATTTTCCTGCAAGAAACAACATGATGTTTATGCAGACGGATGGCAAAAAAATTGGTGGCGCTCAGTGTCCCGAAAGCTACATTTCTGCTGATCGATATGATGCGTCAAACTGACGGACAAAATTGTGCGATAGTTTCCAGTGAAACTAACACATTGACGAATCTGTGAGGCATTATTGTCACATGCAAGGGTAGTACAAGAGACGATCGCGATCTCTATTGTATAACTAGTTACATTGTATTTTTGGCTGTTTGATTATAATAGAAAAGGACTTTTGACCAATTATGGTGGTGCTGTTGTTCTTCTCATATACGGTTTCCATCTCTTTTAGGTGGTCTCTGGCTTTAGTTTGTTTTTAAACAACTATAGTACTATGGCTTTTGTTTTGGGTTTTGCTAATTCAAAGGCAAAGCTTTTCGCTTTAAGAGGTGAAAGCATCACTTGAATGGTCGAGATTTATGTCTGGTAACAATCATCATAATGGAAAAAGTACAGAACAAACCATGTATGATCTATACTCTGAGAAGTTTGCTTACAAGAACTGAGTAAGATAATTAACATAGACTCCTACATTACTCTGGATGTGAAAATTTTCTTTTCAATTTATTTTACAACTACCACGTACTACATTTAGTTCTGTTTATTACAAACTAGCGTCATTATTCGTGTACAGTCTGCAGCAGATCTCAATCAGAATATCAGATACTTCATGAACATGAACATGAACAGGATACGTACACATCATAAATCAAGCATTAAATAGAATTAATCTCGATCAGCTGGTTGCACCAACAGTCTGTTGAGTGCTAGCTAACCGATTAGGTGCCTCATTGGCCAGTCCAAATCCACGTTAATCCCCATCGATCTCTCTGCGAGCTCCACGAGCAATTGAACCAGCAACGAACGAGCTCGGTACCACTCACCTACCGTGAACCGGTGAATGCCAACACGAGCCGGCGGTCCGGCGCGCGGCCGGCCGGGCCCTGGCCGGACGGCGACAAGATCCCGCGGCATAGGATCCTCCCGGAGCAACGCACGAATTAGCCGATTTGATTATTGCCGCTGAGTCGATCGTGCGTTGTAAATTAGACGCAGGAGAGAAAGGGGGAGAGCCAATCAGCCAGCCCGGCTAGCTCTGCTCGCGTCGCTGCAAGCAGTATGCATGCTGCTATGGGCTGGCCATGTGTTGGGCATGTGAGACGGTCCTTTGGGACCGTGGTTACGTGTACTTAAGATCCTCAATTTGCGACTAATGGGATGATTAATTAGGGAACGGTAGATGGGGAAGTAACTAACTTGGTGTTGCTGGTGGAACACCAACTGGACTCGTATGGGAACCGGTAATTGGCGTGCGATTGTTCTGTACCAAACCTAGTAGCCGTTGGCTTGTGTTTCTAACTTGTTGGGAGCAGAAGGAGACAAGGGAACATCCTGTGCTCGGGGTAGAATTTTCTTTGCTCCTTCCCTCTGTTTTGCTTTTTTTTTTTCTTAGTTCCATCCATGTCTTTCCCTCTCTGGAACCTCTATTGCAACCTAGGATAACGTGGATTTTGCACCCAACCAAGCAAGATTTAGCCTCAACACATTTGCTAAATAACATTCGACTGTTTTCTTTTATCAAAGTAGTCGAATTTTTATCCGTCCGATATACTTTGAGATTTGCATTTCTTCTCATACGATGAATTAGGTCCAAATTTATTATAATTTTTTCGGACCATAACGGGTTCATCACATTGTCGTATTTTGTTTGTATATAATTTTTTTATCTTTATTTTTTCTAAATATCTCAAAGTATATATTAGATGTTGAATCATGTGATGGAAATATAAGTTATTAATACTTTCGACAATAATTACAGTGATAAAAAATAAAAATTACATACATAAATTATTGTAATTTATGTGTAATAAAGTTATAAATAAACTAAAATTTAACTGTTTTAGGCTGAAAAAACAATCGAATGTTATATTAGTAGAGAGCTGTGTGAACCTGAGCGCTCTAGTGAGAATTTGTGAAAATGCACTCTGCTGGAGAATGTGAAGTAGTGACACACACAAGAATCCTTTCACTTAACATCGATTTGGTTTGCACTGTTCATTTTGGTTTGCTGATTGTCCGCTGTTTCACCTGAACATAAAAAAAACGACTTCCAAACGGCCGGCAGCCCACCACATATATCAATATATCAATAGTGCAAACATGCATCTAAAAACAATTGCAAATGCATCAAATTAACTAATTGCTACCAGTAAACGTATCTTTTCTTGATACAGAAAGCACACAAACTTCATGGTCGAATCAAGCACAAGAGACTAACTTTGCCAATGGTGCTGGTAGGAGTAGTAGTAGCTTTTTCTTTGGAGTTACTATAGAAGTAGAGCTATTCATGAGCCCAGAACGGTAATATAGCTACTCGGCCCACAAGAGTGGCTCATTGAGCCCGAAGTCGCCACCATCGTACTCCTCAGCCGCCCGTGCCACCGGCCAGACAGGCGACCACCAGAGTCCGTCTCTCAGGTCGAGAAGAAGGTCGGGCAGGTCGAAAAAAACATTGTCCTGGCCGCCGTCGGCCTGCATCGTTTCCGGACAGGCAGCTTCTGGCGACTCGGCGGCGGGAGACGACGGCGACTCGGCAGCTGGGAACGACGACCCCTCGCTCTGCACTTCAGCGGCAGCCTTGGCGGCGGCGGCTTGGATGTCCGCGGGGGAGGTGGAGGCCGGGCGGGGCAGCTCGTGGGCTCGGTCCGGGAAGTTGAGGTGCGCGGCGCGCCCCTTGATGGCGAGTGCGGCCACGTCGTGGGCGCGCGCCGCCATCTCCGCGGTGGGGAAGGTACCGAGCCAGATGCGCGATTTCTTGCGGGGCTCCCGGATCTCGGACACCCACTTGCCCCAGCTCCGCCGCCGCACGCCGCGGTACGACGGGTGCTTGAAGCCGCTCCTCGAGGCAGCGCCGGCGCCGGCTGATGCCTGTGCCTTGCCGCTTGCCGCGTTGTCTTCGGTGCTGCAGCTGCTGCTCTCCTCTCCCTGTCCATCGGTGGCCGCAGCTTCCGGTTCTTGGCCGGTGACCGGCGAGGCGGCTCTCTTGCGCTTCTGTGGGTGCTTCGGCGCCTTCGAGTTCTTGGACAGCTCTTGCGCGGCATTGACGAGGGAAGAGAAGGAGGAGGAAGTGAACAACGACGACGACGAGGAGGTGGAGGAGGAGGAAGAGGTGGTGGTTGCATGGCTTGCGTCTGCTTCCATGGCTCTCGTTGGGAGGGAGCTGTAGACCTGTAGCTAGGAGGGCTAGAAGAGCGAAGTGTGGGGAGCAGTGTGACTCTGGCTATAAATAGTGGTGAGCTTACTTCTGGGCTGTGGCCTGGGGCCATCAGGGTGTTAAAGCGTTCTGTTTCCCTTGTTTTTCAAGGTTTTTAATTGGATTCTTTTAAGAAAAATAATTGAGCTTCGCAAAAAAAAAAGAGAGGAAGTTATGGTCAGTATTCAGTACACTAAAGTTTATATAGTACTCGGTATATGTAGACAGAGTTTTGCTCCGGTTTTTATTTTGCGGAGGAAGGAAGAGTTGAAAAGAGCACATGTTTCCCCTTTAAAGGTGTCGAAACTAAAGAAATCAAATATTAAGTATACGTGCTAGAAAAACTTGGAAATGGTAGATTAAGTATACGTCCTAGAAAAGCTTGGAAATGGTAGAAAATGTACAGAATTTGTTACTAGTGTTAGAATTGAGCCCATGAGTGTTAAGACTCGTTCACTCCTAAAATTTTAAAACATACATATTTTTGTCCCATATTGTTTAGTCAACCGGTGGGTGAGCAATTTATAAAGTAAAATCCTTGTCACCCTTTGAAACATGTGTATCATATGGCATAAGGTGACATAAGTAGGACTATAGCTAAAGTTACACATACGCACGTAAGCACGCTCACGCTTATTCGCGCATAATCGTATAGCAATCGCGTGACTTGTTGAAATACGTGTGGTCAGAAGACCAATGGTTGGAGCCACAAACCAGTACGGTGGTCGAAACCATAGATCAGTATAGACGAAATACACTGGTCGGGAGCTATAGACCAATGTGATAAAAAAACATTGGTCGAAGCCATGGACCAACGTGTAGTCAGGAGCTGATAAACATTGCTTAATTACCATTAATTGGTTTTGAATTAACAGTTATCAGTGGTTCATTATGTGCTTTATTAGATAGTTACTAGAGAGTAATTATCTCATTCTTAAAAGGATCTAGAAACGTCCAAGGCTAGTAAGCGAATTGAGTTCTTTTTGTATTCTTTGTCTTCCTCTCTTTTCAACTGTGTTGGTATGTTGTGCTAATGAACCGAGTCGTCCCTTCTCCTTGGCATGCACCGAAAAGGAGGGTGGCGGGTGTCCCCGAACCATTGCCACATGGTTCACCTGCACGGCGGCAATAAGGTTTCTGAACAATGCATATGTGTGACCGCTCACTGCGCTACTTCATTTACATTCTGAACTGCATTGAGCATGCACCGCTTCATGTTCTCCATGAAACCCGACTGTAATTTGTTTGTGCAACCAATCGATAATCCTATCCTTGCATATATTTTGAAGTACAATGGGTTGGGTTTTCCGCTATTATTATTGCTTTATTCATCTTTAGTTCTATGTGATATCTGCCTCATAATCCTTGTAATAAAATATTGAATTAAAATATTTCGCATATTTCCATCAAGCAGTAGGTCGGTCCAAAACAAAGCAAACCCAATGTCCTGTTAATTACAGTTCAACGTACAGATTAGTACTCTAAGAACAGGTTTCATTCATGTGCATGCTGTGGACACTTAAAAGCAAAGGTTACTAAACTGTATTTAAATCTTGCTATTAATCAACTGGTTTATGCAAGGTTCTAGACATTGGGATTTACTTACTGTTGAATCACAACGGGCTTAAGCAATATACTTGCTCCGTCACTGAATATAGGTTGTCACGATCCGTACAATGAAACTTTTAAAACGTTGACAGTTAACATATGCAAAGTATATAAATTGATCACAAGAATTCCAAATTTTTCTTACAAAATACTTTCATAATATATAATTTTTATTTGCGTGCAAACAAAAGGATCGAAATCTTGCTTGAAAAACAAAAAAGACAATTATGTTTAGCGATGGAGGGAGCATGAAGCATCTCTGCCGCTCTATGCTGAAGTACTCGCCCTGCATAGTGCATACGTATTGGATACGATAATCCCTCTAGCTGATTGGTTCAGGGTTACACAACCACCAGAGGCAAGTCAATCTTCTTCTGGAGAAAATACTCCTAGATTAATCATCCCAAATATACTATTTCTGAACTGATTAATTAACAAGATTTTCGACCGGTTGGGAGAGCAAGTAGTGGTGTTGCTTGCACAGTGCATACAAAATGGTTTGGCAATGACGTGGGTGCCCAGCCTCCCGAGTCACGACAACCAAAGGCTGGAGATCGACTTGGGCAAATATCAACGAACATTTGGCCGGAAACCGGTCGTGACTTCCGCGCGCGATTCAGGAGCCAAATTTGGCTTCGTTTTGTCAGGTTTTGCCTTTGACTTCCCTTGAGTTACCACTCGTATCCTGCCCACACACACACAGGAAAAAAGGGCAATGTTAGGCCACGGCACACCATGCGTCCTTGCGAAATTTCAGTTCTGGTTGAGTGGAGCGCATACACGCACGTAGCATCCCGATTGAAATGTGATCCGTTGTCTCCCTCCAAAAGCTTCATCAAACCTTAAAGTTGGCTCGTACGGTTCAATAACTCTAACGAAAATTAACACAAAATAGAATAGATATCCGAAATATAAGGCTTTTTGGCAGACATGCCTAGGGGTGAAAACAGATGAGATAGTTTCCGACCGATTCAGATGGAAACGGATTCGGATTTTCTTATATTGAATTTTTCTCGAATAATTATCGGATCGGAAACGAATACGTGATTTTTTTTATCGAAACGAATAAAGATACAGTAGTCCTGATTATCCGGATAACACGAAGCCCGGATATCCGAATTTCAGCCCAAAAGAGAAAAGGATACTTTAATTGATTTTCGAATTTCAAAAAATGTAACAAATCAAATAGTCTTTTAGAAAATAGCAAATAGAGTTCAAAAATTCTACAAAAAATCACAGAAATTCCTTGAATTATTTTAAACTTAATAAAATTAATTCTAAATTAAAATTGATTTTTATTTTTGCACATAAATTATTTTTAATTTTTGGAAAATAGAAAAACCTTTTTTAAATCCAAAAAATTCAAGAAATTAATTAAAAAATTATTTTTCACTTTAAATCAATAAAATCCCATAAAACTCAATAAATTTTATTTTTGACATTAAAAACTAGAAAATTAAATAATTGACTTATTTTATTATTTTCCTTTTTAAACAAGTAAACTCTTTTAAATCTCATAAAATATAGTAAAATAATAATTTTATTTTTGGTAACATACTTTGGGATGTTATAGTCATTTGTGTATAGATTAACCATCCAGCCTGATCGATGTTAGTGTGAACTAAGTTTTATATATGTGATGAACTAAGTATGAATGTATGATGATTTGTGACTTTGTAAGTTATGACTTATGAGCTAAATATAGTAAACTAAGTGTTATGTTTGTGATGAACTAGTTAATGCAGCTTGCTAGCGCCAATGTTATGTGTGGTTGCTGAAAATATGAACAATTCATGAATGTTTGTATCAAATAATATGGTTATATGTTATTATTAATTTCAAGCATACAATTTAAGGGGTTTTCATCTTCCGAAAAATATCCGCGACCGTATTTGTTTCGATTCGTATTCAATATTATTCGTATTTGTATTCGTATTCAGAGTATTCGTATTCGTATCCAGATCCGGAAAAAAATATAAAAACAAATATAGCAAAACCATTATCCATCCGTATCTAATCCGTTTTCGCCCCAAGCTATGCCTATACAAGAATACATCATCCTGCGAATTGAATGAAGAATTAAATGTTGTCACTAGCAGAGTAGCAGCCTAGCAGGCAGTAGTGGAGTTGGCAGGGTGCATGCAGCTATCTAACATTTTAGTCCAATTTTCAGCTGCACCCATAGCTTCCATCGTTCCACGCGAGCCAGCCCATCAGCCTGTCAGACGCAACCCAGAATTTCCCAGTTGGACAGCTGAAGGATCTAGACCCACCATTATGAGTTAATGTAATATTTTGGTGATTAATGACAAATCCAAATGTGATACTAACTCTCTTGTCTAGTATTATTTTGTGTAGTCTCATTTGGATATAAAGGTGAAATTCAACAAGGTATGCAATCGACATCTTAATATTATATATTGCTGCATTCCTCGGATCCAAAATATAGGTTGAACTCAACCATAAGTTTAACTTGAATATGTGCATATGATCTTATTACACATTTGTGTATGCACACATTTAGGGGGAGTTTATTCTATATTTTTTGGTTTTATTAGTATTGATCCATATTCCATTCTTCACATATATTAAGGATCTTTACTTTGAAACATATCCTTTTGAGTATACAAAACTTGTGTAGTTCTTGTATACTCATGTTGGAGTATATATATAACTTGTGTAGTTCATATATACTCATGTTGTGTGACATTAAATCATCTACATTCAATTAATGTGCAATTGAAGTGGTTATCATTAATTACCAATGAGTGAAAGATTGAAGTATATTGTCCCACTATTATGTGATAATGGTTTGTTATGGTAACTAATGGTAATCACATTGTGGAACTAACATTTTCCATGAGTTGAATGAATAGTTTATGCTCTAGGGTGATGAAGACTTTGGATTTCATCATGTGTCAATGACATTAAAGTCAAGAGCTTGGTGTAAAGGATGCATCATGAGTTGATGCTTATTAAGAAGAGAAGATGACCATGAGTTGATCGTCAAGACAAGAGAAGACCCATCATGTGTTGATGGAGGTCAAGCAAATGATGCATCATAAGTTGATGCATGTCAAGTAAATGACTCGGACTTGAAGTAATGATGTGCGTCATCAAGCTTCAAGAAGATACTCAAGGCAAAGGTATGACTAGCTAGGGCTAAGGATATGTTCCTTGTCTTTTACTGATCTTGGTGTTTGGTAGGAAGACCGGATTGCTAGTATAGGTTGTCGTACTATTAAGAGGGGTCTTAACTAGTAGCTTGAGTTAGTCATGTGTTGATAGCTCATTATGTTTGCTCTAACTCATCTAGGCATGATGCTATTATTTGCAAATATGTTTTGTAAATAGTCGAGACTCATGCATAACCCTTGTAGCATGTGACTTTAGTTTGCAAATGGCGTAAGTCTATGTACCTTATTCCTTGTGGTGTTGATTCGAAAAGTTGGTAAATGTGTTTTGCAACTTGTTGAGAATATCACCTATAAATCTTGTTTGGATTGTGATCAATTTGGCAAATGTGTTTTGCAAATTGAAGTGTTGCAAAGTGCAACTCCTCTGTGGACTAGCGGTCTGACCGCCACGGTCTACCGATCTGACCGGTGATAAATCGGTCAAACCGCCATGTGTTGGGCGGTCAGACCGGTAGCCTTTTGCACCAATTCTCTGTGCGGTAGTACCGCCGTTAAATAAACGGTACTACCGGAGAGCGAAAGTACCGAGTTTTCACGGTATATTTTTTTTCTAGAGAAGCACCATTCTAGATGCTGTAAATTTTCCTTTGGTGGTCAAACCGCCCACCCTTAGCGGTATGACCGATATTGCGGCTTTCCGACCCGTCGGCAGTTGGCGGTCCGACCGGCCATTAGTTGGTGGTCAGACCGGCCCTGCTCTGATTCGTTGGAATCTTTCCTCCAACGGCTAGTTTTTGTGTGGGGGGTTTAAATACCCACCTTGACTGGTTGGAGGAAGTTGTTGCTGTTATTGCAAAGTGTGCTAGTGCTGTGAGACATTCTTTTGAGCTAAGAGCAAACCCTCTCTTCTCTTTTGTGTATGTGTTGCACTTAGTGAGATTTGAGAGCAAACCCTAAGTGCATGTGTTGCCTTAGGTTGTGGATTGAGTATCCACTGAGCTTTGACACTTGATTAGTTCAAGTGAAAGTTGATTCTTTTACTCTTGGTGTTTGCCGACACCTAGATGGCGTGGAGGCGTCGTGTCCGGTGATCTTCTTAAGAAGCTTGTGAGAAAGTCCGGCGTGTTGTGAGTGTTTTGGTACTCGCCATCTCTGGAGTGGAGGAAGAGAAACCCTAGTGGAGCGAGGTGTTGGTTCGTGTTGGAACCGGTCCAAGTGGTTGGACTTACCTCGGAGGTGTTGGCTCATTTGAGGAGTCGATCCAACGCGGTTGGGCTTACCTCAACGTGGATTAGGGGAGACCGGCAAGTCTCCTAACCCCACGGTAAAATATTGTCGTATCTATTTTGGTTTGATCCTCTTGTGCTTTACTATTGCAATTTGCATTCCTTGTATTAATTGCTTGTATATTCGTGTAATTGCAATCCTTATCAATTATCATATATTGTTGGTGCACTTAGGGGGCCTGGTTGATTTAGGTTTTAATTGTGCAAAATCAATTTGTTATTAGCTTCCGCATTAGATATTGGTTTTAGCCAAAATTATTTTAAAAACTGCCTATTCAACCCCCCCCTAGTCGGCCTCCTCGATCTTACACCAGCCCATTAGCCCAACATCCATAAAAAATCGCAGCATAGTCCTATTCTGCAGCAGCAAAACTAGTGTTATCTATCTTTCATCGGTTGCTCGAGGTGGAAGACGATTTGGGTTGTTGTGGCGTCCTCTACGACCTCGGGAGAGTAGTCGTCAAGATGTCGACCCGCCGTAGACCGGTGGACGCGAACCTCTAGGTCTCTTCGTCTTAGTGAGTGTTCTGAGGATTAACATATTTATTTTGTCTTTTTGTGTGTCATTGTGAATTGTGAACTCAAATCAAACAACCAGTTATTAGTGTAGTGGACTAATAGTGTTGTGCCTTTGTCATCTATGTTATGTATAACAAGAAGACCGTAGATCTGAAGTCTTTGTGGGAGTAACAGTAATTCTCCCATTCTACAAGAAAAATATAATGAGAATAAGTGTGAGGCTAGTAATTTTTCCAAGAAGGAAAATTGGGGAAGGAAAATTGGAGGTACGCGTGGCTTCATAGTCTCTTGGTTTGACAAGTATAATTGGCTTTAGTATAGTGCAGAACTGGATGCTGTCTTCTGCTTTGTTTATTACTTGTTCAAGGACAAAACTAATTATATTGGTGGAGATTGTTTTGTGACCAAATGATTTAGGAATTGTCAAAAAAACTACTAGGTTTGGTAAACATATTGGAGGTATTAATAGTGCCCATAATCAACATCAGATCGAACAGTAAACTTGTAGTCATCCCCAGGTCAGATGCGTCGACCACCGAGGATGTGAGGGGGGAGCTTAACGATAATAACACACAAGGGGGTCATACGAATGTATTGCATAAGGGTGGTAGAAGTTACAATTGGCATCCCCTCCCCATTTATAAAGGGGGAGATCGCTGAAGTTACATTGTTGCACTCGGGGCTTAGCTTGCTCTATGGGTACTTTCGTCCGTCAAGTGGGTTCCCCTACATCCAAGATACATGACATCGTCAACCTTCTGTCTATGCGGGTGTCGGCAGAACCTCGCCATGTGGCTACCCCGTAGGTTCACCAATGTGTCACGCCTCGCCAAGGTTGGTCCTCGGACCTCGTCTGAGGTGGATCCCCCGATGTGTCATGTCTAACCGAGGCCATCATCGTCTCGAGGTAGCGCGGGAACCCTCCCCCAAACAGCAGCCCATCGCCTATCCAGATGGTCGTCAACCGCCTGCCAAAGCCGGCGCACCGACTTGTAGGGGGGTCGACACGCGGCCTCGTGTTCACGATTACACTGGTGACCTATGGTGCACTATGACAACATGTTAATTCACCTTGGTCCTCACATGAACTCTAGTCTATAGGTTGTGCATGCGCCGGGGTGGATTGCCTTGGTGTTGATCGAAGGGCTACTACTCCGCTAGGCCGATTTCGAGTCATGTCGGGGAGTTCACCGACACACAAAAGGGCATGGGGTCACGAACAAGTATGGGGCCATGTGTCAACTGTCTAGATGCCGAAGTTACGTGGAGGCGCGAAGTTAGGACTCTATCCCAAAGGAGTGGCTCGTGAAGTGGGAAGTTCTTGACTCATTGCCTCCAATATGTGAAGGTATGAGTTAAAGTGCCACTCTCGACTCCCTTGGACATGGCTGAGGCCTAGCCCTCGAGGAGCAATAGAATGCTGATGTGTGCAAGGTTGACTTCCGTGAACACATAGTAACAAGTGTGGCCGACTTGTTAGTCTGGTACGCATGGAGCCTTCAAGTGAATGGGCCATTGCATTCGAACGCATCGAGATGTGCATGGATGGACCTCTTTCCCAAAGTGTGATGGTGCTTTAAAGTGCGGGAGGCCGATAGGCACATACACGTCAATTTGTATGACGCTAAGTTGGATGACACATTGAGATGCGGTAGGTTGATGTACGTCAATGCGTCGAGGTGTGCAAGGTTAGCGTGTGCCTAGGGCCAACCTGACGGTACTCATCCCTCGAGGTAAGGGGATATGTGGTAGGGCGTTATTTGCTCAACCCACCAATATATGGCGTGCGAAGTGGGGTGGTACGCGCTGGACTGCCATGTGCTCAGCTGATGAAGGTGTGGCCTGCGAAGCGAGGAGCGCTTGATGCGAAGCTATGTTTGGTAGAAAGAACGCTCTCTAGGCTGATCACACCACACCGAGGTGACGTGTTGGGGCTCACCAAGGTATAGACACCAATCAAAGGGGATTGCTTAATCGAGGAGACTCCAATAGAGCTGAGATGAGTTCGGTCGAGAGAGTGCCATCAGGGGTGAGTCATACCATGACGAGGCGAAGCCATTAAGGAGTATTGTCCCTCGCTTGGTGAACTAACCTAGCTACTAGAGGAGGGGTGCACTGAGGTCCAAAGTACTCGAGGTTGATGGGTTGCCTGCGGGGTGAGTAGGGGTGCTAACCGACTCACCGAGGAGTCTCCCATGGTGCGAGTGGGTGTGCACTGAAGCACTTGTAGCTGGAGCCAGGGACTCAGTGATAAGGAGGACATGTGCATTGAAGCGTTAGATACTTGGCTCGCTTGAGGCATGACCTTGTGAGGAGTGCTTGAGTCACCAAGGATTTACATTCTAGGTGGGGTGGGGAGATATGCACCTGAACAAGAGGTAATCGACTCGTCGAGGTGTTGCCTATGGAGCGAGGAGTGCTTGACTCATTAAGGGGGTAAGTTATTACCCCGTCTCCCGTCAAAACAAAATTAGCGCTAGAGACGAGGCACGAGAGCACTTCGCGATTAGGGAGAGGCTGGAACATCACCATCCCCCATCAAAAAAACTTAGCGCCCGAGACAAGGCTCGAGAGCGCTTGTGTCTAACTGCTCAATCCAAAGGGTGAGGACAAATCCAAATTAGGTTAAGTCCACTAGGCCCCGGAGGGTGAGTATGTGTTCATTCAAGCACAAAGGGTGAGTATCCGTTCACTTAGCCCCGGAGGGGGAGTATCTTCTCGCTATGCCCCCAGGGCGAGGGTGTAGCCGCTCAACCCCAAATGATGTGGCTTACGGGGCGAGGAGTGCTTGACTAACCGAAGTGCTAAACTCGACGTACCGAAGTGAATCAGTTGAGCTAGAGGAAGCTCCTAGTCAAGGAGACGCCATCGAGACAAAGCGAAGTTCAACCGAGACAAAGCTGTCGAGGTCGCATTGAACCACACCGAGGCCAAGCCATCAAGGCTTGTCGAGAGCTCACCGAGGCGCATCCGTCGAGCTAGGGGGAGCCCTTAGTCGAGAAATCGCCATCGAGGCGAAGCGAAGTTCGGCCGAGGTAAAGCCATTGAGACCGAATTGAACCACGCCAAGGTTAAGCCATCATGGCATGTTTGTAAAATCCTAAAGTTCTGTTACCAAAAATAAATTAATCAACTTATTATTTTGTTGGATTTTCTAAGATTTAAAAGAGTTTTCTTGGTTTTCTTAAATTTTCTAGATTTTAAAGTCAAAAAGAAATTTAGTGAGTTTTCTGGTATTTTCAAGCATTTAAATTTTAAAAAATAAATTTTTAGTTAATTTATTAAATTTTCTCGAATTTAAAAATGATTTTCCTATTTTCCTGAAATTACAAATAATTTTTTGTGCAAAAAATGAAAGCCAACTTTAAGTTGGAAATAATTTATTTAAGTTGAAAATAATCAGGGAATTTCTGTGAATTTTCTAGAATTTTTTAACTCTATTTGCTGTTTTCTAAATGCTATTTGAATTCTTGCAATTTCTATAACTCAAAAGGTGTTAAAAAATCTGGATTTTGCTTTTGGGCTAAATTCCACTCCCTCAAGCCCATTTCTTCTTCTTTTTTCCAGCCTGGCCCACTCTCTTTTGTTTTTGTTTTTGTTTTTGTTCCTCTTTTCTTCCCTTTTCCTCCCGGCCCATTGGGCCCATCCTCTGCTGGGTCAGGCCCATTTGGCCCATCCTGTCCCGCACACGCGCCCGATCCAGCACCTCCCCCACCTCCCTTTCTCCCTTTGATCGCTCGGGCCCACCCGTCAGCCACCTCCTGATGAGGACATGACCCCTATGGATACAACCATATTTGCTATGCTTGTTGTTCTAAGTACAAGAGCTCGTACGCTTCACTTAAATTATTAGCACCATATCACTTTTGGTCCAAGACAAGCAAGCAGTTCGAGCTGGACCCGTTTTGGAATACAGTTTAGCCTCCGGAATCAGCTTGACATCACCAACTTAAAATATGCATAACTTTCACATACGAAGTCCGTTGGAGGTCCACGAGTACTTGATGGAAAGCTTATTTCGTCCTCTTTCCAACGGATCTAGCCTCATCTCCAAATTCCTTTTGGACTGACCGTAATCATCAAAAGAAGATGTTATATCTCTTTTTTGGGCTAAATTGGGCTTTGTAATCATACTCAACTTGGTTCATATGCCGGCGGCCCACCTGGGGCGAGGTTACTGTTCACTGTAACCTACGAGTTTAATCCCACCCTGCTATTTCTTTTATATTTATGGCTCCTCATCCCCTATTTAAGGAGGACGCACCCCCTCTAGTTTCCTTGGATTTTGTTTATGTCTAGTTTGCCTTCGTTGCAACTTGTATCTTTTGCGTGTGTTGACTAGACCACCCAATTAAGATCCTTATTCAAAATCCCAATTCAATTCAATAATTCAATTCCTATTTGCAATTTCAGATTGATTTATCTTGTTCTTCGCGTGCTTCTTCGGTGTATGCACGAATCGACCTTCGTGGTCAGGTCATCCGGGTATTCGTGCACGATTGATAACGACTTGTCAATCAGTTCGGCGATTACGTGGTTTCGAGCCTTGCATGTTCGTAGCCAGGATCTTGAGAGTTGAGCGACGACTACCGAGCTTATCGTTCTCATCGAAAGATCGGGCCAACAAACAAGGACCTTCGGGTTCACCAAGTGGTATCAGAGCTACAGTTCATTGGTGGAAGTTTTCAATTTTCTAGTAGTAGATTCGTTTTTCATCCCTAGAGTCCAGAAAATTACCAAAAGAAAAAAATTCGCATCCATCATCCATACTGAGCCCTTTGAGCCTTTGCAATTTTTTATTTTCTGTTTGCTTGTTGAATCTTTGGTTGCATTGTCGTGTCTAGTTGCTGATCTTTAGTTCTAGTTATTGTCTAGTTGGTCGTTGTCTAGATTGATTCTCGTGTTTTTCCTTTGCGTCGCTGAATCGTTCTTTAGGGTTCTTAGTTTTTGCATCTAAAATAGAAAATTCGTGGGTTAGAACTCCTCTAATCTGCACCCAAAAAAAAGAGAGAACACTTTGTTGTTATTCATGACTTGTGGAAAACCATAGGGCCGGCAAATAAAAGAAGGAGAAAGAGGTCGTCGCCACACAGAACAAAAGCCGTGGTAGAAAAAAAAAAGAAAAACAATTTTGCGCCAAAAACCAGTGAAAATTGGTGGAGTCCTTCTACATATACCCACAATCTTGCAAAAAAATTCAGCAAATTTGGCCCACGGAATCAAAAGATATATGAGTTTCAAGATTGAACCTGAGTCGGTTTCAAGTTCGAGTACGATTCCGTTTTCGATACACCTTCAGTAAAACGAGCATAACTTTTGCATACGGTGTCCGTTTTGGACGTTCTGGTGCCCATTGGAAAGCTAACGACGAGGCGAATCTGTCACCCTCTGGGGCCCCCAAAATCGGCCATCTTTAGCCCCGAATTCGCGTCACAAATTTTCGATTTTGGTTTTTGTCGTTTCTTTCGGTCTTCCCATCGGAATTTGGGGTTCGCCTCAACTGCAAAGTTGTAGATCTTATCGAAATATTTCAAACGAGCATATATAAGCCATATAAAACTTTGCTCTTTCATATTTTAAGACTAGTTTTTGTTTACTGCTTCAACTAGAGGGTTGTTTACATTGCACATTATTCTGGTTTTGTGCTCTACATCGTGTGAACAATCTTGTGCCCCTATAAATAAGTTTGAGTAGTTGGTTAGCGTCTCTCCTAGCACTTGTTGTGAGGTTTTCCATTGCTTACATCAAGTCACATTGATCTTTGTGTGTGCTTTCATACACTTCTCTTGGTAGGTTTTGATTAGCTAGCTCTTTCTAGGGCAGAATCAGCAACTTTGACTAGTACTTTGAATAATTTTTCAATTTTGCATACTGATCTGAATAATTGCTATTCCCTTGCTACATATTAGCCTTCTGAGCTCCACTTCCTACTAACTCAGCAGGTGTCGTCCCTCGCAATCGTTGGGCTGATCGCAAGTGAGAGTATCACGAACCAGCCACCGGTTGTACCACTTCCTTACTGCAATGGTTAGAACTTGTAAGAACTGGTTATAAGCTTGAGTGTGAGTGACTTAGTTGAGTCTCCAGAACCTAGTAGTTGATAGGGACATATACATGTGATTTGCTTTCTTATTTTCTACTAACTATGGCAGGATCACGGGATGATTGCAAGATATATCCACATCTTCTTCGAACCGTTCGACGGGAGTGCAAGAAAGTGAACGAGGAAGATGCATGCTTGAGACAATTTTCTCCACCACGGGAGGTATATGATTCTGATAGTACGTCTCATAAAATTAAACTCACTATGTCTTCTTTTGCTGGAAATTATGATCCTGATGCTTATCTCACATGGGAATTAGCTGTACAATAATTATTTGCATACCATGAATTTCCTGATCATCTAAAAGTTAGGGTTGTTACATGTGTGTTTTATGATTTTGCATCTATTTGGTGGAGTGAATACTATCGTACAAATCAGAACATACCTAGATCATGGGATGCTATGAAGAGAGCTATGAGAGCTAGATTTGTGCCTTCATATTATTCTCGTGATTTGCTGAATAAATTACAATATTTACGATAAAGGTAGTAACACTGTAGAAGAGTACTATCAAGAATTGCAAACTGTCTGGTCTCGTTGTGGTTTAGAAGAAACTGAAGATGCTAAAATGATTAGATTTTTAGGAGGATTAAACCGTCACATTCAGGATAAACTTGTTTATAAACCTCCAACTATCACTCGCTTGTTTCGTCTTGCTTGCACTGTTGAAAAGAAAGTACATGGATGACAATCTAAGACTAGTCATGCACTTTCATCGACTTTCACAACACCTTCACGTGTACATAACACAAACAAGCGCATGATACACACCTCAGCTTTAAGATCATCTTCGGTTGTTCCTTCTACTGCTGCTACTACTATGATTGCCGCTCCTACTGCTATGAGCATCACTCTATCTCATAGTCTTACATCATTGGTTCGCTCATTGGCAAGTGAAGCTCGCTCATTGGTAATTGAGCTAGAGCAAGAAGAAGAAGTGAAAGCTTGTGACAATTCACCGCCTCCAGTACCAACATCATCTGAATCGAGCCTACATGGTAATACCAAAGGTACTGATTTGAACACTCAATCTGAGACCAATATCCATTATTTTATTCCTAGTATCATTGAACAAAGGGAAAATCAGATTGTAGTAGAAACCATTGAATCACATGAGGTGAAGGAACCTAGTGTTGAGAAGGCAAATATTAATTCCCTAGCTACAGAATCTGATATTATTAATAATCTGCATGAATCATGTGATAATTTGATTGATTTGCCCGCTGACTTGACTACATCATGTGATGAAATAATTGAATTGACTGCTGTTGTGAGTACTTTATGTGATGAGTTAATCGCATACAATGATCATGTGGAATTGGTTAAACATAAAGAAGTTTTGACTAGAATTTCTCCTGCTCACTCTTTATGTTACATTATGTTGGATCCACCTATGAAATTGTCACATGCTATGGAGAAAATTTCTATAATTGCATGTTCGAAATCCTTATTTATTGCCTACACCCCTGGATATAAGTTTAATTTGATTGGAGATTATGGTGTAGACAATCAATTTATGGTATATCGAATACCAATAACTTGTCATTACATGGATGAATTAAAGCTTGCTGTTTTGGATAACAATTATTGTGTGAGAAATTTTATTTTGATCATTCGCATATATGATTACTCTTGGGTTAATAATACAATGATCTTTTATGATCGTTGTTGTCTTCTAACATTAATTGTGCAACAACGAAGAACCATTAAAACAGATGACATATATATATACCATGCATACACCTTGGCTTCTTTGTTACCCTATTTTCAGCTTATCAAAAGCCGAGGACGGCTTTGTTTTCAAGAAAGGGAGGATGATGAGGACATGACCTGTAACACCCTAACTATAAGGAAGTCAAGATGTCACCTACAATCACTACTCTTCAAATGAATAACATCAAATCGCATGATAAGATGAAGCAAGTATTAAGAATATATGGAAACAAGTATTCATCCTCAAGTCTTAATCAACGAAATGGAAGTAAACAATTCAGAAAGATATGGTAAACAAGGCCATGATGGCTTATTACAATGCAACACAAATCATAACTAACGACAATAAAAGTCCTCAAATTGTTTGATATATGATAGTGAGTGCAACGTGATGAACTACCCTCCACAAGATCATTCTTCCTTGTCATTTACCTAAATAAGACAATAAAGCAAGAATGAGCCAAAGACTCAGCAAGTAACTGTATGTAACAATCAAACATTCCATGAGCAATATATCACAATCATCATTTGAACATTTACTGGAAACAAATTTATGAATGGATGAAGTGGAATGATGCATTGAAGGAATTGGACATATTGCAAAGATATACTGGATAGCGAGTGAAACACCCGCGGTGTTCACTTAAAGTAATCGTATGAAGAACGTTTCATACGACCGTCCAACGTGGCCCACATTGGAATGGTGGACTCACGTAACATGGCCCACATTGGAATGGTGGACTCATGTACCCATTCTGGAATTGATGGGATTTTCAAATGCTCATACTGGAATTGATGGGTCTTACAAATGTAATTTATGCATGTCATGATGTGATCACATGGCAATATTGAATAGTACTCATAATTGAAAAGAAACACATGGCATTCATCTACAAGTACGAACAAATATAATCATTCACTCACACATCACATTTTTGTATCAAACATAGTATACAAGGTACTTGCAGTATATCAACATCATGAACAAGGCACAAAACATTCATGTAAACAACATATCATTATGCATACAGTACTTGCCTTTTGCGTAGTGACTCGTTAACAGGCAACGGAGGTGTTCCCACACGGGATGTCTCACCGCCTACACAAGCATGTTCCCAAAATAAGAACAACGATATAACACTGCTACCGATGTTCTACAATAACCCCTGACTATTCAAAATACCGCATTGACCCAAATTGAAAATAAACTATTCTGCCAGATTTCAGCCCATATGAGCAGCGGTACGAGAAAAAGCATATTTAATTATCTGGAACTCGAAACGACACGAAACCAGTGCCCAGATTTTTTTAACGTAACAGGCTACGAAACTCTAGTTGATGGTAAACTCTAATTCGGCCAAAACAGAGGTCTAATCATCCAATGAAAAACTATAACTGCAGTCTGTTCAGAATTCAGAACAGCCCTAAAGAAAAGGCTCTAACTTTTAAACCACTGATCCAAATAAAGTGATCTTTATCAGCCTGGAAATATGGTGAAATTATCTTCATAAACCTAGTTGGGTGGCCAACCTGATTCTGACTCTAACTAGATCAAAACCTAGGTGCAACCGACTATATCCAACATTTCTGACAGACAGACCAGCACGTAGTAAAACAGTCATAACTTTTAATCTACTGAGTGAAAATTCGTGATCCAGGTGCCAAAAGAAAGCTAATGAGACCAGGATCATATCTCCAGAAGACATCGACCTGAGATTCGGCCTCTAAAGGCCTTCAATCTGCCGTGCAACCTACTGCTCTAAACTGGACAGATCTGGATTCGCAGACTAAACCAAATCAAACGAACAAAAGAGCAACAAAACTAATACAAACAGCGAATCGGAACCTTCGTTACCCTTGAAGACCCGTAGAACGACTATGATCCGCTGCCCGAAGATCCTCCTCTCTTCTCCTCCCTTCTTTCTCCAAAGAACGGCCACCCGATGACGACGAACGACGTCGACGGCGGCGGGGAATGGAGATGATGGAGGGGCCCTTGAGGAGGAGCGACGGGGATCACCGGGGATAGCACCATCACCGCGAGGAGGCGCCATGGAGCAGCAAGGAGGCCGGCTTGGGGAGGGAGGAGGCGCCAAGGGGAGGGAGGAGATAGGGGCGGCTAGGGTTTGGGGGAAGTGGTGCCCCCTTTTGGCCGGCCCCTACATGGGCCGGCCGGCCCTCTTGGGCCACTCAGGCGCGACTGCGCCAAAGTTGACGACAAATACAATTACCCCCGCTGTTTGGAAAATCCGTCGAAAGAGGTTTCTTTTACTCCCTCCGACTTCTTTCTTTTTACCGATTCGATTCCGGAAAGTTGTAAATCTCGTTTTCGAATAAAATTCCCAGATAATTGAAACGATACAACCTAGCTGGATAAATGAGGTATTACACTCTATCCCTTAGAAAAGATTCGACCTCGAATCTACGCACCAATCTACTCGAAAGGAAATCTGCGTGCGGAATGAAACAACGATAATTCAAGCTTGAATTGCTCGGATACTCGCTAACACTCGAGCACACCAGACGCTATGCGTTTCGATAAGGATCCGTGACGCTCAACGCGATAAGCCAACGCCCTAATTCTTACAACTTTCAAAAGCGAAGAGAATCCAACTAGAAATAGAGAGTCCTCATCGCATCCACGTAATGGTAACTCTCACCAAAAGGTTAGATTCCAAATTTGATAATTCATCTCAAAACAAATCCATTTTCTAAATAGGCGCTTTACAAATGAACACCACTACAAACGAAGGAGAAATTATCGAACGCCTAAACCAAACACCGCGCGGTTTATCCGAATTTGGAAAGAATCAACACGCCAACACAAATACCAACTCAAATTGCGGAAATACAAGTCAACGACACAAAACTCAAACGAGAATCAAGAAAACACTTCATTATCCGATGAACATACCTTTCCACGCTTCTCTCTTCTAAGAATAGAATTTCTCTCGAACCTTGAAATTGAATTCATCGACTACCACATGAGCTAAAACCTCTTAGTTAAACATCCTCAAATTATACTCAAATTGAAATACATCCTCCACACCGCTGTGGGGTGGCTCCATTGAATCCTCCGAATACTCTATGCATCTCATTCTACTTAATCAACCATAATTTGATTGAAGGCACCCAAAGCGCCACAAAAATAGATCCCACTGTAACATCCTGGCTATTCGAAAGCCAAGATGTCACGCAAATACATTACCTCTAATTTTTCAAGAACAACTCGTAATCCACGAGTACACACGCCATGTACTACATCAAAAGGTTCTATCAATGATCATTCCACTGCTCAGGAAACTCCTTTATTCCACTTTCTCTACACACACTCATAGAGTGACCAAAGGTCTAACATAACAATGCAAACCCAAATTTAATCTCCAAGATCTCTACCACAAATTTCAATTATAACATATAGGGAAATCAATGGATTGGCTCTCCAACATTTTTCCCAATTCTAACATACTCACTCATTTGCATACTTAGAAATTTCTCACCTAATCTCGCATCATTATTCAATTGCGTTGCTCTATAGAAGTAATCAAGGTTTTCATACCTTCGATAATCACCGACCATTCAATCATGAACTGAAGTTCTGAAGTTTCACTATACCATAGGTTCTACTCAGTCGTAACACTTTTCAGACTTAGTTCGAAACCAAACATTCCATGTGAATCAATTTCCCTCCAAGGGATACAGATCAAAACTATTTCACATTCTACTACTCCTCCGATAACTTGGTAGCAAAATATCGTCGCTACGATTACTCATCCACCACCAAACAGTTGCCAAACTTTCACCTTGCAAACACTTCGCAACACGAAACTGTGATCCTTTCTCAAAAGGAAGAGGCGAACAAAAACAAATTCATTCATACCGGGAAGCGTTGCTCCTCACGGCGGCCATGAAACCAAAAGAAATATTCTGATAAAGGTGATCTTGGAAAACGAAAGCTGAGTTCATAAATGGGAGGCACACATCCCTCAAAAGAGAATAGCAAATAACAGCCGACACGAAAGAAAGATATTACGTTTGAAATTCGCCATCTCTTGAGCGGAAAGAGCAACAAATTTAGGGACGCTTCAAATAATCACAAGATTTAATTAAGAATCGATAAGATCCTTCAACAGGACAACTTGCTCGAAACAGTTCATCTACTTGGGAAACACGAGATCCAAATGTTCTCAGCCACAAAACTCGAAACATTTCCCTTTACAGGATTTCACGGAAAGCAAACGGGTTGACTTCGTCTCGAAGAGATCAACGAAAATATTCTTTTATTGCAACCTCACTTAGCGAACTCAAACCAAGGAGCCTTTCGGACTAAATCACACGAAATCTTTAAGAAACAATAGGTTAATCCAATTCCTCTAGTTACCCAAAATAATTTCAGTTATCAGTTGATTCACGAGCTCCAAGGTACCGTGAAAGCTAAACTTGAAATATTCTTATTTGAACGATGCCACTAAAGGCGATCAATTTACTACAGGTACTAACATCAAGCCCATAACAACACTTAGAAAACTTTTCGGAAGACCCACGTGGAATGAATGGGTTGATTCCTTCTCGAAAGAAGAGGCAAATAGAAACGATCTTTACCAACCAAAAATCACTTACCACTGCAAGGAACACATAACTCGGGGAAAACCAATTAGGCAACAAACTCAGAAAACATATGGGAAGTCCACAGTTGAAAACATAGGCCTCACAAAAATAGAATATCCGACCTTAACCGTTAGGAACAAACGAGTATTCAAGATCAAAACACCCGCATCATGGAAGAACTATTATAATTTTTTTTTCAACATATCGCTTTACTCGACAAACTATGTTTACCACAAAGAACTTGAATTCCCCAAAAGAGCATGAACACCAAAACTGGAAATTTGATCGTTTTAGAAATGCTACGAAAGGCGGACAACTCTCTTTCTTTATAAAGGAATCAACATTGCCATCACATTACTGATCATGTCAATAAACCTTCTAAAGGAACATGGCAAATCGTGTTATAGAAATTTTTCAGCATCAAATGGAATTGTAATAACAACTTATTCTAGAAAGGAAACTTAGTACGAGAACCACAAAGCTGAAACAAACCTCTCACACAACTCCACCATAACATTAGAAAAGGGGTTCGACATTTTTTTTAAAGAGAGGTTCTAAACTCCAACATTCCAACTACTCCAAAAGAAACGAGTAGAGTCAAGACTTTCTTTGACAAACTTTGTAAAAGCTAATTCCGCTCCCAAAATACCAAACGGTTAACTGTGTCCCCTTAATCAACAAGTGAGATAGGACCCTTACAAAAGAATGATCTTGTCAATAATATCGTACAAGTAGCAAAGAGAGCTCAAAGAATCGAAAGACAAGAATTGTTTTGAAAACATCTAGGGACCAATAGGAACCCGTAGCCAACCAATTTGTTTGATTACCATCTCCGACTTAATCACCACAAGGCACCCCAAAAGGGTTTTAACACTAATCCTCGAAAAGAGATGCGTTAAACTTCAAGACGCTGAATGATCCAAATAAATACATGGAGCCAATGCTTCCTCGTGTTAACGAACTTACAATGTAAAACTCTCATTATACAAACTGTCAAACGAGTAAACGAGTCGCTATTTTCCAATGAGAAGGAAGGAACAAACATGGAAATATCCATATTGCCAATCGTCAAGATCATTTAAAATAAAAGAAATTCAACAATGAAAAACTATAATATTTTCAGAGAACCATTAAAGACCTATTGGATCTCATCAACTACCATGAATCATGAACCTAAGAGAAATTCATCAATTACCACCGACAAGAATTTGTCAAAATCGTAAATCAAAGTAGAGAACCACCGCCTAAAGCATCTCAAAAAAATATGCAAGATCATTGTGCACTTGATAAAGAACTTGCAAAAGAAATCGCCAATGCCCAAACTCCAAGCGAACACACTGGTTGAATTTTCCAATAGGGTAAAACAGAACTTCAAAGAAAAGATAAATCTTGCAATTTAACTACGCCACGTGGAGCGTAAATATCACAATAGTAGAAAGAACAATAATTGTCTCAAAGAACGATCGTAAATCTACTAGAGATTGCCCACTTCATTATAACCCTCCATTCAAAAGAAATTCACGATCTATCAGAAACTACAACCAGAAAAACCAGATACAAACTTGAGAAGGACAACAACTTCATCAATGAGCTCAGGCTCAACACAGAACTATGGGACAGGGGTAAGAACTTCTCTACTATTACAACACGAACAGTGGTGTAGCCTGGCAAAACCCAGGACGACAACCACGATCTCAACTGCTCGACGTCCGCTACCGATACGCATAACTAATGCAATCAATTATGAATATATAGGATCATCTCATGACAATCATAGAATAATTCATAGATATATAGGATATCGCATCACGTCATAGCTTAATAACAAGAAAGATAGTATGTACAATTATATACCATAAAACCTAATGAACAACATCACTAGAAATGCGAAAACAATGGATTTTCCAAACCCCACCTCATCAGGCACAAGGTGTCATTTTAATAACTTATTTACCACGGACCTAAAGCCCGCTCTGATACCAACTGTAACACCCTGACTATAAGGAAGTCAAGATGTCACCTACAATCACTACTCTTCAAATGAATAACATCAAATCGCATGATAAGATGAAGCAAGTATTAAGAATATATGGAAACAAGTATTCATCCTCAAGTCTTAATCAACGAAATGGAAGTAAACAATTCAGAAAGATATGGTAAACAAGGCCATGATGGCTTATTACAATGCAACACAAATCATAACTAACGACAATAAAAGTCCTCAAATTGTTTGATATATGATAGTGAGTGCAACGTGATGAACTACCCTCCACAAGATCATTCTTCCTTGTCATTTACCTAAATAAGACAATAAAGCAAGAATGAGCCAAAGACTCAGCAAGTAATCAGATGTAACAATCAAACATTCCATGAGCAATATATCACAATCATCATTTGAACATTTACTGGAAACGAATTTATGAATGGATGAAGTGGAATGATGCATTGAAGGAATTGGACATATTGCAGCATATACCGGTATAGCGAGTGAAACACCCGTCGGTGTTCACTTAAAGTAATCGTATGAAGAACGTTTCATACGATCATTCAACGTGGCCCACATTGAATGGTGGACTCACGTAACATGGCCCACATTGGAATGGTGGACTCATGTACCCATTCGGAATTGATGGGATTTTCAAATGCCCATACTTGGAATTGATGGGTCTTACAAATGTAATTTATGCATGTCATGATGTGATCCCATGGCAATATTGAATAGTACTCATAATTGAAAAGAAACACATGGCATTCATCTACAAGTACGAACAAATATAATCATTCACTCACACATCACATTTTGTATCAAACATAGTATACAAGGTACTTGCGGATATCAACATCATGAACAAGGCACAAAACATTCATGTAAACAACATATCATTATGCATACAAGATTTGCCTTTTGCGTAGTGACTCGTTAACAGGCAACGGAGGTGTTCCCACACGGGATGTCTCACCGCCTACACAAGCATGTTCCCAAAATAAGAACAACGATATAACACTGCTACCGATGTTCTACAATAACCCCTGACTATTCAAAATACCGCATTGACCCAAATTGAAAATAAACTATTCTGCCAGATTTCAGCCCATATGAGCAGCGGTACGAGAAAAAGCATATTTAATTATCTGGAACTCGAAACGACACGAAACTAGTGCCCAGATTTTTTTAACGTAACAGGCTACGAAACTCCAGTTGATGGTAAACTCTAATTCGGCGAAAACAGAGGTCTAACCATCCAATGAAAAACTATAACTGCAGTCTGTCCAGAATTCAGAACAGCCCTAAAGAAAAGGCTCTAACTTTTAAACCACTGATCCAAATAAAGTGATCTTTATCAGCCTGGAAAGATGGTGAAATTATCTTCATAAACCTAGTTGGGTGGCCGACCTGATTCTGACTCTAACTAGATCAAAACCTAGGTGCAACCGACTATATCCAACATTTCTGACAGACAGACCAGCACGTAGTAAAACAGTCATAACTTTTAATCTACTGGGTGAAAATTCGTGATCCAGGTGCCAAAAGAAAGCTAATGAGACCAGGATCATATCTCCAGAAGACATCGACCTGAGATTCGGCCTCTAAAGGCCTTCAATCTGCCGTGCAACCTACTGCTCTAAACTGGACAGATCTGGATTCGCAGACTAAACCAAATCAAACGAACAAAAGAGCAACAAAACTAATACAAACAGCGAATCGGAACCTTCGTTACCCTTGAAGACCCGTAGAATGACTATGATCCGCTGCCCGAAGATCCTCCTCTCTTCTCCTCCCTTCTTTCTCCAAAGAACGGCCACCCGATGACGACGAACGACGTCGACGGCGGCGGGGAATGGAGATGATGGAGGGGCCCTTGAGGAGGAGCGACGGGGATCACCGGGGATAGCACCATCACCACGAGGAGGCGCCATGGAGCAGCAAGGAGGCCGGCTTGGGGGAGGGAGGAGGCGGCCAAGGGGGAGGGGAGGAGATAGGGGCGGCTAGGGTTTGGGGGGGAAGCCGAGGACGGCTTTGTTTTCAAGAAAGGGAGGATGATGAGGACATGACCCCTATGGATACAACCATATTTGCTATGCTTGATGTTCCAAGTACAAGAGCTCGTAAGCTTCACTTAAATTATTAGCACCATATCACTTTTGGTCCAAGACAAGCAAGCAGTTCGAGCTGGACCCGTTTTGGAATCTAGTTCGGCCTCCAGAATCAGCCTGACAGAACCAACTTAAAACATGCATAACTTTCATATACATAGTCCATTAGAGGTCCAGGAGTACTTCATGGAAAGCTTATTTCGTCCTCTTTCCAACGGATCAGGCCTCACCTCCAAATTCCTTCTGGAATGACTGTGATCATCAAAAGAAGATGTTATATCTTCTTTTTGGGCTAAATTAGGCTTTTTAATCATACTCAACTTGGCCCATATGCTGGCGGCCCACCTAGGGCGAGGTTACTGTTCACATGAACAGTAACCTATGAGTTTAATCCCACCCTGCTATTTTTTTAGATTTATGACTCCTCATCCCCTATTTAAGGAGGACGCACCCCCTCTAGTTTTCTTGGATTTTATTTATGTTTAGTTTGTCTTCGCTGCAACTTGTATCTTTTGCGTGTGTCGACTAGACCACCAAATTAAGATCCTTATTCAAAATCCCAATTCAATTCAATATTTCAATTCCTATTTGCAATTTCAGATTGCTTTATCTTGTTTTTGTGTGCTTCTTCGGTGTATGCAGGAATCGACCTTTGTGGTCAGATCATCCGGGTATTCGTGCACAGTTGATAACGACTTATCAGTCAGTTCAGCGATTGCGTGGTTTCGAGCCTTGCATGTTCGTATCCAGGATCGTGAGAGTTGAGCGACGACTACCGAACTTATCGTTCTCATCGAAAGATCAGACCAACAAACAAGGACCTTCGAGTTCATCACCTCCCCTCCTTCTTCTTCCTCCCTTTCTTCTTCCTCTCGCCATGACCGTCATTGCCACCCGCGAAGCTCATCAAAGCCGCCTGTTTATTCTATTTTTCTTGCGCATTCAAGGAAAATGAAGTCCCAACTCACCACTGCCTTCATTCCGGCTGTTACCTGTGCCTTAAACCGCCTTAACACCCCACTCGCGCTGCCCATGATCTTCCTCCTTCGGCCTCCCCTTGCCCTATGAAAGGGAGCACCACGAGCCCCTCCTCCACCACATCCTTCACCCCGAAGCTAAGCCTCTCTTTTCTCCTCGCCGTAATCAATGTTTCTTCGCCACCGAGCGCCTTTGCCTCCGCCGCTGATTCCACCGCCGTCCATGGAGCTCCACCGCCATCTTCCACACCATACGCTTCATCGCGTCGAGTTCTACACCATGTGCATCATGCTCCCCGTCATCCCCTCTCTCTATTCTGTCCCTCACCAGCCACCGCCGTGCCTCCCGTCGCTGATGACCTCTTGTTCTCGTGCGCCACCGCTGTTGTCCTGCCACGTGGTTGCCACGTCAGACCACGTGTGCACCACGCACGCGCCACCTTAGCCGCCCAAGCCCATGTGGCTACTCGTGTGTCATGCATGCGTGGCACCACAACTTTTCTACGCGCCCGGTCTACCGTGGACCAAGGCTCTATCACGTAGACCTTATCCATAGATCAAGACCAACATGTCCGTGGCTCAAAGACATATTTCTTTTGGAAAATAATCCGACTGGAAAATTAAATCCTCTCGCTGACATGATCATGATGTAATAAATGTATTTTACTTAAGAAAAATCATTCCATAAATTCAGAATTTTCCATTTCTATCATTTCATATGAATTTGAATCTTCTGATGGCTCATTCTCCTTCGTTCAAGTTCCGATTCAAGTGATTCAAATTTATAAATTCATCTAAATTCAATATCTATCTCTAAGAACCTAAATTATTTAAATATGAGTTTATTTTATTATATTTTTGAATTTGGCTTGTTTTCGACGACTTCGGAGAACCAGATTTTAACGTTGTTTCAGAACAACAATTATTTGAGCAAGGCAAGTTACATCATTTGATCATAGTTGACCCCGGTATTTTGAATTATTTAAATTCTATTTTAAATTATTATTGCATGCTTATTTGTATTTAATTTAATTTAAATTCTTATTTTAAAATTATAGCTATTCCCATTACCATTATATAGCCAACTTTGGCATTGAATTAAACATAACTTTACACCTTATATAAAAATCTAGTTTATGCAATAGTATGAACTATAATACTTTGGAAAAAACATATGCCTAGTCATGTGTAGATAAAAATATTCAATTTGGGGAGATTTAGCCAATGATTCAACTGTGGATTTAAAATGAGTCTATATATGCCATAGAAATTTACAAATTATTTGAAAAGCAAAATAAAAACTAGTTTGGACTTGGGCCAAAATGGATAGTTGGTGTGTGCAAGTTTATGCACGGGATCGATTCAGTGAATGTTCAAGGTCCAGTGGTTCTTTTTGGAAGTCGCCCATACAACTAAGGATCGGTCTGAGAGTCACATCTTGCTAAGCTCCATCGTACTATTACAAGTCTGGAGTGGGGCAGACTTGACTAATTAATTTGCAATGTTCCACCGTGATTTTGCCATCCGGACGTATGGGTGCCAAAATGACCTGCTTTTTATTATCCCACATGGCGCAAGAGGGGGCTTCCGTATGTTTTGCGTGAAATCTTACAACATCGAAACCTTTGGGGTGACGTATTGTAAAGGCCTTGTGATAATCATTTAGTCACACACCTACTGAAGTGTGTGAAACAGACATTATAAGTCGATTATCTCTTGTGTGCACAATTGTACAACCTCTGCAGAGTGTAAAACTATTCAAATAGCCGTATCCATAGTCATGGACATGCTGAGCAAAGCCACTCAAAGTTAGAGTTTAGTTTTGATTTAAAAAGATTCTATCAAATGATTTTGGATAGTTTATCCAATTGAGAAATTCGGGCAGGAAGCCTTAGTGTAAGGGGGTTAATCCTCCACCAAAAGTGCATCTTGTACTAATCCGACAGTTTAAAATCAAAGAATTTTAGATATTCTATAACTGATTTGGAACTTAGTAAATGTATTTAAAATGCTAAACATTGCTTTTGCAAAAATAACCATATAAGTCTTCCTTTGATATATCCCTACATGCATTATAATCTGTTATTGGGTGTAACTTACGGAGTATATTTTTTTACTCACCCTTCTTAACAAAATATTGTTCAGAAGAGAAGGACTTCGCTACCAATGTGGATCTCGACGACTAGGTCGCTACCCCAGTTGATTGCATGTGGCAGATTTACTGAGCTCTACTGCTACTTCATTGTTTTCGATGTATTCTTTAATTGTTGGCTTGTAAGCCATTCTTGTAATAAATTCTAATAAATATTGCTAAAATATTGTGAGATGTGGTTGTTACCATATTTGTTTACTGTGTACACCGGCTACTGTTTCAGGGATTAGTGTAGAATACACAGAGGATCTGAGGGTGTTACTCCTGGGTCCGACAATGTTGGGCTCGCTGAGGTGGATCTGTTGAGCTAGGGCTAGCCCATAGTCGAGGAGACGCCATCGAGGCGAAACGAAGTTCGGCCAAGATAAAGTTGTCAAGACCGAATTGAACCACACCAAGGTCAAGCCATCGAGGCGTGTCGGGAGCTCACCGAGGCGCATCCGTCGAGCTAGGGGGGCCCTGGTCAAGGAGACATCATCAAAGCGAAGTGAAGTTCGGCCGAGGCAAAGCAGTCGAGGCAAATTTAACCACGATGAGGTCAAACCATCAAGGTAAGTTGGAGCTCACCGAGGTGAATCCGTCGTGCTAGGGGAGGGGAGTCCCCTAGTCGAGGAGAGGCCGTCAAGGTAGAGCGAAGTTTGGCCGAGCCAAAACCGTCGAGGCATAGTTGAACTACGTCGAGGCATAGTTGAACTACGTCGAGGCCAAGCCATCGAGGCATGTTGGAGCACGCCGAGGTGAATCTGTCGAGGTAGGGGGAGCCCCTAGTCGAGGAAATGCCATCGAGGTGAAGCAAAGTTTGGTCCAGGTGAATCCGTCGAGGTAGGGGGAGCCCTTAGTCGAGGAGACACCATCCGTCGAGGTAGGGTGAGTATTTTGCTCGTGCACTCGGCCCCAAAAGGTGAGTCTTTTGATTGCGCACTCGACCCCGGAGGGTGAGACTTTTGCTCGTGCACTCAGCCCCGGAGGGTGAGTCTTTGTTCGCGCACTCAGCCCCCCGGGGGGTGAGTGTTTGGTCATTCACTCGGCCCCGAAGGTGAGCATGTGGCCTCTCAAGCACGAAAGGCATGACTCACAGAGCAAGGAGTGCTCAACCTACTAGTTGAGGAGCCCCCATCTAGGTGAAGTGAAGTTCGACCAAGGTGAACCCATCGAGGCATGTTGGGGCTCACCGAGGTGAATCCGTCGAGCTAGGGGGAGCCCCTAGTCGAGGAGACGCCATGGAGGTGGGGCGAAGTTCGGCCATGGTATAGTCGTCGAGGCCAAGCTAAACCACACCGAGACCAAACCATCGAGGTGTGTTCAAGTTTGCCCAGGTGAATATGTATGTTGTGCCCGACGGGGCATCAAACAAATGTATTTGTCGGTATGGGAAGAACAAAAATTGCTCCGTGTGACTGAGCTTTATGCCTGCATGGGGAACAAGCAGAGCTGCGCAAGAGGTGGCCAAAGGTGCGCGCGGAGGAAGACAGGGGGCGCGCTCGGTGAAAGGCTGGGGTACGTGCGAGGACCAGGCCGGTCTGTGACACCGGGTTTCTTCCCGGGACAGTGACAACGCCCGCTGCCACTAGCTCGGTTGCGCGCCCGACACCCAGCGGAGTCAATGTGGAGATGGTGATGCCCGTCACTGTAGCAAAGAGAACAAGAGAGGCGGAGCCAGTGCGAGGAGGTGGACGTGTGGGGGCGTAACGCGAGGAAGTGGCATGGTCTGTGGAAAACTGGGAGGATGCCCACACGGACCAGGTTGAGGCAAAGCCATTGAGGCTGAACCGCGCCACGCCAAGGCGAGGCCGTCAAATGTTGCGGTGTCATTAACCAGTGCAAGAGACTGATGCAAGCCTAGGTGCATGCCCCAGGGAGGTACCCGCTTAGAATAGGTCCAGGGTAAGACGAGGCCAAGGTACATCGCGAACTTGTAGCTTCTTGTTACGTTTTCTACGGTCGGTACCAATTGTCGTCAATACGAGATCGGACAGTAAACTTGTAGGCACCCCGGTTGGATGTGTCGACCGTCGAGGATGCGAGGAAGGAGCTTAATGAGAATCACACACAAGGGGGTCGTACATATGTATTGTTTATGGGTGGTAGAAGTTACAAGGGGTCCTATTTATAGAGGAGGAGGGGAGATCGTTGAAGTTGCATCGTTGCCTTTAGGGCTTAGCTTACTCTGGGGGTATTTTGTCCATCGTATCAAGTGGGTCCCACCACGTTCGAGATACATGATATCGTCAGTCTTCCGTCTATGCAGATGGCGGCTGGACCTCGTCGTGTGGCTACCCAGGACCAAGTCTAGGGTCAGTTCGCCAATGTGTTATGTTTGATCTCGTCCAGGGTGGATTCCCCAATGTGTCATGCTTCATCGAGGCTGGTCATCGTATCTTGTTCGGAGTGGATCCCCCGATGTGTCATGCCTCGTTGAGGCCATCGTGTAACGCGAGGACCCTCCCCTAATAAAATATGATTTTTTTTATCAAACCTAGAACGTCAGTTATAGACTCTATTGTAAAGATAAGTAGTGAAAAAAGATTATGTATAAATCCCAATTTACCTATTCACCTAAATGGTTGTCATGTTCGCACTGTCATAGTTTAAATCCTAGATCCACCACGGGTAGCAGGGTTGAACCTACACCAAGATTCCTTCGACGCATCAGCTGCGAATGCCATTCTTGATATCCAACACGATGAACCTGGCACGCCCTGTGCTTGTGCAGCGCTCGTGCGCTACTTGCACAATGAATGATTTCAGAATCTTCAGAAAACAGTACAGTAATCTATAGGAGTAACAGAGTTCACACTACCTTGACAGTTCACTAACCCATCTTACCCCGGCTGACAGACAGGTCCCACTGACCGGTCAAGTTTAGAGGGCCCGGTTGTCAGTGATTGTACGGCAGTTTTCTAATCGTTCTGTGACCAAAATATTTCCCACGTGAAGTCTTTCTGCTTCAGAGATCGGGGCCTGAACTAGTACTCCGAGCCGTGTAATTAACGCGATCCAGGGGCAGGAAACGGGCATTACTCTTCTATTTAAGCTATAGCGTTCTTCGTGCAACACGTTCTTGACCCTTTGACCTGTGGAACGCAAGAAAAAGATGTGCAGTTCCCCATGAGCTGCCAATCGAGTTGCGCGAGAGAAGCCGAGAACCCTACCCACGTGAGAGCGCTGCCTGCGGCGCCCGCGCCGAGAGGGAGCCAAACTACTAAAACGTTCGCTCTTTTCAAGCAAATGCCAGTGGTTTCGCACGCAAAAGCCACCAAATTGCAGAGTCCAATCAACCGCCGGCGTGTCCCGCTCGCGCGGTGAGACGGAGCGGGAGGCAGCGCGCGCTGATGGTACGTAGAGCGGCCAAGGGGCTGCGATCTAGCTGAACAGTTCGGCTGAATGCGTACTCGCGGTTGCTAACCCTGCAATCTTAAGCATTCGTCTGATGAGAGTAACTGAGTAAGGAGTAAGGATGTGACGGTTCTCCGATCACAATGTGTTTGGTTGATGATCCTATGTACGTGTTCGAGGCGGATGTGTAACAGCTCCGAAAAAAAGGACCGCTAAAATGTTTACAACTGTCCAGTATATACAGTTGTAAAGTTATGGTCTCATAAGCAAGTAAATATTTATAACAAGCGATAAACTTTAATTATAACAATTAAGACTTAACAGTCAGTTTGAAAGCAGAAGCGGGCATCCAAGCCCAAACATAATATATTACAACACAAAAGTGTGCCAAAACTACAGGCAAGCTTGGTCGCAAAAGAGACCCTAATACCAATAGTCGTCACCGTCAAACGGTTCCTCCTGATCGCAAGGATCACCTAATTCCTCCAAATATTCTTCTGTTGATGTTTAGTAAGAATGAGTACAACAACCGTACCCAACAAGTTGCATAGAAAATTCTACTTAACTACATGCTAGGATTATCAACGAAATGGTACAGTTTTACCAATATCGGTATATGTGGAATGCAATAGTTGAATTTAAAAGTTGTACAATATTTAAAAATAGTAAGACGGTAATATGTATAGTCACTGGGGTTTACAACATCTGAAATTACCAATTAACATCTGTGAAAGCCTACTTATGTCTTGTATACTGGAATCACCCATAAAGACAGCTTCATTAACCAGAAACACGACGTATTCGAATATCATTTATTTATACTCTGCAGAGTTGTCCAACTTTACCCATAAGATATCTCATACTCATACTGTCGCAACATTTTAGCGTGCGACTGAGCTGAGATAACAAAATATTTTCACTACTCAAACTTTCTAGTCTCTACCCGGTAGGTTCAATGTCCATACAACCTTGGGAGACCACCAGCCAATGGTGGAATATGTACTCTGAGGCTGACAGGTCCATACCATTGTGTAGTTCAACGAGTGTCCTAACAGGCCCACTCCTGACTCACCCCACTCCGCTGCTGCTCTGTCACACAAGAGCAGTTGACAGCCTGTAGATATTCAATTGGGAGAGCAGTGTACTAAGCCAAGTTTGATAAACCACGCCTGTGGTTGAGCGAGATCTGTGTATGTTTACTTAGCACAAGGTTTTTGTCCTTACTTGACATCCAGTGAGGTGATGGGCCATTTGCCAACTTGTGGTTGTCCACCCCCAGATCTCACTGATGTCTCACTTTTATTAAGTATATTGGGTTGTCCATCTTTCTGGTCTCAACACTCAACTTTCCACCAAAACCTATTGGCTAAAAGCCAACCTTCCTTATCAGTGTTTATAAAGGAGTTTTTGTATGACATTGTGAAATATTTGCTATTATTTTATGTGGACCAAGCTTGTCAAGGTGAATATGGCCTACAAGAATGGGTGGTTGGTATCTGGGGTGAAGGGTTTTATCTATTCAACATAGCATTCCAAGGTATCATTTCTTTATTGAAATAATTGGCTAAAATATACTAATGAAAATAATAATATGAATAATATGGAATGTAGGTTCAATATGTTCAAGGTATGCAACTAGCCTCCTTGCTCAAAGTCTTCGAAAGGTCCTGCTATTCTTGTGTCTTGTCCAGTACTTTCCTAAGCTGGCTCATCGGAGTCGAAACCTAGCGTAAGACACAAAAACCAAATAAAATATTTGGCTCGACAAGGAATGAGCCAAGAAAATATATCCAAATACAACAAAAATATAAAAGAGATAAAGAAACAATTAAAGATGTAAAAAGATTTATCGGGAGTTGATATGGCTGAACGGAGTTAAGAATGGGTTTTATGGGTTTGAGACGATCAAAAAGGATATAAAATGTTAAATTAGGGTTTCAATAAATAGTATCACTTTTACTGTTCATACATGAAAAAGATTATGGACAGTAATTAAACACTAATCTTGGTTAAGGAATAGTAATCTGGTTTACTATTTTCAGAACATGAATAGTATTTTTGAACAAACAGTGCCGAACAGTGTATGGGCTAAATTAAGAAATGAATAGTATTGGGCTATGAACAGTAGTGGGCTGCAGAATTGGACCGAGCCCGTTTGGCTCCACGGCCCGAAGGCCCACTCGGCCTGGCCTTTTAAGGCCTGAGTGCACTCGGCCGAGGCGAGCGCCTCGGCACGCGATCGGCGCGAGGACAAACGGGGAAGCGAAGTGCCGACGCCCGGCGGTGGAGGCCGGCGGCGAAGGCGCGAGGCGGCACGGGGAGGCTCTACCGAGGTAAGTGCCTTCTCCCCCTTAGATTTTTGAGCGGGTTGGGGGCTTTTGGGTGACGGGTTGGTGGTGGCAGTGAGGGGAAGGGTGGCGCCGGTGAAGCTCCGACGGAGTGGTGGCCAGAGAGGGTGGGGGAGGGGTTGGGGACGGAAGGAGGTGGTGTTGGTGTGCTGGGTGGGAGAGGAAGGAAAGGGGAGGGCGCAATTGTAAGATCGAGGAGGGTGACTAGAGGGGGGTGAATAGGAGGTTTTAAAAATCTTTTTGGCTAAAACCAATTTTAATGCAGAAGCTAATAATAATTTGGTTTTGCAAAATTAAAACCTAAATTAACTAGGCTCCCCTAAGTGCACCAACAATATGAATACAATTGAATGAGAGCAATTATACAAAGATATATAAGCAATTAAAGCAAGAATGTAAATTGCTCAAGTAAAGCACAAGCACAAACCAAGATAACACAATGATGTTTTACCGTGGTGTTCGGAGACTTGCCGGTCTCCCCTAATCCATGTTGAGGTAAGCCCAAACGAATTGGACCGGCTCCACATATTAAGCCAACACCTCCAAGGTAAGTCCAACCACTTGGACCGGTTCCAACACGAACCAACACCTCGCTCCACTCGGGTTGCTCTTCCTCCACTCCGGAGATGGTGAGCACCAAACCACTCACAACCACACCGGGCCTTCTCACAAGCTCCTTGAGAAGATCACCGGTCACGACGCCTCCACGCCGTCTAGGTGTCGGCAAACACCAAGAGTAACAAGACTCAACTTTCACTTGAACTAATCAAGTGTCAAATATCAAGTGGATACACAATCCACTACCTAAGTCAACACATGCACTTAGGGTTTGCTCTCCAAGCTCACTATGTGCAACACATGCACAAAAGAGATGAGAGGGTTTGCTCTTATCTCAAAAGAGTGTCTAACAACACTAGAACACTTTGCAATGGCAGCAACAAGACCCTCCCAACCAGTCAAGGTGGGTATTTATACTCCACACAGAAAAACTAGCCGTTGGAGGAAAGATTCCATCGAATCAGAGAGGGCCGGTCTGACCGCCAACTAATGGCCGGTCGGACCGCCCATGCGCCAACAGCTATAAAAGTAGTTGTTGGACTCTCTGCACGGCGGACCGCTAACCGCCGATGCCGATCGCTAATCGTCGATCGATCACCGCCACGGGCCGATCACAAAGTTGGGCGGTTCGACCGCCCAAGGAAAATCAGCGTAATTCCAAAAGGTGCTTCTCTGGAAAAAAAATGTACCGCGAGATGCGCCGGTACTTCCGCTCTCCGGTAGTACTGTATTCTCAATAGTGGTACTTTCGCACAGAAAAACAGCTCAAGGAGCAATCGGTCGGACCGCCCAACACACGGCGGTCTGACCGATATGCCACCGGTCAGACCGGCTGGTACTGGTGGTCAGACCGCCAGACTCCAGAGAAACATTGCACTTTGCCAAACTCAAATTGCACAACACATTTGCCAATTTGAGTGCAATCCAATGAAGATTTAAAGGTGATATTCTCAACAAGTTGCAAAACACACTTGCTAACTTATAGAATTAACACCACAAGGAATAAGGTACATGGACTCAAATCATTTACAAAACTCATTTGCAAACTTAAGTCACATGCTACAAGAAATCAAGCATGAGCATCAACTATTTGTAAAACACATTCGTAAATAATAGCATCAAGCCACAAGGCTAAGGTGCATGGACTTCAACCATTTGTAAAACACATTTACAAATTATAGTCCCATGCTACAAGGATTAAATGCACGAGCATCAACCATTTGCAAAACACATTCACAAATAATAGCTCCATGCATAGATGAGCTAGAGCAAGCATAATGAGCTATCAACACATGACTAACTTATGCTACTAGTCAAGACCCCTCTTAATAGTACGGCAACCTATACTAGCAATACGGTCTTCCAACCAACCACCAAGACCGGTAAAAGACTAGGAACACATCTTTAGCCCTAGCTAGTCATACATTTGCCTTGCATCTTCTTGAAGCTTAATGACGCACATCATCACTTCAAGTCCGGGTCATTGACTTGATGATCATCAACACATGATCTTCTTTACTTCAGGATCTTGTCTTGAAAATCATCAACACATGATGATTTCTTCATCCTGGGTCTTGACATGCATCAACACATGATGCATTCTTTCACTTGACCTCCATCACCACATGATGGGTCTTCTCTTGACTTGATGATCAACTCATGGTCATCTCCTCTTCTTGATACACATCAACACATGATGCATCCTTCATTAGACCTCCATCAACACATGATGGGTCTACTTCTTGAACATCATCGACACACGATGATTCATATTTTTCAATATCTTCATACGCATCAACACATGATGCATCCTTTACTTGAATCTTGACTTGATGATCCACTCATGATTATCCCAAGTCTTCATCACCCTGGAACATAACCTATTCATCCAACTTATGAAAAATGTTAGTTCCACAATATGATTATCATTAATTACCACACCATATCATTAACTCATAATGGTGGGACAAGATACTTCAATCTTTCCCTCTTTGCTAATTGATGATAACCACTTCAATTGCACATAAATTGAATGTAGATAATTTAATATCACAATGACATGAGTATATATGAACTACACAAGTTATATATACTCCAACATGATTATACAAGAATTACATAAGTTATATATACTCACAATATTAGTATACAAGAACTACATAAGTTTTGTATACTCAAAGGGTATGTTTCAAAGTAAAGATCTCAAATATATGTGAAAAATAAAATATGGATCAATACTAATGAAACCACAAAATATAGAGTGAACTCCCCCTAAATGTGTGCATACACAATTGTGTAAATAGAAACATATGCACATATTCAAGTTATATGAATGGTGGAGTTCAACCTATATTTTGGATCCGAGGAATGCAATAATATATAAGAGTGTAAAGTCGAATGCATACCTCATTGAATTTCACTTTTATATTCAAATGAGACTACACACTAGATATAACAATAAAATATTAGTCTCACAAATAGATTTGTCATTAATCACTAAAACACTCCATTAACTCATAATGGCGGGTCTAGATCCTTCAGCAATAGCCTTACAGCTTGACGGGGAGGGAGCGGAGGCGGCGGCGGCTCCTCCGACCTGGCCGACCTCGGGGACGAAGGAGGGTGGGGGAGTGGGCAGCGCGTGTGTGGCGAGGTGGCATCCGGGAGAGTTCTACACCGGCCGGGATGAGGTGGAGGCATGGGGCGCACGTGGGGCGGCATCGCGGTGGCGGTGCTCCCTCACTAGAGCAGGGCGGGAGGTGGCACTGTAGGGTCGCCGATTGCGGTGCAGCATGGCGACAGGATGGGGGCGGCACAGCGCTGGCGGCTTGGGACGCGCGACACATTGAAGGCGAAGGGGGAGGTGGCGAGGCAAGGTGGCGGTGCCTGTGCGACCTTGGCGCGGAGTAGCGGTGGAGGATGGCGGCTCCCATGGCGACGTGCGGCGGAAGCAATGGAGGCGGTGGTGGTTTTGGGTAAAACTGCTTCTGGAGAGGGGAAGACGAGAGAGCAAAAAAGGGAAAGCGGGGAATTGTTGGATTTTGCTAAGTCGGGAAAGAAAACAAATTTCAAACCAAAAACTCAAATCAAATTTGAAAACTTTAAAGTTTTGAGGATGTTTCAGGATGATCTCGATCGTTTGATCGATGATCAGACAGCTGTGATATAGCGTGTATCTATCCATCATTCGGTCAAATTTTTCAAGCCTAACCAGTAACCAACCTTAGACAAAGGTGGAATCGGAACCTCTGCAGTACAGTAGAGAAGCGATGCCGCCATACACACAGTGCTATGAGTCTACTACAGTATCTAATGCACATCGTTGTAGCACTTGTTGAAGAACGTACTAATCATAGGAATCCAATCAATCGATCACCACACAATAGAAGAACAGTCAAGGAGACAAATAGATAGAGATATAATATGGGGAACATCTTTATTAATTGATCGATCTCTTTCTGCGTAAAAGGAGGTCCTATTTAAAGGCTAAAACCTACCAAGGGTATTTTTGGCATTATGCCCATCAACCCCTAATCTAGGGTTTCTCAACACTCCCCCTTGGGCGAATACCGCATCATACACATATCTCATTAAAAACTCCTCCTAAAAACCCAATGGAAAAAGGGATCAGAGAAAAGAGTACATTGCATTCACAAATTGTATTGCATTGTTGCCTCGTTAAAAACCCTTATAAGAGAAATCTTCAGGAAAAAAACTCACTAAAAAAGAGTGCAACATATTTACCTTTTGGATTAATCTTCATGATTAAGATAAAACTTCAGGACCATAAGTGGATTATGATTCATTAGATTCTCCTCCTGATCCCTGCAACTCTCCAAGTCGCTTCATTCCAATACCACGAACACGTCATTGGAAACTGGATGTAGGTAGAGACTTGGTGAATAAATCAGCCAGATTTTCACTAGATCTAGTTTGCGGGATCTTCACCTCATCATTATTCTGGAGTTTATGAAGATAGAAGAATTTGAGAGTAATATGCTTCGTGATATTACTTTTAACATAACTCATTTGCATTTATGCAACACAAGCAGCATTATCTTCATAGATAATTGTGGGGGTATCAACAGTGTTAATGCCACATGACTTATGGATAAGGCTAATGTAGGATCAAGGATAACCGACTAGAGGGGGGTGAATAGGAGGTTTTTAAAGTTTTTAACAAATTAACAATTTTTCCAATTCAATGACTTAGTCTAAACAAGTTATGCTCCTAGCTAGGCAATTTAATTACAATAAGCAAGCTAGAAGTATAAGTGCGGAATTGTAAAGACAAGAAATAACCACAAGACACAATGAAGTTTTTCCCGTGGTATCGAAGACTTGCCGGTCTTCACTAGTCCACGTTGAGGAAGCTTGACCACTCAAGCCGCTCCACAATTAAGCCTTCCTCAATCACTTGGGTTGTTCTTCCTCCGCTCCGAGATGGTGAACACCAACCACTCACAATCTTGCTCGGGTCTTCTCACAAGCTTCACTTGAGAAGATCACCGTGCTTCACCGCCAAGCCGTCTAGGAGTGCGGCAACACCCCAAGAGAATAGATCAACGATCCTCGCTGACTTTACTCAAGTGCCAATGAATCAACTAAAGATGAATGCACTTGATCTCCCTCTTAATGAATGCAAGAGTAAATTGGGAGTAGAATTAAATGCACAATGCTCACAAGGGTTGAGATATCTTCAATGCACTGTGTAACTTATCCCTTGTGCAGTTGGGGAGGTATTTATAGCCTCCACCAACCAATTCTAGCCGTTGGGAAGAAGTTCCCGAAATTTCAAAGACATATCGGAACAACCGCGTGTTAGCATCGGTACAACCGCGCTATACTCAATGCACAGTAACGGCTATGTTACACGCATTAAATGCACTGATATAGCCGTTGGATTTAGTTGCGGTTCATCCGCAGGCAAACACCCGGATCGTCCGATTTCAGGTTTTCTAAACCAGAGATTTTGCATCTGTTCTGGAATTTTACAACCGCCAAATATATTTCGGAACATCCGTATTGCGGTTCATCCGATTATACGTGCGGTACAGCCGATTCTCAAAAGAGGTTTTCAAAGGAGATTACACTCGTACTGTTATTTTCCAACCGTCGTAATATCATCGGAACAACCGGGATGCGGTTCATCCGATTATACGCGCGGTACAGCCGATTCTCAAAAGCGGTTTTAAAAGGAGATTACACTCGTACTGTTATTTTCCAACCGTCGTAATATCATCGGAACAACCGCGCTTCGGTACAACCGCTGCTAAGCCTTCGGTTCATCCGATTCCAGAATTAAAGCACTGAATTCATTCTAACTTAAATTCAAGTCCAATTTTAAATGCATGCATGATCCTAAGTTGATCCAAATGGCACAAGAATAAGCTATCAAGCTACTAGTCGTGATCCCCCTTAATAGTACGGCATTTATCCTATAATCCGGTCTACCAACCAATTCTCCTTAGACCGGTAAAATAGAAAAGGATCCTAGACTATTTGTACCTTGACTTTAAGCCTTGTTGATCTTCACATTTTCCTTTAGCATGCATCCTTGCTTCATCATGTTCATCAAATGGAATTAACCTTGCACATTCTTAGTAAACTTGTTAATCCCATATTCACATATTATCATTAATTACCAAAACCATTTTTAGGGGCCTAGATGCTTTCAATCTCCCCCTTTTTGGTAATTGATGACAACACACTTAATATGTGAGAAAAGTTGTTTTGAATATACTAAGAGTGTATATTCTTTTGAAGTCTTTTGACAGGTAAAATAATCTTTGCAATGAGCATAAGTAAATTTTGAGAATTATTTTTCTTGTCAAATCCAATTAAAAGAAGACTCCCCCTAAACGAATGCATATGGATAGTGAATAATTTGCAAGCATATGTAAAGAATTGAAAATTTTATGGAGTTTCTTTTGCATTTATGAACTTGAGGAAGCAATACAAGATAAGATATGTCAAATAATTCAGATTGCATTGCATAAAAAGATAATAAGACATAACCACATTCCACAAGTTCAACAAAAGTTACCAACTATTACAGGCACAAAATAGATCAACAATCAACCAGTTTTACAAAACACATATAAATCACATAAGCCCATAGCTCCCCCTAAAACTAAGTCTTCACATCTTCATAATTTCTCCCCCTTTGGCATCAAAGTACCAAAAAGCATCAAACGGGGGGGTCCTGAGAGGAAGAAGCTGGGTCCTGAGCTGGAGCAGGAGCAGGAGAAGCAAAGAAAGGAGTCGAACCGTGCAGATCCGGAGAAGCTGACGCAGATGGCGCGGGATCCTGAGATACTGAGAGAGTGGTAGGAGCTGGAGCCCAAACTCGAGAGGTGCACTGAGGAGCCGGAGTAGGTGCAATTGTCCTAGAAGAAGGACCCTTGGGCGATCGAGGAGGTCGGCGAACATAACGCTGAGGGGTCTTGAGAAAGTGTTCTAAGTCATTTAGACCCTCAGACAAAGCTGATAGTCTGTTATGAGTCTCATCAAAGAAGTCATTTTGGATAGCTGCCATCGTAGAAAGCCTATGACGAGTCTCATCCTGAAAGGCAGCTTGTTCACCTTCATTTCTGTAAAGTCGATAATAGATCACGATTTTGAAGTACTTGCGCTAGAGCACTTGCATCGAGCATAGCGGCGGGGAGGAGCATCACCTCGTAGGGCATTCTCGAGACTTGTTGAGGAGGAATGGCATCTCGTGGTTTATATGGCTTGTGAGTAGATCCCAAACCACCACGGTACTCGATCTTTCTAACAATCAATGCCATGATGTAAGGAGCATAATAAATCCTTTTAACTCTGTCATTCTTGGAGGAGGCTATGCCTTGAAGAATAACATCCACTACATCAAATTTAACTCCTCCACAATATGATCTATCATGTTCCAAACATGCCCCGTCATCGCATCGAAATTCCCACTCTTAGGGTAGAAAGTATGATTAATTATCCCGTTAATCATGCTCACTGCTTCAATCCAAAGAATTGTCCCTAACTTGCATTTAGTCAAGAGTCATAATGCCTGGCACAAGCAGGAACAAGTAGGGCTGAACTCTCAAAGATTTTGTCCCAAGAGCCGGACTGAATTCTCAATACTCTCGCAAATTCCTCTTTGGTGCTTTCCACATTTCTGACACCAGTCAGCCATCTAAAAGTCTTCAAGTCGTGAGACATATGCAGAGTGGCATAAAGCGTCGAATGATCTTGTCATCATAATTCGCTTTTATGCCCACAAGATCATGAAGACCCACATTGTAGAAAAGCTGATAGACTCCACTGTATTTGTCCAAGGTATTAATATTATGCCAGTTAATCCATTTATGATCGGCAAACTTCTTGTGCCTATTATATATTTGCTCATACACTTGCTCTTGAAAGATTGTGTGGAATTTTGGATTCAATGTGTCATTCTTCAGAAGATATTGATTGACATGGCGCTTGATGGCATAGTCATCTGCTGACAGAAGATGCAGGTCAGTAGGAGTCCCTGGAGGATCAACCAAATCATCATCTTCTGCTGTCCTTGGAGGAACTTCCTCTACTTCATCTTCTTCTTCTGATTCAGTTTCCTCAATTGATTCACTTCCTGAGCTATTTTCTGATTCAGTTTCTGGAGCTGGTCTCTTTCCCTTTCCTTTTCCCTGCAGGGTCTGCTGTCGAACAGGAATGTCGGGTTGGACTCTTCCAATTCGCAGTGGAGGTTGAGGTGCCGAAGGCACTTGTCTTGACGATCCCTGAGACTTCTTGGATGTTCCTCGCATTCTAGGCATCTATATAGAGATTGGAGTGATTAAGATGTCAAGGAACAGATTTGAATTGAATTGAATTGAAAGAAATGACAATTTCTGGTTCTGTCAGGATAATCGGATCATCCGCCGTTATGTGGCCGGAACGTCCGAACTGCGGTCGTTCCGCCCTCAAGAACCGGAACGTCCGATTGTCCTGACCGAAAACTAGGGTTGAAGAATCTCCGAGATTTTGATGGAATCTAAGAGAGTGAGTGCTAGAACTGGATGCGCAAGGGTCATAGGATACCAGTGAAGCACTTTTGCCCAATTAGATTGCTAGAAATCAACCGCATTATCGAAAACCCTAAAAACTACTCCGAGTGCTCAAAATGCGGTAAAACTCGAATCAAGAGATGTTTTACCTTGAGATTTGAGGAAGGAGAGCACTGGAAATGCAAGAATCAGCGAGGACTTGGAGATCCACCGAGAGAATCACTCGATTTGAGAGAGGGGTTTTGAGAGGCGCTCACCGAGAGAGAAGAACTCGAGCTGATTTGAGAAGAAAAGGAAAACTGACGAGCACCGGAGTGATAAGGTCAAAAGAAAACGGACGTTCCGCTATTATAACGCCGGATGATCCAAGATCATGACGTCTGCTCGCATCACTCCGGATGTACCGATTGTCCTGAGATTTTGATAAGGCTCTGGATTTCTTTGGAATTTTGAATAATTGCAAATGATCCTTAGATTTACACTCAATAAAACATCATTTAGGGATCATTATGCATATAATATATCAAGATTATATATAAACATAGTTTTTATAATTATAGTGAATTTAATACTGAGATTTGAGAAATTCTTTTACAAAATACTTAAATAACACCAAATAAAAAGCAATCGTAATAACAAAAATTTAAACAATGTTTGAATAATCTATGACATTTAATTCATTCCTCAATTTGCAAAAGCGCCTTCATCTAATGGCTTGGTGAAAATATCCGCTAATTGGTCTTGGTTCTTATGTGGCTAATATCAATGTCTCCCTTGATCACATGATCTCTCAAGAAATGGTGGCGAATATCTATATGCTTGGTTCTTGAGTGTTGAACAGATTATTAGCTATTTTCACAAAGACTATCATTATCACACAAAAGAGGCATTTTATCGGTTTTAATTCCATAATCCATCAATGTTTGCCTCATCCATAGCAATTGAGCACAACAACTTCCCGCGAAACATATTCGGCTTCATGGTGGATAGGACTACGAATTTTGTTTCTTGGATGACCATGATACTAAAGATCTTCCTAAAATTGACAACTACCCGAGGTGCTTTTTCTATCCACTTTGCATCCCGCATAATCGAGTCCGAATATCCAATTAAGTCAAATTTAGCACCTTTCGGAACCAAAGGCCAATGCTAGAGGAATGCTTTAAATATCTTAGAATTCTTTTAACACCATTAAATGACATTCTTTTGGATTTGCTTGAAAGCGAGCACACATACAAACACTAAACATGATATCGGGCCTAGATGCGGTAAGATAAAGCAAACTACCAATCATAGATCTATAAAGCTTTAAATCTACCGATTTACCTCCCTCATTTAAGTCAAGATGACCATTTGTTGCCATGGGAGTCTTGATGGGTTTTGCATCCTCCATACCAAACTTCTTGATCAATTCTTTTGCATACTTGGTTTGGCTCACGAAGGTCCCATCTTTGAGTTGCTTGATTTGGAATCCAAGGAAGTAGCTTAATTCTCCAATCATCGACATTTCAAATTCCCTAGACATCATATCACCAAATTCTTTGCAAAAATCTTGATTAGTAGACCCAAAATAATATCATCAACATAAATTTGACATACAAAGAAATCATCATCTATAACTTTAGTAAATAAGGTTGAATCAATCTTCCCAATTTTGAATCCTTTTGAGACTAGAAAATCTCTAAGTCGTTCATACCATGCTCTAGGAGCTTGTTTAAGGCCATAGAGCGCTTTAGAGAGTTTATAGACATTATTAGGATTTTAGGATCTTCAAAACCGGAGGTTGTTCAACAAATACAAGTTCGGAAATTTTACCATTTAAGAAAGCACTTTTAACATCCATTTGAAATAATTTAATATCAAAGCATGATGCAAAAGCAAGTAATATCCGAATTGATTCTAATCTAGCTACGGGAGCAAAAGTTTCACCAAAATCCAAACCTTCAACTTGTGAATAACCTTGAGCTACCAATCTTGCTTTGTTTCGAACAACCAAACCATTTTCATCTTGCTTGTTCCTAAAGACCCATTTTGTACCAATGACGTTGTGTTCCTTGGGTCGATCCACCAATGTCCAAACTTCATTCGGGTGAAGTTGTTGAGTTCTTCATGCATAGCATTCACCCAATCCGGATCTTCAAGTGCTTCTTCTACATGCTTTGGCTCAATACAAGAGACAAAAGAGTAATATTCACAAAAAGAAGCAACACGAGATCGAGTTTGAACACCCTTACTTACATCACCCAATATTTGGTCTATTGGATGATCCTTAGCAATTGCATTGTGGATTCTTGGTGGTAAGTTAGATGGTTGATCATCTTCCTTATTGTCAAATTGAACTTGGTTTGTAGAAGATGTTGGTGGTTCAACTTGTGTGGAGGATGATGAATCATCTTCGGGCTTTATGTCACCAATTTGCATATGCTCCATTGCCCTTCTCAAGGCTTCATTGCCTACATCATCCAAATTCTCATGCTCTTCTTGAGAGCCATTAGTTTCATCGAATTGAACATCATGTTTTTCTTCAACTAAACCGGAGTTTTTGTTGAAGACACGATAACTTTACTATTTGATGAATAACCTAGTAAGAAACCAACATCACATCTACTTTCAAATTTTGATAACCGAACACCCTTCTTTAAAATATAGCATTTACAACCAAAGACACGAAAATAGGAGATGTTCGGTTTTCTTCCTACAAGAAGCTCATAGGAAGTCTTTTTCAAAAGACGATGTAAATAAAGACGATTTATGGCATGACAAGCGGTGTTAATTGCTTCCGCCAAAAACTATCGGAGTATTATATTCATCAAGCATTGTCCTAGCCATTTCAATTAATGTACGATTTTTCCTTTCTACAACTCCATTTTGTTCCGGGTGTAGGTTGTGGAAAGTTAGTGCTTTATTCCAAGTTCATCACAAAAGTCTTCAACTTTAGTATTTTTGAACTCTAACCATTATCACTACTGGATTTTCTTTATTTTGAAATCAAATTCATTTTGGGCCCTTTTGTAAAGTTTTGAAAATTCGGAGGTTTCACTTTTATCATCTAGGAAGAATACCCATGTATATCTAGAGTAATCATCCACAATAACCAAACAATAGCTATTTCCGATACTCTTATAGGTTGTTGGCCCAAACAAATCCATATGTAAGAGTTCCAATGGTCTAGAAGTTGACATGATACTTTTGGAAGGGTGAGAATTAGCGACTTGTTTACCGACTTGACATGCACTACAAAGTCGGTTTTCTCAAACTTCACATCTTTCAAGCCAACAACTAAATCATGTTTGAAAAGCTTTTGAGTTGAATCATTCCTACATGAGCTAGCCTTCTATGCCAAAGCCAACCCAAGGAGGTTTTGCCATCAAACAAGTTTTTAAGCATGAATCATTTGAAGTGAAATCTACCAAATAAAGGTTTCCAAATCTAAATCCTTTAAAAATTAAAGAGTTATCATTTTCATTTGAAATTGTAACACCTTCTTTAGAAAAGGAACAAATTAGTCCTAGATCACATATTTGAGCTACGGATAACAAGTTAAAGTTTAGTGATTCTACTAAAGATACATTTGAAATGGAAAGGTCATTTGAGATAGCAATTTTACCCAATCCAATTACCTTTCCTTTGCTATTGTCACCAAATGTGATTTTGTCCATTCCTTTCCCATTCTCGAATGTGGTGAACATTTTTCTATCACCGGTCATGTGTTGAGTGCAACCACTATCAAGCACCCAATGTTTTCCACCGGTCTTGTAGTTCACCTACAAAACAAGAATCAAGTTCTTTTAGGTACCCAAATTTGTTTGGGTCCTTGGAGGTTAGTGACCAAGGTTTTAGGCACCCAAATAGCATTCTTTTAGCGCCTAAAATTGAAGTGCCAATAAAATGAGCAAGTATTTTACCATCCTTAGTCTTTCTAAGCATATAGCATGAATCATATATACCAAAAGATGCAATTTTACCTTTAGGACAATTTTGTTGCACATGTCCTATTTCCAAGACTTATAGCAATACTTACCATTTTCCCTCACATACCTTGTGGGTTTATTTGCCGCTTCTTACCTTTCTTAGGCACATACCGAGACCTTCCTTGTTGAATGAGCACCTTTGCTCACTCAAAAGCTTGTCTAAGGTGGCCTTACCCTTAAAGCATCTTTCCAAGCTTTTGCTTAGTTTATTGACTTGTTCTTTTAATTCATGGTTCTCAACAATAAGTAAAGGATCACAAGTATTTGCTAAACTAGCAATTGAATCATCACTAGAGCAACATGGCATGGCAAGTAAATCATCACATGAAGTAGAAATGCTAGACATGGATTTTTCATTTAAAGCAATATCTACTTTAGACATCTCATTCATTAAATCACAAGTAATTCCAATATGTGAATGAGATTTTTCAATATTCTTTAAGATGAGAGAATCATGAGCTTTCTTTAGCTCCTCAAAAGAGTCTTTTAGAGAGATATTCTTTCTTCAAGACTTTAAATTTTGATTTCTCTTTTCCATTAAATTCATTTAATTCATCAAGCATATCCAATAATTCTTCATAAGTTGGTTCATCACTATCAATGGATTTTACCTTATCTCCTTTTGCCATGAGGCATGTAGGAGTGGAGAATAGTGAAGGAGTTTCTTTGATAGCAATGCCAACTAGTCCCTTCTTCTTGGAAGACTCATCCTCATCGGAGTCGGAGTCGCTTGATTCATCATTTGAATCCCACTCTCCAATGTGAGCTTCATTCTTGCCATCCTTGTGAAGCTTCTTGAAAAGCTTCTTCTTGCCATTATATTCTTTCTTCTTGAATGACTTGTCCTTGTCATCCTTCTTTGCGGGGCAACGAGATGAGATGTGTCCCTTTTCATCACAATTATAGCATCGAATGTTGCTATAACTCTTCTTGTCACTTGAATATTGTCCCTTCTTGTATTTGTCAAAGTTGTAGCTTCTATTGGGGCGTCTCTTCATGAACTTCTTCATTTTTCTTACAAGGAGTGCATACTCCTCATCGGAATCTTCTCCTTCATCCTCATCATCACTTGATTCCGCTTTGGCCTTGAAAGCGGTAATTTTCTTCTTTGAGGAGGATGTCTCCACGAGCTCTTCTTTGTCCTTCTTGAACAACTCATTTGTGATGAGATTGCCCAAAAGGCCCGTTGGTGTCATCCTTGGCAATTCGGAGAGTTGATGAAGAGCGTCACCAAAGTTTCATATTTGTCAGGAAGAGCCCTAAGCATCTTGCGCACAATATCAACATCGGAAAGGTTAGTCCCAAGGCCTTTGAGCTCATTCACAATGTTGTTGAGTCTTGAATACATCTCATTGATGTTTTCATGAGGCAACATTATGAATGTTTCATATTTAATCAAGCCTATGCAATTTGGCTTCTTTGACCGTGGATGTACCCTCATGGATTTCCGAGAGAGTTGTCCAAATAGCATGAGCGGTTTCCAAATTGCTCACTCTATTGAACTCATCCGTTCAAAGCGCCAAAGAGAGCATTCATAGCTTGGGCATCTAAATGAGAGTTACGCGTGTCTTGATCCGTGGGTTCAAGTGGATTAAGAGGCATAGTGTAACCATCATTTACGATTTTCCAAATGCTTGGACTCATGGCCTTTAAAAGATTGACATTCTAATTTTCCAATAAGCATAATTTGTGCCATCAAAGAGTGGAGCCCTTCCTAAAGCCATTCCCTCACTAGCCATCCTTGCTCTCCTGACGGTTAAGTCCAACAACGGAGAGACCAGCTCGATACCACTTGTAGGATCAAGGATAACCGACTAGAGGGGTGAATAGGAGGTTTTAAAGTTTTTAACAAATTAACAATTTTTCCAATTCAATGACTTAGTCTAAACAAGTTATGCTCCTAGCTAGGCAATTTAATTACAATAAGCAAGCTAGAAGTATAAGTGCGGAATTGTAAAGACAAGAAATAACCACAAGACACAATGAAGTTTTTCCGTGGTATCGAAGACTTGCCGGTCTTCACTAGTCCACGTTGAGGAAGCTTGACCACTCAAGCCGGCTCCACAATTAAGCCTTCCTCAATCACTTGGGTTGTTCTTCCTCCGCTCCGAGATGGTGAACACCAACCACTCACAATCTTGCTCGGGTCTTCTCACAAGCTTCACTTGAGAAGATCACCGTGCTTCACCGCTAAGCCGTCTAGGAGTGCGGCAACACCCCAAGAGAATAGATCAACGATCCTCGCTGACTTTACTCAAGTGCCAATGAATCAACTAAAGATGAATGCACTTGATCTCCTCTTAATGAATGCAAGAGTAAATTGGGAGTAGAATTAAATGCACAATGCTCACAAGGGTTGAGATATCTTCAATGCACTGTAACTTATCCCTTGTGCGATTGGGGAGGTATTTATAGCCTCCACCAACCAATTCTAGCCGTTGGGAAGAAGTTCCCAAATTTCAAACACATATCGGAACAACCGCGTGTTAGCATCGGTACAACCGCGCTATACTCAATGCACGATAACGGCTATGTTACGCGCATTAAATGCACCGATATAGCCGTTGGATTTAGTTGCGGTTCATCCGCAGCAAACACCGGATCGTCCGATTTCGTGTTTTCTAAACGGAGATTTTGCATCTGTTTCGAATTTTACAACCGCCAAATATATTTGAACATCCGTATTGCGGTTCATCCGATTATACGTGCGATGTACCGATTCTCAAAAGAGGTTTTCAAAGGAGATTACACTCGATCGTTATTTTCCAACGTCGTAATATCATCGGAACAACCGGGATGCGGTTCATCCGATTATACGCGCGGTACAGCCGATTCTCAAAAGCGGTTTTAAAAGGAGATTACACTCGTACTGTTATTTTCCAACCGTCGTAATATCATCGGAACAACCGCGCTTCGGTACAACCGCTGCTAAGCCTTCGGTTCATCCGATTCGAATTAAAGCATCAATTCATTCTAACTTAAATTCAAGTCCAATTTTAAATGCATGCATGATCCTAAGTTGATCCAAATGGCACAAGAATAAGCTATCAAGCTACTAGTCGTGATCCCCCTTAATAGTACGGCATTTATCCTATAATCCGGTCTACCAACCAATTCTCCTTAGACCGGTAAAATAGAAAAGGATCCTAGACTATTTGTACCTTGACTTTAAGCCTTGTTGATCTTCACATTTTCCTTTAGCATGCATCCTTGCTTCATCATGTTCATCAAATGGAATTAACCTTGCACATTCTTAGTAAACTTGTTAATCCCATATTCACATATTATCATTAATTACCAAAACCATTTTTAGGGGCCTAGATGCTTTCAGCTAATCACATGTCTGAGCCAAACACATTCACGTGAGGCTTTATATAGTGTAATAATTTCTAAGTGGTTGGTAGAAGTAGCTACTAAGGTATGCTTAAATGACCGCCAAGAGATGGCTGCACCACCACATAGAAATTCAAACCCAGTCTGAGATTTCAGATTTGGCATTGTGGGGATCAAACAGATAGCCAACATCCGTATATCCCACCATGGTCAAGTGTTGGTTCTTGTGTACCTTGAAGGTATCTGAGAAGAATCTTAACGCCAGCCCAATGCTTTCTGGAGCTGTAGTATGTCTAACCAATAAATTGACTACGAATGTAATATCAGGCTTGGTGCAATTCGCAAGGTACATCAGTGCTTCTATGGCGCTTAAGTGCGGAACTTCTGGTCCTAAAACTTCCTCGTTTTCTATCCTTTGTCTGAAAGGGTCTTTATCCACATCTAGGGATCTCACTACCATGAACGTCTTTAAAGGATGATATTTATCCACGTTAAATTTCTCCAATACCTTCTTGCTATAGATAGACCGGTATACTAGGATTCTTTCAGAGAAGTGCTCTAGCTGTAGGCCTAAGCAATACTTGGTTTTACCCAAGTCTTTCATCTCAAACTTCATCACAAGGTAAGAACTTGCTTCATTTATATCATGTGGTTCCAATGATATTCAGATCATCGACATAAACTGAGATGATACAAAATCCATTGTAGGACTTCTTTATAAATACGTAGGGACAATCATCATTATTTGAGTAATACTTCTTTAGGAGAAAGTCACTTAGTCGGTTGTACCACATTCTTCCCGACTGTTTTAACTCGTACAACGACCTCTACAGTTTGATGCTATACATGTTGCGGCTAGTATTATTAGGATCTGGAGTTTTGATTCCTTCGGGAACTCTCATATAGATATCTGTATCTAATGACCCATATAAATATGTGGTCACTACATCCATCAACTGCATTATTAAATTCATGCAAGATGCCATTGATATTAAGTATCGGAACATGGCTCCACTCATCACAGTTGAGTAGGTTTCATCGTAATCGATGTTGGGTCCCTGTGTGAACCCTTGTGCTACAAGCCTCACTTTATATCTTACCATCTGATTGATCTCATTTCTCTTCCGGATGAAAACTCATTTGGATCATACATGGAACACTTTAGGAGGTGTTCAGGCAACAGAACCGGATACTTTCCTTTTATTTAGCGAGTGCAATTCTACCTCAATTGCTTCTTTCCAATTGACCCGATCTAAGCGCTTCTAGTACTCTGCCATGGACTTTGATTCTTGATCCAGTTCAAGAGTTTTAGCAATTTTAGAGGCAAAGTATATGTTGATAATTGTAGTCTTTCTTTTTTATGACTCTCTTGAGTCCACATAATTTGTGGTAATTGCTTCCAGCTCCTCCTGACTTCCCACAACGATGGAGTCTATGTGTTCCGATCTCCCAGCATCAGATTGTGCGCACAAATTTTCGCTGGGGTTACCATTCTTAGGATGGATCACTTCAGGGATTTTCTCAACATCAGGTTGAGGTTCTTCAACTGTCTTTCAGAGTGATTTGTCTTGTTCGGTCCTTTGTTTTGGCAGACGTCTCCGCAAAATTAAGTCCTCTGCTCCCGAAGGTCTCCTCTCTTCATTGCATGAGGGGCATGAGTGGGTTCACATCCTTCTGGGGTACTTCCACTCTCTCATGTGCATTTACTGCAGGTATTTGTGATTTTGTCACTCCCTTAAGATTAGTGAAGTCATGTGGCATATTGTAACATCCCGTTTTTGAAAAAGGATTCAAAATCAAAACTTTGATTCCAATTCAAAATCCAAAACTTGATTTCCCGCCCGTTCTTCCGCCTTCTCGCGCGCCCGGCGCCTCCCGCTCGCTCTGCTCGATTCGCTGCCTCAAATTAAGTCCTCTCTTCCCGCTCCCTCTCCTCCGCGCTCCACGCCTCGGCTATAAAAGCTCCCGAAGGTCTCCTCTCTTCATTGCATGAGGGGCATGAGTGGGTTCAATATCCTTATTTGGTAATACTAGGGTACTTCCACTCTCTCATGTGCATTTAAATGTAACAAATCTTGGAAGTCATCTCATCGGTGGTCGAGCAAGATAGTGCAAGTAGTGGATTCGATCCGGCTTGAATGGGACACCAAAGGAAGGGTATTTGTGATTTTGTCACTCCCTTAAGATTAGTGAAGTCATGTGGCATATTATTAGCTATTTGTTGCAAATCAATTATTCTCTGAACTTCTAGTTCTGAGTCTTTGGTGCGTGGATCTAAGTACTGAATACATGTAACATTCCAATCTATTTCTCGACATTCTGTAGCGTGGTACCTTCCTCCCCCTAATGCCAAAAAATTGTCCTCATCAAAAATACAATCAGCGTACCGAGCCGTGTCCAGATCCCCTATCATCAGCTCTAGGTATTTAAAATTAAAGGAGATTCAAAACCTACATAGGTCCCCAACTTCCGGTGAGGGCCCATGGTTGTACACTGCGGTGGTGAAATTGACACGTATATAGCACAGCCGAATTTTCGCAGATGGGAAATACTTGGTTCTTTTTCACTCACTAATTGCAAGGGGAAATTGGATGATATGCAGTTGGCCTGACTTGGATTAATACAGCAGTGTGCAGCACTGCGTGGCCTCAACAGCTGGTGGGCAACCTACAATTCTGTAAGAGTAGCCTAGTAATAAGTTTTATTCTTTTTATTAATGACTCTACGAGACCATTTTTAGTGTGGACATGTAGTACTGGATGATCTACTTTAATGCCCAGAGCCATACGAAAATCATTAAATGTCTTTGGGGTAAACTCACCACCATTTTCCATCCGAATGGATTGCATCTGTTCATCTGGAAAATTTGCTCTTAATCTTATTATTTGGGTAATTAATTTTGCAAAAGTGTGCTTCCGTGTAGACAGTAGGCAAACATGGGATCATCTAGAAGAGGCATCTAACAGGACCATAAAATATCTGAAGGGGCCCAACAGGGGTTGGATAGGTCCATAAATATCACCCTGAATTCTCTCCATGAAACTAGGTGATCCATCTCTTAATTTCAGATAATAGGGTTTAGTAATTAATTTTCCTTTGGCACAAGCAGGGCACATGAAATCTTCGGGTCTAGGAAAGTCTGTAGTTTTTATGCTATGGTCAACATAATTATTAATCACATTTTGCATCATACCCAAACCAGGATGACCCAGACGATCGTGCCATATCTTTAAAATTTCTGTGGGTTTAACAATTGTTTTCATCGCAACATAAACTTCTGGTTTTATATAAGTGTAGTACAATCCTGATGAGCAAGAGGTGAGTTTTTCGACCACTTGCTTTTGCCATCCATTACACTTAGCCATGAGTAGGTATTCTATACTATTCTCATTATCAGTTTCTACGTGAAATCCATTCAGACGAATGTCCTTAAAACTGAGGAGGGTACTTTTAGATTTATGATACATAAGAGCATCCTCAACTATTATACATATACCCATCGATAGAACTATGACGACCCTTCCATTGCCGACTATAAGAGTATCGCTTCCGGCGATGGTCATGATATTCCCAGTTTTCTTAGTTAATGTCTAAAAATATTTAGTTTCCCTATTAATCGAATTAGTTGTACAACTGTCTATAAGACATATTTCCTCTTCTGCCATTTGATCGTATCGGGTTGTTCTATATTTAAAACATGCTTTTTATAATCAAACAATTATTCAACGGAAATATAGTTTGAAATTAAATAGAACAAGCATAGACCGAAAAGATAATGAATTGAATTAATCTGAAAAAATAACAATGCTAAGAGTTCAGCGTAAGCAAATAATGAAAGATAAATGCTCGACATGAGCATGAATAAAACAATATTCATCGGGAACTGAAACTAAACTGATATGCAATAAATCATCTAAAGGAGACTACTTCATGTCTCCAAATGGATCCTGAATGTCCTTATGAAGGTCCAGGAGCTCCAACCCAAGAAGATCGTTGTAATCCACGGAGGTCCCTTCTCCTTGAGCCGCATCGTCAAGAATCATATAATCATTCTTCTCGACATCTTGGCTATGAGATGGTCCAGTCAGAGCAGGCTGAGCGGTGAAGTGAGCCTCAACTTTGCTCCCCTGAGTCTTCTTGACTCTTCCCATGTCCTGCATGTAGAGGTTGACCAAATGTTGCGGGGTGCAGCAAGTGCACGACCAATGGCCGGTGCAACCGCATCTAAAGCACGTCTGGGAAGGATGAACAGTCTTGCTACCTGATTCGTGCTTCTGGGCCCTCCCTTTACCTGCTCCTCTACCATTGGGTTTACCCTGCCTCTATGCATTCCAACATTCTTCCATTTGTTCCCATTCTATTTTGGACCTTTTCCGCGGTCCTGGCTTTTGCTAACTTGCTGAGCATTTGTGTGTGCTTCAGGCACAACCATCGTCCCAGTGGGACATATCTGATGGTTTTCCATCAAAAGTTCTGCATCTTTCTCTGCTTCCAACAGAGTGTACATCAGCTCAGAGTACTTCAAGTACTTCACATTACGGTACTGTTGCTGCAGTATCTGCATATTGGGGTGGAAGGTGCACAAGGTCTTCTCTATCATATCGGCTTCTCTAACTGCATTGTTAAAGAACCTCAATTTAGAGATAACTTTTTGCATGGTAGAGTTATATGCTGACACTGTCCTAAAATCCTAAAAGCGCAGGTTAGTCCATTCTAGTTGTGCTTCTGGAAGAAGGACATATCTCTATTGGTTGTAGCGTTCCTTTAGGGAATTCTACAATGCCAGTGGATCTTCCTCCATTAAATATTCAGACCTCAGGTCTTCATGGAGATGGTGCCTTAGGAAGTGTAGAGACGCATACCTAGCGGCATCTTGGATGGCAAGGGCTCCAGCTTCTGGCTCGGTGATGGCACTCCAAGAGATTATTTAAGGTTATTACATAAAAATAAATAATATTAAAGCAAATAACCATAAACCGAGGGTCTAAAATACACAATAACCATGAGATATACTAATCTGTCGTAAAAATCAAATTCATGAGGGGTTATTCTGCAAGAATATACAAAAATCCAAAATTCGTCGTAAATTTCCCAAACTCCAGGGGGTTTTCCGCAAAATTTCCTTATCCGCGAAAAATTCCTCATAATTTTCAACTCTTCATGGACCCATTTGCAAATTTTTGGGATTTTACTTTTTTTTCTCTTTTCGGTTTTGGGTCATACCCTGTCGGCCCACTTCGGCCCAGTTAAAAGGTGTGTAGGGGGATAGGGTTTCCCCTTCCCTGTTCTCCTGGTGGTGGTGGTGCAAAGGCTCCAGCCAAGCAGCGCCATGAAAGACCGAGGAACCAGCGGAGCTCACGCGAGGGTGGTGCTGCAGTGACTAGATTAATTCATAGCAAACTAGAGATTGAAAGATGAAATTCCGACGACATACCCATTCGACCGTGTAGAGCGATTCATGCTGATAACATGTTGAAGAACGTAGTAAACGCGGGAATCTAATCAACCAATCACCACACAATAGATGAACATCATAAATACAATAGATGGAGACACAATATGGTGAACCTCTTTATTAATAGATTGATCTCTTTCTAAGTACAGTGAGATCCTATTTAAAGACTAAAACCCACCAAGGGTGGTTTCGGTATTATACCCATCAACATTTAAATCAGTGTTTCTCAACAACACTTTCACTGTAGCGGCGGTACTCAAATTTAATATTAGGTTTTTTTTTGTTGTACTACCACTGTAGCACTTGATCTGAATTGTTGGATTTTGATCGAACATTTAAGAGATCTCATGCACTAGACTGCTCATCCTCTTCGTTTAGAACTCTAGGTGCTATGTAATTGCATAGCATCCATATTTCAGTTTGGATCTGGCCTTATCTTACTTAGTCTCTATGAAATAGGCTACCAAACCTCTATCATGCAGGGCTAACTGCACGACCCAGCCAATGCACGAGGACGAAACTTTTTGCCACGGACGACGCATGTTGCTCAAACAAGCACCATGATCAGTATGCCACCTGCACCCTTCTGGACATACAGATACTCTGTACATACATAGCACACATGTATATATCCTCTCCACGCTATAATTATGTTTGATACATTGTCGTGACGAACAACATATAATTATGTAAACCTTAAATGATATGCACCTCTCTTAGTACATCTCGCCATACAACTGTCGTGACTCGTTACTGATCATTAACCAAAATAATCAGTCAACTGGTATGTACATCTTTATGCACTTCATGCATCCTCAGCACACAAGAACAGATATAATGTGTATGCAACAGTATTACATGCCATCTACCTAGCTAACGTAACCAACAGGCGCGCTGGGCCCCTTCGTTCCTAGTTACTTCTTAAGTTATAGGCTTGTCTGCTTGTCCAACGCATTTATATTCTCTACGACGAGCCCGGCGCGTACGTGTCAGTTTTTTTTTAAGTACGTGTCAGTATCATACTGCACACTAGTCCAGTTAATAGTCTCAAGGTTGTCTTACTCCTACTTGCAACGAACAATTCGCCGTCAAAGTTGGCCGGTGTATCCAACTTCTTCCGTATCAGTTCGATTTAGTCTTCGGCTTAAAACTTCACCAGCTGAAAGCAGCAACCGGAAAAGTCTTGCAGTAACTATAGTAAAAACGTACGGAACTACTATAGTAGGATTAAAACTAATGAGTAGTACTTCCATTAGTTATTCTGACGCCGAAACATGGACAGTCTCTCTAGCTAAATTGCGATATCATGAACAGAGATGAACGGGAGTAAATACAGTATACCCTCTGATTCCAAATATAAGTAGTTTTGTATATTGATATAGTCTCCCAGGTAACACTTTGATCATCAATTCGTATGAAAATACATTATTTTAAATAAAAATAATTATACATTATGAAAGTATGTTTCATGATAGATCTAGTGATTACCAGATCATGTTGTCAATCTAGATAATTTTTTATATACTCATGGTCAAAACGAAAAAAATATTACTACGAACCGTGTTATTACTTGTGCTTACCACAAGTAAAAAATATGGAGTGCTACAGCACAGATGGTACCAACTGCCCTAGATACCGACGGCAGGCCATCAATGCTAAGCACCCCGTTTTAACAGCAAATTACAGCATTGGTTAACCTCCATCACTTTAATGAGCGCAGTACCACACGTACACTCCTACAGTCCTATACTAAATTACTCTATCCGTTCTTTTCTTAAATTAACGTCCTTTTACAATACATACAATCAATCTTTTAAAACTTTAGCCGTTAATATACACAAAAATATCTGAATTTATCATATAAAAAATATCACTATATTAATCATTAAAAATATTACCATATTTTTATATTTTAAATAGTTTTTTTTACTAACATACAACTAGAAAAAATAATAATCAAATATATGTATTAAAGATTATATCGATGTCCAAAACGAAGAACAGAGCTAGGACGTTGGTTGTACACCAACACCCGACTCCATGCTATCTCCCCGCGTAACCATCTAAAATGTCCACCTGAGAGTGCAACGCAACAGGCTGTAATAGCCTTAGTTTACGACGTCGAGTGTCCATGCCGTAGTACTACTACAAGTTTGACATTACCAATGAAGCATTTAACCATGTCCACACCCAAAGAAAAGTGTGCGTAGTTTTACATAACCAATGAAGCATTTGACCTTTAACCAGCTTATCACCAACAATGTCTCGACTCTCGAGTGGCAAGAGTAGCTGCAGTTCTGCAAGTAACCATGTCAAGTTGTCCACACTCAAGAATGGCTTGCATTTTCGATTCGTATTGTTAGAACGTAGACGTTTGAACGCTCAAGTTGGACACCTGAGAAAAGGCTATGCTTAAGCACCAAACTCTTGGCACTATCCGTACGGCGCAGTTTCGGCGAAGCAATGGTTCACGACTTCACGTGGCGGCTCTGTTTTTGTATGCTTCGGTTAACAGCAGGTTGGCCGCGACGTTATGGCAGAGGCAGACCACGGGTCATCCGTATTCAGATCATCAGATCGGTACACAGCCAAAGACCATAGCTGCACAGAAGCTGCGGCGCCGTCAAGAAGCGGAATTTTTGGCGGATTGGCGGTTAAAACCTGGAGAGATTTCAGGCACATTTGCCTGGCAAGAAGAACGGGCTAATGGCGACAGAAGGAAGTGACAGGTACACTAGCAGTTTAGTAGTACTAGAAAGAGCAGGATTACATACTAGAATCTGTTTCAGCTATTGGCGACAGAACGGGTCAGTGTAGAGCATGACCAGGTAGCCATAAAGCAGTTCGAATGGAGTTTCCTCTAATTCAGGAATCAGGAGCGCTATCATCAATGATGTTCAGGTCCTTTGAATGATTCCCTACTACAATGGCAGACAGTGAAGTAACACTTGCCGAAAAACAGTTACTTTATGATCTGCTGATCTGCAAAATACTAGAACCTTGACATACCTTTTTCAGAAAGGATTAGTCCTCTGTTTTCTGCTATATGGTCAACAGAGGCCAACTTGTTTCTGGAATTCTGGCCAACCTTTAGACTTCTCGGGTAAGAATCATAAGTCAGCTTTTTGCATAAAAGCTTGTTGCTCAGGGACTTTATCGACTATTTCACCAGAATTTCGTACTCCTGCTCAGCTTCTCAAATAGACACGTTGAATTCCCACCAGCATACCATTTCAGTGCAGACGCGTAAACATGTAAAATTAACAGAGGTTTCATCACCAAAACAGCAATAGCAATACACCTTCCCCACCAAAAACCTAGCTAAGTCACGTCATCACCCTCATAACTCCTGAGAAACTAGATACCAATTACCAATACCAATATATGCCCAGCTGCTCGTATGAAGGCCAAGACAGCCATTATGTTATTATCACACAAACGTAGATCTCAGATGACAAAACTTACATGTTCAGTACATCAAAACGAACAACAGAAAGGTGTCACTGTAAACTACCGTAGTCTGCCTAGGGTATTATCACTTACGGCAGAACGTGAAACGTTCTCTTACTTCTTACTGCTGAGCACACTGTACTCTTGTACCAGCATCCTCCTCATACGCTTCCTGCCTCCTTTGGTACTGCCTGCGCCTCATCTCCTCTTCTATGTTGACATCATGCATGATGGTCTCGCACTGATACACATGCATGTCTGACAATTGGCTCCCAGGCCGCTGTGGTAGGATCTTCTCAAGTGCCCGGCATTGGTCAGGGGAGAGTACACCAGATTCAGGGAACTCAACATTGAATTCCACAAAGAGACGACCCTTCATGAAAGGCCGGCCATGGTGCGGCATACCTTCATCGTTTATCGCCTTGTGTTGACCTATTTGGACAAAACATACAAGTCAATACATTTTAAAAAACGTCAGCAACTGATTAGAATGTAGACAGTAAACAAACTTATGAAGTGGAAAACCAAAACATCAGAATTTGAAAGGACAGACATACCAGGTTTAATAACTTCGCCAGGATTGGACTTGATTAGAAGCTGCCTACTGTCGAGATGGGTCAGAATGAATTGGAACCCGCACAAAGCCTCAGTTAGAGAGATTGTGTGCTCAATGAACAAGTCTTCGTATTTCCTCTTAAATCTTGGATGGCCTTTAACTTGCAAGATAAAAACTATATCTCCTGTCACTGTATCAGGCTGCCAACAACATGAGACAAACATCGAAACATTAAAACTGGTGCATGCACACACTCATTCGTGTGATGTTGAGTAGCTCAGTGGATGTATATGTGGCTGCGTGTGTGTGCATCTTATGGCTGCAGGTACATTTGCAGGTATTAAGAGGACAAGATGAACTCACAGCTTCATCAGCTTCACCCTGGAATACAATCTTTTGGGCATGTTGCATCCCTTTCTCAATATGAACCTCAAGCACCTTTTTCTCCTGAACAACTTTGCTAGCTCTGCAGTTTGGGCATTTATCCCCATCACATATGATTTCACCTGATCAAGTACACAAAATTTCAATCATAAGGCAGGCTCAAGGAAATTGCATTTTGCAGGAAGATACAACATAGTCAGTGCAAGCAAAGATGGATCAAGAGTTGCATACCTGACCCTCTACATTCAGGACAAACAGTGTTCATCTGTTGGATCATGCCTAGTCCAATATGCCTTGTTATAGTCTTCATTCCAACACCATGACAACCATAGCATGTTCCTGGTGCCCCAGACTTGGACCCTTTCCTGAAAGTAGAGAAAAGAAGAAACAGAAAGTGAGATCACACGGTCAAAACAGAAAAATGCAGGACAAATTGATTGTGGTGATAGCTACAACTCAGAAGGGTCAATAAACCTGGGCTGAAATGGGCCATATAAATGGCAGTGTCAGGTGGGTTTGAATGGATTAGTAGAAGGGGAACTGAGGTGGAATTTGTTTTAAGGTTCACGGGGGTGGTGATAAGCGGGTTAGATTGTGACCCGAAAGTCTAATGTGGGCCTAGATTGTATTCACATAATAGCATTACTGTACATGGACAACCCAAATTGGTGGGAATAAAAGTTAATTCAACAAAATGAGGACTATCCTAGCTTAACTAGCACATTTGAAAATGATGAGGACTCAAAAGATCAAAGTCAGTTGGGGCATGATATAGTAGGTATTAAGTACTACATGGGTTGGGTTTGGCAGCAGTGGATCTCAATTCGATCCCTTCCTTTAAAAATAGGAGGCTCGGTTTGGTTGCCCATTGGATTGTGTATTTATAGGAGTGAAAAAGTTGACCAGTCATTGCAAACTTAGTCTAAGGCCGACGTACACACGGCCATCTCAATCAGGATTAATACACTGACACTAAAAACTTTCTATTATAATATACACAGGTCTAGCACAAACATTATCTTAGCATGGAATACTACATGTTTCCTAAATGTTACAACAAATCTTTGTTATACTAGTAAGGAAGTTGGTTCAGGTTGTAGGAAATTATGTCTGCCCTGTTCTTAAATTCAGAAGTTCAAGTTTTAAGAACAAAAGGAGTTCAAATGAAAAAAAAAACTGAAATTATTGGATGACACAAGTGTTGGCAATGGCACCAGTGACTTCAAGGTTACACATCAGCACTGGAAGGCCCAACATTCATGAGTTGCAAGGGATAGATTGAAATAGAACAACCTAAGCAGAATAACGCATGTGAGAGCATTATCCAGGAAGAAGTAAAAACATGTGATCAGGTTTCATGCATCTAAAGTACATGCATTTTAAATGTTAAGGGTATAATGAGTTTCCACTGTTCCTGAAGAAGCACTCCATAGAGTTCCACAAATTCCAAAGTGCAGATGTGAGGACAACATTTATGAATACTGGCATCTCAAAGTGCAGCCCCCAAAAAAAAAAAATAATAATAATAATAATATTGATACCAAAGATACTAGAGGTAAACTCCAACAAACTTGCTTATCAATGTCATCCTACAAGCCCGCAGATAATATAACAACACACACTGATGAGGTACCGTGTAATTTGAATATTCTATTCAAGATGATAACAACAACCTGCTATGCAAGTAAAGATACCATCGCGGATCTCGTGCTATTGATGGAATTTTAGCAGGTAAAACAAAGACCATAATAATAGGTGACCTAAAATTCCAAGGACATCCCATTTAATTTCCCCTTTTCCCCTTAATGATTATATTCCATGAATTCCTCTTCTTACCAGTAGAATTAATCTGATGAATATAGCTTTCTATTATTCAAATGCTCAGTGCATAATGAACAAACCAAACTTGTGATGGAACAAGACTTGATTGCACATACAACGATAATCAACCCTTCTTGTTCTATTCTTCATGCCAAACTTTCAGTTAGATGGGATAGTAAGGAGAATGCTAAAGTAAAAGGTTAATATATGTAATGAAACAGCTTACAGCTTTTATTACAAAATTTGAACACAGTGTTTCTTCCAGGTGGAAAAATTAAGTACCAACAATAACTTACAAAGACTTACCCGTTGCACTTGGGGCAAAAAATGTTTCGTGACAGTGATAGTTTCTTGGTAGCTCCATTATAAACATCTTCTAAAGACACCTTCAAAGTATGCACCATATCTTCACCGCGTTTCTGTCTGCGCATTCTTGAGCTACTCCCTTTTAACCACAAAACTTTATGTGAATAAATAATTTGTGGGAAAAACATAGAAACACTTAAGATAAATTATTTGCATTACCCCCAAAGGCACCACCGCCAAAAAATTGCTCAAATATGTCAAACGGATTATGGCAGTCACCGCCTCCTCCCATTCCCTCCTTAAGAGCATCCTCCCCATATTGGTCGTATATGTCCCTCTTCTCAGGATCACTAAGCACCTCATAAGCTTGTGATAATTCTTTGAACTATCCAACCCATCAAACAATTGTCAAACAAACGAAAAGGTATAAAGTCAAGTAACTTCATGTCGCACATCTTCACCTTTTCTGGGTCTCCACCCTTGTCGGGGTGGTTCTTTATGGCAGCCTTCCTGTACGCCTTCTTGAGCTCATCCTGGCTCGCGGTCTTAGAGACACCAAGTACCTCATAGTACTTGGTGTTGTTGCTATTCCTTGGCATACGTCCAAACATGTCTACAGATCACAAGACAATCCCCCTGTAAATCTGCAGAACGGAAACTCAAATAAAATCAACAAAACGACCCTTAAAATAAACCAATGCTAAATAATTACCTTCTATTGCAGAAAACTAAAAAGGCGAACAATCTTTGTACTCCACCACAACAAATTTAACCTACTCAACTATCTGCAATATCAAACGTAATCAGTTCGGTTGCACAACTAAAACGGGAACCACATGTACGCATTCACCACAAATATATAACTCAAAATATGTAAAACGACGAGTCTACCTCATTCCTGACCACAATAAATTTAACACTTTTCGCGCCCAAAAATTCGGAAAAATCTTATGAGTCGCCTATATAGAAAAGGAACATTTTTACTGGAAGGAAAAGCTGATCGCCTATACTTTCCCAGCCACCACGAATCCAAGAGCTTTCCTATGCAGCTCAGGAACACCCAAAACTCCTCCTACCCTCCGAATTCAACCTAACCCTCCACCTCTCATCCGAATCCAACCAACAAGATCAACAGAACAGCCAAGAACGGCATAGATCAAGCAAAATGACTCGATTTTCCCCGCGGGAAAAGCACAGGCGCAATCTAGTCGGTCCTAGGGAGACTACTAGCCATGAAAGATTGGGTTTTGGTGAGCGACTGTACCTGAATCGGCAGAACCTAGGGCGGCTGCGAGGCGGACGCGGGCGAGCAGTGTCCGTCACCGCTCGAACCACGCGACCGAGAGAGTTTGCTGGGTCTGTGGTCGTGGGGCTTTATGCACGCCTGCCCTATCATTGCCGGTTGGTGTGCTCGCTCGGATGCTGAGGTAATCTGGACCGTTGGTGGAGGCCATCGGGCGGTGGATTAGTTTGGGGATGTCCCGGGCCGGTGGAATACGGGCAGGGAAGGAACCAATGAGTGTCGGGCAGGGAAGGAACCAATGAGTGTCCCGCAGGTGCCTGCCATGTCATCTCATGAGACTTAACAAAGTGGCATTCTATGAGCCAATATCTACAAACAATTTGTACATTTTTTTCTCTAAGTGTGCAACTGGTTATCATAGTCAGCATTAAGGCTCGGCAATCAAAGGTTACAAGATTAAATTCTATTAAAAAAATCCATATATGAACATACCTAAAATTTAGTTGGTGTGATGCAAACCGTGGTCGTTAAGACACAAAACAAGAGTTCCATACCGGTTGGCCAATTTGTACATCTAGTTTTGTGACTCGTGTGAACAAAATAGTCCCTATTTACAATACTACTTCTGCCTGGGAAAGTACATATTAGGATTTGTTGGGATGGATACATACTGCTAGGATGGGTGCAGAAATCAACTTCAAGGCGTCCGGAGTGGTGAGTAAGCATATCTTAGAGAATACTGCTACTGTATGACCAATATTCTCAAGTCATCACACTTTACATAACAGAGTGCTAAATTTGATAGACACTTTATACACGTTACTTGCTGCGTCTACTTGGAAACATTGTCACTTTCTAACACAAGCTCTACTCTAAAAACACTGCAAGGTTCAGTAAGTACTTGGTACAGTTTACACTCTCAGCTTCTCAATCGATTCTCGTGGAGTCGTACCAAACACTCTTATTCTCAAAACCACTAGATTTTGCTTCTCGCGATGAGCTATCTCGAAAATGAACTAGCAACGAGAAACAGCCTCCCAGCAGATTCTCGTGATAATCCAACCTTTAGAAACGAAAATACCCTTTGAAGTTGAAGGTTTTTCCCGCAAATGCCACTGAGTTACATAAATACAATTGAAGTATTACACCCAGGGGTGACATAGTCTATTTGCCTCTAATCCTCCCTCATATGGCTTTTGAGGCCAACCTACCAACCAAACGGTTTCAACAGACAGCTCCAGGTTCTCAGAGAAGTGGATTATCAGATAATCAGAAGCAGAATCTGAAAAATAAGAATCTGAAACTGTACCAAACAGGGCCTAAGTAGGCTACAACCTAGGCTAAGCTACAACTTTCAACAGCTACCCGTCACGTGTCCCAGAAACAGGCAGTCCAAATTCACAATCAGAAAAAGAATTATACAACCACGCACTTGTCCGTCCAAGACAACGGTGGAGGCAGCTGATCAAGAGCGTCGAACATGTCCGGCGTCCGGAGGCTCGGCCTTGACGACATCACGAGGCACTCCATGCCGAAGAACAGCAGCACCATTGGAGCCGGCTGCACCACTGAAAGCAGCTCCTGGTAGATGAGATCATCCATAGCGCGGCGTGGATGACCCGGGATCGATGTCTCATCTGTCCGGCAAGCCCGGGAAGTCGAGCAGAGGGTACGGATGCTGATCAAAATGGCAACTCTGGTGGTGCCAATGGAGCAGCATTCATTGAGCTCGCTTCGGCGTCAGTGGCTGGCGCTATCTGAAGCGGCAATGGCCCCTCGAAACTGAGGAATCCAGAGCCTTTCTGATCATGCGGGATTCGTGTGGCATCCTGGTATTCCATGAACGGTGCAACTGCGCAAGTGCGCAACATAGGCCAACGAAAGAGTTGCCCCTAAACGGAACTTGATCCAGGAGAGGGCCCTCACGGCATTACAAATTTCCACCATGAAACTCAAATTCGTATGAAGAAACAATTGCACTCTGGAGCACAATTCTCCGCAAGTTTCATGTGGCTCGCCGTGCGACGCTGGTGCTGGACTGCGGATTGTCTGGAATGTTGGGGCATCCCCAACTATCGAGTATGTGTCTTATGTGGTACTGCCCGAGAAACGATTGATCATCTATTACTAGGCTGTGCAATTACTGCCTAGATCTGGGTGTGTTTTCTACCGAGAGTTGGTTTCCACCAATGCATGTCGGCCAGACAACCCACATTGGAGAACTTTTGGATTTATGCTCGTCGGAGAGTTTCGTCACGCCATCGCCAAGGGCTTGATTCATGCATCATCCTCACTTCCTGGTTGATCTGGAAAGAGAGTAACAATCGGGTCTTTAACAAGGTGTCATCACCGCTAGGGCTACTCCTTCGGAGGATCTTTGACGAGATCAGTCTCTGGCGTTTAGCAGGACCTCTGTATCTTCAGTCGCTATCAATGCTAAGTAAACTCGAGTTCAGTGCAATTCTAAGTCGTCTAGTGGGTGTGTCTTCCCACATACTTCCTGGCTTTCGTGCTCATGTTTTTCCTAGCCCAGCCTTCTGTACTTCATGTTTTTGTTTCGCGTTCGGTTTGTGCCGGTTCGTTGTATTATTTATCGTTTTTTAATCTCTACTAAATAGAATGATGCGCAAGTTTTTGAGCGTTTTCGGGGATTGAGTACTGTAGATGATGATAATTTCTCTGGAGAATATGTATGAATAGTAAAGAAAACGAGTGGGTTGCAACTTGCAAGTGCATACTGTGGCGGGTCAAGACTTGAGCTCGAGAGGGCAGGCAGGCGCTTTGGCGTTGCTGCTGTTCTTGTTGGACCGGGAGGGGAGAGTCGTGCGCAGGAGCCTGGCGAGCCGCTTCTGGCGAGTGCTCCAGAAGTTCTGGACGTCGTTGTCCGTCCTGCCCGGCAGGTAGGTGGCGATCCTAGCCCACTTGTTCCCGAACTACACCTGCAGCTCGATCAGCACCCGCTCTTCATCGGCGGAAAACTTGCAGTCACTTTTGCAAAAAAACAAACAAACAAACAAACAAAAACCAAACATTGGTAACATTGCCATTGTGACGAATTGGGCAAAGATAGCACAAATTGCAGAGGACAATACTTCAGTGAAGCACACTATCATTGTCTCGTCTAGACATTTTTACTTTTGCTGCTTGTTAACAAGAAGTTTTTGGATGAAACCCCAACAAATATCCAGAGTAAAACAGCAAGCACATTTACAGAACTAATGTTACTTGCTCTCTCTTTTTTCAGTCAAACCAGCAGTGCCAGCCATTGTTAATCAATAATCAATGATGATACTTATAACTAGTATCAGTGTATCACTTCAATTATACCGCTGCAAATGCAGCCCGTGTGTACAAAAACTTAATTGAAAAACCAAGATGAAGCGAGAATTGAACTGAGGGAAAACCGGAAGCGGGGTGGGGGTGGCGCTTACGTCTTGAGGTTTGGCATGAGCTTGTTGACCCATCGGAGGCGGCAGGACTTGCCGGTGCGCAGCAAGAGGCCTTTGGATCGAATGGAGCTCCAGTCCCTTGCCCCGTGCGCACGCACGTGCTCCAGCAGCACCTCGTCCTCCTCCGCCATCCACGGCCCTTTGCGCACCGCCTCGCCGCCGCCCGCCGCCCCTCCAGCGGGAGCCGCCAGGTGCTCGCGCCATTGCCTCACCGATCAAGAGACGCGCCCTCAAGTGTTCCGGAAGCGATGACGCTTCTCGTGGCTCTCTGTGGGTTCGGACAGGGGGGAGTGGTGCGCGTGGCGCGATGCAGAACGTCGGGTGGGGACCGGACGGGTTTGATTCACGGGGGGCAGCAGCGGGCAAGGGGCGCGCCGAGCGGGCGCTCGAACTCGCGGCTAACCGCCGCTTCACGAATTTGCGATGATTCCAACCATTAATTTTTCGACAAGCAGTTCGCCAAGTTTCCATTTGAGAGATGATCATACACTACACTGGCCATCCAGCCGACAGGACCAAATTTGATCAAACAAGCTTTCGCCACAAATTACAAAGTACAGAGGTGATTATTGCTTTGCATTTCCAGTTCAAAACGCCAGGCACGCGTGCATTTAGCTCCCAAATGCGATTGTGTGAGGCAATCTAGATCACATGCAACTCTTGCCGTTCTAGTGGTTTCATACATCAAATCACTTGAACTCGCGCTAGCAATGTGCTGGTTAGTCTCCTCCCTCCACTCGGCGAGGAGGAGCTCCCATCCACCTCCGGATGCTCGCGCCTACGCCCTTCATCTCCTCCACCTGCAGATACACAGACACGCACCTCGTCAGTACAGATTTGTCGCAACCAGGTCGCAGAATTCGCCGCAGGGGACGAGAGTTTTGGCTCCCTGTCTTACCGATCCGACGCCCGCGGCGAGCACTCCCGCGGTGACGGCGGTGGCTCCGGCGCCGACAAAGAGGGTGGCGATGGCGAACGCCTTGAGCGGCATCGCCACCGCCGTGCCGCCCCTGCCTCGCCGGAACCACGCAACCCCGGCCGCCACCTGCGCCGCGCTCGCCCCCGCCCACCACGGCCACATCTCCGCCTCCCCGCCGCCTCCGCCCCGCTCATCCATCGCCGCCGCCACTAGGGTATTTGGGGGGCACCAGCCTGTCCTGTGGGAGTGGCAGCCTATGCAACGCGGAAAAGCTCACCGACATGCGGGGCCCACATGGAAGTCGTGCCATGGCAAGCCACTGACACGTGGGCCGGACCACCATAGTCCGCGCTATATTGGAAGATCGCGGTAAGCTCACCTCCGGTCACCACTCTAACCAATCCACGATCCACCGCAACACCCAGCTTCCATGGGCCAGACCAACGCGCGGTTTCTCCGAGGGCTCCTGCTGCTACGGTTCAACCGGGGCTTGGTGAGTGTTAATCCGATTCGATTCGGCTTTGTTAATTTTGGATTGTTTTGTGGCAACATTGATGGATCGCTGGTTTTTTTGGGGGTTTGCATTTTAACAAGGCGTTGAGTGGCGGAGGAAGGGGGCGGGGTGTTTCCGGTGGTGGTGAGCACCTAGCCTTTCCGGGAAGCGGTCAGGTCGGCCGGTGGTGGAGGGGGTTCGGCCGTGGATGCCGTCGTCGCCGGCTGCTCCGCTGCGATGGCACAGGTTAGTTGCTTGCTTCTGGCGTCCTCTTTATAGCATTCGTGCGGCCATGTGTGCCTGTGCTCGCTGGGGGATGCGGATTGGTTTGCGGTGGCCTGGCCATGATTTTAGCTCACGGGTTACTGAGCTGAAGTGGGAGCACTGGTGAATGGCGGTGATATATGAACAATGCTGAAGTGGGAGCACTGGTGAATGGTTACTGAGCTGAAGTGGGAGCACTGGTGAATGGCTCTAGGCAGTCAAAGCCGGTCCAAGGCGGCGCTAGGCGAGGCGGGTTCCAGCCATTCTGCAGTGGTTCATCGACCTCACCGCCTACAAATCGACCTCGGCGAGGAGGGAGAGGAAGGGGGAAGGAGAGGGGGCAGAGGATCTGGCACCTCAATCGTCGTCGTCGTCGTCGCCGCCGCCACTAGGTCGTAGATTCGTAGTTGTTGTCGCCGCCACTCCCGACCTCACCTGTCTTCATCGCCGGACCTCGCCTCTCTTCTCCGCCTGCCGCCTTCGCCTTCGCCTGGCCTGCGCCCCCTCACGCCCGCAGAGGGAGAGCGAGAGGGAGAGGGACGGTCGTGGTCTGGAGAGGGAGAGGGGCAGCCGGATCCGGAGAGGGAGAGGGGGAGCGAGAGGGGCGTGTGGGCGGCTGAGAGAGAGAGAGGGCGCGCACTGTGAGAGAGAGAGAAAAAGTTGCACTGTGAGAGAGAGTCGTGAGGAGAGAGAGAGAGCGACTCGACGCCTCGTAGAGGATAAAAGGATAGCAGCTCGGGTTGGGCTGGCCGGTTGGCTGAGATGGGCCGATGGGTTGATTTTAAGCCCGTTAAGAATAGTATCATTTGCGAATTTTGTTTTGCTCTGCACTGCACTATACTGTAGCTAATCGGCCGCCTAGACACCGCCTAGGCACCCTAGGTGCCAGGCGCTGGGCCACCGCTCGACTAGTGCCTAGCGCCTTCTTGAACCTTAGATATATTAGTCAGATTGGTTGGAAAAACCTGCTAAAATCGATATGTGATAACACAGTTACAAAATAGCACAGTGGAACAGGTGACCATACCTACTTTAACCTCGTCACTGGCATATATGCTCCATTGTGATCATTGGTCAATGCATAAGGACTGGTACACAAAACAGTATTTTTGAAATTTGCATAGCAGTATAGGTCAGTGGACTAGGACTTCTCCATACATTCTGCTTTGTGCCATGAGACTCTCATACTATAACACTTTGAACATGTTTGCAGCCAAAATGTCTCTGATAAGCCATCGATCCCATTTGACTTACCCCTGCTGACTATTGTACCTAGAACCGTAATGTTGTTCACTCTTTTGATGGGAGAAATAGACACACAATAGTTATGTTGAGAACCTTAAGCCTTCTTCCAGCATTTTTAGAAGCCTATTTTATGACAATTTTAGCACAAGCTTAACCCCTTTAAAGTTTCCCATAATATCTAAAGTGAAGAGTGCTATTTTTTACTCTTTTTAAATCAAGTGCCCTCTTTGTTTATGTGCCTCTCTGAAGAGCAGTACTTCTTGGAGCTTAATTCAACTTTGAGAAAGTAAAACCAAATAATGATGGATATCAGGAATTAAGTCTCGATAATCAAAATTCAAAAGATCGAAAATATTGGTCATGCTAGTTTGCTATACCTAATTACAAAGGTCATCAATTCACCCACATTTTTTTCTACCTAACATCGTGAAGACAACATTAAGTGCAGTTGCTGTTATGCTGTAGATAGTTATTAGCAACAAAATGTTACTGTGTTCAGAAAGTACTCCAGTCATGCCTACTGCCTACTGTTCTAAATCCATTCATATATATAGTAAAGATCTAGCATAACCCCTTGCTTGTGTGCCTGCAAGTTTTTTATTTTCACAACTTGCCTATTTTTGGTGTGCTTCATGAATCAACCGAAGTACTGATTTTAATGCATTTACACTTTACGCAGTTGGTCCAAGTGGAAGTCCAGATGAGAACGCGAAACAACATTAGATGCTCTTATCATGATTGAGGTAACAGCTGTTTTACTTCTCAAGCTGCAGTACACGTTGCTGTTTATGTTCCAACATTCATGGTGGATGTAATATGCTGCATTATTTTTGCAAAGGAAACTGGCAGGCAACAATGGAAATTGGAGCTGTGGCTGCCATGAGATATGTGAAGGATGGAATTAAGGCAGCAAAGTTGGTCATGGAGCACACCAAGCATACTCTTCTTGTTGGGGAGAAGGCAACAGCCTTTGCAATTTCAATGGGCCTTGCAGGACCAACTAACTTCAGTTCACCAGAGTCTATCGAGAATTGGACAAATTGGAGACAGAACCATTGCCAACCTAACTTTTGGAAAAATGCTGTTCCTGTTGGTACCTGTGGCCTGTACCATCCTATTAAAGGTGCGGTAGAGGAGACTCAAGGACACATCTGTCAGGGATGGTTCCAAAGTGGTAATTTACTGGAACCAATAAACTCCCATTTGAAGTTTGTTAATTGGCACAACCATGACACAATCTCTATGACCGTGATTGACAAGGTACCTAGCACATTCAAAATTAATTGACTCTTTCTATTGATGTGAAAGTAACAGTAGTGTGTAGCAGTTGGCACATCAACCAACGGTGCTATTTTCAAAATTCCAGGAAGGTGAGCATTTTGCCTGCAGTTGGGCAATTTCACATTACAATTTAGCATGGCACCTGTTTTTGGCTAAATCGCTAGTCCTTTTATTCGTTTAACTCTGGCATACAAATAGCCATAATCTCTGTTCATTTGATCATCTAATTCCAATTCGTCATGGTGTCTGGTCATTCGAAGCATCTTCACAATGTATGCATGACTGCAGTATTTAGCCGGTCTCTTCTCTTGTCTATTCGAACTTCTGTGTGATGGATAATGATACGACTCACTACTGCCATGTCTTCTCGTAGTATCTGTTAGGAATAAAACTTGTATTCTCAGGGGCCAATGGGCCAGTATATATATATATATATATATATATATATATATATATATATATACAAGTACAAGAGGCAAATATGCAAGTAACCCCTCATAACATTGCGGAAAACACAACTATACATATATATCTCTAACACCCCTCAAACTCATGGTGGATCAACAACATTGAATTTGGAGAGGTAGAAACCGTGTTGAGCTCGAGTCTGGGTCTTCGTGAAGAAATCCGCTATCTGAACCTCGGAAGGCACATACTGAAGAGCAATCATCCGATTATGCACACAAGACCTCATGAAGGAAGCATCAGTACCAATATGCTTGGTGAGCTCATGCTTCACAGGGTCACGGGCAATGCTGATAGCACCTGTACTGTCTGACAAGAGAGGAGTTGGTGTAGTGACAGAAACACTAAAATCCTCAAGTAACCACTGTAGCCATGTAATCTCTGCTGTCAAGAGAGCCATAGCTCGTAACTCAACCTCTGCACTCGAACGGGATACTGCAGTCTGTTTCTTCGTCTTCCAGGCAATGAGAGAGCCACCAAGAAAAACACAGTAAGCAGAGATAGACCGGCGATCAGAGGGATTGCTGGCCCAAGTAGCATCCGAATAAGCCTGAAGCTGTAATGAGCTGGAGTGTGGGAAGAAGAGATAGCCAGAGATAGTCCCACGAAGGTATCGCAGAACTCGAAGAAGGTGGCTGTAGTGGACCTGAGTGGGAGTAGAGACGAACTGACTCAGAATGTTGACTGGATAAGTGATATCCGGAGGAGTAACAGCAAGGTAGACAAGACTCCCAACAAGATGACGATAGCGAGTCGGATCAGAAAGAGGCTCGCCATCAGAGGGCCGGAGATGAACGTTGAGCTCCATGGGAGTCTCAACAGTACGCTGGTCAGTGAGAGAAGCGCGATCAAGAAGATCCTGAATATACTTCTCTTGGGACATAAAGAAACCATCTGGAGTGGAAGTAACATCAATCCCAAGGAAGTAACGAAGAGGACCAAGATCCGACATAAGGAACTGCTCACTCAGACGAGCCTTGACAAAGGCAATGTACTCATAATCATCTCCGGTGATGATCATATCATCAACATATAGAAGAAGAAGAGTCCGACCACGAGACGAAGTGTGGACAAAAAGAGCAGGATCATGATCACTAGCGGAGAAGCCAGCAGCAGTGACCACAGAGGAGAAGCGCTCAAACCAAGCACGAGGGGCTTGTTTAAGGCCATAGAGAGAGCGACGAAGTCGACAGACCATGCCCTCAGGAACAGAAGACCCAGGTGGCGGATGCATGTAGACCTCCTCACGCAACTCACCATTAAGAAAGGCATTCTTGACATCAAGCTGAGAAACAGACCAATGGCGGACAAGAACGCCACCAAAAGAAGAGTGCGGACAGTGGTCATGTGGGCCACAGGAGCAAAAGTCTCGTTGTAGTCACGACCATGCTCCTGCTGGAAGCCACGAGTAACAAGACGTGCCTTATAGCGCTCAAGAGAGCCATCAGAGCGAGTCTTAATCTTATAGACCCACTTACACGTGATGGGACGAGAGTGAGACGGAAAAGGAACAAGATCCCAAGTACCAGTACGCTCGAGAGCAGCAATCTCCTCGGCCATGGCATGCTGCCACTCAGGGTGAGTAACAGCGTCCCGGTAGGAGACAGACTCATGGGTAGCTGCACTAGCAAAACCAAAATGGGCAGGAGGCCGAATCAACTGACGATCGCGGAGACCGTAGCGAGGAGATGATGACCCATCAGGGGAAGATGGAGCATCAGGAGAAGATGAAACATCAAGGGAAGATGGCTCATCTAGAAGAGCCTCAATACGAGGTCGACTAGTGTAAAAGAGAGTGGGAGGAGCCTGAGGAGCCGCAAGGGACGAAGCAGGCGGCGACAACGGCGGAGAGGCCTCAGGAGGTATATGTGGAGACTCAGTGGGACGGGTGGACGAGTGCAAGACAGAGATGGGTGTATCTGGAAAAGTCAAAAAAGACAGAGACTCCTCAGAGGAAACCGAAGGAGAGGCAGGGCTTGGGTAGAAGGGACGAGACTCGTCAAAACTCACATCCCGAGAAAACCGCATCCGTCGACCAACAGGGTCGCAGCACCGATAGCCTTTGTGCTCGGCACTGTATCCCAGAAAAATACACTCAATAGACTGAGCAGTCAGTTTGATACGTTCTCGAGGTGCAAGGAGAACGTAGCAAACGCAGCCAAACAGACGAAGGGCAGAGTAGTCTGGAGAAAAATCACAGAGACGCTTATTCGGGATCTCACCCTGAAGAGCAGAAGAGGGCTGAATGTTGACGAGATAGGTGGCAGTGGAAACAGCCTCGGCCCAAAAGTGAGGTGGAATAGAGGCGGCAATCATCAGGGTACGAGCCGTCTCAAGGAGATGACGATGCTTGCGCTCAGCGACACCATTCTGAGCATGAGCACGGGATAAGAGAATCGATCGAGGTGCCACCTTTCGGAAGAAAGTTGTGCAGGTAACGAGAGAGGTACTTGCCAGCAGAGTCAGCATGAAAGATACGAATATGAGTGGAAAACTGTGTGCGAATCATAGTAGCAAATTGTTTATAGATAGATAAGGCCTCACTACGAGAAGACATAAAATATATCCAAGTGTGGCGAGAGAAGTCATATATAAAAATGATATAATATCGATGGCCCCCTTTCGAAGGGAAGGGAGTCGGACCCCAAACATCTGAATGAATTAGATCAAATGGTCGCTGAGACACAGACTCACTATGAGAATAGGGAAGCTGAACCTGTTTCCCTAACTTACAGCCCTGACAATCTAAAGACACGTCTCCTGAGTCAGACCCCAGAAGACCACGACGGACTAAAGATGACAAACGAGATCCACACAGATGACCAAGACGGTGATGCCACTGCTGGAAAGAGCTGGTAGACGGAGTGGCAGAAGCGGAAAGACTGGCGGCGACGGTGGCAGCGGAAGGAAGATGAAGCCAGTTAAGCTAACAGAGACGCTGTGAGTCAAGGCGCCGAGGGCCAGAACCAACCAGAGCCCCCGTGTGGCGGTCCTGAACACAATAAGAGTCAGAGTCAAGAATGACCCGACAACCAAGGTCGATGTCTCTCTCTAGCGAAAGAAGTCGCATGGTTAGGCGAGGAACATGAGCAATAGAAGGAACATGAAAGGATGAGTTGCTAAGAGGTCCTCGACCAGAGACAGAAAGAGAGGTATCATCAGCAGTAAGAACACTGACAGGGGAATCAAGAGGTGTAATGAAAGACAAAGTGGAAGAATCAGAAGTCATGTGAAAGGATGCTCCTGAATCAAGAATCAATTGGGAGGTACCTGACTGTGTAGGAGGTGGTTTCTCATTGCCCGAAGAGTCAGTAGAAGAACCTGCAGAACCTGTTGAGGAAGAACCTGAAGCGGAAGCAGGCGTCGAAGTCCGGCTATCTCCTGCTCAGTGAGAGAAACTGCTGAAGGAGTCGATGCAGACGTTGATGTAGAAGCACCGGTGCCAGTGCTAGGAGAAGAACGACGTAAAAGATGCTGCTGCTTCTTATAGCACTGGGACTCAATGTAGCCAACCTTGTCGCAGTAGGAGCAGCGAGAATGGCCACCGCCAGATGGAGGGCGGCCACCACCACCTGTGGCAGCCGCTGGAGGAGGCAGTGTACTAAAACGTGGAGCAATCGGTGTAGCAGGTGGACGAGCGGCTAGCACGGAGAGTGGCATCAGACCAGCACCACTCAAGACGAGTCTCCTCTGCGCGTATCTCGGTAAGAGCCTCCAAAAGAGTGACACGAGGGTGACGTGCAAGAAGCTGGGCACGCCTCTGCTCAAACTCAGGACGAAGGTGAGTAAGGAACTCGTGAGACACTGAAACTCGTGTCAAGACGCGTATGATCGAGCGACCTGAGCAGGGCGACAACCAAGAAGTCGAAGAGAGTCGGTGACGCCAAACAATGAGAACTCGGCGTAGAAGGCGTCAACAGTAGCATCACCCTGCTGAAGAGAGTGTTCCTGGCGAACCAGCGATGGTAGAAAGTATCTCCAGAGGGTTCGTGGCGGCCGACGAAGGTGAGTCCACATCCGGCGGACCAGAGAGAGTCCTACAACCTCGTAAGAAAAGCGAGGCCGACATCGGCGATGAAGACAAGCAGCGGCTCGGCGTCGTCGTCGCACCACTGAGTGTAGACGGTCAATCGATCCATGTAGGAATCGAGCCTCTTGGTAGGCGAGGCGCCTTCTCATCGCAAGGCCAAGAAGATCGGCAATGACCTTAGCCGGTTTGTTAGAAGCGCCGCAATGACGTAGGCTCCGTCGGGGGAGTAAGGCAAGGCGGGCAGGTGACATCGCCAGAGAGAACGCCCCAGAGACGAAGACCACGCATGTGGATGCGCATGTGAGACACGAAGTCGGTGTAATTAACACCATCGAAGATCACTGGATAGCGAGGGAGGGAAACGGTGTCCATTGGTAGGCGGCGCTGGACGTCGCGACGACCAAGGTAACGAAGTCTAACAGACGGCGCTGGACGGCGTGGCTACTAGAACGACGTTTTTTTCCGGCTCAAAAACTAACAGGCTTTAAAGGACCCGGCCGATTCGGCCGGCCCAAATAAAAGCGAAGCCGAGGGGGAGAGGAACTAGGGTTCCTCCCCCTGTGTCCGCGGCGGCGGCGGGGACCAAGGAACCGGCGGTGAGGGATGGAACGGTGGCGGCCCTCGGCAGTGGTCCTCGGCGACGATCGGCCTCGGCAGTGGCCCCCGGTGGAGCGGAGGCGGAGGCGGAGGCATCGAGTCGGGATGGAGCGTTGGCGTGCACGGATGGAGCGGCGGCGGCTCGACAGATGGCCCTCGGCGCGGAGGCGGAGGCGACCTCGGCGGTGACAACAACACCCGGCGGTCGGAGGTGGAAGCGGGCGAGGGCAGCCGGATCCGTGTCGCTCTGGTGGATCTCCCGACGACGACGACAACAAGGCGGGGCGACCTTGGCGGTGATGACAACCAACCAATCGGAGGTGGAGCAGCAAGCGGAGCGGGCGGAGCAGGCTGGATCCGCGTCGGTCGAGAGGAGGCCGAATCCGCGTCGGCCGAGAGAAGGAAGCTGGCAGCGGCGGCGGCGGCAAGGGGAGGGAAGCCGGCGACGGAGGTAGACGGCCTGGCGGCGGCGGCGGCTAGGGCACGGAGGAGGACGAGTTGCGCGTCCGGAGGTAACCCTATTGGGCTCTGATACCATGTTAGGAATAACAACTTGTATTCTCAGGGGCCAATAGGCCAGTATATATATACAAGTACAAGAGGTAAATATGCAAGTAACCCCTCATAACATTGGGGAAAACACAACTATACATATATATATCTCTAACAGTATCTATGCTGCCACTTTAGCCGGTCTATTTTCTTGTCTATTTGAACTTCTGTATGAGTGTTGATGATGTTGCTACTTTCTGCATTGCTGCGTAAAAACTAACAGAAATGCTGGTGCATAGTCAGAAATTTCATCACCTCATTAAGGATGGGATTAGTATGTCCTATTATACAGATTTATATTATTTTTTTCTCCAAATTGGATTACGACGAGACATAGTTTATGTTCAACTCATAGTTATATACTAGTATTACTTAAAGCTGCCTTTTGGTTTGCATATCTACCTTCCCAAATACTCTGTATGTTTGACCACATAATAAAATTTGTGGCGAATTCACAGTTTTTCAGTGTCGTGGAATTGCTATTTAGGCTCTTGATAGGTAGTACTGAGTACAGGATATTGGTAGTACTGAGTACAGGATATTGAGTACTGAATACTGACCATTCATCTTCTTCATATGGTGATGATGAAGTTGGGGCTTGTGGAGCAACTGGTGATGGTGATATTATGATGCGCTTCCTTCCATGGTAATTGAGAAATGACTCCTTGTCCTTGGAAAAAAAAGAGGGCTTGCTGTGATCTCTGTCTTCTCCATTAGAAGTTCATTAGTCACTAGCAAGCTGCAATTTTCTTGAAAAAAAAGGAGAGATGACAGGATGCCATCTTCTGATTGTCATACATGTTTTTCCCGCTGTGGTATTATTTGGGAAGCTGCATCCTAGGATATGATGATATTCAAGTTCAACTATGCCCATATTTTTGCATCCAGATTTAAGACTGACCCTTGCAATACGTATTTAAGCTGATGTTAGCTTTTTTATTAGTTGCCCAAGTTAACCAATGGTCTCACCTCTCATGCACTGCAAGGTAAATATTCTCGTAAATGTTGTTGCAGTTATCAAGTAGTAGAGAGCATGCGACGAGGGATGGAGCCTCGGGATGCTGCCATGGATGCTATATCAAGAATTGCCCGTAAGTTCCCGGATTTTGTTGGTGCTGTATTTGCGATCAACAAGAAAGGAGTGCATGCCGGGGCGTGCCATGGATGGACATTCCAGTATTCTGTCAGGAATTCCAGCATGCAGGATGTGGAGGTCATCACAGTAGAATCTTAACATAAGCAGATCATAAAAACAAAAATGTGCTTCACCAACAAGTCATATTTCTCACAATGCTGAATTTTCTTCATTCACCCCGTGCTAATGCTGCAATGTCATGTGGGGATTGTTCTGATTCATCTGTTGGGTCGCACTTCTCTCTTGAAACTACCCTGATATAGGATAGCAGAGTGAATGCACTCTAGTCATTTTTAAAGTCCTGTTCAGAAGTCGTCTCTAGAAAAAGTTATAATTACATTTAGTCAGCTTTCCTCTTGCAACTAGCCAACTACCTGTTTAATATTACAAGCCGGGTGTACTCTTAAGTCATCTTCAAAGTTGGGAAGGCCATCTAATAGTTCACCAATCTGGTGCTCCAGCTTTCAAGATTCTGGAGAGCTTGCTCCTTTCTTGTTGTTTCTGCTTTGGGTTGTTTTCAACTCGAACTCTTGCTTAGCTCGGACAAAAAGTGATGTGATACTGATAATTTAAGTGAAGCGTACAAGCTCTTGTAATTGGAACAACAAGCATAACAAATATAGTTGTATCTATAGATGTCATGTTCTCATCTCTTCTTGTGGCAGTATGAGCGAATGCACTGCGAGATCATCAAGTTTGGATGCCAAGTAAAGCAACTCTGACGACACAATTCTGTCGGTCGGACCACCACCTTGGGGTGCGTCCTTCTCGCTACCATCCGAGTCTGGGATGGCATCCTCGTTGGACTCCGAGCCGACTGGCTGGTCCGATAGAAACTCATGGCAGTCAATGTGGGCCGACCACCATTGTTCCACCCCCTTATTTTGCATAAAATTATGCACAAGTCTTCTCTCGTAGTCGTCCTCTAAAATAGCACATTCTGTGCTACTGTCTTCACGTACTGCCTGCGGATCCTCGCTTCCTGAGGCACCAGCATTATCAAAGTTTCCTGGCACCTTGTACACGAAATTCATGTACACCATCGGCTTCCCGTATATCGCCCCACCTTGGGCTAGGCAGCAATCTGAATGTACTGGCTCCATGCAATGCTACCATTCACCTTCAGTAGCTCCCATACGACCTACCTCTCCTATTCGTGCAGGTGATCCCCTTGATGACAAGTTTTTTCGTCGCTACCTCCATGTCGAACTCCCTCCAGATGCAGCTCCTTAGCTCCTGAATATTCATCGCATCGAGCCCCTCCGCCCGGACCACCTTGTACTGGCATCTTGACTGGTTCAACCCATTGTGTCCGCCCCGTATAAGACCGTCGCCATAAAACACAAGCAAATCTTGCATATTAAATATTACCTAAAGCCACAACAACTCAATTTACTGTACACAATATAACAAAAAGGTCACACTACGTAGTCTACATTTCTCTACCGAAAAAAACCACACTAAATAAGGACCATTTTAATTACGACTAACTAACTGCAAGTAAATAATTACGAGTAACTAACGACGACTATAATAAGTACAACTAACTATTTTTTAAAATAAATTACAACTAATTAAATACGACTAACTAATTACTGCTAAATAATTAGGACTAATTAATTACTACTATTTAATTAAACTTAATTAATTACAACTAATTAATAAGCACAATTTTAATTACGACTAACTGACCGTCAGTAAATAATTACGAGTAATTAATTTCGCCTAAACTAAATACAAAAAATAATTACGACTAATTAATTACCACTAAATAATAAGATATAATTAATTTAACACTAACTACATAGTTAATAAACATAATGCATACGAGAAACATTACATCCTCTAGAAGATCTTCATTTGTTGTCGAACTAACTATACTAAAACGACTGTTAAACACTTTTTTAAACACTCTCAAATCGTTAGTGAAATTGGAACTAATTTCGGTCGATCGCGCTGCCTCTCGCTAGCTCGATCCTCTCTATCTTTCTACGCAGAGCGAAATGTTTTTTGTGTGAAGGAATGAGACCGCATCACCAGGTTTTATAGCCGTGCGGAGGCCGACCGCGAAGCGACGGAACAGAATCCGATTCCCTCCCACGGTCGACGTGCTGGGTTTTTCGCGCATGCGGGGGTAGCGAGAATGCAGGGCGTGCCCAAAATCACGGATTTTCATTCGAAAGATTAAAAAATCACATGAAATGATATTAGGGGCGTCTGTACCCCTAGAGCTTGGACTAGAGGAGGTCTGTGCCCCAAGGGCATGGTGCGGGTTTGTCCGACCTCTAGGGGTATGGTGGAAGTAAGTTCGGGCTTCCAGGGCATGGACTAGGGCACGCGGCACGTTTGGTGGCTGCTCAGCGCTATTTTTTATTTTGATCGCTTGAGAGGGCTAAATTTGTAAATTTGCACGTAAACAGTACCAAGAGAGCAAAAACTGACCAAACACACCTATAATGCACACAGAAAAATCAACTGCCGTAACGACGAAAATATACAGGCTCACTTCAGTCTTCTGCACATCACATCACGTCAAGATGATAAAACCCGCCAATGGCAACGGCACCATCGAGGCATCAAGTGGACCTACAAAAATAACGCTTTGAACTGTAGCTGCCCCGTCGTCTAACATGGGCAGAGTACAATGATTAGAGGAAAATAGTAAACTAAGAGCCGCGATCGATAAGCATCCGGCGTACATTAAAGAAGGTTATATATGCAAGCAACTCCCCAGCTACAAGGCAAAGAAGGAAAGAAAGCGGGATTGGAGGAGGAAAGCCACAGGAACAAAGAAACCTGAAGCAAAGCAGGAGTATCAAGCAACCATGCTGATACTCGAGTTGGCGTTCTTGATCATCCCAATGACGCTCGTCCTCGTGCCGTGCCGGCGGCTGGTCGTCCTGGTCGCGCAGCTGCAGCAGCTGGAGGAATGCATCATGCGGCCGAGGCCGTTGTTGTCCCCGGAGACATGGAGTCGCGTGTCGAGGCTGCACACGATGGCCATCATGGTGTAAAGGTTTCGAGTGCTCCGGCCGGAGGCGAATCCTGCGCTGGAGGTGCGCAAAGGGCGAAGCTTCAGCGTTATAAGATGGAAGCTTCTTCTTCTTCTTCTTCGTTTCTTTGCGAGGAAGGTGGGAGCTTCTTAGGATTACTGCTTTTCGTATGTCTGCAGGATGAGCAAAACCTAGCTCCCATATTAATTGTACCTATATATAGTCTGTGACTCTGTTCATACCTCTTTTCCTTCTTTCAATCATCGTTGCTTCTTCATATCTGGATGGAAAAATGGACTGTGAAGCAAGTGGTTCAGGCTTCGTACTTTAACCTTCTTCGTGGCATATGTTTCCAAGCGCATACGCTGCAGGCAAATGATCTGCAGATGATCTTTTACGCCTTTACGGTGCAAGTGCATGAAGTATAAAATTTTCGCTGACATAAACCAGCATATCAAGTCAAAAAATCATCAACAAATTGATGAGATGCGCGCGCGTCATATATCTGAAACCATGTAGTACAGGATCGGGGTAACAGGACTAACAGTCGAGGAACACCACTGACTGACGCGGAGCGCCCGTGTCCCCGGCCGGCTCGATGTCGCGACCATCATCTGGGATTAACGAGCGTGCTATAACCCGCCGGTGAGCAGCGTATGTAGTCGATTAGAGGCAACAGCGCGCATCCAGCTCGATGTCCCGTGCCCGCGGGCAGCTCAGCTGGGGTTTTCACTGTACCATCCGGACGCGCGGCAGCGGCAAAGCCTCCTCGGCGAAAGCCATCGGTTTGCTCAGGGCCAGCTCGGCCGCGTGGGCCGCGGGGTTTGTTGGTTTTTCTGCTCGTAGCCGCGGGATACCTCGTCTCCTTTCCCAATGGGCTTTCCCTTCGAGGAGGGCCACATATTTGGATGCGCGAGTTTAGGCTTTGTTAGAAGCTGCACACGCCGGGCTGGGTCGACAAATGGTCCATGGTAAAACCATGACCAGGGCCCACACCCACAACGCGCAAACTGCAAAAAAGTGCACAGCGTTTACTCATTTTTGTAGTAACCCAGTACTACCAACCGCCTACGGCATCGGGACATCGCCTCTCAGCCGGCCGCCTTTTCCCCACCCCGCCCGTTGCCGCGCGCGTAGCGTACCCCGCGGCGCCATCCCCGTCCGCCACCCGGCCGGCGCGCATGGGATTCCCGCGGTCGCATGCCACCACTACCGCAAGTCTCCGCAACACGCTCACGTAATGCATGCACGTCAAGCTAGCTTTTCCAGTCCGCCAAATGCGCATGGGACATCCGGTCATTCAACGTCAACATGATAACCCACCCCCACAGATCAGAACCCTGGCAGGCAGGCAGGCAGGCCTGAACAGCATCATGGCAATGAAACTTCGGCGCCCGCCTTAATTTACACGATCGACTCGATCATCGGGAGGTGACTGAACTCCAGACGTGCTAGCACCTAGCTATATATCTATACAGGACAACCCGTGAGAACCCGGAAACGGGCGTGGTCAACGGACAGCGGGCGCGTTTCCTCAGCATTGGCGCGGCAATGATTCCAGCCATGCCGTGATGAGGAATAGCACATGATGGCAGGCAAGAGAGCAGCCCGGGCAGTGGCTGATATTGGCACACATGTCAGGTCGACATGGCTCTCTTGCTTTTCTCCTCCCGTTCGATCAGGATCATTGTCCTTGCTCCTTTCACTTGCGGCAAGACAAGTGCTAGCTGCGAGACCATCGTCCTGTCCCTTGCAAATCAAGCTACTCTACTCAACTTTTGGAATTTGGATGTATATAATGGTTTTTGGCAAAAGGTGAAGACTTTGATCATAGACCACCCCTGCCCTTCACTATCTACCCGGTTCAGACCTCAGTGTATTCTTGAGCGCGAAATTTATGGCGCTAGCCGCTAGGGAAGTCGTGAGTTGTAGCATTCATTCACTCTCCGTAGTCAGGTATATATTGCTGGTTAGCCACCAGCTGGTTTCCTCTGAATGGCTAGTAGCTCGTCATGATTCTGACGGTGACGGGGGCATGATCTCCGCAGCCGTGTACGGCTGCTAGCCAATAAGGGCTCTCGGACGGTAGGACGCCGGCCTCCAGGTTTCAAGTTTGCAGTGCAACACATCATCCGGCAATCCTTCTACTCCTGCCGTCTACTTCGCTTCTACGTCACTGAATCTAATGTGAGGGCAGTAGTTACAGTCCGCAGACACGGCGCATTTACCTTTGTCTCGTCACGCGGTGAAAGTGCATGTCTGGTGATAACTTTTCATTTTTCAGGCCTGCCAGATTATATGCCCAGGTTTGCCTGCCGGGGCCTAGTGGTCAACCTGTTCCCAACAGAATCAGACTGCGTGTAGATCCTTGCCCTATTCTTTCAAAAGTAGAATTGCCCAAAGATCACATCACATTCATGCGGTGCAATGCAATAAACTTAATTTTGTTCTTTTCTTCTTCTTCTTCCTTTGAAACTACATCTAATTGTTTAGAACTGTCTTAAGCTCCTTTTGACGTTGTTGTGGCTTGTTAAAAACACTTATTATTTATTCTACTTTTGGATATCATAGTTAGTTTAAAGCATATATAATTTTTCAGCCATAATGGAAATTTCCTACTATAATTAGTAAATATTTCAATAACTAACTAGATTCCACAGCACAACACATCAATTGACCCTTAGTCTAACTTTTAAGCTAACAGAAGCTCAAACCATGCTAGAGAAGATGTGATTGAAAATTTTGATAGACAAAGTTATGTTAGTTCTTTTGATCTCTTTGGATCTGGGGTTTTCTGTTTTGGGTTCATGGTTTTGGATCGGGTCCGAGAGTGACCGAGAGAGAGAGAGGTTACCGTCGAGTGTAGAGGAGGTAGGGTTGGCCATGGCGTGTCCCGGGCGGAGGCGATCTCCCTTGCGGTGACGTCTCCTGGCGGTGGTTGATCCCGTCGGTAGAGAAGAGGCAGCGGTGGTCGATCCCGTCGGTAGAGGCGGTGGTGGAGCTTCCGTCGCCTCCGCCGCCTCTTAGATCGGATCTAGGGCTATGTCGGTTAGGGTTTGTGGCGGCTCACGGTGAACTTCGTCGTCCGTGCCGCCCGGGCCCCCACCTCTCTTTATAGCGGCGGCGACGAGGCCCACCACCATGAATGGTGGCGCCCCGATCGTATGCGCGACCAAGAAGGGAATGATGCATTTGGCCGTTGGGCCAAATGCCTCCGAGGAGATCATTCTAACATTCTCCCCCTTGATCTCAATCTATGCTTTATCTTTAATTACTTTTGACTTTACTCATTCCATCACAAATTGGTGCATAGAACGTGTCTCATCGTCACGGTCAATCGCCGATAGATTCAACAGCCACAATACACTTCTCTGTTCTGAAATAGTTACTTTAATCTTTTGGGCCATCTTTTAGTCCAGGATTCATAGGCTTTCCCTTAAACCCATGCCGGCTATATGTTCTCTGAACACGTTGGGTGGTAAGCCTTTAGTAAGCGGATCCGCTAACATCTTTGCGGTACTTATGTGCTCAAGACTTATAATTTGATCCCGAACTTTATCTTTCACAACATAGTACTTTATGTCAATGTGTTTGGCAAGGCACCACTTGACTTATTGTTGTGGGCATACATTATCGGGTTCATTATCGCAGATACAACTTAAGTGGTCTATTGATGTCGTCAACCACTTTTAAACCGGTATGAACTTCTTTAGCCGCTCACCGCCTGTAGCCTCATAACATGCTACAAACTCGGCATACATTGTGGACGATGTAGTGACGGTTTGCTTTGAGCTTTTCCACGATATAGCTCCTCCAATGAGAGTGAAGACATATCCGGATGTCGACTTTCTATCATCTCCGCAAAATCGTAATCAGATACCCCACTATATGGAGTAAATCGATCTTCGTATGTCATCATGAGGCCTTTTGTTCCTTGCAAATAACGCAAGACTTTCTTTATCAATTTCCAATGTTCTATTCGAGATTGCTCGAATCGCCAAGTAACCCAGTAACAAAAGCTAAGTCGTATGCAGTACACTTGAGCATACCTGTAAGCTTAAGACAAACCAAGCATATGGAACCGCTTTCATTTGATCGATCTCATCTTGGTTCTGGGGCATTGAAAATCCCCATATCTGTCGCCTTGACTATAGGTGCAGTGAAGGACTACATTTATGCATCCCAAATTTCTTTAAGACTTTCTCTATGTATGTCTTTTGTGATAGTCCCAATATCCTTTGTTTCTATCCGGTGAATTTCGATCCCTAAAACGAACGAAGCTTCACCAAGATCTTTCATATCAAAGTTTGAGGACAAAACTTCTTTGTCTCGATGAGTGCATCGACATCACTACTAGCCGAGGATATCATCCACATACAGATTAGGAAAATAAACTTCCCATCTTTAAACTTTGTATAGACACGCTTGTCCTCTACATTCTCTTTAAACCCAAATTTTCTTATTGTCTCAAACTTCAAGTACCACTGCCTTGAAGCTTGCTTTAACCCATAAATCGATTTCTTTAGGTGGCATCCCATTCTTTCATTTTCTTCCATGACAAAACCTTTCGGTTGTGCCATGTAAACATTTTCCTCCAAATCCCCATTAAGAAATGCCGTCTTTACATCCATCTGATGTAACTCTAAATCATAATGTGCTACTAATGAGAAAAGGTCTCATTGTAATCAATTCCTTCTCTTTGCGTAAAGCCTTTTGCCACAAGTCGCGCTTTGAATCTTTCTACATTCCCTTGGGAGTCGAGTTTTGTTTTGTAGACCCATTTACGACCTCTTGTTTTGGCTCCTTTAGGAATAATTTCTAAGTCCTGCACTTTATTAGTCTTCATGGACCTCATTTCCTCTTCCATGGCCTCAAGCCATTTTGAAGAATTTTCGCTTCTCATGGCTTCTTCAAATGAGGTGGGTCATCCTCCATTTGAAATTCCTCTGTATGATAAATCGATAATCATCGAAATAGCCGATCTTCTTACTCTTTGAGACCTCCTGGGCCTCCACATTTAGTACATCTTACATTTGAGACTCTTTGTTGCTCCCCTCATTTGTGGCAATAGGTTCTATAGGATCCTCAAGAACAGGTTCCTCATTTTCGCTCATTGTTGCCACAGAGGAACAATAACAGTCTTGGCACCACAAGATCTTGTACCGTCGGTGCAATGACAATGCAGTAGTGGGAAGAGTGGCTCTTGAATCATCGGAGTGGGCACATATACCCGCTTCTCTTCAAGATCAATCTCTCGAGCTACCATGCTCCCCTCATCATTTCATCTTCTAAGAAGACAGTGTCTCGTTTCTACAAACTTTGTATATCTGCAGACGGAGAAGCGAAAACCTTTTGACTTTTCGTGGTAGCCAATGAAATGGCAACTTATCGCTTTGGGATCTAGCTTCCCAAGGTTTGGGTTAAATACTTTAGCCTCAGCAGACTCCCCACACACGTAGGTGGTTTAGTGAGGAACTCTTCCATCCACAACTCGCACGGTGTTTTGGGCACCGACTTACTAGGCACTCTATTGAGAATATGAATGGCGGTTTTAACGCCTCATCCATAAACTCAATGGGAGTGTGGAGTAGCTCATCATGCTTCGCACCATATCCATCGTGGTGCGGTTGCGTCTTTCACTACTCCATTTCTGCCGAGGTTCGCCTGTGTAGAATCTTTGGGCTACTATGCCATTTTCTGTAAGAACCTCGCAAAAGGTCCAGGAACTTGTCCATATGGGGTATGTCGACCGTAGTACTCCCCCCCACGATCAGATCGAACTATCTTAATCTTTAAATCGTGTTGGTTTTCAACTTCAGCCTTAAATATTTTGAATTTATCCAAGGCTTCATTTCTTTCTTTGATTGGATAAATATATCCATAACGGAGTAGTCATCTATGAATGTTATGAACGAGTCATAACCATCCACACTTTTCACAGGAAAAGGACCACAAATGTCTGTGTGAACAATTTGTAGAACTCCTGTGCTTCTTTTTGCGCCTTTCTTAATTTTCTTTACATATTTTCCTTTAATGCATTCTCTGCATTGTTCTAAGTCTGAGAACTCTAATAGAGGAAGAATTTCATTCTTAACTAGTCTTTCTATTCTCCCCTCAAATATGGCCTAAACGACGATGCCATAATTTCGACGATTCATTATGAGTTCTCTTTCGCTTCGCTTTACATTCGTAGACGAGGATTCATTCACTTTCTCGCACGCGACGTTCCCATTATCGCATACGACATTCACATCATCACACAATGATAACAAATAAAGCTCATTTTGTAATATGGCAAGACCAACACATTCTTTATTAAATATTATTTCGCACTTGCCATTTCCAAAATTACAATCATAACCATCTTTGTCCAAATTGGAAACACTAATCAAATTCCTCTGTAAAGAGGAACAAAAGAACATCTCTAAGTAAAAGATTGGAGCCATTAGCTAACTCTAATGAAAGATCGCCAACAGCTTCAACTTCTGCTTGGACTCCATTTGCGACTTTAATGCATCTTTCGTTTCTTTACGTAGTCCTCGTCGAACGAAATCCCTGTAAGGAATTAGCAACATGAACAGTTGCTCCTGAGTCAATCCACCAAGTGGATTTCGAATATTGTACATACAAGCATTCATTTATGAATGTAATAATGTTCTCACCTTTCTTTGCCATTATCATCTTTAAGTAATCAGGACAGTTCTTCTTGTAGTGTCCGGTCTTCTTGCAGTGAAGACACTGATCTTTGTCTACAGCAAATTTATTCTGTTGAGGCTGATGGACAGAGGTTTTTCCCTTGTTTCTTGAGAAGGAGGTACTGTGGAAGTTCTTTTTCTTGTTATCCTTCACATAGTTGATAGATCCACCATGTGAGGTTTTAATTCTTTCCTCCTCTTGAACACACATAGCTATGCATTTTTCTAAGTCCCATTTATCGGGCTGCATGTTGTAATTGACAACAAAAGTGTCAAACTTTTCTGGCAATGAAGCAAAAATCAAGTGAATAAGGAACTCATCCTTGAGTGCCAAATCCATTGGTTTAAGCTTGGATGCCAAGTTGCTCATCCTCAATATGTGTTCTCTTATCCCACCACCAGAATACCTTTCATCACAAGTCGCTTAATAAGTCGTGTTGCATATGTCTTTGAAGAGCCAAGAACCGACTCTTTATTTTATCAAGGTATTCTCGTGATAAGTGTCACGATCTGCGATTGAGCCCACAATTGCGAGCTCAATCGTATTCTTTATCACGACCATACATTTCTTGTTGGTCGTGGTCCATTCTTATGCTCTAGGTCATAAGACATCCGTAAGGGAGCATGATCTCTCTGCTTTTTCTCGCAAGCAAGATCATCCTCATTTTGACCCCTCACCGTGTGCAGTAGGCTCAATGGGTCGTCTTTGTAGTGAGGACCAGTCCACCTCGCCTAAGATAAACGCTAAGTCTATCTTTTCTTCCACTCTCCATAATTATCTCCTTTGAGAGTGGGTATTTCTCGATACAACTCATCAAGTTGTATCCTCCACGAAAATTTAGATCAAATAAAGTGAGAACGTAACATTAAAATTATATGCCTTATTTCCAACGTTGGTCAAAAAATACGACATACAATTAAATCAATTTAATCTATACATTAAAACTATATCACCGTTGGGCAGAAATAGAAACAATGCATAAAAACATCAATTAAAATTATAATATTGTTATTATCAACTTTGGTCAGAAAGTAACAATATCATAATTCACAATAAATTCTTAAAAAATTAAATTCTCTCGTTGGTTCGAATTTAATTAAAAGAATTAATCAACATTAACTTTTGCAGCGGAAACTGTAATTATTCTAAAAAAAAAATTATTATTCAGAAGCATTATACTTTACACTTTTAATCTCTGGAAATAATAACACGTTGGTGCAAAAAAAAATTACAGAGATTTTATTCAATTTTTCTATTGAAATTCATTCAAAAAATACTTCTGAAAATAATTATATTCAATTTTCTTGAATTTACTGTTCAAACAGTAATTTTGGCCCATTACTGTGCAGCCCGTTATGTTTTTCTTGAGACGATTTCACCGTCAGTTGATTCATCCGACGCAATTGCATTCAAGACTTCTGTGCGGCCCGCCCACTGCTTAGGGTTTTATGACGCATTTGTCAGCCGTCGGATTTACATCCGACGGTGAATTCAACAGATCCGCTGATCCGCGATCCGCTCCGCATCGCTCGATCTCATCCGTCGACGCGAATCGGACGGTTGAGCGGCATTTTCGGCGGAATAAAACTCGCGAGCGGCTGCGTTCTCCCGGAAACCCTAGCCTCATTCGCGATCTCCCCCTTTCTCTTGTCTCTCGCGCCGCTCGGGCAATGAAGAAAACGGCGGAGAACAAGAGGAGAAGCCGGCCGCCGTGGGCCCTCGCCGGCGCGCGCGCTCCCTCGAGAGGAGCGCGTCGCCGTCAGCGGCTCCGTGCCGGCGTCCGCTCGCTTTCGAAGCGCGACCGGCCGTCAGATCTGTCCCGAGCGGTCGTGGCGGCCTTCACGTGGAGCGCCGGCGAGCACACGGCTCGGCCGGTCTCCCACACGCCAGCGACGACTCCTGTGAGCGCATGGCTCGCCCGACCCTTCCGCACGACCAGGTAAGTCCCAGCCTTTTGGATCTAGGGTTAGGGTTAGGGTTTCGGTTCTATTCTTTTCTTTTCGGTTTCTTTTCTTTTGCCATCCGGATCTAAGCCTAGATGGCTCTGATACCATTGTTAGTTCTTTTGATCTCTTTGGATCTGGGGTTTTCTGTTTTGGGTTCATGGTTTTGGATCGGGTCCGAGAGTGACCGAGAGAGAGAGAGGTTACCGTCGAGTGTAGAGGAGGTAGGGTTGGCCATGGCGTGTCCCGGGCGGAGGCGATCTCCCTTGCGGTGACGTCTCCTGGCGGTGGTTGATCCCGTCGGTAGAGAAGAGGCAGCGGTGGTCGATCCCGTCGGTAGAGGCGGTGGTGGAGCTTCCGTCGCCTCGGTACGCCTCTTAGATCGGATCTAGGGCTATGTCGGTTAGGGTTTGTGGCGGCTCACGGTGAACTTCGTCGTCCGTGCCGCCCCTCCCTCTCCTCTTTATAGCGGCGGCGACAGGCCCACTCACCATGGGTGGCGCCCCGATCGTATGCGACCAAGAAGGGAGTTGGGCCAAATGCCTCCGAGGAGATCATTCTAACAAGTTAAACCCTTTTTCTGTATCGAGAAGCTTGAACCACTCGATTTATTCTAAATAAACTATTTTTAATCATTTTACACAAATATACCACGATATATATTTTTTACATAAATAACTCTCAGTCACTGGTCCACCAGACGGCTAGACCCAATCGCACGGTGGGCTAGCGATTAGCTAACGTGGGAAGCTAGTCGCACTACGGAAAACATGATTGATGTCTTGGTCCGCCATGTGTCTCCGTTGTGAGCTGGTGGTGTGACTAAGGCTCATGCCAAGCATGATCATTGGCCTAGAACGCGATCAATGTCAGTCTAAACACCTGTTTTACGAGATTTACGAAAGAATGTAGACCATACCGAATAAGACCTTTATACTATGATCATCTCTAGTCATATATGGATATGGATGACATCTCTTCGGAGCGAAGGTGAGAATAGGACGACAATGATCGGCGGTGGTGGATATCTAAGACGACAGGACGACACGCGTGAGGGCGGATTGTTGGTGGTGGGCGTGGGCCCAGCCGAGTCAGCAGAGGCGGGCCCGCCGCCACCTGCGGCCTTTTGTGTCTTTTCCGCTTTGGCAGTTGGCACAAGGCAAGATCTCCCGTCTCTGGACGCCGGGCGCGGAGGGGAGCGCCCGCCCACGTGCCGGCCCACGGCATGTCGGACCGGGCCACGTGACGAGATCCCGTTGGATTCTGCCGTCCATGGGATGGGATCCTATCCCCACACACCATGTAGGTACCAGGTTCGCTCGGTTCCCCGTCCCAAGCGCGTGTCGCTCGCGCTCGCCATGCCCCCTCGCGCTCCTTTTTCCCTGTGCGGCTAGCTGTGCCGGCCGGACCGGACGGGACGGACACCCATGCATGCCCACGGACATGATTGATGCGGTGATCGATGCGTGCCGCGCGCGAGAGGATCTCTCTCGTGGGTAGACGGATTGTCGGGTGGAAACGTACGTTCCAATCAGGAGGGGCTTAGTTTTTTGAAAAAGAAGGGGGGAAACCTAAGCTTAATTCTCATGTCAACATGTGGATTTACTATATGTTTGATTATGGAGGTGATTATCTGAGAGGCAAATAGAGCAGATGGATGTTCCGTGAAACCGTCCGTAATCACATTGGGCCACCCAGATGTGCCTGTGCAGTTCAAACAGAGGATCGAGGCATGTTCATTCCGCCGCCCACCCCAAAATGCTTGTGCTACTTGTAGTCTGTGTTAGACAGGGACATGTTGCAAATTGAGGTGGTCCGATTATTTAGATTAAATTTGATTGCAATTAACTTTACGGATTTGATATACATCTGTTTTTTTTTACAAAATCAGTCGAATTTCTCACCTTCGGATATGATTAGATTTGTGTGGTAACTTCTCTTCTTCTTTAACTCCAACGAAGTGAGCCGCGGGCAATGAAAGCACTACCTCCGTCGTATCCTCCCCCTCGTGTTACATTAAGGTGATGTGCCAGAGGCGATGGCAAGGAGGAGGATTGTTACAAAATCATTCGAATTTCTCACCTATTTCAATCGATGATTGTGGAGATCAAGACCAAAGTTCCATGCATTTCATAGATGAGGAAGGAGGACACAAGAACCTAATAAAATCAAACTTTGATTCTAAAACTTGCTCGTGTGTAAAAGATAATCAAGATAATCCTATATGCATTTTCACATGTCACAGCAAGTAAGATGGCATAAAAAAACAAATGATCGCTAAAATCCCAAAAAGTCACCAAAGAGAGAGCAAGAACAAGAAGAGATTCATCTTGAATGAATCTTGCCTGGATTGATTTTATAGTCACTCTACCATGGAGGATAAAAGATCAACACTTGAGCACATAATCAATCCATCTCATGCACACTTTTATAGTGGAGGCTAGGCTGAGAGATAAGACCCTAACGGACACCCGTTCAGCCCACACACAAATGAGTCTACACTCATGCACACTTCTAAAAGCGGATGACGAACCAGGTTATCTGAATCTATTTCTTCGTGATATTTATCTTCATTTGACCTAAATCGTCTCTTCTTGTGACGTGGTTTAGCTAAAGGTCACTAAACCAGTATTTTGCTAAAGTTGCAAAAATACCCCTTCTTGATCATTCTAAAAACCAAGTCCAATCTTCACGAAGCAATCCTATGCTTCGCCACGTATAGGTTGATCGACGACTTTCTTCATGTCGGTAAGTCTCTCCCATCCGGCTCCCACCGAAACCACCATGGCACTTGCACCGACCACCGCGCCGCTTAATGCAACCCGTCGCACCGAATTTCCCGTTCGGTCATCCATGCTTGAGTCCATCGACTTCAACTGGCATCCTCGATCGTTCTAGACCTCAGCTCTCCAAGTCTAGTCTCGATCATCCTCGTCATTGACATCCAAGCCTCCTGCATAACAATAGATAAAGAAATCAATTCTGGGAAAAGTTATTCGCAACTTGACCCATATTAGTCAAAACATGCATAATGCAATACATATTCACTGAAAACCATGAATTTGACATAACCTACGAACATCGCCGCCTTACCGGCCAGCGAACAGGATTAAATCAGTCAGACCGTCACCCATGGCCCGTCTGACCGCCCAACTGGGCCGGTCTAACCACCAGCACATGGTCCTAGCAAAATTTCCTCCATGGAAATCCGAAACTTCTCTGAAAATTTTAAAACGAATAGAACTTTTAGCTCGAAGTTCCAAAAAATTATAAAACTAAGTGTAGAAGAATCCCCTCTTGCCTACGCCCTCTATTTTTTTTTGCTCAGCCTAAAATTCGAACAACACCTTCATGGCCGGTCACGCCGCCCACAACTGGTCTGACCGTGAACCACTTGGTCTGCCCAACGGCCGGTCTGACCACAAGAGGTGGCCGATCAAACCGCCACCAAAGCCGGTTTAACTGCCGCCCTGGCCGGTCTGACCGTCTACTGCCTGACAGCATCTGAAATTTACCGAAAATGAGTGTTTCAACGAACCCTCTCTACTATTGTCAATTATATCATCATCCTAACATCGTGAACCCACATATATAATTAATTGCCGATATATACTACTCCAATTCCATTGCTTTCTGTGAAACCAATCAAACAAAACAAACACGTAGTACCAAGCTCTGGAGATCACCAACCACGTACACCAACCCAAGCACGCAGCATGTACGTAGGATGTAGCACAAGCCGCTTCAATCCCACGAAGACAGGGCGCTTGCCATGCCAAAAGACCGGATCGATGGACGGCAGGCAATGATGGGATGATGATGGATGGGAGATGAGCCGGGCGGGGTGTGGTGGGGCCGCGCGGGGGATAGGTGCGTGCCGGCACAAAGCGGGACACGATGATTTGGGCCTGGGGAAAGGCCATGCGTTCGCATGAATGGACACTTGAACTGGCCCTTTTCCTGTGGTGCCCTACCAGCGCGAGCACGCCCTCTGCAATCATGCCGTCCATCCTCGAGCCGGGTGCAGCCTTAGCGTTTTGGTTGGTACCAACTCGAAAAGCCAATCATTTCTTCATGCACTGCTCCTACGTGCTGCGATCATTGCTTATTAGCTAGCTCCAAAGCTAGCATGGCGCTCCCCAGTGATCTAGTACTTCAATGTTTGCTAGCTCGCCTTTCCTGTTTAATTTCGAAAACACATGAGCTAGCAATTCTAGCTAGGATATCAAGGGTTTGATTTGCACTCTAATTGAAGGATGAAAATGGTAGTCAACTCAGAGTACCCGGCCGCTTGCTTGTTTTTTGCCCCTTTCTTATTTGGCTTTAAATTGCTTTCATGGAATGGGTTGAAATAAACTATATGCAACTATTTTATTTTAATTTGCCCCACGTACACATGTATATAATGTTCGCGGACCATAAATCAAAAGGCATAGGTTTGCTAGATACTTCATTCGGTGGACCAGATTATTAAACATCCGTCAAAGCGCAAAATGCCCATCTTTTTCCTAAAAGAAATCCTAGTTTGAGTGGAGAATAGCTGAAGTTAGCTAAGCTAGCAATTTTAAGCCTTTAAGGTGAAGGAGGTGGGGAAGTTATGATTGCACCAATTAAGGAGCCAGCCCCACAAGTTAATCATTGATGTCCCAAGAACTAAGTGAGATCCAACATTCCTTCCCATCATCTCTTTAAAACCCTCGCTCCCCCACTTCTTTATCACTTCCAAGTTCCAACTCCAACTGCAAACTCTATACACACACACACACAGAGAGAGAGAGAGAGAGAGAGAGAGAGAGAGAGAGAGAGAGGGAGGGAGAAGAAGGGGGGAGAGGCCAGGGAGATGATGGAGAGGGCAGAGGACTTAGGGCTCAGCCTCAGTCTCAGCTCATCGCTTGCTCCTCGGACTCACCATGTCGCCATGTTGCTCCACGCTCCAGGTAAATGTTACTCCAAACACGTACAAAGAGTAGTACAATTCCTAGTTATTAAGCTAGCTAGATCGACTATATAGTAATACCATGTGTGGAACTCTCGATCAGAGAGGAGATTCCTGGAGATGCCGCTGCTCCCTGCAAAGCGGAGCGAGGTTGCGGCCGACGAGGAGCGCGCGGGGCTGCGCGGAGGCAGCGACGAGGAGGACGGCGGCTGCGGTATCGACGGATCCCGCAAGAAGCTCCGGCTGTCCAAGGACCAGGCCGTCGTGCTCGAGGACAGCTTTCGGGAGCACCCCACTCTAAACCCTGTAATTAACACTCACTCCCCTTTGTTGTTGCTTGGAGTATTATTCTTTCCAACAAACATGGTGCATATGCTTAGAGATAAGATAACATGCACATGTTCATGTTCATGTGGTTCTTATGTATGTACTGTTCCTTTAAACCCTTCGTGTTACGTGCAGAGGCAGAAAGCAGCCTTGGCGCAGCAGCTCGGCCTGCGGCCGCGTCAGGTCGAGGTGTGGTTCCAGAACAGACGCGCAAGGTACGTAAGCACATGCAATAGTACACTGTATCTGTATTCCTACGATATCTTGGGGGGGATTGGACCGAAATTTAGTTTAAGCTTTGGCTCGACGCGATCGACCAGATCGAGTTCTGAACCGGTGCAACTTTTTTTTTTATTGTTTCTTTAATTCAGGACGAAGCTGAAGCAGACGGAGGTGGACTGCGAGTTCCTGAAGCGCTGCTGCGAGACGCTCACCGAGGAGAACCGGCGGCTGCAGAAGGAGGTGCAGGAGCTGCGCTCGCTCAAGCTCGTCTCGCCGCACCTCTACATGCACATGTCCCCGCCCACCACCCTCACCATGTGCCCCTCCTGCGAGCGCGTCTCCAACTCCAACACCGCCGCCGCCGCCGCCGCCGCCGCCGCCGACCGCCGCGTCACTACTGGCAGCGTCGACGGCGCCATCTGCCACCGCCCGATCGCCGTCCGGCCGCAGCAGTCATGACAAATCTACCACTAGCAACTACTAGTCCACTAGGTACCATGTCAAAGCCAACAGTTTGCACATTTATTCGCGCAAAATGTTGCACGCGTCCTTAATTTTTCTTTTTCTTGGCTGCTGGGTATTAATGTGTCAAGAGGATGTAGCTAGCTAGCTAGTATCTACTAGATGAACAGCGGCAGCTTGCGGCCGAGCCGCCGAGGTGTTCCCGGCCGGGAGCTCAGCTGGGCTGGGCGTAGGGAATATTTAGCTGGTCCTAGAGAAAGTTGGATATGGTGGGATACGGGTGTAGGGGAGGTGGGGTGCAGTGGGGGTGGCACGGTGGTTTGTTTTGTATCAGCTGATGATGACGGCGATGATGAGAGGGTCAGTTCGTTTGTTGGACAGTCGTGTCTCTCAAGCTTAATCCCAGCGACTAATTAACACGATAGGCATGTGCATGTCTTGAGAAAGCACGCATATCCAAAGTTTTCCTTAATATTGTGCGATCTATATATCGATCGCCTAATTAATTAAAAGTGGTTCCATTATCCGCGGTTGGATAAACAATTAAACACGGACGGTTGTTCACTTGTGTGAACGGCTACCGACTCGATCGTCTGGACAATCAAACCACCCTGCCACGGACGTAACGCAACGCGACTAACTTGGAACCATATACTATTCATAAATGGCAGGTCTGTTCAGATCCATACTGATGGGATGTTACTTATACCAGAGTGTTTGTTTTGCGTTGCTCTCATGATCATGACGGCATAAATCGTACAGGAAGTGTGTCCATGAATATATAAACCCGAGATCGCTGCCCCCAAAATCATACTCGATCGCGCTTGACACCTTTGCATACTATAATTGCCGATTAACTTCCATCTTCTAGTAGTAGCATTCTGTGCCCTCCTCTCCCTTTGCTAAATTTTCGCCACTTTAATTATTCCCAGCTAGTCTTTTTAAAAATTCCCAGCTGTCCAACTCCGACATGCATGTGGACAGAACCACTCCAACATAGGAGCTACTTGTGTCCAAGATGAATATTCTGCGCGTAAAAACTGCATTTTTTTTTTAATCGGCATCGCCAGCGTATGCATTGCCTGAGATTGATCAGGTTTCAGGGTTGTACTTGGACTAGGGATGGCAATGGTCCCGCTCCTCATGGCCTCATCCCCGTTCCCGCTATACCCTCGATATACACTCGTATGCATGTAAATTGATACATTTATATGTCTAAAACATATGCATTTTGTATCTTTGTCTAATATATTTTGATATAATCTATAATATGCCACTCATTTAATATTATTCTATCATCTTACGTATTAATAAATTTACATATTTGTATATAACCACATGATAAATTTATGGAAGTATCTCGATATCATTTGAACTTAGGTTCTTATTGGGGCTCGTTCCTCTGGAGATCATAGGTAGATGATCCTAATCTTAGGCTCTATTTGGTACAGCTTTCACTCACAGTTTCTAAATCGATTCTTGTGGAGCCGCACTAAACACTCTGATTCTCAAAACCACTAGATTCTGCTTCTCACGAGCTGTCTCGAAAATGAACTAGCAATGAGAAGCAGCCTCCCAGCAGATTCTCGTGAGAATCCAACCTTCAGAAACGAAAATACCCTTTGAAGTTGAAGGTTTTTACCCGCAAATACCGCTGAGTTACACAAATACAATTGAAGTATTACATCCAGGGTGACATGGTCTATTTGCTTCTAATCCTCCCTCATATGGTTTTTGGAGTCAATCTACCAGCCAAACGGTTTCAACAGACAGCTCTAGATTATCAGAGAAGTGGATTATCAGAGAATCATGAGTATAATCTGAAAAATAAGAATACAGAGTTATACCAAACATGGCCTTAGTGTGTTAAACAATTGACAATAATTTTGAGGTGTTTGAATAGACCTGAGATCCGTTCCCGTCAATTTCCCAGTGGGGATAGGAATGGGAGGCAAGTCGCTCTCGATAGCTAAATAGGGAGTGGGGTTGGGAGGTTCCATTGCCATCCCTAACCTGGACAGACATATGTGCAGGGATAGATGAGATGATGAATCGCGGCCAGCCTTTGCAGCTCACGCGGCCGCCCACCATAACCTCTGGAGCAAAAGCTGGGGCTTTCCCGTGTTGCATGTTAAGTTTGGTACAGAGTGGTATTAATCCGTGCCGTGTGTTACTACTCATTGGCTCCCCCCCGGCTTTTACGAGATTGGCTAGCACAATGATTCGCATGTGAGAATGTCCTCACATGGCTGGTCGTACTGTATCTGCTAGAGCCCCAAAAGAATCACCGAGTAATCAAACAGCGAGGACCGAAGAGTAGCATGCCTATATGCATGCATAACAATTATAAGTCCTCTGAGTTCATGTTTGTCGTTTGGCAAAACTTAACATTGCGTGTTGGAGCTCAGAAAAGGTCATGTAGTATAAAAAAAACGCAGAGGTTATAGTTTCTACCAGGATGCGAGTGTAGTGACAAAGGTACACTTCAGTTCTCTCACTGATTTTATGACTGTTTTTTTAGTATCTCCTACCACAAGAAAAAAAAATATTTTTTAAAAAAAAAATCATTTGACTTGTATATATCTACAAACAACCGGTAATACTTAAGGTACCTCATTTGCTTTGGAGGTTAAGAATCCCCACAATAATCCAAAAATAAGAAAAAGTAAAATCCTAGAAATCTATCTAACTATCTATCTATTATATTACTAAAACGATAGAAAAAGAAGTCACCATGTTCGCTCTTAAGGACTAGAAATTCTCATGTTAATCGATAAAAAAGAGAAACATCCACACCGTTGATTATGGCAGTTCCGGATTATAACGATCTAGATTAAAGTAAAGAGTCTATGTCAAGTACAATACAGATATAAGAGTCCAACTCAACTACAATCTAAAAATAATTCAAATTCTGAATAAAAAAAATAAAATTAAAACTTTATATTTTGATATGACTTCATAAGTAAAATCACTAGATAGACATAATTCAAAAAAACATTTAAAAAGTAATTGGATTAATATACAAATTCCAACAAAAAATAACTGGAATTCGAAATAAAAAAAAGTAAAATTAGCAAATTGATTTCGATATGAATTCCAAAAAAAATAACTAATAATTGTAATTCTAACAATTGTTTTTTTTAAAAAAAAACTAGAAATTATATTATTATACAAATTCAAGATTAAAAAAATAAAATAAAATTTACAATTTGATCTCAATACGAATTCCAAAGTAAAATACATAAATAACTAAAAATATAATAATAATAAAAAATTATCAATATGGTAAATTAATATAATTTAGAAGTAAACAAAAAATAGCAATTAGATTAGTATACAAATTCCAACAAAAAAGAACTGGAATTCAAAAAAATAGAAAATTCGATTTCGATATAAATTACAAATTAAATCTCTAAATAACTAAAATTTGGATTAAAATAAAATAAATTAGTAAATTTATTTTGATACGAATTCCTAAGTAAAATTCCTAAAACATATATATTTCAAAATTAAAAAATTGATTAGTATACGAATTCCAACAAAAATACCTAGATTTCAGAATTTAAAATAAAATAAGAAATTTGATTTCAATATGAATTCAAAAATAAAACCCCCTAATAAATGTAATTCAGAATAAATTTTTAAAATTTTTAGCAATTTGATTAGTATACGAATTCCAACAAAAATAATTGAAATTTGGGATAAAAATAAAAAATAAAAATTGCAATTTAATTTCCATATGAATTCCAATGCAAAATATTTAAATAACTAAAATTTAGAATATATATATATATATATATATATATATATATATATATATATCAATTTTATTTACATACGAAATCCTAAGTAAAACTCTAAATAAATATAACAAGGAATAAAAATTAAACAAAAATCGCAAAATAACTGATGTTTGGAATAAAAATATATTAAAATTGGCAATTTGTTTTTGAAATGAATTCCAAATTAAAATCCATAAATAAATGTAATTCGTCATACAAATTAACAATTGGGTGAGTATATGAATTCCAACAAAAAATAATTTTAATTAGGGACAAAAAAATTGAAATTCTATTTACATACAAATTCCAAAGTAAAATCCTTGAATAACTAAAATTTCAAATAAATTAAATATAAGTTATAACGAGAATATCACGAATGGTATTGGATGAGACCACAAAAGAGTGCAATGATGTTGATCTATCCTACATGTAGACATTGATCCACAAGGAAACGAAGAGCCGAGGCAGCAGCAACGAAGATAAGAATAATTTGATATTACTCACATTAGCCGTTCCACGAGGACAATATCATGCTACTTGTTGGAGCCGCCAAAGAGAAAGGTCAAAGTCAAAGGAGCCAAGTGTTGTGACAACAAGTGGTAAGCATCAGCATTGTTAAAAAAGTTAGTGGCCAAGTTAGTGGCCAAAAAAGCATGATGATGTGAAAGCCCTAACAAAGAGGAGATGAAGTTTCGCATTGAAGATGAGCTATCGACGATATGGTGTTATCGTGTAGCTAGTAGCTACCATCATTGGTGACATGGCGTCACCAACGATGGTGAGAAAATTCTCCATATCGTTAGACAGCGACTAAAGCAGACATACTGGTATCAGTGAAGATGGGAGGTCATCGCAGTCAGTAAGGAAGCCACGTCGTTGAGTTGGACAACGTCGAAGAGGATTGACCAACATGGTAGAAGAAGACATCAAACAAGTATAATATCGTACATGTGTATATACATACATTCATCCATACGAATTGAAAACACCGGCGTACATAAACAAAGGAACAAAGAGCTCAGAGTAGAGATGGCGCAACAGTAAGGAATAAGCTTGAGGCCACCAGAGAGTGCGGAGGGTGTCCCCATGTAGCGTCCCGTTTTTCGGAGTTTTTGAAATTTTTTAAAAAGAGAACCGTTTGCTTCTATTCGCCAAAAGCTTAATTTGAAATTTCAGAAATCCATTTGCAGTTTAATATGAGTTAATCAAACTTAAATTAAATTAAATTTGATTTAATTGAGTTTTCTGGAATTTAAAATCAAAATTATTATTTTAAAAATTTTCTTGGATTTATTGGATTTTAAAAAGGGTTTTTCCTTTTACCCGAAATTAAAAATTAATTTAATTGCAAAAGAAAAAGAAAATTTAAAGTTAAAAGTATTTTTATTAAGTCAATAATAATTCAAGAAATTTTTGTGAATTTTTCTAGAATTTTTGGAGTCTATTTGCTATTTTCTAACTTGCCTTTTTATTTGTTTGAATTTCTAAAATCAAAAATGTATTTTAAATCCCTTTTCTGTTGGTGGGCCGAAACCCCAGCCGGCCCATCACTGTTTCCCGCCTCCGGCCCATTCCCGCGGCCCGCCTCCCATTCATTCGCCACGCTCGGCGCTCCCGACCATTGGATCTTCATCCGTTGGCTCTCGATCGGCCGCGTCTCCCCTTCGCCACAGCCGCCCGATCTCCATCCGGCCGTCCTCCTTCGCCGCGATTCGCCTCCGCCTCGCCTCGCGCCACCGTCCGATCGTCATCGCGTGGCTCTCGCTTCGCCGCGTCGCCTCTTCTTCTTGGCCGTCCGATCGCGATCCGGCGTCTCGCCGCCGCCGCCTCCCTCTCTTATCCGCCGTCCGACGAAATCGGACGACGCCCTCGCCGCGCCCGCGTCTTCCCACCGTCCGATCGAATCGGACGGCGCTGCTTCGTCCGTTCGCCGCGCCTCTTCGCTCCCACCGTCCGACGAATCGGACGGCGCTTCGTCGTCTTCTCGTCGCGCCGTTGGACTTCTCAACCGTCCGACGAATCGGACGGCTCTCCTCGCCGTGCCCTCCGTCTCCCACCGTCCGACGCAATCGGACGGCGTCCGTCTGTCGTCTCGCCGCCGCCGCGTTCTCTCCACGCCGCCGCGCGATTCCGCCGCCGCGAATCCGCGCTTCCGTCGCCTCGCCGCGTCTCCGCTGCGCTCCGTCGCCGCGCCTCCACGTTGCCGTGCTCCTCCTCGCTTATAAAGCGCGCTCGGCTCGCTTCTTCCCCTTTTCTCCGTTCTCTCTCCTCCTCTCGCCTCGGCTCGCCTCGCGCCTGCTGCCTCTCAGAAGCCGCCGCCGTCTCTCTCCTCACGGTGGCCGTTGCCGTCGCTGCCTTCCTCCCAGCTCGGCCGCCGCGCCTCCCTCTCTCTCTCTCTCGCCTCTCTCTCTCGACCATGGCCCAAGCCGATGTGGCGCGCGTCGTGCACGTCGGCCGCGTCGGCCTCTGGCACGACGTGGCGACCGCGTGGCAGCCACGTGTGCGCTTGCGCAAGCGCTGACGCATTTCTTCGGTTTTTCAGTTGAAAAATAATTCCGAAAATCCGAAAAACCCTATTTCCATCATTTTATGTGATTTCCAACTTCTTTCGGCCGTAACTTTCACATCCGAACTCCGATTTGGGTGATCCAAATTTCTAAATTTATATAAATTCAGCCTCTTTCATTTGGTACTGGTTTTGTAATTTTTGGAGTTCATTTGGTGTTGTTTTATTTATTGTTGCTATTCTCGCACGTGTAGATTCCGGCGTTTCGGAAGATTTCTTCGACCCGACGACCGAAGACCCTCTCCTCGTCAACGAAGGCAAGTCGTAGGCCTTTGACCATGTTGAACCCATTTTACAAATGTATATCGTATTAAATTATCATGCATGGCTAGTTTTATTAAAAATGGTTTTGGGAGTAGATAATTACCAAATTGCCATTATGCCTCCTTGATGAATTGAAAAAGAAATGTCTCCTTGAATGACATATATCCTTGGACACCTTAGGATGGTTAATACTAGTTGGACATAATTGTATACCAACTTGGGAGCGTATTATTGCTTAGACATGCTCTAGTTACCCGCGGTACTTTCGATCACATGTTCAATGATTAATGAAATTTGACTAATGGAACTATGGAACAGTGGTGTGAGGCCACTTTTATTAAAAGATGTTGTGCCATGGCAGGGATTGCCATTTGGTCGGGAATAAACCAAAACTGATTTATGCTCGGGCTTGAGGTAGGGAGCTAGAGTGGGTGCGTAATGCACATTGGGTTGTGGTAGACTTGTCTGAGCAGCCAACTAAGGACTTAACTTTGCAAGTCATTGATCTGGGTCACCTCGTGCAACCACAAGTCCGGTATGGGACGGACATGGCCAATTAATTAGGAAAGTTTTGAGTCGGTTCTGTTATGGCTGTTTATTGGCGCAAGAGGGGGCTGTGATGGCGAAACCTTAGCGGGCAGAACCGAGGCAAAATGGAACTTTGTAAAGGCCTTGTGGTAATCACTTAGTCGCACACCCTCGGAAGTGTGTCAGACGGACATTACAAGTGATTTATCTCTTGTGGGTAAAGCTGTACAACCTCTGCAGAGTGTCAAAAATCTATTCGAATAGCCGTGTCCCCGGTTACGGACATGCCTGGTGATTTCGCGCAAGGGGTAGTATTTTCAAAAATGTGGTGTGGTTCGATAGAAACGTTTGGTTGGAATGGTTGGGAAGTGAACGGGATGTTCACTGTTTGATTCAAAAGAACTTGGTTATCTATGTATTATTCTTTTAAAATCCTGCTTTGCAATCTAATTATTGTATTTATTGTTAAACTTACTTTCTGCAAATTAACCATAAAGCCATCCTTGCTTAAGCCTGTCATGAATACTATGTGCATACATTTCTCTACGACTTGCTGAGTACTTTATGTACTCACGGCTTTATGCCCTTTGTTGATCGGTCCATGAGAAGAATCGGGGACGAGTTGAGTTCTACGAAGAAGGCTACTTTGAAGACTTTGCGAACTAGGTCACGTCCTCCACTCGATTGCCTGTGGGCATGTCGATTGGGCTCCACGTATTTTGAGATTTCCGCTGCCAGATACTATGTTGTTGCTAAGCCCTGTTAGGCGACTTTTGTAAGAACCTTGACCATAAGGTCTTTGTTGTTTTAAATAATATTACTTTGTCTGCTTCATTAGTTCGTTGTTGAATGGTTATGATTACATCATTGTTGCAACTGTGCAAGCTAGCTACTGATCATGGGACTAGCTTGGTATGCACAGAGGGTCTCGGGGTTGTGTGAATCCCCGGGGTCCGACACCCCAGCAAGGATCATCGACATTTGCACGTATGTGTGTTGATGTCACAACGGATAGTATTAAGCAATAATTGGAGAGAAGTAGAAGATAACTATGCGGTGGAGTGTTGCATTGGAAGGGGTAGTAGCTGGGAGATATCGATCAAGAATTGGGCTTGCTGTTGGAGATTGAAGCAGAAAAACTGTGGCGGAGAGAAGAGATTGAAGACACATGGTTCGGTAGGTCAACCAGCGTGAGGAAAGATCTGTTCAAGGTAGGTCACCTATGGTGTATCGGTGTATACGTGGGCAAAGTACTATAATACTATGTAAACTAATAAGATAATTTATTGCATATATAATCAACGTATTACTTGATATTAACAGAGGTATATGTGAATGCAAATATTTTGGAAAAGAGTAACCAGTGGAGAAAAAAATAAGGGCATGCAACTACATGATGCATACATGATGGAGGGTGTGTTAGACCATGTGGATAGCTCGTAAATTTTGTGATGACGGATAATTGATTTTTGGGTTATATTGAAATTTGCGTTTGTGAAAATTTTAGTTGTTTGAATATTCAGTTTGGATGGTAGGAAGATACAGTACCTCGTCAATGGTAGGAAGATACAGTACCTCGTCAATGGTGGGAAGCTACAGTACCTTGTAGATGATCGAAAGCTACAGTACCTAGTCGATAGCCAAAAGCTACAATACCTGGTCGATGGTCGAAAGCTACAGTGCATGGTTGATGGTCGAAAGCTACAGTATATGGTCGATAGTCGAAAGCTACAGTAAATGGTCGATGGTCGGAAGCTACAGTGCCTGTCGATAGTCGTAGGATTCGTGGTCGATAGTCGTAGGCTTCACGATCGGTAGTCGTAGGTTTCTCAATCGGTAGTCGTAGGATTCTCTATTGGTTGTTGTAGACTTCACGGTAGGTAGGCGTAGGCTTCGAGTGCTTTAATTTTTGTAATCTTTGAGTACCTCGAGTACTCGTATCTGATCGGCCAGCGGTCTGACCGGCTTATGCACATCGGTAAGACCGGTTTTTCAGAGTGGTCTCGAGTTGTTTTTCTGAAAGTATGGAAATTAAGATAATGGGTGATCTAGTTTGTGTTTATTGATAGATGAGGGTGTGATATGCGTGTGTGAACTAATATTGGTCAAGTTGGAGAACTTTTGCTAGGAAAACGTTATTTGGTCTTTGCATGTGCAGGTTGGGCGTGGAGACGGTCATTGTCGATGGCGAGGAGGATCGGGACTGGGAGGAGGAAATCCGAGGTTGAGGCGGTCGAGGATGTCACGAGGATGCATGATGCGTGGCGAAGCTACGGGAGGAGCGGTCCAGAAGGCTTCGATGCGTGATGACTTATGGAAGGTGCTCATAACTGGAAGGTTTAGAGATTTAGGAAAATCTCTGTTTGGAGGGGTTCGAGTCCCTTGATTTTCAGAAACAGGTATGATTTTATATCTAGGTTATGAGGACACGATTTAGTACTCTAGCATCTATAAAAGAAATGAGAGGTTAAGAGTTAAGGGAGGTTTTTTTCGGGCAATGGCTTTCGGGAGAAAGCTTTTGGAGTTTTCGTGCTAGGGTTTGAGGGGTGTCATTAGGGCACTTTGTAGCCACAGAAAAGGATCATATACATTCCAAGAAAGATTAGTCATCATCGGCGGTGTGTTCTTCTGGACATCGTTTTCTACTAGTTCATGTGTCGAGCAGTCTTCGACGAGTTCTCGCTCGGAGCAGTATTCGACTTGTTCTCATTCTGAGCAGTGTGTGACGCTCTCAAGTCGTAGGACGGAAGAAATACAATAGTTGGACTCTTTCTACTAAGTGGTAGAAACTCTTCGACCAGGTCAACTTCACCTTCTTCGATCACGTGTTGTGTTGTTCACTTGGTCGTAGCCAACAGATCAGAGCAGATTCGACCACGGTGACTAGGAAGGATCTCGCACGATTACGGAGTTTTCAGTCGTTGGTTCAATCCAACGCATGTCATACTCGGTAATTCGAGAAGAAAGTACTACAATCCACCGCCCCCCTGATTGTTGTATTCGATCCTACAAGTGGTATCAGAGCTAGTTGCTATGGCGTTAGAGAGGTATGTGAATCGTCTACTTATGCTAGATGGCACAGATTTCGTTTTTTGGAAGTGTCGTATGCGGGCTTATATTGAGGCTCAAGGTAGTGATGTTTGGAATAAGATTTCTAGACCTTATGAGGTGCCTGTTACTGTTACTAATCTAAATAAAACAGATATTGATTTAAATACTCAAGCTCGTCACTTGCTGTTTTAAGACATTTCTCGAAAATAATTTGATCGTGTAGCTCATATTAATTATGTCCACTTAATATGGAAAACACTTTGCGATTATCATGAAGGAACCACTAAAAATAAGAAAGTGCATAAAAATCTTTATAAAAAAGAATATTCTAATTTTGCTATGAAGCCTGGTGAATGTATTGATAGTCTTTTTGCTCGTTTTGAAAAAATATTGAGTAATTTGCGTGGTATTAATGTTATTCCTCCTGAAAAAGATAATGCAACTAAAAATTTGAGATCTTTAGGTTCTGAGTGGTTGATGGTTGTCACAACTATCAATCAAACTGTCGGTCTAAATACTTTAACCATGGATGATCTTTTCTCTAGATTGAAAACCTGTGAGATGGAAGTTTTGCCATCTTGGATTGATAAACCTTCATCTTTAGCACTTGTGACTAACCTCGGACAGGCTGTTTCGTTGAGTTTTTTTTTCTTGTGTCTACTTTGTCTTCTTTTCAGAAGAACAATTTGAACAACTCCCTTAAGAGGATTTGGTGTTGATCTCCTCACGGGAATACAAGACACTCAACAACATGAGGATAAGGAAGCGAAGTGGCGTGTCAAGTTCGATCAAGTGCTATGAGTGTGGCAAGTTAGGCCACATTAAGATGGAGTATCTTAAGCTCAAGGGGAAGGTGAGCAAGGAAGATAATAATTGCCGTCGTCGGCCATCCACGAACAATGACACCCAGGGTGACAATTTTCGTCGGAAATTTGCTAAAAAGGTTCTTTCCGCTATCGAACATCTTCTTCTGAGTGACGTGGAATATAAGAGTTGTGACGACAACAACCATGACAAAGATGATGTTAAAGGTAAGAAGAAAAACAACAACTTCACGGGCATGTGCTTCATAGCAAGAAAGAACAACGACGACGACGGTGACAGTGATCCTGATGAGGTAAGACCATCATATGATGAGCTAAAAGATGGTTTGATTAAACTTGCTATTGAACTAAAAAGATAAAAAAGAAGCTTAAAGAAAATAATTGTTTTGTTGAAAGCTTAACTTCTGAAATTAATAGATTTAGAGGTTCTATTCCTGGTAATAAATCATGTGAGTCTTGTCAAATTTTACATTCCGAGTCCGAGACTGCCAGGTCAATGAATGCATCAAACTTGGTTCAACTTAAGAATGTAAATGCTAAATTTGATGATTTAAGGTTGGCTCATGACTCTTGTGATAAAAAGTTAAAACTTGTAAATTATGAAATTGAAAAGCTCAACTTTAGTTCTCCTACATGTGTAGAGTCAAATATTTCAAATGCTCAAAATAAAACTTGCTCCAATTGTGGATTGGTTTAAGGTAGATTTAATTCATATTAGGAAATAATTCAACAGATGATTTATCATGAGATATTTTCTTACTCTAACAGTCCTAAACTTAACATAGAAATAGAAGCGTTCACTAGACAACATAATGATTTTGCTGAAAAAGAAAGATTAGCTCAGTCTAGTGCTTTTTAAAAATCTTGTGAATGAATCTGTTAAATGCACAACTTGTCCCACTCTAGTTAATGAAAATGAGTATCTTAAGGACACTTTAGAAAGATTTTTCTTTGGCAATTTTTTTTTTGAATATGATCCTAGATAAGTCAAAAGTGAGTGTTAGGATTTAACTTTGTTCAGCATGCCAAGAATAATCATCCTAAGGTTGTTAAACTTCTTGAACCTGAAAAATTTAAAGTAGAATCTGAACCAAAACAAATTATCTTTAAATTGGCTGGTATTGGAAAGGACTCATCTACCAAAGTGGTGTTGTAAAGGCAATAGATACAACTTCTCATCAACTCAAGTATCAATGCACACATTATGGTAGGGAGGGTCATTTGGTTCAATTTTGCTTTCGAAAAGCAAAGGAAGAAAACAAAGACATGCTAAGAAAGATTTCTCGTGCTGGAGTGGAGTTTGATCAAGCTCCTTATCATCATTTTACTCTCTCTAAACAATTTTCTATCGGTTTGGGAGTTTTTACGATAGAACCGGTCAAACCGGCGTCCTTCACACGGTCAGACCGGCAGGTGGTCAAACCGACACTTCAACGGCGGTCTGATCGGCAGTGCCTAGAATGTAAATGTTCTTTATCTCTGCCTGTTGTTGCTTCCGTTCGTCGCGTATCTCAGTAATGGTTACCTAAATCTTTATTCTCCAACCCCAGTACTAAGATACCGATGATTATTCGTGCTTTCTAGGCTCGTCGCAAACAGAAGGAGAACATATAGTTCATTGACTCCAGTTGCTCTCGCCACATGGCCAGAGACACATGGTAGTTCTCCCTCACTCGTGCCACCGGTGATGAGATGATTACTTTTGGGGACAATGCTCATGTACGAGTTCTTGCAAGAGTCCTGATACTAGACCTGACAATGCAGGTATACAGGTAAATGACGCACCCGGAGACATCTTCTGTGATTCTGACGACAATGAAAGGGTAACCCCGATTCACATTACGACACACGTATCTACACCAATGAAATCTACAACTAATGGCTCTGCTCCTACCTCCAATGAGATAGAGGTCACTACTGCTACACCTATGTCACCAATGACTCAACAGGCTCCTCTACATATTCAACGACATCATCCTCCTAAAGAAATAATTGGTGAGTTAAATAAGAGAATTCTTCGCAACAGGTATAACTCCAATGCCTCATATGCTCATGCTGCTTTTGTTTCCTTTTTTGAACCCCAATATGTAAGTCACGCTTTATCTGATGAGCCTTGGATTAATGTTATGCATGAGGAATTAGCCAATTTTGAGCGTAATAAAGTCTGGACTTTAGTTTCACCTCCTCATGGTCATAATGTTATTGGAACTAAATGGATTTTTAAGAATAAACAAAGTGGGGATGGTGTTGTTGTTCGAAATAAGGCTAGACTTGTGGCTCAGGGTTTTACCCAGGTAGAATGTCTTGATTTTAGTGAAACTTTTGCACCAGTTGCTCGATTAGAAGCCATTAAAATCATTTTAGCATTTGTTGCATCTAAGGGTTTCATGTTGTTTCAAATGGATGTTAAGAGCGCTTTTCTTAATGGTTATATTGAGGAAGAAGTTTATGTAAGACAACCACCTGGTTTTGAAAATCCTAAATTTTTTAATCATGTCTACAAACTATTCAAAGCTTTTATATGGCTTAAAATAAACACCTGGTGGTATGATAGGCTTAAATCATATTTGCTTAAAAATAACTTTCAAATGGGCAAGGTAGATAAAACATTGTTTACTCTCAAGCATGATAATGATCTTTTACTCGTTCAGATTTATGTGGATGATATCATCTTTGGTGGTTCCTCTTATGCTCTTGTTTCCAAGTTTTCAGATACTATGAGCAGGAAATTTGGGACGAGCATGATAGGAAAACTCACATTTTTCCTAGGCTTTCAGATCAAACAATCAAAACTGGGTATTTTTGTTCATCAAACCAAGTACACTAAGGATTTCCTTCGTCATTTCGACATAGGGACAGGTAAACCAGTCTCCACGCCAATGGGATCCGTTGCAGTATTTGACTCTGACGAGGATGGAGAGCCTGTTGATAAAAAGAATAAATAAGCATGATTGGTTCACTTTTGAATATCACCGCTTCAAGGCTAGACATTCACTTTGTTGTATATATGTGCTCCTTTTCAAGCATTCCCACGTGTTTCACCTTGTTAGGCAGTTAAGCGAATTTTAAGGTATCTTCAGTTAACTTTAGAATTTAATTTATGATATTCTTCTTCATCATGCGTTACCCTTAGAGCTTATTCAGATGCGGATTTTGGCGGTTATAAAATTGATAGGAAGAGTACTTCTAGCGCATGTTATTTTTTAGGCACATCTCTTGTTTCATGGGCTTCTAGGAAACAGTTGTCTGTTGCTCTTTCCACTACTGACATTGAATATGTGGCTACCGCTTCTTGTTGCTCACAATTGCTTTGGATGACAACTACGCTTATGGATTTCGGCTTAGAATTGGATAGTATACCTCTTTGCTGTGATAACACTAGTGCTATTAGTATTGCTAAAAATCCCGTGCAACATTCAAGAACCAAACACATTGATATTCATTATCATTTTCTGAGAGACTATGTGGAAAAGAGAGATGTTGTTTTGCATTTTATTGATACAGATTCTCAAGTTGCTGATATTCTCACAAAACCATTTGATTCTGCACAGTTTGCTCTTTTATGAAATTGGTTGGGTGTGCTGCATCCTATGAGATTATTTTGAGGGGAGCTTGTTGTTTAAAATTCTAGAAGCTTTGTTTATTATACACTCAAACAATTAATCAACTCCAAGCTATTGAAATAAATTGAAGTGTAGAGCTCTCGTTATCATATTTTCCCATGCGTTGTGTAGCTTTGATCATGACTGGTTATAATTCATTTGCCACATTTGAAGTAAAGCATGATATGGCAGAATACTTTAACTAGATTGATTATAATTATTACTTTGTGATATTCATCGAAAAGGATTAGCTTGATTGTGAATCTTATTTTAAACTTGGCTGTGAGGCTCGTATGTTTTTGTAATACCCTGGAAATTTAATTAATTTTGATAATATCTTTTTAAGGGTCGTTTTGCAATTAAAATAAAAAGAACTTGGGAAAATAGATTATTTTCGGAATTTTGGTGGGCTGTATAAATAGTGGTGGACTTTTGTTTAGAAACCCTAATCCTATTTTTTTTCCAAGCCGCCGCCGTTTTTCTTTGTTTTCCAGCCGCCTGTGCGCTGCCGAGTCCCCCAGCCGCCAGGCTCTGCCGCTGTGCGATCTGCCGCGTGCATGCGCTGCTGTGCTTTGCTTTTTCTTCTTGCGCGCCTTGCGACAAAATTCTTCTTCCGCGTGCTCCTGCGTGGATCTTTGCTTTCCCGCGTGTCTTTGCCGCGTTGGAGTCTGCGCGTAAGCCAGAAGGATCTGACCGCTTTTTTTCTTTGACGCCGCGGCTGCGAAACCAATCGCCGCCGCAGCGGTCGCGCTCTGCCTATACTGCGCATTTTCTTTTTCCGGCCGCTTTGTCTGGTGCGGGCCGCCGCATTAAGTCTGCTGTTTTTCTCTGCGATCTGTTCTTTGCCGCCGCTTTGGATTGCCGCGTTTCTTTGTTTCTGTTGCTTGGCTGCTGCTCCCAGGTTGCCGTGCGCCGAAGCTGAGGATTGCTGTCCTGCGCACCGCTCTCTTCTTAGAAGGCACGTGCGCCGACAAGCGCTCGATCGCTGCTGCACGCGCCAACGCAAGTCTTTGCTAATTAGCTTCTCTATTGCGCTGCTCATCACTAAGGTAATTGAGTATTGTTGATTGTATATGGTTACGTGAATGTTTCAATAGTGGTAGAAGGAAAGATTAGACCAAAAGAAGCAGAGGTCCGGATTCTGGTGGATAACGTTATGCAATTTCCGTTCCTCTGTTTTCTAGGGTAATAGAGATTATGATCTAGATTTGTTTAGCCCGCTGTTTTGTTGTACAATTTATTCGGGCACCTTAATGGCGTATTTTGGAATTGACATCTACTAGTTAATTGTAGATATTATCGATAGCTTTCTCTAGCATATTTTATTATGTCAATCGGACGAGTATAATTAGAGTTATGTTTTTCGACAGGCCGCTGTTTTTAGGGTTGTCGTCTTTAGGCGCTGTTTTGGTAGACTGTAAACTAAAAATAGTAAATAGCCTAATTAGTGTTTTTGATCTACATGAAAGTTGTAGATAACTGTCCAATGGTTCTGTAGGATCTGAGAACGCGAATTTTGGTTGAGTAAAACAAAAGTTATGAAATTAGTAAGACTGCTGTTCCGAAGCGGACAGACCGACTTTCCGGGCTAAATACGGAGGGTTAGATGATTTAATTAGAAGTCTTCGTAATCTAAGAAAATGTGGATAATTTTATAAAGAATCCAGAATGGGGTGGTTTGTGGTGATCGGACTTTCGAGTCAAAAGTTACGCTCTTTTTAGTAACCGGACAGCAATGGGTAGCTTTTTATATACCGGCGTATCGTGGTATATTTGGGGACGTGTAGGAGCGATGTATATTGATTGTTATTCTTGTTGCTGTAATTTGTATTGAAGTTGGTGTATTTAATATAGGAGAGGCGTCGTGCTTGTTGCCGTCTTCTAATCAAATCGTGCGTCGCTGCTAGTAAAGGCAAGTGCATGGTAGACAGCGATCAATGATCGATCACTGTTTTCTTTATCTTCTATTACCATTATTGTTGTGCTTTTATTTGGTTTAATTGCAAACAATGAATTGGTATGTTTATATCTTTGTTGATGAGCATGATGGAAAGTTGGATATGATGTTTATGATGGAGTTTGCATGTTTGCATTCATAAGCATCTTTGCATAAGAGAAGGTGATCATGATTGATCACAACTCCACGGAGTGGAGGAGGTCCCGATCCTTATGGAGGAACGGGCTTGAGAGTGAATGTTGTCGCGAGCATTCACTCACGCTATCTGATATCTGCGAAAAGAAGTGCATGTGGACATATAGAATAGAGTTGCATTGATATTTGAGATTGATGAATGAGAATGTGAATGGAAGTGCATGTGATGATAATGAAGTTATTGAATGCTGTTGATTTATTATTGTTCGTTGTATATCGATGTGTTTGCTGAGTCGTGGACTCACCCTTGCTCTATTGTTGTTTTTAGGTGATCTTCGAGGATGCCGTAGTTGAGAGCGAGTAGAGCACATGGACATCACATGATCGTTCGCCATGATAAACTTTTCATTCAATATTGATTTACACTTGGACATGTTAGAGGTTGAATAAAAATTTAGGACATCATTTGGACTAGACTATTTGCTTTATTAACTTGGATTCATTGGTTGGTGCTGCTTGGGATTATTTGCCTGGTTATAATTCCCATTGCTTATTTATTGTCGCTTCTTCCATAATTATGCATGTCTTTTATGGTCCATTGATATGACTATCATTGTTTCCTTGCTATAATTTTATAGTGTGTCATGAATTATTAGTTTAAAGTGTAGTGTGGTGGCATTCTAGGCTCGGTGTTGGGTGAGGGTATTCTGATTGGTATCGAGCGGGCTTTAGGTCCGTGGTGAATAGATTAACAACTTAGGCAAACTAAAATTGTTAAAATTGTTTTAGTATTAGTAAATCAACTAAAATTTGCTAATGGTTAACTAACCTAAAATTTGACACACTAGTGCACGATGGGTTAGAGAGAGGTACGATCATCGTTTTACGCCTGCTCGTTGTTTATTGATGGATGAGTTTATTTGAGCTTTGAGCTCATTGTGTATTGTTGATTGTGGTTGATAGCTATGTCGAGGATAGATGGCGTGGTCGTGGTGGCCACGGTCGTGGAGGTCGGGCATGGGCGTGGTTCTGTGGGGCCCTCCCGAGGCGATTGAGATCGTGGTTGTGGCCCTGGGTTTTACCAGGTTACACCACCATTCGTGGTATGGGAATAGAGAGGTAGCTACTTTGATTACAGTAGTTATAGGTATTGTGTGTGAGTTTCTTTATAAAGGTTGTTCTCTTCCTCGAGCTTGAATTTTGGGCAATTCTGGTTATAGTTGCGGTTGATGAATTTTCCTTGAGATGGTGTTTACAATACAGCGGGTGATATTTCATTGGTCTCCTTTGGTTCCATAAAGCCATTACTTGTTCTCATGACTGTTGATCTATTGTTGCTTTGTGTGAACATCGGTTAACAGCAAGATTGATCTTTTCGTGGAAGTTCCGCCCTTCCTATTGGAAAATATGACTTATTTATCCACTTGGTATTCTGGATACTGAAAGTTTTCTATTGCAAGTTCTTTAACATGAGAAAACTTTGACTTTATGTATTTCTTTTGGATTATTTCGAGTGCTGAAGTTTAATGCCAATTTTTTTCTGAAAAGAGTTAAAATCCTTTTGTGTTGACTTGTTATGTTTAAGCTAGAGGTGGTAAACATAGAAGTTCATTGATAAGATATGAGTATCAGGTCGGATCTGTAGCGTGATGCATGATTAGTCTTAACCCAAATCCTTAGAATTGAACTTGATTAATTTGTTATTGTCATAGAGTAATTACGAGTTGAGTAGTGACTAAGAGTATGTCCATACCTAATTGGAGTCATAAGAGTTATTAAGAAGTATGGAATGTTGATGAACTGGCTTGGACATCAAAATTGATTAGTTTGTTGAATTTATTGGATTTGATACCAATGGATTAATCTAATTGTGTGTAAAGGGAGACTTGAGGAGATGCTAGGTTATTGCCTTAATAGATATTATTTGTGGTATCTTTACTGTAGACACTTGGTGATCATATTTGGTTGATAGTTTTACATATACCTTAGTATGGTTAATTATTGGAATTGTGTACAAAAGGTTGAAGGGATTGAATACCAGTGGATCTAGAATTTACAGGAGGAGTTCTGGATAGTTCTTCTTTATAGAATGACACGATGAATTTGATTATAGTGTTGTTGAGACTTTTGATCGAGAGAAGATTTTGACTTTTGAAGTTTTAGGGTGATTTTGTTGAAAACTAAATGTGAGGAGGAACAACTGAATATGTGTTGGTGAATATTCAAGTGATTCGCAAATGAAAATAGGTAGCAGCTAGACATCATAAGAAAGCTAGTTGATAACAACAATGGTTGGAGTGCAATTGCTGATTGTTAAAGTTTGGTGTTGAGGATCACTAAGAGTTGAGCTGGTGTGATTTAATAGGTGGCTTATACCTAGACAATTGTGTAATAGTCAGACAATAGCATATCCGTGATGAAAGGGTCTTGATAAAACCTTTTAAATTGTGTAGTGGATCCCTTCTAATATAAAGTAGTTGTTGTAGTGAGGTTGTATGGTTTTGGTATAATCTTATTTTTGAAGATGTGATGGTAAAGTAGTACGGAACAATTTGGTGAACTTTTCGGGGATTATTAATGGAAGAGTTGACGATAATGAATCATGTTAAGAGTGCATTATTCTTAATGTTAGTAAGATTGTCTGTAAGGGATTGTGGCTTCGTGTGGTGATGATTCTTTTAGAAAAAGAGTAATTTGATCGTCTTTCGTAATATCGTTTAAATGAAAGGTTTGGAGTTTTGAATTCATGAACTTTTGGAGTTCATGATTTATTTGGTAGATGAAATTGGTTTGAGCAAGTGACGAGTCTGAAAGCTTTATTGGTTCTTAAGTGATTAATGTGATTTGGTCTTAAAAAAAAAAAAATCTTTTTATTTTGTCTCTTCTTTTGAGAAAGGAGTAGTCGATTTGTTTTACAAAACCTTAAAGAGTGTATATTGGGAACTGGTTAATAGTGGTCAAGTATATGATGTTGTGAGACCCTGGGTTGCAAGTTAATTGAGGAACATTAGAGGATGAATTCATTTCATGATATAAATCTCATAGAGAATTGGATCTAAAAGGAATTATGGTCGTTGAGACAAAACTGATTATATTGTTACAATTAGTAGAACCTATAGTGAATAGTGATCCAAGAATATTTGTTCATGATGGTGGAGTATTGGAATTATCGAATAGTTGGGATATTGTGATGGTATACTTTGCGAGGTTATGTAGGTGAAATTGAATGGTGTGGTTTATTGAGGGTCCAAGATTAGTGAAGTAAATCGTTTTGGGCAGTCAATTGATTAGTGATGATGGTTGATATTAATGATTGAGGATATTGTTTGGATTGTGGGAATTCTAGGCAAATGAATATGCGGATTTCGATCAAGTATACCAGAAGTCACTTTAGGAGTCCTGGCTGTTGAAATTGAGCATGTGTTTTATGCTAGAACCTTGGTTGCCCAATGATCATGTGTAGAAGTAGTAGAACAAAAGTGGATTCCAAATAGTATGATGATCATTGATAGAATCCTTTGGTTTTAAATCAGTGTGTGTGTGTAGAGAATTTCAAGTTGATTATCCCTAAAAGATTGAGGTGATGTGATTGTGGGTGTAGATTTTATTTGAGGTGTTGGGAATCATTTGGCAAAATAGTTTCTTTGGTAGAGGAGGGGACTATAGTATCTTTTTTATGGGTGAGTAGAGTGTCTCTAAATGGGTGCGGTTGTTGCTCTCAGGTTGAGCATCGCTTTGAGGTTACCAGTTAAGAGGAATGAGTTAGTGTGATGATTTGAAATCCTATGATTTGAGAGAGTTTATTCCTAAAAGAAAAATTGAGAAAAGAAAAAATGATTCCTCGGGTAGTGAAATGCCCTCTTGATTCTTGTTTGAGCCGTGTGTTTATGACAGAGGTCATTTACAATTTGAGTTGGCTTTACGTTGGCATGTGATTCTTTCTAATTTAGGGAAAGAAAAAGGGATTGATTTTGGCATTCGAATGTTTTCTTTTTGGCTTACGTGGTGTTTATTTGCAAACAGCCTATTTGGAAAATGGAAAGGTTTTTGTGATGAATCTTTGATTTTGGATTTGACTATTCTGATGGGGAGTTGGTAACGCGTGATTGCGATGAGAATCCTTTGTTTTCAGTTGGGATCTACTTATAAAAGAGTTGGTTTGAAACTAGTTTGGTTGTGCGTTCCTGGTTAAAGGAGGTACTCCTTGCAAGTGTGAAGTGGTTGATTGGGAGACAGGACAGGAGTTCAGTGTGTTATGTACAGATTGTGTGGTTTGGTACCAAAACGAAGTTCGGCTCAAGTTTCATTAGTTCGTTTCTGGAAGTTGTGGAGATTTTTTTTGGAAGAAAGTGTATCGTTAGGACCGTCTCGTGTCCATGCTGCGCACACAACATTTTGTTTAACCCGATGTCAAGGTAGTATTTGAGGGATCAGGATTACAAGGTTTTCTTAGAGCCGTTGACCACCAAGTAAGACCGCACTTCGACTTCCGCGCTTGAGTGTACCAAAAATTGACGAGATGAGTCTTGAGGCACAAGACGTTGGTATACGTCAAGGTCTTTGTGGACGATCATCCGAGAGAGAAGCGACTTGGGAGTTGGAGTCTCGCATGCGCGAGCAATATCCAGAGTTGTTCACGTCGGGTACGTGTTATTTTTTGTTGTTAAATTTCAGCAGTGTAGTTTTTGTTTGAGTAGAACGGCGATGTAGAATTCGGGGTCGAATTCTGTTAAGGGGGGTAGAATGTAATACCCTGGAAATTTAATTAATTTTGATAATATCTTTTTAAGGGTCGTTTTGCAATTAAAATAAAAAGAACTTGGGAAAATAGATTATTTTCTAATTTTGGTGAAATTTGTATAAATAGTGGTGGACTTTTGTTTAGAAACCCTAATCCTATTTTTTTCCAAGCCGCTAGTTTTCTTTGTTTTCAGTATTTGTCTTGCCGCCGAGTCCCCACCGCCAGCTCGCTCTGCAGGCGATCTGCCGCGTGCATGCGCTGCTGTGCTTTGCTTTTTCTTCTTGCGCGCGGAAGCGCCGACAAAGCTTTCTTCTTGCCGTGCTCCTGCGTGGATCGCCGCTTTCCCCGCGTGTCTTTGCGCCGTTGGAGTCTCATGCAAGCCAAGGATCCTGCCGCTTTTTCTTTGACGCTGCGGCTGGCTCCAATAGCGCCGCCCTGCGTCGCTTTCGCCACTACTTGCGCGCATTTGTTCTTTTTCCCACCGCCGTCGGTCGCGGAGCCGCCTGCATTAAGTGCGGCTGTTTTTTTCTCTGCGATCATTCGCCGCCGGCCGGATTGCCGCGGCCTGATACATTGCTTGGCCGCCGCTCCCTGTGCTTGCCGTCGCCAAGCCGAGGATTGCTGCCTGCGCGCTCCGCTCACGCCGAAGGCACGTAGCCGACCCAAGCGCCTGGACTGCTGCCGCGCCGCCCAACGCAAGTCTTTGCTAATTAGCTTCTCTATTGCGCTGCTCATCACTAAGGTAATTGAGTATTGTTGATTGTATATGGTTACGTGAATGTTTCAATAGTGGTAGAAGGAAAGATTAGACCAAAAGAAGCGGGTCCGGATTCGTGGATAACGTTATGCAATTTCCGTTCCTCTGTTTTCTAGGGTAATAGAGATTATGATCTAGATTTGTTTAGCCCGCTGTTTTGTTGTACAATTTATTCGGGCACCTTAATGGCGTATTTTGGAATTGACATCTACTAGTTAATTGTAGATATTATCGATAGCTTTCTCTAGCATATTTTATTATGTCAATCGGACGAGTATAATTAGAGTTATGTTTTTCGACAGGCCGCTGTTTTTAGGGTTGTCGCCTTTAGGCGCTGTTTTGGTAGACTGTAAACTAAAAATAGTAAATAGCCTAATTAGTGTTTTTGATCTACATGAAAGTTGTAGATAACTGTCCAATGGTTCTGTAGGATCTGAGAACGCGAATTTTGGTTGAGTAAAACAAAAGTTATGAAATTAGTAAGACTGCTGTTCCGAAGCGGACAGACCGACTTTCCGGGCTAAATACGGAGGGTTAGATGATTTAATTAGAAGTCTTCGTAATCTAAGAAAATGTGGATAATTTTATAAAGAATCCAGAATGGGGTGGTTTGTGGTGATCGGACTTTCGAGTCAAAAGTTACGCTCTTTTTAGTAACCGGACAGCAATGGGTAGCTTTTTATATACCGGCGTATCGTGGTATATTTGGGGACGTGTAGGAGCGATGTATATTGATTGTTATTCTTGTTGCTGTAATTTGTATTGAAGTTGGTGTATTTAATATAGGAGAGGCGTCGTGCTTGTTGCCGTCTTCTAATCAAATCGTAAGGTCATTGCTAGTAAAGGCAAGTGCATGGTAGACAAATGATCAATGATCGATCACTGTTTTCTTTATCTTCTATTACCATTATTGTTGTGCTTTTATTTGGTTTAATTGCAAACAATGAATTGGTATGTTTATATCTTTGTTGATGAGCATGATGGAAAGTTGGATATGATGTTTATGATGGAGTTTGCATGTTTGCATTCATAAGCATCTTTGCATAAGAGAAGGTGATCATGATTGATCACAACTCCACGGGAGTGGAGGAGGTCCCCGATCCTTATGGAGGAACGGGCTTGAGAGTGAATGTTGTCGCGAGCATTCACTCACGCTATACCGGTATACGCGAAAAGAAGTGCATGTGGACATATAGAATAGAGTTGCATTGATATTTGAGATTGATGAATGAGAATGTGAATGGAAGTGCATGTGATGATAATGAAGTTATTGAATGCTGTTGATTTATTATTGTTCGTTGTATATCGATGTGTTTGCTGAGTCGTGGACTCACCCTTGCTCTATTGTTGTTTTTAGGTGATCTTCGAGGATGCCGTAGTTGAGAGCGAGTAGAGCACATGGACATCACATGATCGTTCGCCATGATAAACTTTTCATTCAATATTGATTTACACTTGGACATGTTAGAGGTTGAATAAAAATTTAGGACATCATTTGGACTAGACTATTTGCTTTATTAACTTGGATTCATTGGTTGGTGCTGCTTGGGATTATTTGCCTGGTTATAATTCCCATTGCTTATTTATTGTCGCTTCTTCCATAATTATGCATGTCTTTTTATGGTCCATTGATATGACTATCATTGTTTCCTTGCTATAATTTTATAGTGTGTCATGAATTATTAGTTTAAAGTGTAGTGTGGTGGCATTCTAGGCTCAGTGTTGGGCTGGGGTGTTACAGTTTTGTATTGCAATCTTTTTATGTTCACTCAATTTGGTATGTTATACAAAAAAAAGAGAGAGAAAGAGTCAATTGAAAAGATGTATGCTTCAAATATGCCATAGATACATACATACATACATACACACACACACATACATATATACATACATATGTATGTATGTATATGTGTGTGTGTGCACAAAAGTGCTCAAATGAAAAGAAATATGCTTCAAGCATGTCACATGCTTAAGAATTGAGTGCGGAGAAATAGATTGTTACATGAGACTGCTTGCACGTCTCGATTTAAAATTTGCTTCACTTTTATGCTTTAATTTTTCACTGTGATATCTCATTGTGCTCTTTATAATCGGTTTGGTCTTTGCTACGATGCCTATCATTAATTTAAATTGATTAATCATTCTAAAGACTTATTTTAACTTTGCTATATGATATATGACTTTATATGATCTAGATAGCTCTACTCAAAAGGATGGCTTGGTTAATTTATTAAACCAATACGAAGTGACTTGGATATTCTACAAAGCTTCTTGATTTTTTTCTCTCCTTGTTCTTTTTTTAATTTTTTCTTTCTCTAAAGATGTCACGAGGTGGTCGGGCTTACGCTGGTGCTCGTGGAGATTAAAGGTGGATGCATGATTCGTGGAGAAGCTATGGGAGGTGCGGTCATGAAGGCTTCGACGCATGGGGACTTATGGAAGGTGCTCATAACCGGAAGATTGAGAGATTTTGGAAAACCCGTGTTTGGAGGGGTTTCGGGTCTCTTGATTTTCGAAAACAAATTTGATTATGTGTCTGGGTTATGAGGACATGGTTTAGAACTCTAGCATATAAAAGAAGAGAGAGGTTAAGGGTTACTTGAGGTTTTTTTTTCAGGTGATGGCTTTCGGGAGAAAGCTTTTGTAGTTTTCGTGCTAGAGTTTGAGGGGTGCCATCAAGGCACTCTGTAGCCATATGACATGTTTCAGAAATAAAGGATCAGATCTATTCCAAGAAATATTAGTCATCGTTGGCGGTGCGTTCTTCTGGACATCGTTTTCTACCAATTCTCATGTCGAGTAGTCTTCGACGAGTTCTCGTGTCGAGCAGTTTTCGACTTGTTCTCGTTCCAAGCAGTGTGTGACGCTCTCAAGTCGTAGGACGAAAGAAATCCGATAGTCGAACTCTTTCGACTAGGTGGTCAAAACTCCTTCGACTAGGTTGACTTCACCTTCTTCAATCATATGTTGTGTCGTTCACTTGCTCGTAGCTAACAGATTAGAGCAGATCAGAGCAGATTCGACCACGGCGACTAGGAGGGATCTCGCACGAGTATGATGTTTTCAGTCGTTGGTTCAATCCAACGGAGGCCATACTAGATAATTCAAGAAGAAAATACTACAATCATTCAACCCCCTCTGATTGTTGCATTCGATCCTAAAGGGTGGTTAATTTATTATGCAAGATATTTTCTTCCATCAAAGATCCTACATCAGTTACGTTCCTCAAGTTGTGTTTTTCTTCAAGTTTATATTGTCATTTCTAATGTTTATAATATCTTAAAATTTTAAGTAGCTACATGATATGTAAATATATTCTCAAGCATCTAAATTATATCATTTGACATTATAAACTTTAAAACAAATCTAGCCGCACAAATATGCGGGCCACCCTACTAATTATCTTATTAAAGTAGAGTAAAAACAAGCCACCACGTTCGCTATCAAGGACTAGAAATGTCCACATTAATCGGTGAAAAAAAGATAAAGATTAACACCGTCGATCGTGATGGGTCGAAATTATAACAGTGTAGATATAATATATTTAGATAGATATTACAATTGTAGTACTAATCCAAATCTACCCCAACCTAGCAATTTGATTTGTATACAAATTCCAATAAATGATGAAATTCAGAATAAAAATAAAATAAAATTAGCAATTTGATTTGGATATAAATTCCAATAATTATAATTTAGAATAAAAATTAAATAATAATTGGCAATTAGATTTGTATACGGAATCCAACAAAAAATAACTAAAATTCAGAGTAAAATTAGCAATTTGATTTCAATACAAATTCCAAAGTAATATCCCTAAATAACTGTAATCTTGAAGAAAAATTAAAGAAAAAATAGCAATTGAATTCGGATACAAATTCCAAGAAAAAAAACTAAAATTCAGAATAAAATAAAACAGTTTTTGCGATTTGATTTCCATACGAATTCCAAAGTAAAATGCCTAAATAACTAAAATTCATAATAAATTAAATAAATTTGACAATTTTATTTGTATACAAACTCTAATAAAAATAACTAAAATGTTAAATAAAAATAAAAGTTATAAAAATGATAGCATGAATGGTGTCGAAGGAAACGCAAAAGAAGCCACCATAGTTGCTCTTAATGACACATGTTTCTATTGTTGCTTCCTATGGAATAAAAATAAAAAATAACTAAAATTTTGATTAAAAGTACAAGTTATAACGATGATAGCACGAATGATGTCGGAGGAGACCACGAAAGAGTGTAGTGGCATCCATCTGTCCTGCAAGTAGACATTGGCCCACAGGGAAGCGAAGAGCCGAGGCGGTGACGACGGAAATGATGACAATATCATGTTGTTCGCCAGAGCCATTGAGGAAAAAGTCCAGTGTTGAATAAACCAATGGTCGTGATGATAAATGGTGAGCGTCAGCGCTGTTGAAGAAGTTAGTGGCCAAAAAAACTCAGTGATAGGTAAGCCCTGGCAGAGTGGAGATGGAGCTTTGCATTGAAGATGAACTATGGGCGATTCATGGCCACCGGGTAGCTATAAGGGTGCCATCACTAGTGAGGGGCACGTCGTCGCCGGCGATGATGAAAAAATTCTTCATATCGTTAGACATTGATTAAACCAGACATACCTATATTAATGAAGATGGGAGGTCGTCACGGTTAGTGAGGAGTCTACAACGTTGAGTTGTCCAACGTTGAAGAAGAGGAGCGACCGCACGAGAGAATAGGACATTAAGCATGCATAAAAACATGCATGTGTCCGTACAAATAGAAGTGTGGGTGTATAGAGACATGAGCAAAAAGCTTGGAGTAGAGATGACGTGGCCATAGGGAATATGCTCGGGTCATCGGAGAGAGCATGACACATGTCCCTAGCTGGGATCGATGACGGTTGCATGTGTATGTGTGTTGATGTCGCAATAGTTAGCATTAAGTGAATAATTGAGGAGAAATAGAACATAACTATGTAGTAAAGTATTGTATTAGAAGGGGTAGCAACCGAGAGGTATTGATCAAGATTTGGGCTTAGTGTTGGAGGTTGAAACAAATAAAGCTACGACGATGAGAAAAGATAGAAGCCACACGGTTTGATGGGGCAGCCGACATGTGAGGGAAGATAAGTTCAAGGTAGGTCAGCTACGGTACACCGGTGTATGCGTATGTAAACGCATAAGATAATTTCCCTCGTACATACATAAGATAATTTACCTCATACATAATCAATGCATTACTTGAGATTAAATAGAGGCACATATGCATGCATACAATTTAGGAAAAAAACAACTAACATAGTAAGAATAGAGTCATGCAGCTATATGATCTATGCATGATGGAGAATTATTAGTTTCTAATAACCCCAACAACTTATCATGTTCAATGATTTTCTTCCATCAAAGGACATACTTCAATTACATTCCTCAGGTTGTAATTTCCGTCAAGCTTCTATTGTCATTTCCAATGTTTTGGATATCTTAAAATTTTAAATAGCCTACAAGATACGCAAATGTATTCTCAAACATTTATACAAACTTCAAAAAAAATTGAACCACGCAAATGCGCGGGCCATCCAGCTAGTTATCTCATTAATCGAGAGAGAAAGAGAAGATCTACACTTATTTTAGTGGGATCAGATTAATTACAACAATACATATTATATATATATATATATATATATATATATATATATATATATATAGGATAAATACTTTCTACTCCCGGGTGTAGTTACTCCCACCTCTGATATACCACTTAAAAGAACTTGACATACTCCTTTATCACTTTGGGTATACTCATATACTAATTATAAGATATTCCAATGCGAACCACATGAAAAATTTGTAAGAAAGTTGTTAGTTTTTAGCATATTTTATAAATACCTTCATATTTGCACTAAAAAGGAGTATGTCTAAAAATTTATACATACCACCCCTGAAAATGTATGAATACCACCTAGGTGGTTTTATATACTCGTATACTACACATACATACTCTCGGTTGCGCAAGATACCCTCTACGTTGTGAGATACGGAATAGGGAGTAACTACTCCCGGGAGTAGGAAAAAGGCTTCCTATATATATATATATATAATATCAAAGAAATTCTCTCATTAATCGAGAAACAGAGAAGATCTACATCACTTATTTTAGTTGGGTCAGATTATAACAGTGCAGATTGATTATGTATATATATTACAATTGTATAACAATACAACTATGTTTTGAGGTAGAACTATATGACAAATACAATATTTTACAATATCCAGCCGCGCAGTTGCGCATAAATTTCCTTAAAGTACAAGAGAACTCAACTTTTATATTGAAGACCCTTGGTGAATAACTTGTTACCATCGAGTCCTTGGGTCGATGGACGTGTTGAACTTCTTTATCTTCCTCACCGAAGACTCCAGATCTTGCAACGACAACACGATTGCCGATGATCACGAAAACAGGAAGTAGATTATCAAGGATCTCCATAGATTTGTAGGACCTACACTGTAAGCGAGAAAAGTAACGTTATACTTGATTTTTGAAATCAGAGTACATGAGTTACACATATATATATTGCAGCTATCATGTGAACGCGTACAGTTATCATGTGAACGTGTACGGCTATTATGTGAATGTGTGATACCTCGAAAGAGAAGACGTCGTGCATGTAGGAAGCCGAGGCACCATGCTGTCTAACACGCCCCCGCGGTCAGAACATCGCCATGGTGGACATTCAGACTGAACCTAAATTCGGTGAAGACGGAAGTCTCGCAGACGACGGTCCGGCGATGATGATCTGGCGTGATGACGACGGTAGACGGGGCGCTCAGAAGGCCGTGGAAAGAGGGTCGTGTCAACGAGCGCACCGCGTCACGCCACAACGTCATCGGAAGAGAGGAAACGCCGAAGAGGTCAAAGCCGAGGCGATGAAGTCCGGAGCCGAGGAACGTCGATAGGTCGGCAGGGCAACGCAAACCGATCTATGATCGAAAAAAATAGAGAAAACCCGATTTGAAGATGACCGGGAAAAACTCTAATTGGTAGCTGATCGGATGATCAGTGACACGACTTAAACTATGGGTTGTACATCCCCGGGAGAGATCATGGAGATGAGATCATCTCCCAGGGGCGGCGCGGCGAAAGCTGTGGAGGCGGCGGCTCATGAGCGACACCGCTCTGATACCATGTGAGCGAGGAAAATAACGTTATCTTTGATTTTTAAAATCAAAGTACATGAATTATATATATATATATATATATATATATATATATATATATATATATATATATATATATATATTACAGCTATCATGTGAACGCGTACAACTATCATATGAATATGTGATCTCTTGAAAGAGAAGTCGTTATGCATGTAGAAAGCTGAGCCACCATCCTATCTAACATACACATTGGTTGTGATATTGTTCATCAAAAGCAAACCCCAGGTGAGTTAGTACAGCTAAACTATAATTGGTAAAAAGAAATCCGTCTGGAGAAGAAAAAAAACTAGACAACTTGATTTAGGAAAAAAAAAACACGTAAGAAACTAAAGAATCCACTCAATGTCGGCGAGAAAACCGAAGAAGAGGCGTGACTGCTAGGGTTCCGCCTCGCCAGATACGCCCGTCCAAGCAAATCTAGTCCTAAAAACAGGCAGAACTTTCGATGTCACAACATTGGACTTCAGAATTGAGAATTTGAGATCCGGTTTAGACTATTAGACGATCATCATGTTTCTCGTGTGCTTGTGTCTAAACAAAAGGATAGCTGGATCCAGTTTTTGGCCCATGGCCATACAGCCCAGTACTCTCGTTTGTGTGTATGACTGGAACGCTGGATGCTGCCTGCAATTTTTAGCGTTCTTCTTACTGCAGACATTGCAAGTCAGTGAAAAGTCAGCGGCTATTTCTCCGTAAAAAAAAAGCATGTAAAGACTAGAGAGTAGAGACGGTAGCATCAGCCAAGAACAGAATATTACTGCCCTCTTCTGTAATCTACTTGTAACTTCGACCTTCTCTACCCTTCGGTGAAGAAGTCGCCTGGAGAAAGTAACGCAATGGGAAACGCACAGAATATCTTTACGAGGATGGTAAAGAATAACTGCACAACTGAGTAATGGATAACCCATGCGACGAAAGCCTGAAGCTACCTTTGCTGCTGAAATCTACTGCACTCCCCTTCAGAAAGTTGGCGTACGCGTCTCAAAAGAAGAATCGCAGCGACAAATCAGATCACCTCTGGTCGGACGTAGTCCCGAATTATTCACGAAAGCAACTGCACTATTATTTGAATGAGTAGATAATACTTACGTATACACCACTACTGAATCAATTCATTCATAACGTAAATTATATCATTCAATATATTACAAATATTATAGTCACGTACACCGCATCGAGTCGAATTTTACAACAAGGACCGAACATATCAAATGGTTACATTATAAAAGTAGCAGAAGCAAAAGGGCTAAAGCACATATCGCCACAGGCAAGCGACTGGGGAAACCCGTGTGTGTCCGATATTACCCAAAGACTTGGATAATATTGGATGCACGCAAACACCGACGGGTCAGCTAGACTAAAGCGAGACAAACACTAAAATAACTAAACTACTCTTCATCACCACCTTGGTCTTAAAGTCTTGGGTCCTCATAGTAGGCGTAGTATCTTGATCCACGGATTTTGAGAGTTTGGAAGAAAGAACTGGGGTGAGCATAACTTCCGTACTAACGAGCCAACACACAAGGTGCAGTTATATACAAGCAGGGCTTAACAAGGATAGCTCGGGTTTATTTATTTACTAAAGCAACATTTTTAATTATCATAACTTAGGAAATTCCTATCACTTAGCATTTTATCCTAATTGTATTTTATTAAAGAGAATACTTGTACAATATTAAATACAACGAAGGTTACCTCCAACTATGCTTATTTTTTTTATTATGGTTACCTCCACCTATTAACATCACCGGGTACAACAACCCAGAAAAAATCCAAAATTTAGGGCTAGGTGAGCCTGATATATTTTTCATCTCACCCACAAGGTTTTATAAAATAGAACTAACTCAAGTAAGTTCCCATGTCCGCCTTTGACCGTAGGCACGGATGTTTAAACAGTTTAGGCTCTGCAGAGGTTGTACACTATACCCATAAGAGATAATCAACTCTTTGTCCCATATAATTCATTGGTCATGTAGTTGAGAGATCATCACAATAGCTTTTCAAATTATCTTGCCCCTCCCGTCATCTCACCCATATGGGCTACTCCCACACACGGCGGGCCCCATAAGTTATGCGGGATGTTTACCACAACGACTAGCACAGCTGGACTACACCACAACGACTAGCGCAGCTGGTAACTTCACCTTACATCGATATCTCATTCAAGCCGAAACATATCCAGTGCTTGCACTACCTCATACCCCTCCAACGAAATGACTTTCAGGGTTCAATAAATTTACTAAGCCAAGTTGTACTTTGCGGACTTGTGGTTATACTTGTTTTACAATGGGAGATCATGACAAGATTAAGTCCTTAAGTCATCCGGACGGTTCATACCACATTCCACATATTCTCGTACTACGTTAGCACCCACCATCATACCATCTGCCCAGATGTGGTAATAGCAATTTAATGGGGGTTTTGGAGAGAAAAATATATTATCTCAACATTCTAGTCATTTACCCTCAATAACTAGCCCAAAACCACTTTCATGGTTAAAAGATGACGATTAGAGCATTTAATGTTCCGGTACTTAAACATGACTAACATGTCGCTTAAGTACAACCTATAGCTAGTATAGTTACCATATAGTTACTAGCGTGACAATGAATTATTGATTTAATTGTCAAAGGATGGCATATTAGTATTTTATTACCATGTTGGTATTTAACTACCTTAAGATTTAACCCGCCTTTGTATTAAAGAATTAAAGTATGCACTTTGCTAATTTAAAAGACTATAATTTGCATAAAATGTAGGCTCAAAATGATCAAAGTATTGACTCACCTGGAATTAAGGTAAGAGAGTCTTGGTAGTCTTGTGGTTGATCAAATTGGAGGTCTTCCGCTTCTCCGAACTCTGTTCGAACGAACGTGCCAGAAAAAGGAACAAACAAACAAAGAAAATAAATAAATAACAAATAAACACCAAATGAAACAAGACCACTATCATTAGCAAGATTTTAAATTTATACAAATTTATAAATAAATTTTACTTAAATCGGAGTTAAAACGGAGGAGAATGGAGCTTTTGAAGTTTGAGTTTGAAATAAATCTACAAAATAAAAAGAGGAGAGAGAATGTCACACTGACATCCAAGTCCCACTAAATGGTTCTTGGCTCACATGTACAATGCATGGATCGGAGGTCAACATGCACTGTGGATGTGGTACACGGGTCCATATTGTGTACCGGGCCTGTGTGTCATCTACTGAGAAGGAAACCGGTTTTAAATTAGCTTCATTACTATTTCCTCGAGCCCACGCCGCAGTGAGACAAAACAACATTAAAGCATTATTAAAACCCGCTAATCACCGCTTATGCCTTAACTATAGACAGTGATTTGGGTGAGTTAATGGCGCACAGTGCCGGTCAGCGGTTCCGACACACAGGGGAGCTAGGGCACAGCTCGTCGCCGGCGAGGGCGTCTGTGGCGGCAATCGACAAGGACCAAAATAGGTTGCTCTCGGCGAGGTGAAGCTGATGACAGTGGTGACTCGGCCGGAGGATCGTCGGAGCAGTGACGCGGCAGCAAGGTGCGACGACGGAGGCACAGCCACGGTGGTTTAAGAGAACACAATGGATAACTTACTGAGACCAAGAAGGGGACCGGAGGTGGACAGAGGGAGGAGATCGACGACCAGGAGGAGTGCGGTCGGAGCTAGGGAAGAGGATCAAATCTGGGCGCGACGGGGGACTAAACTCAAATCGGCTCGGGGGATTGCTTCCTCGTCCTTGGGGACACACGGTGACAGGGTCGGCGCGGCAAGGGGCTCACCGGAGCAGCTGATTGTCGGCGGAGCGGCGCGTCCGAAAAAGGGAGCTCGGGATTTCTTCGGGTGCTTTCGTCGGTGGACTTACCAATGGCGAGGGAACGAAGTGGGGTGGCAAGGGGAGGCTTGGGGAGCTTTATAGTCGGTGATGAAGGATGGGGGAGGGAGGGATCCGTTGGGGGCTCTAAGGTGGCGCTCGGTCCTGAGGCGATCATGGGCGCTCTGGGCGTGGCGACGACTGCAGGCCAGGGCAGGTGAGTGCAGAGAGCAACTCGGCGACGGGACAAGGCGGAGGAGGGCGCTGGAGTCAACGGTAGGTAGGATGGCGCAGGCGCGATGACGTGGGCGCGGGCGTGGGTGTGCACTGCGTGTTGCCAGGATGCGGCAGAGCTGGGGCGGGGCACGCACGGGAGTCAAGAGTGGCAGGGGGAGCAGGTGGGCTCACGGGGGCGGTAGAGATCCAGGGGCATAGGCGTGCGGCCAGGGCGCGGGGCACGCGCCAGAGAGCGCTCGGGCGTAGCTCGGCTGGCTAGGAGGGGAGCAGGGCTGCTGGGCCAACTGGGACGGGAAGGGGGGAAATGGGCCAATGGAGGATGGGCCAGCCCAGGAGAGAAAATAAAGTTTTGAATTTGAGAGATTTTTGTAAATACAAATTAATTTTAAATTGGTTTGAAACTCCAAATACTATTCACAATCCGAAAAAACATACTGTTACACCTCTCTCCTCTTTGGGTGTCTCACTTAACACGGCCAGCGGCAACGGAGACGAACCAATGTCTGATATCCCCAAAACTTGGTATTCACATAGGTGGTGTTGATTCCTTCCTGGCCAAAAGCAGGGTCACTATGTTTGCCAATTGCATGCTATCGACTTCAACTCTTCTTACTTCAAACGTCCTTACAGAGAGTCTGCAACCAACTTGTTGTCGAACCCAGGAACGAAGGATCCTGAATTCACTGCATTTGCACACTAGTCCAGGATTTCTAGTGTACATAGTCTCATAAACAGTGTTATCACAATCATATCAAGCGCTTTATTAATAAGAAACAGAGTTCATTACAAAATGGCCCTGAGGCCAAATAACAAAACATAGCAGAAGCAAATAGGTAGTAGGCCACACGATGCACCACAGGCAATCGTTTGGAGGCGTAGCCTAAACGTCTGGATCCTCACCGTCTGGATAATAGTCTTCTCCTGAATAATATATCCAGTAAGGATGAGCACACCTACCGTGCTCGTAAATTACACCCAATACAGAATTCAGAATGCATGTATAAGTAAACAAAGGAAGGTTGTAAGGGTTTATTTGCATAAATCAGCATTTTCAATTTTAAATAATCATACTAAGTTTCAAAGCATATTTTTAATCCATAGATTAAAATCAGATTTTAAATTGACAATTTTATAGTGGATAACCGCCCAATTTTACCACAAGGATTAACAATCCTAAAATCAAGTACAAAATTATTTTAAAACTAAAAATAAAGTCTAACTTAGAGTGGCTTTGCTCGGCATGTTCATGACCATGGACACGGCTATTCGAATAGATTTACACTCTACAGAGGGGGTATAACTTTACCCACATAAGATAATTTGCCCGTTATGTCGGCCAATGCACGCTTCCTTAGGCGTGTGACTAGGCAATTATCACAAAGTGTTTCCAATGTTCTACCTCACTACTAATATGCCCACTAAGGTTTCACTTACATTGGGCTAACCACCTGCCGGAAGCTCCGTCTTGCGCCAAGTGGGAATAATGTTTAACCAACACCTACACAATAAAATGACACATACAACAATGAGGTATGACAAGTTAATAAGCCTAGTTCTGCCCATACAGAACATATGGTAGTACGGTAGAGCTTTGCAAGATGCGGCTCAAAGCCTGGTCCTTAACTGACTTTGGCGACTTCCATTAATAAACCCTAGGCCTCAATCCTACCCAGATTGAGCCCATGCATGAACCTGCACCCACCAACTTCCCAACTCGCCCAAGTCTAAATCCATTTTTTATTTTTTATTTTTCAAAGGTATTTGCAAAAGTCCGCCATGACAAAACAATGTCATAGGCTTTTAATCAAAATTTGTTATTTTGGCTAAAATTCTCCCAAAATTAAATATTTGTGGTCTAAACAATTTCTAAGCATATTTTTATTTTCAAATTTTTATTTGACTAAGGTGACAAAGGAATGATAATTCAACATTCAAACTTGGCTATACAAAGGAATTGGATTAATTGAAAATTTAAAACAGGAATTTAAAATAATTGTATAAAATTATGCATGCAATAATAATTTTAAAACATAATTGAATAATTTTAAATATTAGGATCAAAATGGTCAATGGTGTAACTTGCCTTAATCAAATTCTTGGTATTCTACTTCCTCAACAGGGTCAAGCTCTCCGGAGTTGTCAAAATATATACGCGAAAATACGCCAAATTCAAATAAATTCAAATAAAACATAAATAAATTCAAATTAACATTCAAATTAACTCCAAATGAAATAATTTTGGTTTAGTTAGCTAGATCTTGATTTTATACAAATTTAGAAATTTGATTCACCTAAATCGTAGCTCGTATGAAGAAATACGAGCTTCTGGAAGTTTTAAATCTAAATTAAATCTTAAAAATCAGGAATTCCGAATTTTCCAAAATATTTTTCTAAAGAAAATTTGATTTATTGTGTCAACAGACGAAATTGTGTCACTGACATGTGGGCCCTATAGTCATGGACTGGGTCCACGGGAAGGCACAAGTCCACGGTGGACTCGGCTCACAAAGACAAGATCTGAAGGGGCACGGCCGCACGGTGGCGCCACGCAATACGATCGCGGCCGCCACGCACGCAGAGCGTCTTGAGGTGGCGCCGAGATGGCGCCGACGTGACCGAGCCACGTCGGCCGAGGTCGGCGGCGTTCGGCGACGGCGTCCACCGGCGCTTCTGTTGCTGGCGAGTCTGCAAGACGCACAAAAGTATCAGGGGAAGATGTCAAACCTAGCGCACCACTTTGCGGTGATGCAGCACGGCGGAAAGGTCGTCGGCGACGAAGAGTGGCGGCGGTGAAGTTCGGTTGTCGACGGCGAAGGGGTTCCGGTGGTTGTTGGGCCGGGAGAAGATGCGCATGAGGATCGCCTTGATGTCGTGAAGTTGATGGTGTGATCGGAATGGCCGGAGGAGGCTTGACGGCGCCGGAATCGGAGAAGAACAAGGCTTCGGCCGGCAGTGAGGAAACTCGAATTGCGAGCGCGTGGGTGTGATCGGGGTGACGAGAGTTGGGGCGTTGGGTTGAGTGGAGAGAGGCGCGGTAGGGCTGGCTTTTATAGGGCGAGGGGAGGCCGAGAGGCGGAGATGGCGCGCGGGAGTAATGGCGGCGACGGCGGACGCCGACGCAAATGTGCGCAATTAAGAGGGGAAACGGCCGGAATGAATGCAGCTGAAACCGGTGGTTTGAATGCGCGCGATTGCGAGAGAAATGGGGGTGGGAATTGAAGGCGGTAGTGCGGCGGTAATGGCGGTCGGGCGCGGGAGCCGGAGGAGGAAGAAGGTGCGGAGGGAGACGACATGTAGACGGGCCCACTTGTCGGTGCGAGGAACTGGTTGGCCGGAGCGATGGCCGTCCGATTTTGATCGAACGGCCGGAGGAGGCGACGGCCGAGATGGGTGGTCGGGCGCCGATGGTCGACGCGTGGAGGGGGATCGGCCACGGACGTCGCTAATATCGTGCTCGATATTTTAATTCATTTTCTAATTGATTTAATTCCAAAATTTCAAACTGGCTTTAGAAAATAGCAAATAAAATTCAAAAATTATGAAAAAAAAATTCACAGAAATTCTCTAGGGCATTCTGGATTTAAGTAAATAATTCCAACTTATAATTGGTTATAAATTTTTAAAATAAATTATTTTATCTTTAAAACAATTAAGGAAAAGCTTTTAAAATTTTAGAAATTCCACAAAAATAATTAAAGTTTTATTTTCAACTGAAATTTGAAATTTGAGTTGTTACACTTGTCAAGGCAAGGCAGATGCCAACGTTGGATGTTATACGAGTTTTTTTTGCGAATAATATACTAGGAGTTTTTTAATTCCCCGAGAATAGCATCGAGTTTGTACATTGTGCATACTAAAAAGTCCGGAGCTCAAGCAAAGGCTCGCCAACATTGGACAGACCAAAGAAATGGTTTGTTTCACCTTTAATTCAAGAAATGATGCCCCCTAGAGAATCTATGGTTAGTAAAGAAAAGTTGCTTAAATCAAAACTGAACACTGCCTTGTTATCCTTCATGTTGTTCACTATGTAGCAATCTCCCTGGACGGCTGGACCATGTAATCGCATATGACAATTCGCGCCATAAATTGTGTTGCTGAGTCTTACCAACTGGCTAGGGAACCCTTTGGCCTTTGGTGAGCTCACTGCTTCAATTTATCATGGTCCATGGAGAGGACGGAGCGACTTTAGTACAACTTGATGAGAGCTTAGATCTAGAAGTTGGAGCTAAATACGTGGTACAAAACATCTTACTGGAAGAGTGTAATGTTGGCTTTTTAATGCGATCAGCACCCTATCTTTTCTCGAGCTCCCCTGAAACTAGCGGCCGAAGCCTGAAGTGGACTTCTCTGACGATTTAGTACCTGCTGAAAAGTTCATCCTTGAAACGTCTACAAAACGAGACCATGAAATTTCTTCCATGAAAACAAATCCCGAGGTAGGAGAGCCATGGGTGGCAAATGCCAAAAGCTACGCTTGTGCCCCGACAACCATCGGCTCCACCATGACATGCTTCTCGGCTAAGACCATTTACCTGTGCCTGCAGTTCTAGAGGCTACTACTATAGTACTATGCAAACAAGTCCTTTTTCGCTAAATAATTTTTTGATATAGCACATTCCCGCGGTTTCCATCAACAGTTAATCGCTCTCGAGGAGGCTTTGTTTGGATGTGCCAAACCCGCCCGGGATCCCGGTTCATTTCCGAGGGCGGAAATCCACGGGCCGAACTTCCACGGCCCAAGCTCCGCTCGCATTTGGTCGAATGTCGATCTAATGTGGTTTGTTACTTGGTGTGGGTGCTATTGTGTAATGTTTTGTTTGTTGATACCAGATATTTCTACCACCATGTACCTATCTAAATTGTGGTTGTGAAGCTAAATCGTATACAAGTATACAACTATGTTTGAAGTGTCCTGGTTCGTACATACTCTGCTCGTATACAACTATGCATTTTCAGTTGCCACTTATACTCTCTTTTGTCACCTATTTAGTCTAATCAGTATCAGTATGTCTTGGTCCTACTTTCTCTGAATGCCTGCTAGAGATAGATTTTCTTTTTAACTAATTCACAATATGTTACATTTGCATGTATTAGAAAATGGACACTAGAAAGGAGCTCATTAGGAAATTTATGCTTGAGGAAGAAGAGGACGACGATGAGTTGTTTCTTGTCTTGGTTCCTACTTTGCTTTTATGCCTTTATGACGAAAAAAGACCAGTCCACACATCATCTCTTACCAGCGCTAAAAAAGTTAAGGAGATCTTAGAAGGCCATGAGAGTTGGTGTAGGGTTGAGTTCCGGATGGAGCCAGAGATATTCAGGGCTACATCAGATTTCCTTAGAAGGAAGGGTTTGATGCATGACACAAGGGGCGTTAGTGTCGAGGAGCAGTTAGGGATGTTTATGTACATGATTTCTCATAATGCTAGCAACCAAAAGCTTCAGAAAGCATTCCAACACAACGGTGAAACAATTCATAGGAAAATAAAGGAAATCTTCAATATAGTTCTAGCTCTAACTCATAGGTTTGTCAAGCTCCCAAGTTCGAACCAACCTCACATGAAAATTGTATCGGATCCACGATTTTGGCCTTATTTTCAGGTGAGCCATACACACTAGACGCATAACTTTTCCCAAGATTTTCAAATATTTAATTTACTATGTTTATGCGCAGAACTGCATTGGTGTTATTGATGGCACACATATCCCCATCATTATTGCTGAAGAGAAAGGGAGGCAAATCCCATATGCATTCAACCAGATGATTTTGTTGATGTACCAGAGGGTGACAATAATTATCAAAATGATAGAGTCAAATGCTGGAAGTTCTCTTAGGGATCAAATTGCAACACAAATGTGGGTTGACTACAATCATTGATCATATACGGTTGTGGCTTTGACACTTAAATTATATGATGTGTAATAAGTAGTACATTTCATTTATGTGACTTGTTTCCATATTATGTGGTTGTTTATCTTAAATATATTACTGCACTCTTGTACCATTGGTATTAATATCCTGAAGGTTGTTCATTTCAATATGATGTGGTTAGTGTAGTCATGGCTAAAGAAGGATCAAGGGCCTCATGGAATTTCTCTTATGAGAAAGCTCTTTCCGATATACTATATAACCATAACAACCCAAAGTTCAAAGGACAAAATGGGTGGGTAACAGATGGTTGGAGAAGCATTGTCAGTAAATTCAATGAAAAGTTTCCAACTGCCCATTTCACAAAGCAATAAATCCAAGAAAAAGAGAAGGAGCTGAAAGGGAATTACAAGGCAATACGAGATGCACGAAAACAAAGTGGTACGGGCTGGGACGATTCTTTGTGCATGATTGTTGCTGAACCAAGTATTTGGGATAAAATTATTCATGTAAGACCCTTTACTCCATTTAACTAATAGTATTATTTGTGATGCGTTTTGTTACTAACTATATTCTTTTCTTGCATTCAATAGGAACATCCAAAGGTGAAGAAGTTCCGCAACAAGCCCTTCCCTCTCTTTAACTACCTAGCAGCATTGTATGAATATGAAGTTCAACTACATTGTTTCAATTCATACTTCAATGTTCATTTCATGATTTCCTGATTCTATTAATCATATACGGTCTCATATTTAGTACATCTGTACATGCATGCTAGTATATGTCATGATTTAGATTATTTACCATGAACTTTACATTTATTTCATTGCTTATACGGAAATAGGAAGTATTACAACTGGAGATTTGAATTTCGTATCAATTGAACAAGTAGAGCCTCCAATTGATCAAGTTATCTTCAATGACAATGATGTCCATGATGTTGGCTTAAACCTCTTTTCTACAAATCTGGAAAAGCAAGCAACGTCTAGTGCTCATATAGAAGTCGAAGTAGTGGAACGTGCTCCTTCTACTTCGTCTGGACAGAAAAGAGATGATAATGGAAAAAAGAGAAAGCAAAGTCAAATTGTTGGGGTCCTTGAGAGCTACTTGGAATTCAAGAAGGAGCAAACCAAAAAAAATTCAAGAACTAAATGAAACAACAAGACATAGTCAAAGTGATGATTTTTCTATTGGGAAGTGTGTTGCTGCACTAGAATCAATTGAAGACCTAACGGATATGGAGAAGGCAAAGGCACTACGACTCTTCAAATGTGAGCTGAATAGAGAAATTTTTATCAACACTAAAAATCCAAGTGTTCGATTTCTTTGGATTAAGAGCGAAATTGCTCCATAAGTAAGTTGTCTTTTAATTTTTATTTTTCCATGTTCTTGTTGATTGTTCTTCGCTATCTCTGTATCTAGTACTTTTCAATAACTGCTTATAATAATGCACATAACCGAACATATTTGAGATGCTGGCTCCAATATTTGGTTCATTTAGAGATTAATAAAATAGATAAGTTCCAGTTTGTCGGTACATGTGATTATTATAGGACCTATAGCAGATCTCCAGTGTGTTACATGACTTAGCAAACATCCAATGAGATGCTTGCAGACCCAGTTGCACTCTTTGGCTCATTTATGGCTTAATAACACTTGGAACTGATATTTAATGATTAGAGAGTAGTATCCTTTCATATGTTTCATACTTTTAACTTTGAAGGCAAACCAATATTTTAAGCACCCAAAGTTTTGATTTCCTCGAAGGGTGCCACAGAAATTCTGCCTTTTCTTAAAAATCCAAGAGAGTAGAAGATTGAAACCAGTTTCTTGGGCCAAGTTGTTCTTACCCCTACTGCCGTTAGGTTATTTGTCAATTAATTTGTGTGAATGTAGCTGGATCACACATTTATACCTTTTGCCGTTTAAAAAGCCATACACCAGTGTTACCCTGTGACCTGATGCATCGGCGCTAAAATAGTCATTTTGTCATGGTCAAATCTATTGGCCCTTCTTGTTAGTGTCGATTCTTTTGATCTCTCTGGATCTGGGGTTCTTGGTTTTGGATCGGGTCCGAGAGTGACCGAGAGAGAGAGGGATTACCGTCGTGCGTAGATGAGGTAGGGTTGGCCATCGCGGATCGTCCTTGAGAGCGATGGTCAGTGGAGAGGTCCGAGGCTCCACGGCGGTGGCGTGTCCCGAGCGGAGGCGAGATCCCTGGTGGTGTGGCCGGCGGTAGTCGGTAGAGGCGGCGGTGATCCAGCGATGGGCTTCCCGTCACTTGCTGCGCCCCCTCTTAGATCGGTCTAGGGTTTTGTCCGGGTGGGGTTTGCGGCTACGTCGAATCTCGTCGTTCGTGCCACCGGCCCCCACCCCTTTTATAGCCTTGAGCGACAGGCCCATCGACCATGAATTGGTGGGCGCCTCGATCGAGGCGCGAGGCATTTGGTCAGTTGGGCCAAATGCCTCTGGAGATCATTCTAACATTCTCCCTTGATCTCATTCTATACTTTATCTTTAATTGCTTTTGACTTTACTCATTCCATCACGATTAGTGCATAGAACATGTCTCATCGTCACGGTCAATCGCCGATAGATTCAACACTACAATACACCTCCTGCTCAAATAGTTACTTTAATCTTTTGGACCATCTTATAGTCCAGAATCATAGACTTTCCTTAAACCCATGCCGACTATATGTTCTCTCGAACACGCTGGGTGGTAAGCCTTTAGTAAGCGGATCCGCTAACATCTTTGCGGTACTTATATGCTCAAGACTTATAATTTGATCCCGAACTTTATCTTTCACAACATAGTACTTTATGTCAATGTGTTTGGCAAAGACCACTTGACTTATTGTTGTGGGCATACATTATCATGGGTTCATTGTCGCGAAGACAACTTAAGTGGTCTATTGATGTCGTCAACCACTTTTAAACCGGTATGAACTTCTTTAGCCGCTCACCGCCCGTAGCCTCATAACATGCTACAAACTCGGCATACATTGTGGACGATGTAGTGACGGTTTGCTTTGAGCTTTTCCACGATATAGCTCCTCCAATGAGAGTGAACACATATCCGGATGTCGACTCTCTATCATCTCCCGCAAAATCGAATCAGATACCCCACTATATGGAGTAAATCGATCTTCAGATGTCATCATGAGGCCTTTTGTTCCTTGCAAATAACGCAAGACTTTCTTTATCAATTTCAATGTTCTATTCCGTGATTGCTCGAATCGCCAAGTAACCCAGAACAAAAGCTATGTCGTATGCAGTACACTTGAGCATCTTGTAAGCTTCCGACAATTGAAGCATATGGAACCGCTTTCATTTGATCGATCTCATCTCGGTTCCCGGGCATTGAAAATCCCCATATCCGCCCTTGACTATAGGTGCGGTGAAGGACTACATTTATGCATCCTAAATTTCTTTAAGACTTTCTCTATGTATGTCTTTTGTGATAGTCCCAATATCCCTTTGTTTCTATCCCGGTGAATTTCGATCCCTAGAACGAACGAAGCTTCACCAAGATCTTTCATATCAAAGTTTGAGGACAAAAACTTCTTTGTCTCCAGTAGCAGACTGACATCACTACTAGCCAGTAGGATATCATCCACATACAGGATTAGGAAGATAAACTTCCCATCTTTAAACTTTGTATAGACACAGTTGTCCTCTACATTCTCTTTAAAGCCAAATTTTCTTATTGTACTGTCAAACTTCAAGTACCACTGTCTTGAAGCTTGCTTTAACCCATAAATCGATTTCTTTAGGCGGCATCCCATTCTTTCATTTTCTTCCATGACAAAACCTTTTGGTTGTGCCATGTAAACATTTTCCTCCAAATCCCCATTAAGAAATGTCATCTTTACATCCATCTGATGTAACTCTAAATCATAATGTGCTACTAATGCCATTATGATTCTGAAGGAATCTTTACATGAGACTGGAGAAAAGGTCTCATTGTAATCAATCCCTTCTCTTTGCGTAAAGCCTTTTGCCACAAGTCGCGCTTTGTATCTTTCTACATTCCCTTGGGAGTCAAGCTTTGTTTTGTAGACCCATTTACAGCCTACTGTTTTGGCTCTTTTAGGAATAATTTTCAAGTCCCAGACTTTATTAGCCTTCATGGACCTCATTTCCTCTTCCATGGCTTCAAGCCATTTTGATGAATTTTCGCTTCTCATGGCTTCTTCAAGTGAGGTGGGGTCATCCTCCATTTGAAATTCCTCTGTTTGATAAATCTGATAATCATCAGAAATAGCTGATCTTCTTACTCTTTGAGACCTCCTCGGGGCCTCCATATTTGGTACATCTTCTTTGAGGTCAGCTGTTGCTCCCCTCATTTGTGGCAATGGGTTCTATAGGATCTCAAGAACAGGTTCCTCATTCTCATTCATTATTGCCACAGGGAGGAACAATAACAGTCTTGGCACCACAAGATCTTGTATCGCTTGGTCAATGACAGCAGTAGTGAGAATAGTGGCTCTTGAATCATCGGAGTGGGCACATATACCCGCTTCTCTTCAAGATCAATCTCTCGAGCTACCATGCTCCCCCTCATCATTTCATCCTCTAAGAAGACAGCGTGTCTCGCTTCTACAAACTTTGTATATCCGTCTCGACAAGAGAAACGAAAACCTTTTGACTTTTCGTGGTAGCCAATGAAATGGCAACTTCATCGCTTTGGGATCTAGCTTCCCAAGGTTTGGGTTAAATACTTTAGTCTCAAAGGGACTCCCCACACACGTAAGTGGTTAAGTGAGGGAACTCTTCCTGTCCACAACTCGTACGGTGTTTTGGGCACCGACTTACTAGGCACTCTATTGAGAATATGAATGACGGTTTTTAACGCCTCCATCCATAAACTCAATGGGAGTGTGGAGTAGCTCATCATGCTTCGCACCATATCCATCAGGGTACGGTTGCGTCTTTCAGCTACTCCATTCTGCTGAGGTTCGCCCGGTGTAGAATACTGGGCTACTATGCCATTTTCTGTAAGAACCTCGCAAAGGTCCGTGAACTTGTCCATATGGGGTATGTCGACCGTAGTACTCCCCCCACGATCAGATCGAACTATCTTAATCTTTAAATCGTGTTGGTTTTCAACTTCAGTTTTAAATATCTTGAATTTATCCAAGGCTTCATTTCTTTCTTTGATTGGATAAATATATCCATAACGGGAGTAATCATCCGTGAATGTTATGAACGAGTCATATCCATCCACACTTTTCACAGGAAAAGGACCACAAATGTCTGTGTGAACAATTTGTAGAACTCATGTGCTTCTTTTGGCGTCTTTCTTAATTTTCTTTACATATTTTCCTTTAATGCATTCTCTGCATTGTTCTAAGTCTGAGAACTCTAATAGAGGAAGGATTTCATTCTTAACTAGTCTTTCTATTCTCCCCCTCGAAATATGGCCTAAACGACAGTGCCATAATTTCGACGATTCATTATGAGTTCTCTTTCGTTTTCTGTTTACATTCGTAGACGAGGATTCAATCACTTTCTCGCACGCGACGTTCCCATTATCGCATACGACATTCACTTCATCACACAATGATAACAAATAAAGCTCATTTTGTAATATGGCAAGACCAACATATTCTTTATTAAATATTATTTGCACTTGCCATTTCCAAAATTACAATCATAACCATCTTTGTCCAAATTGGAAACACTAATCAAATTCCTCTGTAATGAGGGAACAAAAAGAACATCTCTAAGTAAAAGATTGGAGCCATTAGCTAACTCTAATGAAAGATCGCCAACGGCTTCAACTTCTGCTTGGACTCCATTTGCGACTTTAATGCATCTTTCGTTTCTTTGCGTAGTCCTCGTCGAACGGAATCCCTGTAAGGAATTAGCAACATGAACAGTTGTTCTGAGTCAATCCACCAAGTGGATTTGAATATTGCACATACAAGCATTCATTTATGAAGGTAATAATGTTCTCACCTTTCTTTGCCATTATCATCTTTAAGTAATCGTGATTCTTTCTTGTAGTGTCCGGTCTTCTTCAAATGAAGACACCGATCTTTGTCTACAACAAATTTATTACGTTGAGGCCGATGGACGAGGCTTTTCCTTGTTCCTTGAGAAGGAGGTATCAAGAAGTGCTTTTTCTTGTTATCCTTCACATAGTTGATAGATCCACCATGTGAGGATTTAATTCTTTCCTCCTCTTGAACACACATAGCTATGCACTTTTCTAAGTCCCATTTATCTGGTCGCATGTTGTAATTGACAACAAAAGTGTCAAACTTTTCTCGCAATGAAGCAAAAATCAAGTGAATAAGGAACTCATCCTTGAGTGCCAAATCCATTGGTTTAAGCTTGGATGCCAAGTTGCTCATCCTTAATATGTGTTCTCTTATTCCACCGCCACCACCGTAATACCTTTACATCACAAGTCGCTTAATCACCGTGTGTAGCATATGTCTTTGAAGAGCCATGGCCGACTCTTTATTTTATCAAGGTATTCGTGATGAGTGTCACGATGCGATTGAGCCCACAATTGCGAGCTCAATCGTATTCTTTATCACGACCATACATTTCTTGTTGGTCAGGGTCCATTTCTTATGCTCTAGGTCATAAGACATCTGTAAGGGAGCGTGATCCTCTGTCTTTTCGACAAGCAAGATCATCCTCATTTTGATCCTCACCGGTGCCATAGGCTCGATGGGTCGTCTTGAGTGAGGACCCACCCACCTCACTAAGATAAATACTAAGTCTATCTTTTTCTTCCACTCTCCATAATTATCTCCTTTGAGAGTGGGGATCTCTCTGATACAACCCATCAAGTTGTATCCTCCTGAAAATTTAGTTCAAATAAAGTGAGAACGAAACATGAAAAAATATATGCCTTATTTCCAACGTTGGTCAAAAAATACGACATACAATTAAATCAATTATATCTATACATTAAATCTATATCACCGCTAGCGTAAATAGAAACAATGCATAAAAAATATCATTTAAAATTATAATACTGTTATTATCAACTTTAGTCAGAAAATAACAATATCATAACTTACAACAATTCTTAAAAAATTAAATTCTCCCGTTGGTTTGAATTTAATTAAAAAGAATTAATCAATATTAACTTTTGCAGCGGAAACAATAAAATATTCAATAATTCATTCTCAGAAGCATTATAACTATACACATTTAATCTCTGAAAAAAAATAACACGTTGGTGCAAAATTTACAGAGATTTTATACAATTTTTTTTTAATTGAAATTCATTCAAAAAATACTTCTGAAAATAAATTCAATTCAATTTTCTGAATTTTACTGTTCATAACCGGCCGAATTTACTGTTTAAACCGGCCATTTGGCCCGTTACTGTGCCTCGGCCCGGCCCACAACCGGTTAGGGTTTCCTTGAGACGATTTCAGCCGTCGGATTCACATCCGACGGCCGATTCAACGATCCGCGCGATCCGCGCGATCCGCTCAAGATCGCTCGATCTCACCGCTGATTTGCATCGGACGGTGGAGCGCTTCTGGCCGAACAAAACCGCGCGTCGCGGTCGCCCCCGAAACCCTAGCTCATTCGATTCCTTCGCTCGTCTCTCTCGCTCCGTTCTCTCTCCCTCTCTTCTCACCAGAGCGGCGGAAGAAAACCCGGAGAAGAAGAAGACGCGGAAGAGAGTCGCCGCCGCCGCGGGCCCTCTCGCCGACGCGCGCGTTCCCACGAGAGGGAGCGCACCGCCGAGCGGCTCCGTGTCGGCGGCTCGGCCTCCGTGACGCGCGTGCGTCCGATCGCGGAACCTCGGCCGATCTTCCGAGATCCCGGCCGCTTTGAGCCCCGGCGAGCCCATGGCTCGCCTCGACCCTCCCTACTCCGTAAGACCCAGAGAGCGTCCGGCGTTTTAGATCCGGAGTTCTAGGGTTCTAGGGTTTCGGTTCTTTTCTTTTGGATCTTTTCTTTTGGATCTTTGCCGTTGAGGCTCTGATACCATTGTTAGTGTCGATTCTTTTGATCTCTCTGGATCTGGGGTTCTTGGTTTTGGATCGGGTCCGAGAGTGACCGAGAGAGAGAGGATTACCGTCGTGCGTAGATGAGGTAGGGTTGGCCATCGCGGATCGCCCTTGAGAGCGATGGTCGGTGGAGAGGTCCGAGGCTCCACGGCGGTGGCGTGTCCCGAGCGAGGCGAGATCCTCGCGTGGTGTGGCCGGCGGTAGTCGGTAGAGGCGGCGGTGATCCAGCGATGGGCCTCCCGTCACTTGCTGCGCCCCTTTTTAGATCGGTCTAGGGTTTTGTCCGGGTGGGGTTTGCGGCTACGTCGAATCTCGTCGTTCGTGCCACCGGCCCCCACCCCCTCTTTTATAGCCTTGATCGGCGACAGGGCCCATCGACCATGAATTGGGCCGACGCCTCGATCAGACGCGAGGCATTTGGCCGTTGGGCCAAATGCCTCTGCGGGAGATCATTCTAACACTTCTCAGTTTAGAACAAAAATTCCCTATTATCCACTTTTGCAGTGGCATCATAGAAAATTCCCTAATTTCCACCTTTGCAATGGCATCACATGAGTCAGCATATATACCCTACAGCTGTTTATGAATTCTCTCTCGAATTTGCAGATGATTGTTCGGTTTATTTGCTCCCAACAGTTCTGTTTATTTCTTCTTTTTCTTCCATTATGGTTCATTACCATTCACTATTTCTTCTGTGTTTGTATCAGATGCTGGTGGTGGAGGTGAAGTTGACCAGTGCCTGTTTTGGGTTGGATCTGGATTGCGGGTGGATCAGTGATGGATCAATGTTACTGCTACTTAGTTACTTGTTTTGAAATACTTATAGGACAATGTTACTGTTGAAATATGTATTATCATACTTTGATCGTCTTGTATAAATTCTTGTGTTCTTTCATTTTGAATGCGTGGATGTTTGGATCTGAATGAATGGTGCAAATTTTGTGAATAATTTTTTCTTGAATTTTCCTGGAATTTTTCTGATTTTTTTATGCTTGGGATTTTCATCACTATGTCTTCCAAACGATGGCAGAAAATATTTTCGCAGAGGGAATATTTTCCCAAAAATTTGAAGGAAATTTCACATGTCCTTCAATGTCCTCTGGCATCCAAACAAGCCTAAAGGACAGCGGCATCCCTTCCCTTCTCTTTGCGTTGCGTTGCGTTGCTTTGCTTTGCCTCCGATCAAATTCTTTCCCTCCACTCCGTTGCTTCCCGACCAAGTCTTCAGCTTCCTCTCCTCGCCCAAAAGCAAAGGATCCCAAGTTTCCAACTCGGTCACAGCCGAGCCGCCGAACAAACACGTCCTCCGGAACCCAAGAACCGAACAAACAATCGCGCAAACCTTGCTTGCTTCTGCAATGGCGGACACGGTTCCAGCACAGGCTAGATTGAGTGGTGGTAGTGATGTTTCCGCAAGGTTGCAGCAGGTTCTCGCGCTTTTGTTCCCTTCCAACTTCGCCGCGAAGGCGGTGCTGTTCGCCGTCGTCGTGGCGCTGCTGCCGCTGCTGCCGACGAGCCAGGCCCCCAGGATTTGGGAGCTGCCTCACATCCTCCTGCTCGGCCTCGTCATATCCTACGGCGTTTTTGGCCAGAGGAACGCCGATGCCGAGGTGGCCGCCGTGGCTGCTGTCAAGCCCGTCGACGACGAGTCGGTGGAGTCCTACGTCTCCCAGATGATGCAAGGCTCGCTTGTCTTTGAGGACAACGACGGCGACTGCGACGGCGGTGGTGCCAAGGACGGCGTCCAGGCGTGGAGCTCTCAGTACTACCCAGACGACCCCCTCGTCATCGTTGCCGACACGGGGAGCAACAACGGCGAGGGAGATCCGAGCGAGAAGCCGCTTCTCCTGCCGGTGAGGAAGCTGAAGCCTGCGGCCGAAGAATCCGCAGCACTAACAGGGGATATCAGCGACGGCATTGAAGAAGAAGAAGCAGAGTTCCTTGCCCCCAAGGCAGGATACGGCGGCGTGCGCGAGCATGCCATCCCTTCGCCGTCCTCTGTCCTCGACGCCGACCTGACCCTCTCCCCGTTATCGCCGCCTCCGCTTCCGCCGCCGTTTCTTAGCCGTGAACGCAGCCTCAGGAAGGCCAAAGCAAGAAGTTTCAACGAACACGGAGTCAGAAACATGAGCATGAGCGGAAGGGTGGGCTTACAGAGCAGCGTCGGCAACAAGTTCCGGTCCAACTCAGCGATCCAAGCAACGAGGAGTACTTTCGCCGGCTACGATGGGTTGGATGAGATGGTTGCAGCGTCGGACAGCTCGTTCAGCAGCGATATGGTTACCGACGGCGGCGATGACAACGACAAGGAGGAAGACAACTACGAGGAAGAGGAGGAGGACAACTCGTGCGACGAAGAGCTGTTTGAGTTGGCGACGAGGCCGGGGCCGGAGGCAGAGGAGGACGAGGTGGATAGGAAGGCCGACGAGTTCATAGCCAAGTTCAGGAAGCAGATTAGGATGCAGCGGGCTGAGCCGGGCAGGAGATGAGCGAACACGGAGGCGCCATCAGGCAATGCGTACGTCTGAAGAAGTGCCTACTGCCTCATTGCTCGCCCCGTAGCATGTGCTCGGATTTCCTCATGTGTAATGCAGTGCTTTTTTATGTTTCTTCTTCTTTGTTTGGGTGTCTGATGTAATTAGAACCCGAACAAATGGTGTAAATGAATGGAGCCGGGGGTATCACTGTTCGTTCAGTGTGAGCTCCGTAGCATTTGATTTGCCTGCTCTGCCTTTTATGGTAGAAAAGAAGCCTAGTATTACTTTTTTTTAGAGTGTACGAGGCAGAAGCCTAGAAGAACTAGAAGCTTCGTTTTTGGGAGGTTCCACAGAACGATGGAGTTAAAACCTTAAGCCCACCTGAACGTGACGACCAAGAAGATCCGAGCCGAGATAAGACGAAACATTAAGACCAAAGTTCCGTTTCGTGCGTATTTTGCTTCGGCAACCCAACATTGGATTCTCCCAAGTCTGCCCAATTTTCAGTTGGGTTGTGTATTGTAAAGTTGCTCGAAAATTTGTTAAATTTCAGTAAATTTTTCTAACCATTGAATCTAGTATTATGTATAAAGTTTGTATTCATTACGAGGACAATGAGTCAATATATATATAAGTACAGATGTGGTATATATATGTAAATTACTCATTATACAATACTTATCTAACACACCTCCTTTAAACTTATGGTAGATCAACAACATTAAGTTTGGAGAGATAGAAACTGTGCTGAGCTATGGTCTGCGCCTTCGTGAAGAAGTTTGTCAACTAAAGTTCTGAAGGCACATACTGAAAAGCAATAATCTAGTCCTCCACCTGTGTCCGCATGTAGAAAGCATCAACACCAATATGCTTTGTAAGCTTATGTTTCATCGGATTTGTAATAATGCTAATAGCCACTGTACTGTCAGACGAAAGGGGGGTGAGTGATGAAACAGAAACACCAAAATCTTCAATTAACCACCGTATCCAAGTAACCTCTGCAGTCAACAAAGTTATAGCTCGCAACTCTGCCTCAACACTCGAACGAGAAACTGTTGTCTACTTTTTAATCTTTCAAGCAATGAGAGAACCACCAAGAAAAAACACAATAGACAGAAAGAGACCGGCGATCAGAGTGATCACTAGCCTAGGTAGCATCAGAATATACCTGAAGCTGTAAAAAGTTGGAACAAGGGAAAAACATGCGACGAGTGATAGTTCCACGAAGATATCGTTGAACACGAAGAAGATGACTATAGTAAAGCTGAGTGGGAGCCGAAACAAACTGACTCAAGACATACACAGTGTACGAAATGCTAGGACGAGTAACACCCAGATAAACAAGACTCCCAACAAGGTGACGATAGCGAGTAGGATCAGTGAGAGGCTCACCATCAGTGGACCGAAGATAAGCATTAAGCTCCATGAGAGTCTCAACGGTGTGCTGATCTATAAGAGAAGCACGATCAAGAAGATCCTAGGTATACTTTTCTTAGGACAGATAGAAGCTTTCAAGCGTAGAAATAACCTCAATCCCAAGAAAGTAGCGAAGACAACCCAGATCAAACATGAGAAACTGCTCATTAAGATGCTCCTTGACAAAAGTGATGTACTAAGAATCATCTCTAGTAATGATCATATCATCAACATATAAAAGGAGAAGCATCCGACCATAAGGCGAAGTGTGAATAAAAAGAGTAAAATCATGAGCACTGGCAGAGAAACTAACTGCAGTGACAACAGAAGAGAAACGATCAAACCAAGCACGATGGGCTTGCTTGAGCCCGTAAAAAGATCGGTGGAGACGACAAACCATCGAAGGCAACAAACTATACGCTCAGGAACAGAATACCCCAGTGGTGGCTGCATATAAACCTCCTCACACATCTCATCATTGAGAAAGACATTCTTGATATCAAGCTCAGAGATGGACCATGCCCGAATAGACACCACAGCAAGAAGAATACGTATGGTGGTCATATGAGTCACAGGAGTGAATGTCTCATCATAATTACGACTATACTTTTGTTGAAAACCACGTGCCACGAGACGGACCTTGTAGCGCTCAAGAGAACTATCAGGGTAAGTCTTAACCTTGTGGATCTATTTGCACGTGATAGGAGTAACACGCGCGGGAAGAGGGACAAGATCCCACGTGCTAGTACGCTCAAGGGCAGTTGTCTCCTCTGCCATCGCATGCTGCTACTCCTGATGAACATCAGTGTTACGGTAAGAAGTCGGTTTGGCAAGAGCCGCTAAACAAAAGCACGCAGGATGCCAAATAGACTGACGATCACAAAGAGCATATCGAGAAGGAGAGGCCAAAGAAAATGATCCATCAGAAGAAGATGACGTATCAGGGGAAAACTCAACTCACGAATGACGAGTATAGTTGAGAGGATAAGAAGGAACAAGGCCAGGAGGAGCCTCTGTAGAGGGTGGTAGTGGCGAAAGAGACGGTGGAGGAGGCACCAGACAGGACAGGCTGTGATGGAGGTGTGGTGACTATGGGAGCGGCAGAAAAAGTCAAGAATGAAAGAGAGTCGACAAGAGATGCTAGAGTGGTGGAAGGAGAATGACGAGAGTAGAAAGAACGAGACTCATCAAAAGTGATGTCTCGAGAAACCTACATCCGTCGGCCAACAGGATCCCAACAACGATATCCCTTGTGCTCACCACTATAGCCCAGAAAAACATGATCCACGGACTGAGCGGTCAGCTTGGTGCGCTCATGAGGGGTAAGAAGAACATAGCACACAAATCCAAAGAAACGAAGACTAGAATAGTCAGGAGGCTTACCACAGAGACGCTCAACTGGGATCCCACCATGAAGAGTAGAAGAAAACTGAATATTAATAAGGAAAGTGGTAGTAGAAACAGCCTCAGCCCAGAAGTGTGGTGGGACAACAGAAGCAAGTATAAGAGCACGGGCTATCTCAAGAAGATGACGATGCTTCCATTCAGCCACACCGTTCTAGGTATGAGCACCAGGGCAAGAAAACTAAGATAGTGTGCCCTGCTCAGCAAGAAAATCATGAAGAACTCCTGACAAGTATTCCCCATCAGAGTCAGCATGAAAGACACGAATAGGATAATCAAACTGAGTGTGGATCATGGTGGTAAAAGTCTTGTAGATGGATAAAACCTAACTACAAGACGACATAAAGTATATCTATGTGTGGCAAAAAAATCATCAATAAAAATTATATAATATCGATGACATCCTTTCGAAACAAAAGGAGCCGGACCCCATACATCAGAATGAACAAGATCAAAATGACGCTGTGACACTGACTCACTGGAAGGATAAGAAAGTTGAAGTTGTTTACCAAGCTTACAACTCTGACAATTTAGGAAAGCATCACCAAACACATATCCTAAAAGACAATAATGAAGTAAAGAAGATAGACGCGACCCATAAAAATATCCCAAACGATGATGTTACTGAGCAAAAGACGCAGTGAATGATACAGCAGAAGCGGAGGCGACAAGACTGACAAGGGCAGCGGAAGGAAGCCAAAGCCAATCAAGCTCCCAAAGACGTCGTGAGTCATGGCGGCGATGGCCAGTACCAACCATAGTCCCCGTGCGGCGATCCTGAACAGAACAAGAATCAGAATCGAGAATAACACGACAATCATGATCGGTGAGCTGACCAGCAGATATGAGTTTCGTTGTTAGTTTGGGAACATAAGAAATAGCGGGAACATGAATGGAGGAATTTGAAAGAGTGCCTCGTCCTACGACAGAGAGAGAAGTATGATCTGTTGTCTGAACAGTGATAGGATTAGCTAAAGGATCAATAGAAGTGAGACTCTTTGAATCAGATGTCATATGAAAGGAAGCACCAGAGTCAAGAATTCAAGGTGATATATCTAAGAAAAAAGCAGAAGGTGGTCTCTCACTAGAAGACTGTGCAATAGAACCAGTAGAACCAGACAGTGTGAGAAACTCCTGAGAATCAGAAATACTAGAGCTCCTCTAAGAGGAGGAACCACCAGTGCCCTTCAGAGGATGGACACCACGTCATAAATCATTCTTCTACTTGTAGCAGAACTACCCCACATATCCATGCTTGTTGCAATAGGTGCAATAGAGTCCCTTACCAATAGCAGCTGTCACTGGTGAAGACACAACTGGTGATGGAGTAGCTGTAGCGGGTGTGGAAGCTAGAGTTGCTGCCAGAATCAAAAGAAACGACTGGAATGGTAGCAGACCCGCAACACAAAGATGAATCTCCTCAGTAAGAATAGCTGCAAGGGCCTCCAACAAAGTCACACGAGGGTATTTGTGCTAGTAACTGAGCACAAGTATGCTCATACGCAGCCCGAAGACGTGTCAAGAAGTCGTAGATGCAACAAAACTACATGTGAGACTGCTGACGCCGACAACACTGACAAGTGTGGCAAACATCCGGCCCCAAAGAGTCAATTTGACGCCATACCGTAGACAACTGGATATAGAACTCGTCCACAGTGGCATCTCCCTGCTGCAGCGACTGCTTCTGACGCACACCAGAAAGATACAAGGAATCGTCAGACGGCTCGTAGCGGTTGCTCAGATGCTCCCACATTAACTGTGTTGAGGCCAAGCCAACCACATCCCCAGTGAGATGCACTTCCATGCTAGTAACTAAAATAGCAAAGACACGGGCATCCTCATCAATCCATATCTTGTAGGCAGTATACTGAGTCTGAAAAGTCTCCATGACATCCTCAAAAGCATCATATATCCCTTTACGAGTATCTTCGGAAGTATCCTTCGGGAGCACGGGCTCAACAGATGGAACAGGGCAAGGCGGATAAGACAACTCGCCAATGAGAAAATTCCAAAGACGCGTACCACACATATAGAGGTGCATGTGCTGAAACCAGTCCCGATAATTGAAACCATCGAAGATCACTAGGCAACGAGGAACAGAAATAGTGTCCATTGGTAGGCTGTGCTGGACGGCGCAACAAAAAGAGACAACGAAGTCTAACATGCGGCACTGGACGGCGCGGCGGTTAGAACGATGTACTGAATTTTTTTCTTTTCTTTCATTTTTATTCTTTTGAGCCAATCATTTAAAAAGACCGAATGCTCGCTCGGCACAGCACAAAACACGCACGGGGAACCTAGGGTTCCCCCTTGGCGATGGCGCAAGTGGCGGTGGCAGCTCGGTCGCGGCGGCGACCCAAGTGGAAAACAAGCAGCAGCGGCAGCCAGAGCAACGGCTGCAGTAGCAGCGATGGTCGGGCGAGCTACGAGCAACGAGGAGGCGACCTCACTCCAGATCGAGGCGGTGAGCGACAGTGTCAAGCGATGAAACGAGGCCTATCGCCGCGACCCCGCGGAGGACCGAGCGGCACCGGAGCAGAGGCGGCGTCGGGCGATGAAGACAACAAGGAGGCCTGGATCCAGCGAGATCCGAGGCGACGTCGGGCAATGAAGACGACAAGGAGGCCTGGATCCAACGGGATCCAAGGACAATGACGACGAGTACAAACACAAATAGATCAAGCTCGATGACAGTGAAGCATGGTGGCAAACCCAGGCGGTGAACGGACGATAAAACAAACCCTAGGTATGGCTCTGATCATGATGCCATGTTATGAATAGAGCTTGTATTCATTATGAGGCTAATGGGCTAATATATATACAAATACAGGTGTGGTATATATGCAAATAACCCATTATACAATACACATCTAACATCTAGATCCAACCACTCACACTGCTCCCTCACTTCGTGTATAAACCCACCCCTTCCCTACCTCTAACCCTCACTCTGCTCCCACCTCACCCCTAATAGTCGTAGCCGACCCCACCCCTCCCTCGCAACGCCTCCCACTGCCTCACCATCGAGGCCCTCTGACCAACTCCTCCCATCGCCGTTGCCCTCCCACGCCCTAACCACCCGGCGCACCGCTCGTCTTCCTCCTCTGTGACAAATCGCCCATACATCGTCATTGTTCCTCCTTTCCGGTGAGATCCCTCCATGTCGCTCTTCTTCCTCATCACTCATCTCCGGTGACTACATCCGCTGGATCTGCCACCGCCTCCTAACGCTCTCATTCGTGTTTCCTCCCGTCAACCACCGCCCCATCTCCCTCTAAGCTCGGGCTTCGGTGAACCCAAACCCTAACTGGTGAACTCTGAGCCCTAACCTAGTGGGCGGCGGTAGACGGCGACGTTGGAGAGGAGAAAAACAAGCTCATCAAAGCACAAATTGCAATGCAAGATCCAATGGTAAGAAAATCAACTGAAAGTTAAGAGATTTTCAGTTGTTTGTGCATTAGCAAAACCGTTTCCAGTTTGTTTTCCCATAACTCCCCTGACACATGCAACCACCCAACCCAACCCAACGACCAATATCTTTACTACTTAAAAAGAATGTAGTGGTGGTGAATGATGTATTCTCTACTTCCCTCCCCTCAACAATATTTAGCGTCGTCATGTGGGCCCAACAATCACACCCTCTCGTGTCTCATCTACGTCAGAGCGAGCCGCCGTGTGAGCCAGTGCTTCTCTTGCGGTTCCTTATCTTCCCCACCCATTCCGAACAAACTACTCAGAATAAATCTCTTAACAACCCAAACAAACTCATCTCATCTCCAACTATATCTAGGCCTACATCCAATTTGAGTTTGGCTGGCGCATGTTGCTCACCATGACACCGCGATTTCACTACTGCTCACAGACCAAGAGCCCCGCAATGACGTCGTCGTCGTTGCGAGTGTCGGCGAACTCAAAGCCGCAGTGGCATTATGAGCTCTCAGCGAAGTTATCTGGCGGGCCGACACCAAAAGTGAGCCGGTTGGCAATGAAACTGAGTTGGTCACCCACGCGGTCGACCTATTTGATGTTGATCTAGATGAACAATACCTTCACCCTTACGCTCTCTAGTGCGCAAATCGACTAGGACCATGCTATCCCTGCGATGCGGTGGTTGTATCGGAATATGTACAGGTCACTGACACGGAACACACAATCACCGTCACCATCACTGGAGAAGAACACCTCGAATGAGCCATCTTGGCAGAGCACTTATAACTGCACAAAGGTGCGGTAGGAGAAGAACACGACAACTAGGGCGCATGCAGCATGGCCAGGGACATGGTGCGCGGGCGCAGCCAGTGGCGTATGTCGACAGAGATCAAGTATTCCCACACAATATCCTTGTCCTATGCAGATATTCTTCGAGGACAACATATACGACGGCCTGCGTGAGATCTACCTATTCTTTCATTAAATGTTAAGGTATTAACCACATACATGATGTACATGACTTTCAGAATTAATCTATGATTAGTTAAGATATGCATATTTATAGTTGTGCAGCCATGCAAGTTATAATTTAATCTCATCGTTGCAATGCATAGATGCATGCAAGGGCAGCAACGAACCCAAAGGCATGCAACAGACCGAGACTGACAGCGACGAGTGAACGTATTAACGTAATATGCTTCTTTCCGTAGTAAAGCACAGGAATTGAACTAGTTGCTCAAAACGTCCGCTCGGCACGGACCCATCCGGTGGTAGCCCTACATCCCACCACGGCACCACCCACCCGCTGCTACCGTGCTACCATCGTGGCATGGATCTCGTCTCGTGCGCCGGGCGCGGCGCCTTCCACGAGTGAATCCGCATTCCACGACGTGCCGCTCCTGGAGACACCGCGCGTGTGATGACGCCATACACGTCCGTCGGGAACCACGCGCCGACGGACTGCGCACGCCGTTACGCTTGCGTTCGAACTGTGCAGGTTCTTCTTGCCGATGCCCGCAGCCGAAAGGAAACGGTGTTTTTTTTGCGTGAAAATGCAGAGGACACGGCGTTTGATGTATTATCACCGTAGTGTAACGACTAATGGAGGAACTTCTCGAAAAAAAATTTGCAGCATTGGCATTTTTGCACATGGTATTTGCTATTTGCAGAAATGATCGGCTCTAAACTTTCCTCCCGCCGCCACATTGTTTGTTCCGCATAGCCCACATCACCTCGATCCGCGGTTCCCGCACGGCCTCCGTGAGAGAATGTCCACGTCACCTAGATCCCTCACGACGGCTGTGAGGGAACACCCTCTTGCCGCCACGTGTCCCCCGTTTAGGGTCATCCCTCCATCTGTTTTTCTTTTTTCTCACGGTGGTCGTGCGGGAATGGTGTTATTTTACAAAAAAAAAAAAAGTTCAGAGTCAATTATTCCTATAAATATCACGTGCAAAAGTACCAGTAAAAAAAAAAGAGAACTTCTCCGCCTCGCCGTGATCTCTACTCGAAGCATTGCCGATTACTCAAAAGCAAAAATCGATCGTTTCTTGTTGAAAGACACGAGATAATCCAAGGTTACTTCATCTAAGTTCCTTAGGTAAGGTACATTCGGCTTGTACGCATGTGCGCGCGTCCGTGTCTACTTGTTCGCCGGTGTACCGTACACATCGGTTGCCACTCACGTATCACATTATTCGTTAGGTATACACACGCTAGTTTTATTTAGGAGGTTTATCAAAAACAAGGACGGAGCTTGCTCCACCATGCATGCCATCATTTTGAGCATTATGCCATTTCCAATCTTGCGATGGTCTGTGGGATTGATTGGGTCATCGGGTGGCAGATGCAAGGCCCACATCATCTGATGCTTGACAAAAAGAGCCATCAGAATGTGTCATTGTCCCACAATGCAAAAGTAGCATTTTCTTTTAAAATAAAAAAAAAATAAAGAAGTGGTGATCACAAAAGAGAGAACATATACATTAGTAATATTTAATAATCCTATATCATGAACCAACACATTCCCGACAAGTCCCCAGGTATCAAAATAATAATGTGCAATATGCACACTTCAGCCAACCTTACACACCTAAAATCAGAACAATCGTAACTGTATAGTGAGTATATATAGTACTCCAACTCAGTCATAACCATATAAATTGCTCTACATTACACTGCAATCTAATTCAGATTTCAGAGTTAAGCCCAAAGTTCAGACAAGCCGACCAAACCAAAAAGAAAAGGAAAAGAAGACCTACCCTTCTCACACAACTTTCCTTTCAAAATGGGAAGAATCTCAAGCAAGCCTCCGCACCAGTATACCATACATAGCTCACACACAACACAAAGGAGGCGGCCAGAGAGTCCAGACCAAACTTCACCACCCAAGGAAAAGAACACCAAAGCAAAGCGAAGGGAAGGAAGAGCCCCAAAACACCAAACCCTACCGTACATTCCTCCCCCATTGCTCCCCAGAACCAAGCACACCGCCGCCCGTCTCTCTCCACCTAGAGCGCGCCCAAGCCAAGCCAAGCCAAGAACGGAGCAATGCGCAAGGCAATCATCAATGCCATACTCTTCCCGGTCCTCGCCGTCCTCGTCGCCCTGACCCTCTGCTACCTCATCCGTTGCCGCCACCGGCGCCGCTGGCGGCAGCGCACGGTGCTGCCCTCGCACGGCACGAGGGCCGACCGGCTCCAGGCGGGCGGGTCCAGCGCGTACGGCGCCGGCGGGGAGGAGGCGCTCGTGAGGTTCCCCGGCGGAGAGGGGCTCACGGTGGCCGCGATCCTCGAGGCGCCCGGCGAGGTGGTGGCCAAGTCGGTGCACAGCACGCTGTACCGTGCCGGGCTGAGCGCCGGCGAGGCGGTGGCGCTGCTCCGGTTCGTCCGGCCGTCCTGCGCCGCGGGCGCCGAGGAGGCGGCGGCGGCGGCGCGGCTCCTCGGCGCCGTGCAGCACCCGAACCTCGTGCCGATCCGCGCGATCTACGTCGGCCCGCGCGGGGAGAAGCTGCTCGTGCATCCCTTCTACGCCGCCGGCTCGCTCCGGCGGTTCTTGCAAGGTAGGTCCGTGTGTTCCCGCACGCGTTCGCGCGTGCGCCACCTCGTGCAGTTTCCTTTGCTTTCGAACCAAGTTAAGTTTACTTTCAGTGAGACTAATCACGCGAAATGTTTGTCTAATTATTACTGGAGCTTTTGCAAGCTTTGCTAATTTATGTGCCATGTCATGCCATTTACACACAAAAAAAAGGAAGAAGAAGAAATTTAACTCAAATTTAGATGATTAATTAGCTTGCTCATTTGATTCTGTTTGAAAAGCGTTACAGGCAATAATGCTGCAGGGGTTAAGCAAATTGTTGTGGTGGGTACTATGTAACAGCCTTGCAGGGTGGTTTTTCTTACTTTTAGCCATGTGTCTTCACTGTTACAATTCGTGCTCTTGTCATTAAGTCAACCAGAGCAATGGACAGCTTACAAAGTTTGTAGTAAACTTTTACTGCTTGGTTGTTAGCTAGGACACTTTGCAAAGCATGATCTTCATGTTTCTTAAGGCCATTGATTCACCTGTACTCCTGTAGTAATCTCATTCATTTTTCTGTATTAATTTATGTGGTTTAGTCCTATATCAAACCAAAGCTTTGGGAGAAAGACTTCTTTCCAAACATAGTTAATGGGTTTTTCTTACTGAAGAGAAATGCATCTTCAGGAAGTGTTTTCAAGGCTTCTTTTTGGCGTTAGCATCTTCTGAACTGTTTGCGTTCCCTGCATTTTTCAGCTCTCGTTTTCAGGGGAGTTGTTGAATCGTATTCTTTGGTTAAACTTGTTTTATATGTTGATCCATCAATTGATCACATAGAGAAAGACTCGCAAAGATGATAATTGTCTTTTACACAAAACGATTTATGCAGCTTTTGTTGCCAATAACTTTTGAGGCATTTGTATTTGATGGTAGTCAGGGTTTGAAAATGACAGTTCCAAACGGCCCTCTTGGTTACTCTGTTTCTTGTATGGGTCTCAAGCACCCACTACCCAAAAGTTTCTGGTAGAAATTCAACTATAAATTTTGTACTCCCAAGCTTTACCTGATCTCATCTAGTAGCTGCTTTCTTTTACTTTTTCCGGTTTTATATTTGTACATGATTCGGATGAAAATGGGCGATTCTTTATGCTGGTCAGTAAATTGCTAGTTACTGGTAGTTCTTAAATCATGATAGTCTCTAAATCATGAACTGTTGCATTTTCTGCACTTTCTGACCATTATCTGTTCTTTTTATCCGCAGAGGGAATCGATGATTCACAGAGATGGGAGATAATATGCAAGTTATCTATTGGCATTGTCAAGGGACTGGACCACCTTCACACAGGATCGCAGAAACCGATCATTCATGGAAACCTCAAGACAAACAATATTATGCTTGACGCTGATTTCCAACCCAGGATATCAGATTTTGGCCTCTACCTTCTGCTGAATCCTGCTGCTGCACAAGAGATGCTTGAAACCTCAGCAATGCAGGGTTATAAGGCTCCTGAATTGATCAAGATGAGGGAAGTCACAAGGGAGAGTGATATCTACAGCTTGGGGGTAATTCTGCTCGAGATGCTTGCTCAAAAGGAGGCAGCAAATGTTAGCCCGCCGAATGCCTGTGACATCCATCTGCCTGCCTCTTTCAAAGATTTGGTTCTCGAGAGAAAGATATCGGATGCATTCAGTTCCGGTCTGATCAAACAAAGTAAGAACTCAGGCAAGGAAGAGAATCTTAACGCATTCTTCGAATTGGCAACTGCTTGCTGTAACCCTTCACCATCCTTGAGACCAGATACCAAACATATACTCAAAAGGTTTGAAGAGATAGCAAGATGATGGATATGCGATTTAGAAAGTGTCGGGTTATACTAGCAGGGTAGTATTAGTATTTATAAGTGTATTACCCGCTTGTTATTTCTTGTGCTGAAGCATACAGAGAGTTTGTATTGGGGAATTGGAGCTACATATATGTATAGTTTCCATGCAGCTGAAAAGGAACTAATGTGAACAGATAATGCGGGTCCTTTGGATGAACGAGGCTTTTATATATGATTTTCTTATTTGTATTTTGCATGTCTTGCCTGAAGTGACAATATGGGCATATCATCCTTTCGGTTTTCCATGCATAAGACCGACAGTCTGCTGATGGAATTATGCCGTAATGCTATGATTTATGAAACAAAAAGGTACTGTCGTTTAAGGTTAGCGTTGCAATGATGCCTGCGACCGTACTGCCAACTGAAGAGAATGATTGGTCAAAGATTGTCCCTGGCCTCCTTGGCTAAAGCGCTGTCGAAGGCTTGTCCTATTCCTTGTATCAACCATCGTTCATCTTTCCACAAAACACATTAGCGAGCAAGCAATGAAGTACGTCTACCCTTTTGGAAGCGCCTAGTAGTGACTTCTTGCCAACATCTCTTTACTGTTGGATTGCTGGCCCCAAACCTTCATTTCTTTGCGGACCCAAATCTGTCGACATCAGTAGCACGGCTACCTGCAACGTTGAATCTACCCAACCATGTCCTTTCAAAGCTTTGCTAATGCCAGCCATCCGGCTTTCAGCATCAAATTTGCATGCGAAAATGCAGATATATGATTACTGACTGCAGAATGGTTTACTATTAATCCCATGAATAATATGCCTCACCCGGTCTGAAATTGCTGCTGCTTTTTGTGGGACCTAGATGCCCACCAGAGTGGCAACGAAACAATGACGCGGTAAAATCAGGCTGGTAAGTAATGTTTTTACTGCCTGGCTGCCTGCTCCCAAATTTTCACCCAGGGCTTGGGGCCAAATCTGGGTTCAACGTTCAGTACGTGAAAGACATGTCACGGTCGAAAGAGATCAGGCTTACCATCACCATGTGGGCATATGGTCATCTTAGCTTCTGATGGTGTCAGAAATCGATTCCGCGTGACCCAGTGATATAAACAAGGCATGCCATGTAAACAAATACGGCAATCGTGCCGCAGCAACAACACAGCCATACAAGATAACAAGGGGGTTTACTGATCGTCCCATAGATCACAATAAAAGCTGAAGAATTTCACTAGCCTTTACTTCTCCATGTGCTGCTGTTCCAGGCACGTGCTTACCATCGTGCATTGCGCACACCTCACAAAAAGTCACTTTGCAGTACAGCCAACCAATTTTGACATCCTAATTGTATTACATAAGTTGAACAGAATAGACGTCCATCACTAGACACGTGATGTTTACATGTCGGAGGGATAAATAATCACGACGGCAACGTTGCAATCAAAGGTAGAGCCTTGCGGTATATCCGGAAAAAAAACACTGCTCATAAGTCATAACAAGGCCATACAACATGAACATCGTCGGTGCACGCTTATACACATCAAAATTTCTACATCCCAGACCATTCATCCAAAGTGTAACTTGCATACAACTCACATGTTTGAAGTGATCTGCTACCAGGAAGTGCATAAGATTCACTTCATTGGCGCAAGGATTCAAGAGATTTCACAGGTACTGCCGTAGGCTTTCACCGCTCAGGGTTTCCATCTCTTTCAAAATCTCCTGGGGCAGGGTCTTAACAGGAAGCTCCACATCCTCAAGTAATTCGCCGAGGAATGGGATTGTCTCGGGGAGGAGAACGACGTACTCCTTCAGATGTTGGACCATGTACCTCACAACCTTCAGGCCGAGCATTTTAGGGCGAACTTTGTCACTCCTTGTCTGAATCAGCACCTGCGGTTTTATCAGAGTTGCGAATCAGTTAGCATGAGGGGGAGTGCATAGGAGGACTCAACTATGGCTCTGGGCTCTGGGCTCTGGTTTTTAAAAAATTATGAGATATGTTGGCCCTTTTGATGGGTAACCAAAATCTTTGATTAGTTTAGTTAATGCAACTCTAATTCATGAACTACTAGTATATTGCTTGGTTCCCACCTCATGGTTAAGAGGCTTCCACAGAACATCTGACCGAGCAGTAACTGACATTTGCCCCAAGCACAAAACAAGACTTTCATCAACTTCTTCAACTGATGCAGCATCAGGAACTGATTCAAGAGATTCAGGCGGCGGTTCTACAGCAAACTGAGAAACAATGGGTTTCAAAAGAACCTGCAAACAGCCAAAAAAATGTTGGGATCAATCATAAAATATTGCCAAGAGAAAAATAAAGGCAGGAAGAACGCAGATATGATTCAATAGAACCATTGCCGCTTGCTTGTTGACCAAATCATAATATGATGATACAGAAACAGGGGGAAGTGTCAATGATCCATGTGGGTAGGGAAAAGAAGCAACAAAGACAGTCCAAGTCAATATCACATTTCCTTTCTCAAAGTGGAAATTTGAAAAATAGTGCCGAACCTAAAGGATGCCCTTTCTAACACTTTTTTTGGTGACTTGCAAAAGCATGCTAGATATGAAAGTGAACAGCTCAGAACATGTAAATCTCATATAATAAAAAACTAACCTGGAAATTAGAGGAATCAAGGATCTTCTGGTCATTGTCATAAAGGAAACACTTGTGTAAGGATTTCAATATCAGAGCTCTTAAATTCCACAGTTTTGGTCCCAACAATTTATCCTTCTGTTCGACTTGAGCATCTCCAAGTTTGACCTTCTTCTTTTGCTTGGAATTGATCGAAGCATTATCTTCTGATAGATATTGTACAGATCCCTCAAGTAGATACTTGAAGTAAGGTGTAAACAAGGACCTTCGCAAACAAATGAAATGAATAAGGTTCAAAAAATAAAGAAGAGAAAAGAAAACACAGAAGCAGGTAGTCAACACTAGCATGCTTCAGTGGGAAGTAGTTAAGAACAGCAAACTGCCGTTCAAGATAATGAAACATGGGGAAAATACAGAAGATTAACACAAGACAAAGTTGGATAAACCACAAGCCACCAAATCATAATGAAACATGGGGATAATGACTGCAATCCCCCAATCCAGTTCCCATTGCTAATATAAAAAGCATATATTACTCTGGGAAACTTAACAGGAACCAGCCATAAACCAGTAGATAGCTGGCCTGTTTTACCCTGACATAATTCTTCTGTTTTCTTTCCTTTTTCCCATTAATATTATGAGACATTATTTACAACAAAGAGCAATGAAGTGCCCCAAATTAGCTCAGCATCCGCTCAACTTGGCCACAAATATACAAACTAAATGAAATTGCATCAACACAATATCGTAAGAAAAAATTATACCTCCAACAAGAATTTTCTGGTAGTAGACCAGTCACTGCTGGTTTTAGAAACAAAGTCCATGACTAATATATACTTTTTTTATATTTTGCATCTAATCACCATGTATTTCTTTACAAATCTACTTATTATTACAGTTGGTGTTCACCAAGGATGGCTGACTGGGCATGGTAATTAGCAGGTGTGTGATGTGCCCAGTCACATGCTATACCAATATCCTGCCATCCCAGAATAAACAAGACCGATCATGTCAACAAGAACAGGCGTAAAAAAAGAAAATCTAGCCAGAAGAGGTCATAGTCTATATATATGCTCTGTTGTGGCATTTGGCAAGATTTACTGGGAAAGTACAGTCTATGTAATCTTTGCCCTTTTCTGTTAGCCCTCCAGTGCTCATCACTTTAAATACACATACCCAAAGAAATATAGAGGCAGTAATGACAAAGTAAGCCAGTAATTCAGTTAAAGAATTTTATCAGAATAGCAATATCCAGTGAACAAATCTAGCATGAATGTGGCTGATGAAAATTATGTACAACTTACAAGACAGTACGGAATACAGATACCTGTGTTGTTCAGCGAGCTTGTTGATCAACTTGTAGAAAACAATTGCACGGTCCATACTTCTCTTTGATGTGGGCTGATCAACTTCAGAATCTGCCCATTCAAGAGTGCGAAGGAAAAGAGGCCTAAAAGTGGACTCAGTAAGCTTCATTGTGAGAGTGATGATGGTATACATAATACTTTGCTCCACTATATTTATATTCTTCAAAGAATCCAGATGTTGACGACGGAGATCAAGGGCTAGCAAACAATGTTCATATATTTTTGTATGGTAAGTTCCTACAGCCAACCGATCCATTGTACCAACTAGACTTGCAAGCATTTGGAATGCCAATGACAGGCTTACTTCTCCACATTTGGCAGCACTGGAGTACATATTCAGTAAAGGTGAAAGGATAAGCCGGATCTGCAAAGCCAATAATTCGATTAGATGCAAGTATAAAGCACATTCATTGTCCATCGTATAACCCAGAAAAAAAAAACATGATGTGTTTAGATGAAACATACTGGAACTTTCTAAGTCAGTAGCTTCCGAACATCTGCTGCTTTTGCATCTAGTTTTGTATCCATTTGAGAAGCACATTCAGGATGCAATACCACCAGATCCAGTATTTCTTCCAAATATGGATTAACAAATTCACCAAGCTTTTCGACAATCACTTCGATGGTTGTCAGTACAGATAGCAACATAGTTATAGCTTGGTTAGAAAGTATGGCATCAGTTCTAGTGGAACTATTTCTATATTTTCCACCAGGGCAACATGACACCTGGTGTGATCTTTGCAGCATATATTTCATGATAAATGGGAGCTGAGGTAATGCTTCTGATCCCAGCACATTTATCAGTGAGCCTGCAGTATGAATTAGCCCAGAAGAAGTGACTGCATCACCAGAACTGATGTGATTAATGATTATTGCAAGGCACTTGCTATATGCAGGATTATCATAGGGATATTCTTTCGCTAGTGTTTCAAGTGAAGAAATAGCAGCAATTTTCACCGAAGTGTCTGAATCAACCTCTCTGTCAATCAACTCTAGAATCTTTAAGCACAACTCGCTGAAATAAGGGGCAGAGCTCTTGTCCACTTGGAAGGCGGTGGTAAGAGAGCTATGCTTCAGTTTTCTTGTTTTCCTTTGCTTGTTCTGGACCAAGCTATTCCCCCTTGCAGTTTCACACAATATTCCAAGTGTCTGTTTAGTAAAGTTCACATCAATTGCAAATTTGCAATCAAATAGGGCAAAAGTTAGTTTTGGAACTTAATCAATGAAAACTAAAACATGGCACATAAAACCAAGGTATCTTAACCAAAAGCTACCTTTCTTTTCACAACATTTTCTGAATGTTCTAGCAACTGAATAATTCCTTTGAAATATGTTGAAGCACTCATCCATCCTGTAATTTTTTTTAGAACTGTATTTACAGAGTCTGACTTCCTTTAGAATATGACCAGAAATGTCCGTTTTTTTTGTCTCTGACAGACACAGTGCACAAGACAACTTCCTTCATAAGCGCTCCAAGAGAACCCTAAAACAGCCAGATGAACAGATATAAATATCAAACATAAAATATTTTCGAGAGCAATCAGCACTCCCAGATTATGTCAGAGCCTAAGGATCGCAAGTGGTATTGATGGCCTGTTGCCGGACGAGGCTTGCCCCGTCGACGACCCAGCGTCTCCGGAACCAGCGAAGCCAGCAAATCACGTACAGAGAGTAGATGAGAAACTAGAATCTCTTTATTATATTTCTTGCTCAAACCAAAGTGTATCTCTCCTTTAAATAGAGAGTAGCCTAACAGCTGATACTAGGAAACCGAATTGAAAGCTGAAACTATTACATGAAGTCCGAAACAGACTCTGAAATTGAAAAGGAAACTTAATAGCAAAAGGAAACTATTCTATTTCCGGCAATGTTGCCTGACGGCCTGAAGCACTTGTTTGCCTGCGTTGATAGACTATGACATCTCTCCCTCCCTCGCGAAGCAGCTCGTCCGCGAGCTGAAATTCTGGGTACTGCTCTTGGAAAGTTGTTAATTGAATCCAGGAAGCATCGGCTACAGATGTTCCTGTCCACTGGACTAGCACATGCATTGTACCCTGGCGAACCTGTGATTTTAACACTCGCAATGGTTGTATGAGCACCCGTCCCTGCTGTAGGGGAGGTAAAGGAGGCAGAACCAATGGAGGTTCTCCCTGGAACTTCTTTAACAACCCAACATGAAATACATTATGAAGTTTAGCTCCTTGTGGCAATTCCAGTTTATAAGCAACCGACCCAATGCAGTCTATGATTTTATATGGTCCATAAAATTTTGGCGCCAACTTCCCAGCATATCGAACTCCCAAAGAAACCGCTGATCGATGAAGTAATCTCACCCATACTAAATCTCCCACGGCGAAAGAAATGTCACGATGATTTTTATCATAATATTTTTTTGCATAATCCTGTGCTTGAAGAAGTCGTTCCCGGATATCCTGAAGGAGTTGATCCCGAGCTAACAGAGAGATCTCCACAGCCTGAACCGTAGCTGTTCCCTGTGCATAAGTACGCATTGAAGGAGGATCTCTCCCATAGACTACCTTGAAAGGTGTTTCCCTAAGAGCTGAGTGATAGGAAGTGTTATAGGAATACTCTGCCCACGGTAACCACTCCAACCATTGACGAGGTCGATCACCCGTTAAGCAACGTAAATACATTGCAATCACCTTATTGACAGCCTCAGTTTGACCATCAGACTGTGGATGATAAGCAGAACTGAGATATGTGTGAATCCCAGCCAATCGAAACAAATCTTGCCAAAAATTGCTTGTGAATACTGGATCCCGGTCACTGACAATGGATGTAGGTATCCCATGAAGACGTACTATCTCTTGAAAAAAACTCGAACAGCGGTGGTAGCGAGTAGGGATGAGCGATGGAATAAAATGGCGTATTTAGAAAAGCGGTCAATGACGGATAGAATAAGCGATTTTCCATGAACACGGGAAGGCCCTCTATAAAATCCATTGCAATATCGGACCATGGTTGGTAAGGAGCGTCCAAGGGTTGAAGTAGTCCGCGGGTTGCGGTGTTGATTTTGTTGCTTGTTGCACACAATACAAGCCTTCACAAAATCTTGAACAATTCGTTTTGCACGGAAGATGAAAATCTGGCGCAAACGACACAACGTTTTCGGATGCCCTCATGTCTTTGCATGAGCCGAAGTGAGAATCATTGGTAATGAGGTAGAGGGCGGCGGAAGATAGACCTTGCCTTTGTATGTGATCATACCATCTTGAAGGGACCATGGTGCTCCAGTGCCTGAACTAAAGCGAAAGCCGATTTCTTGCATCTCGAATTTGATGTGAATTCATTTCTCAATTAGTAAAAGTAGATATGGCGGAGATGAGATTGCCATTAAACTTGTCGGAGGACAATCACGGCGTGATAAAGCATCGTATCAGATTGAGGCGGCTGGCCGAAATTCCATTGTAAAATCATACCCAAATAGTTTACTCACCCAATGATCTTTGGGAATTGTTGAAAGACGATCCAATGAAATTTTAAACTATAATGGTCCGTGCGAGCGAGAAAAATTACGCCCACAAATATGGCCTCCAATGACGAATCGCTGAACGAGACCAATTAATTCGCTCATAAGCTGGTAATTTAGAATGGCGTAGCACCACAGGTCTACTAAAAATGCAATTGGCGAGAGACCTTGGTGAAGAAACATTTCAATCTGGGACCACGATGCATCACACTCAACGATAAATCGTTGTGTGAAATCAGCATATGAAGGACCGGTCTTAGAAGAGAGCCGTTTAAGTTACGCAAAGCGTTTTGTGCGTTTGGAGACCAACCAAAAGCATCTTTCTTTAACAAATTGGTGAGAGGTGCTGCGATTTTCCCGAAATCACGAATAAATTTGCGATAATAGCCGTCGAGTCCTAAAATTCCCCGTAAAGCTTTGATTGTCTTTGGTTGAGGCCAAGTGAAATTGCTGTACTTTAGATGGATCCATGGCAACTCCGCGCCGAAATGATGTGTCCCGGATAGGAAGCGAAGCTAACCCAAAAGAACACTTTGATTTCTTGAGAAACAAAACGCGTCTTGTGGAGAAGCATAAAACCATGCGAATGTGTTGTAAATGTTCCACCATGAGGACTATAAATCAAGATATCGTCGAAAAATACCAGGACGAAATTTCGCAAATACGGACGAAGAATGTCATGCATTAACGCTTGAAAGGTGGTCGGCGCATTAGACAACCCAAAGGGCATGACCAAGAACTCAAAAAGGCCTTCATGTGTTCGGAATGCCGTTTTGAAGATATCATCCGGGTGCATGCGCACTTGGTGGTACCCCGACCGGAGATCGAGCTTGGTGAAAAAACGGGCACCCTGTAGTTCATCCAATAATTCATCCACCACAGGAATTGGGAATTTATCCTTGATGGTTAACGCATTGAGCGCACGATAATCGACACAGAAACGCCAAGTATGATCCTGTTTTTTAACTAATAAAACAGGAGATGAAAAACAGGATGTGCTTTGCGGCGGATGATACCTCGACGGAGCATGTCTTTACATTGATGCTCCAATTCGTCCTTCTGATGATGGGGATAACGGTATGGTCGAACGGATACAGGCGTCGCATCTGGTCGCAGATGGATAAGATGGTCCTGCTGTCGTACTGGAGGAAGCCCGGCTGGTTCTGCGAAGAGATCAGCAAACTCATCGAGTAAAGGTTGCGGCGAGTTCTGTCCCGAGTGCACTGAGCACGCATGGGTGATCCGTCGACAAACCGTGCCATGAATCGTTGTCCCGCCACCCAGGCGTCATTGTCAAGTTATCGAAATCCCGAGAATAGGTCCCAGCGTTTTGAGCCATTATGCGCCCGAACAACATCAAAACCATCAAGGGTATTGCATATGCCGTAATCTCAAAGCGGTTGTGGTTGATCTGTAGAGGTAGCGCCGGCATACTCCGCACGAGAGACACTGTTCTCCATTGGCGATCTTGACGCCGAGTCCTTGCCGCGGAGCGAGATCCACTTCTTTGTTTCTTGGATCGCTCGCGCTTAAGAAATTGTGTGTGGAACCGAGTCCACCAAGGCAATGAGGTTAGTGTTGCCGATGGTCACTGGAGGCGCATTGTGCCTCCGTAGACGTCCACGTGACCGCATGCGAGGATATTTCGGATCGGCGTCCTCGCTTCCATGGCATGCAACCCCATGTTGTCATCTCTTCCGCCACTTCGCTACTCATATCAATATATGTGATAAAGGGTCGCCATAGCGATGTCACAGGATGAATTTGTCATCGCAATTGTAGCGAGAGCCCTTTAGGCGCCGCTCATAATTCAGCCGGTGTAAGTCGTCGAAAGGGTTTATTTGAGCGGGGACCCGCGAGCGGACGGGTTGTAGGCTGCGTGTCACGGGAGCGTTGTGAAGCCGGAAGCGGAGTGGGCGGCCTGCGGTGGCCGCCAAGGACGTGGCTGTGGGTTTGAAGCAGTTGCAGATGTGTGTGCACGCCGTTCATAAGCACGAGCTAAACTCATTGCGATTTGTAAATTTTGTGGTTGTTGTAGTTCGACGTCGGTGCGAAGAGGTTCGGTGAGGCCTGCTGTGAAGATTTGGACTCTTTGTATTGGTAATGTCGGTCGTATGACGAGTAAGGAGAGGAACTTGTCACGATACTCACTAAGCGATCCGTCTGCTGCAGACGTGTTAATTCACCAAGGGGGTTGCTCCTTAACGGCGGTCCAAACCTCATGTGGCAAAATTCTTTGAATTGTTCCCAATTGGGTTGTCCTTCATCCCGTTCGAGCTGAAAGTACCACTGCTGTGCAATATTGGTGAGATGATACGATGCCAACCAGACTTTGTCGCACTCCTCCGTTCTTTGCCCTCTAAAAAACTGTTCACAACGATTTATCCAAGACAACGGATCTTGGTACCGTCGAACGTTGGAAAATCGAGTTTGTGGTATCTTGGTGCACTTGAATGGGAAGGAGTATACCCGGTGGTCATGTGTTCTTGAGTAGGCAGCGAAAATTGATGTGGCAGCGATGGTTGTGGAAACGAGTAATGTGGCGTTTGTATGTTGTGGCGGAAGTTTCTTCTTGATGCTCGTAGCTTTGGATATGTGGTCATTGGTGGCGTATGACTCGCGGTAGATGTATCGGCGGCGGTCTTTGTGATCGGTGAAGCGCCGTGTCGGGATAGTGGTGGAGGGCGGCGATGGTGGTGGTAGCGATCCAGTATTTGAGAGGAAAAGGCTCCACCCGACTCGAGCGGCAATTTTGGCGTTAGTGGCAATGCTCGGCGAGTTAAATCCGCGATCTTGGATTTCATCTCAGCGTTTTGTTGGACAATCCCCGACATCTGCTCTTGAATTGCTTTAAACATCGCGCAGACAGAGCTCCCATCTTCCCCGGAATCAGAACCAGTCATATCTGATACCAAGTTGTCAGAGCCTAAGGATCGCAAGTGGTATTGATGGCTCGTTGTTGGACGAGGCTTGCCCGTCGACGACCAGCGTCTCGGAACCAAATGAAGCCACAAATCACGTCTGAGTAGATGAGAAACTAGAATCTCTTTATTATATTTCTTGCTCAAACCAAAGTGTATCTCTCCTTTAAATAGAGAGTAGCCTAACGGTGATACTAGGAAACCGAATTGAAAGTGAAACTATTACATGAAGTCCGAAACAGACTCAAATTGAAAAGGAAACTTAATAGCAAAAGGAAACTATTCTATTTCCGGCAATGTTGCCTGACGGCCTGAAGCACTTGTTTGCCTGCGTTGATAGACTATGACAGATTAACTGAACAAGAAATGAATAAAACAATACCAGTTTTACTAACTAATTAGAGCACCTAGAGTTGAAAAAGAAGACAATACAGAACAACAAAAAAGCAATATAGCCACAATTTTGACCAAATGAAATACCTGTATAGAGTTAGTTGCTTCCTCGGATTCAAGCTCAAAAATCAACTCTGTATCTTGCAGCTTAAATAGAATAAAAACCACATTGCCAAATGTAGCATAGGAAGAAGACCTTGTTTCTGATGAACCCTGATTTCTTGTAGTAGCTTCCACAGACAAGGAAACCACAATTTATAGGAATACTGGCCCGTCATATTGACTGTCATTCCATACTCCCACTCTTGTGACATGGTACTCAAGGATAGGACATAATGGTTCCCCTGGTCTTCAGAAAGAGCGTGTGAAATCCGTGCAACCAACGAGTGTAATAGATGCATGATCACAGTACTCAAATTATTTTCTTCCCCTAAGGTCCTGAAAACAGTATAAATGAATTTAGCTAGCTTTCCAGAATAGAACTATGAGGATGTTAATGAATAAAATAGAAAGTACCTCAAGAGGTAAATCATGAGGATCAGGCGCCTATGTTCGGCAACATCAGCCAAAGCTTTAATGAATATCTGCAACAAAATTAAGTATGTTAACTCATTGTTTTATTCACAGGAAAATGTAACACAAACAGGGAACTTCAAGGAATTACAGAACCTGAAGAAGCTTTTCTATACTTGTGGTCCTTGATAACCAACATGGAACTAAAACAGATAATAAATCCTCCAAAACACGTTGTGAATGGATATCATCCTTCAACATTGAAAAGCAGGAGAAAAAAAGGATTAAAGGTGTTATGAACGAACTAAATGAGGATCCAACCAGCATTAATCTTACAAGTCTAAAATAGTATTACCTCAAGAAATAAATTTAAAATAATAGATGAGTTTTGGGGAGAGAAAAAAAACTAAACAACCTAGGCAAAGATCTAAGTATGGTACTATGCTGGATACATGGCATTGAAATTTTCTCCAAGCTTTATCATGCCACGCATGCTTTTGGATCACCTTTCTTCATATTTTTTGTCATAGCAGCTTGGCACATTTGGAAGCAAAGAAATGGAAAAAAATTTAGAATATGAACCCAAGTTTGGCTTCCTGGAAACAATCATGAATCATTTATTGGGGAAGTCACCTACATATGCATAGAATGAAAGAACAACTTCGTCCTTAAATATTTTCCTGGCTAGTGTCTTCATAAGTTCTGAATTGTACAGCTTTTTTCCCTTTTGGACTTTGCCTTGTAATTATTTATTCTATTCTATTAATATATAATGCAGTAGGAGCTTCTCACACTGTTTTCCCGTAAAAAAAAAGTATTGTACCATGAATTGGCTAGCGATACTTTTAAATATAAATCCGCATAATAATAAATGTAAAAACTCAAGAAATGCTTAAAAACCCACTTATGCTGAATGGCCTATGGATGACAAACATCAATAGGATCAGATTGCTCCAAGAAAATTACACAAACCTGTTTCACCACATCCCCAATAGCAACAAACAAATCAACAATACTTTCTGAAACCAGTTGCGGGAAAGCCTTTGCCAAAGAAGCAATCAATGAAAACCCATGATTGCAAGTTCCTACGTCCTCAGCAGACTGTACGCAATTAATAAGGATATTTACATTTCCACTGTTGAACAGTGCATCCTGCAGAAACACATCAGCCATGAAAATCAAAACCAATAAATTGGACAAAGCAGTCCGTTTTGTTAAAAAAGCAATAATTGGAGTAAGAACTTAAAAATTAGTCGAGCAAATTACTTGGTGACCCAATTGCAGTGTATCGGTAATATCTTTGAGAATCAATAGTACCAACTGCTGGGCTTCTTTTACGAAACTAGATAAATCAGGAGTTTCAGAAGAGGCATCATGGCCTTTGTTATACTGACAAACTATCCCGGAAATCCATTGATCAGAAAGAAGTTTTGTTAGAATCTGGAAAAGTAGTTGTAGTAAATATGGCCTGCATGGAAGGTGACAAGATGTCAGATATATTCATATATACAACATAGGAAATTAAAAAAGAAGTAGTAAACATGGCCAGCATGTAAGGTGACAACATGTAAGCCATATACAACATAGGAAATGTTTTTTTAAAAAAAAAAAAGTGGTTTTGTAGTACCAGACCTTTGGTTCACATCTTTCTTAAGAAACAGAATATCTAGAAGATAAACAAGAATAGAAGCCGTAGGTTTTTCTCCAAATAAATCTTCAGAATTGTTAAAGACGTCACGATTCAGATCCTCCTTTCTCTTTATTCTTTTTGAATTCCTTTTTTATCACCTTGCGCTACAATCAATTCAATAAATTTCACCACAGTGGAGGCATGAACCTGTCATGAGTAGAATTAGGTAAGCAACTAAGCATTGTCTAAAAATGGTATATACCAACGGATGTCCAACGATATACATTAATACATGTCAAACATAGGAGGATTACCCTCTCTTTTTCCTTTTTATTATTGATTTGGCTTTCAGCCAATAGTAAACCTTAAAAGAATTCATGCATTTGTAGTAAATATTTGTTAACCTTTTTTTGTGTTAAAACAAGAGAGAAACGGTGCTACAAATATATGGGTAATGCCTTTGACAGTTTGCCAACTTAGTTAATGATACTGTTGTTGAAGCAATGAATTGCAGCGGATTACATCTTTCCATCAATGCCAAAATAAAACAAAAGAAAAACAGAGAACTAGAAAAGGAAATGAGCGGGGAAATAATCAAAGAAAGATTTCAACAAAAGAATCTGCCAATGGTTCCAACTTCCAATCATGAGGACATCAATTCAGTATACAAACTAAAAGTTGTAGCAAAAGGGAAATAAATGCATTGGACATCTGGAGCACACAATTTTGCTTAACCTAAGAAAGTAAACAGAAGTAGATAAAAATAGAATAAGGGATACGGATACGAACAATAATTCGCAGTATAACATCTCGTGTGGCATTTCGAATTTCAAAGTTCTCAGTTCGAAACATAGAAATAAGGCGCCCAAATACTTTTTCCTGCAAAAGTATGAGACCAATATAAGTATAATAATTTCAACTTAAGCTGATCTACTAGTACTAGTATGTGAAGAAAAAAATCATACATAGGGCAAAAAAAACTGGACGGATATAATTTGAGATCACACGCATGTCAAAGAAGATATACAATTTGAGATCAAACATGACAAAGAAGATAGCCCCAGCTAGTTACGTAAGAATGTTCTAGGGCACAGCAACAGGCAAAACAACAAATCGTTCGGTGTGCTGGTTGACACCAAGAAGAAAGAACTGAATAAGAGATATCATCAATTAAGATAATTAAATGTTGAGAGTTTCGGTCTGACATTGACAATCTATTTGCTGTTGTTCAATCAAGAATGCAGCACGGATTCAGCAGAACTGATGATTAGCTATTGGCATCAGTACCTTCATAGTTCATAACCTGATGTTCGCATCACTAAAAACAAATGGACAAATCTCCTCTTTTAAGGCAGGATGCACATCTAACTAATTTTGTTAACATCAATGATTATGCACATTAGAAAACCATACAACTGCTAGCAATATCATCTTTTGAAAAACTTAAATATGTTAGATGTTGCCTCTGTTGGCGTGCTTACCAATGTTTAGCTGACAAACCTCAGTACATAGTCCGCAATAAAAATAAATAATAAAAACTAGAACATTCAATATTCCCCGGGTTTTCCACTTAAAATATGCAAATAATTGAAAATGTCACCAAACAAACAGTTTTTAAATAAAAAATCCAATATAACGTCAAATCTTATAACGCAAAAATGAACCTTAGTATCGGTCTTCAAATTTTCAAAGAATACTGGTTGAAGAGTTTGCAGGGCAGTAAGACATGGGATCGCAACAACAGGATCTTCCAGAGATGAACCATCAACCTGAAGTTTCATACTGTCAGAGTAAATCACAGTAGATGAATTTGGAACCAGTATAGAATTGAAGGTTTTGCTCACCCTTAAAGGTTTCAACAGAGCTTCAACCTTGTCAAAACCAATATTTGCACAATCTGATACTGAGAATAGAACCTGCAGAATAATAATAAATAAACACATCAGCAACAAAGATGTATAATGGCAATGCTACTGTATGGCATATAAAAACTGCGCATAAACATACAGGCGTGATGATACATTTACCTCCAAAAGCAAGCACAAGATTTGTATTTCATGGGTGGATAAGATCTTCTGCTTAGAATCAAGCCCACTCTGATAATGACTACGATGGTCCAGAAGATCAGAGAACAAAGACTTCACATCTTCTGCCTCAAATAAAATGCTTCCTATTCTTTTCAGGGCTGATAGAACCATCAACTGCAATATTTTAAAAAATATCAGCTGCCATCCACATCAAACATCAAGGATTGTGTGTATGCATTTGCCTTCTTTTTTTGTGGTAATGATTGGGGGTGTTCTTCTACTTCAGAACAACTGACCTTTCCATAAGGAGAGAGCTTCATAGCAGAGCGTAAGATGAAATGAACGATAGTGTCTTTTGCAGGCTGATCAAATCTGATAATAGACACAAGAGTTAGCTTACATTCCAATTAACCAAACAATAAGTAAAAAACTAGAGATCAGATCAACTGAGACTCTGCCAAATTAAATGTACAGCAACATGCACAAAACTCCAGAAAAGATATGAGTATATGACCACTTGAGATATTTGATCTTAAATACAAATAAAGTTGCAACACTCACCACCTGCCTAGTTAAACAGACTCGGATGCTCGGCACACAGAATACAACTACTTTACAAGCAAACACAACAATTATGCTTGTGTGTACGCACGCAGAGAAGGTAGGGGGGGTTAAGTGTTACCTGGACACGGACACGAGAATCGGAATCCGACACGGATTCGAGTGTCCGATTCGGGGGACTTGAAAAAACAGGATTTGGGTATTCGACTACTATATATTATTATAATACTTAAAAAATAATATCTTTATTTTTATTGAAAATAATACTTATAAATGCTCAAATAGCCTCTCATCACTGAAGTTGAAGGGTCTGATGCACAAAAGATCCATATTCAGCACAGAAGATCCACCTCTTGTCTTAATATGGCTGCTTGCTGTCACATGTAAGGTGGAAAAGCAGTAAACAAAACAAAGGTAGCACTTTCTTCTTCCAAACTCACGTGGGCATGTCCCCATCCCTGACATCTCTTCCTCCCCATTATTTCTTCCCTTTGAAGCCTTCCCTTCTTATGTTCTTCTTCCTCCAAAGCCATGGCAGACCATGGCAGCCAAGGTGATCAGCCATTCTTTCTTTCTTCTAGTCTTCCTCCAGCTTTCCTTTGCCTAGCCATGGTCACGAACAGGGGATGTCGAGCTAGCGTGGCTTTTCCCCCATCTAGTCTTATCCTCCTGCACCTGGGACACTCCTAAGGGTGTCTGATACATGTCAGCGGGTGTCCAATGCATGTCGGCGGGTGTCCGGCGTCGACGCGCAAAAAAAATCGGATTCGCGTGTCCAGGTAACACTTACACCCAAGAAGAATGGAACGGCCTTATTTGTTGCACAAACCAGGCAGCCCGAGCCCTGAGGATTCACCGTGTAGTTGGGTGTGATGAAATGATACAACTAAGGGAACATCCAACCATGCAACTAATGATGCAAACTTAAATATTCAGGAACCCCTCCCCTCCCCGCACAAACTCTATGTTGGTCCGTGTCACAAATCATTGCCGGCTGTACTTTGTGTACAACTCGATGTCCTCCATTATTTTGAGATCTTACGGGGATGGCCTAGTATTAACTTGCAGTGCTTTACATGTAAAGTGCACTTTGCATTAGCTACAACCTCTTGTGAGTACATGAACAATCCTAGCAGCTAAGCTATACAAACAAATTGCAATTTCTGCAGACTATCTTCCACATCAAATCATAAAACTAACTCACCAAGAGGCCAACATAAGAACAATCAGACATTCAATGAACATTACCCACCTTTGTGAATGCTGTTGATGCATTTGGTAAGCACATCATCATACACTTTTAGAAGGCTATCAGGACTGGCAACAGCAGGAAGTCCTTCTATGGACAAGGCAGCTTGAACAACACTTAGATCATCATCATGCAAACTGTGTATAATTGCATCTTGCGTATTAATAAATTTCTGCAGGACCCAGAAATAACAACATAAGCCAGCAGATCATAACTTGAGCAAAGAAAGCTTCAAATACAACAAGGAAGATATACATTAGATCATCATCATGCAAACTGTGTATTATTACATCTTGAATATTAATAAATTTCTGCAGGAACCCAGAAATAACAACATAAGCCAGCAGATCATTACTTGAGCAAAGAAAGCTTCAAATACAACAAGGAACATATACAGCACCAAACACATGTCCAAACAACAATGCAGAAAATTACCTGTGGATTTAGAGTATTGCTCTTAAAGATGCCGGATGTAGCAATTTTTGAGAGAGCAAATTGACGTACCACAGCCTGCATCATGAATGAAATTGTTTGTAGTGCACTGAAGACCAGAAAATATAACGAGACAATTGGACCAGAATGACTACTAATAGCAAATTATTTGTCATCCACAAAATATGACATGAACAATGGCAGGCAATTATTCTAGAACATATATGCAGTTATAAAATTATCAGGGTTTCAATCAAAATAAAAAGTAACATGAAATTAACTCCATATCAGAACATACCTTTGGGTGGTCCAGACTGAACCAAATGTTAGAGTCAGATATTTCAGTAGGCGTGCCCTTGCTTTCGTCAAACATTAAGTCCAACACCTCGGAAGTAGAATCCCCTCCAATTGAGTTAATTTGAGAGTTCTGGTGGATTAATGTTTTGAATAAATATCAAAATTCAAAAAATAAAGACAGAACAAGAACAGAGAAAGGAAACAGAATGAAAAACAACAATAAGAACTAAGAAGTTAAATAAGTGACAAGTTTGCCATCTTGTACCTCAAGAAATTTACAGATAGCATCACGTAGCTCCAGTGGATTTTTTTTTCAATTGCACTCAAGATTTTCTTTGCCCATATGCCTGAGGAATAATAAATCATTGGTTACGAGGAAAACACCTTAAATGATCTTTCATAAATGCAATCTGGGCATCAATGTATGCACAAGGAGGAAGACAAAAATCACTTGATCAGTTCAAAACAGAATCGAAGCAGGTGTAATAACTACCTGTGCGGTTTATATATGAGTTTTCTGTGGCCCGTGATGCCTTGACACAGTTGCCAAGAACCTTGAACGCGATCATTTCAACAAACTTCGTTATAGGTAGTCTCAACAATATCAATCAGGTGTATGTGGCAAGAATCATCAGAAGTGCTGTTCACATGTTGTAGAGTCATAAACTCATACAATGCCAGGACGAAAGAAATATAAAATAATAATAACAATTATCACATGAGCAAACCACCTGTAGTCAACCAATGATTCAACATAAAGCCTAATAAACCTCTCAATGTTGAACTCACTGGATAATACAGAAAGGACAACAGAAAAATCCCTGGAAAAGAAATTACCATCAATAATCAATGCTTAATGCTAGCAAAGGGAGAAAAGAAGAAAGCAAATACATAGTGCATGTGGTAAAACATAACCAAAAGTAAACCTTACCTGATATCTTTGAGAATCATCAATGGCTTCTTAGGGAAGTCATGGACCGACTGTGACTGCAAAATTAAGAGATGAATATCAACCTTTCTAGTTAAATTAACAGATGAATATCAACCTTTCTAGATTAGGATTCACCTTGCCATATGAAAAAGGAAAGAAAACTACAGTGGGTTCAGACGTTCTGTACTTATATAGCAACACAGTTAAGGGTACATATGAAAGGAAAGGTGTTATTACCAAACCTGAACGAGACTTATAATAGCCATCACTGTAACATGACGCACATCATGTAACACGAAGCCATGGTAAATCGATCGACTCTATTGCATCATGACGCACAGCCCTTGCAACAAAGAAGATCAAATTTTGAACAAGTTTTGGCGCTAGCGTTGCTTGTGTTGCCAGTATTCCAACAATCATCAGCGCGCCAGCCTGATCGTAAAGAATTTGTCACGATGATATAGCTTAAAGAGCTTGACATAAAAAAAATTATACGAAAGATTAGGTTGATTCAGACAACACAATAAACGACAACACAATAAACGGTTCATAATGAAGTACATAATAAAATTATGCACGTAAGCACTTAATTCCATTGAGCGTTGCAAAAAAATAAATAAATAATAGCATAGTTAAGAAATCAATCTTCACAACAACAAAAATGAACGCCATAAGTTACACATCTTTCATCCTCACCTTATAATATTGGTCTACCCTCATTGCAGGATTAAGCGAGTCAAACACAAATCCCAACACCCTCTGTACTGTATCCGTGTCAAGCTTGGGGATAGCACCCAAGCACTCCACAATCACTGCAGTGCAAAAGCAGACGACTGTCCTTGAGTGATGGAAATCCTTTGTCAGTGTAGCCTGAAAATGAACATAAACATCAACTACAAAGCTTCAAAAGCAAGGCATAAACCTCCAATAAAAATTAGAAAATAACTCCCCAACCTACGTAGTTGCAAAGGGTCTCCAGCACAGCTTTATCACGGATGCACTGCTGCACTAGAACACTCCTGGGTGGGGATGCACCTGAGGACTTCACACCATCGAGAAATGCCCACTTGTTATTCCTAAACACACCTCATCAAGCAAACATTAAGAGAATAAAACAGTTAAATGGAGCAAAATAAGCATAAACCCAGAACTCTCACACTCACCCCAAGTTGACCAATTGCACAATCCGAACAAATGCGTGTGTATCATGGTACGGCAGTGCGCTCAGCAGCAACTCATCCAAGTTGTATACATGCACCCTGCATGAACATTTCCACCGTACACAAAGGAATAAGTTAGAGCTCATAGCAAGTGATGAAAAGGTAGCTGAGCTTAGTCCGTACAGGTATCGGCGGATAAGATATTCAAGGGTTTTGAGGGCAGCTGGAAGCTGCAAATAGACAGCTAGAAGGCGAAGGTAGGAGGAGATGGACTTGTCGAGCTTGTCATTCTCCTTGGGAGTTAGCTGCTCGCGGTTCACCTCAAGGCTAGTCTCCCTGAACAGCGTGTTACTGTACCTCGCAAATCTCTCGTCCACACCAGTAAGGTGCTCCAACCCTGTAATGCAATTCGAGTCAGATATTGCAAGGGAGTCGATGCAAGTGCTTCATATGCAAAACTAACATAGCTTGATGTGAGAAGTTAAAAACGCGAAATTCCGACAAATATTGTTACTCAAGTGAATATGGGGACTAAACTAAAATAAGCGAAGCAAAACAAAGGTAAAGTATACTTGGATCGATCAGATTGGTGGTTAGGTTAGGGGTCGGCACCGGAGAAGGCGATGGGGAGGATGGCGCGGAGGTCGATGTCCGCGGCCTCCTTGGCGTCTAAGAGAACGGACGGCCGGGTGATGGGCCGGCGAGTCGGCTCCGGCGCGGCGCCGAGCGCCGACTTGATTGCCTGCAGCTGCGACGCAATTGAAGCCATCGCCGGCAACTTGTTTCCCCGGCGGTGAACGTGGGGAGGTAGAAGTTGGTGGGGGTGGGGATGGACAGGATGGTGCTGTCGCCGCCGCTAAACCCTAAACCCTGCGCGGTGGGACAGACGGCGGCGCCGAGCGGGTAGGGGAGGGATGCTGGAAGTGGTCGATTTTGTGGTGGTGGGAGGAAAACGAGAAAGTAATGGGCCAAAGCACGGAGGCGGTCCATTTCAGAGGCGTACGCGAGGCCCAGCCGCCCAACCCTGTGTCTCCACTGGGTCACCCGTGACCTATGACCCATGTCCACGAGCCCAGAACTGAAAATGAGGGTAGTTGTATGTACCGTAGAATGTGGAGTGTATTACTGACACACCGAGAATCACAGAACGAGAAGTGGAATTATATATATATATATATATGGAAAATAGTTTGATACTCCTGGGAGTATGTACTCCCAGTTCCATCCACCGTAGATCTCCATCGCACCCTGTGCCGAAGAGAGGACGCACTACCGGGTGCCGAAGAGATACCCGTTTTGCGTATGTTGACATCCTCCGATTTTTCTTCGGTATTTTGTTCTGCCCCTCCTTGTTTGTTAGCTCCTCCGATTTTCCTGGGCATTCTTCACCTCGATTCTCTGGCGTGCGGCTGTTTCGTCCAATTTTCATGAAGCTAAAGGAATCATACCTCCTGGGCTGCCCCCACGCTTTATCTCCATGGACTAGCTCATAACCAGATGAAGTATCGGATAGCATCTCTAATCCTCCCTGCAAAGTGAGTTCATGTACATTTTCCATTAATGTAAACACCTTGGAGCACCAAAACATACAAAACTACGGCAGTTCCTAGCTGTTTCGTCCAATTTTGGAGGCATTACTAACCTCGGTATTTTGGGAGGCGATTGTTTCGATTTTGGCTACGCAAGAGCTCCACTCAATTTCAGCGACGCAAGTACTCCAATCGGCAGCCATCCCATCCCTCACATCAGGATATCGGCTGTGTGGAGCTTTTGAGGAAAGGATTCAGTGGTGCACCTCACCATCTCGGAGAAATTTGGTAAATCTTCAAATCCTGGTTTAGCTCCTCCGAGTTTCCTGAGCGCTCTTCACCTCGATTTCTCCGGCGTTGCGGATGTTTCGTTCGATTTCCCTGGCCATTACTAACCTTGGTTTTTTGGGTGGTGTGGCTATTTTGATTTTGGTCAAGAAGAACTCTACTCGATTTGGTGGCAATAACTCCAATCGGCGTATGCGACTCCTCACATCGAGATTTTGGTCGTGTGGAGCTCCTCGGAAAGGATTCGTTGGCGCTTCTCGTGGAGCTCCCGAGGATAGGATTCCAATGGAGGCGTCGCGAGACATCGAGACCGGCGAGAGTGTCGCGATACTACTCCCGCATACAGTCCGCAACAGAGAATCGTCATCAACCCATCCTGTGCACGTAATCAAAAGATATTGTTTGCAGGTTTCCTGTTTGATTTGTTTGCCAATACTTGCTCTCTTACTAAACAGGATTATACTATAGGACATTAGTATACGGTATACTTCAATCTAAGTAGTATGCACATACCCGCCAATCAACGTATTTTGTACCACAAGTCTGCTGAGTAGTGACTCAAGTTGGTAAACCTACATAATCAGTAGTAATGCATTTTTTCTAGATTGAAGGTATCTGGTGGCACAACACAAAGATAATTGTTTATATGGTACATGACATGCCTAATTATACCAAATTTTGTTGGCAGGGAATCAAATCTATCAATTATTATGAAAACAATTCTCCAATTCCTATCTCCTCGTCCAGAGGAAGCATCCTCACTTTAAGCGCTGCCCGCGTGGTAAGCAAGTACAAGAAGAACAGAGCTTTGAAATCGTTGGCTAAAATCAAGGGCATCAACTTTAAAATTAATTGTCGATGCCAACCAAGGTGTGTTGTGAACCTAATTAAGGAACTTGATGACCACAAGAAAGAGTTAGTTCGTCAAATTGGGTTTGGGGGCATTCTTGAATTGAAGTTAACTAAAGTTAACAGGCAATTTGGAGCATGGCTGCTTAGCAGAGTTGACCCAAAAGATTGCACCATTGTATCTGAAACTAACAAGGTGATTACCTTCTCTTGCACTGATGTTAGCACAGTTTTTGGGATACCATGCACAGGGAAAGCCATAGACCCATGCTCACAGGATGATGTTCGTAAGAACAAAAGGGTTTTATGTGAACTGTTTGAGATTTCTCATTTTTCTAAGGTTACTACAACATTTCTAGAAGGAATTTTGAAGAAACAATATTCTTACCCAATGACATGTGATGAGAAGAGGTCTATCAAGGTTGCATTTGTTTTATATGTGATGACTAAGTTGTTGGCTCCACAATCATTGGCTAATAACATCTCCACAAGGTATATCGGGGTTGTTGCCGATGTCGACAACATTCTGAATTATAATTGGTCACAATTTGTTGTTGATGACCTCAAGAAATGAGTTGAACTTATGCCCAAGAAGTTTCCAAAATCGTCTCAAGGATCCATCAATGGTTGCATCCTATTCCTAATGGTATGCCCATACTTTATTATGCATCACATATTCTTGATTTACTCCAATCATAATTTTTTGTTCTAATCGTTGCAGACTTCCTATCTGGATAATATCGAATTTGGTATAGACGAGCTTCCCGACGACACACTTCCCCGAATATCTGCATTTAATGATGAAAACATTGGTACAATGATACACGCAGATTTTCTGTACAAAAGAAACCATGGGGACCATTTCCCTCAATATGGCAAGTTGAAGGTATGGAAAGCATTCAAATATTTAAATCACTCGTTCTTACATTTATATTAATATCTTCTTTATGTGCTTTTTTTAGGTGCGGGAAGCACGAAGATTAATCTACACGCGTTTGTCAAATGAGTCCCACATGGATCTGGAATCAAGGATGCCAAGCTTAATCAGCAACCAACCCTGCCACGATTTCGTTTCCCAATTTGTGTTAAGCCGTTTTAAATCAAAAAAGATTTCTGCAATTGTTGGTTCTGAGGTATATGTTTACTGATACAATCCTGCTGCTTTGCATTTGCTCTAATCATACTGCATGTAACAAATACTTAATCATGGCTATCGTCCATTTCAAGGCATATACACTGATCAATGATGAGGTGACGAGAGCAGTTGGTGAGTTCAATGTTATTTTGGGTGACATTTCGGACTTTGTCGATATCAGCAGCAACAAAACTGCCATAGAAGCAGCACAAAGGTTCAGCAAAGTTCTTGATACCACTATTAGTTATGCACTTTGCATAGCAATCAAGGCTACAGTTCGGAATATTTTAGAAACCAACGGTCAAGAAAATGGTGAACCAAACGGTCAATCAGGTATTTCATTTGCTACAATGAGATTTTTACATGGAATCATTTCCAGTACTGAATGCATGAACTGTTTAATTAGACTGATCTGTACAAAAACCACTATTTTTCAAATGAGCAGAGTACACGCCAATTAAGAGCCGTACTGCACCTTCCAACCATACTGCCACAGTATTTGAAGGTGAACATTGTAAGAACCTGGAAAGTACAAGCAACTTCCCATCTGTAACTAGTATCTATAATCGATGGATAAACTTTATGTACTATACTATATTGATTTGTTATATCCTGATTTCTTGAATCATGCTGATCAATATCCCTTTTATTTTCTGCAATATATTCTTCACAAGGTAATGACTTTCACAAGGCGGTGAGATCCACTACTGGCCCTCCTGCTTGGCGAAATGATTCTGCAATGGTTATTCACCCTCCTAGTTTTGATCTTGGAATAAGCCAAGAAACAAGTACGACGATTCCAGATTATTATACAACCCCATTGGAAAGAAATAACCTGCCATTATCCACTCCTACAAAAAGTTCTATTCCCACAGGTAATATATACATACTACTTCGTACATCTATACTTCCCATAACCATTTGCATAACCATGCTATGCACAACAGATTCGTCAAACAAGCGGACACCATGTATCTCACCCGGATTCGGTACTCGCATGACGAATCAATGCAAGATTCTCTTAATCGAAGAGCATGGAAATGAGGATTGTAAGAGACGGAAATACACTGTTGAGAAACCACCCTCTTATCTCCTAAAGGAAAAAACCAAGCGTAGCATAAAGCCGAGCAAGAAACTTATGTCACCTTTCCTGACCAAGCATTGCCCACTTGAGAGGCACGATGCAAGGGTGGCCGATGCACTTTATTCGTATATTGCATCAACAATAGACACCGCCTCACTGGAGTAAGTGATTGGTGTAGCTGTAGTTTTCTATACTACCCTGAGCTAACACAAAACAAATTGATATTTTTTTCAGCAAAATATGGCTGAAAAGCACATACCCGTTCAGCATATCTTTGACGCTACGGAATATCAAGGAAACTATTGCAATGGATAGCCTCATGGATTCGGATTGCTTGAACTTTGCAATTCGTAAGCTGTACTGTACTGAAATTGACAGGTTCAGAAACACAAACTACTTGGGCTGGAGGCATTTCATAAACCAGGACTTTGGGATAATTCCATCTTCCACTGCAAACTACAATAATTTCATCCATTTCCATCTTTCTACTTATCGATTTATCTTCAGATGTATGCAGTGGCTGGAGATGAATTTTGGGAACCCACACATCAGCTTGCCCACTTCACAGGGCCAAAAATAGTATATGATGTCGCAGATTGTCACATGGTGAGATCAACGAAACTATGCATCACAGGATACCTATGTTTTATACCACATATTTCTAAAAAAATTCTTTTGCATCCAGATATTGGTACCTGTTCACCTATTCAACCACTATTCACTATATGCTTTCGACATGGAGAATAAAAAGATAGCTGTCCTAGATTCTCTAAGCGAAATAGGTCCTCTGGGTGAATCCCGGGCCACAAGACATGACAAGATAAGCATCAGTGTATGTGACAGCATAATGCAATGCATGAGACTATCCATTCCGGGTTGGGATGAAGATTTAGAGGGTTGGGACTATGAAATTGTGGATATATATATATATATATATATAAATATAAAATATCTTCGTCTTCAACTACATGTGGAATTGGGATGGTCACCGCTTTGTTAATCTTTATTTATACAATCTTACCCTTTATTTTGTTGTCCTTATTCGCACAACCTTTTATGACCAGTGGTGTCCAAAAAAGTGCATCGATAATGGTTATTCACTCCAACGAAAGGTGCAAAGGGCATGTCGTACTTATTGGTCTTATATGTAGTGTCAAACGTCACTACATCTCCAAAATACTCAAAATTTATCCGTGATGCTGCATGCGACCAGAAAATGTTTTTAATACGACAAGCCTCGTCTACTTGAACACTGTAGAAGAAATTACTGCTTTTGCCTATTCATTTCCTTAAACAACTCTAGTGTTCGCTCCACATCATCACTGCTCTCGTCTCTTCTAATTGCATATGCCAACCTATCCATCGCACGTCGGGTGAAGGGTACCATCGAAGGTCCTCCGTGCAACCCAGCCAACAAACCATACATGTTTGTAGATTTTATTCCACTGTCAACCATGTCTGTAATTATACCCCTTGTTCCCTCATCGATTTGGTTGTGCGATTGATAGTTTCTAGTAACACCGATTCTTCTTTTCATAGCATGGTTGTGCTCCGTGACAAATTTTGTCACCATCCATGACCCCTGTCCATTGTGCCGATTCACCCTAAGCATTGCGCTGCACCCAACACGAACTGAAGTTTTCTTTGTCTTCGGATTATTCCCCTACATATCAAAGCAGTATAACACAAAATCAAGTTAACAACTACACTTAATGACAACCAATTATATGCGATAGTACCCCCACAAAGGTCAACAAATACATGGTGCGAGCAGCAGAATTCCTGCATCGTTTTACACCCATTCTTGTTGTTTCGGAATTTGTTAAGACGGATTCCAAAACCCATTCTCACAGCATACAGGTTGTACAAGTTGTAGGCATCTCTATCTGTCTTGAATGACTGTCCCAAAGTTGGCATCATAACTTCGGATCAGTTCACATTTAACTCTCCTAGCACAAAGACCGATACAAAGAAACACAAGCATTTAGTTTTCAAAACATGGATGGATGTATTCAAAGATGACATATTGACGAGAACTCAAGATCAATATTGATTGATATTGCCTAAGGATCCTCGTATTCGGATGATTAAATGCAAACGGGTGATATCACTTTTCCGATTTTTAATTACTCATCGGTGGTGGCATGTTGTCGTACTTAATTATAGATGTAATCTTCCTTCTTCATGTTAAGTTTTCCGATTTTTAATTACTCAAACCGTGTCTTGCATACATATACTTCCTTCTCGCATGTTGTCGTACCTAATTATAGATGTAAATTTCCTTCTTCAGTTCGGTGATACTACCTTCATAACAAAAAGAAAAAAAACAATACTACTTGAACTTGTTTGCAATACTTACGTGCAGTGCAAATCTTGAGAGGATACCTAATTTTTTTACAATACTAACTTAATCAAGTTCAATGTTGCCGATACTACCTATCCTAACTCATCCCACTGATGAGCCTACTCTTTTCGTATAATGTGGTCTTGGTTTTATCTTTATTGCGGTGTACTATCCGGTTTTATACAAATTGTGTAGTGTAATTGCACATCGACAGATCATTGCTACTAACGGGTGTTAGCGGCGTTGGTTCCTAAACGATGCGATTCAAGATTAGCTACGTGAACACCGCTAGTAAAGTCATAAACAATGCTTGTAATTGAACCCCAAAATTTCATGGGTTTGTGAGAATGGTTTTCTTATGGACTACACGTCATATACAAGTTTCTCCATGTCAATCTTGAAATCAATCTTGAATACCACGGACTCCTAAAGCTTCAAGAACTTAACCCAGAGTATCCTCTCATCCGAGTAAGAAGGCCTCGATGCGAATGGATAAGCTATGCAAAACAGATGTATTCAAGAACTCAATAACTCTTTTTCATGCACGACCTTTCAATGGGATGATAAGCACCATCCAAATCACTCGGAACACCATCCCACCAATCCGGACATTGCAAATATTCCCTACGTACAAAAATCCAAGATGCATTAGATTCAATCGAGCTTCCAAGATGCATTGGATTCAATCGAGCTTTCAAATGATACAATCGAAAAAAAAATCCCACGGCCACACGGCACATATCATGCGGTGGCTTACGTCGACAACACATCTTGGCAATCCACTTTCCCTACTTGATCGGCGTTCTACGAGACCGCTAATCAATCATACCTCGCAGGAGGTGGCTTACGTCGACAACACATCTTGGAGATCGGCAATATATCCACATATCATGAAGCTAAAGGAATCATACCTCTGGGCTGCCCCACGCTTTATCTCCATGGACTAGCTCATAACCGGATGAAGTATCGGATAGCATCTCTAATCCTCCCTGCAAAGTGAGTTCATGTACATTTTCCATTAATGTAAACACCTTGGAGCACCAAAACCATACAAAACTACTAGGCTTCAAGATTTTGTTTGTGATGCCAAGGCAACCTAGAGCGCCTACTTTCGCATTCAGGCGGCGGTAATTAGTTACGGGTCAAAAGGCAACCTCCTAATGGAACCTTGCTCGTGGTGGCGTGGCCGCAACTTTATTTCCAATTCGGGTTCACACCACTGGTTGGCGAGGAGGGAACGGGGAGGTGGGAGTGCGGTCGTTGCGGGGTGAATCGGGGAATGTCGACTCGGTGGATTGCATTAGGAAGTTGCGGCTAGCCAACGAGGGCGCGGCAGCAGGCGACAACCTTGCTCGTGGTGGCGTTGGGCACGGTCGCGTCTGGTGAATCTATGATCTCGTCTTGGTGAATCTATGATCTCGTGGTGGCACAGTGGGCTTCTCTTTTGGGTTGGTTTTGTAAATGAGTTAAACGAGCAACTCGCAAGCCAGCTCGAACTCGGCTCGTTAAGAAAACAAGAAAAAATATCAGCTCAGCTTAGCTCATTAATTAATAGACCGAGTTCGAACCGAGTCCTAAACGAGCGGAGCTGGCTCGCGAATTTTGAGTTTTTTTCCACCTTAGTAAAGATCAAAGGTGAGGCATGCCCACCAATTGAAGTTATTGCAGGTAAAAGATACGACAAATGCGCTGACCATTTTCCTTTATGAAGCCTTAAGGAATCAACCGTAAGTGCGAACAGTTATCATATGCTTATGCGAGGTCCCTCCAAACTTTGTTTGGATCGGGGCGACATAGATTGGGTCAGAAATCACACTCCCATCCAATTGTTGAGTTCTGAACCCCATGGACACATTGATGCTTCACGTTAATCACACTATTGTAATACCCTGGAAATCGAATCGGTAAATCACAGATTTAGCCGAGAGGAGAAAAGGGAATAAGAGGAATAGTAAAACATGAAACGACAGGAGGCCATTTGATATTTTTCGCCAACCTGGGCCTGGGCCGCGGCCCAGGAGAGGCCTCCTTGTGGCCGGCCAAGAGGGGGGGTGCCCACCCCCAAAACCCTAGTGCCCCACCCCTTTCCCCCTTTTCCCCCTTTCCTCCCCCTAGCAGTCGCCGGCTCTCCCTATCCTCCCCCTGCGCCAGATTTATTCGTCAGATTTGGGTAAGTTCTGTATATTTTCTGATCTGTCCACCTTTCAGAAAGTTGTAGCCCTTGATCTTAGCTTTCTTTTGGCACTGAAATCATCTGATTTGGAGTTACGGTTTAGGAGTTATGGCCGTTTTGCTACGACTGTGCAGGAAAGCTGACGAGATTTGGCAGTCTGCATGTATAGTCAGATTGTATTTTTTTGAGCCCGAATCTGAAGAGTCACCCAAAACGAAAGTTGTAGCCATTCCAGTAAACTTTCAGGATTGATAAAGAACATGTTTTTTAGACGTGTGAATCAAAAGTTATTGAATTTTTACCGTCGCTGTTGTCTGATTGTCAAACTGAGGGAACAGCAAACTTCATCAGAACATTAGGATTATTAGAAGGCTGAATCAGGAGTCTTACCCAACTAGGTTATTGCATCCTATTTAATAATCTTTTCAAATTGATAAAGATCATCTAATTTGGATATGTAGAGTGAAAGTTATGCCATGTTGTTTATCTTCATGTCAGATTCGGATAGATGTCTCACAATGGTTTTCAACGGTTGTTTAGACCACTAGTTTGGCCGAATCAAAGAACCCCACCAACTAGAGTTTCATAGCCTGTTACGTTAAGAATATTTGAGCACTAGTTTCAAGTCATTCGGAGTTACAGATATTTAATTACGATTTTTCTCGTCTGCTGTCCCGGAAGTATTATGCTAGACTCACGAAATTTGGGTAGAATCTCTCTTGAGTCATAGGTCTTGAGGAGTTGGATTAAGGGGTGTAAACGAGTCCAGCATTCATCGATTTATTGTTACCGCTATGCTTGTGTAGGAGGCGGAGTTCCAGTAGAGACACCAATTTTGCTTCCTTGTGTGCCGTAGCGGAAAGAAAGAAACAGCAAGTGCATCTATATTGTGGTTGATATACGATTGTTCCATATGATGACTCATGGTAACTTGTGCTTGTTCGATCGCTGATTTATGGTGATATGTACTTGTTCATGATGGCATGATTTACCAAGATTCGACATCTTGTTATTTTTATTGTTCATCATGTGCACTCATGAATGCAAGTTGTGAACTTGCGACACCCACGGGAGTGGGTAGTGATTGTAAGACCCACCATTCCAAAGTGGGTAATATGGATCCTCGGTTGACTTATTCTCAAACGGGCTTTGGATCCCCGCGTTTTGTAGAACGCGGGCATAAGTGAACGCCGACGGGTGTTCACTCGCTATACCGGTATGAGCAAAAGAGAAGTGCATGTGCATTCATTCATTCATATGTTGATTCGATTCGTGATGTTGATACACTGTTGGATACTGAATAATTTTGTTATGTTTTGTATCTTTGGCCTTACTGAGTCTTGGACTCACCCTTGCCGTGTTGTTTTTTTAGGTACATCGGTTGTTGACAGCATGCATGGGCGGGAGTAGAAATTATCATGGTTGCACACTGGCACGAATAAAGTTGAACAAAACATTTAAGTCATAACTTCGATTTTGAATAGTTTTATGTGAGGCTTACTTCTTTACGTCCTATGTCGTGAACAACCTCTATTGGAGTTGTATAGTATTTTATGGTTGTTTCTTTCATAAACATGTTTAGTATGCATGATTAGATAATTGTTTAATATTACTGTTAATTGTGCGGATGTCCAGTTGGTTCAATTTACAAAGGAGATTCTGCCAGAAATTTAAAAGAAATATCTTAGTTTCATTTGTAGTCTTGTTATGGTGGTAGCATTCCAGGCTCAGGTTGGACTGAGGTGTTACAACTATTCTTGGCAATTATGTTACACTGCACCTAGATTATTCTAGTCATTGTAAATGCTCATCAGTTCATTTACCATTTGTTCTCAAAGCGATGAGCGATGGGGCTCTGCTCTGCTGTCTAGAGCACTGATGTTTACCTAGCTTCGTGCGGATATGTATTTATCAGCAAATTGCTGCCAGGAACACAAAGGCTTAGCGGATAATTGAAACAAGATGACCGAAATATAATGAATTTAATGAATGCCGCTTCGACAAGATTAGCACAAGCATCTCCAATGCAGCTTTGACGCTTACTTATAGGAAGAATGTACTATAGTAGCATTCAGATTCGACGGGAAGGCATGAAGAACAAGCAAACGGATGGATAAACTAAACATTCCCCTTTACGGGTTCTGATGTAATGATTCTTAAAAAAAAATACAATCATCAATCCCACTAAAGTAGCACATTAAGAATCAATCTGTGATGTTACAATCATTGGTTTAAGGTTCTATGACACTAATTTGTTACAACAGACGCTGTGGACATACAAGCATTTCGCTAGACAAGTACAAGGGGTCGACGACTGCTTGGTGCCAATTCCGGCTCTGCTAACAACATCAGGCCAGTTGCCACCAAGGATGGCAGCATTTGCCAGATCCTTGCAGCATTACTCGAACATAAGATAATAATGATCAAATCATTATGCGGCAGCTCAATAAACAACAAAGAGTTAGAAAGTGTCCTTTTTGTCGGACAATTCCTATGTGCATAAACAGCAAAACTCATCGGAAAATATCAAAAGAATCAGTACAATCAACATTCAACTATACTTCCATATCACGCCACCTGGAGAAGCACTTCATCGATGTCAGCTGCAGGAGTTGAAGTTACAACTGCTACACTGCTGCAGGGAACCCAAAAGGGTGGAATAAATGAATAATTCAGAGAGGATCTTTGGCTAGCTTTGGTGGCACGTCTACAGAATGAAGGTCAACAACGGTTGCTGCTGGCAGCAGGTGCTGGTCCAGCTCATCCACATCGCTGTCTCCGATAATGGATGAAGATATTGAATCCATATCATCATCTAGGAGTATGTTTCATGAGGGAGAAAAACAAAGAAGAACTGAATGTTAAGAGGGTAGACTTGAAGAGGGGGGAAAAATCAAGAACAACCGAATGTTAATAAAATTGAACTGAATTTTAGTAACATTTTTCGCAAAAAAAGAGAGAATGTTAGTAACATTGACAACAACTAGCAAATAGAATAGTTATTAAAAAAACTAGCAATAGAACAAAGTGACACGGTATCTATAAATCCTCTGCCATTCTTTACAAATCTCAGCAAGAATTTGAAGTGGCTTAAAGAGGACAGTTACATGAGTTGAAGCAACTGAATTTGTAGAAACAAAAAATTGCCATGTTGTTCTTTCAATTCTATCTAAGTTTCCCTGGAAAAAAACTGTATCTACGCTACTGAGTAGACATTATCATTAACTGCCCTTTAACCAGAGCTAAGTATGAAGCGTACATTAACTCCCATATAATTATGATTGGTGTACCATCAAGAATATAGCATCACCTAACCGCAAAGGATGCCAAGTCAAAAGGATAAAAGAAGAAGTATAATACACAGCCAATCATATTTATTGTGGAGATGGTAATTTTCCACATAAAAGATTTAGGAGGGGCACACCATTCAATGCACCAAACAATAACACTCAAATGGATGTTTTACAATTTTCAGTATGCAGGTCATCTAGAATGTTAACTACTACACAGCAAGCTGTAGCTAACAACTGCATGCAATTTACTCAAAAAAGAAGAAACTAAAAAAAATAGTAACCGGCTAACTGCGCAAATCATATGTAAAATGTAGGTACTAGGCACAAACTCACCAGAAAATGCAGGATGAGTTGGGACGTGCCTAACAGTAGAGACTTGAATGCTTTTTGGTAGGAGGCAGCTGAAAAAGGAACCTAACAATTGCACAAAATACAATCAGTTACCTATGGTGTTGAGCAAGTCAGGAAGAAAAGCCATAAAGCTAGTGATACTGACCCACTCTTGCCAGCCGATTTACCCATCCAGGGATTGATTTTCCGGTTAAATTCTTACAGACATCATCTGTAAAATGGTTGCAATTCTTTGAAATCAAATGATATGTATTGCCATTGTACTTTCCTGCAAGATTTTCAATGAACGAGCGGAACTCTGCTCTAGACATCTCAGTTGTGCCCATCCATACAGACCTTCTATAGACAAAGCCTGGACAGCCTTTTGGTTCAACCTCAAATGCCCCACTTGTTGGGAACTCATGTGCTCCAAATCCATACTCCATGGTGTGAACTGTTCATTTGAGTTAACAATAAAACAATTTTGAGTTCAACCTCGTCTAAATCGGTTAGTTCTAGCACAGTACAAGCTACAGAACGCAGGTCTAGAAAAAGTAAGAAATTGATACAGATAAAAGCAAATAGCCCAATGCAGAGTAAATGTCTTTACACAACTAAAACCTCAATCAGTGAAATATAGATTGCTACCAATGAACAGATCATATATGGCTAGGAGGAAGTCGACCATTTTCATTAGCTGCGAACAATTAGCAAACTACACTTCGACCAGTTATTTTAAGTTTGGTCAATAGCACATATGCACTAATATCACACCAATCAACACTAATTCCGCCAAGAGCAACATTGCAACCTCACGCACAATTCTGTCGAGGGATTTGTCACCAACCCTTGCCAATAGATACACCCAGGCAGCATCATAATTCACTCTTGTTCTATTATTCTTAGTTTTCCCTACTTCCCACAATTTCCCCAGTCAACTGAAAACAATGTTGCCCTAGCAACTTCATCATCTGCATAACCATCTATGGATAAGTACAAACAAAAAAAATATTGGAATAGCAGCATTCCGTAATTTACTTTTTCTTGTATACTGAACAACATCCCAAGTTCAGACCATGATCACCCTTCACAATCTAGTAACCAAACAAAGCCCAAACTTCCCCTACCCTTCTCTTCTATCCAACTATCTTGTCTTACAGCTCAAAAAAAGATATTCTTTTTTCAAGCACTAAACTACGACTTGTGATAACATTTAATCTCAAGAGAAGCCTTACCAGACTAATCCCACCACACAAGTCCTCATGGGCCACATGGGCCACGCTATGAGCGGCCGAGTATTACACTCACCCGCAAGGCCGACGCCTCGACAAAGATACCGCATATCTGGCGATACCCGAACCACCCATCGGTACACGTCCGTGCGTCCAGTGCCAGCACATATACCATGCCATGTGTCCACTCCGGGACCACATGTGCCATGCGTCATATGCCCGCGCCCCTGTCCCGCACGCGCTCGTGCAGCGAAGGTTGATGCTCTGATACCATCTGTAACACCCTGACCCAAAATCGGCTCAATGCCCAGCCCACCGTGGGGCGGACCCGCCACACATAGCACCTCACTTACACTTTCATCCTCACTTCGTGTAAAAGGGTTAACCCGGAGGTGCTACGTTTGGATCCAACAGACATTATAAACTACTACAACTCACTTGAGACAAGCAATATGGGACTAATCCCACCACACAAGTCCTCATGGGCCACATTGGCCACGCTATGAGCAGGCCGGGGTATTACAAGCTCTTCTGAACTACTCTACACGAACATCTGTAAAGCGTGGACATCCCCGCATTAACCAAATCAAATTCTAGTAACCCCAAAGAGAGAGCGCGAAGAATCAAAACCTTCGATTCCGGAGTGGAAGATGCCGAGGCCGAACCAGTAGAGGTAATTGTTCATGGGCGTCAAGTCGTACACGTTGAGGACCACCGGCGCGCCGCCGCCGCCGCCGCCGTTCTGGGCCTCCATGTCCGCCGCCAGTGAAACCCACGGGCGCTACAGATCTCTCCACCGGCACAGCATTAGCGTCGGGATTAGGGCTTGCGGAAATCGAAGTGGAGAGCGATTTTTATTTCGTTTCGATTTTGATTCGAAGAGAGCAAAGGGGAAAGAGTAGTTAATCAAGGAACAACTAGTACGCTTCTTGACCCTGAACATTTTTTTACGTGCTTCTCTTGGCGTGGTATTCTGGAAAGTAAATGTGCAGTGGGGTCCACGTAGTAGGTCCATTTCGTCAGTGATAGCTTAAGGTTATACCGAAGGTGTGGAAACTTCAGTCTAGTGATGGAGAAAGCTGTCTGATTAAAGCAGGGTTGTTGATTTTTAGTGGGTTCTCAGTGTCCCAACTCCCAACTCACAAAGGCACGCGCGCAGGTGTGCTACGTCGGACTGACAGGCAAGCCCGGGTGAACAGACGCACGGCGATTTTTTTAACAAGGCAATAGCTCAGATTTTATAGAAAGAGCCGATGACCAGTTTTGCAAGTCAAAACACAAAACCAAAAACCAAACAAGAACCATCCTAAGAATTAAGTGACATAATCTATTATGCTAAAGATAAAAAAATTCAGAGCATCTAAATACGGTTTTTAAGGCAATATAGTCTGCATGTGCTTTAATATTAGTGTAGTATAGCCTAGTCTCATATGAAGGAAATTGTTCTAATATATTTTTCCACTTTCTTCATGCTTTGTAATGAGCAGGTATTCTTTACCATACTCTTCTTCAGTCTCTACGTGGAAACTATTAGCGCGAATATTCTTGAGAATTCTAGTCGATTTTGGGTACAATAAGGCTTCTTTAATGACCAAAGTTGTGTCCATCAGGAGTATAATTGTGACCCTTCCTAATCCTATTATACAAGTATCGTTGCCTGTGATTGACGTAAGATTACCAGCATTCTTGCTGATCGACTGAAAAAATTACGTCCATCTCAAGATGATATTTGTTGTGCCGATATCCGCTAAGCACACCTCCTCTATAGGGCGTCACATGCATTCTAATACTTCAAATATTAGAACATAACTTGCTATTATAAATACGGGAATATAAGCCTCGCGGGACTTATCACAAGAATTTAATACTTTGCACTCCTAGTACTTACAACCATTATCCAAAGAATAAAATAATTCAATGTTCCATCACAACCACAAACTGCAAGTGGCTATAAAAGGATCTAAGTGCAATGCGTGCACTATATCGAATCAGTGAAGTACTTATAAACTTCTGCCTTAATTTGCACCATGGCGATCTTCTCCTCCTGGGCAACTACGGCTGCGGCGACTGCGATGCCCAAAAGGAGGGTCATAGGGGCTGCTACTAGACTGTCCACACCCATAAGTGTAACAAATGGTTGTGTATCCTCTGTGCCTGCAATGACAAGCTGTGCCTCATACTATCCTATGTCATTCTTCTTAGACTGAAAAGAATCAATATCGTGTGACCAATGACTTTACCCTTCTTGCCCCTCTTCTTTGTGATAGCCTTTCTCACATTGTAGCTGCTAGCATTGGTTTCATAGCCAACATTGCTACTAGGCGGCTGTGAGATGTTGTTCTTCCTTAGAACATCATCTTGAGCTTCTGCGACTTGCACGATGTCAATTAATTCGGCATACTCCTTGTAGCCGTCTTGACGATAGTTGCGTGCAGATTGCACCGCATTCGGGTGAAAAGTAGAGAGAGTCTTCTCAATCTCCTGCTCATCCGTGATTACCTTAACACAGAGTTGAAGACTTGTACAAATTCTAGCTATGTTGGGCTAGCTCTTCGAACTCCTGGTTCGTGATGCCAGTCATCTTCATATTCATGCAAAGAGTTCATAAGATTACTGCTGATAATTTGTATACAATAGCTGCAAAATTCTCATAGTACTCTTCGAACTCCAAATTCGTGATTCCGTATTTTTTATGCATTTTTCATGATTTATTGCTATTTTAGTGATTAAAAGCAATATAAACAATCACAAACAATCAAAATAGTAAATACATTATATAAACTATGTAGAAATGACAACAACAGAGTTAAACATGCCTCAAATGCTCAAAATGATTCAAAATTTGAATTCCCGGGGCCCTTTTCTGCTGGAAAATGAACTTTCGACGAATTCTGTAATTTTCAGGGTTTAAGCCGCTAATTTTCTGTTATAATAAAATTATCCTCGCAATTTTCTGAAAGTCCGAGAGCCTTCTTGCAATTTGTTGGGAATTTTTCTTTTCCCTCTCCGTTTTCTTCTTCTTTCCGGACGGGCCACCCCTTTTTTTTCGATCGAGCCTTTTTATTTCCCCCAGTTTTCATTGGATCGGCCCCATCCGGCCCATTTGGCCCAATCGGTCGGAAAAAAAGGCAGGGGAGGGTAGGGTTTCCCCTTGCCCTGTGTACCAAGGTAGCGATCGCGTAAGACCGCCCGGCGGCGTGTCGCGGCGTTCGGCGGCAGTCGGAGCTCTTCATGCGAGGCCGGTGGCGATCTTGCGCGGCGCGACATGGCGGCGCGCGCGGCGAGATGGCGCGGCCGTGGCACGTCTTGGCGTGGGTTCATGCGGCGATGGCGGTTGCAAGTCGTATGGGCAATGACAATGCGCGTCTTGGTGTCCGGAGGCGGAGTCGCAGCGGTCGGCGAAGCGGCACGAAGCGCGGCCGGGCGGCGTGGCCGGCAATGGGGTCGGTGGTGCGTGGCCATATGAGGTGCGCGCGCGCGTCGGGGCGACGGAGGTGTGCTCGCGCGACGAGGGCGCTTCAGCGCGCGAACGAACGACGTGAGTTTGGGCGGCGCCGCGCGTGGCTAGCGCGGCCGGCGGCGCAGACGCGGCTTACGCCGGCGCCCGGCCCGAGTTGGCTTCAAGCGCGTCGCGGCCACGTCGCGGTTGGCGGTAAGATCGGGCAATGGCGTGGTATCTGGGTTTCGTCAGCCGGGTTTTCCTTTTTTTACCGCTCATGCTATTTACAATATACATAGCAATCATCATCTATTCTTTCATGCAACCCACCGATCGGCTTGACCAGCGACTCCAAGTTGGCTCGCGGTAGATTAGGGTGGATTTGCAATGTACAATCCATGGTGCAATCGACTTCTACTCCTTCATACAACCTACTGATCGGCATTGTGCAGGCGACTTTAAGTCGGCTCGCGGTAGATTAGAGTGGATTTGTACCGTATAAAAGAATCTAGAAAGCCAAATTTGTGGAATTGAAAGCAATTTAGAAAATACGATTCGATCTACGAGCGTCGTTCTATGACAGTCACCTTTCGATCCGAATAGTGTAGGCCTAAAGGTAGGCCGTAGTCGGTTGTGCTGATAACGTGTTGAGGAACCGTCGCTGGCGAGTTCAGTCCGAACTATTATCTCGTAGACAAATATAGAATCACATCAAACAATGCAAGAATAAATAGTAGATTGAATACACAGAGAAACAAAGATGCAGGAATATTCTTCTTCTTTATTCTTTATCAAGCAATCCGTTTTTTACAATGATTGACACCCCATATTTATAGATTATAACATCCGCTAGGGTTTAGATAGAACGGCTATCCATGTACCGGTTGCTTTACCAAACCTTTGGTTTTCCAACGAAGAATACGTATGACCGCACAATAACACTGAAAGTGAAAGCAAGTTTTTCTTCGAGTTTAGTTGCCATCTATGTGGACAAATCGCTCCATTGGTGAACATAACACGACAGAGCTACCCGACCTGTCTTAAAACCTATAATATTTCTTTTCATTCATATTTACAGAGGGCAATTTCAGTCGCCTTGCGATTTCTGCTTCACATGATCTCGGCAATCGCATTACCAACGTTGCCGTATGCTGAAAGCTTTGCACTGCAATGCACAGCGCCTGGTGGTCGCAAAAGCAAAAACTGAAGGCTACGCGGTCCGTCAAGCAGCGCTGCAGTTCACATCCTCAGGTTCAGGAACGTTGTAGTACAGAGTCGACCTTCTGCCGTCGAACTTGGAGATGACATTGTGCGCTTTCAGGCCGCAGTAACACTTCCTGAGCCGTTGGATGCAGATGTCCATGATCTTCTGGAACATGTGGTCTTCTTGGATGAATGGCTGCTTGACGAACTCCTCCAGTGGCATCCACTGTAAAAGCGCAGTGTAAAAGAAAAGGTTACCGAACCAACTCTGCTTAAAGCTGTTGCTGTTTCAGCAAAGATATGCTGAATACCATACTATGCAAATGTTCTCAAGGTGCAGTTTAAAGGAGATGTACCTTTGCTGCCTGAATCTCCGTTTCATCAATCTTGATCTCGTTCGATACAGGTCTCAGCATGCAGATGAAGAACAGGTCGGACTTTTGAAACGCCACATTGTGTGCATGCCTATCATTGTAAACGATAAGAGTGGTGAGGCAAAATTCAGACTAAGATGCAACAGTTTCAGGGTAATTAATCCGCAGGGATAATAACTGCAATGACGTAGATGATAATTACCTAAAAGCAACCACATCCACAAATTCAGTGTCAACCTGCACAGAGCATCACAGGCACAATACTTTCAGAATTCGTCCTCACAAGAAAATTATAGAGAAGGGGGTACCGAAGTGCTCAATTTCTTACCCCAGTTTCCTCCTTGACCTCTCTGATAGCTCCTGTAAATATTTCTTCCGACTGACAGAGAACATTGTTTCAGTAACAGCAACACACATCATGTACGGTTTATATAGTTGATGATCTTCAATATGTTCTTACCGCAAGAATGAACCCTGTGGGGAGTTTCCAAGCACCATCCGAAGTCAAACCGCGATACTTCTCCTGCACCACTAGGACCTATTCATTTGTCCAGGAAAATGACATCAGCCACACGAACTTTAATCTGTTCGTATCGAAACAATTAGCACAGTATACGTGAGACCTACCTCCATTTGATCGTTGATGACAAAGCCCCCAACGCCAACCTGATGAGAAGCATTTGCAGGGAGCAAACATGACTCATCAGGAATCCAATATGTCAGCATCACGTACGCCTCCTCTGCGTGGTGGTACTTGAATCCTTCCTGCAGACAGAATTTAAAATCCAAGTTCGGACATCCCCGTAGCGCATGAGTCAAACATTACTGATTTCAGGAGCTGGTAGAAGAACAATCAAATCATACCTTTACTGCTATGGGAACAAACTCAGAACGATCCACTGGTAACTTCATCCACACCCCTTTCTTTCCCTGCAACATCAAAATCATTACACAGGTAAATTACTGAACTGGTGGATTGATGGTGTATTAATTCAGTATTGCAGTAAACACTTTCCACAGCCCGCATAACATTCCTCCGGTTTTTGAAATGAGCTGAATTACTGAACTCAAATATGTCCTAGCTGCGCGATCTCAAACCGCTATTGTCCCGATTTTATAAGGATAGAGAGAGAGAATTAGTTGGCCGTACCACGGACTTCCAGTAAGACAACGACGCCGCGAGCGACCTGGCGAAGGCGGTGTTGTCGGACGGCAGCCTGTCGACGTCGACGACGACCCCGCCGTACTCGTCCTCGGAAGCCTCCAGCACGAAGTTGTTCTCCAGAGCCGTCCACCAGTGGTGGCCGGCGCCGTTGGAGTCTGACCAGTTGATGCCCAGCTGCAAGTGGGCCGGCACGTTCCTGAACAGCTTCTTGCGCGCCGCCGACCTCACCCCGCTCAGCATCCGGCCAATGGAGTAGGACGCGCTCGCTCTGTACTCTGAACAACAACAGCAAAAACGTTGAGCTCGGTCAGATTGGCCAACATCAAACCACATAGCTGGTGATGAAATGATAGACATGTAAGTACCTTTGGAGGAGCACGAGCAGTTCAAGAAGCCCGCGGCGCTTCCGGCACGGCGGAGCCCTCCCGCCGGCGGGCACAGGCTGGCAGCGGCAGCCTCGACCAAGCTGCTCTCCATCGCTGGTCGTCAGTGATCACTCTCGAGTCTCGACTGGGATCAAGAAGGCTCACTCCCAACCTGCCGGAACAGCAGAACAGCAGTGCTATCAATTGCGATACTACCGTTGCGCTGTTTAGCGTTACTGTGCGTGCGAACGAATGCCTGAGCTCCTGCCTGAGCTCCACACGATGCTCGCGAGGAGCTTATAAAAATCGCATGGGGGATCCACGTCGCTCTCACGAGGATAAGGAGACACGCCAAATGCGTGGGGATTGTCGCGTTCCGGAGCGGGCAAAGATCCCGCGCACCGGCTCAGACTACTAGAAATACCACCATGCATACGACACTGCACAAGTGCTCTTTAACTAACAACGTGCAGCAACGCAAGAACTAACCGATCGAATGGTAGTTAGTAAGAAAGAAGAAAAGAAATACGTACTAACCTGACAGTGTGCAGGAGTATTACAAATCATCACTACTAACAAGGGGTGGGCTTATATATCCTAGATGTCATGCAAAATCCAAACGCAAGAAAAGAAATACTAACTTGACAGTGTGCAGGAGTATTACATATCATCACTACTAACAAGGGGTGGGCTTATCCTAGACGCCATGCATGCGTTATCCAGACGCATGTGGCTACTAAAAATGCTGTCTGGCCGGTGGTGGGTGACAAGGACCGGCGAGGCAGGAGACCCAACGACTAGTTCACTAGCAGAACACGGGGGACGTGGGCGTGGTTGTTGATTACTCACTCGTTAGCCCACTACGCCCTGGCGATTTGCCTTTGCGTGCCTGCATCTGCATCTGCATCTGCATGGCAAGCTTTATTGATGGATTTAGTGGTTGCAATTAGGTCGAGGTGGTACGCCTGTTCCTGCTTTTTTTATGTGCCGTGTGATTGTGCTCCGAGTCGGATCGCTTTTGTTTTATCCAAACTGAACGGACTCCTTTTCCATCCATCGGCATGTACCTCACGGTGATGGTATCTTCCTGGGCTTGGAACGCAACCGCATGCGTCAGCGACAGAAGTTTTTTTATATATATCTAAAAAGGTGACAAAGATTTTTTTCCCAACAAGTTACTGCAAGCTGGTCGGGAAGTAAAAGCGATCCTCGGAACGGTTGTTGCCACGTGATTGATGGCGCCGTGCCCGTCTCGCGGATAGGGCAGGGTAATTTGGGCGGATTACGTGGAAACAGGCGGTGCCGCGCGGAGAGCACACGAAAGGTTCGGAGAACGGAGGCTTCTAGAAGGCGACGTCGCACCGCACGTGCCAACACAGCAACACGTGGGGACGACCCGAGAGCTCCTCCGGGTTCGGAGGCGCAGCCACCGTTAAACGCGTCGCCCACAACGGCGGCCATGCTTGTGACGTGTCTGCCTAGTCGGGTTCAGCTCAGTCCGCGTGTTCCATGAGACCGAGCAAAAGGCTGCGCTGCGAGCCACGGAGGTTTGTTTCACAACCTTTCGCCGTGTGCTGTACATGGATCACGATTTTTTTTAAAAAAAAATAGCAAAAATAAATAGTCAATTTTTTTTTAAAAAAAAACTAGGTTACTATCGCAATTTAAAATAACAAAATTTTCTTATAGTCATTCCAAACAGCGAAAATAGCTTAGACAATGGCGACAGAGACTAGAACAGTGCAGAAATGTAGATGTCACCAGTTGAAATGGTGACATGACTCTATCGTCACTTCAACTAGAATTTTTTAATATAAAATGTATGAAAACTGTCATTTTAAATGACGACAGGGACTCCGCAAGTCTCTGCCACTATTCCAAATGGCGGCACAATCTACTCTATAAAGACCCAAAAATTCTGGAATAACTCACTTTGATTTAGAAAAAAAAACAGAGAGGTGAGGGAAGGGAGAGGAGCATGTATGGTTACGTAGTGTAGTATATTGTACATAATCCTTTTCAGTGGGTAGTTTAGTTTTACATATGTGTTTAATCATGAAAATTTTATTTACAGTGCAGTACGTCAAATATGTCGGGCGCCACTAACTTCAAAATATACAACGGTCAGGGGACTGTTCTTGAGGGTCCCAAAGGGATTGAAGACACGGAGGACTCAAGCCGGCCATGCGGGCTCCATTGTGGTGTTGCTTGGCGCGCGAGCTAGGGAGGCGATCGTGGATGAGAGCCGCGCGGCGGCCGTGGGCGGGAGGCGGCATTGCGGGCGCACGCAGGCCCGTGCTGGGGCTGCAAGGAGTGGCAGGTGCTTTAAGGCGGTGCCTCAAGGTGGCTGGAGGCGGCTTCAAGTCGGCCAAAGGAGGGTGCGCTCGTGCGACTGTGGAGGCTCGAGGCCGTCGGCAAAATTATTTTCGTGTTTACTGCTCACGTGATATGCGATGTGTACTGTTCACCCGTACTGATCATGCAATTATCTGTGTATCGTTCATCCGTACTGATAATGCAATTATCGTTTATGCAATTACCGATTGGCTTAGCCGGCGACTTCAAGTCGGCTCGCGGTAGTTTAGAACGAATTTGGGCTCGCAGTATATTAGAGCAGATTTGCACCGTAAAAAGCCAACCTAGAAAGCAAATTTGCAGAATTGAAAGCCATCTAGAAAATACGATTCAATCTACAAGTGTCGTTCTTCAACGGTTACCTTTCGATCCAATGAGAGTTGATCGTGCTGATAACGTGTTGAGGAACCGTCGCTGGCTTGTTCAGTCTTAGCAATTACATCGTAGACAAACTCAGAATCGTAAGAACAATGCAAGAACACAAGAACATAATAATAAATTGAACATGGAGATATGAGGTGTCGATGATCAAATCGCCGATCTTATGAATATATGAATGAAAAGAGAAAAATAACGCGTATCTTCTAGAAAGTAGTGAGACTGCTCTTTATTGCTTTGAACTGGTTATTACAATGAGTGTATATAACTTAGACTAAAGACTAATTCGGGAATACAAGACTCTTTCGAGAGTGTCTCCCAAATGATCTTCACTGTTCCGGCCTCCCCTTAACTTCAGTCTGCATTCCTCCTTATGTAGTTGATGAAGGGTTGGCAGTTGTCTCTGGAGGAGACGCCTGTTCGGGAAGCAACGCGTCTGGTCGAAGAGAGGTGTCAGTTGATAATGTATCAACTGTTGTGCGGTTATATGTCAATGAGTCATGTAACCGTACTCCAGTATCGTAACGTCAGTATCGTAGCGTCGCGTGGTATGGAATATATAGCACATGTTCCATTCGTCACACGGTAAAGCATATGTCTGGTCGTAGATCCAGACATCAGTTCAAAACCTTATGAGCATTTGACTGGTCGGAGACTAGATTTGGAACCATGTCCGACCAGATTGGGTATTATATAACCCCTGGAATTCTTACGACCAGTGATATCGTTAGCCTTAGGGTTTACGACTATGAAGACGTATGGTCTCTATATACTAAATAATAAATAGAGGTTTTAATCATCGTCATAAGGGGATTTTATGTTTCTCTTTATCGTTCTTCTTAAAACTGTAGTACAATGGTTAATGTTTCTCTTCTTTATGTAGGTTACTAATGGATAAAGAATTCGCGATATTACCGGTAAAAACATTTATTCTAAGCCGGGAGCACGCAGCCTAAAACCCGGCGCGACCTGCCGGTTCGCCGTGGGCGCGGCAGCCGGTGCGCACACTGTCGTGGCCGAGAGCTACGTGCTCATTTTCTTCCGCAAGTCCCAAGCCAATGGCGAGTGCGCGAGGTGTACACGGTAGAGCTTGCCGGTGCGGGGGGAGCGGACGGAGGGGGCGGGGGCATACGGCCGGGGACGTGCCACTGCCACATTGGACATCAGCAATTGCACCCACACGTCCGTCAAGGAGCAGCAATTTAAGCCCGTGCCCGTTGACGATGCTGGGCTGGTTATCGTGTCATCGAGGCCGGCAAGATATTCGCTTGTGCCCGCAAGAACGATCGCATCGGATCCTTCTGCGTGACAGCGTAAGGTCATTTCAAGCTTTGCATATTCTGAGCCCCCTTTGCTGCAGGCGGTCCGGCCCAAGGGTTTTTTTAGGTGACGTTGGGCTAGGAGAAATACTAGTGGCTTCGCAGAGTTTCATAACCCTGTTCGAATGAAGTAACCAGGCTGAAAACTGTATATCAAATATCAACCCACAGAAAACTGTAGATAGCTGCTAGCTCGAGTCGTGCTAGATCCTTTTCGTTGCCCGTCGATCCGTCTGTGGATGGTATTAACAGATTCACTGTATTAAGTACGTGTCCGAAAACGATCGATCAACACCGTCGTCTACGGCCACCAAACAATGGCTATTTCAACGGCCGACTGCCTGGCACGGTTGGGCAGTAACGCAGAGGTGCACTGTAGCAATTGTGTTGTAGATGTCGATCCGTTGACTCTATCAAGCAGTTGAGGTGCATCCCTAACGTACAATACTTTCTGCTTTGTGCCGATGCTAATGCAGAGGGCCCACTTTCTGTAAGGTTGGGTGTGAACTGTGAGGTCCTTCAAAATTGAATCACCGAGAACGATGTTTACTCAACATGCCAGTTCCTCTACTGTCGAACGAGTTTGGCCACTTGAGCAGTGTGCACGGCCTCTGCTGTCCTGTCGAGGACCTTGAGGTTGCTGACACGGCGAAGCCGATTGCTCCGTTCCGCGCGTCGCCATGAACTGCTGGCATCTCGGGTGGCATATCTCTGTAGTTTCCAGGGATAAACAAGCAGATCGATCACCTTTTCTTCTTCTTCTTTCTTTTGAATTCGAAAGTTCGTCAGGCCGCTGTGATCGACGCACGGCCCATGCATGCCAGTGCCAGGAGAGGACGCCGCACAGCATCGGTCGCAGGCTGCCACAAACCGATCGATCACGCGCGCTCGATCGGGTTGTTCAGCGGCGTGAATGCATGCATGCATGCAATGCATTACAGCATGGGATACCAACCGTAGCGCAAAACGCAGCGTTTTTTCAACAGTTCTCCTTTATCTGTCTGCATGGGAAAGCGACGGAAGCATGGAGTTGGGTCGTACTTTGCAGGATGCGCTTGTCCGTAGCTAGCTGTCTCGTCGTCGCCGTCTGTACTTTGAAGGCGTCCAAGAGAGTCTATCGACCCGGCATGATCAGCTCCAAAAAAGTAAACTCTTGCACTGCTCATGAAGAAGTAGAAATTGCGGTATCTACGCCGTTCTCGTCTCGTCTTAATTGCAATCACTTTCTATATCAGCATTCTGGCTGAAAGCGAGTCTTTTTCGCGGTAGCTTCTGCTAGACGCTTCCGCAACATGACCTAGCAACACTTTTGACTTTGGGGGTGCGAACTGGGAATCCCTAGGCGTAAAGATAAATAGTTTGGAATGCGCCTGGATTGATTAGATTAGTCTATTGTACTTTTTTTTTTTTTTTTGAAACGATCGACTTCCTGACTTCCTGTTCCTGCGAAAAATGAACAACGTCAAAGCTTGGTGATCTCGTATACTTCAACTCGCGCATGTGTTGGGACATCGGGACGCTGGACTCGAATCATCCGTGCATTCTGAATTAGTCCAATGATCGTAATTAGCCCATATAGTTTACAATATCCATGAAATCATGTTCATACAAAAAAGTTAGCTAAGAAGCAGACCAAATAATATTAATTAGTAGCAAAAGATCTTACGGTCAAGTCCTACAGAGTTTGCCACGCCGGGCTTAAGACAACAGAGTAAACTTGCAACGGAATGAAACAGCTCGTGGTAGTCACCCGACATGCCCACAGACAATCGAGTGGAGAACGCATCCTAGTTCGCAAAGTCTTCAAAATATTCCTCCTCGTATAACTCTGTGTTCACTGGTTCTTCTGCGGGGACTGGTCAACAAATGACGTATAACCGTGAGTACATAAAGTACTCACCAAGTTGTAGGAAATGTATACTAGTAGTATTCATGCAAGGCTTGATAAGGATAACTTTATGGCTATTTTGCAGAAAGCAGTATTGACAGTAAATACAATAAATAGATTGAAGAGCGTAATTTAAAAGATTAAGTACATAAGTGACGAGGATCTAATAATCCTCATTTTTATCTTTTATCTATAATTCTTATTATGGGTAAATATGATGTCACATAGTCCCCAGAGGTACCCCTTATCTAAAAGGGAGAAGTCCAATAAGTGGTTGTAAGTCTTGCTACGACTATATCATGGTCGTAAGTCCTTCTACGACCACTACATAGTCGTAAGTCCTTCTACGATCGCTACCGGTCGTAAGTCCTTCTACGATCGCTACCGGTCGTAAGTTCTTCTACGACTGTGTAAACTACGACCACCTTATAATCAAACCTACAGCGAGTGGGTCCAATTGATTAAGGAATCCGAACGGCTCGCACGCACTATTATTCCGCTTATTAATGGTGCGTAATTACCCCATTATCTCCGAAGATAATTGCCGACGCGGTGAAGAAGCCGAGGCGCCATTAATTATCGCCAAAGACGCTCACATCGATTAATCAGCGCATCTTCCAGCGGCAAACGGCTACTTCTTCACGACTATATAAGGGCATCGATCGTAGAGATAGGAAAGAGACGAACAAGAGCCACCAAGTAGGAACACAAGTGCTATTCTCTGTAATAGTCTTAGTCTTTACTTGATCATCAAGAATACCATACACACGTGATTAGGTTATTATTCTCTCCGAGAAGGCTCAACTGCCTAAACATCCCGTGTCAATCCACTCTGCGTGATCTTATCTCTAGGAGACCCCGAATCAAACAATCTTTACGTAAGATCGGTTCTAATACACCGACGCTGGCGCGTACTGCGGGATCTTCCGTTGGCGCCGTCTCGTGGGATCTCTTGTCAACATACTCTCTTTTCCAATCTCATGCAATCATGGCAGGAGAATGGAACGAGGAGAACTTTGACTTGGCAGACACGCAGACGCCGACATGGATGCCGGCTACTATGAACCCGTGGATATCATGGGATATGCTCCGATCTTAGGATGATGTGACAATTGGCAATGGCGAACGGTTTGTCGTTTCACGGTTTTCACCAAGTTTCACCGACTATTCTCGATAGGGCGGTCCGACCGCCATAGCACGGCGGTCCGACCGGCCCCAAATCGGCTTCGGATCGCCATGTGCGCACCGGCCGTACTAAAGGTGGTCAAACAGTCGTGCTAAAAATAGAGGGTGTAGGCTAGGGATCCCATTGTTCTTGCTCCCATAATTTTTGGAGTCTCCAAGAAAAGTTCTATTGGTTTAAAGTTTCCAGAGGTTTCGGATTTTCGTGGGTTGAAAATTGGCTAAGTCCTTACGGCGGCCGGACCGCCTTGGCCGCGGTCCGATCAAGAATAGGGGCCACCGATCACATCGAATGTCGCCTTCGTGGCGCGTTGCTCATTGGTTAGGTCAAAGTCATGAGTTTCAGCATATGTGTTGCATGATGCATGTTTTGACTAACGTGGGTCAAGTTGCAAGAACTTGTTCCCGCTTCGATTTGCTTGTCTATTGTTGTGCAAAGTTGCTTGGTGGTCAACGACGGTCAACGGCGAGGATGATCGGACGAGGCTTGGAGAGCTTAGGTCCGTAACGATCGACGATGCCGGCGAGGTCAATGAAATCAAGTATGGTGCGTATGGATAAGGATGACCGAATCGGACAGCCGGCGGCGATCGTTTGACTGCTGCGCGGAGTCGGTGCAAGTGCCATGGTGGTTTCGTGGGAGCCGACGGAGAGACTTGCCGACATGGAGAGAGCCGGATCAACCTACACGCGGCGAGCATGCTAAGTGCTTGCGAAGATGGACTCGGCCTTCTGAGAAGGACCGAGAAGGGGTATTTTGGTAATCTTACCAAATATCACCTGGTGACCTTTGCTCACCCACGCGCAAGACGGCAAGAGAAGCGGTTTAGGTTAAGAGGTGTTGTAGACGGCGCTTAAAATGCGTATGTGGTGACCCGCTTGTGTTGGGCCTTAACGGAGCCCATTTGAGTTAATTTTCTAGAAGGTCTAAGTCTCTCGCTATAAATAGAGGAGGAGGTGGTCGCACCCTCCAACTCTTTATCATCATTGAAACCCTAGTTTTGGCTTAGGAGAGGATTAGTGGAGGTTAGGGTTCTAGAGAGTTTTGATTTGATCTTGTGCTCTTGGATTGAGCTTTGTCCTCCATTGATGGAGTGGTCAGAACCCAAACCTTATCAATCAATCCAAAGAAAGCTTTGATCAAAGATGTGTCTCTTTGCCCTTCTTCTCTCTATTTGGTGATTTTGAGTCTTTCTTTGATTCGCATGTTTTTGATTGATTTCTTTACATGATATAGCTTGTCGTGACATGTGGGAACACATCTAAGATCATCTTGATCATCAATCACCCACGAGCAAGTTTTTGGGTCACGCTGCTTTGACTCTGCTTTGAACCATCCATCTCTCAAACTGAAAATGTCGAATCTCTCCATGGATCTCCATGATCTTCGATTGAATAGGTTCCCGACATCCTAGAGAAGGTGTGTTCCAAGTTTCATGAAGTTTGGAGTTGTAGATCAAAAGTTAGACCTATTTGCAACTTCGCTTTTCTGGCCGATTTCATCGCTCATCTACCGAGGTCGATCGCCTAGCTAGAGGTCGGACCGCCTTGAGAGGTCGATCACTCCGAGTAGAGGTCGACCGCCTACTCTTAGGAAATTAAGTTTCGTTGTTTTTGGTTGTTTTGCTTCGGGTTTTGATTGATTCAATCCTAGTCTTCCAACAGATCGTATATCGATCTTCATAGCTTCTATAGCTATTGGAGTGAAATTTGTGTTGAATCTAATCGTGGTTGAAAAGTGAGCGTGCTCGGTCCAACAGATTCACCCCCTCTAGATCGCCATTTAATCGAGTTGAGGAGGGATCCAACAACAATACGCCCAACAGAGGAGCCATTTCGACAAGTGATGCATCCAACGATGGTGATGTTCAAGTCCCTTAAGACGGTCCGAGATTATTCTCCAGAAACCATCCCATTAATAGAGTTGAGGAGGGATCCTTTGCGATCCCCACAACAATACGCCCAACAGAGGAGGCCTCGATGAGAATCATCAACGGAGGTCAAAGGACAAGGGTCACTCCCAAGATCACAACCAGACCCACCGCCCAACACTGTGAGGACTCACAACGAAGGCGAGAGGAGGAGGATTTTTCTCCGAGTGTTCTCGGGCGCATTCAACATCACTGAGGAGGTACAAGAACTCCGAACATCAACGACTTGCTCGAGAATCCCACCAAGAGCTTGCTCGAACGCTGTGGTACGATCTCTTTGTCAAGAGATTACGCAAAGACTTCGAATCAGAATGACAAGATCGAGGTACTCATCGACAACACTCGTGTAGTCGTAGTAATACGATTTCCTCACCTACAATCAATCGAATATTTTCACGAGGAATCGACACGACCATAAGTCGAATCGATTCCTATTCGAGAAATACCTTCGATCACCAAGATCAAAAGCCCTCAAGAGGTGATCATTCACCACTCGACAAAGAAATTCACAACGAGTGGAATACGAGGAGTATTCGACATGCCCATTTTCGACCAAGCATGGAGAAATTTGATGGATCTCAAAATCCCATCGAATTTCTTCAGATCTATACAACACCGTCCGAAAGCAGCAGAGGAGGAGAGCATGTAATGGCGAATTACCTTCCGATCGTGCTCGGGATCCGCCGATCGTGGTTATTAAACCAACCACTCGAGTCGATCTACTCTTGGCACCATTCTTCGTGATCTTCTACAGCGAATTTCCAAGGCACATACAACCGCCTCGAAAAGAAGACGACTTGCACCGATAAAATGTAACAACAACGAGACTTTGCGCCAATTCATCAAACGCTTTAGTCGTTCAGAACTCAATTCCGAAATTTCGATTCCTCCGTGATCGTGGCTTTTAAGCAAGGAGTCCGCAGAGAAGAATAACGGAGGACATTGCTCAATCCTCCCAACATCAAGTGCGAACTCTTCGAGATGGCCGATCGATATGCAATCGCTTCGAGGCAATGAGTGGAACAACACTATCGATCGAGAAACATATACTCTCGAGAGCAGTGAAGTTGGTAAAGATAAAAAGCAAAAAGTCCAAGAAGAAAATAAAAATCAAAACCACAAGCCGCTGGTTCCAAGGAGGTTCCGCCGAAAGATGGAGAGCCCTAAACCACCAAGTCGCACTCGATCAAGGCAAAGGTAAGCGCCCGATCGTAGGAACGACAAACCAAGGTGGTGTCCTTTTCATAAAAAGGAAGGACATGACTTTCAGAATCGCCGAAGTTTTCCAAAGAAAGCTCAAGACTACTACAACTAAGAAAGCACCACTCCCTACTCGAAAGGTGTAGGACATACGAGTGGCCAAAAGTCGCTTGATGATGAGGAGATGCCGCTCCAAGATCCGCAACATACCGCTGAGCACATCTACTGAGGATCATCTAGATACGACTCCAAACGACAACTTAAAGTCACGGACGAGGTAAATTCTCTACATACTCCTCTCACAATAAATTACCAAGTGGTCTGAAGTTACCATCTCTTTTGAGAAGGATGACCGTCCGATCACTACGAGTCGATCAGTCGATATCCGATTGGAATCGAACCCACCATCAACAACCTCGCGGTCAATCGAGTGTTGGTTGATGGTGGCGCTTCTTGAACATATTATTTACTAATGCCCCGACGAGATGCAAGTACCAGTGATAAGGCCGTCACGATACTCTTTCATGGAATTGTACCGGTCTTCACCAAACCTATTGGACAAGTTTCTCTTCCTTTAACATTTGGCTCACCAAGTAATTTCGTGACAGAAAGTCTCCTTTGATGTGGTCGATTTCGACACGCATATAATGCCATACTTGGACGACCAACTTTGGCAAAATTCTTAATGGCTACTCATTACGTATCAATGTCTTAAGATGCCAGTCCCAAAGGAGTGATCACCATTCAGTGACAAAAGATGGCGATAGTCATGATCGCCGATCCTCGAGATGGTTGGTCAAATACCAACTCGAGATGAAAGTCACCGACTAGCAAGTCGGCTTCAAAGCCGCACCAAAGCCGAACGATCAAGTCAAAGAGGTTCCTCCGACGCAGAAGAACCTCAAGACTGCTCAGACGGGGAGACTTCCGACCCCAAATAGGAAGACGCCCTCATTACCTTCCTCCGAGCTAACGCAGATGTCTTTGCGTGGCAAGCATCCGACATGCCCGAGTCCCTGTGGAGGTAATTGAGCACGTGCTAGCTTTACTACCGATAAAGTACCGTGAAACAAAAATTACGAGATTTGCCCCTCGATCGACGAGATGCTATTAAGTCGAGTTGATAAGCTACTTAAAGGTGCTTTATAAGAGAAGTCAACCACCCAGAGTGGTTGGCTAACCTCAGAATGGTCAAAAAGTCAAACGGCAAATGGCGATGTGCGTGGACTTTACCGATCTTAATAAAGCTTGTCCAAAAGATGATTTCCCTTTACCTCGTATTGATCACCGTTGATTCAATCGCAGTTGTGAGATATTAAGTTTTTAGATGCATATTCGATACCACCAGATCAATATGTGTTTAAACGATGAAGAAAATACCGCATTCATTACTCCATTTGGTACCTTTTGCTATGTCAAAATGCCATTTGGTCTAAAGAATGCCTGCTTCTTTTCAACGCTTAATGCAATCGACTTTTTCATCTCAATTAGGCCGGAATTTGGAAGCCTATGTTGATGATCTAGTCGTAAAAAGCATTAAGAGACTTAATCATATCACTGACCTACAAGAAACATTCGACAACCTCAGAAAGCACCGCTTAAAACTCAATCCAGAGAAGTGTGTGTTTGGAATTTCTTCAGGAAAATTGCTTGGATTCCTAGTATCCGAACGAGGAATCAAGCAAACTCGAAAAATAAAAGCCATCCTCCGATGCGCCCTCCAAACACAAAAAGGAAGTCCAAAACTCACTGGGTGCATGGCGCTTTAAGTCGTTTCATCGCACGACTAGGAGAAAAAGGACTACCTTTCTTTAAACTTCTCAGGAGACATGAAGGTTTTGAGTGGTCGAACGAGGCAAACGCTGCCTTTGAGGATGTCAAGAGGTATCTTTCGAGTGCTCCTGTTCTGGTTTCTCCAAAGCCATAAGAGACGCCTTAATTTACCTAGTCGCCACGCCACAGCAAGAAGCGCAGCGAGATTAGTCGAGAACGTGAAAACGCATAACGACCGGTTTATTACGCCGAAGTTTTACACGCCTAAGGAGCGCTACCTCAGTCCAAAACTTCTATATGCCCTCCTCATGTCTTCGAGGAAATCATGGCATTATTTTCAGCGCACAAAATAGTCAGGCTGCCCGAGTTTCCTTTGGGAGCAATCCTCCATAATAAGGAAACAATGGACGCATGGCAAATGGTCAATCGAACTTGGGAGTTCGACCTCCATTTCGTGGTCCCGAACGGCCATAAAATCCCGCATCTTGGCGCACTTTGTCGCCGAATGGACAAATCCGAACTGCTCAGATCCCCAAGACGATTCCCACGACCGCTGGATGATGTACTTTGACGGTCACTTACTTTAAGTGGCTCTGGGTCGGGTGGTCCTCGTATCTCCTAACGAGAAACCTTAAAGTATGCCATACAATTAAACTTTCGTGCTACTAACAATGTGGCAGAGTAGCGACGGTTTGCTAGTCGGCATACGAGCCGCGAAGCACTCTCAATTGCCGACTACTCGTGAGAGGAGACTCTCAACTAGTCGTGAATCAAATCGGAAAGAGTACCAAGGCTCTAACTCAACAATGGCTCGGTGATTTATCGTACGTAAGCTAGAAAATATTTTTTAGGTTTCGAGGTACAATTTATCCTCGAAGGATAATTTCTCGCATCAACTTGCTCTGATGGCTTCTTCCCGATCCACGCACTAAAAGGAGTTTTCTTGGAGCAACTCCAAAACCGCCTCTCGGTCAAGAATCGTAAACACCTCCTCTTGAGATGGCCTCATTAGATTACGAGGATACCGGATGACTCCCATCTACGAGTATCTTTACAAGGGTTCCAGACCAAGATGATCTTGAGGCGCATCGATTATCCCGAAAAGCCAAAATGTATACTTTGGTTGAAGGAGTCCTCTATAAACGAGGAACCCAAGGAATACTCATGCGATGCATTCCGCAAAACGAAGGAATAACACTCCTTCACGATATACACAAGGGCATCTGTGGGACGATGCCTCCTACGTAACATTGGTTGGTAAAGCCTTTCGACAAGGTTTTTATCGCCTACACTCGCACGATGCTATGAGGTGGTTAAAAAGTGTGTCCAAAGTACAATTCCATGGTAGATGATACACCAACCACTTCAAGCATTACAAACAATACTCTTTCTTGGCCTTTTATGCACTGGGGCTTGACAATCTTCGATCGCTTCCCTTATCGATTCAAATTGATTAGTCTTCGTGAGTGGTCACCATTTCTGCAATTTTCCGACTTGTTCCCCAATGGTACTTGTGTGAGCAAATAGTGGAGAACGGGATGGGGACTCACACGAGATCCTAGTTGAAAGTCTTCAAAATATTCCTCCTTGTATAACTCTGTGTTCAGTCTCTCGGGGTCTCCTCCCGAGTACCTCCACATAGGAGATGCTCGCTTTTCAGAGGACTAATTCGGCGGTGATGAAATCTTTCACCACATGCCATCCGGTTCTTCCCTTCCAAGGAACCACCTCTTCCTCCACCGCCCACGAAGACCGGTGAAACTCAATGACTCCTTCGACTTCGAGTCGTGGAGCTGCATCCATACCTTCCGATTCGGCTTGTCGAGGTCGACAAATGACGATAACCGTGAGTACATAAAGTACTCACCAAGTTGTAGGAGATGTATACTAGTAGTATTCATGCAAGGCTTGATAAGGATAACTTTATGGCTATTTTGCGTAGGAACACAAGTGCTATTCTCTGTAATAGTTGATCATCAAGAATATAATAAATAGATTGAAGAGCGTAATTTAAAAGATTAAGTACATAAGTAAATAAGTTCTTTGAAACAACCAGTGAACACCCCATTCACTTCCTAACCATTAACCACATACAAATCGCTTCCCAACTAAACCATTCAATTAATTTTATGAAAATCTACCCCTCGTGTGAAATCACCAGGCATTGTCCATAACCGGAGACACGACTATTCAAATAGTTTTTAACACTCTGCAGAGGATGTACAACTTGACCCACAAAGAGATAATCATCTAGATAAAAACACATGTTTCTTTAGACATGTGAATCAAGGAGAGACTATCACATGACTTTTACAAAGTTCCATTTTGACTCAGTGCTGCTCGCTAAGGTTTCGCCACGCCGGCCCCCTCTTGCGCCATAATCAACCAAAATAGAATCGAATCAAAATATTGTTAATTAGTTGGCCAGGTCCACCAAATAAATAGACTTATGGTTATACGGTGAGGCCTATATGTAAGATCGAGGTGGCCGACTAGAGGGGGGTGAATAGGCGGTTTTAAAAATTCTTTCGGGCTAAAACCAATTAATAATGCGGACGCTAATAACAAATTAGTTTTGCACAATTAAAACCTAAATCAACTAGGCTACCCTAAGTGCACCAACAAAATGAACATAATACAAAGATAGTAATCACACAATGATATATAAGCAATTAAAGTAAGAATGTAAATTGCTCAAAGTAAAGCACAAGTAAAAACAAGATGACACGATTATATTTTACCGTGGTGTTCGGAGACTTGCCGATCTCCCCTAATCCACGTTGAGGTAAGCCCAACCACGTTGGACCGGTTCCACTAATTAAGCCAACACCTCCGAGGTAAGTCCAACCACTTGGACCGGTTCCAACACGAACCAACACCTCGCTCCACTAAGGTTGCTCTTCCTCCACTCCGGAGATGGTGAGCACCAAACCACTCACAACCACACCGGGCCTTCTCACAAGCTTCTTTGAGAAGATCACCGGGCACGACGCCTCCACGCCATCTAGGTGTCGGCAAACACAAGAGAAACAAATCTCAACTTTCACTTGAACTAATCAAGTGTCAATGCTCAAGTGGATACACAATCCACTACCTAAGGCAACACATGCACTTAGGGTTTGCTCTCAAAGCTCACTAAGTGCAATACATGCACATATGCGGATGAGATGCTTGCTCTTAGCTCAAGAGGCTCAATAGAGGTTCACAATAAACTCAACAACTTTCTCTAACCAGCCAAGTTGGGTATTTATAGCCCACACCCAAAAACTAGCTGTTGGAGGAAAGATTCCTCAAAACAGTGCAGGGCCGGTCTGATCGCAAATTAATGGCCGGTTGGACCGCCCATGCGCCAACGGCTATAAAACTAGCCGTTGGGCATTCGGCCGATCGGACCACCAACTAATGGCCGGTCTAACAGCTGCCAAATCGGTCAGATCGCCAAGGCTGGCCGGTCCGACCGCCCGAGGAAAAGCGGCTAAGTCCCAAAAGGGTGCTTCTCTGGAAAAAAATGTTCCGCACGAACCCCGGAACTTCCACACACCGGTAGTTCTGTTTTCTTAACGGTGGAACTACCGCACATAGAATCAACAAAAGAGGAAATCGGTCGGCCAACAGATGGTCGGTCTGACCGATTTGCCACCGGTCAGACTGGTGACCCCTGGCAGTCAGACCGCCAGTCTACAGAGACCAAACCCTTTTGACTTTGCTCAAACGGCAAAACACATTTGCCCATTTGAGTGCATTTTCAACAAAGTTTCAAAGATGATATTCTCAGCAGGTTACAAAACACATTTGCCAACCTTTAGAATACTCATCACAAGGAATAAGATATATGGACTTACGCCATTTGCAAAACGCATTTGCAACCTTTAAGTCGCATGCTACAAAAGTTACGCATGAGCCTCGACTATTTGCAAAACACATTCGCAAATAAATAGCATAATTCCTAGATGAGTTTGAGCAAACACAATGAGCTATCAACACATGACTAACTCAAACTACTAGTTAAGACCCCTCTTAATAGTACGACAACCTATACTAGCAATCTGGTCTTCCAACCAAGCACCAAGACCAGTAAAAGTCTATGAACACATCCTTAGCCCTAGCTAGTCATACCTTTGCCTTGTATCTTCTTGAAGCTTGATGACGCACATCATCACTTCAAGTCCGAGTCATTAACTTGATGATCATCAACACATGATGATCCTATGCTTGACCTCCATCAACATATGATGGGTCTTCTCTTGTCTTGACGATCAACCTATGATCATCTCTTCTTCTTGATAAGCATCAACTCATGATGCATCCTTTACACCAAGCTCTTGACTTTAATGTCATTGATACATGATGACATCCAAAGTCTTTATCACCCTGGAACATAACCTATTCATCTAATTCATGAAAAATGTTAGTTCCACAATATGATTACCATTAGTTACCACAACAAACCATTAGCACGTCGGTGTCTTGCAGGTTCGACACCCTCCCCAGCACATCCCGCCTCGACTCGGCTATTATTTATAAGGACAACGCCAAAATATTTTGCCTCCCGCGCACGCGTTCAAATTTTTTCGAACTCCCGCGCTGCGAATCACAGACGATTTCATACAAAAACCATCCATGATGACATATCACAAACAGTTCATATCATCTCATCACACACGGTTCGTATCATGAACCGTCTATGAAGTATCACAGACGGTTCTTAACAAGAACCGTCTGTGATGACTTAGATTATCATAGACGGCTCTATTCACAAACCATCTGTGATAATTCTGTAGGCGTCCAGTATAACTTGTTTTGTTGTAGTGAGAGAGAGAAAGAGCGCAGAGCGGAGCGGGCCAGTGCGCGGGGAATGGACCAAGGGGTATTCGGCCTAAACAGAGAAAGAAAAATTTAAATACATTTTTGAATTACAAAAATCGAGAAAAAAGAAATAGGTTTTTAGAAAATAGTGAATAAACTCCAAAAATTCAAGAAAAATATACCAAAATTCCTTGAGTCAATTGGAACTTAGTAAATTTATTTACAACTTAAACTTGTTTTTATATCTTGCTAATAATTTGTTTTAATATTTTGGGAAACAGGAAAACACCTTTTTAAAATCCAAAAAATCCAAGAAAAGACTTTAAATAATATTTTTGAATTTAAATACTAGAAAACTCAATTAAACCAAATTTGAATTAATTTAAGTTTTATTAATTCATATTAACTTGCCTTGAATTATAAATTTCAATTTAAGTTTTAAATTGATCCAATAAAATATAGATGATTTATTTTAATTTTTAAAGCTTCAAAAAGACACCCAAAAGAGGGAAAGTTGAAAAGAAATAGCAAGAACTTCAAGCGAGAACAACAAGGTCTTGGAGAAATGAAATTCAAGATAAAGCCGAAATCAAATAAAATCATTTTTATTTAATTCGAGTGTTGATTTACTCACATTAATTTGTTTTTAATTTATAAAATTCCAAATTAAGCTTTAACAAATCAAAGAAATTCATCACATTAATTTGTTTTTAATTTATAAAATTCCAAATTAAGCTTTAACAAATCAAAGAAATTCAAATGATTATTTTTATTTTAAAATTTTTCAAAAAAGATCTAAAAATTGGGATGTTACAGCATGCTTGTATGACCTAGTGTAATATCCCGGAATTGAATCGGGTAATTAGAAAATTAGCTGAAAGAAGAGAGGGCAAAGAAAGGAGTAAAAAAAATTCTAAAATTAAAAGGGGGTTTTCCGCATTATTTGGACAACCTAGGCCGCGGGCCGCGATCCAGGGACAGCCCACCAAGTGGCCGGCCAAGGGGGGTTCCCACCCCCTAAAACCCTAATTTTCCCTTCCCCTCCCCCTCCCCTCATTGAGCTGCCGCCCCTCCCCCTGCCCTTGTGCGCCTCCACCTCCTCCCCATTGTGCCTCCCCTGCGCCATCAGCCCCCCAACATCACCATCTCTCTCCCCGGCAAAGCTCCATGCTGCAGTCCATTAGAAGGAAGGCGAGGAGACGACAATAGGAGGGCCGACCAAGTGGAGGTAGCAGATCAGATTTGTTCAGCGCTGTTGCTCGTCAGTTTTGGGTAATATGCGTACGTTTTCTGATCTGACCACCTGTTATAAAGGTATAGCCCTTGGTCTTAGCTTTCTTTAGGCACCGAGATCACCTGATTTGGACTTACGGTTTAGTATTTATGGTAGTTTTACCGCGACTGTCCAGGAGAGCTGTCGAGAATTGACAGATTGTCTTGTCTGGCCATTATGAATTATTTAGAGGCCGAATCAGAAACGCCACCAAAAATTAATGTTGTATATAATTCAGTAATATTTCCAAGTTGATAAAGAAAACAATTTTTAGAGTTGGCAATCAAAAGTTATGTAATTTTACGCTTGTTTTTTTGATCGTCGATTGCGAGAGGCGAAACTTTACCTGAATATAAGAATTAGTAGGAGGTCGAATCAGGGGACTTTCCCAACTATATTATTGTAGTTGGTTTTGTCGTGATTCCAAAGAGTCCAATATCACCCTGTTACGAGTTGTGTAGTAAAAGTTATGTTATTTTTAGCGCTGCTGTCCCATAGTCCTTTCTGCTAGACTGTCGGGAAGGTGGAGTAAAACCTGTATTCGAACTCTAGGTCTTGAGGAGTTGGGTTAAGGGGCGTAAACGGAGTCCTCTTTTCAGCGTATTTATTATTAGCGCTATTCTTGTGTAGGAGGCGGAGTCCCAGAGTAGAGACACCGTCTTTACTTCTTCGCGTGCCGTAGCGGAAAAATGCAAGTACAATTTTAGTACGATATTGTGTGTTGGGAAATATGGTTGATTTGATGCGTACTTAATATGATTATGTGTCATGAAAGTGTTTATTTCGCATTGTTTATATGATGATCGATAATTGACAATTCTTATGAGAACATATTGTTGATTATTCATGTTATTTCATATCGATCATGCATGTTGGCATGAGATAGCCACGAGAGTGGGCATTGAGATCCCCATATGTAAGATATGAGCAATGGGTCCCCATCTGGAAAGGATGGGTAATGGGTCCCCGCATTTGATAATGCGGGCATGAGTGAACACCGACGGGTGTAACACTCCGCAATACCGGTATATGCAAAAGAGGAAAGAAAAGGGCATTTGAGCAATTTGCATAGCATGAGCATATGAAATGTTTATTGTTGAGAATTGTGGATGGATGATGATAGTTACAGTAGTTTATGTTATTGTCTTGCTAAATGTACTTTGTTGAGTCTTTGACTCACTCTTGCTGTTACTGTGTTTTTAGGTACCTCGTTTGTGGACAGCATGCATGGGAGGGAGTAGATTTATGCTTGGATGCACATTGGCACGAACCAATTCTCCATTGAATAAATAATTTGAATGATAGTTTAGAATATGAGTAAACCGCTTAAGGTTTCTTATATTTATGCTTTATGTGTTTGGACAATTGTTTATTCCTATTGTTAGCTGTGCAAACCCCCGGTATGGTTAGTTATTCAAAGGAGAACCTGCCGAAAGTTAGCAAAATGTCTTAGTTTAATTTGTAATTTTGTTAGTGTGGTAGCATTCTAGGCTCGGTGGGTATGGGGTGTTACAGTTGGTATCAGAGCGGGCTTCAGGTCCGTGGTAGCTAGAAAAGAAAAAAATATTAATTAAATTGACACACTGTGCACAATAGGATGGGAATGGGCAAAGCATTGCATTTACGTTTCTGTGACATCGTATTGATTATTACTGGTATGAATTTAGTACGATTGCTAATTAATTGATTATCTTGGGTTATGTGTAAGAATGGTTGATGTGGAGGAGTTGAGGTCGTGGTTGTGGCCCTGGGCTTTACCAGGTTACACCATCGTTCGTAGTAAGAGAATAGTAAAGTGGTTACCTCGGATATCTTAGTACAAGCGTTGAAAGTGAATATCTTTAGAAAAGTTGTTCTCTTTCTTGAATTTGAATTTGGTCAACTCTTGTCCAGTTGTGGCTGATGAATTTATCTTGGGTTCTTAGTTCAATTGTGGTTGGTGTTTGCTTTGAGGAAGGTTGATGTGTTTTTGTTGGCTTAACTTGTCTCTTAAAGCAATTATTATTTTCCCAATTGTTGAGTTATTCTTGCGACTGTGAACTTGGTTAATTGTCAGGCTTCACCTTTGTATTGGAGTTTTATTTTTTTTCTTATTGGAAAGCATGACCCATTTATTTCACTTGATGATTTGGATAATGAAAATTTGCTTTTGCAAGTCTTTTAGTATGTGGAAGCTTTGACTCAATGTAACTCTTTTGGGTATTCTGAGCGTTGAAGTTGAATGGTTCTCTTTTATGAAAGAAAATGTTAAACCCTTTAGCGATGTATTCTCGTGGTTAAGTGAGAGGTTACAATCAAAGAAATTAATGGATATGATATGAGATATTAGCCTGGGTTTGCAGTGTGGTGCATAATAAATCATAACGAGTACCCTTGGAAGTGAAATAGGATAAGTCGATATTGTCCTCTAGTAGTTCTTGATGAGCTGTGAATATGAGTGTGACTATACTTGGTTGGAATCAATAAAGTTATTAAAAGTGTGAAACATTGATGAAATGGTTGATTATTAGAATTGTGTAGTTTGCTAAACTTGTTGGATTATTTGGTCTCGATATGCTAATCTAACTGTGTAGAATGAGAGACATAAGGATTTGTTCGACTGTTGTCTCAGTAGATAATGATATGGAATTTTCTTTGATTAGATACTTGACGATCTTATGTATGCCCGAGGGAATAAAAATAGAGAAAGGACCATAGATTCGTCCATGATTGGATAATCATCAATGGATTATGATAACCTCCAGATTGGAATTAGTGTGTACTAAATTGGTGTGAGTATCCTATTAGGTGAAGGGTTGAAATTTAAAAGTGATTTATTCGGGTGTGCTTTATAATGATGACTTGTGGCTGCATGCCCTTGTTAAAAGAGGTTTACTTTGATAGTGTGGTTGGTGTATCATATAATCCCTAGGACAAGTTGACCGTTGGAATCTTATTAAGATAACAGAAATATTATGGAATAATCTATTGTGTTTCTTTTAGAAGGGTTGATGATAGGATTTAATAGGTGACCTGTGTTTGTATGATGGTGAAATTATCGGATAATAGTATGCCTTTAATGAAAGGGTTTTGGGATAACCTTCTAAATTGTGCAGTAGATTCCCTCCAAAATAAAGTGGTTGTTGTAGTGAGGTTGTAAGATTTTAGTATACTCTCAATTTGAGGATGAGATTATAAAGTGGTATATACCAATTTGGTAAACTTTTGGGGTTTTATAATGAAAGAGTTGACGATAAAAAATCATGTTAAGAGTGTGTTATCCTAAATGTTAGAAAGGTTGTATGCAAGGGATTGTGACTTGTGGGAGTGATGATGGCTCTTTCAGAAAGAAAGTAATTTGACCGCCTCTTGTAATATCGGTTAAATGAAAAGTGTGGAGCTTTGTATTCGTGAATTTTTGGTAGATCATGGTTGTGTGGTAGCTGAAATTGTTGAGCAAATCGAGGTGTGAGAATGTTCTACTGGGTTCTTAAGTGATTAGCGTGCTCCGGTTTTAAAGGCACTTCTTGTTAGAGGTGGCAAGCGATGAGGTAAACAAAGGAAATTATTTTCGTTGTTAAGGAAAAAGAGTGTGGTATAGGTATTTGGAGTTAGGGTTAAGTTTTGTAGCTGGCAACTTCTTAAAATGTGTTTAACGTTTTGGTTGTTGCCGCTTGAAAATTTCTTGAGTTTCAATGACAATGATTTATTCTTGTTTGTTGAGGGTTGAAAATTCGCTTCTAGTGGAGCTTGTGCACTTAACTGTGGTTTTGTTTTCTGTTTCCCGAGATCTTGGCTAATTGACTATCTCCCTTGGTCTTGTGTCTACCGCGAGAGGTAAGCTTTTTTATGTGCTGAAACTTGTTTCCACCAATATCTTCTTTTGAGAAAGGATTAACCAATTCGTGTTGCAATGTCCTTTAGGATGTAAAATGACAATTTGATAGTGGTGGTCAAGTAGATGATTTTGGTGAGACTGTAGTGGTCAAGTCGTTTAGGATTATTGAGTGGAAAATTGATTTCTTGGAATAATTCTCAGTAAGGATTTGATTTAAATAGAATGTTTATATTTTGGGCTAATTGGTTATATTGTTGCAACCAGTGGAACCTATAGTAAATTATGGTTCAAGAACCTTTAGATCATTTTGGTGGAATATTAGAATTATTAGAGTTATGAGAACCTTGATTAATTTTATTAAAGTAACTTGATTGGGTACTTTGCAAGATTGAGTAGGAGGATTTTTTTTATGGTGTAGTTAATGAGATTATAATTGCAAAGAAGTCTAACCGTTATGACAATTGTTGGGATAATAGGGAGTGTTGTGATGTCGGCAGGTATGCCCTAGCTCAGTGAATAACCTTCTGGGAGATAGAATTCTTCTAAAAGACAATTTGGTCAAGAAAATATTTACATGTGGATGATAAGGATTGAGTAGGTTTGGAATGTGGGAATTTTAGTGAATGAGTACGAGGTTTCTCGATCTTCTATACGAAAAATTCGTCGTAGGAGTCTTGTAGGTTGAATTTGGGTTTTGAATTTTTATGCTAGAACCTACTGTATAGCAACATGACCAATAACTTCACTTATCACATATGTTGCTATCCATCCTAGAACATATATTTGTAGATGGTGAATACCTGTCAGCCATGATTATGTCAAGGGTATATTGACCCTCGGGTTGTGGGGCTGAGGCATTGTCACCTTTTTCACGGTCGGAAGCCGGCTTGGAAAAACATTGGACGTCGGCCGAACTCCTGAACGACCGTCCCTCAGACAGCGCCTCTTGGCGCAACGGTGTATCTTCATCCATCCGCTCAAGTTCGCTGTCGTCAGCGACTTGCGAACCATCGGAGGAGGATGAAGATTCCCCATGTTGCATGGCCTGGATGCAGGCTTCCATGTCAAGGTTGGAGTAATCATCCAGGTCGAACCAGTTCTCCTCATCCCATGTTCCTGCCATACTTGCAATTACGAATATGAAGAAAGCGGATGAGTTGAGCAAAGAACCTCTTGAAGTTTGGCACTATCTTCCCCGACGGCGGCGCGGTGTCGACGATCAAATCGCCGATCTTATGAATATATAAACGAAAAGAGGAAAAATGTGCGTGACTCCTGGGAGTGGATCTGATTTGCTCTTTATTACTATGAACTCACAATTACAAACACTGGGAGTATCTAAAAACACAACACTTCTCTATGTCTTGCTTGATGTCTTCTGCTTGTGCTGTCTGTTCTGTACCCCGTGTCCTCTGTCTCTCCGGCCTTCCATGATCCTCCTTAAATAGTTGATGAAGCGGTGGCAGTTATCCCATGAAGAGACATCCGTTGGGGAGCGATGCGCCTGGTCGGGAAGAGACGGCAGTTTGGCGGTTGGTGAAAACGTCAACTGTTCTGCGGTTAATGATTTAGGAGACGTTAAATCATCAGCCGTGATAGTGTTGTATTATGTGGAATATGAAACACGTGGTTCATTCATCACATAGTGAGTGGCGTGGTCGGAGATTCGACTTAGACGCCTGTTCATAGCTTTACGAGCACTTACCTGGTCGTGGACTAAGTTTGGAACTTTGTCCGACCAGGGTATTTATTATATAACTTCCGTAATACCTACGACCAGTTAGGTCGGTGGTCTTAGAAGTTACGACCACGAGCGTATGGTCTTTATCATATATTAATATAATATATGAATATTTTAATCCTCAACAGCTAGCCCCCGAACTTTTAAATGAATGTGGGTCGTGCGGACACGTTCTCCAATGCAATCATATCGAACAGACCTCTCATTAAATGCCGTGAGACTCGAGGCGGTCTGTATTCATTTTAAAGTTGAGCTGTTTTGGAAAAAGGAAAAAGCCTTTACGTCAAATCGGCGAAAAGGTATTTGCAGTTGGACTTCTCGCAGAGTCGATTCTGATGAAATGCCTATAAAACGACCCGGTGAGTGCTTTAAACCTTTACACCTCTATCTCCAAGAAAATCTTCCTTGAGTTCTTCACCCAAAAAGGAAAGCATTATGTCGGACCTCATCATAACCGGTCGATCTCCGTCTGGCGAGAAGATTGGAGAGTTTGGAGAGGTTGGGTTGCTACCTAACAGAGTTTGATTTCTTGGAGATCGGCTTTTGGAAACCTTGCCCAAGCGGCGAGGAGGAGAAATCCGGTGTTCCTCGCGTCACGTTGAGTGCGGGCTCAAGCTTCCAAAGACATCCTTTTCTTTCTCAAGTCTTTGGAGTTTTACGAGGTTGAGTTGATCAACCTTGCTCCCAACGCCATTGCAAACCTAAGCTTCTTTGTCTACCTCTGCGAAGAATACTTGGGGATTCCACCGTCGATTGAACTCTTCAAGTACTACTATCGGATGACGAATACGAAGAAAACGACCGGCACCCACGGGAATGTACCCTAAGGCTTCACGGCGGCAAAGGTCGACGAGTACATTCGTATGTATTCAAGTCTTCTTGGTCGTCATGGAAGAAAAGCTGGTTCTACATGAAGGTTACGCGAGAAGACGGTCTGTATTACAGCGGTAAGAAGGCGGTCGAGAACTTGCGTTGGCGTTCCTCCTCAAAGAAGGAGGGAGAAGTTGGGAGATGGGTTGAGGCCATCCATCTCTTGAGTGTCAGAGGCTTAACCTCCTAGCACGTTGTAAGGGACTTTTCCATTAGGAAGATTGGTCCTTTAAAGACCAGGGCACGTTCGATGCTCTGGTTCATTGGTGGCGATGATGCTACCAACGATTCTGATCCAGGTAATTTTTCTGAAAATCCCGACCAGATTATTTTGCGAGTTGATTATTTTCGCAAAATTAAGATCTTCCATTTGTAATCGTAGTCTTGTCTTCTGAGGACGTCAGAAATAGGATCAAAATGATCTGTGCTGGCGAGCCTGATAACAAGGCTAGCTTTCCCTTAATCCTAGCACTTGCTGGTGCCGAGGAGAGGACTGAAAAACTTAGGGTAAGCGTATTAACTTCTTTTCACCTTTCCAGTCATTTTCGATCAGTTTTAATCCTCTTTATGTGTAGTTGGTCGGACTCAAGATCAACGAGGCTACGGAGACATGTGAGCCTATTGATTATCAGACCGACCTTGTGATCACGAGGCGTGTCACGCCGAGTAAGCAATCGAAAGAAATAACCACGTAAGATGAAGCATATTCTTCACCGATTAACTTTGTTTGTTATCTGAGCGGCAATCACTTGAGTCTCGTCTAGTTGTCTATGAGGCAGTGTTCACGAGACAGTGAAACTACACTACGATCCGAGTCGGGGACCTTGCTCTTGACGGATGGTCGAGAACATTGCTTCGATCTCGATCGGAGTGTAGAAAATACAATTGAACCTACGATTCGGGCTGGTGGGAACAATTGGAAAGAAGAGAAAAAGCAGTATAGCATTTTAAACCAGCGCTATAAGATCAAGACTAAGAAAACAACGGTATGTATAATTTTTATATGAAAAACATACCTCGTATATTCCAAGTAGAATTGAACTTTCTGTTTCTCTCGTGCGGATCTGCTGAATCCTGGTAAGCTTCAGGCGATCGCATTCAACAGTCGAGGCGATCGGAGGTGGTCTGGCCATTGTCTTCCTCGGTAGGACATCTTGAGGATGATGTGGTCGGAGGAGCCCCGAGCCAACCGACTCACAAACGAGCTAGATCCGTAGTAGTCACTATGCCGACAGCGGAGGTAGAGACCATGCGATCTTCCACGAGTTCCGATGCACAAGGTCATCCTCCAAAACTAACAAGTTTCCTTTCTCAACTCGATTTGCGCGAGTAAGAAACTTGATGATTATTGGGGAGAATATCGGATCGCTCGGCGCAGTGGCCCGATAAAATTTGTACCGATTACAATGATGTCGTAATTGGGTAAGTGTCTTCAATCCTCTCCATAACCTTTCTCGAAGTTCATAAGAAGGTTTATGGAAGAAATGCTACTTATGCAACATATGATCGAAAACCTCGCTACGGTTGGGAGGACTAGCAGAAGCGAGTTAGTATATTAGAAGAAAAACACTGAGAGATAGAGTAAGAGTTCCTCTTCTTTTCTCATTAAGACTTTCCTTTTATTTATTCTCCCTTATCAAAAATTCTTTTGATAGACTTAGAAAATAAAAGAAGATGCTTTAATGAAAAGGCGGAAGAATAAAGCTTGAAGAAGAACTTGAGGCTAAGAACCGGTCGATCGAAGTCTTGACGACCGAAGAATAAAAGCTTCGGATGATTCCAAGAAGAGAGGAAGGTAACTAGTCGTAGTCATGACTTAGTATGTCTTCCAATCTTTTACTTAATACTTGCTTTGTCTATGCAGAACAAAAACAAGCATTGACGGAGTGAAGAAAGCTCTGGAATTTGAGCAAGACAAGGGGGCAGCTCTCGTGCTTAGTTTGGATTGGCGCGGGATCTAGCTTGCCCTCCTTGAGTGACCCAATAGAAAAGGTCAACTTCCTAGGCTCTTTGTTGGAAGAGCTCAAGGTTTTGCTCAAGACTACTAGAGAGAACTATGCCCACTCCGTTAAGAGTCTATTGCTGTGGAGTCGGTCTTGCTTTGGCAAAGTGAAAGCTTTCGACCCATCAACTAACCTTCAAGCCATTGAGGAGGATTTCAGCTGCTTACATGCAGAGGCAAATCGGATCCTCGCAGAGATGAAACCTCTAGGCGAAAAGGTCGCAGAAGAGATGGAAGTCGGATCTCCATCTAGCAGTAGTTAGCTTAGGTATTCTCTAGTAGTTTAGCTGCAGAAAAAAAAACAATGCATATAATGTAAAGACTTACCTTTCTCTTATCAAAAATGGATAAAATTCTTTTATTCATTCGGTCGACTTGTGAATTTATGTCTTACCTAGCCCCCGACTGTTATATAGTAGAAGATCTTTACTATATAATAGTACCACTGAACCAAGAATATAAATCCAAATCTCAACCATTACTTGTAAGCATGTCTTGATCGGTAAAAAATCGATCGTGGTAATACTAGGAAACCTTGATGGTCGGAACAGTGTAGGTTTGGCTAGTTATAAATCTGTTTTTAATGATCAAGTACTTTCTTGAGACAACATATGGTCGGAAAAATAAAGAATTCTCCTTGATAAGAGGAAAAACATGAAAAACATATGTTAAGCGGACAAGTGGTTTTACTTCTATGAGATGCTCAATCTTGGTGAATGAACCTAGCTAGGAAATAAAGGTATAAAATACATTTCGCAAGGCGTGCTCATGCTCTTAGTCCGACTGGCAGCGAGGATCGTAGGAAAAGACCGTCGCTAGGAAGCTCCTTCCGATTAGGCGGAACCACGTGCGAAAAGGAGAGACTTCGACTAGGAGGTTTTCCGTGTCCTAGCCAGTAGCCAAACAAGAGTAGAACAGAATTTTGAAACATAAACTATACACTTTATAGTCGAGCATATGAACCGCAGTCGACCAGGATTAGGCAACGTCATATAAATAACATCACTCGCTACTCCAAATTCAATTATCATGTTTAAAAGAATTTAAACGAAATGAAACGAAATGAAAAGAAAGAGATTAGACAAAGAACTTATGCAACTGGTCAATGTTCCATGAATTTGACAAAACTCTGCCGTCTGACATGGCTAATCGTACTGAGCCTGGTCGGGTAACTTCGACCACAGTGTAAGGACCTTCCCATTTAGGGGAGAGTTTATTGCGCCTGCTTGGCTCTGAATTTTACGAGAACGGATCTCCTCTGACTAGGTTGCGAGGTTGCACCTTACGATTGTAGTACATTCGCATGGCTTCTTTGGTAGATTGCGAGCGTATCAAAGCTTGGTTTCGTCGTTCCTCAAGGAAATTGATGTCGTCAGTCGATGTTCTTCACGATTGCTTAAGTTAAAACAATCGGTCTGGCGAGCCAATTTTTAATTCGGAGGAAGCATAGCTTCGGTCCCATAAACTAAAAGAAAGGTGTTTCACGGTTGCCGCGGTGGTCGTGGTCCGGACAGCCCATAAAACAGAAGGAAGTTCTTGAACCCAAGCCCCTGACCGTTTTATTAACTGGTCGAATACTCGGCGTTTTATCCCCTGTATTAGGATACCATTGGCACGCTCGACAGCTCCATTGCTCTGTGGATGAGCCACAGAAGCGAAATAGATTTTGATTCCTAGTTCTTCGCAGAATTCCTGGAAATTGCTGCTTGAGAACTGGGTACCATTGTCCGTGATGATACGACTGTGTACACCAAATCGTGTAATCACGTTTTTTTGTTATGAACCTCTTAGCGGCTTCAGTTGTAACTTTTACAACTGGCTCGGCTTCAATCCATTTTGTAAACGTGTCAATCATGACGAACAGGAATTCAAAGCCCCCGGGTGCCCTTGGGAATGGTCCCAGAATGTCTAGTCCTCAGGTTGCAAAAGGCCAAGAAAGAGGGATTGTTTGCAAAGCTTGTGCCGGCTGATGTACTTATCGGCTATGAAATCGACATTATGCGCGCCGTCACGAGCTCTTTTGCATCATGAAGGCGATTGGCGATGAGTATCCTTGTCCAAAGCTTTCAGACCAAGGTTACGTAGGAATGATGTGCTCCATGAGACTCCTTCATGAATTTGGTTAGCAACCTAATGCCACCGATTGAGATATGCATCTCATCAACACCCCATGAGATCCTCGTTTATACAAGGTACGTTCGATTAGAGTGTATGATTTGGCCTTTCGTGCTATACGATCAGCCTCTACATCATCTTCAGGAATTAGGTCATGCTGAAGATAATTGTAGATCGATGTCATCCAGTCTCTACCTTGATCGTCACCGATCTGTGGAGCATCTAAGTTATCGAGTCAATAGGATTGACTGATGTAAACTATCGATGTTCTCGGAATGCTCGACTCTGAGGGTGAATCGAGTTGCTCGAGAAAAACTCCGTGGAGACGGTTGACCTAGTAGAGGCCATCCGTGCCAAGCGATCTGCTAGAAAGTTCTCCTTTCTAGGAATATGTTGAATCTGAAACCAAAGAAGTGCTTTTAATTTCCGTACTTAGCGGATAGGAAGACATCTTGGTACTAGAGCATTGGTACTCTTTCCTACTTGATTCGCTACTAGTTGAGAATCGCCTTTCACTAACAATTTGCGAATCCGAGCGAGCGAGCCGCTCGAAGTCTGTCGACAAACCCGTACTCGCTACATTGTTTGTAGCGGGAAAGTTAAAGCGGGCGGCATACTTGATGTGTTCGCCGGTAGGGGATATCAAGACGACTCGACCCCGATCCTTTAAGCATTAAGGAGCAGTCAAAGTACATTGTCCACTCGTCGTGGTGCTCGTACTCGAGTCCTTGCTTAGATTTGGGTTTGTCCACTCGGCAATGAATTCGCTATTGCACGAGACTTTATGGTCGTTCGTGAGATGAAATGGAGGTCGAGCGTCCCTAGTTCCACCGCCCATTTTGCTATTCGTCTGACGATTCCCTATTTCAAGGACTTGACCTAAGGGATATCCGATGAAGCACGACCACTTTGTGGGCACAAAGTAATGCCTTAGTTTCCTTGAAGCCATAAGGAGACTATAAAGCAACCACGTACTGTGGGTATCTTTCCTTTGGCCCATGTAAGACTTAACTACGTAATACAGCGTCGTTGGGCGTTTTCACGTTCTACGACGATACCATCGACGACTTGTGGCGTTGCGACCACGTAAATCAACGATGTTTCCCACGGTCTTGGAGAAACTAAGGCCGGGTACTCGTAGGTACTCTTTGAGCTTTTCAAAGGCATCATTAACTTCGTCATCCACTCGAAACTTCCATGTTTCGAAGAAGTTTGAAGAAAGGTAGTCCCTTTTCCCCAACACGGCTATAAACGACTTAGCGACGCCATACAACCGGTTAGCCACGGACTTCCTTCTTCGTGGTCGGGGCGCATCGATGGATGGCGATATTTTCGCGGGTTTGCTTCGATACCTCTAGTGAAACTAGAAAACCGGCGACTTTCAAATGAAACCCGAACACACACTTCTCGGATTCAACTTAAGGTTATGTCTTCTCAAGTTATTGAAAGTCTCTTTAAGGTCAAGCATATGGTCGCCGGAGTTGACATTTTTCACTACCAAGTCATCAACGTAGGCTTTCAAATTTCGACCTATTTGCGGGCTGAAGGTTTTCTGCATTAATCTTTGAAAAGTTGCACCAACGTTTTTGAGACCAAAGAGCATTTTTACATAACAGTAAGTGCCAAATGGAGTGATGAAGGAAGTTTTCTCTTCATCTTCTTTACTCATACTAATCTGGTGGTACCCTGAGTAAGCATCTAAAAAACTTAATAACTCGCACCCGGAGGTAGAGTCTACAAGTTGATCAATGCGAGGAAAGGGAAAATCATCCTTCGGACAAGCTTTATTAAGATCTGTGAAGTCTATACACATCCTCCATTTCCCATTACTTTTCCTAACCATTACAGGATTAGCAAGCCACTGAGGGTGATGTACTTCACGAATGAATCCGACCTTTAAGAGCTTGTCAATTTGGTGGATTGCGTCCTTCGGTTGGTGCGAAGCGTCTGAGCTTACCTTGGTGGATTTTTATCGGTGAAGCGCTAGCTGTGCTCGATCACCTCCACAGGGACTCGGGCATGTCGGGCGCTTGCCATGCGAATACATCCTTGTTTGCTCGGAGGAAGGAGGCGGCGACTCTTCCTATTTAGGATCGAGTCTGCTCCGTCAGTACCTTTGGTGAGGATCCATCATCATTGCTTGACATGGCGTTTCTGAAGGGCGCCTTTGTCGAGTGGAACCTCTTTGATGCAGTCGGACGGTTTGGGCGTTATCTTGGAGTGCAGGTGCTTGACTGCGTAGATGGCGAGTCGAAATTTACGGTCGGTAACTCATCGACCGATTCTAAAGACCTTCGATCACATCGTCGCGCATTTTGCGATCTCCACGAACCATGATCACACCTTTTGGTCATGGCATTTTCAAACTTTGATACCCATAGTGCGTGGCTATCAAGAATTTTGCTAATGCTTGGACGACCAAAATTCCATTATATGCGGTTTGAAATCAACCACGTCAAATGAAATCTTTCCGTTCGGAAGTTATCGGGGCTTCGAGCGTAGCGTAAGGATACTTGTCCTATCGGTTTGGCGGTAGAACAGGAACTATGCCATGAAAGGCGTATTTCACCGCTTTTACCTTTGATCTAGGAACACGCATATCTTCTAAAGCTCCAGAAAATAAGATATTTAAAGAGCTACCACCGTCTATCAAAACTTGATTGACTTTGCAATTATTAATAGTAGGCTCTACGATAATAGGGAACCTACAGTCGAGTTGATGAGGCGAGGCAATCTTCTTTCTTGAAGGAGATCACGATATCCGACCACCTTGATGGTTTGGCGATGATCGAAGGTTCCGATAGGTTGACCTCTCGCTCCATGGCTTTCGGATGACGGCGTGAGTCGTATGAAGAAGAACCTCAAAGATCATATTGACCGTCTTGCCGAGGCTCACGGTACTCCATCTCTTCGTCGCCATCCTTGTCCTTTTTGGAACTTGTTTCCCCAACTCTGGATTGCGGGAAGTGGGCCTTTACCTGCATAGAAATCCTCCAGCTTCTTTTGCCAAACCACGGCAGTGCGCAAGTCATGCCACTCGCTGTTGGTGAAGTGGACACCACTTCTTACCTTTATTATGGCTATCGGTCGAACTTTGGCTTTGCCGGCCGGTATAATCCTTCTTACCCTTGAGCGGTTTATCCGGAACCGCTAGGACTTCTTTGGTGCCCGTTTTGCGGTGCTTCTTCTTCTTGAAACCTTCTTGGGATTCTTTTCTGACTTCTCAAGGCCAGGTTGAGGGATTTTATCTTTTCGATCAATGGCTTCATTCCATTCAACCGCCTCACTAGCGGCCGCATACTTATCAGCCATGTCAAAGAGTTCGGCGGTTGTTCGTGGAGGATTCATAGCAATGTCCTCCGTAAACCGTCGATTCCTTAAACACGCCTTGAATGCAGAATCACGAGAAGATTCGCAATCTCGGAATAAATTTGAACTGGTGAACCTCTTGATGTACTGACGGAGAGTTTCCTTTGGTTCTTGCCGAGTTCGATGGAGATCATCCTCCTTTCCTGGGCGATCGTACGTACCCTGGAAATTCACAATCAGTAGATCGCAGAGCTGTTCCCAAGTATAAATAGATCCGACCGGTTGGTTAAGCAACCAAGACCGGGCAGATCCTTCCAGAACCGTGGGCAAATAATTAGCCATCACGTTTTCATCACCACCAGCAGCTCTGATGGCAGTGGTATATATCTGGAGAAACTCTAATGGATTTTGAGATCCATCGAATTTATCCATGTTGGCAGGTCGGAACCCATTAGGCCAGCGTGCGACTTGGAGCCCCGCGAAAAGGCTCGATAACACATGTAGATTCATAGCGCCTTCTTGGAAAAGGTGCCGAATTATGATCGATGGGAGATCGGTTTCTTCTATTTGAGCAGCCGAGGCTCCGTCGTCCCGATCCGGTCGCGAGCGTTATCATGGCGTCTTTGACCATTAGCATGGTTCGGATGATGGCGGAGATCATCTGCGCCAGCGAGTGCTCTCCTTGGCTGGGGAAGAGGTCGTTGTTCGAAACAACCTTCTTCCTTCATGACCTACTGGTCGGAATCGCCGAGGAGGTCTAGGTACCGGTGGGTGACCATGCTTCCCTCTACTGAGGGAGGAGCGCTGAGACGAAGTCACCGTTAGACTTTGCGACATCCTTTGCCCTGCGCTTCCGTCGCGCCGCCGCGATTCGTTGAAGAATTTCCGATACTGCTCCACCAATTGGGTAAAGCCGGAGCTTCGGCGAAACATGGTCGATATTATTAAGAATATCTTGAATCGACACAAGTTACGAATCTATTCCGAAGGTCTCGGAGGATTCATCGAAGATGTTGGTGTTCGGAGACCCGAAGTTTCTCTGGACCTTTGGCCTAACTCCGTCATGCCTGTCATCCTTGGTGGGGCTGCACCACGTGCATTAGCTGATGGACGTTCATCAGCTCCGTTGCCTCTGGTAGGTGGTGCTTGATTGCCCGCGCCATCTCCAATAGCAGGTGGTGGCGGGCGGGTGTGCGGGGCTCGTGAGTGGCATCACGATCGGCATTTCGATCGTGTTGACCTCATGCTTCCGACAAGCGATCTTACGAGGAGCTTCCATCGTGACTAGTGGAGAACTTCTCAGTGCTTCTACCAGAGACTTCCACGATGGAGACCGGTCGGAGATGAGAACCTCTTGAGGTCTTCGTGGCGGGCTCAGCCTGATTCGGCGGATTGTCGATCGGATACTGAGTCTTATCGTCCTCACTCGGCCCATTACGGTGAGGTCTTATCGACACCGTTACGGATGCGGTTGGTCCTGGAATTTCGAGGCCGTTGGTGAATACACATCGACCATGATTGTGTCAAGGGTATATTGACCCTCGGGTTGTGGGTGAGGCATTGTCACCTTTTCACGGTCGGGAAGCCGGGCTTGGAAAAACATTCGGACGTCGGGCCGGTGAACGACCGTCCCTCGAGCAGCGCCTCTTGGCGCAGCGGTGTATCTTCATCCATCCGCTCAAGTTCGCGTCGTCGTGACTTGCGAACCATCGGAGGAGGATGAAGATTCCCCATGTTGCATGGCACGGATGCGAGCTTCCATGTCAAGGTTGGAGTAATCATCCGTGTCGAACCGTTCTCCTCATCCCATGTTCTGCCATACTTGCAATTACGAATATGAAGAAAGCGGATGAGTTGAGCAAAGAACCTCTTGAAGTTTGGCACTATCTTCCCCACGACGGCGCCCGGTGTCGGCGATCAAATCGCCGATCTTATGAATATATAAGCGAAAAGAGGAAAAATGTGCGTGACTCACAGGAGTGGATCGACTTGCTCTTTATTACTATGAACTCACAATTACAAACAGGGAGTATCTAAAACACAACACTTCTCTATGTCTTGCTTGATGTCTTACGCTTGTCTTTATGCATTACGTACCGTGTCCTCTGTCTCTCCGGCCTTCCATGATCCTCCTTAAATAGTTGATGATACGGTGGCAGTTATCCCATGAAGAGACATCCGTTGGGGAGCGATGCGCCTGGTCGGGAAGAGGCGGCGGTTTGGCGGTTCCACTAATCGTAAAGGCGGTTGGTGGCGTGAAGCGCTGCGGTTAATGATTTAGGAGACGTTAAATCATCAGCCGTGATAGTGTTGTATTATGTGGAATATGAAACACGTGGTTCATTCATCACATAGTGAGTGGCGTGGTCGGAGATTCGACTTAGACGCTTGTTCATAGCTTTACGAGCACTTACCTGGTCGTAGACTAAGTTTGGAACTTTGTCCGACCAGGGTATTTATTATATTACTTCCGTAATACCTACGACCAGTTAGGTTGGTGGTCTTAGAAGTTACGACCACGAAGACGTATGGTCTTTATCATATATTAAGATAATATATGAATATTTTAATCCTCAACACATGTGAAAATGAACTGATTTATATGAAATTCCTACATTCCAAACATACCCTTAAACTGAACCTCGTAATTATAAAATAGAAATGAAATTTATGCAAAAATCAGCGTGTTATCTGTGTGGCTTGTCCCCCTTTCTGTAATTTGTTCAAGTTTCTCCTGAGCAGCTAGAACACATAGTAGTAATTCAGATTAGAGTATTTGCGAAGCATGCAGTGCAACGCGGACACCTCATGCGAAGCAAGTTAATTTTGATTCAGAATTTGAGAAGATGATTCAAACATTGTAATATTTTTACCACATGAACCGATCTTTTCCCTTGAAATGAAAGGCTTCTGATCTGCAATTAATTTCTGCTGGAAAGTACGTAGTTACATAGTCCATACGTAGCATTGGTCAAAGCCAATTCGGTAGACGTCCTGTACTTATACGCTAGCTAAGAACAGATCCAACAATTTTCCTTCTTTTTTTTAAAAAAAGAACATATCAACAATTTTCCTTGAAAAAAGAATAGATCCAACAACAAACCTTACCAGACTTGTTCGCATTGGCGCATAGGAGGCGGATCCGGGTACCATTCCACCGCGAGTCTACGGCAAGGCTGGGCTTTAGTTTAGTTTTTCTAGTTTTTCAGCTTAAGCCTTGATGCTTGTGCCCTTGACCATTCAATATGTCAAACACTAGCAGCAACAGCACGGCGACGCCATTTGATATAACCGGCCGTGCAGGTCTGACTCTTTAACCTAGCCACTAATCCGACAATACATGCATGTTTTACCTGGAACCTGTCTGATTACCTCGCCTAATCAGTGGCCATTGCCCGTTGACCTCGCCTAGACAGTAGGACGAATTTGTTCAGATTTATGTTGTGTACTCCTAAATCATAATGCACAAGGACGCATTTTCATTTTCATTTAAAATTTGGAACAAAATTATGAGTCGGTCTTAATAAAATGATCGATGGTAATTCAGAAGCAATCTAGCGATTATATATCAGTTTATCGTCACTGATCAGTCTGAAACCTCCCTTTCTGATGTTTTGATTCCTGGAAACGAAAGAAACACATATATAGCAAAGCTAACCTACAGCAGCAAAAAAAAGGAAAGAACAAATACATTATACATAGCGTGGTCAGCGAGGCCCAAGAAAATAAATCAAATGGTATTATCTAGTTATCTGTGGAATTCTAACTTGGCGCGTCAAGGATAGCTTGATCGTGTGGTAACATTTCCAGGTGTCATTTTTTGACCTAGGAATCCCTCGATACGGACCGGGCATAATAGCTGCGTGCTCGAGCACCATGTTCGGTTATATTTTGAACGCGGACTGCTGAAATCAAACTATCCTATCATTCCTGGATAAACCGAGGTGCCGGCCGGGTTCTTAAGCATAGTACTTAATTCAAGTCAGATGATGAGTCGCGAAAGCATATACTTGATATTAAGTACGTGTACTCTAAGTATGCCATCTTAACTGATCGAGCTCAGTCGATCGCTTAATCCATCAATTATATTCGGGAACTTAAAAGAACCAGCAATATCTCTCTCATCATGGACTGCTTCGTGCTCGACAAGTGGAATTGACCAAGACATAGCACGTACTAGCTAGCAATAACAAATTTTACGTCTCCAGACCGGCAATTCTGTTATTGACTCGTGACGCTATCCGTTCCGTGCTTGATATGTTCGCCGGCTAGCTTTAACTAGCCCAGTCAGACACTCGATCGAGCTTAATTAATTATTTTGGAATATGGATCTTAACTAGAATCAGATCGAAGTAAACACACCTGTGCTCCTATTATTATTATTATTATTTTCGGACCTCACTGTCCTGTCTAGTGCTAGGAAACCGCTACGTCGCCTGTTATGAATTGGCAGCATTGTTGTTAGTTCGGTACCACCCTTGCTAATATACTAGTACTTCTATACGTCTAAACAAAGTTGCATTGCTCGCCGCGTGATTTCTTTATTTAATTCTTTTTTAATAATATTTTATAGTTCTCTCGCGGATTTTATTTCCAATTCTGAACCCTTTGGTCAGACCACTCTCAGTGGCGTGGGTAAAGCGTTCATCACGCTGCATATCTCGGCGTGACAAAACATGCCACACATGTCCTCGTCCGTGCGCCGTGCCAGCCTGGAGGGTTGCGTGGCAGGTGTCACGCCATGGGATCTGGTGTGACAGTAGCTGCATCTGTGAGATTAGTTGCCTCTATATGGACAATTTTACTATTAGAATTTGTGTTCGTGGTATAAGATATGTAGACCATTCCGCAAGACAGATGTAAATGTAATGCACAAATACATTCTCATGTACATTGTTCTTAGCATGTGATTTTCCACGGACGTATGTTCCAAAGCATGTAAACCCGAGTTGAGATAGCAAGAATCATACGGTGTGAAGTGAATGCACCATTTGTTTTGGTCTTTATATTTATGTTATTCCTTGGCTTGCTACGTGAAGAATTGAAAGTGAATGGGCAACGGGATTTGTAGTCGCAGTAGCGACTTGAAATAGACTCGTGAATGTAAAGTTGCAAATTACATGGCTCACAGGGTTTAGTTATGTGCATAAGCAACTACATCATGTACGATGCAATAAACCGAAATACATCTACGATACATATGCGCCTTTTGGGATTAGAAATACAGTCGATTGGAACAAAGATCATTAGCTTCGGCGTGGGACTACTACGGAATGGGCGGACCTACTGCGTGGATCGGGGCCATTTGCCTTTCCTTGTGAGCTCGGCGTTGTACTCCTCGCTGGCCGCCTTGGCCTCGGTTGCTATTTTTTTTCTCGCGCTCCCTGCGTCTACACGCCTCGAGATGAGCTTGCGTCTCCCGCCGGATGAGCTTGTTGTGCTCTTCGTTGTGGCGCTCCTCCTCCCTCTTCTCGTGGTTCCTCTTGGCATCCCACTCATCGTAGTCGAGACGCCACTGGTCGTGTGGATGGATTTCTTCTCGATCCACTTGAGGTAGCCACATAGCAGACCCGGGGAGTACAGGTAGGTGAGAGAAGTTGTTAGTGCGTACTTTGAAAGAGAAATGGTAGGGAAATATACTGTACTGGATCTTACCGGCTGCCGATAGCGGCCCGTGTCTCAACGGCGGTCGGGATAGTCACATGAATAGTTTGCGCAACCCCAGTAATGCATGCCCATGTTGAGCCGCTCTTTGGACTTGAAAAACTTGCATGTGTCCCTGTACCAACAGAGGGACGATGTCTCCCCTCGGGTGGGTGTTTTGGCTAAAGCTCAGATGGAAAGTTCTGGTAGGGGCTGCTGTTACGGGGGATGTCATTGCGGGAGGTTCCCTCCTGGCATGCTCCACATGATCATCCCAGGCCATAGTAGCCCCTGCGAATTGGGTGATCTCCTCCATTGCTTCTCTATATGAGCGAGCTAGTGTTGCAATCTTGATGCAAGAGAACCCTCCGCTGAATGGGTAGTATTTATACGCAAAGCCCGCGCGGCGTACCTGGCCGAAGTGCAATCTGGTAGAAGCAAATTCACGTCCGCGAGAAGGAATCTTGTTGCAGTGTTGGGTCATGTCACTGCGTAAAGCTGCCTCATTAAGTCACGCCGCTACGCAAAGCTGCCTCGTCGGGTCACGTCATCTTGACGCTCTGAAAAGCTGAGGAGGCAGAGCGTTATCATGTATGAAAGACTGCTAGCGTGACAATACAAGTGTGTAATACACATCGTGGAGTGAGAGCACATAAGAAATCGTCGTGTGTGGTACGTTCAATTCTGAAAAGATTGAGTCAAAGCTGTTGTGGCACAGTCTGGTCATATCCATTTGAAAAGTTTACTCCAATAAAAAACATACAATGAAAAGTTCTTATGCTAAATACATCAATATAGTTGTGATACCTCAACGAAGTTCCTGATGCGTTGGAAGCTCCCCTCCGAGCCCTCCTGTACCATGAGGGTATCACCGGCCTCGTTGCATATCTGTGCGAGATGTCTTCCCTGTGAACGGGTAAACAATGTAAAAAGTTTGCCAAATATTACATTGCAAAATAGTACAGTGCTAAAATTTACTCACGTAGTAGGTGTTGATGGGGGCCCTCTTCGGCTGCGTGCCCATCCGTGTGAACTCGTCTTAGTCGTCCACCTCGGTCATGACTGGTTGAAGCTGGCACCGCGCGACGCCGTGGAACTACCAGAGGTATGTGATGAAGTTACGTCTCTGATGGATCTGCGGCACGTCCCTCGACTGATTGGCCCTGTCGTCCCACTCCAACACGTAAGCACGGTGATAATGGGTCAGTCGGTGTGCCGGTACCTCCGCCTACGGTTCATCCTGCCACGATGGAATCTAACTGTTAGCATGGAAACCAATGTTGAAGCTGTATAGTCACGGTGATAGGTGATTCTTACCCATGAAGGTTCCGATCTGTCGAGAACTCCAATGGTGGACAGCCCTGGAGCATCCCAAACTGTCTCATCACCCGATGGGGCAAGTGGTACCCCACCGCATGGAAGAAGATTCGCGGTGAAAGCGTCATCCACGAACCGACGTCCCGCTCGCACATCGGGTTTAGCTCAATTTCGACGACCTCGTCACGGATGTATGGCAACCACATGACCTGCACTAGATATATAAGACAGTACCAATGAAAACATAGTTCAAAGAGGTGAATGCAGCAAGCAAATTAACTTATCAGACTGTACCTGGTCCCGCGAGATGACGTCGAGCTCGATTGTATACACGATGTACCGGACCTGTGTGGAAGAACACCAGCTGTAAGTCCCGGTAGCTCCAAAATCACCAACAAGGGCAGGTAGATCCAGGAGACAGCGTTGCCGGTACCGTTTGGAAAAAGGAAGGACCCGAGCAGATGCCAAACCCATGCCCGTGCGAAGCGCCGCACTGTGTCCCCATCTGCTTCTAGCGGGAACACGTTGAAGTGTGCACGCTGTGAGAACGCAAGCACCACACATGGTCGGTTGTCCCTCGAGTCCACAGGCAGGTCATCCGATCGCACTCCAAGCGACTCCCTAACCCGGTCTCGCCAATCCATGCTGTTGACGTCCCCAGTCACTGCAAGCCCATTGATGGGGAGGCCTAGAATCATACTGACGTCCCAAAGCGTGATGGTCATCTCGCCTGACGGTAGGTGAAACGTGTGGATTTTCGGGCACCATCGGTCCAACAGTGAGCCCGTTGATGACTATCCGCACCAAAGTAAGGAGACCGACATCGCGGATGTGTGGCACGTACCGCTCATCTCAATCTAGAGGGGTGTGGGTCCGAGGTCGAAGTGGCTGCAGCACCTGCAAGAGAGATAAGTAAATAAATAAGTGAAGTAAGCAGATGGTTAATAAATTGGAAGCATGATCGAATAAAAGATTAGCAAATCTCCCCACACTATCGTCGGCTATGCGATGGGCGCGGTGGTCGTCATCGTACTCCGAGAGGAGCAACGCATACTGGGGGTGTTGCGACATCCTGCATTACAGGAAAAAATATTTTTAATATACACGAGGTACAAAACAATTCAGAATTTGCAAAGGACTGAACTCTATTAATAAACAACATATATTTTAGCACAACAAAAATAGTGGTTACCTCAGGGGAGCAGCACACGAAAGTGGCACCGACATACCCTACGCGGCTGGGAATCCCTAATCACATGCTTTCCCTTGGTGTGTTCGTGCTCGTGACACTCCGAGCACCTATTTGTTATGGTGGCGTCGTCGAAGTCTCCAAGACAGTACATATCCTTAAAACCTTGTTGTGAGAGGTCCATATCATTACGAGGCCTCTTCCTCTTCCTTCGACCGCGTCGCTTGTTCATCATTTCTGTGTCTGGATTGTATTCCACCCCTACATACGGTGGTCAATGCGAGGGATCAAGGTAAGGCTCAAATCTCTTGTCCCAAGTCCACATCATGGCTAGCTTTGAGATTTCTTCCGCAATGAAGGTGTTAGAAAGGTGACTTACGCCGCACACGCGACAGGTGGTGACGATGTGAGAGCATGAGACATGTAGCAAAGTCAGGACCATGCAAGTACATGTTCCAGCAGCCAGGTTCACTCCATGGTTTTGGCCACCATAACGCTCGCCCCCTACCGATGTGCCCCCAGTAGCCCTGACGACATATATGTGCAAAGTGGGATTGTATTCCTCTATCTTCTCATTGCATGACTCCGCCTCCGCAATAGCAAGGTGTTTGGGAGCAGCCGCACCCCAACACTGGCCGACATTGTACGCATCCCTTGCACGGGTCCACCGATCCGCAAAGTACAAATTAGTCTTTCGAAATGAATACTCCAAGATAGCCGATAAAGGCATAGCATAGACGCCCTTAATAACGTTGTTGAACACTTCATCGTATGCTGGTGCCCACTCCATCTTCTCGTGCATCGTCAAACCACTTTTTACCTTGCTTGTTGGTCAGTCCCCTTAGCTCCGTCAACTTGACCTCGAAATCTCTTTTCTCTAAACATCCACACAACAACTTGAACTTTTTTGTGAGATCTTCCCTACTGCACTGCTTAAAAAAATTTGCCCACTAAGTGGCGCATGCACCACCTATGCAGCACATCCGGGTGTCCGTCAAGTCTGTCCTTCACAGCATGCAGAATGCTGCGGTGCCTGTCCGTGATGATGGAAACAACCCATCCAGGTCCAACAAGGTGTAGACGAACTATATCCATGAACCATTCTCAGCTTGCATTGTTCTCATCCTCTATCAGTCCGAATGCTAATAGAATCAGCTGGTCCTCCGCATCAATACCCACGGCGAGCATCAAGGCACCATAGTACTTCTCGGTTAGAAATATGGCGTCAACAGATAAGACATGCCTGCAATGCTTGAAGGCCTCTTTGCATTGCCCAAAGGACCAGTACACCCGTTGGAGAACATGTTTCATAACCCCTCCATCGTGTTCTATTCGGTTCCAATGAAAAGGATAAAACTCTATGCCCGGATTCTTGGTCTGCATGGCGGTTAGGATTCGAGGAAGAAACATGTAAGCCTCCTTCCAATCACCCCACAACAACTGCACCGCTCTTTACTTTGCCCTCTATACTTTCTCGTACTTCATGCGGTACTTAATGAACCCAAAGATAACCTCATTGTGGGTGGCGACGGTCAGATCAGGATCGATAGCCACAACCCTGGTAATACGCCTTACAATGAAATTAGCGGTCGCCTGAATGTGCTCCCTGGACACTCGTGCAGTCCCACAAGAGTGAGGCTACTTCACATTCGCTATTTTCCACTGCTTGCCCCTAGTTTTGCACCCCATACCTTCCATCCGCACCCCTTTTGCACCTCACGGTATACTTCTTGTTCACATCGGAGTGTTGCACTACGAATGGACATTGGTGCCACACTGAGTATTCTTGCAGCCAAATCTTCATATCATCCATGGTTGGAAACAATATATTCTTACATATTAGGTCATTCTCTGGGTCCGCAATGCCATTCCTGCTCTTCAACCCACTTGCATAAACTGCCTTATCAACCAATCTGACAATATCGAATGCATACACTGACGAGACCTCACCCATTACACTGCGAAGAACCCAGCCTTCCTCAGAGGAGAAAAGCGGAGCGGGAGCTTCATTTTCGGTTGAGCTCCATCCTTCGTCGGACTCCACTTCACGGGTTGCTCCATCTCGGAACATCTCCTCCTCAAGCTCGTTGTTCATTACAACACTATTGAAATTAGTCACGGGGTCAGTAACATAGCACGACGAAGAAACTGGCACATAGGAGAGATCAACCGACGGAGGGACATTGTTGCTAAGACCGGTGTCAATTAATTGTTCGGAAGGTTGATCTTCCATTGGGGGACCTCGCGAAAGATCGAGAGTGGGTTCTGGTTCCTCCGTGTTGTCATCGACCACATCCGAATTGTTTGGCAAATCCTCAACAACAATTGTCCTCTCCACCGCCACCTCCAACGACTGGACCTGAGATGCGAGCACAATCTCCTTGTACATGTCCTAATCGTCACCGGACGGGATTGGCATCAACAAGGCGTGCACCTTAGAATCCACCCCAGCGTCATATACCCCTGCATTCCAACAACGACCACGGGCTCATCCCATCCAAAGGTCAACTCAATCCTAGTTAGAAGAGTTTGAATGTATGGTGATTCACGAAACCAAAGAACGGTAACTTTCATTCCACCAAAGTCGACAGTACTACTCGTTTGGCTAATCGGCCCACCGGTAAATACACATACAACTTTATCCATCTGCATCCAACATTGCAAACAAAACATTGCAAAGTCAGGATTGCATGCTATAGGTACGAAATACCACAAATACAAAATATCGCAATCAACATTGTACTTCACAAAAGCCGCATTTCAGTGGACACATGCTAGTAGTTTGAAGGTTCAAATGTATAGTTAATTACAACTTATTTCCTCTGTTTTTTACTATGATAATACTTCATTGTAGTTACAGTAACGAGCATGATGGTTTACAACAATCATGAAACATTAGGTCTTGGTAACTGAAGTTTTTGGGTTGTTTGACAATGAATGTGAAAGAGATACTCCATAGCAGTCTGGTTCATGTCAATTTTCAATGGATGGGCAAGTGTGATCTTTAACTGTCATATTTCTGTGGCAGAGATTAACCCTTGATTGAGGTATGTTAGGCCATACACAGTGAATGAATAACACCAAGAAACAATGAGAGGCAAAAAGATCCAAATCCTACACTATCTGAGTCTCTCATGCTCAGGCATGCTCGAGATTCCATTCTCGAGACCGCACAAACAACATGTTTGGGACCGCTCAGAAATTGCCTCTAAGTGCGATCCTATACTATCTTGGATCCACGTGCCCAGGTACACTCGAGATCTGGTCTCATTCCTGAGTACGCACAGGACTTCTTTCCTAGGTATGCCCGAGCTACGCGCTTGGGAGCGCCACAAACCACTCGTTTAGGAAAATTTGGTATTCAGAAATGAGGTAGTCACCTTTTTACGCCTTCAACCTTTATTTGATTTCTATAGAGGTCCTTTTATAATTTATTTTTGGTAAACTAATTCTGTAGGACATGAGGTGAGAGCTTGAGCAAAATGCAGATTACTTCTTCTTAGTGGCATCTTCAATAGGTCATGAGGCATGCATGCCACATGTTCCATACTAGGGTTAATTTGGTCCTGTGGGACATTAACGACTTTATATCATCACTATTACCAGTTGAAAATTTCTAAGTACAAGAAGTTTCTCCATCCTCCATCATATGAAAATACACAATACTTCGGCTCCAATGTAATTACATAAGTAACATAACAATCCAGTCAGCTCTGAAATTCAATAAATTTTACGCTTAGTGGCTAGAAGCTTGACACACATGGAGAGATGCTGGTCAATGTCTCCATGCTAAGGATAAACCTGGGTGGCTGGATCATGTGCCTATACTAACTACAAAGCATTGGCTTTATTTTTAATGATTCACTTATATATTGAGATACTGAAATATGTCTTCATGTTTAGCACACATCAATACAAAATGCATTGCAATTATAGAGAGAAGTAGAAAACCTCTAGTAGTAGAAGAAAATTACCTGAATGAACTATGGTATTTTGATTCTGAGGAAATGATATGAGAAGTTTGGTAACAAAGGGGGCTATAGGTGATGGGGCTGTGTTCTTGGCAGAAGTTGATAACTCCACAAAGAGCTTAACACAAGTTTGCTTGTTGTTTCTCTCGACAGATAGGTACCTTCATATTGTAGAAGCATAAGAAACCTTATGTTAGTTTTGACTGAATCTAAAAACTTTTGTCCGAAGACTCTTTGGTTCCAAGCAAAGTCTTTACTTCTCTATAACAGACCTAATATGGTTTAGAAAACATCCAACTAAATATAGGTTGGTGAGGAAAGGTATCAAAATCAAACTAAAAGGAAGTCCAATATTGTCATGGTTATAAATATATAATTTAAGCAGATAAGTCCAAAATTAGTGAACACAAGGTAGGAAACTGACAACTGTTACATTGAAACAAAATTCAACCATGCTCCTCTGCTATGAAAAATCTAAACTTTTTTCCAGCCATAATCAAAGCAATATGATGATAGTTCAATCCACCGCAATCAAAACCTCCACAAAATTGAATAGGTCACTCCTTTCAGTATCAAACAAAGAATAAAAACAACATAAACAACCTACTTCTACCCTCTCTTAGCACTAATATTAACAAACAGATTGACAATATCTTAACTCATAAACCACCATCAAAGCTTGCAACTATTTCTATGGTACTACTACAAAAAATGAGTACATTGCTACGCCAGACCAAACTAGTATTGACGATAAGCAATAATAAAGCATAATTTCAATTTTGCAATCGTAACGACAAGAGTTCACAGTTAATGACAAGAGTTCACCAGGAAGAAGCCAGAGGCATAGGAGGAGATCCAGGGGACGGGACCACACAGCGTCCGGCGGTGGTGGAGGAGGCCCTTCGACTGGAATGGAACCCTAGCTCCTCAGGGCCCCACCCCTCTCCAACCCACCCTTGTCCTCATGGCGGGGAGAGGAGAGCCGATGGGGAAGAAGCCACCCTCGGGGGGGGGCGGTGGGAGGAGGACGTCCGACGGAGGGCCAGCGATGGGAAGAGAGCAGACGACAGGAGGAACAGGAGGAGAGAGGTCACACGGGAGAGAGATGAGAACGATGGGGAGAAATGAAGAGCTGTCTGGAGCGAGAGCCCTAAGTGGCCATTGTCACGCCACGCGTGTTGGCGTGACAACGGCCACTGTCACGCCACCATCATTAGCGTGACACCTGCCAGGCAATCCTCCATACTGGCACGACGCGCGGATGAGGGCTTTTGTGGTATGTTGCCACACCGAGATATGCGGTGTGACGCTTTGCCCACACCATCGGGTGGCCCACACCACTAGGGGTGGCGTGATAAAAGATGTCTGAATTGAAAATAAAATAAAATTCATGGAGAGTTAACTATAAAATATTATTAAAAAAAGAACTAAATAATAAAAAAAATTCATCACTGCGTCTGCTAGGTTGAATACCATGTAAAATGGGGACTGGGGGAGTAAAAACCAAGGAGCAGACGGAAGATACATATAGTTGAAAGATTCGCCATGTGTGTGTGTATACGTTAGTACTCCATTGTTTGGGAGATCATGAGATATGACGTGAATACACACCATCCGAGATATACCAAACCATTAAGTTCATCGCCATCTTTTGACTCAGAAAAGCAGTGAAATGGATACTATGATCGATCGTACTTAAAGAAAATGCTCATTACGAGCATCAAGGCTCTAGTAATGGCACTTCTAAAAATGGCTTGAGTAATAGAAACACATAAGAGAACTCTTTTTAGGTACAATGATGGACAAAGTTGTGAACTCGCTCGCTCAAGTTCCAAATCTCATTTATACTTTAAATTTGAATTGTGGGGGCATAAGACTTAACAATTGTAGAGATGGAAAACAAACTATGAATTTGTATTCCGCGTATATTGTATATTGTTGCATCATTTCATGACTCCCAATACTGAGATCTGACCTTGCGAAGTCATTATCAGGGCACACTTTAATTTATCTGAGGCTGGTAATTAAGCTCTAGGATCGGTTAAGGCAATCAGAGGATGGTGAATGACTCCGATAATTTTCCACTAGGTATTCGGTAATATTTTTTTATTGTAGCAGCTACGAGCAACTGTGAAGATTGAGATTGAACTTGCTAGTACCGAGAAACAACACCTGCAAGCAAGTGCTAGACAATCACCCTATCAGCTCGGTCTGACCGCCAACTCTTAGGCAGTCTGACCTCTCTCCTGCAGACATACTGAAAACAACACAATTTCTAAAAATGGATTTCATCTAACTTTTGATCTACTCATTCAAATCACACCAAATTTGAAACACAACTATCCTAGGATGTTTGGTACCTATTCTAACCCACAATTTCAAGAATTGTTGTCAAGGTTTTCACCTTTATTCATCATAGGGAATAGTGCTCAAGAACCAGACAAAAGAAGAAAAACTTGATTTTCTCAAGCTCGTGAGATCTAAGCAGCCAAAATGATTCTAGATGGGTTCCTACAAACCCTAGCAAGCTATATTTCAGCATGAATCACACTAAGAACACCTCAAGAAGACAAGAAAATCAAGCAAGAATACAAATAAGACACGGCGAATCAAGTTTGATCTTCTATTACCACTTGGAGAGGAAGTATTACAGTCATTCTACTAGGAGGACAAAACCCTAAGGGCATCACTTAGCTCTCTCAACCAAAACCTAATTTCTTGGTGGCTCAAGTGCAAAAACTATTTTCTCTGTCTCTAATGCCTCCTTATATAGTGGCGGCTCAAAATAAACCCTAATCCGATGACAAAGTGGATCACACCCACTGACACACCCATTGGAACCCATTAACCCATTACACAACCGAGTTTTTCACTCAACACATTCACGTATGCTTTTGAAAGCACTGTTCTTCACCCTTGGCTCCAATAGTCCGAAATCATCACGTCTTTTCATCCATGAAGTCTCTTTGACCTAATCCACTTAGACCACCGTCGCGGTTTTATAAACTGCTCACTTTTTTGGTTTTGGACAAATGACCACATTGCCCGCAACTGACATTTCCCAATTCCTTCTCGAAGCATCGCCCATGCTTCGCCAACATCCATGTGGCCCCAATGTCTTTCCGCCAGCCTCTCACATGTTCGGATCCCACCGAACCATCATCACTTGCAAATGGGCCCAAGTCACTTGGTGCACCACATGTCCCGCTTGACCTTGCCCAATCGGTGGTTCGCTGAATGTTCTGCCAACCCCAACCTAGATGCTCCTTGGTGACATTACCTTAGACCCGCCGTAGCTAGACTAGTCAGACCGCCAACCATTGGTCGGTTTGACTGCGCCCACCGGTAACAGGGCATCAGTCTGACCGCTTCCCATCACGAGAAAAACCCTCTCTGGAATTTCGATAGAACTCTATATAGTTTTAGCTCAATGCTCAATTTGCCATGAGTCCTAGTGCAAACACATCCCTAGGTGTTCAATCTCTAAGAATCCATAGGGCCGACCGGCCATGCATGTGGTCAGACCACCCATGCCCATCGGTCAGACCAGCTGAGTCAGACAGCAGGTCCTAGAATTGCAACTCCCAAAATTAAACTCAAACTTCGATAACACATGCAAAATGCTGTCAATTACTCATTGCAAATATGGAGTTACCTCCGCATGGTCTCACATGAGCATGTTGCCCGCTTGTTAAAGGGCTTAACATCTGATGATTACTATTAATTCCTCAGAGAATGGAGAGAAAAAGGAGAGTACCGATTAAAATCCACAGAATTGCATTAAACAATTTCAAATCGAATTAATTTACAGTATCATATCAAACGCCATATCGCATCCTTTGTTTATTCTTTACAAGCATCGATCGATCTCCATGTATCTCTATGACTCCATTATTGTTCTATGTGATCTATACACGCGCGTACCTCCTAATTAAGCTCCGAGGAAGTGTCCAAGACACATACCGTTAACAACTAAAAACCGCTTATTAGTAAACCCCACCTCAACCATAATCATTTCTTAATTAACGGTGAGCAGAGGGAACCCCATCGCCGGGTGCGGCGACAACGGCGGCAGGCTGCCGAGCAACCCTTCCCAGTACTGCTCCAAGCTCCAGCTCGACGGCGTCAGAGGGAACACTTCGGCTGCCGCGCCCGCGGCCCCCGACGAAGTCGACATCACCGTCGACCACGTGGTCGCCGTCGTCTCCCTCGACATGGACGACGTCGAGGTGGAGGACACCTGGGTCGACGACGACGGCGTCTCGGTCTTTACGGCCTTGTTTACCACTCCGACTACCTCGACCTCGGGGTACGCTTCCTGTCGCTGCCGTTTGTTCGTCGTCGCTGTAGGCGGTGGCGCGGCGGCCGTCTGCGACGTCGGAGCGGGCGGCGGTGGGGCCCACAGCTCGGCGCCGCGGGTGCCGACCTCGTTGGGGAAGTTGAGGATGGCCTTGGCGCCGCGCATGCGGAAGGCAGCGCGGTCGTAGGCTCGCGCGGCCTCCACGGCCGTGTCGTACGTGCCGAGCCACACGCGCGAGCCCCGGCGCTTCGGGTCTCGTATCTCCGCCGCGAACTTGCCCCACGGCCTCTGCCGCACGCCGCGGTACTTGCGGAAGTCCTCCGCTCCCGCGGTCGCCGCCGCGGCAGCCCCCGCCCACCCGAAGGAGCTCGGGGGCAGGGTGATGGTCAGCGACGGCCTCACAGGGGACGTCTCGCCCCCAAACTTTATCATCACCGGTGCGACCGGCTCGAGCCCCCGGAACGCCACCTCGCCAACGGCAACCGCCGGAGCAGCATCCACGTACTCGTGCGTTAGGTCTACGTATCCCTGTTGCTGCGGCGGCAAGAACATGGGCTGGTACTCCGGTTCGGCCGCGGGAGGTGGCAGTACGGGGAAGGTGACGTCGTCGGAAACCGCAGGGTTAGCCGGCGCGGGGACACTGCTGTCGCCGCCGAGCAGGTGCTCGCGGATGAGCTCGAGAGCGAAGTCGTCGGCGTCTCCGGCGAAGTCCATGCTGCTTATGGTTCGTCTTTTGTTATGGCTGTCCAACAGTCGTGAGGACTAGGGGGAGATGGCACGAGAACTCGAGTCTCAACTCTCAACGGCAGATCAAGAGGCGTGTGTTAATGTTCGTAGGTGTTGAGATGTTGGTGTGTGTATTTATAGCCAGGCGGAGCGAGACGAGAGACGAATTGGTTTGACCACGCCCAGCGAGGGGACCCACTTTCGTTCTTTGCTGTCGAAATCTCGTCACTTAGTCCAAACTCACGAGTGGAATCGGTTCATGGGTGCAGTTAGAGCGCTTGAGCAGGGCGGGCGAGTGGCGGAGCGGAGTGCATGTCTCGCCATGGTTCGAAGCTGTGGCATACTGCCATGCGCATCGATGCCCAAGTGGCACTAGCTTTGCACTGGTTTAGATATTTGAATCTTTCATATATATTTGCTATGCTGAGATGATTTACAGTAATAAGTAGAGAATTACTGATAGTTAGTTTAGTTATTACTGCAAATATTGTGACTTCTTTCGAGATTGAGTAAGGGTTATCTGGGACTTATGTGCCACGGTCATTTCCCCCCAAAGAATGGTCTTGGGAGGAAACACAGAGATCCCTAATTAGAAAGACCGCCATTTAGCCTGAGCCGTGTCAACAGAGGGCGGCATGCATATATGGCAACTGCTCCGACCAATTACCACTCTCTTTGTTATAACCCACGCTTTCTGTATCGCAACCTCTTGTTTAATGACCAGCTTTATGCACTACCAGAATATGCCACCGCTAATTATAAATAAAAAATAGTAACAACATGACACTTCATCACTGTGAAAATCGTCACAACTAATACAAGGTGTAATGTGACGACATGATATTTTGATGGTAATAAAAAATAGAATAACTATAATATAATAGTTCGTCACTACTAAGGCGTCTTTTGTGATGATATAATGCTTTGCCACTAGTTATAAATAAAGCAATGTCAATGTTATACTTCGTCACTATAGAATCGTCGTCACTAAGGTGTCTTGTGATGACATATGATTTCACCACTAATTATAATCTAACGCGCATCTAATAATCCACAATTAATTATTTATCTGTAATTCTAATTATAGATAGTAATATCTTTATACTACTTACAAGTTAACCATTTAATGTACATAAGAGGGAAGCTTAATCGAGTGGTCGTAAGTCTCACTACGACCACCCCCTGGTCGTAAGTTTTTCTACGATCAGTTTCTAGTTATAAGATTTTCTACGACCCATCTCTAGTTGTGAGCCTTTCCTACAATCACCCTGTGGTCGTAGGTTTTTTTCATAACCGCCCTGTAATCGATGGAGCCTGCAGACATGTGGGCCCAGTAGATTAAGAATCTTTATGCACCATGTTTAAGCACACAACGTAATTAATATACGTTGTTATTCTCTGAAATAACTGCACGCTTTATATCTTTGTTTCTGACAATAACTGCCTGGCGACATGGGGGAGTTATCTGTTTGACAATAACCACCACCAAGCGGTTCATCATTTGAAACGTTGAGACACCTCTTGAATCAGAGAAACTACCTCCTCTTCATGCACTATATAAAAGATGAAGTTAGTAGACAAAAGGGCAACACGATCTCGAGTAGAAGACATTAAGCTTTAGTCTTCCTCTTGATTGTAATCAACACATTCAATACATCCACACAGGAGTATGGTTGTTATTCTCTTCGAAGAAGGTCTGAACTTGTATAAAATCCATGTTTCATTCTCTGCGTGGTATTAAATCTATGAGACCCTCAAATATTCATTTGTAAGATCGATAGTAAAACATCGACAGCTGGTGCCAACCGTGGGGAGTTTTCGGTGATTCCTTTTCGACTAGTTCTCTTTATTTTCTCAACTTTGATGCATCAGCGTACGAATGATGTTGAGATTGATCTCCACTTTGTACATGAGCGGGTGGCTTTGGGTGATGTCCTTGTACTTCAGATTCCGTCTGCCTCCCAATATGCATATATGTTTACCAAGGGACTCCCTACTGCGATCTTCCTCGACTTTTGTTCCAGTTTGAACGTTTGTTTACCTACCGATCAGACTGCGGGTGAGTGTTAGACTATGTGTGTATACATGCTTGGCACATGCACGTACCACACTCGGTCACGCCAGGCGCCGGGAGTCCTAGGCGAGCGGGAGTCCAGGCCCGCCATGACAGGAGATCACACCAACTGCACACTACTACACAAAACCTCATCACAGAAGGTTTTTTGAACTGTCTGAATTTATGTGTCTGTGATAACAGACGGTCATCACAAACGGCTTTCAAACCGTCTGTGAAAAAAGTATCACAGACGGTTCTTGTTCAGAACCGTCTGTGAAAATAGACTATCATAGACGGTTCTGAGTCTGTGATAGTCTATTTTCACAGACTGTTCTGAACAAGAACTGTCTGTGATAGTAACTATCAGATTTTGAATATTTCATAGTTGGCACCATCACATTTTATGTGAGCTTTCCATCTTCAGAAACTCTTGAAAAATACATGAAAAAGACATCACTCCCATATAAAAACCTTTCTGACCTCCCCCTTGCGGCCTGTGAGTAACCCGATGCTATCCATCTTGACCATGGTGTCGGCGAAGAGGGTGCTGAGGAGGCCTGAGTGGGAGTCAACGGCGTCGACGGTGGATGTGTCGTTGTAGAGCGCGAGTCAGAGGCGATGACGGCGAAGCCATTGCGGATGTGAGCTACTGCACCTATTTACCATTTACGTATATGCACCCGTAGGTTAGTTACCATGATCGATCGAGTCATCGAGGAAGAAGAAGATTGTTTGCTTACAGCTGAGGAGGACGGGATTCTTATCATGGAGGCTTGCGACGGTGAACTTGGACCAAAGCACGTCGACGGAGATGAAGTCCAGCAGCACGTCGACGTCCCGTAGGTTCGACACCCTCCACAGCACATCCCGCCTCGACTCGGCTATTATTTATAAGGACAGCGCCAAAATATTTTGCCTCCCGCTCGCGCACGCGTTCAAAAAATTTTGAACTCCCGCACTACGAATCACATACGGTTTCATACAAAACCGTCTGTGATGACATATCACAGATGGTGATACAAACCGTCTATGATAAGGATCTCATCACAGGCGGTTCTATTTACAAACCGTCTGTGATAATTCTGTACGCATAATTTAGTTATCTTTGGCATGTAATCTTAACCTTTCGGTTATGCATTATCTCTGATACATTATGCTGTATATTCTCGAGTGATCAATGCAAACGGTGAGCATTATATTACTCTTCTAAAGATTATACACGCTTTCAGATACATGGGCTGCTCTTCTCAAGTGGGCATCGATTCGTTAATATTGTTGGACGCTCCCGACCTCTTGACGAACGGCTGCGATCGATTGCAGATAAACAACACGGATGCCTGATTCCATGTAAATTAATTCACCGAACTGCTGCTAATGACCGAGTCCGCCGCCAGATAGTAACTGGAACGTACTAGCTAGGTGAGCCTGATTTGACCTTGTGTCGATCTGCTCAGTGAGGTACTTGCATGTGCACTCGAAGTAGAATAGTACTGGTAGACCATCCTGATTAAATACACAAACTATATATATATGATTTGTTTCTGCATATTTTTATACGTCTCCATGAACAAGGATATCTAAATGGCCAGTTCGGTTTCTTGTTTGACAATCTAAATTATTCAAGAGCAGCGCATGCATGTACGCAGCATCCGGCAAACAACCTAGCACGCACTAGCTCTTCTGGGTTTCTTGCTTTTAGCGGCTCGATTGATCGACTGGAAAGTCTACGAAGAGCAGGAATGCATGGGCTCCTTCAAACCTGCAGGGTCAGCTCGCTAGCTAGATCTGTGGTAGAAAAGTTGCAAGACTCCAGTGGGGCTTCTCTTCTGACTCTTTCTCGTCTGCATCTCGATCAACAGCTGAGACCAGCTTTCCTCGCGATTTCTCTCCCTGATACTTCACGTGGGCGCCTAATCTGCAATGACTAAAGAGAATAGTGTCCGGTCGATTTGTCTTGCATGCATGGCATGGTAACTAGATAACGACTAGATACAGAGCCGGGCGCAAGGACACGTGCAGGCTGCAGATATAGATGGAAGAAAATGCGATGGGGACCTACCCATCAGCCGTCTATTCTGGTTGAGAAATCAACGAGCGATGAGGAGAGCCTCACGATGAGAGTATTCCTTAGCAAATTTCCTTCTAGACGCACGCGTCAATAATGGGACAGCTGGGGCCTGCCTGGGGCAATTTGCTTATTTTGCAGATGTGTGCATGCCGATCCGTAATTCATAAACAAGGCTCCTGTCGTCAATGAATCGACGATAGGGACTCTGAACAGCGATTTTTTTTTTGTGAACACTTATCACATAGTGTATATTGTGAACAATTCTAAATTTTACCTGACCCCACTATTTAGGGTCCCTATCGTCAGATGAACTAACGATAGAGACATATTTTTGTAATTTTTTTAGATAATTACCTAGTTTTATTATTTTTTAAAAAAAAAAAATCCACAAATATATGTGGCCGTGGGATTGTGTGTCCTACCTTTTAAAACTTTGACCATAGTTATATGGATTGACTACATGATGAAGTTAGCTAGTATAATTGGATTTGTTTTACAAAATACTTTCATAATACATAATTGGTTTTTTTTTATTTTTCTAGTATATTACGATAAAAGGCCTCAAAGTCTTATGCTGTGGACCGTGAAAAATCAAGAGTCTTTCTGGACGGGGGATATATATTAGTATATTTCGACTCTCCTAAAGGTCCAGCACACTTCCTACGTACCAGAAATAATAACGCGCTAGTAGTATTTCAGATCTCAGTTTCTAAGCGTCTCTGTAGCCAAACTAGTTGTGAAGGGGACAGATAAACAACAAAATTTCGAGTCATAAAACCTTGCGTGGACGTATATATACCAGGTTCGCATGCAACCCCCAACATTTGAATTCGCCTCGCCTGCCAACTTTGGTACGGTCCAAAGGTCCAACGTTACACAGTTTTTGGCTGATTTTCATGTTTTTATTTGTAATAATAAAAATAGCATTCGCTCTGACGTAATTATATAAATAACATCATGACAAAAAAAGACAGAACCTGCAACACTCTTAGACCATAGTAGGAATGCACTGTATATTCATACCGCGTCCCGGTCCACGGAGTAGAAGTTCCAAACAATGCTAAAAATATGCATAAACAGCGGCGAAACGTGACATTCTACAGTGCTACAGTGATAAATAGTGTCTGACAAAAGCATTGTGCACCTCCTGTCGCTGTATGCAGCGACTACCCGGCCGAACGTGATGCGCTCGGGTACCGCGGTATGCCTCTTGTCGCGGTTCCAATCCGTAGATTCCACGGACCGGAAGCATATCGGGCTTCGTAGATCAAAAGCATGATATGTGCCCTTTCTAAACTGTTGTAGTGCCATTTTTTACAATTTTATATAACTTTTTTTACAATTTTTTAATACATACATATATCAAGTGGTTAGCTTGATAATAACAATGTGCAATCCACTCTCTCTCTCTCTCTCTCTCTCTCTGTTTTTATTCGTAGTAAAATATTACTGCAGCAGTCTTCTAGTAACTAACTACTACCTTGTCTACTTTATAAGAGAGCTCAAGCCCCTTGCAGCATTTAGCTATCACGAGAACGAAGTGGTTATACTCACTAGGCGTGAGCTAAATTGACAGGCGAAGATAGAGAGACATTTGAAGTGAGTAAGAATACAATAGCAGCAGAACACATTCCTACAGGCTACAGGGTCGCAATCCTACGAGAAATGCAGTGATCTGTACCGTCTGTTTAGGAGATATCCGTGGTATATTGGACTCTGTCTCTGTTCATGGGTAATAACGAGTAGCGGTCTAAAATATTTCACCATTTCAGCGTCATCACTCAGTGCCAATCAAAGCGAAAACTACCTCGACGTTGCACTTGCAGGAATATAAAACAGCAGCATAGCTTTGAACGTATAGATAAATAATCCGTCACTCGCATCCTGCTGGTCTTCTTCAGAGTTCAGAACGATGAGAATGGCAATTTCAGTGTGATTTCCTGAGGACTCTCAGTCTCTTAGAGTGTACACCAAATTATCCAAGAAACTTACTAAACTATGTCAGTTAGGTTAATTAGTATATCGAGCGACCTCGGAGCCATCGATAGGAGACGAAAGCGAGCACTCGGCCTCAGTGTAACGAGGCTCTGACTCGAGGCTAACCTCTTCAAATGCTGAGCCAACGCGATCCGGCATGTAAATTTCTCTAGTCAAAGGAAGCATAGTGGCAGTATATGTTTGATTCGTTCGTTCGGTATACCGGAATTTCGTTCTACGTTCGGGACTCGGGACAGCGAAGTGGAAAGATCACAGTGGTTTGCTTCGTGCGGAAACAGACTAGGAGCATAAATCCAAAACTCGTGATCCCGTCGTGACCAAGCTCACACGCTCATTAACTGAACTGATCAAAGCAAAACCGACGTGGAATCCACAGATTCACTTGAAACGGCGAAGATTAATTGGACAGGTGTTGGTGATAAAAAAAAATACTAATTGTTTTATAAAACAGGCCAGTTGGATCGGAGTAAAGGTTGTGATCGACTGATTCAGGTGTTGGGAGACAGATAAGGGAGAGAATAGAATGACAAGAACCCAGCTGGATTCATCACCAAATTTGTTACTCGTACTAGTACTAGGGTAAACTGCATGGTGATCAGGGTTCCGAAAATCGGTTCTATCGGCGGGTACCGGTAGAAATTCAAATCGGCTCCGAAAATCTCGGTTTGGATAAATTTCGTCCAAAAAAATTCAAAGTTACTTGAATTTTGTTCAAATTTGTTTTTTTTTTAAAAAAGATAAAATCCGAAAAATACAATTTTTTAAAAAAACTTTCGGCCGAAATTTCGTGATTTTCGGCCTTACCGGCTACCCCCGGTAAAAAAATTTGCTCCGGTAGAAAAAAAAACCCTGATGGTGATGCAGCTCAGCATTTTCCTAATGGAACCAAGAATCATTCTTCATACTCCATTTTTATCATTCAACGCGGTGCTAGGCCATACTTAAAACACTAATGATGTCTCATTTCTAAAGCCTTCAATGCATCCTATGGATCTTGCAACTCTCCTTTGACAAAGATGATGGGATTGACGCCTTCTGTCCCTCGAGGGTGCCATCTATCTGTCTAAAAACGATGCTCAACATAAAAGATGGCCCAAAAGTCCCATGAGCGGCAATTTCTCATTCACACCATCAAAAGTTCCCCTAGAAGGTCAAGAAGATCACTTGGAATGGTTAGCTTGATGCTATTTGAACTGACAGCAAAGGATACAGATTACTAGCGTATGTATGACATCATACAAGAGCAATGATGTGTCACTGACAGATAGTAGGTTCCGGCAGGACTTTTCTGATTTTTTTTTTTGGTGGACAGAAGTCCTAGAAAACCATAGAACAATGGTAAACATTTTGTGAAAAAACTGCTGATTCTTTAGGGTGAAAAAATTGGCTAAATCTAGTTCGCATTCAATGATGGGTCAAATTTTCGCTTTCATGAACATACGACACACAGAATTTTCGCTTTCTAGGGAAACACGAGCAGAATTTTCATAACGAATGGTGTTGAGCCAATCAACTAATGGGCCCATCATATATGACTTTAGGTTCATTCTACCACCGGACAGATAATTTGGCATTCATAAAATTGAAACTTCAGTGGAGCCAACATATTCAGTTACCGGAGTTAATTTTACTAAACCCCAAATACTTTCAGAAGTTGAATTTAGCAGACTGAACATTCAGATGTGTTAGAAATGGTAAAAGCTGCAAAGCACTGAAATTCATACCGGATCAGCAGGTTATCAAAACCAACTTCCGAGTACACAAGAAAATGATGTTCAAAGGGAAAGTTCATTTCTTTCAAGAAAGGGGGAAAAGTTCGAGCATTTTGTGTGTGGAAGGGAAACAGTACGAAAAAGCTCAAGCGGTCGCAATCAGCAGTGTCATGGAGCACACAGCATCGTAAACAAGGGAACAAAAGGAGTTATACATCACGTGATAAGAGGTTCAGCTGTAGATGTCCGGTTATGACCTGCGACTCACATACAGATAAATCCGAGAGATGGACCCAGAATTCTCGAAACCTAAAAGATATTCACATTTCTGCAGTGATTGCAGGATGTTTTGAGTTCAATACCAGCTCGAGTCCATCGCTTGCTTCCAAAATCCCGACGTGCGTCTTTCAGATACCGCCGGTATGCCTTTTTTCTCACCACTGATCAATGGGGTTGTCTTGATGAGGCCACTACATTATTGCTGGTTTTTTTTTTAAAAAACCACGTTATTGGTGTTAGCACTCCAAATCTTACTGTTCATTTTAATGATCACATCATGTCAAGTTACTGTCCATACGAGAGAGATGCCGCCGTCGTGGCCTGGCTGGCGCTTGTGTTAACTTGTGCACGGTTTTGGAGGCCCAGTGCGTAGATTAGCCGTGGCTGCAAGACATGTAGGTGGGCTGGCACGTTCTGCCCTTGTTACCTCAGGAAAAGGCACGGACTAAGCTGGGTCGTATTTCATTCAACTCAACGCGTCATTGGGCCACCAAAAAACAGACGAAAAACCGCCTTTCTCCACATGAGTTTCGTTGCAGCGGACTGCGACGGATCATGGGTGACGCCTCGACGTCGAGAGAGCGACCCAGCCGGAAGGGCCCGAAATCCATTCATGTATGTCTCATTTCTAAAGCCTTCAATGCATCCTATGGATCTTGCAACTCTCCTTTGACAAAGATGATGCATCCTATGGATCTTGCAGCTCTCCTTTGACAAAGATGATGGGGTTGACGCCTTCTGTCCCTCGAGGGTGCCATCTATCTGACTAAAAACGATGCTCAACATAAAAGATGGCCCAAAAGTCCCATGAGCGGCAATTTCTCATTCACACCATCAAAAGTTCCTCTAGAAGGTCAAGAAGATCACTTGGAATGGTTAGCTTGATGCTATTTGAACTGACAGCAAAGGATACATATTAGACTAGCGTGTGTATGACATCATACAAGAGCAATGATGTGTCACTGACACATAGTAGGTTCCGGCAGGACTTTTCTGATTTTTTTTTTTGGTGGACAGAAGTCCTAGAAAACCATAGAACAACGGTAAACATTTTGTGAAAAAACTGCTGATTCTTTAGGGTGAAAAAATTGGCTAAATCTAGAACAATGTGTTTGAATATAAACTTTAGTATATTCCAATGGGCTAAAAGTCAATATATAGCAAGTACAAGGTTGGAATAAAAACAAATAACACCCTACACAATATATATATCTAACACCCCCTCAAACTCATAGTGGGTCAACAACACTGAGTTTGGAGAGGTAGAAGTTATGCTGAGCTCGAGTCTGTGCCTTGGTGAAGAAATATGCCAACTGAAACTCCGAAGTCACATACTGAAGAGCAATAACTTGGTCTTGCACCTGCGATCGCATGTACGAAGCATCCACTCTAATGTGCTTGGTAAGCTCATGCTTCACGGGATCGCGAGCAATGCTGATGCACCAGTACTATCTGATAAAAGCGGAGTCGGTGCAGAAACAGAAATCACCAAAATCCGTAAAGAGCCACCTAAGCGGGTGATCTCGGTATCAACGATAGCTCTCAACTCACCTCGGTCAGCGAAAACTATCGCTTCAGTCTTCGGTAATCAAAGAGGAACCAAGGAAAACACAATAGGCGAAAGAGATGCGATCGAATGATCTTCCAGTCGCGTCGTAGTCGAATCAAAAATCGAACGAGGAAAGAAAAGGCAAGTGAGGGTTCAAAGATATTGAAGAATTAAGAAGATGATGCCGTCGTGGCCTTGATGGCGCTTGTGTTAACTTGTGCAAGGACGACGGTTTTGAAGGCCCAGTGCGTAGATTAGCCCTGGCTGCAAGACATGTAGGTGGGCTGGCACGTTCTGCCCGTGTTACCTCAGGAAAAGGCACGGACTAACCTGGGTCGTATTTCATTCAACTCAACGCGTCATTGGGCCACCAAAAAACAGACGAAAAACGGCCTTTCTCCACATGAGTTTCGTTGCAGCGGACGGCGACGGATCATGGGTGACGCCTCGACGTCGAGAGGGCGACCCAGCCAGAAGGGCCCGAAATCCCGCAGCTTCAGTTCCGCCTTGGAAATATGCCTTGCCCTCGCGAACTGCCCATACATACCACACACTACATCACGTCGTCGCCTACTCAACGGGCCGTAGCCCCTCCTCGGTCAGGCAGCGTATTGGCATCCTGGACCAAGGCGCGTCAACTGAGCTATCTGGCTCAGATGAAAGCTAAACGGCGCTGGGCTGAGCCGACACGTCCGACTGCCGGCGCTGCTCGTACTGACTTCCGAAACGAAGCTGATCGTGATGTAGGCCTGTGGTTGCTATCCAATTCCACAGCGGCTGCTCGAGGAAACGGGCGGCCTGCCCTGTATTATTCAGGTTCCTAAAACGAAGCACACCTGCCCAATTAGTCCAACTTTCCAGACGAAAATGTTCTGACCCTTTTTTCAGTTAAAAAGGAGGAAATCATCATCTACGTTTCGTATTTGCCAAAAGCTTTCGAGATATATATATATATGAACATATCTAGTGCTAATGGGTAATTCAGTGATAAAGTGCTAATATCAATCTTAACCGTTGGATTTGAATTGAACAACCAAGATTAATGCGATCTCCCACCTCTAAATCATTTAATCACTTTGCATGATCCCCCTTCAATGCACCTTTATTAATGTGTCTTCATTAAACACCATGCATGCTCCCACCTTCAACGGTCAAGATCCAGATCGAATAGTCAAGATTGCGATTAGCACCTTAGCACTGAATTACCTATTAGCAGTAGATACGTTTCATGAGAGATGTCCATCGGCATACGAGACCATGTTATATATATATATATATATAAGCCTTTTTCCTACTCCCGAGAGTAGTTACTCCCTATTCCATAGATCACAATGTAGTGAGTATCTTGCGCAACTGAGAGTATGTATGTATAGTATACGAGTATATAAGACCACTTAGGTGGTATTCATACCTTTTCAGGGGTGATATGTATAATTTTTTGGACATACTTCTTTTTAGATGAAGGTATTTATAAAATATGCTAAAAACTATGGACTCTCTAACAAATTTTTTTTGTGTAGTTTGCATGGGAGTATCTTATAATTAGTATATGAGTATACCCAAAGTGATAAAGGAGTATGCCAAGTTATTTTAGGTGGTATATCAAATGTGCAAAAATAAAGGACCCTAATGAAAATTTTTCAATCAAGTCGCATTGGAGTAGAAAGTATTAATTATATATATATATATATATATATATATATATATATATATATATAACATGGTGAGGCAGGGACAGCACGGCAGCACGCTGCGTTTAGCTTTCCATGAATTTACAGGCCACACGTGTACCAGTAAGGGATTTTTAGAATGCAGGCTTTGGAATGCAGGAAACTAAAAAATGCTGGAAGAGAAAAACACGTGATTGGAACGTAAATTCTACCAGAAATAAAACCATATGAATTGTTTAAAAGAGATATCTCGATGCTTCATAGGAAAAAATACATGAAATTTGATATTAGATATTACTTGATTACAGGCAGAGGAGAGAGAAAGTGAGAGAATGCATTAGACTTCTAAAGAGGGAAAATAAAGCATGAATGCATTCCATAGGGAATTGGACGACTCTATAGGATTCCTATGTTCCAACCAACCCTCGTAGAAAAAAAATCCTAAGTGTTAGAATCCTTCAAAATTCTTATAAAATTCCTTCAATCCAGGAGACTTAAGAGAAAAGCGATATCTTAAGGGCGAAATGTGGTTCAATGTACTGGTCCTACAAGCAACAATTATGAGAGTTGATGCACTCGCACATGCCATCCGGCAACCAACCGTGCTGAGACAATTATCTTTACTACTTTAAAAGAACCTACTAGTGGCGAGTAATGCTTTTTTCGCATCCCCTCCTCTACCGATGGGCCCTAATCGATGGCTTGCCCTCCCTTTGTTTATTCGGTAACAAATAACAACCCATTCCGTATGAACCGCAATAGCCTAACTACTCCACCTCTCTTTGATGCCCTACCCCTACCCTCTCCATCCATGCCGCCTCCAGCCCCTGGTCTCGTATGCCTACGGACATCTCTCATAGCCCTTGTCGGGCCTGCCGGAGCGGCCTCCTCCTCGCCATTGCCGCAGTGCCTGTGGTAACCCAACGGGAGTACGCCGACATGGGAGTTGGCGGCGCGACTGCAGCCTGCGGCTGAGCATAGGGGCGTTTGATCTGATCACGCACTGCATCGGGTACAACAGAACAAGGTGAGATTGTGTCCTGTAGAGGCGCCGCGTGTGTTCATCGAGCTCTCAAGGCCGCCATTCTCATTCACCGGTGTAACCATATTTTTGCAGCGGACGCTGTAGTCCTCTGCCTCCTCCGTACTAGCAACGGCAACAATGGAACAACAACACGATCCCAACGGTTACCTGGCTACAAAGCTGGGGTCTTTATCACTTGATGTTCGTTCGGGATTTTGGATTTTTGTATTTTTGGAATTGCCAAATTGGAATAGAGATCTTAGGACTTCGATGCTTTCATGCAGATCAAGGAAGAAGAAGACAATCTGGCTTGAGTCAGTGAAGTTGTTGTGGGGAACTAAAGAAGAACGAGTAGGAAACAGCAGCAAGTTGTGCCATCGGAATTGCTTAGGTAATTCACTATTGACCGTGTTATATTGTTACCTTTTTTAAAGAGTTTATATTGTTCCCTTCAATCCTTCAAAATCGACTTTAGCAGGTCGCGACTTGGTTATTTGATGTTCTCTTGCATTTACGATAAAATTTTGTAGGACTGCAGGAGCCACTGGGATCTTTTTGTGTCATGCAACCTGTGGGAAAAATCAGTGTTATGTGCATTTGATAGTTACCTTACTAGTACTTGCTTGAAATTTTGGCCAAATTAATAACCCACTTTTCAGATAATTTTGACCTTTTTTTCCCCAGAGAAGCAAACTACACCTCTTGCATTGGTGATACTGTGAAATTAGGCCATTGTTTTCCCATTGGTTTGATAATTGGTCAATAAAGGAGGTTAATACCAACAAAGATCATCTAAGGCCTAATGATAGTGTTCCAGGCATCCAACACTGTACCACGAGTCCACGATGGAACTATCTGTCGAACAACTGTGAAATGCTCTGTTGGTAATGTTTTCTCTTCTATTAGATGATCTTTTTTTTACTCTGTCATGTATGGGATGCACCTCTTGATGACTTTTCAGGTATTAGAGAGATTTCCACCTGTAACCTTCAGGTAAATTAGGCAGCACAAATATGTTCGCTTGATGGAGCTCCATGCTGCATTGAAGTATGGACAATATAATGAAACCAACTACGACAAGAATGTCATACGATTAAATGTCATGGCCTCTTCTTTTTCTGTGTTAAAAAAACCATTTGACTTATTAGCTATATTTTTAGAACAAATCTGTTTGACACAAGGATGGAAACACCTACTGGGTGTGCTATCGAGGCCGACGGTGCGCATCAGGTCGGCTAGGCAGAGCGTGAAGCGGGCTACGAGAGAGCTCAACCGGGCACAACAATGGAGCTGAAGGTGCACATGGGCTAGGGTGGAGCTTGGCCGAGCCCTGTGTTCTCGTGGCAGAGCCGAGGGTGTGGCAAACTTGACGTACTGATGTGCTATCCAATTTTCTATCCGTAGCGAAGTATGAACATTCCATTAGTCTCTGTAAAATATTGATGTTGGCAGTGGATGACGCACCAGTACAACATTTCAAGACGCTTTTCCCACAACCAAAAGCCCAAAACCAAGTCTATCGATTGGGATAATCAGTATTCAGTGCAGATGATCTACTGTGTATAGATATTAGGAGCGATTTTCACCGTTCGATAAAGCAACTAAATGTTCAAAACAATAACTAGTCAATGTGCTCACAAAAAACTGCTTCACTGTAGCCTTTGTGATGCAGAGTATCCGAATCAATCGAGTCTATTCTACAACAATCCACTCGCCATTGAATAGCCTCCAGAATTAGGTTCGAGCAGGAATGGCTGCCAACGTCACACGAGCCAGAACGCATCGCTTTGGTTTCGGGCTCCTTGCGGCCACTTGGCAAAAAAAAAAAAAAGGAAAAAAAAAGAGGTAGCTGCAGGCCCACAAAAGCGCAAAGCATCACTGGAATCCGTCCTCCTCCTGACGTGGTAGGCGTGATCTGGGACGCTGGTCGATGGTTCATGGCATCTAGACAGAGTGACAGCCTAATTTTTCCTCTCTGAAAAGTAGAAGCAAAATTTTTTTTTGCCAGCGTGCAATGCATGCAGATGCATTGACGCAGTCATGCACTGACTTGCTGTAGCTAGGCGCCCGTGTTCCTTGGCCAAGTGGCTGCACAACACACTTCCGTTGCATGTTGCTCGTCCCACCCCATCCGTAAAGGCACAGCAAACTTATCTCGCAGAACAATCATGTGTGTAATTTATCAACAAGAATTAAATATCCTAGTATAGGCTATATAATCTTAATCACGATAGGAGTTGGATATTGCCACACAACCAGGAGGTTTCTCAACATGTAGCTTCAAGTAAAAAAAAGTACTCCAAGAAAACAATTTTAAACCACAACTCAAACAACGTACCTTTGTACTCACAGGCTCAAGGGTCAATTGAGCTCAGAAAAAAGAAAGATCCGAAAACCAACAGACTAATAATGCATTGAGGGCCGTACATGCATGCTTATATCTCATATAAAACAAGTGGTTATATCTGGATCTTTTTTTACTATTTAATCTATTTTTAAAAATTATTTGTAAGATAATATCTCCCTAAATTTATTTTTAATTCTGGTTTCTTTGACCACGCCACAACGCGTAACGTGACAAAAGCAACGGACGCGTGCCGGCTCGGAGGCTATCGCGACAGCTTTGGTCATGCCATGGTACGTGACGTGATATAGTATCTTTGTCACACCGTGCTTTGTAGCGTGACCAAATAGGTCAGAATTAGAAATAAAAGTTAGGAATATATTATTTTAAAATATGTTTTAAAAATAAATTAATCATAAAAAAGTTTCTTATATTTGAGTACAGCTACTGGATATGCTTGAAGGCTGCAGCCTTGCAAGCGAGAGCTGAAACGAAATGTGTCGGGTGGATGCCACTTTGCCGGAACTATATATCGTACGTACCGATAAGTAGGGATCTGACATTTTGTCTTGTACCTATGGTGCACCGTGCTCGAGAGCCTCTTCTTTTGCATGCGAAAGGATCGTGACTTGGCATAGAGCGCTTTCGATTCAGGTGGGCCGGTGGTTTTCCGGTCTGGGTGCGATGAACCCAGGACAGCCAGCCAGCTTGATGCCATGTCCATGTCGGTTCCACCCCATGCTCCTGTGCAATGATAATATGTGGGATTTATCGGTCGACATTCTTATGTTCGCAAGTTTGTATGTCATGAACGCGAACGTGCAACACATGGCACGATACCATTTCACGCACCGACGGTCGAATACTAAAAACGGTAGTGGTTTAATATACACTCACCCCTAAAATGTTTTTTTAAAAAAAACATTTTTTTTTGCGCAATCGGTTTGTGGTGCCCCTGATTGTGGGCTTGTTTGGTGCAATCGTTTCTTTTGAGTGCTCTAATTCTCGAGGCGAGAGACAAATATTCGTAGGTGACATTTCTCGTATCACAAATCGACACCTGCTAACTTCAAAAGAAAATATGACAGACTGACACCAGCGGAAAGTTGGACGGGATTCGCTTATGGAAGGACGTTCGATGAAGAGTCATGTCTAAACACGTTTCGTGGTCTCTCTAGTACGAGCACTTACGCCTGCACGTGAGACGACCGTGCGAGCACGGCTTTGTCAGCATGCCATTAGCCATGAAGTCTCTCATCTAGAACAAATCCAATCAATTCCACTTCAAGTCATACAAGCGTGGAAAAAAGACCAATATTTTCTAAAGGAATCTTTTACCCTCTACAGCATATTATTATTAAAAAAAAACTTGGTAGATCGCGCCTCTACAGCAGGAAACAACATAGGAGGAGTCGGAAACAAGACGAGGAAACAACATAGAAGGAGTCGGATGACCATGTGGACTTGCAGCCCATGACTTTTTAATCTCTTGTGCGAATTTTTTTTTTCCCCAGGGGTCAGTGGAGCACGTGAGGATTTGGACGATGACATGTAGTATATATTTCCCGCTTCTCTATTTTCCAGCCCTAATAATCATGCGGGAGTAGGAGTCATCTTTCGCGAACCGCATGCTCGGCTTTTGGTTGAACGTCAGGTTCAGTGCACCGGTCTGCGTCAGGTTGCACACTTGTCTGACCTACTCATTGCGTGCTCTTCTGGCTGTGTAGATTAGCCATTGTCACATCGGGATCCAGGACAACAAAAACGGTTAAGGCAGATGGAGAGTGTGGAAAGGGCTTAATTTGCAGAAAGGAGCCGGCCGGCCTTCATTTGTATAGGGGAGGATGGGTTTGATTTCTTATCAGTGAGTGGTTCAAACTCTCTTTTAGCTCACGGTTTGATGATTTTTAGGTGAGTGAGTGGACAGGAGTGAAAACATAATGTTGGACACATAAAGTAGGCGGAGCATGATTTAGGCCAACATGTACATGGGTCCGTGGCCTCTCAGCAAAAAAAATTCAACCTTTTTATACTAGCATGGTTTAGTGTTTGCATATTTTGTGCTGCCCTTTGGCGGTTTGGTTATGTTGAAATTTTGCTCAAGTTCCGCCACTGTAGAGTAGCACGGTAGATTACTACTTCTTAGTGTTTGTTTTCCACGATAAAATATTGTTGTCTGAGCTATCCGATCAATTGACACAACACTTGTATTCGTGTAAACTTATAGGATGATCGTAGCCATAGGCAATGTACCTTTCGTTGATCGAACGACGTTCCAATCCTGGGAGGTGGGGGTTCAAGCCTTCGAGCGCAGAAAGCTTCCCGTTGTTCACTTCAATTTTCTACGTCAACTGCTCGTCGATCATTTATGGCCTCATTCAGGGTGGAAAGTGGAAGGCACCATGAAGCTTCATTTTAAGCTTTTCTCAAGCTTGTACCGCCCTTTCTTCAGTACCGCAGACAAGTGCTCTTTTTTCCAGCTTGGATTCTTGGGAAAAGGTTGATTCGTTTCGAATAAAAACGGGGGCCCTTTTCATGTATGTTGCTTGACACTGCTATTTGCAAAGTTTAGCGGTATAATATCAGCAAACTGTACAGTAAGAATCTAGGGGAAGACCATGAACAAGATACTCCTTCCGTGGCCAAGAAAATGCAGCACCTGCTTTACAAGTATCTGTAAAAAAAAGGTCGCTGCATCTGGTAAAAGGGATGCTACAATCGAGAGTAGTCTTTGGCACGTTGAAGTCCAAGGTCTTCGATAAGTGCTGTGACTGCCCCGTGCCCTCTTAAAAACTACTAGTAGCTACGTCGTCGACGTCTAGAAGTCTTGCAAGGAAGGACCCAAGAAGGTGGGCAGGACGACGCGGACCCTGGAGTATCCCGCACGCACAACAGGGCAAAGACTTTCCTCTCTCTTCGTGCTGAACCTTTTTGCGTCCGCGACCACCCCAGTGGATATCGTTGTCTCGAGCCAAGATGTAGGACCTACGATTTTTCTCCGTCCACGGTCAAAGTCCGGCTTGACCTCTTACTAGTCCAACTCCATTATATTACTACTGCTGAACTATATTAGTTGTATTTCTTTCCGAAACCTGTGGCTCGTGAGGACGTTGTGTTTGAAACAGAGGCGCTTGCGGTTCAGTGGTTGTGGAACAGATCGACCCGCCTACGTTTTTCTGTGTGTAGTTGTTGAAGGTTGCAATGTATGAAAGCAACCCACTCTAGCAGCGCATGACAAATGTTTTTTTTTAATTAAAGATCGCACATGACAAATGAATATCAATTTCGATTGGTTCATTACCTGACAGTTAATACATATAAACAGTCCAACAAAATGAACATGTAAACCTTTTTTTATATGCAATGTATGAAAGCAACCCACTCTAGCAGCGCATGACAAATGTTTTTTTTTAATTAAAGATCGCACATGACAAATGAATATCAATTTCGATTGGTTCATTACCTGACAGTTAATACATATAAACAGTCCAACAAAATGAACATGTAAACCTTTTTTTATATGAAAGGCGAACCTGTAATCTTAGGTTCATATGATACATATTGGTAACATGATGATGAGTACATAATCCTTATGGATACAACCATATTTGCTATGCTTACTATTTCAATTACAAGAGCACGTGCTCGTCAACTTATTTATCAGGTAAATTCGTTTCTAGGGCTGAGAGTATTATTTAAGAACTCTATGATGCTGCCTAACGGAGACGATTTACTTGTACGTAGGAATCTAGGACTACGACCAGTTCAACAAGGTCTACAACTAGTTCCGCAGGGTCTACGACCACTTCAAGAAGGCCTACGACCAGTGTCACCGGTACTCGTTGTACACAATCTACGACTAAAGATAGCATGTACTCTTCAAAGACCACCCCAGGACCAGTCCTACGACCAGATATACATGATATGAATAGTGAATAAGGTGCTGCATCACCGTTTTTAGCATAATAGGGCCTTGTAAGCGTGTCGAGATCGGAGCCCAGGTTGTATACGCCTCTTCCCACGGCCGCACAACCCTAGGTCGACCTCCTCACGCCCCCCTATATATATACAATAGCCGTCATAGTTTAAGGTGGGTTTTTCTTTGAGATTATTCTACTTAGCAGTCTCGCCGCACGTTCGGTTGAGGAACCCCACATTGTGAGCTTCATCTATATTCGTAATACGATATCATATTGCATCTTCTACCTTCTTGCTTGTGTTCTCGATTCGTATGCAGGAGATAGCCTTCTTGGCGAGGTCAACCGCGTTCGGCACGGTTGATAACCATCGGAGCTAATCCTTACTACATATTGTGCCTTCCGAGCTCCACCTACTCTTGATCAGAACAGGCCCCCTCTTACAATCATACCCACTCTCGACACGGTATCACGAACCAGCCACCGGTTGTACCTCCTGCTGCGTTGGTAAGAACACTTGTAAGAGTGTGGTAAGACACTTGAGAGTGTGTGTTTCCACCTTCCATCACCTAGTAGTTATAGGGATAATACCTTTGTGTTGTCTTTTATTTTCTGCTAACCATGACAGGTGAGATGTCTGATGAGAAAGAGTGTGTTGTAAAGGGAGAGCTCATAACGCTCTTGGATGAGCAACATACTACCATTAATGAGGACATCGACACGAAGCTTCAAGCTACCACGATCACATTGCAGCGCTCAATCAACGATAGTATTGCAGCGCTCACTACACGCCTTGAAAGAATGGTGAACCGTCCGCCAAACATTGGACATGGGTATGATCACGATGCAGCCCAAGATCTTGAGGAGGGAGATGATAATGAGGGGAGAAACCGTGATACCAGCGCTGGGTTTGCTGACCAAGATGCACGTCAACGACACAACCTACATCACAACCGTCATGGTATGGGAGGTAATAATTTTCAGCACCACATTGCTCGTGCTAATGATGACTCATTTGCTAAAGTTAAATTTACCATACCATCCTTTACGGGTGTTTATGATGCTGAAATTTATCTAGATTGGGAGATAACAGTTGAATAAAAATTTAATATCCATCTAGTTCTTGAAGTGCATAGAGTCAGACAAGCTACTAGTGAATTTAAGGACTTTGCTATCATTTGGCGGAATCAAGTGGTTAATTCTGGCTTAACACCTGATACATGGAATAGATTGAAGGTAGCTATGCGTGCTAGATTTATTTCTCCTGCTTTTAAACATGATATGCGTAAGAAATTACAGCGCTTGGACCAAGGTAATAAATCTGTCGAGGAATATTATCAAGAACTACAAATAGGCATGCTGCGTTGTAATGTTGTTGAAGATGAGGAGGATAAGATGGCTCGTTTTTATGGCGGTTTAAGGCGTGAGATTCAGGACATAGTTGATTAAAGATACTATAATAATATTAATAGGTTGTTCCAGCTTGCTTGTTTGGCAGAAAAGGAATTGCAGGGTAGACAACAAAAGACTAGGAGCAACTTTGGCAGTACGTCTACATCGAGATCATCGCTGAAACAAGCCAAGACAGTCCCACCTCATGCTTTTCGGTCTGCTGCCCCCTCTGTGAATAGGGCGTGTTCAGCAGCACCATCTCCACCGTCGTGCGCACCCGAAATGAGAAAATCTACTAGTGTGCAGGCACCAGCGCAGATCTCTTTATCAGTTGCTTCCACGGGTCGTAAAACAGGAATTGTGTGTCACCGTTGTAAAGGAATGGACTACTTCATGAGAGATTGCCCAAGTCAGCGAGCGTATATTGTGACAGAAGACGGTGGTCACGTAAGTGCTAGTGATATTGAGAATGAATATGTTCTTGCAGCTAACCTTGCAGGTAATGATGATGGACATAAGGCAGATAGCGATGGTGAGGAAATTTTAAGTGTTGCTGCTACGGAGAATTATAGAACTATAATTGTGCAGCGAGTATTAAGCACTCAAAAAGAGCTAGAGAACCATGCTGAAGAGGAGAATGAGCTGATTGAATCATCGACTCCATTGGTTGAGAAGGAAGATGAGGAGATGGATGCATCTAATTCATATGAGGGGAGCCAAAAAGGTAAAGATCACGATGCTATCATCACTCAAGGTGAGTATGCTTGTGAAGACCTACAATTGTCCACTGTTCATGCTATTTTAGAACAAAAATTAGTGGAAAACAATTCTGATATGTGCATGTTTCACGAAGAGAATTCAGACTGCATTGATTTTAGTGCACTATGTGATAGACTTGTGATTTACCTGTTGACTTGAGTACACCATGTGATAACATAATTAAATTGTCTGCTGTTTTGAGTGATTCATATGATGAGTCAATTACATATAATGATCATATGGAATTGGTTAGGCATAAAGAAGCTTTGTCTAGAATTTCTCCTACTGATTCTTTATGTTACATTATATTGAAGCCACCGATGAAATTGTCACATACTATGGAGAAAGTTTCTGAAATCGCATGTTTGAAATCCTTGTCTAGTGCGTACACCCCTGGATATAAGTTTAATTTGATTGGAGATTATGGTGTAGACAATCAATTTCATATGTATCAAATATGCATAACTTGTGATCACATAGATGAATTGAAGCTTACTATTTTGAATAACAATTCTTGTGAACCGAATCTTGTTCATTATGAGAAGAAAATAAACTAAAGTGATCATCCAATGCCTATGCGTTCATCTCTTATTGCATCATCTAGTATTGACAATCTGCATGATAATTGTTGTGTGAGAAATTTTGTTTTGCTCATTAACATATATGATTATTCTTGGGCTAATAATACAATGAGCTTTTATAATCGCTGCTGTTCTATAACATTAATTGTGCAACAACGAAGAAGAGTTAAAACAGATGATATATACATATACCATGCATACACCTTGGCTTCTTTGTTACCCTATTTTCAGCTTATCAAAAGACGAGGACGGCTTTGTTTTCAAGAAGGGGAGGATGATGAGGGCATGACCCCTATAGATAAAACCATATTTGCTATGCTTGCTATTCCAATTACAAGAGCACGTGCTTGTCAAATTATTTATCAGGTAAATTCGTTTCTAGGGCTGAGTGTATTATTTAAGAACTCTATGATGCTGCCTAACGGAGATGCTTTACTTGTACTTAGGAATCTAGGACTACGACTAGTTCAAGAAGGTCTACGACCAGTTCCGCAGGGTCTACGACCACTTCAAGAAGGCCTACGACCAGTGTCACCAGTACTCGTTGGACACAATCTACGACCAGAGATAGCATGGACTCTTCAAAGACCACTCCAGGACCAGTCCTGCGACCAGGTTTTCGACCAGAGATACACGATATGAATAGTGAATAAGGTGTTGCATCACCATTTTTGACATAATAGGGCCTTGTAAGCGTGTCGAGGTCGGAGCCCTGGTTGTGTACGCCTCTTCCCACGGCCGCACAACCCTAGGTCGACCTCCTCACGTCCCCCTATATATATACAGTAGCCGTCATAGTTTAGGGTGGGTTTTTCTTTGAGATTATTCTACTTAGAAGTCTCACCGCACGTTCGGTTAAGGAACCCCACATTGTGAGCTTCATCTATATTCGTAGATATCAGATTGCATCTTCTACCTTCTTGCTTGTGTTCTCGATTCGCATGCAGGAGATAGCCTTCTTGGCGAGGTCAGCCGCGTTCGGCATGGTTGATAACCATCGGAGCAGTAGTGTAGTGATTACGAGGGGTTTGATCTGTTTTGATCGGAGCCTTTGGATCATCACCGTCGAGTTCTCCACAATCGACTTATCAGTACCTTTCGGAAGATCGGACGATCGTCACATCACATGACCTATTCATTTGATGCTACAGTTCAAAATTATTTTGTGCCTGCATACAGATAATGTGTAATCAAGCTAATCAGTGATAAATCTCAAGTTCCTCTGGTGGGCGATATACCCTAGAGGCAATCACAGAGATGATTGTATCACCTCTATGTTTATGAGTTATTGAATAAATGTTATTCTGTTCCTTAAATGAATTATCAGTTATATAGATCAACGAGTATGTGATTTGTTGGTGAAGCTCTTTAAACTTACACGATGTCGTTCTAAATATATCTCTGATCGGATGTCACTAGTCGGAACAGTAGTGGCTCTACGACCAGCACATGTATGGATTGATGACCATGTTTCACCGGTCATGGATATAGATATATCGAATAGATAATGTAAACACATGTTAGAGAACATGGTATTAGATAGACCCACCTTGAGACGCTATTGAGATTGTTATGATTCTATGTGTCGTTAGTTGGTCTCAAGCAATGATGATGCATATTCCTTAGACTGATATCAGCATGGTTCCCTACATGCTTAATAGCACTCTTAGGGGTTGCCAAACGCTACTTGTAACTGGGTAGTTATAAATGTAACTTTCGGATATACTATGAAACATGCGAAGGGATGTGCCTGGTCGTATATGGGATTTACCCTTCCTAATATTGAACAATCCATGGATGAAATAATATCTCACCTGAGTTCAACCAGATATCGTGAGGCAAAAGGAGAATACATGAGTAGGTCGCTTAGTTCGATCAGTTACAGACTAGTCGTATAGAGATATGAGCTAGTCGTAGACTGGTCGAACGTAATCACAGAGTAGTCTAAACCTGGTCATAAAGAGTTACGAACTGGTCGTGACCAAATACAAACTGTCGTGACCAAATACAAACTGGTCGTAAATGATGAGGACCTGGTCGTAGATCATATTGCATTAAGGTTCATTCGATATATTTTGCGTGTGTTCAAAATTGTTATGTCCTGTTAGAAACCGCTAACGACTTGTGGTCGGAAAGGGTTTCCGAGTCACAACCAACTACACGTAAACCTAATGGGTCACACACTTAACGGGTTAGAACAAAACGTGTTCGAATAGAATCTGTCATGAGCACTTTATAAGGAGATATTTGAGGCTATTGGGATAGAGACGATATACGAGTTGATGTGAGTTGCTCCACCGAAATTCTAGCCGTCATCTTCCTGAGAGCCTCGCCGTGGGACTTGGTGCTGCACACCGGCGTTCGGTTGTTCCTTCTCTGGACGCGTGGATACTGTAGATATGCTACTGCGTTTGCTGTTGCGCTTAAGAACGATCCGCGATCTTCATGAGGAACTGAAGAGGTTGCTGTTGTGGACGATCGACTACGACCACTTCACCGATGTGCCCTTTGTTGGATCGGTCTACTCCAACTCTTTTTCCATTACACTATACGTCTGGTGATAACGATATGTAATTATCTACTTATTTAGCATCCTAATTTACATGATAAATTTTTAAAATTATCATTATCGTAATCTATCTGTGTCCCTGCAGCTCTCCACACTGGCTTTCATCTCCCTCCCTCTCCCTCTCCCTCTCGCTCCCTCCCTCTCCCTCTTTTTCAGGTGAACATTGGCTTTGATCTACTAAATTTTAACTTATACTCGAAAAGATGGGCCGAACCGTGACCGAAGAAAGTAGATACGGCTTGAACTCCAAAAATTGATTAATAACTATTGTGACCAGCCGCGATAAGCAGGCTAAGCTACCGGCTGCTCCGTAGGGTCATTATCTATACAATTAACTTCTCTATTGTCACATGATCCCGTTCATAAACTAAACTAAAACTTTGACACTCAAATTGTGTTTTTTCTTTCTTTTATGAAACGAAGGCAGGAGTTCGATCAATTAAAGATGGAAAAGAGGTTTACAAGCAAACTATGAGGGGGGGGGGGCACGATACTGCAAGAAATAGACCGCACTAGGTCGTTAAAAGGTTAGGACTACACGAGAATGAGCGACTTGAAATTAAGGCTCACGAAACGCCTTTTTCCTTTGCTCAATCGCCTCCTTTGTTTACACTACCACTTCTTTTGTCGTGGCTTGTTTATTCCTAAAAACTCTCTGGTTTCACTTTTTTCAAACATTTCACATAATGTAAATTGTTATACCGTTGAATTCATGTTTTATAGCTTTTGGGAGGGCGCTGGAGGCTTTCTGCCACCAGTCGATAATGCGAGAGTAGTCGGAGGGTTGGGAACGATGCAGAACGTTAAAGTTGTACTACCTTCGCACTAGAGTCCACACAGCCAAAGCAAAAGGGCAGCAAAGGCAAATGTGATGTCATGTTTTATGGTGATTGTTACAAAGCAAACAAGACCGATGATGCGGCCAACCTCGGATTGCTAGGTTGTCGGCCGTTAGGATCTTGTTTTAGACTAAGATCCAAGCGAAAAATTTGCATTATTTTTCCGCCATTGCTTTCCATATGATTCCAGTGTTGTAGGTTTCGTAGCTCCATCGGAACTGTTGTAAGATCGAGGTGGCCGACTAGAGGGGGGTGAATAGGCGGTCTTAAAAATCTATCGGGCTAAACCAATATATAAATGCGGAAGCTAATAGCGAATTGGTTTTGCACAATTAAAACCTAAATCAACTAGGCTCAACTAAGTGCACCGACAATACAAGAGAGCAATCATACAATGATATGTAAGCAATTAAAGCATGTAATATAAATTGCTCAAAGTAAAGCAAAAGTAAACACAAGATGACACGATTATGTTTTACCGTGGTGTTCGGAGACTTGCCGGTCTCCCCTAATCCACGTTGAGGTAAGCCCAACCCGCGTTGGACCGGCTCCTCAAATGAGCACACACCTCCGAGGTAAGTCCAACACTTGGACCGGTTCCAAACCGAACCAACACCTCGCTCAACTATGGTTGCTCTTCCTCCACTCCGGAGATGGCGAGCACCAAACCACTCACAACCGTCGGGCCTTCTCACAAGCTTCTTGAGAAGGTCACCGAGCACGACGCCTCCACGCCGTCTAGGTGTCGGCAAACACCAAGAGTAACAAATCCGAACTTTCACTTGAACTAATCAAGTGTCAACGCTCACGTGGATACACAATCCACTACCTAAGGCAACACATGCACTTAGGGTTTACTCTCTAATCTCACCAAGTGCAACACATGCACAAAAGAGAATAGAGGTTTGCTCTTAGCTCAAGAGGCTCACAAAGAGTTCACAATAGTTCTTAGCAACATCATTACCACCCCCAACCGCCAAGGTGGCTATATATAGCCCACACACAAAAACTAGCCGTTGGGAGACAAACCCTGAAAAATCAGGGAAATCGGAAGTTCCGCCGTGCAAAGGCCGGAACTACCGCAGGAGAGAGAAAAGGCACCGCAACGGCTATGTCAGACGAGAAACTAGCCGTTTGATTTTAGTGCGAACTACCGCCAACTAAACATCGGAAGTTCGATTCTTGGAAGTTCCGCTCAACACATAGCGGAACTACCGCACATTGAATTTTGGCTAAGTCCCCAAAATGGTGCTTCTCCGAAAAAACCAACCGCGGATTTCGAGCATCCGATTAATCGGAAGTTCCGCTATTAACACGCCGGAACTTCCGCACTTGGAAAATCGGCTAAGTCCCTAAACCGGCCGCTCTCTGGAAAAATCAGGCCGCGGAAAATCGGACCGTCCGGGGTGCGGAACTTCCGCCGGTAAGAGCCCGGAACTTCCGATTTTCCTGACAGAAATCAGAAATGGCTTTTTCAACAACTTCAATTGCAAAACACATTTGCTAATTGACAAGCCATGCCAACAAGGGTCACAAGCAAGATTCCCAACAAGTTGCAAAACACATTTGCCAACTTTTGGAATCATACCACAAGGAAAAAGGTACATGGACTTACACCATTTGCAAAACGCATTTGCAAACTTAAGTCACATGCTACAAGGGTTAAATGCATGAGCATCGGCTATTTGCAAAACACATTCGCAAATAATAGCATCATGCCTAGATGAGCTAGAGCAAATATAATGAGCTATCAACACATGACTAACTCAACCTACTAGTCAAGATCCCTCTTAATAGTACGGCAAACCTATACTAGCAATCCGGTCTATCAACCAAACACCGAGACCGGTGAAACGACTAGGAACACATCCTTAGCCCTAGCTAGTCATACCTTTGCCTTGCATCTTCTTGAAGCTTGATGACGACATCAACACTTCAAGTCCGGTCCTTGACTTTGACAATCATCAACTCATGATGATTTCTTCACTTCGGGATATTGTCTTGATCATCATCAACACATGATGATTTCTTCATCCCGATTCTTCACATGCATCAACGCATGATGCATTCCTTCACTTGACCTCCATCAACACATGATGATTGGTCTTCTTGTCTTGATGATCAACTCATGATCATTTCTTCTTGATAAGCATCAACTCATGATGCATCATATACACTAAGCTCTTTGACTTGATGATCAACTCATGATCACCCCAAGTCTTCATCATCCCGGAACATAACCTATATATCCAACTCATGGAAAGTGTTAGTTCCACAATGTGATCATCATTAATTACCACATCATACCATTAACTCATAATGGTGGGACAAGATACCTTAATCTTTCCTCTTTGGTAATTGATGATAACCACTTAAATTCTCATAAATATAATGAAGATAAATGAGAGAACAATTGAGTATATATAAACTACACAAGTTATATATACTCTAACATGAGTATACAAGAACTACACAAGTTCTATATACTCATAACATGAGTATATACTGAACTACACAAGTTTTGTATACTCAAAGGTTTTGTTTCAACGTAAAGATCCTTAGTATATGTGGAAAATGGAATATGGATCAATACTAATGAAACCACAAAGTATAGGATAAAACTCCCCCTAAATGTGTGCATACACAAATGTGTAATGAGGTCATATGCACATATTCAAGTTTAACTTAAGGTTGAGTTCAATCCTATATTTTGGATCCGAGAAATGCAACATTATATAAATTGAGATGTCGATTGCATACCTCGTTGTGTTTCACCTTTATATCCAAATGAGACTACATAAAGATGATACTTGATAAAAGAGTTAGTCTCATATTTGGATTTGTCATTAATCACCAAAACACTCCATTAACTCATAATGGCGGGTCTAGATCTTTCAACTGTGCAAGGTATGTCGATTTACAAGTATACTCTCTGTGGTCTGTGCCATCGCCACTTGATGACATCAGGCACACCCGTTTGTGAATGAATCCCCTGAAGCCGGATCCAAAGATGGATAAATTTTTCCAACTGGGTAGAGTAGGATATTTTGCATCTGAGAGCTCTAATCCAAATATTGTTGTGCATATCGTCATGGACTGATCCATTTTTCCTCCTAAGTGATTGCGAACAAATTGGGGGCAAGAATCTTTGGTGTGTCACATTCTAACCATCTATTGTGCCAGAACTTTGCCTTAAGGCCATCGCCGATCATTATGTCAGTGGACATGTTGAAGCATTGCTTGTCCATGGCGTCGCAAGGCGGTATAGTTCTGACCCAAGGTTTGGTGGTGCTCGTCCGCTCGTACCAAAGCCAACGTAGACACAATGCTCTACTAAATTTCTCTAAATTCATAACACCGAGACCACCAAATTTTTTTGGTATGCAAAACTTTATCCAATTCATAAAGCAATAGCTTCCGTTTGCGTTGTCCTTACCTTTCCCAAAAAAAAAAAGGGATCTTCACAATTTATTCATCTTTTTCGTGGCCCACTTTAACACTCAAATTGTGATCTTATCTAGACGGTCTCCTAAACGACAGAGACAGGCGTGCCGCCACCAGATGCTAGAAAAACTATTTCTCTATTTCATTTTGATGACTTCCACAAATTGAGCTCATACACCCTCCATAGTCAAGATCTGAAGAAAACAATCACGTGCTCGATGTGCTGATAATTATTTAGCTCATAACATGCTAGTGGAAATAAACAAGAACTTCATTGGCGCGACGCTGCTGTAAAAGTTAAGCACCGATGAATGTTTAATCTTCTCGGTTGTCTGTATGAAACCTTGAACCCAGGTAAGCGTGACGAGCAGAACTTTTTTTAATTAATCTTTATTAAAATTTTATTTTAAAATTAACCTCCATAAATTTTATTTCCAATTCTAATCTCTTTAGTTACACCACCATCTGTAGTGTGACAAAATAACATTGTCACGCTATAGGATAAGTCTGCTAAAATATCACTTTTTATCAAACAACACGATTACACCATAGGTGGTGGCGTGATAAGATTTTTCCTAGATACGGGCTGGCGTGACAGTGTTGTTTTGTAGTTGAAAAGGCCATAATTTTTTAAAAATTCACAGAGGGTTAGCTTTAAAATAAAACAATAAAAAAAGTGTTAAGTAATAATAAAAAAATCGACAAGGCACTATAATTTTCTACCATTAAATCATCCAGGGTTTAAAACTTTAGATCCTGGCACTAATACTAGATAACTACTCGAAGTCTAGAAGCGAAGCAAGTAAACGGCCACAGTGCAGCACAAAGTTGCAGCGGAGGGTGGTGTCTGTTTCTACTTTAAATTCTTTGTGGCTTTTTCACGGGTTTGGGCCCAGCAAACCGTCTTTATCCTCTTGTGTGCGATCGAGCGTGAGTACCAGACGGTCTAGAAACATTGCACCGCATGACTTGTACGCTATCTCTTCTTCTGGTGGCCAGCTTGAGGGCCACATGCATTCAATACAGATCCCATTGTTTTTATCAGGGCTCTCGATCTGTCATTCTAATAAGATTTTTTTATCAGGGCTCTCGATCTGTCATTCTAATAAGATTTTTTTTTTTAAAAAAAATCTAGTTAAGGCGGAGGAATTTCCAAAGCTGGGCAACAATCTAGTTTATCAGTTCATCGCTAACAAAATGCAAGGGTACTGCTGTTGCAATTGCATGGTTGGTTGCTAGCAAGCATTCGACAGGCAACAAGGTAAACTTGATTTGTACTACAGGAGAGACAATTCGATAGAGCTTTGACACAAGGAGGAGGCAGTAGTACAAGGATTGCACTCTGATCTTGCTCACTTAGCCACTCGTAATCATCTGAATGATCCGAGAATATGCCCAAAGTATGCAGAGGTTGGATGGGTGGCACCAACTGCGCTGCTACACTGCCGCGCCTGCCACGGAACGAGACGGGGCCACACCCCCAAGATGACGACCTCATCGCTGACGTCACGTCCACCAGCACGAGACTATCCAACAAAAAAAAAACCAAGCGCAAAGGTGAGCAAACCTCTCCGCAAAATGCTCCTAATCCTACTTAATTAAACTAGCATCACCTATCTCTCTCTCCGCTTATTTTACTCGTAAAAACCCATTCCATCACGTGGCTCCAACGATGGAAAGTTCAACGAACCGCGAAGCGAATGCCAGCTCCGACCCCGACCCCGCTATATAATCCCCCCGACCCCGACCCCGCTCTTACCATTCAACCCGACCCCTTCGGTTCACACTCACTCATCAGCTCAGAGGCCAGGAGGCGAGCAGAGGAGGCAGCGCGAGGATGTTGCTGAACCCGGCGTCGGAGGCGTTGGTGCTGGACACCATCCGGCAGCACCTCCTGGAGGAGCCGCGTGGCGCCGAGGTGGTGGCCGCCGCGACGGCGGAGGGGAAGAAGCGGCCCGCGTACCGCCGGAGCACCAGCTTCGGCAGCCTGGTGGCCGACCAGTGGAGCGACTCGCTCCCGTTCCGCCCCGACGACTCCGACGACATGGTCGTGTACGGCGCGCTGCGCGACGCCTTCTCCTACGGCTGGCTGCCCGACGGCTCATTCGCTGCCGTGAAGCCTGAGCCCCTGCCGTCCCCGGACTCGTACGACGGTTCTTGCTTCGGTTTCCTGGAGTCGGAGCCGGCGACGCCGAGCGAGGAGACGTCGGGGGCTGAGGCCGCGGCCACGCCCAGGAGGGAGGCCGCCGCGGCGGTGGCCAGGGGGAAGCATTACAGGGGGGTGAGGCAGCGACCGTGGGGCAAGTTCGCGGCGGAGATCCGGGACCCGGCCAAGAACGGCGCGCGCGTGTGGCTCGGCACGTTCGACACCGCCGAGGACGCTGCCGTGGCGTACGACCGCGCCGCGTATCGCATGCGCGGCTCCCGCGCGCTCCTCAACTTCCCGCTCCGCATCGGCTCGGAGATCGCCGCGGCCGCGGCCGCAGCCGCCGGCGACAAGCGGCCGTCGCCCGAGCCCGCGACCTCGGAATCGTCCTTCTCCTCTTACCCCTCCTCCTCGTCCTGTTCTACAAAAAGGAGGAGGAGAGGCGAGGCCGCGGCCGAGTCCATGGCCATGGCCCTGGTGCCGCCGCCTTCCCAGCTGAGCCGGCCGGCCCAGGCGTGGTTCGCGGCCGCGCCGGTTGAGCCTGTGGCTATGGCGCCACTGGTCAGCTAGGTGCATGTCCAACCATACCAGCGACCGGGTGCATTAGCCAATGAGCTAGGGGTGCGATGGATTGACCAGCAAGCGCATGCAAGGACGGGACAAGCTAGAGCCAGACTTGCACGGCGCGAGATGACAAGGAATGCGAATGTGATGGCAAGCAACACAGCGAAAGCTCCACCGGATGGAACGTGATAAGCTCGGGGCAACTGGGTGGTGCAATTGGGCCTGGGCGAGCTCTAGATAGTACTACTAGTAGTGTTGCTCGATGCAACTCGCTCAAGTGGGAGGGAAGCTGCGCTGTCGAGTTGTTGTCAGGGAATTTACGGTGTCGTTACGTTTGAGTCGTAAGGTTGTTCGCGTCATTGTCGTTTGTCAGAGTGAGTGTGGTGAAACACCCTTGTGAGGAAGGATGTGAGTGGGACTGTACAAACATCTGTAGGGAGAGGGAGGGATGAAGAAGAACGAATCCCCTTTGTTCTTTGATCATAAGAGCACTAAGAGGGTTGGTATTCCGTTCAAACAACCAAAACAAATATGATTGACTGCATCATGATCTAATCACAGAGGCACAAACATTTTACTCGAAACAGTGGCAGGCACTGGTACCCGTAGGTTCGACAACAGAAACGTTAAGCAGCTAAGCCGAAGCATAAGTCAACAAACGGTGACCAGAATGCAAAGACCGAATCGAAATGGTCCTCGAAACCAAAACTCCAAATCTCAGCATTAAACAAACACGGGGCCTCCCACATGGAGCAGCAAGATTAACTAATCGACCCCACTTCAATCGAGGGGGTAATGGCATCGTGGGGTTCAGCGCCGACACCTCGGTGGAGCAAGTGGACAAGGAGAGGCAGCGCGCGAAGAGGTCGGCGTCCTGCTTTCCAATCAGAGATGGAGCTTCAGCAAAATCGTAAGGGACCAACCGGTCCAAGGGCAAATAGACAAAGATCAAAATAAATTTAGAAATATTCAATTGCTAAATCATAATACTATCATATGGTATGATCTAATTAGCAAATGCCCCTAATTACAATTTAGAAGAGGCAAGACCCAAAAGCAAAGAATCAAAGAAAATACCAATTGCCCCGTTCCTCTAGGCTCCGACTTGCCCGCTGACCCGCGCGACCGCCCTGCGCTCGACTCCTCGTCGTGTAGCCAGCCGCCCTTCCTGTTCCTGGCTCGGACTTTTTGTGGCTCAGGCTCGTCACGCGCCCAGCGCCCCAGTCGACAGCCGCCTAGGCCTAGGGCTTCTCCTCGTCATTTGTCATGTCTCATCTGTGTTAGATCTCTTTGTTAGATCTCTTTTCTTTGTATAGATCTGGTGTCTTAAACCAATGGATTTGGCACTCAAGGATGAGTTCCTTATTCACTTGATTTTTGCTTCATTGCCAGAAAAGTTTGACACTTTTGTTGTCAATTACAATATGCAGCCCGATAAATGGGACTTAGAAAAATGCATAGCTATGTGTGTTCAAGAGGAGGAAAGAATTAAAATCTCACATGGTGGATCTATCAACTATGTGAAGGATAACAAGAAAAAGAACTTCCACAAAGACCTCCTTCCCAAGGAACAAGGAAAAGCCTTTGTCCATCACCTCAATGAATAAATTTGTTTGTAGACAAAGATCAGTGTCTTCACTGCAAGAAGACCGGACATTACAAGAAGAATTGTCCTGATTACTTAAAGATGATAATGGCAAAGAAAGGTGAGAACGTTATTACCTTCATAAATGAATGCTTGTATGTGCAATATTCGAAATCCACTTGGTGGATTGACTCAGGAGCAACTGTTCATGTTGCTAATTCCTTCTGAGGATTCCGTTCGACGAGGACTACGCAAAGAAACGAAAGATGCATTAAAGTCGCAAATGGAGTCCAAGCGAAGTTGAAGTCATTGGCGATCTTTCATTAGAGTTAGCTAATGGCTCCAATCTTTACTTAGAGATGTTCTTTTGTTCCTCTTTACTGAGGAATTTGATTAGCGTTTCAATTTGGACAAAGATGGTTATGATTGTAATTTTGGAAATGGCAAGTGCGAAATATTATTTAATAAAGAATGTGTTGGTCTTGCCATATTACAAAATGAGCTTTATTTGTTATCATTGTGTGATGATGTGAATGTCGATGCGATAATGGGAACGTCGCGTGCGAAAGTGAATGAATCCTCGTCTACGAATGTAAATGAAGCGAAAGAGAACTCATAATGAATCGTCGAAATTATGGCACCGCTGCTTAGGCCATATTTCGAGGGAGGATAGAAAGACTAGTTAAGAATGAAATTCTTCCTCTATTAGAGTTCTCGGACTTAGAACAATGCAGAGAATGCATTAAAGGAAAATATGTAAAGAAAATTAAGAAAGGCGCAAAAGAAGCACATGAGTTCTACAAATTGTTCACACAGACATTTGTGGTCCTTTTCCGTGAAAAGTGTGGATGGTTATGACTCGTTCATAACATTCACGATGACTACTCCTGTTATGGATATATTTATCCAATCAAAGAAAGAAATGAAGCCTTGGATAAATTCAAGATTTTTAAGGTCAAGTTGAAAACCAACACGATTTAAAGATTAAGATAGTTCGATCCGATCGTGGGGGAGTACTACTATCGACATACCCCATATGGACAAGTTCTGGACCTTTGCGAGGTTCTTACAGAAAATGGCATAGTAGCCCAAGATTCTACACCGGCGAACCTCGGCAAAATGGAGTAGCCGAAAGACGCAACTGCACTCGATGGATATGGTGCGAAGCATGATGAGCTACTCCACACTCCCATTGAGTTTATGGATGGAGGCGTTAAAACCGCCATTCATATTCTCAATAGAGTGCCTAGTAAGTCGGTGCCCAAAACACCGCACGAGTTGTGGACGTGAAGAGTTCCTCACTAAACCACTTACGTGTGTGGGGAGTCTCTTTGAGGCTAAAGTATTTAACCCAAACCTTGGGAAGCTAGATCCCAAAACAAAGAAGTTGCCATTTCATTGGCTACCTGAAAAGTCAAAAGGTTTTCGCTTTCTCCGTCCGCATGGATATACAAAGTTTGTAGAAACGAGACACGCTGTCTTTTTAGAGGATGAAATGATGAGGGGGAGCATGGTAGCTCGAGAGATTGATCTTGAAGAGAAGCGGGTATATGTGCCCACTCCGATGATTCAAGAGCCACTCTTCTCACTACCTGCTGTCGCTGCACCGACGGTACAAGATACTGTGGTGCCAGCACCTGTTATTGTTCCTCCTGTGGCAACAATGAATGAGAATGAGGAACCTGTTCTTCAGGATCCTATAGAACCCATTGCCACAAATGAGGGGGAGCAACAGCAGCCTCAAACAGAAGATGTACCAAATGAGGCCCCGAGGAGGTCTCAAAGAGTAAGAAGATCAGCTATTTCTGATGATTATCAGATTTATCATACAGAGGAATTTCAAATGGAGGATGATCCCACCACATTTGAAGAAGCCATGAGAAGCGAAAATTCTTCAAAATGGCTTGAGGCCATGGAAGAGGAAATGAGGTCCATGAAGACTAATAAAGTTTGGGACTTGGAAATTATTCCTAAAGGAGCCAAAACAGTAGGCTGTAAATGGGTCTACAAAACAAAGCTCGACTCCCAAGGGAATGTAGAAAGATACAAAGCACGACTTATGGCAAAAGGCTTTACGCAAAGAGAAGGGATTGATTATAATGAGACCTTTTCTCCAGTCTCATGTAAAGATTCCTTCAGAATCATAATGGCATTAGTAGCACATTATGATTTAGAGTTACATCAGATGGATGTAAAGACGGCATTTCTTAATGGGGATTTGGAGGAAAATGTTTACATGGCACAACCAAAAGGTTTTGTCATGGAAGAAAATGAAAGAATGGGATGCCGCCTAAAGAAATCGATTTATGGGTTAAAGCAAGCTTCAAGACAGTGGTACTTGAAGTTTGACAGTACAATACGAAAATTTGGGTTTAAAGAGAATGTAGAAGACAGCTGTGTCTATACAAAGTTTAAAGACGGGAAATTTATCTTCCTAATCCTGTATGTGGATGATATCCTACTAGCTAGTAGTGATGTCATGCACTCTTTGAGACGAAGAGATTTTGTCCTCAAACTTTGATATGAAAGATCTTGGTGAAGCTTCGTTCGTTCTAGGGATCAAATTCACCGGATAGAAACAAAGGGATATTGGGACTATCACAAAAGACATATATAGAGAAAGTGTTAAAGAAATTTGGGATGCATAAATGTAGTCCTTCACCGCACCTATAGTCAAGGGCGACGATATGGGGATTTTCAATGCCCCAGAACCAAGATGAGATCGATCAAATGAAAGCGGTTCCATATGCTTCAAATTGCCGGAAGCTTACAAGATGCTCAAGTGTGTACACGCCCGACTTAGCTTTTGTTACTGGGTTACTTGGCGATTCCAGAGCAATCTCGAATAGAACATTGAAATTGATAAAGAAAGTCTTGCGTTATTTGCAAGGAACAAAAGGCCTCATGATGACATACTGTAAGATCGATTTACTCCATATAGTGGGGTATATGATTCGATTTTATGGAGATGATAGAAAGTCGACATCCGGATATGTCTTCACTCTCATTTGGAGGAGCTATATCGTGGAAAAGCTCAAAGCAAACCGTCACTACATCGCCCACAATGTATGCCGAGTTTGTAGCATGTTTTGAGGCTACAGGCGGTGAACGGCTAAAGAAGTTCATACCCGTTTAAAAGTAGTTGACGACATCAATAGACCACTTAAGTTGTACTGCGATAATGAACCCGCAGTAATGTATGCCCACAACAATAAGTCAAGTGGTGCTGCCAAACACATTGACATAAAGTACTATGTTGTGAAAGATAAAGTTCGGGATCAAATTATAAGTCTTGAGCATATAAGTACCGCAAAGATGTTAGCGGATCCGCTTACTAAAGGCTTACCACCCAACGTGTTCAGAGAACATATAGCCGGCATGGGTTTAAGGGAAAGCCTATGAATCCTGGACTAAAAGATGGCCCAAAAGATTAATGTAACTATTTCATAACAGGGAGGTGTATTGTAGCTGTTGAATCTATCGGCGATTGACCGTGACGATGAGACATGTTCTATACATTAATCTGTGATGGAATAAGTAAAGTCAAAAGGCAATTCAGAGATAAAATATAGAATGAGATCAAGGGAGAATGTTAGAATGATCTCCGGAGGCATTTGGCCCAATCGGTCAAATGCCTCGCGCCGATCGGGGCGTTGACCCAATTCTTGGTCAGGCCTCACTGTTGCCTTCGCTATAAAAGAGAGGTGGGGGCAGAGCACGGACGACGAGATTGGACGTAGCCGCAAACCCCACCCACACAAAACCCTAATCCGATCTAAGAGGAGCGCAACAAGAACGGATCGCCCACCGCCGCCTCAACCGACGCGATCGACTCTCGCCGCCTCGCCTCCGCCCGGGACACGAATCGCCGAGGAGTATCGCCTCTCCACCAACCGTCGCCGCTAGCGCAGATCTCAAGGACGATCCGCAATGGCCAATTCATCATCATCTACTTGGACGCAGAATCGCTTTCTCTCTCGCTTTCTCAAACCCAAACCAAGAACACCAGATCTATACAAAGAAAAGAGATCTAACAAAGAGATCTAACAATCTGCTCCTCGTAGTCGTCTCATCTCCTCAACCTCAACTTTTTCCTAAGTCCTAACTAGTAACTCCTAATACTAAGAGGCTAAGACGGACCTCACTCCTCAGCGCCAGCGGCTCAACCCTTAGATAGTCAGGTGTGCAGGTTGCCAGGGACGAACACAGACAGAGTATGGGCTATTGGGCTGGACAGGCCGCTAAGGTGCAGTTCTAAGGGCTGAGGCTGCAGCGCATGCACAGGCTGCATACATGATATTTTAAAAAACATTCCAAAAAAGTTGGGGCGGCGGCCCTCATTGGCCCTCACTATGCTTTATCCCTGTTTGCAATTACGCTGGAAACGAATGGGAAGAAGAAGAAGAAAAAAACACAAGCAATGAACCAATCCTCATATATCTTGAAACAACAACAATAAAAATCTTAAACTTGTGCTTATCCAAGACGTAAAAGAGGGATAAGCATTGATGATACTGGAGAATTACCCGGCTTCCAGGCAATACCCAGCAGAGTATCTGTGTTGCTTGACAGCTGGCCCTGGGACGTGGGCCATGCAGGATGGGAGAGCATCTATGAGATCATTCTCCACAGTCTTGTTCGGTGATTTCAGGGTGGAAAGGGAACTCGTAAGAAAAGCACACTTTCGACTTTCCTGCTTGCCAACCAATCCGTGTGGTGCCTGATTGAATTCAGGTCATGCAGCAAAGTGCCACTTATCAATATTTCATTACTAGATAAGAGTGATATGCTGTGCACTCGGCTATTTTTTTTTAAAAAAATAAAGGCAAAAAGGGACAAATGTGTGTTTAGTTTAGTGCGAAGAGTTGCCACTTGAAAAAATGGTCTCAACCAATTGGATGGCGCAAACAAATGACCGGGGATTGACAAGCCGACCGGTCTGATTGGGCAACTAACTGTGCTGCGCCTAAAAATCATGTGGCAAATTTGGCCACCAATCATGTGGCAAATTTGGCCACCGGTCACGGCCATAACCATGCTGCCCAACGTTGAGCAGTGAAGACTGAAGCAAACGTGACCTAGTTGTCTCGGCCGTGCTGAAAATTCAACTACTCGAAGAAGGTATCTTACGATCGACTCATCAAGGTCGAGGCACGGCACACCATTCAGAGACCTGACTCTACTGTAGCTGCGTGCACCCTAGTCAATACGAAGGGGAGAAAGGTCGCAATCAGGCCTGCTAATGGTGTGGTTTGTAATGGGTTTAACTGGTTGGGGTTCGTTGTGGGTTGGCTTTGGATTAGGGATAGCAATCGGTGGCGGTAGGTTCGGGTAGTGCTCGTTTATATCCATATCAGCCAGTCCAAAACTCCCTCCACAGGCATGCCTATGAAGGACGATGGGCAGAGAACCTTACCCATACTCATCGCTTGCGGGTACCCGTAGCCCACAGGCATGCCCGTGTGCCCGCCACACTACAAAAAACACCATCAAAAGTCAAAACCGCAGCATTGCATCTCCATTCTAGATCTGAACCGAAGAAATGTGCGACAAATCGATAATTTGGGGGCAGGTGGGGGAAGGAAAGGGAATAAAAGGGGGAGATATTTTTTTCGGTTGAAGTTCGTGTACGTACACATCATGAGGGAGTAGACGAGGATGTAGTTGTTCTTGAAGGAGTTGAAGGCCAGGGAGGTGGTGATGCGGTCCTTGCCACTCTTGCTGAGCTCGAGCGCCGCCACGATGGCGGTGAGTGCGCCGAACACCAGGTAGTAGAACACCTCCATGGCCAGAGAAGGGAGAGGCACGAATCGGGGAATCGATTCGGCCGGTGGTCAGTAGCCTTCCTGCAAGACGAGATGGATTGGGGATTGGATTTCGGGGTGAGCAGATGGCACCGTCGCCGGATGAGACCAGATAGCGACCCAGGGTGGCTTATCATGCGGGCGAGCAGATGGCGCTGTCGCAGGACTAGGACGGGAGGTCTCCAAGTGAGGGGTAAGGGATTGGGGAAGGAGGCAGACAACCGGGGAGGATGGAGTCCGTGGCGTGCGCCGGCTGGCCACTGGCGAGAGATATGGGAGGAGGATGGAGCACGGGTGGGGATGTGAAGCAGATCTGGGAGGAGGGATCTAGGAGGAGGGAGCTGAGGGTTGCTCATGTGGAGTTTGGTGTGTGGGGTGCGAGTGCGAGTGCGAGTGTGAGTGCGACGTCGAGTGGAGAGACTGGGGTTGAGTATGGAGTGGAGGGGTAAGGCTGAGAACCTACCATTTTTATATGGGCCCACATGTCAGTTCCTTTGGCGGGTTATGAGGCGAAGCGGGCATGGGAGAGGCTCCCCCATGCCCACGCCCGATTACCTATCGGGTGGAGTTTTCTTACCACAAATATGCCCATGGGCACAAAATGAGGAACATACCCACCTCCATTATGGTTTTTGCCCGCGGGTAATCGAGTTACCTACTTTGGATGGGTGGGAGTGGGTTGAAGTGGCTAACATGTTGGTTTGGGTTGGGTTCACTAGAAAAGCGAGTTGGGTTGGGTTTGTGTGGGTTGAAATATTTCGATTTCATAATGGCTTCAACCCATGGGTCAAGAGAATCAGGTTGGAGTGGTGTTGCGTCAAGCCGAGAGGCCCGGGACCTTGTTGTGTCCTCTCATCTCCTTAGGACCACCTCGACAGCTCAACTTGCCTCAAGCTGCCACTGCCCTTGCCTCGGTGGTTGTCGGCCAACGGCTACATACCAGTGTACCACCTTTCTTCTCCTCTCCCTTACGTGGTTGTTGTCTCTGTCACATTTCCATCTTCATCCAGATCTCTGCGACCATCGCCGCAGCTCGCTCCTTCCTTGCGTGCCGCCGCCACCTTCGCTTCCTGTCGTAGCAGCACTCCACCTCCACGGCAATCTCTCTCTCTCCCAGCTTGTTCTTCTATCTAGATCTTGCTCCCCTTCCAGTCCAAGATTCGATTTTGCAACTTTGCGATCCAGATCTGAGCAGCCTTAATCTTTACTTCACAATTGCAGATGAACAGCACCATTTTGTTTTTTTTTTTTGCCGAGTTTGCTTTGTTTGTTTGATTGATTTGGCTGCACTGCACTCAGCCGGTGGTTCATTATTGATATTTTATGCTTTGTTTGTTTTATTCTAGCAGTTTTTATCATTGTCATTACATATAGTTACGGTTATCTGATTCCCAAATTTGTTTTATGACAAATTGTCAGGTGGAATGTTACAAGGAAGGGAGGCGATTGGGTGAAGACTAGGTTGAAGTGGATTGGTAGGAGATGCTACTGCTCTACCATTGTTCTGTCATTGTCTTTGTACATCGACATTGTGAAGGAAGTTTTGGCTATATTGGCGTAAATTCGCCCCGTATTTGCAAGAATGACCGTCTTCATGCGAAATTTACAAAAATAACGCCCTGTCGCATGGGCACCGTGCGGTGGAGGCGCTGGAGGCGACACCTACCCCTTGACGCACGACCACCGTGCGGCAGGCACACTATAGCAGCACCTCCCGCACGAACACAGTGCGGCAGACATTGTTCACTACTGTTGCGATTTGATTTATTTAAGTTCACTTTTTGTATGAAATTTTAAATATATAAAATGATCTAATGTAATTTTTTTCAAAATTTTACCATTTTTATTTTTTTCTCAAAAATTCATTTAAGTATATTGTTTGTAGGAATTTTCTAATATAGAAAATGAGGTACAAACATTATGAATTTTTTTGCAAGCTCCTTACGCAGTGGACTTAATTGTGTAATATTTTTCGAAATAAACAAAAATTAGAATTCAGATTTGTATACAAAATCCAAAAAAACCCAAAATTTGGAATTAAAATAAAATAAAATAAGCAATTTGATTTCGATACAAATTTCAATAATTATAATTCAGAATAAAAATTAAACAATAATAGGCAATTAGATTTGTAAACGAAATCCAACTAAAAAATAACTAAAATCACGAATAAAAATAAGATTAGATTAGAAATTTTATTTCAAAATTAATTCCAAAGTAAAATCCCTAGATAACTACAATTCAGGAAAAAATTAAATAAAAATAGCAATTAGATTTAGATACAAATTCCAGGAAAGAGGGAATAAAATTCAGAATAAAACATAAAATAAAATTTGCTATTTGATTTCCTCATTGTGTCGTTGTGGTTTGTTCTGTCGTGATTTACTTTGTGTAAATTATATTCCCAGAATTAAATTGCTTACATGTCTTTATATATTTGCTATCATTGACACAGTCTTATATTGTTGGTGAACTTAGTGAGACTAGTTGTTTTAGAATTTAATTGTGCAAAATTGATTTAACTTAGTCTTCCACATTAGAAATTGGGTTTACCCAAAAGATTTTGAAAACCGTCTATTCATCTCGCTCTAGTCGTTCTCCTCGATCTTACAAGTGGTATCAAAGCTTGATCTCTTATTTTATTAGACTTAACCATCTAGAGAGTAAATAATGACCACCACTGATATAGTGTGGACACCTATATTTGATGGTACAAATTATGATATTTGAAAAATCAGCATGCCTTGTTATTTTAAGGCCATGAGACCTAAAATATGGCAGATTGTAGATGTGGGCTTTTCTCCTCCAAAGGATCCTCTTGCTCCAACAAGTGAGCAAGAGGAATGATTACATCTCGACGCTCAAATAATTAACGCTTTATTTAGTGCTTTGAGTGTAGAGGTATTCGATGCCATGTGCAATCTCAAGAACACTCATGAGATGTGGATACATCTTCAAGATCATTATGAAATGTCCACCTCATTCAATGATGATTTCATAGAAGAATGGATGTCGGGAGAAGAATGCTCAATCTCTATCTCCGACAACGATAAGATCTCAACTCCGTCCACATCACCTCATTGCTTTGTGGCTAAAGGTAATAAAGAGGTAAACAATGATGAGCCTACATATGATGAGTTGATGGATATATTAGAAGAACTTAATGAATATCTTAGGAAATAGAAGATGGGACTCAAGGTTTTAAAGAAAAAACATATCTATCTTCAAAATAATTATGATATACTAAAAGGAGAACATGAATCTCTCATTCTCAAGGAAGTCACTAGCTCAAAGGTGGATAAAGGTATTACATGTAATTTATTAGATGATATACCATGCATAGTCCTAGCCCTTGCATTTCATCTAAGGTTAGCATATCCACATCTTGTGATGATTTGCTAGATATTTTTTGTAGCTCAAAAATAGATGCTTCTACTTTCTCTATGCTTTTTGAGACTAGCATTGTAGAGGAAAACACGTAGCTCAAAGCCTAAGTAACAAATTTGGAGAATGAGTTGACAAGAAGCTAAAAGGAGAAGACCAATCTCGATAAAATATTGAGCAAGCAAAGATACTTGCAAGATAAGAGTGGAATTGGCTTCACTCCAAAGAAGAAGAAGAATAGCAAGACAAGACACAATGCAAGACACACGAAAAAATATGTCAAGTGCCTTGGATGCAATGGGAAGGACCACTATGTCTCGGTGTGCCCAAATCAAGTGAATATCAAGTCAAGACATTAAAAAATGAGGCAAACCGGCAATGAGCAAGATAAGAAGATAAGAAGGGCAAGCAAAATCCCAACTTGCTATAATTGTCGTGAAAAGGAATATCTTAGTAAGGATTGTCCTAAAGGTATCCCTTCTAAGCCTATTATCTATAATGATCATTATTTGCTTAGGAATGATAAAAGTTTCAGAATCGTCAGTAAGAACTCGGCCTCGACGTGGCGTGGCGGTGGATCGATCGATCCCAAATCGGTCCAACCGGCCATAGACGACAGTCGGACCGGTGAACTTGATCCCATAAATCGGTCCCAAATGTGTTATTTTGAGCTGGGCCAAAAATAGAGGGTGTAGGCAAGAGAGGGGATTCTATTGCACTTGGTCCCATAATTTTTTGGAGTCTCCAGTCAAAAGTTCTATTGGTTTGAAATTTCTAGTAGGTTTCGGTTTTCAGAGGTTGAAAATCGGCTAAGTCATTACTGGTGGTTAGACCGGCCAAGAGTGGCGATCGAGCCGGCCAGGTGGTGGTCGACCAGCCACAGGGGCGGTCTGACCGGTTTTCACTTAGGTTCGTCGCCCGTCGTGGCGGCGATATTCAGTTGTTAGGTCAAAGTCATGAGTTTCAGGGCATATATGGTGTGTGATGCATGTTTTGACTAACATGGATCAAGTTGTGAAGAACTTATTCCCAAATTCGGTTTACTTGTCTATTGTTGTGCAGGTTGCTTGGTGGTCAACGACGGTCAACGATGAGGATGATCGGGACTAGACTTGGAGAGCTGAGGTCCAGAACGATCGACGATGCTGGGTGAGGTCAATGTACTCAAGCGTGGTACAAGATAGACAAGGGTGACCTATTAGCTAATCCGAGGTGCAAGATGGCGCTAGGTGTAGCTAGTTAGGTCAAGAGGAGATAAAGACGACGCTTTAAAATACGTGCGTATGTGTCCCGTTTGTTTTGGGCCTTAACGGGAGCCCAATAGGATCAAACATCTAGAAGGTCTAAGCCTCCACTATAAATAGGAGAGGGTGGTGGCTGCACCATCGCTTCGCTTTTTTTTTGCTATTTTGAAAACCCTAATTTTCTTAGGGAGAGCTTTGGTGGAGGCTAGGGTTTAGAGAGTTTGATGTGATTTTCGTGCTCTTGGATTGAGCATTGCCGCTGTAAGCCCATATCATATCAAATCAATCTAGAGAAAGTTTGATCACGACTTGCTTCATTGCGTTCTTTCTCTCTATTTGATGATTTTGGGTCTTTCTTTGATCTGAGAGTTTTTGATTGAATTCTTCACGTGATCTAGCTTGCTGTGACGTGTGGGAACCTATCTAGGATTATCTTGATCATCAATCACCCACGAGCAAGATCTTGGATCAAGTTTTCGTTTTGACCCGGTTTTGAACCCTTCTTTGATCAAACAAAAAAGTATCTTTATTCTTTAAAGAATTATCATAAATTTTGATTGGAATAGGTTCCTAATATTATAGAGAAGGTGTGTTCCAAGTTTCATCAAGTTTGGATTTGTAGATCAAAAGTTGCATCTATTTTCATCTTCGTCATCAGGGCTGTTCTTCTGTTCTGGAGGCTGGCGGTGAGACCGCCCGTAGCCACCGGTCAGACCGGTCTAAAATTGGTCCGACCGCCCAAGGCCAGTGGTCCGACCGCCCAAGGCCAGCGGTCCGACCGGCAGCGCACTGATAGTTGCTATCTTGTGTTTTGATCGTTTGTAGTCTTGCTTAAGGGTGTTTATTAGATTCAATATTAGTCTTCCGCTGTACTGATATACTGATCTTCATAGCTTCCATAGCTACTGGAGTAAAATATTATTAGATCCATTATTTGTGAAAAAGTGAGTGTGCTCCTATTCACCCCCTCTAGTCGCTTTTTCGGTCCAACAATAGGGTATGCATCCATAGATACATACTCATGCCTGTGCCTTTAGCACAGGGACCTTAAGCCCACACTCCATGAGTGTGGGGACCTCATGCCCGTCTAATACATGATAGAGACCTCAAATTTCTCATTATTTGGCTACAACGTAAGTCGGTAGTACCGATATTTATATGGCGGTATGTATTTTCCAGAGAGCGTATTTGTGAGTGGTTTGATACTCTCTGAAAATCAGAACGACTACACTTCAGGTGTGGTACTACTGCAGGTCGGTAGTACCAAAAATTATATGGCGGTAGGTATATTACAAAGAGTGTGTTTTTGAGAATTTTGATATCCCTTGAATCGGTATGACCGCAATCCCTAAAGAGGTACTACCGAAGTGCGGTAGTACTAATGTTTACATGGCGATACGAGTTTTCCAGAGAAAGTGTTTTTAAAGAATCTTGGGCTTTGGAAAAGGGTAGCTCCGCTCTAGCCGAGCGGTACGACCGCGATGCAGTAGTACCGATTTCTAGTTGGCGGTAGTACCGCAACTTTGTGTGTAACAGATAGTTCAGAGTATTAAATGCTACTGTTCCGACCGTTGAGCCAAAAATCTGTAGTACTGGGTTTTAACAGAGGTACTACCGTAAATCCTGATTTTTTAAGAATGTGGTCATAACGGCTAATTTTGTGGTTGGGGGCTATGAATTCACCCCCACCTGAACCAAGCCTAGAACCTTTAGCACCCTATTTCATTCTATTGAGCTAGTGTGAGTTTCTCCTCTTAATTGTGCATGTGTTGCACGTTGTGAGTAAAGGGAGATGTCTCTAGTTGCATGTGTTGCATCTAGAGTTGGATTTCGTATCCACTTGAGCTTGTGCATTCGTTGCACGTGGTGAGAGTCAAGCAAGGAGATTGACTTATTACTTTTGGAGTTTGCCGACTCCTAGACGACGTTGGAGGCGTCGTGCCCGGTAATCTCTTCAGAGAAGATTGTGAAGAGATCCGGCGTGGTGTGAAGGTTGGAGCTCACCTACCCGGAGCGGGAAAGAGCTACCATTAGTGGATTTGAGGTGTTTGTCTTAATTCGTAGAACTAGTCTAATTAGTTTGGGCTTCCCTCGACGTGGATTAGGGGAGACCGGCAAGTCTCCGAACACCACGGTAAAAAGTCCTTGTGTCATTGTTGTTTGTTCTCTAGTGATTTACTGTGTGTAATTTACATTCCTAGAATTAAATTACTTATATGTTTTTGTATATTTACTATCATTGACATAGTCTTATATTATTGGTGCACTTAGTGAGATTAGTTGTTTTATGCCTTAATTGTGCAAAACCGATTTGACTTACTCTTCCGCATTAGATATCGATTTTAGCCAAAAGATTTTTAAAACAGCTTATTCACCCCGCTCTAGTCGGCCTCCTCAATCTTACAGGGGGAGACACAAAAGAAGTCACTACGTTAATTCACTCTCAAGATAATGTGTTTCTATTGTTACTTATTATGGAATAAAAATAAAAAAATAACTAGAATTTTGATTAAACAATAGAAGTTATAACTAGAATAGCACAAATGGTGTCGGAGGAGATCACGAAAGAGTGCAATGGTCTCGATCTATCCTACAAGAAGACATTGATCAACGGTGAAGGGAAGTGCTGAGGCAGTCACGGAGATGAGGACAATATTGTGGTGCTTGCCATAGTCATTGAAGAGAAAATCCAGTGTTGAAGGAGCCAAGGGTTGCAATAACAAGTGGTGAGCATTAGTGTTGTTTCAGAAGTTAGTGGACAAAAAGCTCGATTATAGGGAAACCCTAGCAGAGAGGAGATAAAGTTTTGTATGGAAGACGAGCTATGAAGGACATGGAGTCATCGGGTAGCTAGGAGCGTGCCATCACTGGCGAAAACATTCTCTATATCATTAGACAACAACTAAAACAGACATGTTGACATTAATGAAGATGGGAGATCGTAACGGTTAGTGAGGAAGCCACAATATTGAGTTGGCCAACATCAAAGAAGAGGAGCGACTAACACCAGAGAAGAGGATGTCGAGCATGTATAACAACATGCATGCATTCGTATGAATAGAAGCGCGGGCGTACAGAGACAGATGAGCAAAAATCTTGGAGTAGAGATGGCGAAGTCGTATGGAATGCACTTGGAGTCACCAAAGAGAACATTACACTTATCCCCAGCTGGGATAGGCGATGGTTGCATGTGTATGTGCGTTGATATTGCGATGGTTAGTATTAAGTAATAATTAGGGAGAAGTAGAATATAGCTATGTGATAAAATATCACATTGGAAGGGGTAACAACGGAGAGGGGTCGATTAAGATTTGAGCTTATTGTTGAAGGTTGAAGCAAAAAATTATGCCGGTGGGACGTAATGGAAGTCACATGGTTTGGTAGGGTAGTCGGCGTGTGAGGGAAGATAAGTTCAAGACAGGTCGCTCTTGGTGCATCGGTATATGCGTGGGCAAGGTACTCTAATACATTATATCATGTAAACTAATAAGATAATTTCTACACATATATCAATGTATTGCTTGAGATTAAATAGAGGTACATGTGCATGCATACAATTTAGAGGAAAAAACAACTAATAAAGTAAGAATATAGGCATGCAACTACATGATCTATGCACGATGAAGAGTGGTTAGTTTCTAAGAACACCAACAACTTATTATGCTTAATGATTTTTTTACCATTAAAGCATATACTTCAATTACGTTCACCAGGTCGTAATTTTTTTCAAGCTGCTATTGTTGTTTGAAATGTTTTATGATATCTTAAAAGTTTAAATAATATACTATATATATATATATAATCGAGTATTATACAAACTTTAAAATAAATTTAGTTGTGTAAATGTGCGGGGCACCTTGCTAGTTTAAATAATAGGAGGGTAGAGGGTGTCCATGTTAGGTGACAATGGCAAGCGGGACCCTCTACATATGGATACAGTATAAGGCTAAGCCCACTCTCACTCGTGTTAGATTGTCGTACAAAAACGTATCTACTACAGTCTCGTCTAAGACGGGCTGAGCCCATTCTCCCATGAAGTTGTTATACCTCTGCATGGGTACGTAGTAATAGGATGGGTGATGATATACCCAATGATTACTAAATTCGGCTCAGCCGGACGCTATTAATGTTTGGAAGCTCGATACAACGACTAGTAAAGTGCTAGCCAGGTAGAAGTGTAACAAATTAATGGGGAACAAGCTCTGGATCCGAACCGGCCTCACATCTAAGGAATTGTGAAATAGCCGATTGGTCCGGGTTGCTGTGGGTAAAATGATATAACTTGTGCAGTGTTCAAAAGCATGATTTATACTTATCTCCTGGATTGGAAGCTACATAATCTCGGTGGTTCTTTCCGACGACATGAGTGAATAATAGGTTTTTGGAATAAAAATGGTCAATCTTTCCCAACAAATCTTATTATAAAAAGGAATAAGTCCATTCTTCGTCCCCCAACTATACCCGATGATTAATTTTGGTCCCTGAACTTAAATACCGGATATAACGCACCTCAAACTTTACATACCGGGCAAATCGTGTCCCTCCGTGCGTGCGACGGCGGTTTGGGCCGACGTGGCATCCACGCTGGCGCTGAGTCGGCCTCGCACTCGGTCGCTCTCCTCAAATTCGACGACCGGTCGACCTCGACTTCGGTCGCTCCTCTCGCTCACTCTCGCTCTCGCTCTCTCTCTCTCTCACGCGGCGGCTAGGGTTTGATGGCGGCGGCGACTAGGGTTTGTAGTTTGGTGGCGGCGCGACCCAAGATACCTTCCCCGCCGCTCGCGCCACGCCGATCGCCCTCCCGACGAGCAATCTGCAGAGCCCTCCCGAGCTCCTCACAGGCAGATTTCCCCCTCGGCGGAGGCTCGCGCCATGGCCGGCTTAGGGAGCTCCATTCGTTGGCCCGGAGGAAGCTCAAGGTCGGCAAAGATGTACTGCACCCTCCGTCAAGACAGCTTTATGGGGCTTCCACCTCGCCGATTCCATACAGAGCGACCATCGGAGTACGCTCCAACACCCATTGCCATTGCGGGAGAAGGCCGGTCGGTGGATCTCGTGGAGCGACTCTAACCCAAGACGGAGGTACATGACATGCATGCGAGCTCGGGTAAGTAATCTTCACCAAATTGTCTGTTATTTTGGTTTGTGAAGGCTCGCTTATTTGTGAATCTTAATTGAAGGTCGGAGGTCGCAAGTTTTGGGCATGGTACGATGATGAACCAACCCCTTCTTGAGGCAGTAGTATCGACTTGCGCGACCTTCGTTAGGGCGTTGAGGAAGGAGAACCATGAGCTTAGGGCGTTAAGGAACCGTAACAATGAACAAGATTTGAGTGTGGCGAGTCCGAGCATGGAGAACGTGATGTAGCAGCTTGTTGGACTCACGGTAGGGTAGCACAATTGAGAAAGAGAGGAGACTTTTTTGTCTTGCTTGTTGTTTTTGCAATGATGGTAGTTAGAGTTCAGATTAGGGAATGTAATTGAACCCGTGCGCAATCTATTATGTAATGGAACCCGTGTTGCTCAAATTGTCCAGCCCGCTTGATGCTCAGAATACCGATGCTTGTCAACAAGGTACCATGATTGAATCTAACAAAGATAATCGTCTCGAATCGATGCTCTCTAATACCGGATGAAATGTAAACTCGATGAAATGATACTAGGGGGACAGTGATTGAAACAAGTTCAATGCTCTTTAACTGTCCGAGGCATTGTCCTAATGAACTGTGAATGCATTGTAAGATGTTCAATCCATGTAAACATCAATGTAACTCGAATCATTGTCCGCATTGTCTTAATGAACCTGGAATGCATTACATCAATGTAACTCGGAATGCATTGTTCAATCTTGTGCTTAATGTGACCGAGTCTTAAGAAGGATTGCAAGATTCTTGTGTCACCGACTCTTTTTTTCTAATTAGGCTTCGGCACTGATTATGCAGTAATGATCTAGGGCCTAAAGACATTAGTCTTTGAACAAAGTGGTGAAATTCCAACCGCACAACATGGTTACTGAGTTTCTCATGTCATCTTTCATAGTTCGATGGCTTGATCTCAAATCACGCCCATTTCCATTAATAAACACGCTTATCGACCCACAAGGCACAAGTTGAAAATATTACATAACACTAAGTGACCGTCGTGAGAATCGCTGGACCACAAGGCACAAGTTGAAAAGATTACATAACACTAACAAAGATAATGTCACCCACAAGGCACAAGTTCAAAAGATTACATAACACTAACAAAGATAACTGTCTGCAAATCCATTAGAACATCACTCATTAGTTGGGATACCCAAAAGCTTTGCAAGCTTTGAACTATAACTTTGCTTCTTCTTGGTTGGACTCAGCTTCTTCCTATTTTGAAAGGCTGGTTCTTGGGCTGCAGCTTTACCAGAGGCAGAACCCGAAGTTACCTGGATGTTCACACTTGACTTTGCACTCGCAGACGCCACACTTGCCTCCAAGTTCATAGTGCCGAACCACCATGTTGTGTAGTGACTTTAGCAAGAGTGCAGGTTTTGATGATCCTCCGATCCGGCATACCAGTAGTGAGGTAACCACCATGTTGAGTTAGAGGTTTGTAGTTTGCAAGTGCAAAGAATATAAATGAAGATATGGAAATTTTGGAATGCACCTACATTCTGAAAAATTGTGCCTGTCCTGTCTGAGTACAATACTCCTACCCCAGTGCAACTCTTTTTGGATGGAGGTGGTGTGTTCACCAATTAGATCTGGTCTTTCTCTTGGTCATGCTAGAACACTCTGTTGTGGTGGAGGAATCACAACTGCAATGTGAAAGGTGCTTAAACTATGTAATTTTGTACCAACTTAGGAAATGCATGAAATGAAGGAATGAATTTTGTACCAGGGAACAGACCAGTTGGTGTAGAATTGCCAACACTTGCACAATGACCTTGTTGATCCCGGTGGGCTCGATGTTTGCTCACGATTGGCCATGTCTCCTCTCACAGCTAGACTGTTATGGCTAATTCCTTTGCAAAGCTCGCACCTAATGATTGTGCCAATCTTGGACAGTCTTATTCCTTTAGGCTTCTCATCTTGCTCTCTCTTCCTATCTTTCTTTGGCCTCCTGCATTTTCTCCATTTTGGTTGCCTTGGTCTTGGTCTCTCCGATGTGGGCCAACAAGTCATGCCCTCAACAGGTTGCAAGCAAGTGCTCATAAGTCTTGTTGTACTGCAATGGAGTAACATGGTGCTATGTAGTCATCAAGGAACTGCTCCTCCAATTGATGCATGCAATGACATGTGGGCAAGGCAAACCAGACAGTTGCCAATATCTGCATGAACAAGTTCTACTATCCAAGTTCACTGAGAACCTATTATCTCTATGTGTGACCTCAAAACCATTCTCGACCATTGTACACAAAGATGACGTAAAACCGACTCATTGATGTAGACCTTCATTTTCTTGAAATATTGGGGCATGTCACACCTGTCCACTTCTCTGCCTTGCTTTTGTTGGTATGGATTCTAACCATCACTTTCCTCCTTATCCACTCAAACATGCTGATGATAGGGAGGTACCTTGACTCAACTATGGCATGATTGAATGATTCACACATGTTGTTGTCCACAGATTCACAGCATGATCCCAACTTGAACCATGCCCTGCTCCAATGTTGTGGATCTGTCCTCATGATTGCATTAGCACCTTGGGGTATCCTTTGCAAGCCTTGCCCAATGGTAGTTGAAAAGATTGACACATGGAGATTTGGCACACAACCAGAACTTCTTCTGCCAAGCCTTGTTCTTGTAAGTCTTCCTGAAGTTGGCATAGATGTGTCTTGCACACATCCTATGCTCAGCCTTGGGTACCCAATACTGAACAGCATTTAGTAGGCCCTGCAACAAACAAATGTAAATCGTGATATGACAAATTGGATGAATAAACACTAATGTGACTTACTTTCTGTTGATCTGAGATGATTACCCATCCTTCGCCATCTCCAATTTCTATATCTTTGAAGAAAATCCCACAGAACCAGTCCCATGACTCATTAGTTTCCTTCTCTACCACAGCCCATGCTATGGGGTACATCTGATTGTTTGCATCTCTTCCCATTGCACAAATTAGCTCCCATTGGTTGGACCTTTGAAGAAACAACCATCTAAACCTATCACTTTCCTACACCCAGCTAAGAAACCTCTTTTGCAAGCATCCAAACAAATATACATTCTGTGAAAAACAGCTTCTGGGGCATCTGGATGCAGCTTAACCACTACTGTGCTACCTGGATTGCTCCTAAGAAGCTCCATTTGGTAGTCAAAGACCCTACCATACTCTCCCTTCTTGGAGTCTAATACCTTCTGCATTACAATGGACTTAGCTCTTTTGCACTTAGCTATGCTCACATCTGCATGCATTTGTTCCTGTACTGTTTGCTTCAAGTGCTCAAGCTTCCAGTTGGGTTTCCCATTATGGCACTCTCAAACTTTTCAGCTATTCTCCTGGAAGTGACAAGTTTGTTGTCCCTTCTTGGGGGGCATGTGTGCTCATCCTTGAAACTACTCACTATCCATCCTTCATCCTCTCCCATCATTATTTGACAACAAGATAAACCAAGGATATTTGGCCCACTCACATTGAGCCCTAACCCTTTTGTTGTCATTCTTGCAAAAATTAATAACATGTCTCCTCTCTACTCCATACCGCCTAATGACTTGAATGAAGTCCCCTTGCAAACTAAAACCCATGCCCAAGCTAAAAGTAGGAGACTTGCTTTGGGGTCATACCTAGGTACTTGGGTTTCCTCCTCGGAGCTCACCATCACCGCCACCTTCCTCATAGCCGTCCTCTTCCTCACTCTCGTAAAAGTAAGAAGTGTCACCACATCGTCTCCTCCTTGTCCCTTGACTCATCAATGGCCACCAAATGACCAAACCTTGTACCTCTTTCTCGTAGTCACTTTGCAAGTCTTGTAGTCGACATTTGCCTTCCCTTCATATCGTGCAATGTATTGTAGAACTTCCGCTATGTGCAATATCCTTTGCAATATCGGTGGTGACACCTCAATCACCTCCACCTCCTTGGAAGCATCTAATTCCTCAACATCATCTGTGTGCATCCAAGCTTCACTCTCATCTTCCCAATCACTGTCTTCATCTACTTTGTCACCAACACCATCACCATCTGAGCCAACATCATCATCAACTCCCACTGCCTCAACAAATATATCCACAACACCCCCATCAGTGATACAGTCAGCCATGGTCTGGCAGTCCTCATCATTTGTTAGCGCCCTCAATCCAGTCTTCAATGCTTTCCCAGAAACCGCGGGCATGAGTACCAACTCCACATCCTCACAATGGTCCTTCAAATGGCCTTGGACCTCCTTAGAGCGACAACTTATCCCGATCTATGTAAGACATGCCGTCTCTTCCTCCGCAATAATGCAATCTCTTCCCATCATCAAAGAAATCCCCACTGAAATGGAACCAAACAGCTAGCTTGTCCAAATTATCCATTGCTAAATCAGAGTAACCGCAAGAAATCACCACTGTGATATACCTACATGCAAAATAACACCAACCATTACTCTAAGAACAACACTAATCGAAGTAGCTCCACAAACAACCGGAGTAATTGCGCCAGATCTAGGATTGAAGAACTCACCTTAGCCCCGTCCTTGTTCACCGCCGCATCCTATCCGCTGGGATCCGGGATTTCTTAGAACCCTAGTCGCCACGCCGCCAAACCCTAGCCGCCGAGAGGAGAGCGAGAGCGAGAGTGAGCGAGAGGAGAGAGAGCGACCGAGCGCGAGGCGACCGCATCGTGGCATCGAGAGAGCATGATTTGATTCGAGGGAGAGAGGGAGAGAGAGCGACCGAGTGCGAGGCCGACTCAGCGCCAGCGTGGATGCCACGTCGGCCCAAACCGCCGTCTCACGCACGGAGGGACGCAATTTGCCCGGTATGAAAAGTTTGAGGTGCGTTATATCCGGTATTTAAGTTCAGGGACCAAAATTAATCATCGGGTATAGATGAGGGACGAAGAATGGACTTATTCCTTATAAAAAACTAGATAATTGACTTAGAATTGGTGATGAGATGACAGAAAATTTCATGAATGTTCATTTTTGCTAATTAATGCTTGCAGAGTACTTTGTACTCATTCTTGCTATTAATTATCCTTGTTAGAACCAAGTCAACGATAACCCCCTTGAGTCCGACCTCCGACGAGCACTGCTACTACGATGATTGGGAGACGGTGGATCCGGAAGACACCGCTTATGACCTTAAACACCCTCTTATGGAGGTTGGGATGAATAAATCTCTATTAGTTAAGCTAAGTAACTCGGGGATGATGCGTCACCCCTTTATCTAGTAATGTTAGGTCAAGCTTCCGTGAGGAAGATTGTAATAAATTGGGCAAACCTTGTTAAGCCCTATTAGAGACATTAAACCCTAAGTGGCATGGTATTGTAATACTGTTAGAACTCTCTATCTATATTTTCTGCTGCAATGTCTTATCTCTTATGTGGCTTATTATTCGACAAGACAAGATCTTATCGAGTAATAATCCACAAGACTAGTACTATTATCAAAGATAATGATAGTACAGGTCACCACGAAAATGAAGACTACTTTCAGTAGGCGAGGATGTGAGGTGGTGGACACGCAAGTTGCAACCTGTTGATATGGGCTTGAACACAATTCGCTGAGAATTCGCTGAGAAAGCTTGTTGGGCCTGCACAAACGACACCACCACAACACAGGTGTCGTGGCGCTCCCGACACGAGTCCCGCTTGCGTCCCACGCGGCCGCTCCGGCTCCCGCCCGCCTCCACGTATCCCATTGCACGGCCCTCCTCTATAACGCCCCCTCCCTTCCCCATCCTTCGCTTCACTCGCAGGGTGTGTGCGCATGCGGTAGTAGTGCTCAAGGTGCTCTACCCATGGCTGATCACCACAGAGGCGTCCTAGGCGGCGGGGTCGGGGGCGGTGGTGGCCAGGCGCAGCAGAAGCAGCCCGTGATGCTGACGGCTCTGAAGGCGGCCACGGCCGCCACGGCCGGCGGGTCGATGCTGTTGCTGTCCGGGCTGATCCTGGCGGGCACCGTCATCGCGCTCACGGTGGCCACGCCGGTGCTGGTCATCTTCAGCCCGGTGCTCGTGCCGGCCGCCATCGCGCTCGCGCTCATGGCGGCCGGGTTTGTCACGTCGGGCGGGCTCGGCGTGGCCGCGCTGTCCGTGTTCTCGTGGATGTACAAGTACCTCACTGGGAAGCACCCGCCGGGCGCCGACCAGCTGGACCACGCCAAGGCGCGGCTCGCGTCCAAGGCCTGCGACATCAAGGAGGCGGCGCAGCACCGCATCGACCAGGCGCAGGGGGCTTAGAGGAGGAACTGATTGGACGCACTGGACGGCGCATGATCACCAATACAGCGTACGGTTGCTGTTACGTACGTTTCTCGCCGTGGCCGCGTTAGCTAGTCGACCTAGTTAGTAGTTACCGATTGTTCTTTCCAAATTCCAAATGCATGCGTGCATGTTTAGGCTTGCTTGTGTACGTAGTAGTATGTTTCGTGATCGAAATTGCGACGTGCATGTTGGATGTCTGGTGTGGATGTCACGTTTGTGGTGAGGTGAGGAATAAATTGCAGAGTTTGGGCGAAATGCTGGCTTCCACTGAAATGCAATTTGTAGCAGTAAGGAGTGCTAGTGTTTGTGGTTGTCTGGATGGTTGAATGCTGTCAATGAGTACTAGCTCGTGATAATTTCCATTGTCCCATGAGAAATGTGAAGCAGGGCAAAACATTTCGCGCAGCACTAGAGAATTCGAGAGGTGAGGTTGGTTGAACCGGAAAAATCCGGATTGAAAGGTTTTGCTGGGCTAGGTACACTCACAAAACCGTAGATGCAATTGATCCAAAAAACTCGGCCAACCTGGTCGGGTTTTCATCGACCCATCGGTTTTGCTTCGCTCATAAGGCGTGTTCATACTTGGGGTGCTTCTATGTTTTAGTAGTATTTTGGGTGCTTCTATGTTTTAGTATGTGAACCCTCTTGTAAAATTGATGGCTACACATAAATAATTTTCACCTTTACTCTTACTCCTTTCCGCAGCTCCTTTCTGTTTGACAGCTACGTATAAATAATTTTTATCTTTTTCATTCTCTCACTCCGGTCATCCTCTGCCTAGCTTTGCCTCCATCAGCAAGATATGATGCACTTCCCTACTTGTTTGCTTTGCTTGTCTCTACTCTCTAGTCTTTGTTAAGATGTAAGAGTCAATTTTTAACGTTCTATTTTTTAATCAGAGTAATATATAGTTAGATATAAGATATATATAGTAAGATGTAAGCTGACAATTTATACATGAAGACAAGCATGCAGTGCATCTCAATGCGAGAGGAATCGAAGTATATTAAAATATATTCATTCAAAGAAGAAAAATAGACTAGAACATCAAATGTTTGAATGATCTCATTATTGTATGAGTATCTCTTTGACTGGCTTAATTTGTTATTCAGAATTCAGATTATTTAATAATAATTATTATTTTGTGTATTGATTTTTTTTCCATAGTTTTTGTGTGGGTGTGTGTATAACACACGGTCCGACCATTGATCACCGGTCCGACTATCGGGCTAGGGATCTGATACTTTGATCGGATCGATGGCCGGTCTGGATATTATAACTATACATCCCACACGTGTCAACAGAGTGTTTGCTTACGTAAGATTTTGATTCTCCACCTCGAAATGGCAAATGCGCACAAGAAAGCTACCTTTTCCGTATATGTTCAAAGGTATATATTATGTCCCGCGAGCCCGCGAGTTCGAAAGTAAATAGCAATTAGTCCCCCTCATTTAACCACTTTTCAAAACAAAATAGCAATTCTACGTACAAAAATAATAAAAATAACATTTTTACCACATGAAATCACCGTAGAAACCACGTTCCGTGATCACATACTGTAGAAGCCGACCAGTCGCGCTCTTAGTTCATAGCACATGGTCTGTCGTACTCCCACTCCGTAGCAGGTGGCATGTGCATGTTCCTGTCGTGCTTCCGGACTAAGAGCATGGCAGGTTGGCTAGACCGCGACTCGTAGTTTTTGTGGCGATTTCGTATGATATAAATGTTATTTTTATTATTTCATTCGCGAGGATGGACGCTGGACTTGTTATTTCATTTTGAAAACATATCATTTTAGCCAAAACTCCAAACCCGCACGGCGATGGTCACGTAGCTCATAGCCGCGAGGTGCAAGCTGACCACACAATGTGTGATTTCTTTCTGGGCAGACAGGCGAGTAACGAAAACCAGTAGTGCAGACTCTGTGAAGTACACGACTACATAGAAGGGCTAGGATTAGGGGTGTAAATGGAGTGGGAGGGAATACAAAAGGATAAATAAGTATATGATATTATCCGTGTTCAACTTCGATTTAAAGGAATACGGAATATGATAACGAGCGGACGATATCCGTCTAAATGTACCGTATGTTAGGTATGAGGAAGCATGTTGTAACTTCACTTAAGAACATGATAACATATAGACGGATTGCTACATTGAGCGGGCGGGGAATGTTGAGTTCTCTTCCTTCGACATCTCGGCGATTAGTCTTCCCACGTTCGCTTTTATTGCACCTCTATTGTCCAATACCTTGTAGAGGGGGTGCAAAAGAAGCAGCTAATTTTCGTTTGTCCGATCGACTGAAGGTCGGCGGAGCAAATACGAAATGGAGAAATTAGTATCCAATACTATCTGTGACCGACTATAAAAACAAAGGAATATAATATATGATAAACGATATTCATCTGTATCCGCTTTGATTGTAACTCTAGCCGTGGTGTGATTGAGTATGGAACTCTCGAGCCAATTGCTGAACAAGTAAACATATCTATTCGAGAGTGACCAACAGTGGCGGAGCCAGAATTTGAAAGAACCTCGGGCCCAAAACTAAGAGGCGCCGAGCCGAGCCAGAGGGAGCTCGAACGCAGGCGCGAGCGGCGAGGAGTTGGGCGCAGATGAGGCACTGGCCGCAGGCGCGAGTCGGCGAGCGGCCGGACGTTCGGGCCAGAATCTGGGCATCGCGCAGCGCAGATGACAAGGAGGCGCGCGACGCGCGACGCGCAACAACTTGGTACATCTAGGTCCGCGACTTGGCGAGGGAGCTGGAACCTCAGACGCCGGCGAGGGAGCTCCGGCGCCGGTGAGGGAGTTGGAACCGAGCGGCCGAGGCGCGGGCGCAGATTTGGCGCTAGAAGGAGGCGCCGGGGCGGGGAGCCGGGAGCACGGGGGGGCGCGGGGAGAAATGGGGCAGGGCGCGGCGGGGAACGGCGAGCGAGGGCGGGAGAAATGGGAGGGTGGGGAAGGGGGGCGTGTGCGGGGTGGGCTGGGGAGGCGGAGGGAGAGTCGGGGGAATAGGGGCGGGGGGGGCCTGGGCGGGTGGGGGCTGGGAGGCGGAGGGAGAGTCGGGGGAATAGGGGCGGGCGGGGGAGCCTGGGCCGTGGGGAAGTGGGGACTGGAATGGGGGGGGGGCGCGGTGGGGAATTCTGGGCCGGCTATCTCGGCCTGGTCTGCAAGAGTAGGGTCTGTTTAATGTGTATATTTTTTGGGTACATATATTCAAAAAAATTCATTATTATTTTCTCTGACCTCGGGCCATTGCCCAACCGGCCCGAGGCCCATATCCGCCCCTACTGACCAACATCTAGGCCATCTAAAATTGGTATTTTTATCTCCAAAGTTGATCCACATCGTATACTTCAAAAGAATTTGGAATTTGGAATTCGCAATACGCTTTTATGTTGGTTTGATTGCTAGCCCGCCGTTCACTTTGCAGTTTATTATGGATTGGGTAATATTGCCCGTGTAAAGCTCAATGCCCACCTCGACATGCCGCGTGTCTTAACCCGGCCGGTCAGTCGGCCTTTAGCCCATTCACATAAATAATCCCTGCCATGCTGCGCCAGGAAAACGCATGGCCGCCCCACCGAAGGCGCCGTTGCCCAACGCGGGAGTCGCCGTGCGCAGCACGCCCAGACGCCGCCGTGAAGCGCCTCCCGCTAGCATGCGGCATGCGCGAAATATATCCAGCTGCGTGTCGCCCGTTCGTGCCGCCCCGGCTCAGAGTCGCACACGGCCGTTGGCCCTGCCACGGTGCAGTGCCCCCTACTTCCCTAGTTACGGGCGAAGCGCTGTCAGGACCCGGAATAAATCCGAATCCAAACAATGATAAATCTGTAGGACGATAAGGAGAAATTTGGGGATGCGTAAAAGAGAACAGAGGAGAGAACAGAGATAACTAAGAACAAGTAAAGTAGCTAAGTTTAGGGTTTCATTTCTTTGATAAGATTCAGCTTACATCCCACGCGGCTTATATGGAGTGCGCTGCTGGGATTTTACTCGCGAGTTGCTCACAGAAGGTTTAACAGCGGTCCACAGTAAATGACATGAGTTTGGTCTAACACGGACGACAAATCAAAAGGTATGTGAGCTTCCACAGCCTTAGGACCTTCATAACGTGGTAGCCTTCTTGTAGTCCACACGAAGCTCATGCCCATGCAACCCCTCGCGCGGCGCATGCCGTGGCTAGCCTAACCAAGTAGCTACCTCCGTTAGACGGGAAGGGAGTGATTATGTGCGGTGGGCATCTAGTTGCACGGAATGCGTCACCTAGCAAATATCAACTTGACAATTCATTTGGAATCTTCGATATAAAGGGATGCAAAGAAGTGCAACTAGCTTAAGATATACACCCATACAGTTCTATCACGATAGTTATGTTCCCATCTTATTTGCGTTTTCATGTGCTCAAACATCATAATAAAGGCAAAATACGACTAAACAGTAAACACTGCTGCATTTGGATTTACAGAGACTGCTGCAGGTGGAAATATACCAGTGAAGTAAACCAACAAGCCTTTTCCTCGGGAGCGATATCACTTCTTTGAAAGAGCCATGACGTTGAAGTTGAGTGACTGAGGATACTCTGCAATCCTTGCTTGTATGACCTTTGCAGCGTCCTGCATACAGAGGGGGGAGGGGGAATAGGAGCCCAAAAATCATGAACATCATTTGTACTGCGGAGAATCATAAGGGGTGGTGCAAGTGTTTGAGCAAGATATTGCTAAGCAGCTAGGATCTTATTCAAAAATAAGAATTAACTATAAACCAAGAGCTACCAACATCACAGTCACAAACCTTATGTTTAAGGTATAAATTTGCAAGCGTTCCTTTTCAAATTGTAAGCTAAAAACTGAAAATGAGACGAGAATAACTAAACAATTTACCTGCAACAAGCTATCAGGAGAGGAACGACCATGAGGTATTGGCTGCAGTTTCCCTCCATCAAGCTCATAAAGTTCTCCTGAATGAAAAAAGAAAAGAGAAAGTGACCATCAGACTAACAGTAACAAAATTCAATTATGGCATTCTTGAAGATGGTCATTCAGTATGTACCATCAACACAAGAGAAACATACATAATGTTCAATTACCCCATCCTTGGCCTGAACAATAAAATACAGATCTGTTAGATGGCAACCAAAGATGAAAACAAACTCGGACTAAGGATGATATACTAAAAATATAGATTTTCCATCACATTATTCAAATAATTTTAATTAGCAATTCCTTAATAACAGCCCTTCCTGCTGAGATTGTGAATGAATGAACAATGTCCCATTCCCGCTAACAAATGACATATGATCAACAACATTCACCACAGGTTGCAGCTATTCAGAGTGACAAATGGGAGATGACATGATCGCAATGAGGCAGGTCAACCGGCTAACAGACGGAATTTGATAAACTAGCTGGTCGCTAGTAATTCTGGTTGTTCCCAGCAAGAGTCTGGAAACTGGCGTTAGCACTTGGTTACTTGGTTTCCAGCTGGCTACGCGCAAGTGGCAACAGGGTGACTCTGAGAACTGCTGGTAATCCGGAATTATAAACACTGACTTGTGTACATTCAACAGAATATTATCTAGTCATCTGGTCCAAATATTAATATACTAAGCATAAACTAAAGAAAGGCATGACTATAATAACCTCCGTATCACCAGCATAAACAGCAACAGAATGAGCATCCTCCATTTCTTGGTCCTCCTCAAGAAAGTCAGCACGCTGAAAATAAGTACTTTATAGATTAGTACAGCACAGAAGTCAAGCTGTGATCATTAACAAAAAGCACTTGAATTAGAACACATGCACCACTAACCTGGATAGGATCCATATCAGCGGTCTGTTTATAAAATCTATCAAAATATGACCCCTCAGCTGCAAAGAAGAGAAGTACTAATTAAGTCTCACTACAAGTCAAAGATAGCAAACACTAAATAGGAAGGTACTCAACATAACGTTTTTTTGAAGCACAGTTCGAATTAGAGTCAGCATAAAATCACAAGTGTGAGGATTACATACTTATGAGTTATGACTGACCAAATAATGTCTTGGCATCATTTAAGAACACATTAATATGTAACACTATGTGCTCAGAAACCAGACTAGATTGTGAACTCTGGAATTACCCAACATATGATAGGATCAAGTAAACGACCACCCACTAGCAACTATTTTGTGAAAGTTTTGACATTTCATTAAGAAAGAAAGAACACGGGATTGTATGGAGTTTTTAAGGCATCATGCACAAATTACTATTGGAGACAAAATGAACTGTTACACAAAAAACAAAAGTGACCTGAAATTTTGCTATTTGTTGTGTGCCCAGACTGATAGAATTGCATGATTAAACAATGAATACGAGGGACTGCTTAGATCAGTTACTTGTTTAGATATTTCAACAAATCTACGTTCCTATATCAGTAGGCTATTTTGAGGCATGAAGACAATAGTATTCTATAGATCACTTGCTAAACACAAGCTCAAAACTCCTGCAAATACCTAGCTTGATTTTGGACGCAGCATTCCCCAGTGCATGAATAATACCAACTGTTCCACAGGCATTCCCAACAGTCTGTTTTGTAAAGTACACCTTCTTGCTGGGCTCCTGCTTCATGAAGTTTATGATTAATCAGGAAATAATAATATACACAATTGGCATAAGTTCAGTGACAATCTTTGCAACCAAGTTTCGTCAGCATAAGTTGAGACCATACAAAACTAAATTGAGCTGTAAATCTTGCATGGAATTCGAAAAAACTGAAACATGTAATCTCCAAAGCACCGACACGGCGCATTACAGCCGTGTCCGTGTCGGACACCGTGTCGGACACGGACACGGCTCCGACACGGCTCCGACACGTATTGTAAGCGTGTCGGAAATTCGTGTCGCAAAAATAAATAGAAATAAATTCGGATACGTATCCGACACGTTTGGCCGCGTGTCGGACACATATCGGCCCATTCATTCGGCCCAATCACGCACTGTTATCCCCGGCCCATCTCCCTAACCCTACCCCTCCTCCTGGCTCTCCCCATCATCTCAGTCCCGCAGCTTCCCCAGCGACAACGCCGCGCTGCTGCGGCTCACGCCGTCGTTACTGCGCTGCTTGCCGTCGCCGGCGCTGCGCCGCCCTCCTGCGCCTCGCTGCCGCGCTGGCCGCCGCCCTTTTCACGCTGCGCTGACGCCGCCGCCCTCCTGCGCCTCGCTGCGCTGGCCGCCGCTCTCCTGCGCCTCGCTGCTGCCAGCGCCGCCCCGTTGCCTCGCTGCGCGCGCGCCCCTTTGCCTCGCCTGGCCGGCTGCGCCGCCTCCTGCGCCAAGTCGCCGCCAAAGCCGCCCTCCTCTGCTGCTGGCCGCCGCCCTTTTCCTCGCTGCTTGCCGACGCGCGCCTTCCTCCTGCGCCTCGCTGCTGCCGCTGCCGCCTCTCTGCCGACGCCGCTTTTGCCTCTGCTGCGCCGAAGCCGCCCCTTTGCCTCGCTGCTTGACGCCGCCGCCTCCTGCGCCTCGCTGCTTGCCGACGCTGCCGCCTCTGCTGCCTCGCGTCTGTGCGACGCCAAGACGCTCTGCGCACCGACGTCGCCGACGCTGCTCGCGCTTACGCTTTGTCCTCTTTCAGGTCTTCTTTTCTCCCAGTTTGGACTTTCGGTGAGTCTACACTCTACACTACTCTACAGATCCAAATTTGTCCATTACTTTGTCATGGCTCAAATACTGGAGAGAACAAACTAGTGATCCAATTATGCTGCTATGACATTGACAATAATAGCAGTGGTGAGTGCTTGACTCCTTGTGTTGTTGTGCATCTTGGCATGTTTGTTGTGTAAATACAAGATGGAACCTGGATCAAGTCTTTGAGCGAGAATGCGAAGACTCCGTTGTGGAATCATGTCGAGTGCCTAGAAAGGACTGGTGGAGGTGGAGGTAACGTGAGATTCAAATGCAAGTATTGTAAACTTGTGTACACCGGGAGCTACTCTAGGGTGAAAGCGCATTTGCTTAAAATATCTAATGGTGGAATCAAAATGTGCCCAAAGGTAACCGTACCTATCCTTACACAACTTAGAAATGAAGTTGCAAGGGTAGAAGAGGAGTTAGCAAAAACAAAGCCAAGACATGTTCCTTTGCCAACGAACATCACTAGTACTGCTGATAGTGTTGCTTCATCTAGCATGGGTTCTAAGCGGAGGGCAACTTCAGGCTCAACTTTGGAGAAAGCTTTCAACAATGAAACTCGCCAACAAGCTGGATGCTATGATTGCGAGGATGTTTTATTCTTGAGTTTGTAATCAAAAGCATTGCTTGAATTTATCCAATTGACACAATTCCTTTAAAGCTTTCACTAATTTAGGGTTATGTTTTTTTACAGATTGTCTTTCAATGTAGCCAGAAATCCACATTATCAAAGTTCATATACCTACGCAGCAGACCACAACATTTCTGGTTATATTCCTCCTGGATACAACAAGTTGAGGACCACTCTTCTTCAACAAGAAAGGGCTCAGATTGAGTCCTTATTAGAGCGGACAAAGAGCACATGGTCTGAAAAGGGAGTGACTATCTGTTCAGATGGGTGGTCGGATGCACAGAGGCGACCACTCATAAACTTTATCGCTGTTTCTGAGAGTGCACCTATGTTCTTGCGAGCTATCAATGCTGAAGGCGAGGTGAAAACAAAGGAGTACATTGCAGAGAAGTTGATTGCTATTATTGAAGAAGTGGGTACAAGAAATGTGGTCCAAGTCATCACTGACAATGCTGCAAATTGCAAAGGTGCGGGTTTGATTATTCAGCAGAAGTACAATCACATCTTCTGGACACCCTGTGTTGTTCATACTCTTAATCTTGCTTTGAAAAGTATTTGTCTTTGCTAAAATGCCAAGAACTGATGATGAAGTCCTCATCTTTGATGAGTGCCATTGGATAACTGAAATTGCTCAGGATGCTAATATGATCAAGAATTTCATAATGAACCATGGCATGAGGCTTTCAATGTTCAATGAGTTTAGCAATCTGAAGATGCTTGCCATTGCTGAAACAATGAGTCAAGAGGGCACTTCAAAGAATGGTAATTAGTGAAGCATGGGAGGCTTACAAAGATGACAATGTCGGGATGGCACAATTTGTTAGAGACAAAGTGCTCAATGATGTGTGGTGGGGCAAGATGAACTACATTATTGAATTCACTGAGCCTATATATGAAATGCTACGTGTGGCGGACACTGACACACCATGTCTTCATCTGATTTATGAGATGTGGGACACAATGATAGAGAATGTAAAGAAAGCAATATATAAGTGGGAAGGAAAGCAAGATAATGAGGAGTCCACCTTTTACTCGGTTGTTCATAGCATATTGGTTGATCGGTGGGCAAAAGGCAACACTCCACTCCATTGCTTGGCGCATTCACTTAATCCAAGGTGATATAAAAATCTATTTGTGATTGCTATTTGCTAATATTTAGTTCTTGCAAAAGTTTTAATCCATTCATTTTCTTTTTGTAGATATTATAGTGAGAAGTGGATCAACGAAGGTGTTGGCCGTGTACCCCCCACAAGGATCTTGAGATTTCACAAATGAGAATGAAGTGTTTTAAGAAGTTTTTTTTCCTATACTTGACCACCTCAGACAAGTTAAAGAGGAATATGCTAGATTTTCGACTTGTTCTGCAGAATTTAATGACTTTGATTCCATTTACGATAGAGGGATCCTTGATCCAATGAATTGGTGGGCAAATCATGGACAATCTATTCCTATGTTGCAAAGTTTGGCTCTCAAAATAGTTAACCAACCGGCCTCATCTTCTTGCTGCGAAAGGAATTGGAGCACATATAATTTCATCCACATCATGCATAGAAACAAGCTAACTCCTGAGCGTGCTGAAGATTTGGTCTTTGTGCACAATAATTTGAGACTTTTGTCCAGGAGAACATCATCTTACAAAACTGGGGCGAAGGATGTGGGATGTGGGTGGAGATAGCTTTGAATCTCTTAGTGGTGTCGGCATTCTAGAAGTTGCTAATCTCTCTTGAAGAACCGAGTTGGAGGCGTGTCTTTTGAAGATGGGTCTAATGTGGTGAACCTGGATGAGGATGAACAAGAGGAAGTCTAGGAGACTGGGAGTCTCATGCTATCTTTTCGTAAGCCTTTAATTTGAGTTTGTTATGTAACTTAAGTTGAACCACTCCTATGTTGGTTGTACTCTGTCTTTTAAGTTTCTAACTTTCTATGTTTGAACTTGGCTACTTCTTGTTGGATTGTTGGTTGTACTCTGTCATTTGTCAATTATTTGATGGTTATTATAATGTTAGATTGTTAGAATGTTAGGTACTTAGGTGTTTGTTGTTGCATTGTATTTGTTATATTGTTACTTACTTACTTATATTTACTAATCAAGTTTTTTCTATTCACAGGTTACATGAATTATGAATTTTTTGTATTAATATGAAGTTATGCTTTACGAAAAACTGAAAAGAACAAGAGCGATGATCATCTTTGAGGTACATATTCCTAACATTTTACACTTTCTGTTTGATAAACACGTGAAAAAACATTCAATAATATATATATACAGCCGTGTCCCCGTGTCGCTATTTTTTAGAAAATGGCGAATCCCGTGTCCGATACGTGTCGTGTCCGACACGCGTGTCCGTGTCCGTGCATCCTAGCATGTAATCATATGATGTGCTCATTATGCATAGAATGAACAGGCATATTATATGTAGAACATCAAATCTATAAACACTTCTAAATCGCAATAGACAGGAATCAGCAATAACTGGAAAATAAAACAAGCAGGTTTGATTTGAAGTACGAATTAGTTGGGTTTATTAAATCATGCCTGAAACATGCTATATTTTAAGAAAAATGTAAATAGCCTATATAATAATTTTGGTTAGTAAAATTTGTATACCAACAATATGTACGTAACTACAGACTACAGAATCATCTCGATTGATGTTCAGTGACAAGATCGATTGGGAGTATTCGTTCATTGCAAGGTCATATTGTAAATGGCCCATTTTGATTGATGTTCACTAACCAGTGAAGTCGATAGTTTATGATTAGGTCCTATGCTGAATTATGCTGAGCGACTATGCCTGTATTTCACCATTTACCATTTCCAGGAAACAAAAGGGTAAACCGACAGCTTTTGGATCATGAAAGGCGTTGGGCATACTAACTGACAACTAATGACCAATCATACAACTTAGTCTCACCTTAATCTCCACCGTCGAGGTGGTCGAAGCATCAGATTCCTTCTTCTCGTCCTGCTCACCAAAAAGCGGCGCGGGGGGGTCAGTTCTTCCTCACCACCGAATCAAGCAACCTAAACGATCCCCCGGCCAAATTGGGCATCAGAAACCACCTGGGGGTAGAGCAGGAGGACGGCGAGCACGGGCTGGGGCACCATGGCGAGCATCTCGTCGTCGAGTCCGTACACGTCGCAGAACACCACATCTTCGGGGACCCCCAATCCCCACATGAACTGCAATTGACCGTAGCGTAGCATAAGGGGCCATGAGCGAGAAAGGGGGAGGGGCCGACGCGAAACCCTGAGGAAAACCAGAAGATTAGAGAGGTGTAAGGAGTGAGCACCTGGTTCATGACGTCGGGGTTGGCCTCGAGGGGGAGCCACCGCTTCACCATGGCGACTGACGTGCAGGAGGAAGGGACGACGGATTGAGCGGCGGCGGGCGGCGATTTAGGGTGTGTTTGGTCTGCGGAATAAAAGCGAATGAGATAGGATTGTACAATATGAATGAGATGGTGCATACAATTTGCATGCTTGGTTAGTGTAATAAGATAATTAAAGATTTTTTTGATTGAATGTGATGGTTCAAAATGGTGTTTGTTTCGAGTGGTGGAGTTGAATTAGTTGTATACATAAAGAAGTATTAGCATGATTAATAATTGAAATATCAATATAATTATTAAATTTACTTTAATTATAAAAGAAGTATTTAACTAAATTAATTATTTTAACTATCCATATGACCTACCGGTCAGTGACGTATACATATAGAGAGGGGGGCAATAGAGGGGATATGCTCGTTCTTGTACCTCGTGATTCACTTATTTTTATGGAACCGTTCGGTACAACATATTTAGAAAATATTATCAGAATTTGTATAACTCCATTCAGAACGAGTTTGATTCGGTTCATTTAACAAACATACAGAGACGGAGACATATTCAGAATCATCCCGTACATATATGCCCTAATTTACCGACCCAAACATACCATTAGGTTGTGTTCGGGTGGGCCAAAATCTCGGCACATTACTATGAATGTGTATGAAATTTAGTTCAAATTTTCGACTCGTTCACGAGAATGGATCGAGATTTCGGGCCAATCCAAATATGGCAGAGATTGCGTTTTCTCTTGTGCGGGGGGAATCGGACTATCGGAGGCGCCGAGGCGACGGAGGCTGCGATTGGTTTGGTTTTTGCATGCAAGTCCTCCTTCCATCGAGCCAGACAAACACGCACCTTAAATTTGTGCGCCCGTCTAAACTTCAAACATTGTATCAGCGCCCCAAAAAAAAAAAAAAAAATCTACCGTAGCATGCCCTTGAGCTTAACCAAGGTAGACTGCCTGTGAGTCTGGTACGTACCAGAGTATTACAACATGCCATATGGGTATAAACAGACATCATACATTACACTCCAATAGGAAACCTTATATTGCCTATCACATGCCATGCTAGTTAGTACAACTCCTGGAGCAGTTTCATCGACGCATTAGTTAGCAGGCGGTCGCAAATCAGATCCTCGAATCCTTTCCAAGATCCACGCTTTTCGTTTTTTGGAAAGCATTGGAGCACCTATCATATACCCAAGAACAAAATGGGGGAAAATAGAAACGGTGAAAATTGGTCAGGTGCATCCTGTAAGGTTCAGTCAGTTCAGAGAAGAACGCCCATATCTCCGGCCGTTGTAGGATCTCCGAGTGAACTGCTGTGGAGGTCATCAGCTTAGTCCAAACTCTAAACATCTCCCTCAGGGACTTTCTGCAATGCAATTATTAGCACTTTGCACATGTTTTCAAACTAGAGATTAGCCCTACCGCTCTAGAAACGCCAGATGTGGAGAAGAATTTAAGCAGGCAAATCCATCTATCTAATTCTGGTCAATTCAGATGCGAGAAATTTGCAATGGTAGTGAGACAAACACCACCATATCGAATCACAACACCAAACTGACCCAACACCAACAGTATGAAAACAATAGCTCTGCAATTAGGCACAACTCTAAAAGAACTCAAAGTCCAGGTATTTCCCACCGGACTTCATGTCTGCACCAACCATCCTCTTGCTGTTGCTTCCGATCGCCTCTGCCACCCCGTACTTCAAGGGCAGCTCAGCCTCGACAGGCCTTGGAACCTCAGGAGGTGTGCTGCACCGGATGAGAGCCCAATTCACGCCATCGAAGAACGGATGTTGCTTTATCTCTGTCGCTCCCCTCTTCACGCCGAGGCGGTGCTGCGGTTCCTTGACCAGGAGCCCCATGATGAGGTCTCTGCTCGCGTAGCTTGTGGACGATGACTCCGGGAATCTTAGCTGCTGACCAACCACATTGAACAGCGTGGCACGGTTGCCTGACCCCTTGAACGGCGTCTTGCCGTATAGAAGCTCATGCAAGAAGATACCAAAGGTCCACCAGTCAACAGCACTTCCATGCCCTTCACCTTTGATGATTTCTGGGGCCAAGTACTCATGAGTCCCGACAAATGACATTGATCGAGCTGATGTTGGCTCTGCGACGAGCTCAGGCAAGGTGGTGGCACTCAGTCCTAGCTCAGACCTCGTCTTTCTAGTCTTTTTCTTGCTCTTCTGACCAAACAATTTGGGTATGAAGCATGCAGGCTGAATACAGACTGAAGTAGGTTCCATGCAAGCAGGTTGTACACAGAATGAACCACCCACTTTTCTGGGATCATAATCAAAAGCTGATGTTCTGATGAGTGTAGGTGAGACTGCGCATCTCAGGGAGAGGTCAAAATCTGAAAGCATTATGTGGCCATCATCGCGCACCAGAACATTTTCTGGCTTCAGATCCCTGTAAACGACTCCCAGCATGTGTAGATACTCCAGAGCTAGAAGTACTTCTGCAGCATAAAACCTGCTCAGAATCAGAGCACACAATGTCAGTGCTTGCAGTTGCAATTAGCAGGCAAGCTACTCGATAATATGACATTGAAGTGTGAAACACTAAAGCTAAAACAGATTGGAGCACGACTTATACAATCTCTAACTCATGCCAACCATGGCATGGACCACACTGTATAAATTTCCATCCATGAAATGCAAGCACCATTTATGGGCACCCCCCAGGCCCCCACTGAGTACATTTTGGACAAATATTTCATCATATACCAGTTCTCTGAACATCATCTAATAAAGGCCACAAGACAAGCTTCCTATAAAACTTTCTAGTTATACCCACACTAATTTTTCTTATGGGAACCATTTTCAACTTACACAGTTATGCTTCAGGTTCAAGAACCCCCTCAAAAGCTCAAGTGCTTCTCTAGAAACTAGAAAGAAGCAGAAAGAATGGTAACACTGAACTACACTATATGGACAATAAAAGGGGTACTAAATTTGATTTAACAAAACCCTAGAATGTGAATGGAATATGATAACATGCAAATATAGTACTGACAAAAATAACTACTCTATTCATCCTTTAATATAGATTACCTTGCTGCATACTCTGAGAAATGTTTTCCAGGCTGTCTTTGTCGCAGAGTGTGCAGATCGCCACCTGGACAGAATTCCATGACTAAACACGAGAATCTGTCGGTCTCAAAATGTGTGTACAGAGTTGGGAGGAATGGGTGATCCAGAAGCTGTAGAATCTCCCTCTCAGTTTGAGCCCTGTTCAACTTCTTCCTACTTGCCAAGGATGCCTTGTCCATTACTTTCATTGCGAAGTAGCACCTAGTCCCACTTAACTCTGAGAGGTAAACACTGCCAATGTCACCACAGCCAAGACGCTTGAGCAGTCTAAAATGGCTCATCCCGAGCACGCCATCTCGAGTTCTCACAGCATGAATTGCCTTCCATGTAGGATCATTCCCCTTATGAGGCTTGCTGGCACCTCCAATGATATTGCTCCAGCTACTGTCATCGCTAACACCGCTGCTGTCGCTTGCTCGACTCATGCTAGTTTTTGCACTTTCTAGAGAGTCGCCTCGAACACTACCCTTTACACTTTCAAAGTTCCTCTCCACAGTAAGCACGGTTTCACTAGCTATGGCTTCACTTTTATATGTGTTCGTGTAGCTGTTCACGATGTTCATGGCAGTGACCACACCCATGCTATCAATGCTACTGTGACGGCTGACATTGCCACTCGGAGGGAGCGAGGCATCCCAGACACACTCCTTCTCTTCTGAATCCGGAGGCAAGGACACAGCTTCCGTAGCCTGTGACGAGCGTGCCATGGCCAATGATGCCACTGCAGCACCAGACACCTTCCTCTCTTCAGCCAAACCTTCACCACTGCCTACATCTACCACCGTATTTACCTTCATGCCTGTAACACGAATCGAAAGGTCATCTATGAACGGCCCTTTCACTGATAGTCCTCGCACTAAACACACTGGTGGCTCGGACTTCTCCTCATCAATGGCGACATAGACCGTCTTCATAAGATCCATATCAATTGGCTCCGGGGGGTGACTGGCCCCAGAGAAAGAACTCCGGCCACCCTCATCTGAGGAACCCACGCTCCGGAAGCTCTCGTCACCATCCGCTGGCAAATCCTTCTCATCCTGCTGCTGGGAGCTCTTCCCTTTCCATGATGCTTTTATCGGTATTGGCGGCTCCAAGTTGTGCACCTTCCGAGCAGTGACCATCAGAGGGTCTTTGGGCTCGGCAATCTTATCTACTATCTCCATTCAACCTTAGCATAACAAGTGCACAACCACCAACCAAGATTCGGTCGATTCTTGGCAATTCAACCAAATAAAGCAAATCCCCCAAGCAACTATCTCCCGCAGAAATGTCCCCAAGAACAGGATTCTTGGCACCAGGTAAGAAAATTTCAGCACAGAGAGCTCTTCACTTGCAACGAGCACAAAGATTAAGGAGCTGAAGAAAACCAAATTTTATCTTCAATCCAACGGGTTCCAAGAATCCAACCTGCTTCCGGGCTAATTATTTGGCACCAAGCGAAGCAAACCACCGGGAGTAGAAAGAACACCACCCTGCAGAAACAGAAAAGTGCCGTTCAATCCACCAAATTTGGCATTACCGCCTTAAGAAAACAACCATCCACCAAATTACGCCTAATTTTCTTAAATCCCAAGATTCCCAACCCAAAGCAAAATCCCAAGAACCACACCCCCAAATCCCCCCGTTGCTTTGTCACCTCAAAATGCACCCACCCAAATTCAGATCTTTCCCGCACACACAAAGAGACCAAACAGGAAAGAAGCGCGGAAACCAGCGCTTCCCCGAGAAAACAAGAACCAAACCAAACCAAACCAAACCAAACCAAGAAGCTCTAAAAAAAACAAAAGAATCACCTCGAATGGGGGAAAGTGGAGATCCCCAGAAACAGAAAGGCTCGGGCCTTGAGGGATGCCGCCGTGTTCTTGGCTCTTCTCCACTCCGCTCGCCTCGCCAGTCGCCACCACCCACCGCCCACTAGTGTTACTACCGCTAGTACCCAGTACCCGAAGTATCTCCGCAACCACACGCACTCTCTCTTCCCTGTGAGGACTGAGGAGGGGAGCGGAGGAGGAAAAGCGAGAGTCGTGGTGGAAGTCGTGGGACCGTGGGGGCGTATGATATTTGTTTCCTTTTATTTTCAGAAATAAATCAGATAAAGAAAGGGGTGAAAAGCATGCGCGTGGGTTGCTGCTAGTTTGCTACAGCCTACAATCCTAATCAACGTTTCCCGCTGCTAATCTCCAATTTGTTTACTTTCCCTAATCAAGCAACTTTGTTCGCTTTGGTCCTTGCCTTTTCTTCTTCTTACCGATCGAACCCTCCAACCTGCGCACTACAAAAAAGTGTACCGTATGCTATATGGAATCATCACTTCATCAGTCATCTACTATCAGACAAAGACTAGCCTTTTTTGGCCATATCTTATTCATGCATAGCCAATAAAAAAACTTCATATATTTTCCTTATCGTTGGAGAAACAGCTTATCCCTATTTATTTATTTTAATTATGAATTGTAAATTTAAAATCTTATAATAAATCTGATTATTAAACATGAGTTTTTTATTGTGAAAAATCAAAACCACGTCTACATACTATAACCACCACACTTTGCATCACATGATAAAAGAAAAATACAGTAAAAATGGGAGAGCCAAATACGTGTATCTCTCTCCTCTCTCTCTCTCTCCTTTCGGGTTAGGGGACATTTTTTGCACCGTATCATCACAAGTTTGCACAAATGAGAGTTGAGGGAAGAGAGGAGTGAGATTATCATTAGCCCATTTGGGACATATTTAGCAGATGGTGTGTTTGTTCATTGTTTTTTTTTCAAATTCAAAGAGAGGTTGAAGATTATTAGAACATCATTTTCCACAAATCTATCAGAATCCCCCCCCCCCACCCACCCAACAGCACCTCCTATCTCAGATTCTCGGTCTAATTTCAAGCAAGAATAAAAAAAGAAATGAAGAATTTGAGCCCCAACAGTCCTTCAAATGTGGACATTTTTTCCCTTCAAGATTTTTTTTTGGAGACATTAACAACATTAAATTACATTACATGGGGGTCATTCTTCCCTTCTTCACGGAAACACAGCAGAAAATGCTAGAGGAATAGCATTTTTGTCCATTTTTCAATTTCCATTTCCAAGAAAATGCAAGATAAATTGCATTTTATGTTCATTTGCATTTCCTGCCTTCAAGAAAATGCAAGAGACATTGCAAACACTTTTGCCATCACCAGAAAAAAATCAAGATGAAAAAATCCACCCCCAAAAAAAAGAACATGGATCACAGACGGCGACGTGGAGCCGGTGGGCCACGGTGGTGGAGACGGTGATGGATGGTGGCCGATGGCCCCAGCGACAGGATCTGGATCGGACTGGCTGGGTCCAAAGGGCAACATCTCTCTCAATGCTGATGCCAAGCGGCGAGTAGTGGACGGCGACAGCGGCGCCAGCGCCGAAGGGGAAGACCATGTCCATATTTGAGCACTGGCTCCGACGCCGGTGGTGTGGATCTATGCTCTAGGGAGGAAAATCCACCGCTCATCGCCGAGGTGGACAAGGAAGAGCCGCCATGGGATCTACCCTCCCATCGTCGAGCGTACTCCTAGCCGCTGGATCTAGATCCAGTGGGGCCGGGGTCGACAGGAGAGAAAGATGACTACAACGACACCGAGGCTAGGGACGGAGGGTGGGGCAGAGAGGACGAGAAAGAGATAGAGGAGTGAGAGACCGAGGAGGAGTACGGTGGGAACGAGGGAAGATGATAAGAGAGAGACAAGTGATACAATACGTATATACGGAACGATAGATACACAATACGTCTAGTATTTTCACCCACTTTGCTAGCACAAATCTCGATGCACTTTGAGTGGTCCAGATAGTGCATTCGGATGCATGCATACGTCGGAAACCACGTCTGAATTTTTGATTTTCTGCCTAAAGATTCTGATTTCATATATTATCTTTTGTTAATGACAAGTTAAAAAGGAAAGGATATAAACATTTTTAGATGAAATAAAAGGTAACTTTTGCATGCAATTTTGCAAAAAAAAAAAAAGATAAAAATTGATGGCACTAAATAGGACAGATATTTTGACAGTGGGAATAACAAATTGTTGGTTCTTATTAAACCATCGCCAAAAGTGAATTTATTGTTGTGTTTTCTCTCTCTTAGAAGCGGAATTGCATTTTTAGAGGAAAAAGAAGAATTAATTGGTATGTTGATATGGGTCGGAGCTTTCGGACACGCCTGGGCCCGGCGCGTGGGACCCTGTTGTAGCTCTTTTGGACTACAACGGGCCCACCTGTCAACATCCCATCGGGACTTGGGAGTGGTGTGGCCCAAACAAAGAAGGATTAGTGGCTCATTGAATGAAGCCACTTACAAAGATAAAAAAGTACTCAATCTAATAAAAAATATTTTAGTATATTATTTTTTTAATTTGTATCTAAACTTTAATTATTACTTATAAAATAATTTTTAAAGGTAATAAGTAAGTCTTCGATAGCTATTTTGTTGTTTATTTTATTATCTAGAAATAAACTTACATTCGCTCTTTACCATCTCTCCCTCACATAACCTAAATCATGATATGCCTATCTCTTAGTAACAAGTGGTATGAACTATTGTAGCTGCTCTTAAACATTGTTACCATGCAATTTGAGCAAGGAAAACTTGGTTTCCTGGATCCACTCCATTTCTCTTAGTAGAACAAGATGCATGTGTAATCAATCCTAGGTTAGAGAAACCACATGCCCACTATGTGTTATCAATATTTGTTTCTTTCCCCTCTCTGAAATACATACGCACGACCTACTCTGAAGTAGGGATGCCAATCGGGCGCGGCGAGTACGGGTAGTGCTCGCCTATACACATACCTGCGGCGCCGAATTCCTCCCACGGGCATACTCGTGAAGGACAACGAGCGAAAAACCTCGCCCATGCCTGTCGCCCGTGGGCATATCCGTTTACCCGTGAATAATGCATCGTCGCCCATGGGTACCCATCCCCCGCGGGCATACTCGTTACCCGTGAGCAATGCATACATCAAGTTCATCATAATTTAGATATCAATGGTGCATTACACATTCAACAACTAATAAAGTCCATCACAATTCACATATCATGTTCGACAAGACAACTAATCAAGTTCAACAAAAAAACAAACAAACATAATTCCTTACACATACGGGTAGGTTACGAGTAATCAGGCGAAGCGAGTACGGGTGGAGCTTACCCATGTCCACACCCGTTTACCCGATGGGCAAAAAATTGTGTCCGTTTTCATGCCCGTGGGCAAAGAAAGATGCTTATACCCGCCTCTATTAGGGTATTCGCCCGCGGACACGCGAGTAATCGGACACAATTGCCATCCCTACTCTAAAGTCCTGTTTTAAGTTACGAAATTTGTAAATAATAGTCCAAACATTGCAGAATTGCTACGATATTCACGAGTTCTGAACAGCCGTATATTAGCTCACACCGTCACACGTAGTAGGGGGATAAAAAGAAACGAGGGCAAGTCACATCCTCCAAACTAATGGTAATGCCTTTTTGGTATATATCATAGCAAGTGTGCATAATAATATAAACTCTCATGGGCTTTCAGGTTGGTGGTATTAGTGAGAGCAATTAGCAGACTAATGAAAAGGATCTACTACGCATAGGTGGATTTGGATACGATAAGGTGCGTGATTGCCCGTGATGCACAATGTGGCAGTTGTTGTCAGGACAAGAAGACAAGTCGTCAACTCACCCCCACAAAAGCTGTCCTCTTTTGCTATCCTCTCTTTCCTAATGACCCATAGGTTAGGACCATATGGCTTCGTACCTGTCTTTGCTTTTTAGACTATAGTTTTGTCTATTGACCGAAACAATTGGTTTTCCGAAGGCTCCTTTTGATCCATTACCTTGTGTCGCTGTACGGTTTCACCTTTTACCAAATTCTTTGGCAAGAATCAGATAATTGAGACGGACAGCGAAGTGACCCGATATTTTTTTGAACCACAGTTCCACCCCATTCGACAAAATGAAAATGAAACAGTGTTCACGAAAAGTGACCTGATACTTCATCAGGTTAAACCACTTGTTGCTCCATTATTAATTCGTTTATCAGGCTACTTATTTTGTTATCCGAATAGCAGAGATGTTCATGTCCAAACGAAGTTGTTTTAAGAGAAAAATAATTGTACGCCCAAATGATTTTTTTTTCACCGAGTGGTCTTACAAAACCTGCACTAGACCAAACAGTTCGTTCATTCTGACTAGACTGTCGGCCTTATTGGAACTATTGGGACCGGTATTAGTGAAAACGGCACTATCGCAGTCATAATGCTAAAAATGACACAACAGACACACCGGCCGTCCACATGTGTTCACGTCCGTGCCCCTGTCCCGCGGAGGTGATATGCACTGTTCTTGAGTAGCTCGGACACTTCTCGTGTTGCCAAGTCGCGCGCCCGCGCCACCCTAGCCTGGATGCCTCCTTGTCCGCAACACACTGACTCGAACGCGCCAGCTGGCGCTTGTCCGCGGCTCCATGGTCCGAACTAGCCTCGGTCATAGCTCCATGGCCTGGAAAAGCCTCGGCTGTCCACCTGGCGCCTCCGGTCCCCTCTCCTGGACATGGCCCTCACTCGTCCACCTGGCGCGTGGATAGCCTCCACTTCTGGCTCGCCCACGCCCGGACGAGCCACGCGGGCAGCACCGCGCTACCCTGGAGCAGACGCGTCGCGCACTCGGTCTTCCGTCCATCAATTTATTCCATGTATCCTGTCCATTAATCGTGTCTCCCGTCCTTCAATCGCATCCATGATGCCCGGATTCCTTCCCGTCGCTCGCTCTCTCGTTCTCGCTAAAAATTCTAAGTAGCAAGCGAGACTCTTTGCTCACTCTCATCCTCGCTAGCTTGCTCTATCGCAGTCTCGGACGATTTCATTTTCGCAGACGATTAAAGATTGTTTAGAGCCGTCATTAGCGGTCATCTTAATAGGTAATTTTTATCTCGTATATATTGTCTTTATTAACTGTGTGTTAGTTAATTAGTCATAGTTAATCAGTCATAATTAATTACTTATAGTTATTTAGGCGTAATTAATTTAGTCGTTATCATTTATGTGTAATTAAATTTTTATTTAATTAGTTGTAGTAAATTAGATCGTAATTAATTAGTTGTAGTTAAATCAATCTTACGTATTTATTCCAGGCCTAGTTAATTAGTCATAAATTAATTAGTCATAATTAGTTAGTGTTAGTTAATTAAATAGTCATAATTAATTAGATGTAATTAATTAGTTGTAGTTAATTAAGTCTTAACTAATTAGTCATGATGAGTATATAATAATTCTCATTTAACTATTTATATGTAATTATTATTATAAATAGCAATACCTTCATATTGTTCATAAGTATACCCCTTATTATTCATAAGAGAGGCTTAACTGAGTGGTCGTAAGCATTTCTACGACCACCTCATGGTCGTAAACCTTACTATGACCACCATATAATCGATAAAACCTACAAACATATGGGCCAAATTGACTAGAGACTCTTATACACTATGTTTAATACACAGAGCAGTTAGTATACATTGTTATTTTCCGAATAACTGCATGTATCACGTCTCAATCCTTGACGTAACTGTAAGGCGACGTGAGGTACAATTTTCTCTAACAATGACTATCATCAACGTGTGAATTTTATAAAATGTTGAGGCACCTCTTGGCCTGGAGTAACTGACACCCCATCACGCACTATATAAAGACCAACGTCAGTGGACATAGGGGTGAGGCAACCAGAGGGTAATTGGAAACGATACACAGAAGTGGTTAAGTCTTAGTTTCAGTGATTTCTTCTCGATTGTAAAAAGCGTAGTCAATACAACAACACAGAAGAATGATTATCATTCTCCCAAGGGAAGGCCTGAACCTGTTTAAATCCCTGTGTCTCTTTCTGTGTTAATCTATTTCAAGGGAAGCCCCAAATATTTATTCGCAAGATCGATACAAGATCATCGACAAGTCCTACTTAATTAGCCATAATTAATTTAATTATAGTTAGTTAGTCGTAATTAATTTAGTGGTCTTAATAAGTCGTAATTAATTTAGTGGCTTTATTAAGTCATAATTGTTTATTTGTAATTAATTTATGGTAATTAATTATTCGAATTAATTTAGTGGCATTTAATTCATTATTAAGTCGTAATTCTATTTTTGTAATTCATTTACGGTAATCAATTAGTCCTAATTAATTTAGAGGTATTTAAATACTTGTATTAATTTAGTCACAACTAATTTGGTCCTAGTTATTTAGCCCTACTTAATTAGTCGTAATTAATTTGGTTGTAGTTAATTAGTGCATATTATTTTGTTGTCTGTATTTACTCAAAACTTTAAATTTCTAATAATTCATCGCCATTATTAATTTATTCACTAATAATCTGTGTCTTTTATTTCTTGCAAGTCACGCCTCTACTAGAGCTAATGGAACCCTTCTACGACGAGCTTCACCGGTGCAAGTTGTGGATTACCGGGGACGCGGATGGCCCTCAACCCTCTGTGCTTTAGTCGGAGAAGCATTACTGGGAGCTCGATGCTCGCTACGTCCCAATCCTTAGGGACACGAACTTGTTGCCCTTAGCGAGGCTGCTCTCGGTCGACGCTACTTCACCCTGGACGACAGTGTGATGTCGCCACATGTCGACAGGTGGAGATCCGAGACTCACACCTTCCACTTTTGGTGGGGAGTGATGATGGTCACTCTCCAAGATATCTCATTCTTGACCAGTCTCCTGATCAGGGGTGAGCCATTTGTCCCTGGCCATCCGCCATCAAACTGGAAGGCCCAGTTGGGGCATCGGTTTGGCATACTTATCCCGGACAGTGCCCGTGGTGTCCCTCGGACTTGGCTGGGGAATTCCAGTCAATGCCTGTCGGATGTACCCGACGAGGTTGTTAGAACGCACCTCGTCGCTTACCTTCTCCATCTCTTCGGCTGGGCTCTATTTCCCGCCACACAGGGTGATTGGGTGTACCCTAACTTTGTCCGCATCGCCGAGTCTTTTGCTGATGCGGAGGCTGGGGCGATGCCTCGGTACAGTTGGAGATCAGCCACCCTTTGTGCCACATATAGGGAGTTGTGTGACATTTCACGGCACGACACCCGTGTGAAACCGACCTTGCCGTCTGCTACGTGCTTTTGCAGCTATGGAGTTGGGAGCACTTCCCTGTTGGACGGTCCTCCTTCAGGAGAGCAGTGCACCCGTACCCCGAGTTGCACAACTCGATCGACGAGCCCACTACGGGCTACCGGTGGATTGACGTCCGGTTACGTTGGGCTAAGGACAGACCGGCGAGGTGCTACTCGTTGTTCCACAACGAGTTTGAGTCGTTGCATAACAACATCATATGGGCTCCATGGAGCCTAGACTTGGTGAACACGGTAGCACCGCACGGACTGTCTGCGCAATGTACACAGGACGTCAGATTATGGGCAATGACCTACCACCTAGTGTTTACCCATATGGAGCCTTATGCGCCGCAGCGTGTAATGTGATAGTTTAATTTGTACCAGCTTGTGCCCGCCCCTTCGACGGCAGGATCCTGCAGCGAGTCGTCCATTTGTGAGTCCAACTTCATCCAAGTAATGTTTGCATTTCATACCCACATTCCCTATTCTGACATGAATCCTTCTCGAATGCAGGAAATCGAGGGCAGGTCGACATGCCGAGGACTGGCAAACAATCCAGTATGAGTGGGTTACGGCTTGGACGGAGACGGCGCTTGTCGAGGTTCTACAGAGCAGAGACCGTACTATGTACGAACATACCGCCTGAGTACATCTAGTGGTACGTACCACGGTCGCACACCAGACTGACACTAGAGCGTCCAGAGTAGGTGACGCACTAGGAGAGGCTTCATCACTAGTTCGATCGACACAACGTCTCGCGGATTGACGACATCGTAAAACATTGTTAATCTTTGCTCGTTTCATTGATGATATTTGTAATGTTTGTTACTAAACATGTGTTGTATGTCATTTAAGTTCGAGTGGATGCAGTGGATCGTAAAGCGCATCCGAAACCGCCATCCGCGGCTGATAAGGATCCAACTAGCTGATGAGATGGATCCCGATTGTTGGCCCAATCTTTCATGGTACCACTTGAAGATCAGTAGCAATCTCACAAACCAATTCGATGAATTGAATTGCAAAAAAATCAATGTGCTCACAAACCAATCTAATAGATTGAATTGCAAGTAGTATCCTTTGGTAAATAGTACTCCCCATAAATAGTACTCCACTGTGAACAGTGCAAGAGTTGGATATCTCGATCTCCCTCTCAATCTTTCTTCCTCAATCTCTTCAACTCATCTCACAACTCATGAACACACGATATGCGCCAAAACGACTTTTCTGATTTTTATTATCTAAATCATAACTTGTCCATCTACATGGTGCGACCTTGGAGGGTTTATATAGCCTCCCACGCAAACATAAATAGACTCGGATGAACAATACATGTGAATGAACAACACCAAGCAAGGAATAATATGAGTTCTTAGTGTTTGTAACGGTGAGTTCATAGGTGAGATACACATTTTCCTCTTTTTCTTTATATAATCATAAGATCATATCATAACTTGTCCATTATGCGACCATGGAAGGTTTATATAGCCTCCCACCAAACAATACATGTGATCCTATTGCAAACTCCCACTTTAATTCAAAATTTAAACTATTCTAATTTTGGAATAAAAATATTAAACACCAATTGGTTGTCTAAATTGGATCCAAACTGAACCAACCCACGTGTCATGTTCCCGGCGTCCTCCCCATGCATGACCCAGTTTCCCTCTCGGTTTCCCTTGTGTCGTGGGCTTTCCTTCTCTTAGCTTCTTGTGTGAACTTGTTCCATGCACTTGATGCTTCCTTTGACGCCAATGCAACTCTTGCTGCCATGTCACCATATGTCTTTCTTGACTGCCCACATACGCTAGGGTTCTATCTCGAGAGCACGTTCCCTCCCGTTGGCCAGTATCCCCATCCACCCTCCTGGCCTTCACAATATTTTGTTTTACCTTTGTTGCAAAACAACACCAATGAGAACAATTTGAGTTTTAGTATTAGTTTGCAATTTAAGGATGCAAACCAATGCTTTGGTAGTACTTATGGCCGTATCAGTAGCCCAGAGCACATTGTACCAGGGCTTCTGAGCACTTTCAAGTACATCTTCGGGGAGTCGAAGAATGTAATCAAGAACATGAGCTGCGGTCATTCAAGAGACGACGTCCTACACATCGCGCACAGAGTGGGCCGACCGTGGTCACCTGCTAGGTCAGCAAGCCTAGTCGGACCGGCGGGCATCCTAGCGCTCCTAATCAGTCAACTGCGTTGTAGATCGACGTCAAGGTAAGTTATGTACAAATTTATGGCCTGATTGTTATTACGCCTTAGGTTGTGCACATCATATTGTCCTGTAGCCGCACGCTTGTCAGGATGCATCTCTTATGTCGTCTGCACCCCGTACTCAGAGTGGCGCTCCCCCTCGGTCATCTGCACTGCACATACGGGAGGTACGCGATGTTTAGTTTGCGTCTCGAAATTTTATTTGGCCAATCACCATTCCATCTTACAGCCTTTAGTTGAGCGTGGGGATGATGACCATCTGTAAACCGATGAGGAGACGCCCATCCCAGCTACTACTAGGGAGCAGTACACAGCATAAAGGTTTGGACCGTGGCACCTAGGGCACCCACCTATGTTGTACGTTGGCTAGTATGGAATATGATACGAAGGGCATAGCTCCTCTGGGGTCACTGGCACATCGCACTGTCATGGCCAGAGCTCCTCCGCACCAAGGGACTTGCAGACAGTACCTGGGAGGCGGACGATCCGAGCATGGATTTCTTGATTCCTTCATTACTGACATGATTGTAGGTGGTAACCAGTCCACACGACTCAGTTGGATGATGTTGATGTTGGACAAACTCAGTTGGGTTAGAGTCAGCTGACTGGTGCACCTCCACCTACTCAACGGTCTTTGTATCCCCTCCGAACCGATACGCGCTCTCCAGACCGGTTAACGTATCCCACATAATATGTTCAACGCAAAACCAGGATGCGCACGCAAACACAAACGTATCGAGCAAAGAGTGGCTCAAACAAGTGAGCCATATTGTACCCCGTGTGTAATTGTACAACATAGATGTTATGATTTTGTTGCACTATATTTATATACATATTTTGTATGTTATGTGCGTATTGTCGGAGTTGATCGGTTGCAGATTCACATGAAATCAAAAACTCGAGTGTCGACATTTCTAGTGGAGTTGCAATCTAAAATTTGATAAATAAAATTGACGAGATTTCGAAACACACATTGTGATTTGCGAATTACAAGCCGCACGCGGTTTGGTTACATGCATTGCAAACGACATCATGAACGACTGAACAAACCGGAAAAGACCTAAGATACACACGTGACTTTTTTGGAATCGGGAAAAGGGATGATCGAAACTAGTCTTCGCGGTGCAATAGCCCATTCACCTTGTCTCGGGACTGCCCAAGGTGGTGACTAGTGTCAAAGTTATCCATATCCTACGATTCTATGGTGTAAGTAGACCGTACGACCAAATACATAACTATGATGCAAATTGTACATAACTCACCTCTTCGATATGGAGTGTGTCCGGGCAACTGGAAACGCTACGACGATGATCGATTTCAGTAGCAGGAGCCTTCCCCTTGTCTCGGGACTGTCCACGTCGATGGCATGTGTCAAAGTCCTCCATGTTCTGTGAGACAGGCTGGACGATTGCATGATGTCATAAGAATGAAAGACCAAATACATAATCAGGATGCAAATTGTACATAACTCACCTCTTCAATATGGAGTGCACCCGGGCGACAGGAGAAGCTACGACGCGCTGCCAGTCTCAGTAGCAGGAGCCTTCCCCTTGTCCGTCGTGTGTTGCGCCCGGTCGTACTTAGCTTCCTGGTCAGGGATCCTCCACCACCTCCCGGTTGTCCCTGGCTCCTCCGGTGCCTTTTCAATAGGGTACGATACGTAAAGTTTCTATCGCTGGAAGGTCTCAGTTCGCATCACATAGTTCAACATGTACTTCTGCTCGATGAACGCCCTATCGTACATCTCTGAGCCGTCGATCCATTGGAAGAAATTGCAGCGCATCTCAGTTGCATTACATGTAGATGAAGTTAGAAATTTTTAGAAGTCAACGTAGGGTATGAAAAATCGATGTGTTTGAAGATTCTCTTATAAGGACGTTTCCGCATGTGTAGTACGCCTGGGCGGCGGTGGCCGGGTCTGTCGACTGAATGATCTTCACCGGCTATTCGCACACACGTTGTAGGCGAGGCAGTTTGCTGACGAGTCCAACATATTCTAGGCCGATCTAATGTTTCGTTATTGTGCACAAAACAAGGGCTAGCTAGTACAAAACAAATACAATATCGAGATACGTACGCGTTAAGAAAGAATAACGTACATATATGCACAAATATGAGCAGACTACCCATTTACATGACATGACGGTCCCTGTACAGGCGGACAATACAATAAATTATGACACTGAATGACGACTAGACGAGCTCGGTCTATTAGGGCAATCCTTCATGTAGTGCCCAAGAGTGTTGCATATCCTGCACTTCATCGTGCGGCTCAGGCCCCCACGCTGGTTGTCATTCATGTCGTTCTAGAAGTATCGCATCTGTCATCGTCCTTTCACAGTTGACTTCAAGGCCTTGTTCGGACCCCATTGCATAATATCCGGCCAAAGATCCCTATAGTTCATGCCCAAGCTATACGAGCGAAACTATGAACTCCATGTACCAAAAAAGTGTTGCATGTCGCAGTACTCGGAGATATACGGTATAGACATCTGCCTCATTTGCGCACACGCCTTGTACACATGCGAGCATGGCTTGTGCAGGAGCTTCGTCTTGTTGCAGGTGCATATAGACACATCACCCAGGGTGAATGCATGTTTCCTCCCCCTGGCATGACTGTTGATATATTTTAGCTGCACCCTGATATCGTACTTCCTCCTGAGGCCATCGATGACCCGGATGTGTGCATTCGAGTCTTCTGCATCTTCTGGTCCATCTATCTCTACATGTTCTTGGACCACTGCTTCTCTTCTTCCAGCTGTTACCTCGCTACGGTGGCTCTATTGACGAAGTAACTGACCATGCGAGTCCATGTCTCCTCAACGATCACGGTGATAGGGAGACACCACGCACCTTTGAGCACGTTGTTGTGCACTTTGGACATGTTGGTCATCATAATTTTGTACCTCGCATCGTCTGTGTCATAGAGCAGGGACCATTTTTCCAACTATGAGTGTGGATATTAATCCACTGCGTGAAACTTATGATGTTCGAGATCTGTCGAGATGGACTTAAACTTCCGCCTCTAGTTCTGCAGGCACAAGCCTTAAACGTCTTCATAAGTTTCTGACTGCGAAACCGCGTGAAGAAGTTTGATGCAAGATGCCTCATGCACCACCGGGTTTCCACGTCGTTCCACAGGTAAGAGGGTTCCATCCCATTCTTCATGGTGTTCAGAGCGGACAACAACCCAGCCTGCGATGCAGTCTGTGATAAGGCATACATTGGGTCAGTCTCCCACAACCGTCTGCTTCACATTCGCCAAGAACCACAACCAACTAGATTTGTTCTCATTCTCTACAATGGCAAAATCAACCGAGAGAAGCTGGTCATTCACGTCGGCCGCCACCGCGGTAAGAATGGTGCACTTGTACCTCCCCATGAGGAAAGTGTCATCCATCGTGAATACAGAACGACAGAACTTGAAGCCCTCTATGGCCTGGGCGAAAGCCCAGAACACCTGGTCCAGTATAAAGCAGTTGGGATCTCCATCATCATCTTCACTTCCAAGCTTATTAATGTGTGTGTCGGGGTTTGCTTTGGCAATCTGGTGAAGCATTCTTGGAACAACATTGTACGACTCTTTGTATGTCCCGTACATGGACTTAATAACCTTTTGCTTGACTCGACGGACCTTGCTATAGCTGACTGGATAACCAACCAGATTGTCGACTTCTGATAGCAGCATCTTGGGGTAGACGAACACGTCCTTTGAAACTAGGTGGCTGATGAGGCTTGCTACATATGCGGAAGTCATATTTCGATGCTGCCGCAGCGACTCGCTAAGCTCGCAAGTATGGTCGGTCACCGCCTTGACCGTGAAGATCGAGCCAAAGAATTTTACTCGGTGAGTGATGGCCTTGCCAAAGCATGCTTCCACTACGCACTTCACTACGTAATGTCCTTGGTTAGACCGGTGCACCCAGTACACACGACTGATGGACAAGGCGTACCGTACTATAGCTTGCTGCATGACTACCTTGCTAAGGAAGTGCTGCCCAACTAAGAGGGTGTCAGCATCAAACCCCCACTTGGACCCTTCTTGTGGTAGTATGAGCGATCGCACTGCGATGTCATCGCCAGATACGACACCCCCGAAAACAAAATTCCTCCGGTAGGACCAACACCCTGGGGTGTGTCCTCCTCGCTACCATCCGAGCTTGGGTTGGTGTCCTCGTCAGACTCCAATCCGAGAGGCTGGTATGACAGATGCTTGTGGTAGTCAATGTGTGCCGACCACAACAATCACGCACCCATATTTTGCACAAAATTATACGCAACTCTTCTCTCGTGGACTTCCTCTAAAACAACACATTCCGTGCTACCATCTTCAAGCTCCGCCTCCCGTTGCCCACTTCCCGAGGCACCAGCATCATCAAGGTTTCCCGACGGCCTTCGTACCAAATTCACATACACCATCGGCTTCCAGTATATCGCTGCCTCGGGCTAGGAAGCAATCTGCATGTATTGGCCCCATGCTACGTTTTCACTCACCTTGACTAGCTCCCATACGCCCTGCCCTCCCCTACTCGTTCAAGTGATCGCCTCGACGACAAGTTTCTTTGTTGTTGGCTTCGTGTTAAATTCTCTCTGGATGCAGCACCTAAGCTCTTGAATATTCATCGCATCAATCCCCTCCGCCCGGAGCACCTTGCATTGGCATCTCGACAGGTCCAACCCATCGGGGCTAGCCTTATAATAGCCTAAGATCCCTAGGTTAGCTTAGTTAAGCATCTAATACGTATTTGTAAAATTTTGGATGTTTTAAAACTTTTTGTTGCAAAGCAAATAGGTTGAAATCTGGTTTTCCAAATCCTATAAATAAATTTTCTAAAACAAAATGAAATATTTTCAAGATCTTCAAACTTGTTTCCATAATATAGGTGAAAACCATCTTGTGAAAATCCACAAACTTTTGAAGCAATAAAATTAAATTTGGAAGTCCAATGCTCTTTCCCCATCTCGAAAGCTTAATTTGAAATTTGAAGCAAAACAAAAAAGGTTTCAAATGTGGGATTGCTCAATTGGGAATTTAAATGTTGAACAGTAAAATATCAAAGGCTTCTATAATAATTGAGGTAGTATAAAAAGGAATCTCAATTTCAAACTTAAAAATATATTTTCTCTAGCTCATAATTACAACATGAATTCTTATTTTGAAAATCTAGTAGGACCCATAGCTGGGAATGCTTTATTTGGATTTTATCTGCACTGTTATGTCTGTTTGAAATTTTTTGGAATTTTTTGGAGGTTATTTGGTTCCCATTTAAATTGCATGTTCATATTTGAATTTGAATTTTAAATACAATCAAATAATTAACAGTGCCTGAAATATTTTTCCTATGTTTTGGAACAACTTATAAATTTACTTTCAAAATTTCGCATTTGTTGGATTTTATTTGATATTTTTAATTAGCCAGTCAAACTAGTGAATCAAAAGTCAACCAACAAAAATTGGAACTTGAAATAATTCTAGAGAAAAGTCCTATAAAAAGTACTCAATAATATTCTCTGTGTCCTCAGCCTTCCCAAAAAAATTCACAATTTTTGGGGCTCGGAAACTGTGTCTAATCAATCCTTAAAACTCTCAGCCTAATTACCAAAAATCAGAAAACCTACCTCTTACCTCACCTCTCTCTAACCCGCGGGCCCCATCCGTAGGCTTCTTCCTCCACGCAGTCGCGCCCTTGCTAGTACAATGCCTTGGTGAGCTCTGTCGGCGCCAGCACGCCACCAGAGCCGCCCCTGGTTTGGGACCAGGCAGGTGGTTTTCCTCCGCGCCTTAACTACTGGCCGCATCGTCCACCCGCTCAGCGTCGCCCTCACCTGCCCCGTTGCCTCGCCATCGCCTCGGCGTCACTCATCCCGTCAACGCCCATGTTGAGTTTCTCCTTGTGAGCCCTCAGCCTCCTCCCTATTTAAAGCCTTCGGAGCTTCTCTAGCAGCCTTTTTTGCCACCCTGAGTTCCTCCTTTACCTCCCTCTCCATTTCCCCCTTTCCCGAGCTCCACTCGAGCTCGAAGCCGAAGGCCATGGTCGCACCGCTTTCGAGCTCCCCGGCCGCATCGAAGGACTTGGGCCTCCATCTTCATGTCCTTCTATATCGCCTTAACATCCTCTTTCTATCCCTCACACTCTCCTTCTCTCTTTGCAGCTGGAATTCCGGGACCACGAAGTGTCTTCCTTGCGTTCGACGACGTCCAGAGCACCGCCACCGCTTCAACTCGTCTTTCCGACCAAAATGGTGAACTCCTCCACTTCTCTTCGTGTCGAAATGTGTTTCCAGGATAGCTCCTCAAAACCCTCAATAAATTTCAGGATTAGCGCAATGGAGAGCGTCACACCTTCCTTCTTATTCAACTCCGGCCGAAAATGCCTTCGTCGTCGTCATCCTTTCTCCGATGAGCCACTTCAAATTCCTCTCTCTGGCACCATCCTCTAACTTCGCTCAAGCTTCCCTTACCTTAATTTTCCTTCCTCATTCCTCAGGTTGCCTTCTCCACGACATCACCATCGCCGTCGCCACGGGTCTTCGCCGCCAGCCCACCTCCGGTCACCTCCTTTCCTCCGCGTCATCGCGGTGAGTTCGCCGTGCCTGGTCATTGCTTGTGCATGCGCTATTTTGTTTGAAGCACCTTCGGTTTGCTTAATGGCACGTTCACCCGAAAGCCACCGCCGCCAAAGACCGCCGTGCAGCCACTCTGGTTCACCGCCGACGATGTTCCGCCCACCCATAACATTGCCTTTGCCTTAGTGTTCCATTTCTGTATTTAGCCAACGTCGCCGTGGACGGAATCGTTGGCGATGACCGTGTCAAAGAATCACCCGAACGCCTCTCTGTTTTGTCCGAAAATGGACCGTGTCTCTAGCGCCATTTATTAGGCAAATCGTTGTCGATTAGGGTTTAAGTAGTAGTTAAGTTAGTTTTGATGACGCCTTGATTCAACGACTTGTGGAACCATGAACAGAAATTGAGGAGAGATTAAAATCTGGTTTTCGATTAAGTGTATGACACGCGAGCCCTATGCCATTAATGGCCCAGTAACCCCTATGGACAAAAACATTGTGTTGTGGACTTCTAGCCCACACACTATTTAGTGAACCGAGCCTATGATAGAGGGCCCCGTATGTTAGTAAAATTTTATACAAAAAATTAAAAGAAAAGAGAACCATGTTAGGTGCACCCCGCTGGTCAGTAACCGTGGCTAGCTCAAGTTGTGCAGAAAAAGTATTTAATGCGAATTGAATTTCCTAAATTAATTAATTTTGCACTATAAATTCAAATAACATCAAAAATTCATAACTAATTCAAATCAACTCCAAATTGAGTGAAACCATTTTTTTGTTTTGATTTTTAGTGTACTTTCACATGGCATAGGTTTGAAACATGTTACTGTCCTAGAAAATTTCAAAGTTTAAATTAATTTCTGAAATGAATTATTTTTACACTAAAAATTGAATTAACTACAAAAACCCATAAGAAATTCATATGAACTCTAAATGAGATGAATCCAATTGGGTTGTTCATAAAATTTTATTCTCTATCCATTTTTTTTAACTTGTGACTCCACCACTATTCTAGAAATTTTTGCAAAAATAATTAATTTCGACGAAAAGCAATAGGGAGTTGATTTTTCAACATTTTTCACCTGGCTGATTTTTGGAAGGCTATAATTTTTACATACGAACTCCGGTTGAACTAATTCTTTCACCTAAATTCATATAAAATCATCATATACCTTATGTATTAATTTCATAATTTTTAGAGACTTTTAGAATTTTAGTGTTTATTCGATGCTTTCGCTTGTCGATTCCTTCCGTTATATGACGGTGATTCAGGAGTGCAACTGAGATGTTCATGAGAATGTCCAGAATCCCAACAAGCAAAGATAAGTGCCTTTCCTTTGATCATGTTGATCCTATTATATTCCAAACTATTATATTATTTTGTAGTTGTATGCATGCATGTTTTATTTGTTAAGTTATTTTGGCGAGTAGAGGTGGCTAATACTATTGCATGAATTCCCTAAAATTGTTCATCCCCTGCCACTAGCCTAAGTTAATATTTATGCTGGTGAATTAGAGCCCGGTGGATGTTATATGGTCTATTTATGCTTATTTGATGTGGTGCTTAGTAATGCTTAGCTTCTGGTAGATTGGACGGTTGTCGACTTTGTCGATAACCTTGATCACATAAATCATTTTTATTATGCTATGTTTAGTACCCTGTACTGTCATATTTGAAAAACTAAAACTGAAAATAAAATAATTTGGACTTGGGCAAATGATTGAATGGTGTGTTTGTCGGGTGTGTGATTTGTGTCCAAGTTAACAAGGACCGAATTACTTACGTCATTGATCCAAGTATTATTGCATGCATCCACATGAGAGTCCACATGAGGGTCATATGGTACCCCTCTTGACTTAGTACTTTGTGGTGCATTGACTCTGAGTCGCAGGTGGTAGTTGTTAGGGAGAAAAAATATTTTGTTTTTGTTGGAATGTGCGGGGTGGGATTCGGGAAGGTTCCCTCGCCTGAAGGAGCGTCGGTAGTTGCTGAGGCTTTACCAGTGGCTCCATCACAACATATGGGACGTCCGTGGGAGCCCCGTTTGGGTGGTTCACGGAGGGTTTCGCCCATATGGGTGACTCTTAGTTAATGCATACTATTGGAAAATATCTCATAGGACTTAGCTCTGTCGGTATACCTAAGGAAGTGTGTTATATAGCTTGGCAAAAGAGCTATCTGGCTTGTGGGTAAAGTTGTAGACCACTGCAGGGTTTAATCTACTCGAGTAGCCATGTTCTTGGTTATGACACACTTGGTTATTTCCCGCAAGAATTAGACTCAATATTTTAGAATTTTAAACTTAAAACTTGATCAGTGGTATTGAGAGTGGGTTCTCATGCTATATTTGTGTGTTGCAGGGGAAGCCACCTATAGATGTTAATTGTTGTTTATTGTTGTTTACTCGCTGTTGTTTGAAGTATTAAAATATTTGCTCACCCGCAATGTGAATCTACTACTTGTATTTCAAATGAAAGATTGCTTTATGCTGAAAATAAACTCTATAGCCTACTCCATTGAGTAGAACTTGCATGTAGCTATGTATAGGCTTGGTAAAGTCTTATGGAGTACAATTGTGTACTCACTATTTGCTCTTATTTACTGATCTGGATAACAGGTGATGAGATCGAATCGGATAAGGAAAGATGCACAGGAAATTATCGATTTGCTAAAGTTTAACCCCAGTTGGTTGCTCTGCGGGTTATGGCAAGCCATTGGGACTCTAATGCTGGTTGATTCATGATTTTATTTCAGTTTATTCGTTATTTTCGTTGCGTACTTGATATTTTATCTTGCTATTTGGCGGTGGCCTTATGCATGAAAATTGAACCTTGTAGGTTCATGATGTTATAAATTGCGAACATTGTGATATTTGTAATAATTTGATGTATGGCTTCATTGTTTGTGAAGATGTATGTGTACGGATCCTGGGAGGTATATAATACAACGAGAGTGAAAATTTAATTTGTAATGCTAGGACCGTTGGGAAGGTTAAGCATTACAAGTTAAATCACCCGGCGACTCTCACAGGCCCATACGAGAACATTGCCATAAAACACTACAAAGTCTTGCATGTTTGAAATTACCTAAAGCCACAATAAACCGATTTACAGTACGCAATATAACAAACAAGGTATGTAATTAACACTAATTAATTTACTGTACAAGACTATTTACATGGTATTATTTCTCCAGTCACCACTAATTAAATAGGACTAAACTAAAAAGTACTAATTAATAACAAGTAATTTATTTGCCACTAATTACCAATGACACCAATAATTGAATACGAATAATTAATTAATAAGCAACAATTTGATTTCTTATCAATAATTACTTACGAATAATTGATTATATCTAAGTAATCCCCACTGAATTAATTATGATTAATTACTTAAGACTAGTTAACTATGTGTCATAAATTATTCATAATTAATTAAGTTTATTTAATTTCCACTAATTAACTATGAGTCATTACTTACCACCAAATTAATTACGACCACGTAAATTCGACCACTTAATTTGCACTAATGTGATTACCACTAATAAACTATGCAAAATTTAATTACAATATATTAATTATGACTAATTAATTAATACTTAATTTCCACTAAATAATTATGACTAATTAATTACAACTAATTAACTACAAGTATTTAACTATGATTGCTTAATTATCACTAGTTTAATTACCACTTATAAACTATCGTAAATTACCACAAACAAATAAATTATCATTGATTAATTGTGGTTGAAATAATTATAGCTAAAGCATAAGAAATAATTTTACCTGGATATCAACTTCACGATACTTATACAGTTGTAATCTGAACCACTACTCTAAACATTATTTACTTCATAGCGTAATCCGAACAAAGTTTTAGATCAATTCTCTTTGTTCTCAGCGATGAACGCGAGAACGAGAATGAATTGCAGAATGAGAGCGAGAGCGAGTACTTCTCTTTGTTCTCAGCGATGAGCGCGAGAACGAGAATGAATTGCAGAATGAGAGCGACAGCGAGCACAGCACAGGTTTTTATAGGTGCGCGAAGACATTTTGCTCAAACAGGGCAGCGTGATTAGGCATGCATGCGATAGAGGCAGCGAGGTGATGGATAGGACGGGGGAAAGGATGAGGGTGGTGCTTTCGGTGGAACACGCTAGCGTGCTCGTGCCCTAGTCTAGGACGGTTCGTTGTCACAGGTAAAAAAGTGTTGAAATCTGGCCCAGGGGACAACAGAAGCGTCGAAAGCAACGGAAGGGAGAAAGGATGAGGCAGAAGCAGAGGAAAAAGATGGGCTAAGGGCTAGGAGGTATGGACCGGACGTGAGACACTCGAAATGCGCCACATGGGAAGGCGTGAGCCGTTCGGCCACCAATCAACAACGTAGGGAGGTTCGGACCAGGGGGCACAGAGGACCTAGCGACCGAGGGCGGGACGCGCAACAGCAGCCGCGTGGCGCTCACGTGGATGTTCGGGCCAAGGGGCACAGAAGAGCTAGCAGACAGGCGCGGGACACACGGCTGCAGCCACGTGTCGCGCAGAGAGCCGCTCGGCCACCAGGGAACGGTAAAGATGTCCACTGTGCACAGAAGCATCGATGTATAACACGTGTCGCGTAGTGCCAAAAATGGTATTACGCTCTCCGAACACCTAATTTTGCTAATACCACGCATATAGTACCATTTAGGCGGAAAAAACTCAGACCGGAAAAGAAATAAACCCACTGGCGCATCGACTACGACATGAAATGTCGAGTGTGCGTCTATCTATCGAATCCTAGAAAAAGAAACTCTACATAGTATATATTGATTCTTAAAAAAAAGGAGAGAGTATATATTGGAGTACGTAAATAAAAGAGATCCAAACCGAAGTGACCTGACTTCGAAAGAGATCTGACATACTGCCTAAGGGGACATGTCAAAAACAGCACAGGCAGAAAAGGGAAGGGGGCAAAAAAAATCCAAAGATCACCTAAAACAAATCACGGACCTGGACAACGATCCATCCTATGTGCATGCAATTAGCAGGGATCATAGGATTCTCACGATTCCACACTGCCCAATTCTGCAACCAGATTTCCGGTAGCAGTTTCCATGCAACGCCTGCACACCTGCACCTCCAGTTTCATGACCAGATGCATGGTGGTGTCAATGATACCTGGTGGGTCTCGTGACCCCGAAGAATAGTAAGCATGGTTCGTAATATGATATTCATTGTGAAGCTAATATATAGACTCAGAGTTTACAGAGCTCATATGTTATTGAGACGTCATCAATGACATTATAAAGATATAAAGTTATTCGGTAGCAATAGCATGTAGCGAATTGCACCAAGAATAATGGGAGAAAAGCATAGGTACAATAGCCTAGGGTTACTTTATTCTTCCGAATCTTTCGGCGTGATTTCCTTGCACATTTTTTTTATTTTCCTATATGTTCCCTGCTCTATGAAATATGATGCATGCCGTGAACAGTACAAAAGTAACGGTGCGAAAGCCAAGGATAGATCATCGTCAAAGAGGGGGCGTGATATAATGATTAGCTTTATATACGTCTATCAATCCTCCTCAAACTTATGGTGCATCATCAATCTGAAGTTTGAAGAGCTAGAAGTTAGGCTCTGGTCTGCGCATTTATAAAAAAAAAATCTGTCAACTGAAGCTCTGAAATCACATACTGAAAAGTAACAACCTTGTCCTACACCTGTGTCCGCATGTAGAAAGTATTAACACCAATATGTTTGGTAAGCTCATGCTTCACCGGATCTCTAGCAATGCTAATAGCCCATGTACTGTCAAACACAAGAGGAGTGAGTGCTGAAACAGAAACACTAAAATCCTCAAGTAACCACCGTAGTCAAGTAACCTCCGCACGTAGCCAAGTAACCTCCGCAGTCAACAAAGTCATAGCTCGCAACTCAGCCTTAACACTCGAACGAGAAACTGCTGTCGGCTTCTTAGTCTTCCAAGCAATGAGATAATCACCAACAAAAACACAATAGGCAGAAAGAGACCGGCGATCAGAGTAATCACTAGCCCAAGTGGCATCAGAATATGCCTTGAGCTGTAAAAAGCTGGAGCTAGGGAAAAATATACAACAAATGATGATTCCACGAAGATATCGTAGAACACGAAGAAGATGACTATAGTGGAGCTGAGTGGAAGCAGAAACAAACAGGCTCAAAATATGCACATGATATAAAATGTCAAGACGAGTGACACCCAGATAAACAAGACTCCTAACAAGGTAACAATAGCGAGTAGGATCAGTAAGAGACTCACCATCAGTGGGCCAAAGATGAACATTAAGCTCCATGGGAGTCTCCACGGTGTGTTGATCAATAAGAGAAGCACGATCAAGAAGATTCTGGATATACTTTTCTTGGGACAAATAGAAGCATTTGGGTGTAGAAAGAATCTCAACCCCAAGAAAGTAGCAAGAGGACCCAGATCAGACATGATAAACTGCTCATTAAGACGCTCCTTAATAAAAGTGGTGTACTGATAATCATCTCCAGTAATGATCATATCATCAACATATAAAAAGAGAAGCGTCCGATCACGAGGCGAAATGTAAATAAAAAGAGAAGAATCATGAGCACCGCGTAAAAACCACCGCAGTGACAACGTAAGAAAACGATCAAATCAGGCACGAGGAGCTTGCTTGAGGTCAGAAGAGATCGGCAAGGCGACAAACCATTCGCCAGAATGAATACCCTGGTGGTGGTCGATATAAGCCTCCTCATGCAGCTCACTTCTTGACATCAAGCTGAGAGATGGACCATACCCGAATAGATACCACAGAAAGAAGAGTGCAAACGGTGGTCATGCGAGCCACATGAGTGAATGCCTCATCATAATCACGACCATGCTCCTGCTGAAAAATATGTACCACGAGACGAGCCTTGCAGCACTCAAGAGAACCATGAGGAACAAGATCTCACGTGTCAGTACACTCAAGGACAGCAATCTTCTCTGCCATCACATGCTGCCACTCCGGATGAACAACAACATCACGATAAGAAGTCGGTTCGGCAAGAGCTGCTAAACAAAAACGCGCAAGAGGCCGAATAGACTGGAGATCACGAAGAGCATATCGAGGAGGAGAGGCCGAAGAAGATGACCTATCAGAAGATGATGCATCAGGAGAATCCTCAACGCGCAGACGACGAGTGTAGTAGAAAGGATAAGGAACAAGACCAGGAGGAGCCTCTAGAGAGGATGGTGGTGGAGAAGAAGATGATGGAGGTACTAGAGAGATCAAAGGTTGTGATGGAGGTGTGGTGACTATAGGAGTGGCAGGAAAAGTCGGAAAAGAAAGAGGTTCGACAAGAGATGCTGGAGTGGTGAAAGGAGAACGACGAGGGTAGAAAGGACGAAACTCATCCAAAGTGACATCCTGAGAAACCCGCATCCGTCGGCCAATAAGATCCCAATAACGATATCATTTATGCTCAGCGCTATAGCACAGAAAAATGCACTCCACAGACTGAGCGATTAGCTTGGTGCACTCACGAGGGGCAAGAAGAACATAGCACACACACCCAAAGAGGCGAAGACTAGAGTAGTCAGGAGTCCTGCCACATAGACGCTTAACCGGGATCCCACCCTGAAGAGCAGAAGAAGGCTGAATATTAATCAGAAAAGTGGCAGTAGAAGCAGCCTCAACCTAGAAGTGTGGCGGGACAGCAGAAGCAAACATAAGAGCACGGGATGTCTCAAGAAGATGGCGATGCTTCCGTTCAGCCACACCGTTCTGTGCATGAGAACTAAGGCAAAAAAAACTAAGAGGGAGTGCCTTGCTCAGCAAGAAAATCACGAAGGGCTCCTGACAAGTATTCCTCAGCAGAGTCAGCACAAAAGACACGAATAGGAGAATCAAACCGAGTATGGATCATGGTGGCAAAAGTCTTGTAGATGGATAAAACCTCACGTAGAGATGATATAAAGTATATCCATGTGGTGACTAGAAAAGTCATCAATAAAAATTATATAATATCGATGACCTCCTTTCGAAATGAAAAGAGTCGGACATCATACATCAGAATGATTAAGATCAAAAGGACGCTGTGACATTGACTCACTAAAAGGATAGGGAAGTTTAATCTGTTTACCAAGTTTACAACCCTGATAATTTAGAGAAGCATCACCAGACACGGACCCTAAAAGACCACGACGAAGTAAAGAAGATAGACGCGACCCGCAAAGATGTCCCAAACGATGACGCCACTGAGCAAAAGACGCAGTTGAGGATGCAGCAGAAGCGGCGGCGACGGTGGAGGCGACAAGACTGGCAGGGGCAGGGGAAAGAAGATGAAGCCAGTCAAGCTCCTAGAGACGCTGTGAGTCATGGCGGCGAGGGCCAGTATCAACCAGAGTCCCCGTGCATCGATCCTGAACACAAAAAGAATCAGAATCGATAATAACACAACAACCATGATCAGTGAGTTGATCGGTATATATGAGTTGTATGGTTAGTTTGGGAACATGAGAAACATCAGGAATATGAAAAGATGAATTCAAAAGAGTGCATCGTCCTGCGACAGAAAGAGAAGTACCTTATGCTATCTGAACAGTGGCAGGAGTAGCTAAAGGACAAATGGAAGTGAGACTGGTGGAATCAGATGTCATATGAAAAGAAGCACCATACTCAAGAATCCAATGTGATATACCTGAGGAAGAAGTAGAAGGTAATCTCTCACTAGAAGATTGTGCAGCAGAACCAACAGAACCAGACGGTGCAAAAGCAGCATGTGACGCAACAGACTGAGAAACTCCTGAGAATCAGAAGCACCAGAGCTCATCTGAGAGGAACCACTAGTTCCCTGTGGAGGATGATCACCACGACGTAAATCCTTCTTCTTTTTTGTAGCAGGTCTGATGTACATGGTAGGACTGGAAAAATAGCTCGAGGCTCGTGAGCCAGCTCGGCTCGAATCAAGCTAGGCTCGGCTCGGCTCGAGCTCGGGAATTGTCAAGCCGAGCCAAGCTCAACATCTGGCTTGCAATTTTTTCGAGCCGAGCTCGAGCCGCCATGGCGGCTCGGCCGCTCGTTGCTTCCTCGGCTCTACCGCCCAGTCCTCCCTCCCGAGTCCCTAACTAAATCCCCCATCTAGCCATCCTCCTCGCCCGGCCACCCCATCCTCTAGCCCTCCACATCCGGCACCCCGCTGTCACCACTCGTCCTCCGCGCCGCCGCCACTCCTTTCGCATCACCTCCTCCCGTTCTTCTCCCCTCCACCGTCTCGCTCCCACTTCCGAACCCGATCCCGCAAGCCCGAGAAGCCAACAGCCGGGGCAATGAGAGCCCTCACCTCCTTCTCCATGGGGCGGCCCGACCGACGAGCAACGACACGGAACAACGGAGGAGGAGGCGTCGGTCGATGTTCGTCGAGATGGCCATGGGCGTCGGATACGACCAGCACGGCTAGGACATCACTGCCGTCGCCGTTTCGTCCAATGCCGAGCCGGTGCGCCGCCGACTTCCCCAAGGATTCTTGCATCACGAGTTGTATTCCTTGATTTTTGCTGAATTGAGATGCTTTGGGTGTGGATTGCGTGTGAAGGGTCGATACTTGATACCTGGGGCTGGGGTGAACACTAGGGCGGAGGGGAGGAGGAGCGCCAGTGGCCTTTTGCCCTTCTCTGTGCTGGTCTAGATGGGGGAGGAGTCAGGAGGTGCAACGGCGTGGGGTGGTCTGGTGTTGATGTGTCGAGCGCAGGTGGTACAGCTGTTTGGTTCGGGCTCGAGCCGCTCACAAGCCAGCTCGAGCCGTCTTCCGAGCCGAGCCGAGCCGAGCCGGACTCCTGGCTCGTGGTCAAAACGAGCCGAGCCGAACCTACTGTTGAAACGAGCTTGGCCGAGCCTGGCTCGGCTCGGCTCCGCTCCAGCCCTAGTACATGGCCATCCTTGTTGCAGTAAGTGCAGTGGAGTCCCCTACCAACAGCAGCTGTCACTAGTGAAGGCACCACTGGTGATGGAGTAGCTATAGCAGGTGTAGAAGCTGGAGGAGCTGCCAGAACCGAAGGAGACGACTGGAATGACAGCAGACCCGCAACACGAACGCGAATCTCCTCAGCACGAACAGCTGCAAGGGCCTCCAACAAAGTCACATGAGGATGTCGTGCCAGCAACTGAGCACAAGTCTGCTCATACTTAGCCCGAAGACGTGTCAAGAAGTCCTAGATGCGACGAAGCTCCAGGTGAGACTGCTGACGTTGACAACACTGCCAAGTGTGGCAAACATCCAGTCCCAAAGAGTCAATTTGACACTACACCGCAGACAACTGGGTATAGAACTCGTCCATAGTGGCATCTCCCTGCTTCAGCGACTGTCCTGACGCACAACAGAAAAAAAACAAGGAATCGCCAGACGACTCGCAGCGGTTGCGCAGATGCACCCACATCAACTGTGCTGAGGCCAAGCCAACCACATCCCCAGTGAGATGCACTTCCATGCTAGCAACCAGAATAGCAGAAGCACGAGCATCCTCATCAATCCATGTCTTGTAAGCAACATACTGGGTCTGAAAAGTCTCCATGACATCCTCAAAAGCATCACATGTCCCTTAATGAGTGTATTCAGAAGCATTCTTCGGGAGTACGGACTCAACAAGTGGAACAGGGCGAGGCAGATAAGACAACTCGCTGGTGAGAAAATCCCAAAGACGCTGACCACATATATGGATGCGCATGTGCTGAAACCAGTCCGATAATTGAGACCATCGAAGATCATTGGACAACGAGAAACGAAAACAGTGACCCATTGGTAGGCAGCGCTGGACAGCGCAGCGACCAGGACAACGAAGTATAACAGGCGACACTGGACGACGCGTCGGTTAGAACGACGTTCTTTTTTTTCTTTTCTTTTTTGGATCAGCTTCTTATCGCCAGTCGAAGCCTGTCTCGGCCTGCTAACAAAAGGAGCGCGAGGGACTAGGGTTCCCCCTTGCCACCCTAGCACTGGCGGCGGGACCGACAAAGGCAGCGCACCAGTGGCGGGACCAGTGAAGGCGACAACGGCGACGATGGCGGTGGTGCCAGCGGAGCCTGCCTCCTACTTCACTTAGCTCGCAACCTCCCTCTCTAGCAGCCTCCGTCGACGAGAGGCAAGAGGCGGCGGTCTGAGTCGGGCTTGGGGTTCGGAGATCCAGCGGCACCGGCTTGGGTTTCAAGGATTCGACGGCGGTGCAAGGGGCTGGGCTTCAAGGATCCGGCGGTGGCGCAAGGGGCCGGGCTCGGGTTTGACCGACGCTCAACGAAGACGACGGCGGCACTGGATCGGGCTACCTTCACACGCGAGCAGCAGAGGAGACGCGCGGCGGTGAAGTGGGAGACCAAGATAGCGGCAGCTCCCAACGACAACATCGGCTACTCCCCGAGCAGAAGCGGCGACTCCCCGAGCCGAAGCGGCGTTTCCCCGGGCGACCGAGCACCGGGCAACGCATCTGGACGGCGAAAAGGATGGCGACAAGCAACGGGCAAAGCCAGGCGGCAGCCGGAAGAAGAACCAGCAGCGGCTTGACAAGCAAAACCCTAGGTTCGCTCTGATACTATGTTATAAATAGCGCTTGTATTCATCATGAGGCCAATAAACCAATATATATACATCACATGTATGCAGATAACCCCTTATATAATAGGAAAATATACAGACAATAATATACATTTAACAACACGAGGCATCGGGATTACCTCTACTCAAACAACAACCAATGGACCCCAGGGCCAATTCCTTTTGACGAAGTTCCGGACAATTGGCATGGAGTTTGTTAGCCAAGCAACAAATTGGCTTCCTCCTTTTCTCGTTGTTCCCTGGCCCTCCATCCATCTGGGCATTGGAATCCAGGAAAGTTGCGAAGTCCAATTCTGGTCTTCTGGGGCATGCATCTCTCCCATGATGCCTACCTGCTTTAGCCTGATAAAAAGACACTAAGAAAGTGAGGATGTGGGGGCTTCCTCTTCGGCAGCACAACCATGAAGAGTCAAGAGAAGGTTTGGCCTATTTGTGCCCTTTATTCCCTCACAATTCATCATGGTTGCCTTGCACGGCAGGCAGAAGCAGCTGTCTCCAGATCTTCCGTGCAGTTTCACATTCTCCCTTTCTTGGTTTCTTAGTGATGTTAAGTGTCTGGTATCTAGGCTGGCTAAGTTTCTACAGAAAAAGTCAAATTTGGGGTGCTGGAGAATGCAATTTTACAGCCAGCACAAATAGTACAAACATGTGGCACGTTCGAGGATAAAAAGTTGAGTAATTTAATAATGCAAGCAGAAGAAATACGAAGGAAAATATAGTGCACATGGATAGGCTCTGCCGCTCGGGACCAATAATTCGAAAAGAAAGAAAAAGGAAATAAATGGATAGACCACTAGCCATTGCTTTGGTCTTGGAATGTTGTTGCCACCTATCACCAATTCAATGTCATTCATTAAAAAGCAAAGCCAATATCTTAAAGATGGTGTGTGTTACTTTTAGCATGATAGTATTCCATATAAAATTAGTACAAAATTTATATCAACCGCATACGAGAATTTGAATGTCATAGGATAAGGATGAATGAGAATAAACATAAGATTGTATGCAAATCGCATAAGCTGTCATCCTAGGAAGTAGGCAGTATGCAAATCGCATAAGGTTGAACAAAAAGACAAGAGGCATCTTTGTAAAAACCAGCCGCTGGTTCAAATGGTGGTATACCGGCCAATATAAGTGCACTGCACCACCTACTCAGAAAACAGTTCAAACAAGTAAAATTGTCAATTCAAAAGGGATTGTTAAAATAATTCCCTAGGAGATTGAATAATATCGCAGACCAAGAACAACTGCATCGGATGTAAACAAAATGATATAATGTCCTTGGATTGCTCAAAAGTAGCCCCTAGAATAGATTCTTGACAAGACTTCAATTACTCATATGCAACGTACCCTAGCCAATTAGTTTACAACACTTCCAAATTCATTATCAAGTAGTGTTTCGTGAAACTACAGCAGGCTGATAGCACTCTGATATGTAACTAGAATAGTTTTATAGATTTCTGCAATAGAATCAAATAATCTTATAATCATGTGGAACGAAGCTTGAGCTCTAGCTCTTTTCAGAACTAAAAAGTGAGATAAATACAAGCCAAGTGAGTTCGGCTTGCAATGTCTAATTTTACAAACACAACGTGCTAAAACTTTAGTAAAGATCACTACTTCAAAATTCAAATAGATAAACGGAAGAAATTTATAAAGTTGTTTCCATCTACTTTCTTCAAAAATAGAAGTTATGTATGTAACTTATTTATAACAAAGAGACTTAAGAAAATTCACACAGATTATCAATTGAGATTTGAGAACAGATTTTACAATACCAATTTCATACAAATTTATTATGTAATCACTCAGTTCTTGTGATGGTGGGTATTGTACAACTAGAAAATATAGTTAGCCCAAGTCAGATGGTGCTTAATAAGCAATATGTAGAAACTGGTCCGATTCGGTTGTAACGGAAATAGTTTAAAGTTTAAACAGGTCGACTATTGCTCTCCCCATGAAGCTTGAATGCAATCAAATTTTTGCTTACTCGAACACAGACAATATTTTATTGGAGTGCTAACAACAAATTTCTGTAAGATGAATGGTAATGAAACTTTGAGAGGTTATATTCATATTCAGTTGTGTTGCGCCCTCCCATTCACAAGTGCACACTCTGACTCTACACTCCACTTGGCAGCCAAACGACCACATCTAATGAAAGAAATGTTATCACAATAAGCCATTAAGATGTACATACAAATAATGAGATGTCACAACATTATAGTAGCATGTATGCTATTTTTTTACCCTTAGTGAACTCAAGAAGGGTATGTACAAAGAAACACTTACCTCACAATAGAATACTAATAAAGCAAATATGGACTTGAGAAGATGGCTTAATATCACACACAGATTGATGCCCTTAACAATTGATCTATTGCAGCTGAAAATCATCTGCCCCACTCAAAGAGTAAACTGAAGCAGAAAAGAATATTCGCTTGATTTCCTATCCTTGGAGGTAACAGTTGCAAAACCCAAGCTACTAGAAAGTAGGAACAGTATCTGAGCATTACCGGGTTTTATTTTTGAAAAGGGAAATTAAGAGATAACCTCTAAAGTTATGGAAGAAAGTCAGATATAACTTACAAAAAAATCTCATGGTGCAGGCATTCGAAATCAGAAGGAACAAAAAACACAGCATTTTTAAGAAAGCAAGAGAGAAAGAACATGAATTCAGAATCATTGTGGCAAATTCAATTCCCTTGACCCTTGTCTTGCAAAAGTTGCCCAGAAGACTGCAAAGGTTGCTAGGTCAGCATCACTGTGATTAGCTGGAAAGATTGTAAGGAGCAAGAGTCAGCGACACTGCGACACTCATGCTGATCATTGGTGAGAGGCTGGTTGCCTTTACAAAAGGTAGGGGAGAAGAGTTTTTCCACCCCCAGAAATCAGCTGAATCTAGAAATATTTATACTCCGTTTCCAGGCCTAATCCAAATTTCAATCAGATCTTCTGCAATACAGGAAAGCTTAATTTGCATTTGCCCACATTAATCTGGACAGGCCAGATCTGATCAAATCGATGTCTGCCCAAAAAAGATCTATGCATCATTTACTCATTTGCTATTTAGGTTAGACAAGCATCTAATTTGCAATCACTACCTTCCAAAGTGCATGCTTGACTTAATTCTAGTGAGGTGTGCTTCATGACCTAAAAGAGAGGTAGTGTAAATTGAGCTTCTCTTTATGATGGAGGCTAGGATATCCAACATCCAGATATCAAATTGTCTTCTCCGTTATTTCTAGTTGACCACCATTTCGATCAATAATAAAAAGGTTATAGTAACTCTAGAACTAGATACTACTCAACGGTTTCTAATTACCAAAAGGGTAAGTTTCCCCATAAAGAATGTCAGAACATGTTCTAAAGTATAAGCTCCTGTGACAAATGCATGCACTCGGCATAAAGATCAGCAAAGCTAAGATAACTTTCACTCTGTTGTATGCATAGCATAATTTAATAAGAATTCATATATAAAAAGTATTGGAGTAACTATCTACCATACTGGCCATTCATGATAACTCTCATGCTATCCGGAGAGAACCGTAAGCATATGTTTTACCTCCCCAACCAAAAACCGACCATAGAAACTAAACATCTAGAATAGCTTTCTACTTCTCAAGCAGCTAAATGTACAATACATCAAAATTTTGATGGAACTAGCTACTCACAGTGGTCTGTGATTGCCTTCTGAAACCTCTCATTTGGGGGCACTAAGTTGAACCCTGTTGCTGAAATCCATGAGTGGAAGCTTCTCCTTTGGGGGCACTAAGTTGAACCCTGTTGCTAAAATCCATGAGCAAAGCCACCATCCCCGAACCAGCAGTATTCAGCAAACAAGAATCATCAGCCAATGTCAACCATCACTATCGCCTTCATCATCCTCATCATCAGCAGGCCCATCATCATCCACAATCTCCATTCCGAAGCACTCGACATCAGCATCCTCATCCATCCCCTCCCCTTGAAACTCCTCATCTCCATCCAGCGCACCCCCCTCCTCATCCAAAACCAACTTGGACAAGCCCATCCCACGGTACAACACACCAGTGCGCATCACGTAGTGTACCTTGTCCCTCACCACAGGGACGGGGTGCTGCTCCATGAGCTTCCCCCTCTCGTATCCCTCCCGAAGAACCACCGTCGTCGTCTTGCACTTCGGCGACAGGTAGAACACCCCAGGGTACCGCGTGAACAGCCCCGTGAACTTGTGCGGCAGGCCCAGCTCCTCCCGGAGCAGCCGGATCGCGTTCCTTCGCACCATCTTGTGAACCGTCAGCCCGAGCAGCTCGTGCAGCAAACCAATGTTCCTCTTCTCATAGATGTCGCTGTTCGGGTCTATCCCCGAGGCATCGTCGTACGGCGAGATGTACGGCAGCCAGTGGAACTCCACCATCCAGGCCTTGACCTTCTTCATCCCGCCGTACCCACGCGGGAAGCGCATGGGGAACGCGAGGGGGGCGTTCGACGAGGACGGCGGCCGGGACAGCGCACGGTAGGTCGCCCCGGCGATGGCCTCGACGTTGCGGCGCTGGAGGGAGGAGATGTTAATATCCTCAGGGAGGTGCGAGGTGGATATGGAGATGTGGTTGTTGGATACGGCGAAGAGATCGGGGTAGGAGGAGGGGAAGGCGGCGGCGAAGTTGTAGGGTAGGCCGAGGTCGAAGCGTAGCGGGAGCGACCTGGAGTGGGTGAGGAGGAGGAGGAGGAGGCGCGCGAGGCGGAGGTGGGAGTCGACGGCGGAGGCGAGGGCGTGGCGGGCGAGGTGGAGGTGGGAGGCGGGCGTGAGGGAGAAGGAAGGGAGCGAGGGGAATCGCGGGTGGGGCTGCTCGGCGAATAGGGTGGAGTGGCGGCGGAGGAAGCAGCGCACGGTGTCAGGATTGAAGAACATTAAGCTTTCTTGTAGAAAATCAGGGGAGAGCCTATGACCAGTTACGAAGATCCAGCGCTTCATATTTCAGCATACCGCTTCGCAATGCATCGGACGGTCACGATAACCTCCATTCAGTTGGGAGCTGAAGCTATTGCGATGAAGTTTCAGTTTTTACTGTTACCTCTATCATTTCTGTTTTCTCTGTAATTCCGATTTCATTTCACTAATTTTATCCGGAACCCAGGTTGTATTAAACCCCAGTTAATGATGGAAGAAAAGGCAACGCCATTGATGCCATATTATCTATTCTTAGTTAGGGTTAGAGTTGGTAAGTTCATTCTTTTTCCCTGACGATTTTCAATCTGAGCGTTTTTCTCCCCCAAATCGATCTATTGAATCTCTAGTTCGTGATAAATGGTATCAAAGCGATCTCTTTCCTTGCAGGCGAGTTAAAATCTGCATAGAAGGAAGGTTGGTGATCTATATCACTGTAAAATCCCTCTACTTCTCCCAGATCCTAGAGGCTAGAAAGATATGAGTGAACGATGACTTGGGGTGGTAGGAAAGACGGAGTCGGAGAGAGAGCTGAGGCTTCGGAATCAATGACTGTAAGACAAGAGGTGACAGATCTGAGGCTTCAGGTGGAATCTCAGATTGGAGCGCTCCACAGTGACATGAACGGAATACGCGGTGAGATGGGCGAGATCAAAGAACTCATGCGTTCCCTGGTGAAGCCGGCAACATGAGGTACTGATCCTAGGGTGGTTGATGGTGAAGTGGTAGCAGAGGAAGAAATGAGGAGAAGAGTCCGTGCGATGGCCGATCTAGATCTGAATAGCCTGGGACTCCCACATCAATCACAAACAAGGAGGAGTTCAGGCAAGTAACTCTCCTTTCAGGCATTCAGTAGCACCGAAGTTCAGAGAGAACCATCATGTGCCTATCTATGAATCCCCCACTTTGAATCTGTTTGGAGGAATGGGTAATAGAAGAGAGTTCAGAGAGCATATGAATGGGACTGTGGACCAAGATGAGAGAAGCACGGGATTCTTGAAATCAATTGCAAAAGGGCATAGATTGGAATTTTATGTATTCAATTGTGATAATCCCTTGGGCTGCATTAGGCAGTGTGACAAATATTTTGAGCTTGCCAATGTTCCTGATGAAAATGTATGATCTGCCACTTCTTATATGACTGGAAGAGCCGACAATTGGCTGAGGAGTTCTGGAGTTATGAACACCCCAATCACTTGGTCCATGCTGAAACTAAGATTGTGTGACAGGTTTGCAGCTCACAGCATTTATGACATCATTGAAGAATTTCATTCTTTGCAACAACAACAATCAACTGTAGTTCAATACTTTGATAAGTTTGAAGAACTAATGGCTATTATGAAGAGTGAAAAATCCCATGTTAAGAGATGATTATTTTGTGAGATATTTTGTTAAGGGATTAAGAGAAGACATTAAGCATTACATCAAACAAAATAGGGCTCAAACCTCTGTGAAGCGTATTGAATGTCTAAAGACTCGAAAAAAGGAGCTAATGTTGCAAAGATGACTAATCTTCCTTCAGGAAATGGATATCAAAAGGGAGGATTTATTAAGGGTGGATTTCAGAGATAGAACTTCAGAAACATAGTAAATAGACAGGGAATAACCAAGGATAAGGAGTAGAAAACTAAAAGGCCAGTATATCCTATGGTTATCACAAGAGAACATGTAAAATGTTGGTATTGTGCTAAAAATGGATTCCAGGGCATATATGTAAGCAATCAAAGGTGTTGAATATTATGGCGATGGATCCAGAAAATATGGATACTGGAGAGCTGAACTTGGCTATAGAAGATGAGCAAGAGAATCAGATTGAAAAAGAAGAGGAACCTCCAAGGGATGAGGAGCTGTTGCAGATTTCCCAACAAGCCTTAAAGGGAGTTCCTCATGTGTCAACTTTTCCAATGATTGTCACTCTTAAAGGAAGAAGGGGTGTGGCACTTGTGGATAGTGGCAGCTCTCACACCTTTATTGGCCTGAAATATGCTTATAGTGCTCAGTGTGTTGCTCAAAATAATGAGTTGCGAAAGGTAACCGTAGCTGGGGGTGGAATCCTATATACTAGGGCACATTTGTCCAGTTGTGAGTACACCACACAAGGAGAGAAGTTTGTGGGAACATTCAAGGTTTTGAAGTTGTAATCTTATGATATTATTTTGGGGTGTGATTGGATTTACACCCATAGCCCTATCAAGCTGAATCTGAAAACTAGAGAACTGACTATTAGAAAAGAAGGCCAGCAAGAGGTAACTTTCAGAGATTTCACTACAACTCAGCCTAAAAGCTTCATCAATGCCACTAAACAAAATAAACTCTACAGTAAGGAAGTGATGGGGTTTATGATACAACATAGGAAGAAAAAGAATGCAATACTGGATCAATCAATTCCTACTAAAGTGCAACTGTTGTTGAAGACTTACCAGTCAGTGTTTAATGAACCTACTGAACTCCCTCCTGTCAGGCCTTATGATCATTCCATTCCTCTCAAGCCAGACTCAATTCCCCCTAATGTGAGGCACTATAGGGTCCCATATCATCAGAAGTGCGAGTTGGAAAAACAAATTAAGCAATTATTAGAATATGCCATAATCAGGCCAAGTGAAAGTCCTTATGCGCCTCACCTGCCATTTTAGTGAGAAAAGAATATGGTAGTTGGAGAATGTGCATTGACGATAGGAAACTCAATACCCAAATAGTGAAGAACATATTTCCAATTCTAGTGATTAGGGATTTGCTTGATGAACTACATGGTGCACAATACTTTTCAAAGTAGGATTTGAGATCAGGCTATCACCAAGTGAGGATGAAAGAGGAGGATATTTTCAAAACAGCTTTCAGGACTTGTTTTGGACACTTTGAATATTTAGTTATGCCTTTTGAACTCACAAATACTCCTGCTACTTTCCAATCCCTTATGAATACTCTATTCAGTGAGTATCTAAGGAAGTTCATCTTGATCTTCTTTGTCAACATCTTGATTTACAGCAAAGACTATAATGGTCATCTCAACCACTTAGAGTTGGTGTTGAAGTTGTTACATAAAGAACAATTGTTTGCTAAGATAAGCAAATGTGCATTTATTGTCAGGCAGGTGGACTATCTTGGGCACATCATTAATGGAGGAGTGTCTACCGACCCTGCCAAAAATGAGGCTGTAAGACATTGGCCCAGACCTGAGAGTGTGACCCAATTGAGGAGTTTCTTGGGGTTAATCGGATATTACCAAAGGTTTGTGAAGAGCTATGGCCTAATTTGGAGACCAACGCATGATGTTTTGAAAAAGGAAGCATTTCATTGGGGAGATGAACAAGACAAGTCATTTAGAGAGTTAAAGGATCACATGGCCACAACTCCAGTACCAGCACTCCCAGATTTATCTGAATCTTTTGTCCTTGAGACATACGCTAGTGGCACAGGCATAGGTGCAGTGCTGATGCAAAAGGGAAGGCCAATTGCATATTATAGTAAATCATTAGGAGTAAAGGCTGCTGCACTTTCTACTTATGAAAAAGAGGCTTTGGCCATATTAAAAGCATTGAAGAAGTGGAGGTATTATTTTCTTAGAAGTCTACCTACCATTAAAACAGATCAAAAGAGTTTGAAGTTCATCACTGAACAGAAGATTTTTAAGGGTATTCAACACAAACTAATGCTGAAACTTTTGGAATTCAACTATGTAATTGAATATAAGAAGGGAAAAGAGAACAAGATGGCGGATGTACTCTCTAGGAGAGAACAGTGCAATGTTGTGACCATAGTGACTCCTGCTTTGATGGAAGAAATTGGGTGGAGCTATGAAATAGATCCTCACTGTCAGACATTACTTGGTCAGCTGACAATCAAAGTCAATCAAGATAGACAGTTTACACTACACTCAGGAGTTATCATATATCAATGTAGGATATATGTGGGCAATGATCTAGCTCTGAAAAGAAAAATCTTAGACTCCTTGCATGCTTCAGCTATTGGAGGCCATTCAGGTATTGTTGCAACATACCAAAGAGTTAAAAAATTATTTTTCTAGATTTAGAAGTTTGTGACTGAATGTTCTATTTGCCAAAGGTCCAAAAGTGAACACTGTCATTCTCTTGGACTACTAGAACCCCTTTCAATTCTTGATATGGCTTGGACACATATATCTATGGATTTCAGGGAAGGGTTACCCAAATCCAATGGAAAAGAGGTGATCCTAGTGGTCATAGATAGACTTACTAAGTATGGTAATTTCATACCACTTGCACATCCTTATATAGTTCAGTCAGCGGCTCAAGTTTTATTGAAAATGTGTTCAAATTACATGGTTAGGCTATTGTCACTAACAGGGATCGTATATTTACTAGAAGATTTTGGCAAGAAATCTTTAAGGCATGGAAGGTGTCACTGAGGTTTAGTACCGCATACCATCCTCAAACAGATGGGCAAACTAAGAGGTTAAACCGGTGTTTTGAATCTTACCTCAGGTATATGGCATTCTCTGAACTTAGAAAATGGTATTACTGGTTGGCACTAGCAGAATGGTGGTATAATACCACTTACCACTCATATCTCAAAATCACCCCTTATTAGGCACTTTATGGTAATCCACCACCAGTTATCAGTGAAATCTCAATTCCTGGTCCAGAGGAAGGAGAAGCTAGAGATTTTCTGTTAGAGAAAGAAGCAATGCTCAAATAGATTAAAGATAATTTGGCACATGCTCAAGCAATAATGAAGAAATTTGCTGATCAGAACAGGAGTGAGAGGAGATTTGAAGTAGGGGATATGGTGTATTTGAATATGCAACCGTACAGGTTGGCTGCATTTGGCCTAAAGCACTCTCTAAAGCTAACCAACAAATTTGATGGACCATTTCGAGTTTTGCAGAAGGTGGGAGCCGTAGCATATTGGCTGCAGCTACCCAATGGAGTGGGAATGCACCCAGTATTTCACATCAGTCAGCTCAAGAAGCATGTGGGTTCTTAGGCTATTCCGAATCCAAAGTTGCCCATGGTCGCTAAGGAAGGGAAGATCAAGACTGAACCAATGGATGTGCTAGGTACTCGAGCCATGCCTAGACCGCCGAGGTTGGTTACTCAATGGTTGATACAGTGGGTGAATTTGCCACTCGAGGATTCAACTTGGGAAGACGCTGATTTCATCAAAGGAGTCTTTCCATATTGCTATTCCAAAACCATTTGCACTTGGCTCCCAACAACTTAACCTTGAGACAAGGTTTCTGTCCGCGGGGGGAGGGGGGGTATTGTCAGGATTGAAGAACATTCAACTTGCTGTAGCAAATCAAGGGAGAGACGATGACCAGTTATGAAGATCCATCGCTCCAGATTTCAGCATACCGCTTCACTATGCATCGGACAGTTGCGATAACCTCCATTCAGTTGGGAGCTGAAGCTATTGCGATGAAGTTTCAGTTTTTACTGTTACCTCTGTCATTTATGTTTTCTCTGTAATTCCAATTTCACTTCAGTAATTTTATCTGGAACTCAATTTGTATTAAACCAGTTAATGATGGAAGAAAAGGCAACGTCATTGATTCCATATTATCTATTCTTAGTTAGGATTAGAGTTGGTAACTTCGTTCTTTTTCCCTGGTGATTTTCAATCTGAGTGTTTTTCTCCCTAAATCGATTTATTGAATCTCTAGTTCGTGACACACGGGGAACGTGAGGCCGAGCAGTTTCCGGAGGTGCGTGAGGGAGGGGGTCGGCACGGGGGACAACACGGGGGGGGGGGAGCCGCACGAGGTGGTCAAGCAGGAGGCAGGACGCGGATGGAGGTGGTGCGGGCGATGAGGTGGTCCAAGCCACGGTTCTTCACCCACTTCAACCGCACCTTCTGCATCGCAGCGGCTGTGGAGGCTGGTGGGATGGTTGGGGAGTGGAGTGGAGAAGTGGAGGGCGAGGATGGCGGCGTGCATGGGCTGTTCGAGGAAACACGCCAAGGTGGTTAGAGCCGCAGAGGTGTAAAGATGGGCTATGGAAGCATAGCAGAACGCGTTCAGCTACTTTCTCGGCCAGTCTGGTCTGATGTAATCGGTCTCTTTCTCGGGCCTGTATGAGTATGCTCACGTCCTACTCGGCTACTTCCACTCTTCCAGTGAATGGTTATTGTAGAAAAATCAGTACTCTGGTTTGCTCGGCACACGATAGCCTCGCCTGGGTTCGACATGATCAGTACCCGGCGCTTCTCACCTGGACAATGCCTACAACACACGTGTATACATTAAAGCAGTATGCATGTGGCCGCACCGAAGGATTGGTTGTTCCAAGGCCTCCGCTTAGATCTAGCATGTGGCCCGGACGTACACTCGCTCGCTACGGCCACCCGGGGATCAAACGATCGGGCATCAAACGATCGAGCTTTTTCACATGTTGTTTCATGTGCAGTGCGAGGCGGCTCACGCTGGCATGCTTTTTGATTGGAACATCACTCGAAGATGCCACCGTGACAAGGCACGTTATAGTGAATGCAATATGGTATCAATTTATCGGTTGTCCCATGAAACATGTGAAATCGCTCTTAATTAATTTTAATTTTATTGTAATGAATATAGGTTACCGCCTAATAGTATCATATTATGTGTATGCGCTTTATACGATAGAAGCATGGGAGACGACAACAGCCGAAGAGCAAAGATGATGTGCATGCATTCGGAGGAAGGAACAAGCATGCATATGTGTGTTAAATGCAAGAAACACTATGCATGCTTGTCACGCGTCATGCATTAATGCAATTTTCTAGCTTTGATTGGAACATCGCCTTTGCAATAGAGGGAAAACAAGCGGAAGATGTCACCGTGACAAGGCACGTTATAGCTGACTATGCAATATGGTACTGAATTTATCTTGTGAAAACAAGAGCACCGAATTCCGTTTTATAAATCAACCTAGAGTGGATGAAAAAAAGAAGCGTAAATGATGTACATCAAATGCAGTCAATTCACCGCAGACAAAAAATGCTTAAATGTTTAGGATTCAATTGTGCGGTCAGGGCTAGAATACAAAGCCTACCGAACCCAAAATCCAACATCTGGCCAGGCCGAATCAAACCCATTAGACTCTAAGTCGGTTCTCTATCTTGAAGCCCAACTATATAGTGGGATCGTCAAACCCAAATGTCCAAATCACTCTATAAAGCGTTCATCACGTGACCTCTTCCTCTGGGCCCACCATCCTGCACTTGGCGCCAGACCGATGGGGAAGAAAATCCTACAGGATCCAATGATTTTTTACACCTATGTTACATCACTTCATTTTCATAATATATAGTAGAATAAATCCTTCTGGAATTTATTTCTGACCGAGTAAAATGGCCATCTTACCCGAGAAGAAAGAACTAAAGCCCCACCTAGCGCAAGGAGTTTTTTCCCTTCTAATATAACGTTTGTTGGCGTGCGTAATAGCAAAACTAACCCCCCGCATATCAAAGGAAAAAATAGCACATTGTCTATGCCCTAGAGGATCAGATTTACCGAGGACGCAGGACATGGAGAATCCGGCCCTCAGAGGGCGCGAAAATGCCTCGTCCACCTCCAGAGGCACAGAAATACCACATCCGGCCCTAGAGGCGCGGATTCTCTCTTCCAGAAAAGTATTATTCGTAGAAATTTCTAAATATAGCAAATGATCTCCAAAAATTATGGAATTTTGTGTTAAGACTCCTGACACAATGTACTTACTTGTGTAAAAAAAATTCAAAATTTTATATATTTTGCATTTTTCTCAAAAATTCCTTTGAGGCTACTATTTGTAGGAATTTATAAATATAGCAAATAGCTCCAAAAATTATAATTTTTTGTGAAGGCATCTGACACGGTGTACCTGCTTGTGTAATTCTTCTAGAATTATATATATATATTAGTAAATGAAATAACAGTTTTGAGGAAAATTTGAAAAACATGCTCAAAATAATTTCCACATTTATTCCCAGTATAATTATCCCAAATTTATAATTTTTTCTGTTACAAATCGACTCTAATCCTCGGGTCGGATTTGCCTCGTCCTAACCCCTAGGGTCCCCAGGGGTGCGATAGGGCCCACCCTTTGTTTTTTTGTTTTTAATCTAAAATCTTTTTTTCGGAGTCCCGGGATTCTCGCTAAAATCTAAAAAACATTGTTTGATATGATTTTATCGCATGTGATAATATTCCCCTCCCCGCAATGAAAGTTTGATCTCATTAGCACGGGTGGGCCAGGCGACCGACGACATGAAAAATTTTGTCGAATAATTTTTTTGTACATATGATAATATTTACTTCTTCTTTATACTGAGAATAAATGTTGAAGCTCCAAAATAATGAGATCAAGTGCAGAAGAACCATCTCTCTTGCTTACACCCTCTATTTTTGGCTTAGACATAAACTCAAAAGTCACCTTTATGGCTGGTCAGACCGCCGCTCATGGCCGGTCTGACCGCCGGCCCTTTGGCCTGCCCCTAGATCGATATGACCGCCTGAGGTGGCCAGTCAAACCGCCTGCAAGGCCGGTCTGAACATCCGAATTTTACTGAAAACGCATGTTTCGAGAAACCCTCGCCATAATTGCCAATTGTATTATCATCCTAAGATCATAAGCATATATCTCCATGATTCCACAAAAACAATGTGATTTAGAAAAAATGTATCATCATCTTAAGATCATGAGTATATCCTAAAAATAATTTTTATATTTATTCTCAGTATAATTATCTAAAGTTTACAATTTTTTGATGTTACAAATCGAGTGATCAGATCAGACAAAAAAATGGTAGATAGTAAAATTAGTACTATGATTAGTACTACTCAGAGCACGAAGAAAAATAGTATTGATACCTGAACTCGACCAGGATGTATGGGAAATCATACTCCAACTTCACGTCAACATTCCGATACAATTCTTATATTCTTTATGGAGACAACGATGAGAATAGGGTAACAATGAAGGTAAAAAAGAAGAAGTAAATATTATCACATATATCAAAATTTTATTCCATATTTTTTTTCACATGGCCGCCCACCTGGCCCGCTCCTATTGATCAAATCAAACTTTTGTTGTCGGGAGAGGGTATTATTACATGTGAAAAAATCATATCAAACAATATTTTCCATATTTTAGCGAGAATCCAGGGACGCCGAAAGCAAGATTTTAGTTTAAAAAAACAAAGGGTGGGGGCTACTACACCCCTGGGGGCCCAAGGGTTAGGACGAGGCAAATCCGGCTCCTAGGGGTTAGACTCGATTTGTAACATCAAAAAATTATAAACTTGGGATAATTATACTGGGAATAAATGTAGAAAGTATTTTTGAGAATATTTTTAATTTTTTTTTTCTCAAATCGATTATTTCATTGGCATACAAACAATAGCCTTAAAGGAATTTTTGATAAAAATGAAGAAAATAGAAAATTATACAAGCAAGTACACTATGTTAAGAGCCTTCACACAAAAAATTCATAATTTTTGGAGCTCATTTGTGATATTTACAAATTCCTACAAATAGTAGCCTTAAAGGAATTTTTGAGAAAAATACATAACATATAAAGTACACTGTGTCAGTAGCCTTAAAAAATTCATAATTTTTGAAGCTCATTTGCTGTATTTAGAAATTCCTACATATAATACTTTTCTAGAAGAGAGAGAATTTGCACCCGAGGGCTGGAAAATACCTATTTCCACGCCCCTAGGGCCGAACATGGTATTTCCATGCCCTTGTGCAGGACAAGGCATTTATGTGCCTTTGGGGCCGAATTCGTCATGTGTCGTGTCCTCAGCAAATCCGGTTATTTTTATCTTTGATGTGTGCGGAGGGCTAGTTTTGCTATTTCGCACTACAACAACACTATTTTAGCAAAGAAAACTACTCCAAGCATGAGCTCCTGTCCCGTTGCACCGTACTAGTCACGTGACCTCCCCGCGCACCATCTTCTCCTATAAACCCCTCGCCGTCTTGCAACCCATTCCTCGCCCTCCTCTCCGACTGCCACCGTTGCCTCCCGCACCAACTTCGCTCAGCCCCGCCCCCTCGAAAAGCTAGGGTTTCCATTTCGAGCTGTGGCACCCCGTGTCATTACCCCAGAGTGTAATCACACCTAGGCATACAGATTACTATTCGTCTGATCGGTAGAACACCGCTCCAACGAATAATAAACATTACCAAAGTCAACGCATCATAACAATAAGATAGAAACCGTACTCTTATTTTACAGCAGTTAGCCATGTAAGGTTATAGTTCTTATTACAAGTAGTAATTTACAACTGCAAAATGGGACCACGTCCCCTCGCTTGTCTGCCATGCTCCACTGGTCGTCTACTCGTTCCACGTGCCAAATAGGGCACCCACCTTGCCCCGCTCTTCGTAGTAAGGACCCTCGTCTCCTGCGGTCGCATCGGCACCTGCGAGTCCTTCGTCCCACTCAGGATAGTTCCCGGACGGACTAGGATCTAACAAAGTAGAATAATAGAAATGTTGAGTACTAGTGTACTCAACTAGCATTAATAGCAAAAATGCACTTGATGACTCATTTCTGTTCGTTATCATATTTTCTAGATCATCTCTTTTTCTGAAAATAAATAACTCGTTAAAAACTTTAAGTGACATATTTTAATACTGAAAATACTACTTGTCACTCGGAGAGAAGATAGACCCCAGTGGTTCTCGTAGACTCGAATCCAGGAGATTGACATGAATTCATGATTTTATTTAGCACTGTACAGGCTTGTACCACTTTACTCATAGTTACTCTGAGCTCTCTTTGAATTGGGTCCCCTCATTTCCTTTAATGCAGGTTCGAGTTCAAAATACAAAACGTTTTTCAGGTTATGTGATTAATTTCTCCATCCATTATTTTTCGTTAGGGTCCAGAGGTGCTCACTCAGCCGTCCACCAAGTTCCAATAATGTTGGTTGGACCGGACTCCCCGCACCCAACACTCTACCTAGCGCTTCAGCGCCTTTGATCACCCACTTCTTGGATTCCTCCATCACACTCACACATAGCACTTACCCTATATGGAGAGTATAATTACGTAATAATGTAGCATTTTTTGCTCGTCGAAACGAAAAAATGGTTGGCACTTAAATACAACCTCATATCCGAGTAAGAGTTTTGTTTGTCCTTATATACTATCCACATGTAAAGGGATCCCGCCTCTTGCCTCTTCTCTTTTCTCTTCTCTTTCCCTGCCAAGGGCCCCCTTTACCAACCTAATAATTATCATTTCTCATCTCTTTCATCATCTCATTTCTCATCTTTTTCATCTTTATATCATTTATCCGATTTGATTTTGAGACATAGTTTTTGATACATGAACATATATGATACAACAATATACAGTTTACATTTAATATAACTAAATTGATGTTCAAGAGGTAAGATTGCCTTCGTAGTCGTAGAAAAGATCGGCGTCGAAGAAATCCAGATTAGCTACTCTGGTCTGCGTGTGTTCATTTTATGTAATTATGCAGCAGCGCGAATAATAAATAAATAAATACTTAGTGGCTTTTGGGTTATATTATGCGTACATAAGTTAATGGATTTTATTTTATTTTTGGATTTTAATGTAATAATATTTTTGGCCCCCGTTAGGTTAGCACTCCACAACTGCGGTTGTTCTATGGTCTACTAGCTCTAGGATCAAGGTTGCCGAAATCCGCATTTTATCATACAAAAATAACATACTACCCGGACTCGCATGCAATTATATTTAGTAGATTTTTCTAATGCAAATATACCTAATTGGTTTTTATTTATGTACCCGTACTCGCATTCAGTTATTTTTTCTAAATAGACTTGGGGTTGTTTATTTAATTAATCTATCATGATTAAATTATTTAAACAAAACAGATCATTTGTTTAAATTAATTGGTTCTATTAGCGATTAATTTCGTTTAATAGTCTTGGATTAATTTTAAGCATTTTCCACTTTTATTTTCTACCGATCTAACTAATGTTATTAATCTGTATGGGGTTTATAAATCTATTTTTCTAGTGATTTGTCCGAAACTTGCAGGTATGCTACAAATGGTTCCTCTCTTTTTATATGTATTTTTATAATTTTTATTTTCTTTTCTTATTTCTCTCCCTACCCTATCCCTTCACTTGGCCGAACCCTTCCTGGCTTCTTCCCCATTCTTGCTTTTCCCATTCTTCTTCTTTTCATTGTTATGCTCTTTAGAGCATTTTTCTCTTGCGCCAAATGGATCCATGGTGTCGCTCAGCCGGCCTCCCCTCTTGGCGCCGCCTCCATCAGTGCCGCCGCCGCCTCCCAGTGCGCTCGGCCGCCCGACTCAACTCCGGCTGGCTCGGCCCGCTTCCTTCACCGCCTGCTCGGCCTTGCTTTCCCCCTGGACTCAAACCCCATTCTTTGTTCCTCTTCTATTGTTTTGATTTTATGGTTCGAGTTGGTTTTAATCTCTAATGTGAGTTTTTAATGGTGTTCATGTATGCATGAAGGTTACTGGATGTGGATTGGGACATGGTGAATGTGCTAAATGTGGGTTTTTACCGCCATGGTTGTCGCGCACTGAGGTATACTCCCCCTCTTCTACTCCATCCCTTTCCCTCCCTGGCTCTGTGATGGAAATGGATGAATGATGTTAGCTATTGGTGGCTTTTGTTAATGCTCTGTGATGGATACCGAGGGCTTATTGTTGCATGTGCACTCTCTGGTATTTTTTTGTTCATACTAAGTGGGTTCATTTTTGGGACAAAAATGATAGTGGGTGACATGGGAGCTACCTTGGATGATCTTGGTCGGTTTTGGGGAATGGATTGACACTGGGGTGATGATGATGGTTCTTTCTTTGGTGCTTCTGGTCCCTTTTGTCGCCCAGGTTTGGTCTTAGTTGTCATCAACGGTTCTAGGTGTCACTTGTCATCCTGGCTCCTCTGGTCTTCCTCTTCGCCTTTGCTCCTCTCCTTTCTTTATTACTCTTCTGTGGGTGTTGGTGCTTGGCTTTGTGAGGGATGGTGATGGTGATGCTAAGGCTGGTGTTGGTTGTGTTGGCTTTGCACTTGGTTGTGTTGCCTTGTGAAGGCAGTGGGAGACAGTGGTGCTTAGTTGTTGCCTTTAACTATGAATAGCAGAATGAGGTTTTGGCTTGGTTGGCTTGTGAGCTTTTGACTACTCTGTGAGATAGAAAGGGCTTTCCATTGGCCATGTTCATACCATTTTTTCCTTGCCTTATCCCATTTGCTCTCACATGATACTATTTGGCTATTGTCCAATGGTTAAAAGAGCACTATTCGATGGATTTTCCGCGATTCAGGTAAGTCGTTATTACGTGGGTGTCCGATTCTAATAAACAATGGGTGATGAAACCTACAGAAGTGAGACGGTGCCGACTAACCTAGGTTGGTCTGGGAACCACGGTGATCTTTCAGAAATTTGACGGTAATCCATTTTACTCCAACTCTACTCTATTGCTTTTGGTCTGCTATTTGTCTCTTTGTTTTTGGCGGACGATGAATGTGGGTCGAGAAAGGGTTCGGCGGGCTGGCGATAGATGGACGAAGATTCAAGGGAGGCCTTGACTGTATGCATGCAAGAATTTATATTGTAATTTAATTAAATGTTGTAATTTACTTGTTGATATGTTGTAAATTATTCTTGTAATTAATATCGAGTTTGTAATATTTTACTTATACTTGTAACGAATTCTTGTATATTGATCCGTCACAATGTAATTAGTGAAATCAATATCTGAGGTTGTATTAATGCTTATCTTTGCTTGCAAAGGATTTTTGTAAATAGCTCTGAATTTATGTAGATAATTTACTTTTGTCGTCATAATTCATATTGTTATATGTGTTGATTAATTCTTGAGGACATAACTATTATAAAATCATTTGGCGGTGTGATTGATACAATGCTGAGCTTATATTTTGATTTTACTTAATTGAATTTTTATTTAATGCTAATCAGATGTTCGTACACGCTCGTCTCTGGCCATCATAACGTGCTTCTGAGCGCTGGTTTCGTGGTGGTCGAGCGGGGCTTCCACCCGCGGGGGATCCCCAAGTCAGTGGCGCGAGGGGGAGGCGGCGTCGCCGTGAGCAACGTCAAGCACTGGCTCGCGAAGATGGACAAGGCGATGGACTACGACGACGACGAACTCCGTTACCGCCGCTTCAAGTCGCCCTTCGGCCGCCGCCCGCTCGTTGGTCGCCGCTGCCACTACAGGTACATCGTGCTGCTCTACTCTGCCTGCTCGGCTTTTTTGCTCTTGTTGGTTGTTGGTTGTTGGTAGTTGGTACGCGCGTGACGGTTAATTTGGGGGGCTTAATTTGGATGGATGTGATCGGTGGCGTTTGCGATTTCTCCGTGCAGGCCGAACTCTGCGAAGCGCACCCTCCGCCTCGTCGGGAGCAGCAGCCCGGAGTATCTGCTGCGATGGTGGGGCGCGACTTGATTTGTTCCTTTCGATTTTTGTTGGTGGCCGTGCGATTGTAGCCCTGTTGTTGACGTGATCTGTTCTTCCGGTGTTACTGCGGTGAGGGTGAGGCTGCGTTTGGTGATTGGGAAGACATCTATGGATGGGAGGACGAGGAGTAGGAGGGCCACGAGGTTGTAATCCTGCTCTTTCTATCCTCGAATATAGCAGTATGTTTGATTTGTTTCGGTTGTGGAGTAGCACTTTTGAACATTACTTGGATTCCATTTTAGAATGTCACTGCAGTCTCAGTCATCAGAGCAGCACGCAAACTCTATTCAGTTTTGCTTTTGCATATCTGTACTAGTTCGAATTGCAGATGACAACGTAGAGAAATTAAATAAGAAGGTGCGTGGAAGTGAAATAACAGTGGGTTTATTGTGCAACATATAATGGCTATTTGGGCCTTATATCCTACGTTAGTGAAGAGCTTTGAAATAGTTGACATTCATGTGTCAGAGTTGACCACAATTTGAAGCTTTAATACTAAATTACTTGACAACATTTTTATGGGAATCACTTGACTTGTGACTAGTAGCATGTGAAATAGAGGATCTTAGTAGGTCTATTGGACCTCATGTCCTTATTGCCTCAGATCAGATCATTCTGCATGTCTCTATAGCCCCAATCCAGATCAATTAGCTTGTCCTGTTATTTGCGTTGTGATTCTGCCACAACAACATGAACTTGTTGATGTCCTCATTTTCATTGTTCGTTCCTAGAACAATTAACAGGCCAGAGGCAGAATTAGAAACATATCTTTTACTTGGGTATGTGCGAAAGATGCGCTACTTGCCTACGTGTAGTTTACTGGTTCTCTCTTCTTAATATTGGCCTGCTTCCATTTATTATTGTTTGTGTTACTACATGTATGATCGTGTTAGTCATAGGAATGGAGGATCTGATCCATCATTAACACGAGGAAGTGGCATTTTGATGATTTGTGACTGATTTCACACGTCCGTTTATTCTACCACTACCCAACCAATCGGTAAGCTTACATAGTTACATGCTTGGCATGAACAATGATGAATGTTAGCTCTGTTCAAGCATATGTTTGTAGTTTATATACGCCTAGAGCAACTATGTGTTGGCTCTGAAACAATAAGTTTGAATTGCTTGCACATCATTAGCCAGTAACATCGATTATTTACCCTAATCACGAATATGAGAAGATTCTAGAATAGGAGTTGCTTCAATACATGCTTCAAATTAGGTTGTTCAATTGTCATTGCTTGTGTTTCAAATTTATGATCCTTCAAGGGTGTAACATACATCTTTTGTTGCCTCGCAGCGCACCAACGGATTGAGGAAGATAGTAGTACAGTTCGAGGATGGTCGTCTTTCTCTTACGACGTTGGACTTGCACATATCTGAATAGCACGTTTTATGTTTCATAAATTTTTTAGCAGAGAGCGTTGGTCTGTAATAACTTTTGCACTCTCCATGCTCTCTTTTTCATAAACGCTCTCTCAATGTCGGATTTTCTCGAATACTTTCAGTGAGAAAAGACCTTTTGAAATGGAGTTCTAATGCGCTCTAGGATTATCTTTTCCAGTGGTGAATCTAGGATGAAAATAGATGAGAAACTCTACTTTTGAGGCTATATCACAACATAAACATATCAAAGCTATATCTAGTGGTCTTTTGCCATTGAAATGTCAAATTCATACATAAATAGAAATAGAACAAGTTCAATCGGTACGATACAATAAATTTAGTACCTTGCTAATGGATAATATGCCCTTAAATGTTAATAAATATGTGAGTACCGATCTGTAGATAAGAAATATCAAATTTAATGATACAATATTAAATTATGAATATTCATAAACATTAAAAATAAAGTGAAAACATACCACTAAGACACTAAATCTAATTATAACGAAATTTTACTCTATGAGTTTTCATGTGTTGAAAGAGTTGAATGATTTTTTTTATCAAAGCTTCTGAATATCTCTCACTCAGTGTAGCACACCATCAAGTCATTGAGTCATTCATTTGATACTTTGTTATGCAAATCTGTTTTTAATAATCTTCATTATTGAGAACATTCTTTCAACTGATGTTATTACCACTGGAAGGATCAATGTGAGCTCGATAAGATGATAGATCGATGTGAAAGTTATATTATTTCGATTTCAACCATCTTTTGAGCAACCTTTGCATGATCACGGCAAGCAACCGGTGCTCAGCCGCTCACGCCTGAGTGGGTATACTAGGGGTACTGTGGTGGAAGGAGCACCTATGGTGAATTCACCTCTGATCTTGTCATACTACGATTGTTTGATTCGATAGGCTTGGGGCATGACGTCTGTGATACATCAATTGTGTGATCGTGGGTTTTAGCTGCACATTCAGTTGGCCAAGATGTTCATGTTTCCATATGTGAAGTTTCTGATTCAGAGCTCCGTGGGTTTCAACATGTGCGTTTTCCATATGCGCAGCGCACATTCAGTTACGTTTGTCAGCGACTATTCTAGCTTCATGCAAGGTAAATGCATTCTGTCAGCTTGCCAAACTGCCACCGCCAGAGGCAGAACAAAAAATTGCAACTGCAGGTATGGAACCGAAAACTCCACGTAGCAATGGGTACCCAGCAAGGAAATGAAATAAAAGGAAAGAACGAAAGAAATGAAAAATAGAGAACTGAGTTGCTTGCTCGAGCTCTGTAATCATCTGAATTGTATAAAAATGCTACTATTAAGGCAATTAAAAGGAAATAATACAAACGCATTGTAAGTAAGCAAACAGTAGTAACTGTGCATCACAGTTTACACCAGATAAAAGAAACGACGAATCTTAAGACGAGCAGCAGGATGTCTTCTGGTCGACGGGTTGCCCACGGAGCTGCACGGTCGGCGGCCTGGCATTAGCGGCGGCCGGTTGGCTAGCCATCCTGAGACCATACACGGGAAGCAGGTTCTCTGTTAAGTAAGATCTAACAAGGTCGAGATATGCGCATTGCTTCTTGACAATAACATTACGACATACCTGTTCTTGATGGATGCAGCCATGGCCATGAAGGCTTGCTCCACATTAGTGGCGTTTTTGGCACTTGTCTCCATGAATGGGATGCCCATCTCATCAGCAAGTGCCTGAAGAAGATCATATGCGAAAGATTGACATGTAAGACAAGTGCAAATGAAGGCCAACCTATGTAAGACAGGCATGGACAAGACAGTTTAATTTGATCAATTGTTGATTGGCATATAGCCCTAACAAAACCTTATGTCCTTATCAAAGAATTCTAGTGTCGGGACTTCTCTCATAATTGGCAATCATTATGATATATTACATCCCTCCCAACCACCAACTTGTCAGTTTATCCTAAAACTCACCTTGCCTGCCTCATACGACACAACTTTGTTCGCAGTCAAGTCACATTTGTTCCCAACAAGGAGCTTGTTCACATTGTCGCTTGCGTAGCGGTCAATTTCATTCAACCATTGCTTTACGTTGTTGAAGCTTTCTTGGTCTGTCACGTCATACACAATCTGCAAATCCACAAATATATGCAAATTAAGTTCTACAAATAAGACCAGCAAGGGAAGTTGAAGAATTCTGATTAGCTCCAGTGGTGTCAACTTACAATAATGCCATGAGCTCCTCGGTAGTAGCTGCTAGTAATAGTCCTGAAACGTTCTTGTCCAGCAGTATCCCACTAAGACAATGATAAAACAAGAGTAATTACAAAAAATGCCAAATAATCATGAGGTGACTAAAACAGCTCCATAGATAGCTCATAGTGATTTACTAGGGTCTAGAGCATTTCAATAGCTACTTGAATAATACAAGCAATCAATTATTAATCACCAAATACCAGTTGTACAAGTTGACAGGTACATTTGCTATTCAATGGTAGGCATGACTTCCCAATCTAAAACTATGCAAACATGAGACGTTTACTGTAATATTCTAGATTTATTTGAAACTGACCAGTGAAAAAAGGGCATCTTAATTTTTTGGAAGTTGGTGAATTAGTAGAAGTTAAGTCAAATACATGGCCGTTAGTGGTGGAATGTTGAAAAGAAAAATAACACTGCACTTACAATCTGAAGCTTGATGGTCTTCCCATCCTGCTCAACTGTGCGTATTTTCTGCATAAGCAATGAAATTAGTACGGTGCATAGCATGCCATGAACTTTACATTTATAGTAAAAAAAAACTCACGAAATCGACTCCGATTGTGCTGATATAGCTGTCCAAGTACGAGTCATCCTGCGAAAATAAAGACCATATGTCAGAAACACCATAATAGACTTATAAAGGAAAACAGTGCAACAACCTGCGAGCACGATGCCTTGGTGTGCATAAATTATGGTGTTGAGAACTTGAGATTACAAGACATGCAAATGACTTCATGTATGATTATTATACATGTCTCGAGTATTTTCAGCTACAGTCTGTGCTGAAGTGGCGCACAACATGCTCTTACCAAATCACACATTTATAAGTATCATATATAACAACGTTCATAAGTTCATGCCATAACATGCAAAAGTATCACCTCACAACTAGGTGAAGGATATAAAATCCATACCGCAAATCTCAGAAGTAAGCATGACTTCCCAACACCAGAATCACCGATGAGCAAAAGTTTGAAGAGGTAGTCGCTGAAAATTGGCAGTGCACAGATTAATGTTATATTAGCACAATAGTAACAAAGTACTGGATTGATTTAGTGGCAACATAAAAGTGCTTGTACAATCCAAGTTAAAATCAGTACCATGTAATGCTAAAATAAACTAACAAAAAGGAGTGGTGCTCTGTAAGTGGCAAAAGACCAAAATTTGCATTGTGATTCTAACTCCATACAAATTACAAAATACCACGATTCATAAATAAATTCCTATTAGAACGATGTACTGTTTGTGTCAATACTAGTTCCAATTACCTCTAGCATGGATTTCTTTGCCTACACAAGGGTTAAATCTACAAGTTAACATACATCAATTAAACAACTATGCAGAACTGCGTGATTAAGCATCGAGCATACTCGATGCGGCAAATGCACAATGTATCACCCTTGTTAGCACAATGTCAATCAGATAACTTAAAACACAAAATGTAATACCTAGTTCACAGATGCACAGACAGCACACATTACATGTAACACCCTCCCGTAGAGACACTCAACGATGACTTCACCATATCATATAATCGAGATACAATTCATGTATCTACACAATATTGAAACTATCTACCTATTCTTCTACAACTTTTCAATATGCGGCCACAATGAAGAACAGTCAACTAGTATAGGCATAAAAAGGTAGATCTGCGCACACGAACCAATCATATTTCGTAATGGTCGGTATGCAACTTTCATCACCATACAACCACAATTCGCATCGCAATCGCAGATTCGAACAGAACAACCACCACATGCGCTCATCAGATCCAGATCCAAAAAAAAAACTGGGGAAAGCCAAACTACGCGAACCCGATACGACCATGACAACATCTCAATAAGTCTCAAGTGGATCGAAACAACAGCGCGCATGCACCAAACAATTCCAACGAACATACAGAAAACCGCAAAAGACCACAAGTAAAATTACAGCACGCGGATCAGATGGGGAAGGGCGGGATCGGAGGCCTTACTACTCGGGATTCATATTGAATCGAATCGGGTCGAATCGCCTGCCCGCTTCGCGCCTTCTTCTCCCGCGGGTGGTTTGGACAAAGGAATCGGAGGGGATCGATCGATCGGGGCAGGAGGCGACGGGATTAGAAACGGGGAAATTTGGAGGTGGCGAAATGATCAATAATATAGGGGGGGTGTTCCGCGTGGGACCAAATTACGGAACTGGCCTTGCACAAGTGCAGTGTGGTAATCGGCCTCGTGTAGCGTACTCGTGCTTGCTTAGGTGTCAGTCTGTCAGAGACTCGGACCGGTGGGTATTTCATTTGGCCTTCCGTACAAGTCGGGAAATTTTTCTAAATAAAAAAAGCAAGTTATTGATACTAAAATATTAGAAACAAAAAAAAAAGTTAATGGAGACGTGCTTATTACCTAAAATCTTATTTTGTGGGTATCAATTAAAGTAGTAATTAAAATATTAGATACAAGTTTAAGAAATAATCTATTGAAAGATTTATTTATTTTTATTAGATTGAGTACTTTCTCTCCTCTTAATAACAAGTTAAAAAATAAACTATTGTATATGCTCTTAGAACATCTATAATAGTCTGTATCATTTGTTACTGAAGGATGGATACACCACCATTTAGATGATGTGGATGAGAGATGTTAAGGAGAGAATGTGGACTTGCTACTTGATGAAGAAACAAGCAAATTGTTGATGTTAAGACACAAGAAACAACAAAATACTTGTTTGAGACTTGTTTTTTTTTTACTAAAAACTCATTTTGTAGGCTATACACATTTGTAGCAATTAAAATCTTAAATACAAGTTCAAAAAATGATCAATTAGAAGGCTTATTTATTTTTATTAGATTGAATACTTTCTCCTTCTGGTAACATGCTAATAAATAAATTATTATAGGTACTCTTACATCGTGGTACCATCCCGTTAAAGTAGATGGTTAAGGGCATCTACAGTGTGCCTTGCATATGCAAGCGCTAATGACTAATATCACCAACATACCACGTGTACACTAAATCTACTTTTCATTTTAGTGTTTAGCATATTTTCTCTCTGACTCACTACAAAATAAAATATGACATCATTTTCTTCCACCCAACACACATTCTCTCTTCATCCCTGTCACTGAAACATGGGCCCATTATTATTATTATTATTATTGGCTTGGAACCGGAGCAAACCTTGGTCCTGATACTAGCAAGAGTCCCTTGGTAGCATCTACCTTCAGTGTTGCTTTTGGCTTGGTACCGGTTCAGCATGCAGACAGCGGACGCCTAAAGGCGTGGAACACGAATCACTTTTGGTGGGTGGCAGAGATGTAAAAACACGACTCCATTTGTCAATATTCAAACAATGATATTCCCTGTTATGCGTAGGCGAGTGCGTTTTGGTGGGAAAATGTGTGCCCACGATGTGTATAGTTGCGAATTTATTTTCAACTTATGCAATTCTACAAATCTTTTGCGGTAAAATTGGACATATATCACTCCAAAATAAGGTGTTTCGGGATATGGCACTCAGAATCCTGAAATTGGATATATATATGCCACTCTAAAACTTGTTTGCTTTGATATATATCACTGTAGGACACTTTTGCCCTTGGGCTCTTCTTCCTCCTTCCGTCTGTCACCCTGTTTCATCCTTGGGCTCTTCTTCTTCCTTGCAACAAGGTTGTGGAGGTGGCGACACGCGGCGATGGCGTTCTGCTTCCGCTCCTCACCTTCCTCATCCTCCCGCTCCTCGACTCCAGGAGGCACGGTCACCATCGAGCTCGCCTCATCCTCCCCACCTGCTCGACCTTCATCGACGCGGCCTGGCCTCCACCTCGTCGTCCTTCGTCGATGAGGTGGCGACAGAGGAGGGGCGATGGGCCGTGGCGGATGCCGCTGCCAGCAGCGGAGCATGGGTGGTAGACGCGGGCGACAGAGGAGGAGAGGCTAGTGGCGGACACCGACACCGACGGCAAAGAAGGAGGAGTGGGCTGGCGGCGGCAGGGAAGTAGGAGGGTGTCGACGGTGACGCCTCGGGCTGAGGACAGTGGTGGGTAAAGAAGAAGAGGAGTGGGCTGGCGGCGGTGGGGAAGTAGAAGGGTGTCGACAATGACATCTCGGGCTAAGGGCGGTGGTGGGGAAAGAAGAAGAGGGGAGAAAGAAGAAGAGACCAAGGGCAAAAGTATCCTACAGTGGCATATATCTAAGTAAACAAGTTTTAGAGTGATATATATCCAATTTTAGGATTTTGTGTGGCATATCTCGAAACGACGCGTTTTGGAGTGGCATATATCTAATTTTGCCATCTTTTACGGTGCTTTGACGAGAATTTATCACAATTGGTACTAAGCCAAATCATTCATATTACACCATATATGAATTGCAAGGATCGATTAATAAGGCTACTTTGAGATTAAAGTATTCTTGAGTTCCTCTTCTTTCGTACCATCCAATGCACCGGAGTAGTACTAGTGAGTCAAAGCATTTTTTAAGGGAAAAAAAATCTATATTTCGACATTCAAGTCTGCCTTGGTTCGTTTGTGAATTGTGGGGATCGATTAATAAGGTTATTTTGAGATTAAAATATTCTCTGAGTTCGTCTCCTTTCGTATCATCCAATGCACCGGAATAGTACTAGTGAGTCAAAGCGTTTTTAAGGGGGAAAACTAGATATTTCAACTTTCAACTTTGGTTTTGGCTCGTTTGTCAGCCTTAAATTCTAAAATCGTTTGAAACCCAACCCTCGTTTTCAGGTCATATGACACACTTGACTGAATCTAAGGTAGTTTTGACTGACACGACGATGTCAAATTTCACTGACACATCACTAGCCAAATCACCTATCTCTCCTACGCTTCCTCCTCTTTCTCTGTCTTCCAATCTCTTCTCTCTCTCCGTCCAGGAAGGCAAGCGTGTGGCAGAGTCCAATTAGGTCTAATCATACACGGTTGTATTAGACTAAATGGTCAGGCGCGTTATGCTTTGCCCGTCCATTCAATACATGATGTCTGACAATTATTCGTATGTTGTCTGTTGTGGTACAATGTAATATAATATGTTGAATATGATCAAACTTTTTTGTGTTAGGTCCACAAAAATAGCTATGTGTTGAAAGACATGAATGGGATTAAAGCAAGATTTTATCGACACGTTATGTACTGGCAGTCTAGCATGTTTTTTTGGCATCGGCTGGGCATGGATGCATGAAATTGCATTTGCACTTAGCAATTTGTGTAAAGTAGCACAATATCGACAGTGTAGTGTAGTACTTACCGATACATACCAATTTGGGTAGAGTAGCAGAAGATCTGGTTAGAGAAGCCTGAAATTGCATTTAACTCCGTAATCTATATAGTGCTGGATGAGGCGATATGGACTCTTATTGGTAGGTTGTTGCTGTAGTTTTTGTGTAGCGTAGCTAAGAAGTAGTTATGTGCTGCTATGTGTCCTCAATATGATGAAACAAGAATATTAATGAGATAAGTTGCATTATAGGAAATATATAGGTATCGACATATGTTTGTAGATACCACTACATTGAGAGTAGCAATGTGATAATACCGCCACAATATATTTTTGTGACATTTTGTGTGAATCGGAGTTAGATGAAAGTTCTGTACATTCGTATGCAGAGTGTTTAGCACAAACTATGCTTGCTAGCCTTGTCTGGTCCTGATCAATCGCAAAATTCATTAATATAAATATATAAAGGATAAACACCAAAAGCAATATATGCAACTAGACATCATGACATACATGTTCAATATCTGTAGATGGAGTTGGAATGGGCTGCAAATTTGGAGGATAGCTAACCATTGTTATGTGATAAACACGAAGAAACTTTGGTAAATATATGTACAGGTATGACATGCGAGGCAAGAATATTTGTACATCATTAGGAGGAGAGTACTTGTGTGTTGCTGCAACCGCATGCACCGCTGACACGTCAGCATGAACAGTGGTGTTCCAACCCAGTCATGGACGCTAGCATAACGCCTCTGACCACCTGCTTTGTTGAGATGGTGATGAAGGTCATCAACACCAAGAGGACGTTCCTCTTGACGAGGAGGAGTGGCTGCTGAGAAGAGCCGTCTTCTCTCGTGATTCCCTGGTCAAAACCTACGAGCGGGTCTTGGTACGGTCTGGTCCTTCGTCCGACCATGTTGTCCTCTACTGAGGGAGGAGTGCTGGGACGAAGCTATCGTGTGACTTTGCGATCCCCGTTGCGCCCAGTACATTTCTGTACGGTGTATGGTTTGCTGGAAGATCTTTGACACCCGTCCTGCAAGTTGCACATAACCTGGAGTCTCTGCTAAAGCAGGGTCTGGGTTACCCAGAATGTCACAAACTCGTTGTAGGTTTTGAAGTGTTACCAAAGGTCTTAGAGGATTCTGACTAGCATTGGGTGTTAGATGAGTCGAATGTCCTTCCGACCTCCCGTCTTGCCTTGTCCGACTTATCACACGCTGTGAGGTAGGAACATGTTAATTAACTGATGGACGTCCATCAGTTCGATTGTATTGGCAGGTGGTGTTTGAGCGCCTGTACCATCTTCATCAGTATGTGATGGCGGGTTACGACGCGGAGGATTGGGCACGGGAACTTGATTGGTATCTCCGATTGCATTAACTTCGTGCCTCCAAAAGCGATCTTCCGACGAGCTCCCGTCGTAGCTAAGGGAGAGCCTTCCAGAGCTTCGGCCAGGTGCCTCCACGACGGAGAGCAGTCAGAGATTACGACCTCTGGTGGGCTTTGTGGTGGATTCCACCTGATCTGGTGGATTGCCGATTGTATGCTGAGCTTTATCATTCCCGCTTAGCCTTCGACCAGTGGCAATAGTAATTTCATTAACACTCTCACCAAGTGTCGGTTGGCTCCCAGAATACGTATGAGCCTTTAGCGAATACCAGTCACTCATGATAACATTGAGAGTATGTTGACTCTCTGATGCTGGGCTACCGTTGCCGTTCTTGCTAGTCGGATTGACCGGGCTTACAGAGGCATTCGGGTGTTCTGAACTGGTCGGAGCGATAGGTTCCTCGGGAATCGCCACGAATGGCGGTGGTGAATCTTCATCCATCCAGTCGATCTCGCTGATCTTAGTGAGTGGTGAGCTAGCGTAGGAGGATGATGAGGATATCATGTTTTCTTCCATGGCGCATATGCATGCGTCCATGTCGAGGTCGGAGTAGTTCGCCAAGTCCAACCAGTTTTCCTCATCCCAAGTCCCTGCCATGTTCGCATGAGCGATGACAGAGTGAAAGGAGTGAATGAAGAATGCTTGAGCAAAGTGGTCTTCAAGAACCCAACGCCTTCTTCCCCACGGACGGTGTCAGCTATCGACGATCGAGTCACCGATCTTATGAAATAAAATAAAGAAAAATGACAAAGAGTTCTTGGAAGAGAATGTGATTGTTCTTTATTGCTATGAACTGAATTCTTTGCAGGGGGTGCCTTCGACAAGGCAGTGGACTAATCCTAATTATACTAAGCGTAATGCTTGATTATTATTGAATCAGAGTTGAAACACGAATCTAATGGTGATTGTGATGCTTCAATCCGATGCTTTTATTCCTCTGTACTTCGTCTTTAAATAACCAACGAAGAGGTGACAGTTACTCTTAGAGAAGACGTCTGTTAAAAGTGGTATGTCTGGTCGGAGGGATAGTTGCTGTTAGTGAAACAACAACTGGTCGTCGGTTAGCGTCCGTAAGACACTCAATCGTATGGTAGTTGTTGTAAGTGTCTTAGGACCATGAATCGTTGCTTGGTATAGAGCAAATATAACATGTGTTCCATTCGTCACCCGGTAAGAATGTACTTGGAGTTAGATCCAGATAACAGTTCAAGGCTTCTACGATCAGTCATCTGGTTGTGGACCGGATACAGGGCCTCATCTGACAAGGGTACTTCTTGTCAGCGGAACTCGTCTAGTGGCTAGGACTGGGTCTTCAGGTGACGCCCCGCGCATACTGCGCATGCATCCGCATAGCTAGGATCGGCCACCGGCCTTCTGTTAGGATCGGCCAACGGCCTCCTGTTGTAACATGTATATATACACCATTCAGAGATCAATACAAATGCGGTTGATCCATTCTTATCTCTCCCTTCTACATGGTATCAGCGTCCACGGTTCTTCTCGAGAATCTCTTCGCCACTGCTTCCGCAACAATGGCGCCCTCCTCCACCCACTCCACGTCCTCCTCCCTAGCAGACGTTCCCGTCGATCCCGCCCCTGCCGCCGTTCTCCAGGCGGTCACCATCCGCTCCCACGTCCCGGTCACCCTCGACCTCGACGAGGGCAACTACGGGCAGTGGAGATGCTTCTTCGACTCGGCCCTCGGCAAGTTCGGCCTCGAGGGCCACGTTCGTTCGCCAACCCCGTCCGAGGAGCACGACGGCGAGTGGCGCATGGTTGACTCGTGCGTTGTCAACTGGATCCTCACCACTGTCTCCAAAGGTGTCTTCAACATCGTCCGCCAGCAGCGCAACACCGCCTTCTCTCTGTGGCACGCCGTCGAGGGCCTCTTCCTCGACAACGAGATGCAGCGCGCGGTGTACCTCGAAGCTGAACTGCGCTCCACGCAGCAAGGCGACCTGTCGATCAATGATTACTGCACCAAGCTGAAAAGGCTCGCCGATCAGCTCCGTGACATTGGCCAACCTGTCTCCGCGCCAAGTCAGGTGCTGAACCTCCTTCGCGGCCTCAACCCCCGCTACCGCTACGTCAAGCCGGTCATCACCTCCAAATTTCCCCCGCACACCTTCATGAGCGCACGCTCCTTCCTCATCTTGGAGGAACTCAGTGCCCAGCACGACGCCAATGTCGAAGCCGGGCAAGCCCTCGCCGCCACTCATGGTGACCGGTCTGACGGCTCCTCAGCCTCCAACACGCCACGCACCAACAACCGCTTCAACAACGGCGGCGGCAACAACAGATCCAATCGGAGGCGCGGTCGTGGAAACGGCGGCGCACCCTCCCGCTCCACCAACCAGGGCGCGCCGTGGGCAGCAGGCTACAACCCGTGGCAAGGCATGGTGCAAGCCTGGCCTATGCCTTTCCGCGCGCCTGGGGCAGGCGTTCTGGGACCGCGTCCTCCGTTCCAGCCACAACAGGCGATGCCGGCGGCGCACGCTCCCACCGCACCTCCTCCCGGCGGGCACAACAACGTCTTCGACACTGGGGCTCTCTACGCCGCTCTGCAGTCCGCCGGTGCCCCACCTCCTCCACCGAGCGCGTCCGAATGGTACCTCGACACTGGTGCCACGTCTCACATGTCGTCTTCCCCTGGTAACTTTCCACCTTCCTCTCTTCAACACTCTTCTTCTGTCATCACAGTGGGAACGGTGCTCGCATGCCAGTTACGCATCAAGCACGAACTCTCATTCCCACTGCTACTTCCTCTCTTCAATTGAATAATGTTCTTGTTTCGCCTTCTCTGATCAAGAATTTGATCTCCGTTCGTCGCCTTACTCGTGACAATGTTGTTTCCATTGAGTTTGACCCTATTGGCTTTTCCATCAAGGATCTTCATACCAGGGCGGAGATGCTCCGATGTGAGAGCAACGGCGATCTCTACCCACTTCGACTACCACCACAACTGGCCCTTGCTACAAGTTCAGAGGTCTCCCTTTGGCATCAGCGGCTTGGGCATCCCGGTTCTCCTGTCCAAACTCAAGTCCTTCAACATTTTCATTTTCAGTGTCATAAGACTGATCGGCATGCTTGTGCATCCTGTCGCTTAGGCAAGCATGTGCGACAGCCCTTCGGCAACTCTATCAGCCAAACTTTTTTCCCTTTTCAGTTAGTACATTCTGACGTTTGGACATCTCATGTCATCAGTTATTCAGGCTATCAGTACTATGTTGTTTTTCTTGATGATTACACACATTATCTTTGGACGTTTCCACTGCGTCAAAAGTCTGACGTTCTTCCCACCATTCGTGCGTTCATGGCTTATGTACACACACAATTCAGTCTACCCATTCTAGCCTTCCAAACTGATAATGGCCGAGAGTTTGATAACACCGCCCTGCGTCTTCTCTTCTCCGCCCACGGTGTTCAGCTCCGACTCTCCCGCCTTACATCGCGCAAAGAAACGGCAAGGCCGAGCGCGTCCTTCGAACACTTAACGATCGCCGCGCTATCGATCCACGATGCAAAGACGGCTGAGTTACGGCGAGGCGCTAGCCACGGCGACTCACCTCGTCAATCGCCGTCCCTGCCGCGCCACGAGTCCCGCGACACCGTTCGCCCTACTCTTCGGCGTGGCGCCACGCTATGATGAGCTACGGGTGTTCGGTTGCCGGTGCTACCCTAACCTTACGGCCACGACACGCCACAAGCTCGACGCTCGCTCGACGACATGTGTGTTCATCGGCTACCCTGCCGACCATCGCGGGTACCGCTGCTACGACATCGCGACACGGCGCGTGATCACGTCGCGGCATGTCATCTTCGACGAATCGGTCTTCCCGTTCCGCGGTGACCACGACGCCCACACCGCTGTTCCACGACCCGTGCTGTACGACGACATACATTCTCCCCTGCCTCATCACAGTACGAGAGCTGCCCCCGCGTCTCCTTCGCCGGCGTCAACACTGCCGCTAGCCGCTGATCTGCCTCCACATCCGCGACGCGCACGCACGCCGCGCCATAAGCCTCCACCGCCTGCGTCGCAGCTGCCACAACACGACGTCACCATCGGACCTCCGTCTTCCCCGTCAACGACATCAGGCACGGCATCAGCAGCAAGCACGCCCGTCGACACCGCCTCATCTGGGCACATGGGTCATCCCATGATGACTCGGGCGCGCGCAGGCATCCACAAGCCAAACCCGAAGTATGCGATGGCGGCAACTGCGTCGCTCTCGCCACTTCCCCGCAGCGTCCGTGGTGCTCTCAAGGACCCCAACTGGTATGAGGCTATGCAACGTGAGTTCGATGCCCTGCAGGCAAACAAGACATGGCGGCTCGTCCCTCGTCCACCAGGGGCGCGCATCATCACTGGAAAGTGGGTTTTTAAGCACAAGATGAACTCCGACGGCTCTCTCGAGCGCTACAAAGCTCGATGGGTCGTCCGGGGGTTCCATCAACGCCCGGGTGTAGACTTCGGCGAGACTTTCTCACCGGTGGTTAAACCCGCTACAATCCGAACAGTCCTGACACTTGTGTCCACAAACCGGTGGCCGGCTCGTCAACTCGATGTTTCCAACGCCTTCTTGCACGGCAACCTTCAGGAGCAAGTCTACTGCCAGCAACCCACCGGCCTCGTCGACCAACGCCGACCAGATGATGTATGTCTTCTGTCCAGGTCCTTATACGGGCTGCGGCAGGCACCTCGTGCGTGGTTCGAGCGCTTCGTCGGGCATGTCACGTCCCTGGGCTTTGTTCAGTCCAAGGCGGACACCTCTCTCTTCGTGTACAACCGCAACGGCGCCATGGCGTACCTCCTGTTGTATGTTGACGACATGATCCTATCTGCCTCGACCATACACCTGCTGCGGCACTTCGTGGAACGCCTATAGGACGCGTTCAAGGTGAAGGACATGGGTCCTGTTCGCTACTTCCTCGGCATCGATGTTCAACGAACACAAGCTGGCTTCTTCCTTTCTCAGTCCAAGTACGCCGAGGAGCTCCTGGAGCGTGCTGGCATGGCCAACTGCAATCCCGTTGCCACGCCGGCGGACACGACGCCAAAACCTTCTGCTACGGAAGGTCGAGCTCATCGGCGACGCCACCACATACCGGAGCATTGCTGGAGCCTTGCAATATTTGACGATCACACGGCCCGACATCGCCTATGCCGTCCAACAAATATGTTTACATATGCATGCGCCCAGAGATGTCCACCAGACGATGCTCAAGCGTGTGCTCGGTATGTCAAGGGGACCAGCGGCCTCGGCATTCAACTGCGCGCCGCGACGTCGCCCACCATCACAGCTTACTCCGACGCCGACTGGGTCGGGTGCCCGGACACACGGCGTTCTACCTCCGGCTTCTGCGTCTTCCTTGGCGACTCCCTCATATCGTGGTCCTCTAAACGGCAAACTACGGTATCGAGATCGAGTGCTGAGGCAGAGTATCGTGCCATTGCAAACGCCGTCGCCGAATGCTCCTGGCTACGCAATCTACTCGGCGAACTCCACTGCTCGGTACCTACGGCGACCGTGGCGTTCTGTGACAACATCTCGTCCGTCTACATGTCGCGGAACCCAGTTCATCATCGGCGTACCAAGCACATCGAGCTCGACATACACTTTGTCCGGGAAAAGGTTGCCATCGGCGAGCTACGCGTCACGCACATTCCCAGCGCCGACGCCAATAGCCGATGTGTTCACCAAAGGATTACCCACGGCGTTGTTCCTTGGTTTCGAGACACCTCTCCGTCACCGCACCGCACGTCGAGGCTGCGGGGTGTCGTGAGAACTCGTCTAGTGGCTAGGATGGGTCTTGGTGGCGCCCACGCATCTCGCGCATGCATCCGCATAGCTAGGATCAGCCACCGGCCTTCTGTTAGGATCGGCCAACGGCCTCCTGTTGTAACATGTATATATACACCATTCAGAGATCAATACAAATGCGGTTGATCCATTCTTATCTCTCCCTTCTACACTTCTAAGTAACTTCTGAAATACTTACGACCATAGGGGGTCGTTAGCCTTAGAGGTTATGACTATGAAGATATATAACCTTTTAATTATGTATTAAAGTAATACATAAAGATTTTAATTATCGTCAAGGCGTCATGGCCTAGAGGGAGAGAAGGGGAAAGGGAGAGGATGGGAAGAGTATGGAGGAAGAAAACGAGGGTAATATAGGTATTTTCAAAACAAAATTAACGGAAAAATTTAACGAAGTTGAAGATAGTGATATAAAAGAGTATGTTTTCGATGTTGTAGTGGCGTATAAAAGAGATATTACTTTGCAATGACCGATCAGATATTTAAAACATTTACAGTTGCGTATAATTTTTCAAGAAAATAATATACGTGCGAGTGTGAGTCGTGTGACCTGAACAGCCCTCGCAAGACGCGCATACTAAACAATAAAATTACCGTTAGTTGCTAGCCAAAACCAAACTACATCGTCGAAAAACAAAACAGAATGCTGCCGATCTGCCACCACAAACACCAAGTGACGACGTCTGAACTCAACAAACTCCGTACAGGAAATTAAGACTAAAATTAATCCCATTAAAGATGGTATCTGCCTGACATTCCCCCAGTCCCTTGCAAGTTTACTTCCAAGCATTGTATTTCTCATTTGTATATACATCAAATTAATAGACAACTTGCATGAAAACCACCTATAAATTGGGCACTGCTCCAAGCCTCCAATACGCAGCTAGCTTCTTGTGAGGGTTCGAACCTCTTCTTGGTAAGTCTTCTCCAAGGCACAACACAAGCCACCCAGCTGGTTGGCGACGTGGCGCGCACGAACGACTGCGAAATGGCGGCCACGTCCACGCTTATCCACATCGAGTCCATGCAGACCGCCGTCCCGTCGCGCGTCATGGGGGCGGAGCGGCCGCGGTCGCTGCCCATCGCCGTGTCCGGGCCGCCGCTCACCGCCGCGGCGCTGCAACGCCGCTTCCGCGCGGTGCTCTACTACCGCGGCGCGGACGGCGCCAAGCTGGACGCCGCGGCAAGGGCGCGGCTCGAGCAGGCGGTGTGGGTGAAGGAGTCGCTCAGCGCGGCTCTGGCCGACCACCCGGAGATGGCCGGACGACTGCGGCGAGGCGGCGGCGGCGGCGGCGACGGGCCGTGGGAGGTGAAGCTGAACGACACCGGCGTGCGGCTGGTGCAGGCGTCGGTGGACACGACCATGGCGGCGTTCTTGGAGGCGAAGGACCGGGAGAGGAAGGAGGCCGCGCTGGCGTTTTGGGCCGACGTGGACGTGCAGGAGCCAGAAATTTGCGCCCCGTTCTTCATGCAGGTATACTTACATGGATTTCATGCGTTTTGCAAGCTAGGTGAAGTTTGTTTTGCTTGCAGAACTATTCATCCGCCCACTGTTAGTTCACTGGCACGTGGCAGCAGTTGGTGGCTTGGTTGTGGCCAAGCACACAGGACAAGTGCTCGGTCGTTCGATTATAACATTCATGATTTGCTTAAAGGACTGTCTACACAGAATTTGAACGTTTTCTTTGTAAAAAATCTATTATATTTTGAAAGTTCATTTACAAAATCTTATATGTATTTTGGGAGGTTGAGTAAAAACAAAGATAAAAAAATAAAATTTTATACCAATAAAATACGGTAATGTGGTGAACCCGTTATGTTTTTCACGTGTATTTTAAGAGGTTGAGCAAAAACAAACACAAAAAATAAAATTATATACCAATAAAATACGGCAATGCGGTGAACCGGTTATCCTCTAAGGAAAAAATTATAATAAATTCAGACACAATAGATGAGAAAAAATACAAATCTCAAACCATATCTAACGAATAGAAAAGTAACAATTTTAACTTTAAAAAGTTGTCAAAAGTTATATAGCAATTCCCTTGCTTAAATCGAGCCGAATTACCGAAAGTGGGATACTAAATCTAACCTGATTCTCGTGCTAACTTAAAAAAATCGCACCAATTTCGTGTTTCCCCTTGTTGCAGTTGACACAATTCCAGGACGGCGGCTACGCCATCGGCGCCAGCTGCAGCCTGCTCCTCACTGACCCGCTGTCTCTCATCAACTTCCTTAAGTCGTGGGCTCGCTCGCACGCGCAGCTGCAGGCACAGTGCAAGCTCGTCGCCAACCCGGTGATACAGTACACGCGCTACATCCAAAGCCCAGGCGCCGCCAGGCGCCTCAAGTCCGTTCCCCTCGACGCCTACACCACCGTCGACGCCACGACCGTGCTCTTCAGGGCCGCCGTTGCACCCGACCGCCGCGCGCTCGCCGCGGCCTGCGTCGACCAGGCCGGCGAGATGCTGGGGGTCAAGAAGTCGCCGCGGTTCGCGGTTCTCGCGGGCGATGGCTCCGGTGGGCTGAACGTCGAGACGTGCTCGCGAGGTGATGGGGAGACTCCGCCTCCCCCCCGGGGACACGCGCTTCGAGCCGCGGACTGGCACGAGTTCGGTCTCGAGGAGGTCGTGCTGGACGGGAGCAAGCCCGTGCACGTATCGTACAACGTCGTCTCGCCGTGTGCCGACGAGGGGCTTGTCGTCGTCATGCCGGCAGCGGCAGGTGGTGCCGAGCTATTGATCAGTGCAACTGTTCTGTCTGTTCAGAAAGAAACTTAAAAGCGCGCGGTACATCAGACACATGTGGTTTGCAAGAATAATTCGGTACTTTGACAAAACAGTACACGTCTATGTCGTTGTCGTTAATTCGGTATGGTGCTGTGTTGAGGCTGCAAGAATGTATCCGAATAATGGAATTTATGTGGTGTTGTTGAAATATAACAATATGTGGTTGCAATTAAAGGTATGAGGGCGCCCTCCCGTATGTCTTCATCAGTCGAAAATAATGGAATTCAGAATGTGTCCGAATAATGGAATTCGCATACGAAAGCCTAACAAGTAGCAGGCACTATATATATGGAACGTGCGCCCTTTACAATACTGGTACTTACGCCATATCGCCTTACATTTATGTTGCCTGTTTAAGAAGCAAATTAAGCAAAACATTCAACGACGACGTAGATTTTCGCCTCGCAAATTAAAGTAGACGAGTAATCAAAAATTGGTTTGCTCAAAAAACATAATCTGACTCACGGTCTGCACACGTTAGTCGCATCACTGATTAATTTTCCAGACCCTTTCTTCTGTTTCTCCGTAGACCAAGCAACCATTTAGGTACTAAACCCGTCCGTACGCATTGTGCATGGACTAAAACTTGGTGAGGAGAGTTGGTGACCAATTAAACATCGACCATCCCCTAGCTACTGCCCATAATTTTTGGCAAATTTAGCATGTTTCGATAACGTATTTATATATATGATCGTATGCAAAACGTATTAGCAAAAATAGCAACGTTGGCGCAAGGCCATCGTGCGCCAACGTTGCTATTTTTGCTAATACGTATCGTGCGCCAACGCCGGAAATCACGACATGTGGCGTTGGCGCACGGTGGCCTTGTGTAACATCCTATTTTCAGGGTTTTTGAAAAATTTTAAAAATAAAAATAACCATTAGATTTTATTGACTTGAAATTTAGAAATCAAAAGTAATTTAATATGAGTTAATCAAACTTCAATTAATTCAAACTTGGTTTAATTGGGTTTTAAGTATTTTCATGGATTTTAAAAGTGGTTTTTCCTTTTTCCCAAAAATTAAATATAGTTTATTTGCAAAATTAAAAGACAAAATAATGCTAAAAATATTTTTTATTAAGTTTCAAATAATTCAAAGAATTTATGTGTATTTTTCAAGAATTTCTGTACTTTATTTGCTATTTTCTTTATTTGCTATTTTCTAAAAACCTTTTGATTTGTTGAAAAACTCCACCCAAATCCAAAACGAAATTTGATCCAACTTTTGATTCAACCAATAAAACTTGACCAAATTTCTAGCACACCTCCCTAATGATATTAGAGACCTATTTCTAGTGACGATCCGTCGATCCACTTCGCAGAATCGATCTCTCGAGATCTTAACAAAGAAGTGCTCAAACCCTAGAAATGAGAAAACTTGATTCAAGACTTGCTTGTGGGGGTTTGATGATCTAGATGACTCTTGGAGTAATCCCACACATCAAAGCAAGATAAAATAGGCCGAGAGACCAAACATGAACCTTTGAATCAAGGAAGCACCAAAACATCCAAAGAGAGAAGAACACAAAGGGAGCAAATGATCTTTCAATTAAGCATCACAAGATTGTTCATTCACAATAGATGCTTACAAAGCCTCTCCACCAAGGAGGGCAAGAGCTCAACAAAGAGCACACTCCAAACCCTAGTTCTCCTCTCCTCTCCTCCAAACCCTAGAAAAAGGCCATGTATTTCCCGAGATCGTGCACATATCCTCACGATATCCACAATCTCCCCTTGATGAACACATTGGCAATTTTCAAGAAAATGTGGTTTTTGAAATGAAAAGTAAAATTCGCTTTACGCATAAAGGCACAACTTGGTCCAAAAGCAAGAAAGAAAACTTAGGAACCGACCAAGCTGGCTTCAGAATAGTATAGACAAGTGAGATAAGGCAATGAAAGCACCAAAGGATTCAATTTCCAGAAAGTAGCCAAAAATCTCACTTAGGTCCAAATGAAAGGCAATTTTTCTATTTGACCTTTGATCATTGTGAGTATTTTTCAGTTGCAAATGAAATCAGGAAAAGGCAATAGAACCACAAGACTTAACTCACTATGATCACAAATTTTCAAAAGGTTCAAAATTTTTATTTTATGAAGTTCTTTTATATTAAACCTTGAGTATGAAACCAAAAGCTCCAACATCATTTTCTTCACAATCTTTCTCCCCCTTTGACAATGAATTCATCAAGATGCATGAAAAAGAAAGAGCATGAAGGAATGATTTTATTTTTGAACTTTAGTAAAAAGGAGCCATGACCATTATACATGAAGACAGTACAAGTATTATACCAAGCCATATAAAGAGAAGACACTATATTCAATCATGGCACAACGTGTATTGCAAAGCTAAAACCAAGATAGCAGCAATCTGAGATTAACAGAATTAAAATCATGAAAGATTGCTCAAAATCATAGATTCACTCAAAGCAACCAAAAATGAGTCAAGCCATGTCTATAAGTAAAAAGAGACTCAAAAAAAAATTAAGGCATTTTGAGCAATAAGAAAATTCTTTTGAAGCAAAGCTCAAGCACTTAGCCCTTTTTGGGCAATTTTTCTTTTTCTTTCTCCCTTTTTTTTTGCTGTGCTAGATCTCAAGCCTTGCCGCGACCATCTCAAGCGATAAGCTTAAAAGAATGATCTAGGTCATCCAAAACTCCCCCTGAGTTCATGCCTAGTGCAATGGCAAGCCGTCTCATGAGAAAGGATTGGTGAGATCGGTTTTTCATACGAGATTTTTTCTTTTTCTTTTGCTTGACTTATGAAGATAAAAAGCTCATTTTTTCATCTCAAAAAGTTCAAGACTCAAATCGACTTGTAAGACATGGCGAGAATCATAAGCGGATCACTAGAGCAAAACTAGTCACAAGATCCAACAAGACATGATTTGATTCAAATTTCTCACGATATAAAGCTAGCAAGGCAAAAGCTAGGCCAAACACAAAGAGCCATAAAAGAGGTCTAGCAGACTATCACTCGATATGACACGGTATAGAATATGAAATTTAGTCATACAAGGATAATAATCAAAGCTCCACTAATTTTATTATACAATGCAAGACAAATGAATTGAAACATGCATTATAATACAATGAATGCAAAAAGAGCAACTTCCCCCTCAAAACAGCCCAATAGGACTAATAACCCCTAACTCTCCCCGCAGCGACAAAGCGAGAAGAATCAAGAGCTTTAGTGAAAATATCGCAAGTCGCTGCTCGGACTCTACAAAGTGAAGCACAACATCACCTTTCTCAACATGGTCTCTCGAGAAAATGAAATCGAATGTCAATGTGTTTAGTCCCGAATGTTGCATGGGTTTTGGCAATATTAATTGCGAAGTGTTGTCACGTAAAAGAGGAACACTTCCAAAGATAACCCATAGTCTCGCGTGCGTGAACAAAATCCAGAGAACTCGAGAGCGACCAGCGCGGCACTACATACTCTACCACGGTATGGCAATGTAAGACCGCTTTCTAGAAGACCAAGAAACAAGAGATGTGCCCAAGAAATGACAAGTTCCGAAGTACTCTTCCTATCAACTCTACACCGTGAAATCAAGATCGAAAATGCTCGAATTGAAAGAGCCAAGAAGAAGAATACCAGAGTCCAAAGTCAAGCGTATCTTGAGATACCAAGATACGACGCATCGCTTGCGATGAGAAGCACGAGGAAGCTCGAAATCGAGCGCATGACATACGGCGGATTGTATGTCCTACTCGACGTTGTAAGATAGAGGAGGAGCCAATCATATCATGGTACTCCTTCCGGTCCACGGACTCTCCATCCTCATCGTGGTCCAAAGACGGTGGTTGTTGCAATGGGAGTAGACATTGGCCATCGCTTCCCATATTGAAGCGCCAAGAAGGTCCTTTGTATACTTACATCGTGAACGAAGGTGGCTTCTTTCGCTTGCTTGATTTGAAGACCAAGGAAGAATGTCAATTCTCCCATCATGCTCATCTCAAATTCACCGCTCATAGAATCAAAATCTAGACACCAAAGCATGAGAAGAACCACCAAAATAATATCATCCACATATATTTGAACCAACAAGAAATCACCGCCATGCCCGAGAGTGAACAAGGTTTTATCAACCATTCCCATTTTGAAATCATTTTCAAGCAAGAAACTCTTAAGCTCACATACCAAGCTCTAGGAGCTTGTTTCAATCCATACAGAGCTTTAGAGAGTTTAAAAACATGGTTTGGGAATTTTGATTTTCAAACCCGTGAGGTTGCTTGACAAAGACCTCTTCTTCTATGAAGCCATTCAAGAAAGCACTTTTAACATCCATTTGAAAAAGCTTGAAACCCTTGGATGTTGCAAATGCTAAAAGAATGCGAATGGCCTCCAATCTAGCTACTTTGAGCAAAGGTCTCCTCAAAGTCTAAGCCCTCTACAGAATAACCTTGAGCTACAAGTCTAGCCTTATTAAACAACCAAACCATCCTCACTTTGCTTATTTTTAAAAACCCATTTTGTTCCAATAACATGAGAATCGAAGGTCGCTCAACTAAAAACCGGACTTTGTTTCTTTCAAAATTTTCAAGCTCTTCATGCATGGCATTGACCCAAGAGGCATCGATAAAGCATGGGTGATATCTCGGGGTCAAAAGAAGCGACAAAAGCAGAATGTGCATGAGAATCAGGAGACATAAACCTGGAGCGAGTGACTCGCTCTTGAAGATCCCCAATCATCTGCTCAGGTGGATGTTGTCATTTGATCACGAAGTGGTGCTCTGGTGCGACGTGGCCTCTACCTCATGAGTTGTGGAGGTAGGAACAGAGCCACTCAGATCGTCGGTGGGGATAGGAGGAGGTCGCTCACCGACACCAAGTAGTAGTAGCAGAGCTCTCCACCCTCTCGAGGTAGCAGGAGGATGGTTTGGGTCTTCATCCTCGTAATCATCATCGATTTAAGATGCTTTCTTGAGTTTCGTAAACCCTGTACCAAGCATCGGGTCTAGTACTGTGACTAGCCTCATCAAAAGTGACTTCGCAAGTCTCAACAATTTTGTTAGTATCAACATTAAAAACACGATAGCCACGAGAATGAGCAGGATATCCAAGAAATATGCCATCAAAACATCTAGACTCAAATTTATCAAGATTGCCATGTTTAAGAATGAAGCACTTGCAACCAAAAATCTTGAAATGAGAGACCTTGGGAGAATGACCAAATCTAAGCTCATAAGAAGTCTTCCCAACCACAGATCTCAAGAAAACCCTATTGGAGATATAACAAGCAAGAGAGATCGCCTCATTAAAATCTCCTAGGAGTAGAATGCTCATCTAGCATGGTCCGAGCCATCTCTACAAGGGTTCTGTTCTTCCTTTCTACAACACCATTCTCACGAGGAACTCTAGGAGAAGAAAACGATGCTCAATTCCCCTATCGGTACAGAAGGTAGAAAAAGAAGAATTCTTGAACTCGTCCCATTATCACTCCTAATGGCTCTCAAAGCTCGGGTATATCAACAAAGAATTCTAAGGACCAAATCTTTAAAGAATCCAAATGCTTCGTCCTTAGAAGCAAGAAAATAAACCCATGAATACCGGAGTAATCATCCACAACCACCAAGACATACCATTTCCCACCACCGATCAACTCTAGAAGGACCAATCAGATCTAAGTGAAGAAGTCATCACGGTCCATCACCATTACCAAAGTAAGAGGTGGGTGGGAAGCGACACCATCTTACCATGTCTACAGGTGAGCACACAAGATCTCCGACAAACCTTCACCCTAGACAAACCTCTAATCAAGTCCTTCCAACCGACTCTAGACAAATGATCAAAACCTATATGCCCAAGTCTACGATGCCACAAAACAAGGTCATGAGAATCGAGGCTACAAGACACCTAGGACTGGAAATGTAAGAAATCTTGAAATTTACACGTAAGATCTTCTCAAACTGGAGATCTCAAAAACAAGCTCACCCGAGGAATCTAGAACTCTACACTCACCTCTCTTAAACCTCACTTCTAGACCCTCATCAAGCAAATGAGAAGCAGATAGAAGATTATACCTCACTTACTTACCAAAGCGACGCCTTTTAGCATGAACTTGTAGTTGACGCACACAAAGCCCTTTGCAAATACGGTCCCCAGAGAGGCATCCCCAAATGTAATCAATTCATTGCGGATGCACGTGAGGAGGAGAACCATCTAGAATCTCCGGTCATATGTCGAGAACACCCGAGTCAACAAGCCACTTGTCCTCCTTCCTCGCACGACGGACCTAAAAGGCACAATCAAAAACATTCGTGCCTCAAGATCTTGGGTTAGTGATAAATGAACGAGGAATCCAAAGATCGAGAAGCACGATGTCTAGGAGCAAGCAGAGAAATAGTCAAACATGATCGAGAATAAAATCATAAGAATGCACATGAGAACCACCTAGACCTCTCCAAACGATCTACCAAAAGATCGATACTCCCCTGCCTAGGTGCTACCCTGTCTCTCCTCACGATGTCCTAATCCAACATGCCGCCTAGACCCACCAAAAGAGTCTACAAAGTTATCTACAAATCTAGGCCTATGTGTGGTGCGATAAACAGTCGCTAGCTCTAGAGACTACATCCGGAGAAGGGACTCCTCTAATGGATCTTAGGACGCCATCCTCTCTTTTCTCTCAAGTTTTGCTCTCCTGAAGCGTAACTCAACAAGATGGCCTTCTTTCTTGCGGAAGGTGCAATGGTCTTGGACCTTTTGAGGGTCTGCAGAATGAGTGAAAGCACCTTTCTTGCAAGAAAGAGTTTGAGCAAAACCATGGTTTGAAAACAACCCTGATGGCTTAGAAGGTTTTAGCTCAAACAAACCATTCTCCACAACTCTAGCAATCTTAGGTGGGTTTTTCTTGAATGCTCTAGGGGTTGAAACCTAGACCACTATTTTTCACGCCACCTTGGATTGATCAAGAATCATGTTGAGTTTCTTTTCCCACTTGAAAATTTCTCAAGAGTCACCTTGAGGTAATCATTCTCTTTCATTAACTCCTCACATCTAGTACACTTGCTAGACTTGATTACCTCATTGCGCTTACTCTTAAGAAGGGCCACTTCCACTTTGAAGGCCTCACAAGACACACAATAGGATTCTGAATCCTACTCAAGCGCTCCTTAAACTTGACTCTAAAAGCCTCTTGTATCCGACTAACCATGGTTTCAACTTGAGATTCAAAACACAAGAGTTAGAATCAATAACCTTTTAGAAGCAAGAAAGACATGGATCTTTCAATTTTAGCCTTTTCTTCCGTGGTCTTGTTTAAGGCTTCAATCTCAATTGTAAGCTTGGGACAATTTTCACAAGATGCGATATTCAAAATCATTTAAAATCCTCATCACTATTCATGGGCGAATTCTCGGCCAAAGAAGTTCCTATTCTCTTCTCCAAAAGAGAGAAGAACACAAAGGGAGCAAATGATCTTTCAATTAAGCATCACAAGATTGTTCATTCACAATAGATGCTTACAAAGCCTCTCGCCTCCTCTCCTCTCCTCCAAACCCTAGAAAAAGGAAGAAGGGGCTAAATGAATGCTTGCCTTTCTTTTCCACCTCTCCCTTCCTATTTATACTAGAGCTAGGGTTTCCCTCTCTTACACATGGGACCCACACACACAAACTTGAAGCGATCGCCGCTTCACCACGTGTAAGCCTCTCTTGTGTCCGAATCCCATTGCTTGAGTCACACAACCTCACCCAGATCCTCGATCGTTCGACCTCGGCTCTCCAAGCGTAGTCCCGATCCACTCACCGCTGACGTCGCGCCATCTCATATAAAACACACTTTGAAACCAACTTAATGCAACACTTGGCTCACCTCCAATCATTTGCCCATCTCCGCGTTCAAACCTTCCGAAATTCTCTTTTGACCGGAGCTCCAAAATTATGGGACCGTCCGATCGAAATCGAACGACCTCTTCGCCGGCCAGTTTGCAAACCGGTTGCTCTCATCATCCCGAGATCGCCGATATCCATGATCTCACCGGGCCGAATTCCCACGGTTAGGCCCTCCTCTGTCAAGAACCGCGATGTTCTTTGTCTTCCTCGCCGATGTTCGACACTCGCCCATCGACCGCATCCTCGCCCGCTGACACCACCCCGTCCAATACCGGTTTTCTCGCCATGTCTCCACGTTGACGCACGCATCGATGCCCTCGAATCCCGCCGACCCCGTTCCTCCTTTCAGACGCCCTCTCCCTCCTGGTCATCTTCCTCCACCAGCCCATACCGAGCGCGCGTGGCATCAACGCCCGCGCCGCGTTTTTCACCGGCTCACTTGCTCCCGTCCCTCGCGTCGTTGTCACCCCGACGTGCGCATTCAATGAGCAGACTTCCGCCGCGCCCGCTGCCGCCACCCACTCCCACCCCCGTGCCACGCCGGTCTCGAGCTCCGCAAAAATCGCTGCTGCCCATCTCGTCCTCCGGCCCTCCCCGCGCCCTATAAAAGTGAGCACCGGGAAGCCCGTGAGCTCCTCTCTCTTTCCCTCCGACTCCCCCTCTCTCCCTCGCTCTAGCACGGCCATATTTTGCGAAATCCCATCGCCGGCCGAGATCCTCGTCGTCGCATCTAACGCCACCGATGAGCCTCCTCCAGCCTCTTGGTCTCCACCTCTGGCATCGCAAGCTTGTCGCCGTCCCTGTGCGCGCCTCGTCATCGTCGGAAGCCCACCGGACTGCCACCGCCACCTTCGGCCGCCGTCGCCACCGCTTTTCCCCGCTCATCGCCGGCCTTCCCTTGACGCCGTGTCGTCAAGACCGTGAGCATCAAGCTCCCCGTTACCCCCTCTTCGCGTTAGTGTCCTCACCGCCGGCTGGTTCGCCGCCGTTCACCGGTGACCCTCGGTCCGTGCACGTCGTCGCTTCATCACCGACGTGGTAGCCCCATGTGGCGCTCTGTCAGCGCCACCTCAGCGCCACGTCGCTCCCTTTGTTCACGTGGCATTTTCATCCTTTTCCCCTTGAAAAGTAATTCGACTAAAATTAAAATCCCAGGGCTGACGTCAATATGACGCAATAAACCAATTTTTCTTTAGAAAAATTAATCAAGAAATTCCAAAAATCCCGATTTTCTTCATTTTATGTGTTTTCAAACTTCCAAAGGCCATATATTCTTCATCTGAACTCCGATTTGAGTGATTCCAATTTCTATATTCATCTAAATTCAGTACCTTTCATTTTGTTCTAATTTGGTAATTTTTGGATTTTATTTTTTACTATTTTATTTATTTGATTCTTTCCGCACGTATAGATTCTAGAGTTTCGGAAGAAATCTTGCACTCGTCGACCGAAGCATCTCAACTCTTCAACGAAGGTAATCTGTAGAACTTTGATCATGCTGTGCCTATTTTATAAAATTATATTGTTTATATCAACATGCATGGCTAGTTGTATAAAAATGCTTTCGGGAATAGTTAAATACACATTTGTCATTACGCCACCTTGGATAATTGCTATTGACATGTTCCCTTGAACGACATAAATCCTTGGAGACCATATGATGGGGTAATCTTAGTTGGACATTGTTGTAATACCAACATAGGTGTGTATTATGCTTAGCCTTGCTTAGTCGCGTGGAATGCATGATCACATGCTTAAATGTTTAACCTTGACTTAATGAAAGATGGAATTGTGGCGTGGCCACTATTGTTAAAAGATGTTGTACCATGGAAAGGGTTGCCACTTGGTCGGGTTGAACAAAAAATGATTTATACTCGAGCGAGTGATCGTGCGGTAAAGGGGGTGTAGGAAGCACTTTGGGATGTAGTTGCCTGACCTGAGTAGTCTTTAAGGACTTAACCTTGTAAGCTATTGATATGGGCCATACCATGCAACCACAAGTTCATTATGGGGTGGACCTGTCTGAATAATTAGTAATATTTTGAGTCGGTTCTGTTTTGGTTGATGAGCGGCGCAAGAGGGGGCTAGGAAGGCGAATGCTTAGCGAGCAGAACCGAGTAAAAACAGAGCTTTGTAAATGCCTTATCACGTGCTTTAGACTGCTTAACTAAGGTAGTGAGCGGTGGTATCGACGGATGCCAAACAAACTAAAGAAGTCGTGCCTTGTGGGTCAAGCTGTACAACCTCTGCAGAGTAATAAAAACTATTCGAATAGCCGTGTGCCCAGTTATGGACAATGCCTGGTGACTTCACACGAGGGGTGGATTTTCATTAAAAAAAATATTGGAATGGCTTGGTTGGAATGGTTGGAAAGTGAACGGAGTGTTCACTAGTTGTTTTCAAGAACCTGATTACTTATATATTAATCTTTTAAACAATGCTTTACAATCTACTTAATCTATCTAATGTTAATACTGCTTTCTGCAAATTAAACATAAATCTATCCTTGTTCAAGCCTTGCATGAATACTATTCGCATACATTTCACTACGATTTGCTGAGTACTTTATGTACTCACGGTTATACGTCACTTGTTGATCACTCCCCGCAGAAGAACCAGGGAACACCGAGTTCTACAAGGAAGACTACTTTAAAGACTATGCGAACTAGGGTGCGTCCTCCACTCGATTGCCTGTGGGCATGTCGAATGGCCTCCACGAGCTATTTTGGTTTCCACTGCCTTATTATCTTCTGTTGTTAAGCATTGCGTGGCAACCTCTGTAAGACTTGACTACAAGGCCCTATTGCTGCTAATTAATATTACTTTGTCTACTTCATTAGCTTCTTTGTTGCATGGATTTGATAACATCATTGCTGCAACTGTGTGAGCTAGCTACTGATTTAGAACTAGTTTGGAATACACATAGGGTCTCGGGGTTGCATACCCGGGGTCCTGACACCTTGTGCCAACGCCGGCCCCGCTGACGCGTGCTAGCTCTCAGCCGCAGCTCGCCACCTCAGCAGGCGCACGGTGGCCATACGCCAGCCAATTAGGGTAATTAGTGGTTAGGTTAGTTAGGTAATTAGTTAGGTTAGTTAGTAAATTAGTTAGGGTCTGAAATTTGGAGGAATTTTGAAATATAGCAAATAAGTTCAAAAAATTATGAAATTTTTTTGGGGGCCTCCTAACACCGTGTACTTACTTGTGTAAATTTTCAATAATTTTATTCATTATGAACTTTTATCGCTATTTCGTATAAGTTTCATGTTCATACGAATCAATAAATGTAGAAAATAAGCTCCAAGAATTATGAATTTTATTTTAAAGGCTCCTCGTGCAGTGGACTTAATTGTGTAATATTTCAGACTAGTCTAAAGCTTCGGCCACGCTGGTTTATACCTTCGACCGCACTGGTCTAAGACCTTGACCAGCTTGGTGTAATACTCCGAAACTTAATCGGGTAATTAGAAAAGAAGCCGGGAGGAGAAAACCAAAGTAAAAGAGTGGAACTTTCAGAAAAAAGGGAAAAATCTATAAATTTTCGCCAACCTGGGCTGCAGGTCGCGGCCCAGGAGGCCCAAGAGGGGAGGCCGGCCTAGGGGGGCCGGCCAAGAGGGGGCGCCCCAAACCCTAGCCGCCCCACTTTCCCCCTTTCCCCCCTAGCCGCCACCACCCCCTCCCTTGCGCCTCCCCCTGCACCTCCATCATCCCAGCAGCGCCTCCATCCTCCCCGGCGAAGCCCGTGCTGCTGCCCATTGGAAGGAAGGTGAGGAGGTGACCGTTGGAGAGCTGGTCAACGAGAAGGGACAAGAAAAAGAGAAGAAGAAGGGGAGAAAGAAGGAAGAAGAGGAGGAAAGGGGAGGAGAAGAACACCTGCACGCAGTGAGACGTCATTCTCTAGCTGTTCATCAAGGGTAACTTCGATCCCCGATAGATTGGTAGTATTTTTAATTCACGTTGGGGCTGTCAGTGGCAGATCGGATTGGTTCAGTACTGTTGCTCATCGGTTTTAGGTAGATTGCTTATGTTTTGGACCAAACCGTCTCTTAGAAAGTTGTAGGTCTCGTCCTTAGCTTTCTTTAGGCACCAAGATCACCTGATTTGGAGTTACGGTTTAGGAGTTATGGTAGTTTTACTACGATTGTCCAGGAGAGCCGACGAGAATTGGCAGTTTTCTTGTCTAGCCAATATGAATACTTTTGAAACCGAATCTGAAAGGTCACCCAACACGAAGTTTGTAGGTAATTCAGTAAGATTTCAAATTTGGTAAATAACACAATGTTTAGATGTGGCAATCAAAATTTATGGAATTTTTACCACCGCTGTTCCACTGATTGCCAGATTGCAGAGATAGAAACTTCACCTGAACATAAGAATTATTAAGATGCCGAATCAGGGGTCTTGACCAACTAGATTATCGTAGAAGGTTTTGTCGTGATTCCAGAGAGTCTAAGAACACCTGTTCCGAGTTTCGTAGTAAAATATATGATATTTTTAGCGCTGCTATCCTATGGAAATTTCTGCTAGACTGTCGGGAGTAGTGAGTAGAATCTTCATTCGAGCCCTAGGTCCTGAGGAGTTGGGTTAAGGGGTGTAAACGGAGTCTTTTTTCCTCAGCGTATTTATTGTTAGCGCTATCCGTGCCTCCTCACGCGTCATAGCGGAGAAAGGTTACAACCGTACATTTGAGATTGATATGTGTCTTTTTCATTGTTTGGTGATTATATGACGAATACTAGTGATATGTACTTGTTCATGGTGGTATCGGATTGCTATGGTTCATTTGCTGTTATTTCATTATTCATCTTGTTCATCCATGCATGCAAGTATTGTTCTTGCGACACCCACGGGAGTGGGTAGTGAAGTCCCATCATTACAATATGGGCACATAAGAACCACCATTCCAATGTTGGCAATTTGGATACTCGTTTTGAAATATTCTCAAAACGGCTTTGGATCCCCGCGTTTTGTAGAATGCGGGCATAAGTGAACACCGACGGGTGTTCACTAGCTATACCGGTAAGAGCAGAAGTGAAGGCATGCATTTTCATTCGTTCATGTGTTATTTCTAATTCATGTGATGGATTACTACGCTCGTGATGTCTTGTACTTGTTATGTCCAAAATAATCTTTTGTACTTGCTGAGTCTTGGACTCACCCTTGCTATGTTTCTTGTTTTAGGTGAACCTTGATGACGTCTTTTGTGGGAGGGAGTATACACACAGTTGCACGCACCCGTTGTGATAACCATCATTTACCATTTTGCATTTACAATGTTGGAATGTAATAATAAGTAACACATTTGATGGTTGTTGATAGCTATCGTAATGTCTAGTTTATGGATTCGAGCTCTCTAGTTTTGGAACTACTAATTTTATTCGGTATGGAACATCATGTTCGAAATATTTATGCATTGCTGAAATTAGGCTTGTTAATATACCATATTCCTCTCGAGCAGAACTTAGTTGTCATTTTATTGTAGAATGCTTGAAATTGTTTCGTTTGTTGTTTGGTAGTATAGGTTTTTTTAGGTAATATCTTGGCTCCTGAAAGCTAGGGTGTTACACTTGGTCTCACACCCCTAGTCTAAAACTTCGACCACTCTGATCTAAGACCCCTTGATGCGACAAGGGGTTGTCCCGATCTTTCGGTGAGAAGGATAACTTGATTTTGGTGGAGACAACTCTCACAATTCGGCTACCAAACACACATGACCAATATGCCCGACAATTGATGAACCAACCCCGAGATCGTTATCGACCTTACTAGAAGCACGATCGACCTAACCACGAAGGTCTATTCCTGCATGCAATCGAAGAACACGCAAAAATAAGATAATAAGCAATCTGAAATTGCAAATAAGATTAAAATATTTGGTAAAGTTGGGATTTTGAAGCGGTATTATGGTTGGTTTAATCGATTCAAGCCAATACACGAAGTTGCAACGAAGCTAACTGTCGATGATCAAATCGCCGATCTTATGAATATATGAATGAAAGAGCAATTATTTGCAGAGCTTGCGACGGCTGATGTACTTGTCGGCTATGAAACTTACATTGTACACACTTCGTCACGAGCTCTTTTGCATCATGAAGGGTAGTTTGCCAATAGTATCCTTGCCTGAAGGCTTTATCGACCAGTGTTCTATAGGAATGATGTGCTCCACAGACTCCTCCATGAATTTCGGTTAGCAACTTAATACCATCCGAGCGAGATATGCATCTCATCAACACTCCATGAGATCATCGTTTATACATTGTACATTCGATTAGAGTGTATAATTTGGCTTTTCGTGCTATACGATCAGCCTCTACATCATCTTCTGGAATTAGTTCATGCTGAAGATAATTGTAGATCGATGTCATCCAATCTCTACCATGATCGTCACCGATCTGTGGAGCATCCATGTGATCAGAATCAATTGGATTGACCTAATGTGAACCATTGATGTTCTCAGAAAGCTTGACCACCGAGGATGAACGAGTTGCTCAAGAAAAACTCCCGGTGGGACAGTTGACCTTGTGCAGGCCATCCGTGCCAACTAATCTGCTAGAAAGTTTTTCTTTCTAGGAATATGTTGGATCTGAAAACCGAAGAAGTGCCTTTTGAGTTTTTGTACTTCCGCCAGATAAGACGACATCTTGATACTTGAGCATTGATACTCTTTCCCTACTTGATTCGCTACTAGTTGAGAATCGTCTTTCACTAGTAATCTGCGAATTTTGAGCGAATGAGCTGCTCGAAGTCCAGCCAGCAAACCTTCATATTCCGCTACATTGTTAGTAGCAGGAAAGTTAAACTGGATGGCGAACTTAATGTGTTCGCCAGTAGGAGATATCAAGACGACTCCAGCCCCCGATCCTTTAAGCATTAATGAACCGTCAAAGTATATTGTCCACTCGTCGTGGTGCTCGTACTCGAGTTCTTGCTTAGGTTCTGGGTTTGTCCATTTGGTAATGAATTTTGCTATTGCCTAAGACTTTATAGCTGTTCGTGAGATAAAATAGAGGTCGAACGTCCCTATTTCAACTGCCCATTTTGCTATTCGTCCTGATGATTCCCTGTTTCCAAGGACTTGACCTAAGGGATATCCTGTAGGTACGACCACTTTGTGGGCTTGAAAGTAATGTCTTAGTTTTCTTGAAGACATAAGGAGACCATAGAGCAACTTTTGTACCTGTGGATATCTTTCCTTTGGTCCATGCAAGACTTCGCTTACGTAATATACTGGTCATTGAACGTTTTCACGCTCTCGACGATTACACATCACGACTGTGGCGTCGCAGCTATGTAAATCAACATTGTTTCTTCCGGTCTTGGAGAGACTAAGACCGGGTGGCTTCCAAGGTACTCTTTGAGTTTTTCAAAGGCTTCGTTGGCTTTTTTTCGTCCATTCAAAACTCCCATGCTTCTGAAGAAGTTTAAAGAAAGGTAACCCTTCTCGCCTAACCTGGCTATGAAACGACTTAGAGCTGTCAAACAACCGGTTAGCTTTTGGACTTCTTTCTTTGTTGTCAGGGGACGCATCTGATTGATGGCTGTTATCTTAGCCGGATTTATTTCGATACCTCTAGCCAAAACTAGGAAACCAAGAAGCTTTATAGCAGAAACCCCGAACACACTTTTCTCCGGATTCAACTTGAGGTTATGTCTTCTCAAGTTGTTGAAAGTTTCTTGTAGGTCGAGGATATGATCGCCTGCATTGATGCTTTTCACAACCAAGTCATCTACATAGGCTTGTAAATTCTAACCTACCTGCGGGCTGAAAGTTTTCTGCATTATCCTTTGAAAAGTTGCACCAGCATTCTTGAGACCAAAGAGCATCTTAACATAACAGTAAGTGCCATATGGAGTGATGAAGGAAGTTTTCTTCTCATCATTTTTACTCATGTTTATCTGGTGGTACCCTGAATATGCATGTAAAAAGCTTCGTAACTCGCACCCGAAGGTGGAGTCTACAAGCTGATCAATGCGAGGAAGGGAAAAATCATCCTTCGGACAAACTTTATTAAGATCTGTGAAATCAATACACATTCGCTATTTCTCATTATTCATTTTAACCATTATAGGATTGGCAAGCCACTGAGGGTGATGGACTTCACGAATAAACCCAGCTTCGAGGAGCTTGTTAATTTCCGACTGGATTGCTTCCTTCCGGTCAGGTGCAAAACGCCTTAGCTTCTGCTTGACTGGCTTTTTGCCAGGTTGGAGAGCTAGCATGTGCTCGATCACTTCCCTGGGGACTCCGGGCATGTCGGACGCCTACCAAGCGAAAACATCCTGGTTTGCTCGGAGGAAAGAGACGAGCGACTCTTCCTATTTAGGGTTGAGTCATTCTCCGATCGATAACCCGGGCCGACTGCCGATGTCTCCCAACCTGGCGTCTCTCGGAGAAACGCCTTTGTCGAGTGGCACCTCTTTTGTCTGATCGAAGGGTTTGGGTGTCAATTTTGGTCTGGAGTGCTTGACCTGCATCGCAGAAGAGTCAATATTTCTAGTCGGAAGCTCATCGACCAGTTCGAAAGATTTTCGATCGCAGACATAAGCCATCTTTTGATCTTCCCGAACCATGATGACACCTTTTGGTCCTGGCATCTTCAAACTCTGATAACCGTAATGCGTGGCTATCAGGAACTTTGCTAGAGCCGGACGACCAAGGATCCCGTTATAGGCGGTCTCAAAATCGACCACGTCAAACAAAATCTTTTCCGTTCGGAAGTTATCAGGACTTCTGAACGTAACCGGTAAGGACACATGTCCTATCGGTTTGGCGGTAGAGCCAGGGACTATACCAGGGAAGGCATATTTTACTGGCTTTACCTTTGACTTAGGAACCTGCATTTCTTCTAAAGCCCCCGAGAATAATATATTTAAAGAACTACCTCCATCTATCAAGACACTATTGACCTTACAATTATTAATGGTAGGCTCAACTATAATAGGGAACCTACCCGGCCGAGTCGACGAAACGGAGCAGTCTTCTTTGCCGAAGGAGATTACGGTGTCCGACCACCTCGAAGGCTTGATGCTGATCGGAGATTCTGCTAGGTTGACCTCCCGCTCCACGACTTTCAGATGACGTCACGAGTCGTACGATGAAGATCCTCCAAAGATCATGTTGACTGTGTGGTGAGGTTCTTGGTATTCCATCTCCTCGTCGCCATTTTTATCCTTTTTGGAGCTGGCTTCCCCCAACTCATGTATTGAGGGAAGCAGGCTTTTACCTGCATAATAATCTTCCAACTTGTTTTGCCAGACACGGCAGGTGCGCAGATCGTGCCCAGCCTGTTGGTGAAGCGGGCACCACTTCTTACTTTTTTTATATCCATCGGTCGGAATATTTGCTTTGCCTCGACCGGTATAGTCCCTCTTACCTTTGGTAAGCTTTTCCGGGACCGCTAAGACCTCCTTACCATCCGTCTTGCGAAGCTTTTTCTTCTTGAGAACTTTCTTATTCTTCTTCCCAGGCTCTTCTAAACTAGATTGAGCAGTTTTGTCTTTTCGATCTATAGCTTCGCTCCATTCGACTGCCCCACTAGCAGCTGCATATTTATCCGCCATATCGAATAGTCCGGCGGTTATTCGTGGGGGATTCATAGCTATATCCTCCGTGAACCTCCGGTTTCTCAATCCTGCCTTGAAAGCCTGAATTACAGAAGATTCTGCAATCTCGGGTATGGAATTACGAACCTGGCTGAACCTCTTGATGTACTGTCGGAGAGTTTCTTTTGGGTTCTGCCGGATTCGATGTAGATCATTTTCCTTCCCTGGGCGGTCATACATACCCTGAAAATTCATGATTAAGAGATCGCAGAGCTGTTCCCAAGTGTTGATTGATCCGACCGGCAGGTTAAGTAACCATGACCGGGCAGATCCTTCTAACACTGTAGGTAGGTAATTGGCCATCACGTTTTCATCACCACCAGCCGCTCTGATGGCGGTGGTATAGATCTGGAGAAATTCTAACGGGTTCTGAGACCCATTGAACTTGTCCATGTTGGCCGGTCAAAACCGGTTAGGCCAACGCACAGCCTGGAGCCCTGCAGAGAAGGCTCGACAGCCTGTGACTGATTCATGGCGCCTTCTTTGGAAAGGAGCCGGATTGTGGTCGGTTGGGGACCGGTTCCTTAGATTAGAGAACTGAGGCTCCGGCGTCCCGACCTGATCGCGAGCGTTATGATGCTCTTGATCACCTGCCTGGTTCAAACGACGTCGAAGATCGTTTGGACCAAGCGAATGACCCTCTCGACGAGAGGAAGGTGTATTTGTTCGGAACAATCTCCTTCCCTCATGACTCATTGGTTGAAAACTTCGAGGAGGCTGCGGTATTGATTGATTCCCAACATACGCATGTTGCCCTCCGCCGAGGGAAGAACGCTGGGACGAAGTCATGGTTTTGACTTTGCGGTGTCCTCCGTTCTCGGTATTCTTCCGTACGTTGTACGATTTGTTGGAGAATCTCCTATACCTGTCCTACCAATTGGACAAAACCGAGCTTCGCTAAAGCGTGATCGGTATATTTAAAATATCACGAATGCGCCGCAGATTCATGCATCGCTAGATGGTCTCGGAGGATTCATCGAGGTTGTTGGCGTTTGCATATCCGAACCTTCTCTTAACCTCGCGCCTGGCTGTACTTGACTCATTATCCTTGGTGGGGCTGAACCAGGCGAATTAACTGATGGGCGTCCATCAGCTCTGTTGCCTCTGGTAGCTGGTGCTTGATTGCCTGCGCCATTTCCATCAACACATGGTGGTGAGGTAGCGGGTGCAGGACCGTACAGGGCATTGCGATCAGTATTTCGATCGCATTGACTTCGTGTTTCCAGCATCGATCCTTCGAAGAGTTTCCACTGTACTCAGTGGAGAGCTTCCCAATACTTCTACCAGACACTTCCACGACGGAGACCGGTCGGAGTTGAGAACCTCTTGAGGCCTTCGTGGCAGACTCAGCCTGATACGGCGAACTGCCAATCGTATGCTGAGCTTTATCATCCCCACTCGGCCCATGGCGGGTGAGGGTTTCATCGACACCGTTACCAGATGTCGGTTGGCTCCTGGAATTCCCAGAAGCCGTGGGTGAATACCTATCAAACATGATGGTGTCGAGAGTGTATTGACTCTCGGATTGTAGGGCTAAAAATTCATCACCTTTTTTGCCGGTCGAAAAGACCGGGCTTGAAGAGGTTATTGGACACTCCGAACTGATCGAAATGTCCTGTCCTTCGAGAAGCTCCACTTGTTGCAGTGGTGCATCCTCATCCATCTGCTCGACTTCGGCGTTGTCAGTGACTGCGAACCAGCAGAGGAAGAAGGGGACGACGTCCAATCACCCTGCATGGCCTGGATGCTGGCGTCCATGTCGAGGTTGGAGTAGTCGTCTAGATCGAACCAATTCTCCCGTCCCAAGTTCCTGCCATAATCTCATGAACAGAAGGATAGATGAGGATTTGATGAGCAAAGAATTCCTTTAGAAGATTTGCGCCTTCTATCCACATGGACGGCGCCAGCTGTCGACGATCAAATCGCCGATCTTATGAATATATGAATGAAAAGAGAAAAATTACGCGTATCTTCTAGAAAGTAGTGAGACTGCTCTTTATTGCTTTGAACTGGCTATTACAATGAGTGTATATAACTTAGACTAAAGACTAATTCAGGAATACAAGGCTCTTTCGAGAGTGTCTCCCAAATGATCTTCACTGTTCCTGCCTACCCAACTTCAGTCCGCGTTCCTCCTTATGTAGTTGATGAAGGGTTGTCAGTTGTTTCTGGAGGAGACGCCTGTTCGAGAAGCAACTCGTCTGGTCGAAGAGAGGCGTCAGTTGATGATGTGTCAACTGCCGTACGGTTATATGTCAGTGAGCCATTAACCGTATTTCTTTGTCTTCGAGTTATGTATCGTTGCGTGGTATGAGATATAAAGCACATGTCCCATTCTTCACACGGTAGGGGGTATATCTGATGCTAGGTCCAGATATCAGTTCAAGGTTTTGAGAGCTTTTGATTGGTCGGGGACAAGGTTGGGAACCTTCTCCAACCAGGTTAGATATTGAGTAACCTCTGGAATCCTCACGACCAGGTTAGATATTGAGTAACCTCTTGTATCCTAACGACCAGTGAGGTCGTTAGCCTGAGAGGTTATGACCACGAAGACGTATGGTCCCTTATTTATTAAATAATAAATAGATGTTTTAATCCTCGTCACTAACTTTTAACCTCGTCGTCGTCGGCCTCCTACGACCTCGTCGCCTCGGCCTCCTCCACTTTGTCGCCCCGGCCTCCTCCACTTCGTCACCCCGTCCTCCCCTGAGCTCGTCGCCCGCGGCCTCCTCCACCTCGCCTTGGCCTCATCGTCGCCGGCCTCCCAAGACCTCATCACCCAGCCTCCCACGACCTCACTCTCTCTACTATGATGTGTTAATGCTCTGTGAATGGATCGAGTTGATGCTATTGCGATATGGGTGATGTCGTGTTGTTTTTAGTGCTATGTGAACGGATTGAGTTGATGCTACTGTGATGTTGTGGCTATTGTGGGAAAGCTAACGGAAAATTCAATCCGAAAATCCATATCAGATTCATTCGCGAGGCTCGGGACGTAGTGAAAATACATTTTTGTTTTTTTTCAATAGAAAAAGCTATCACAGACAGTTCTAAACAAGAACCGTCTGTGGTAATTACTATCACAGACGGTTCTTGTTCAGAACCGTCTGTGAAAATAGACTATCACAGACGGTTCTATTCACGAACCGTCTGTGATAGCCTTTTTCACGGACGGTTAAAAAACCGTCTGTGATGATATCATGTCATCACAGACGCATAAATTCAGACGGTTCAAAAACCGTCTGTGATGATAGTTTAGAACCATTTGTGATGAGGTTTTGTGTAGTAGTGTATATGGAAGGGAAGCCGCACATAGCTAACAAAATAGGGTGGTACTATTTATAGTACTGTTTATATATGAATAGTATCTCATGAACAGCATGGGCCGCCTAGGGTGGCGCCTTCCCTTGGGCTCAAGCATTAGAAGGCCTAATTTGGCTCAAACAGGTGATGCAATATCTTCTTTTGGTGATTGTGGAGCTCACAGAAGGAATTTGAAAGTGAGGTCAGATCCGTTGGAAAGAGGACGAGATAAGCTTTCCATCAAGTCCTCGTGGAGCTCAAACGGATTCCGTATGTGAAAATTATGCATATTTGAAGTCAATGCTGTCTCCGAAGGCCAAATTGGATTCCAAAACGTGTCAGCTTGAACTCTTGCTTAGTTTGGACAAAAAGTGATGTGATACTGCACAAATATATATTTTCATCATTAGGTAGTATCATATAGTTCATATAATATAAATACACTCTTAAAAACGAGTTCACCTGATAATTTAAGTAAAACGTACGAGCTCTTATAATTGGAATAGCAAGTATAACAAATATAATTATATCCATAGGGTTATGTCCTCATCACCCTTGGTACAAGACTTCGACCATTTCGGTCTAAGACTTTGACAATACTGATCACACTAGTCTAATACTTAACATGCTTTGAAATTTAAAAAATGGATAGACCTTTACAAATTCGTGGCTAATTCCAACAGATTACACTGTGTGGGACTCGTCGGGGTGGACTATAACGCCTGGGCCAAATTCAAGACGTTCGACATTGGAGATGCACACTAGGTGCCGGTCCGTTAATTGGCGTAGACATATACTGCGTATTATGTTGGTTTGATACAATACAGTACACGAAACATGCACTACATATGACATAGCATAACGATGGTTTTGATATAGCGGGTCCCAATGTCAGTAGCACGTACGCTATGCGTCATGAGCCGTACGTAGCTCGTGGTCTCTTTCTATCCGCCTATGCTGACTTGTGGGATCTTGTGCGTGCCGGGCGGCCAGTGTTCCAGTACAACAGCGTGCACACGGCGCCTGCTCGGCGAGCAACCCGCTGCGGTCGTACAGGGACCAGAGCACCACGATCGAGCTCACCAAGCCGGGCACCCGCTACTGCATCTGCGGCACCACCGGCCACTGCGCCTCCGGCATGAAGCTCGCCGTCACGGTCTCCTCCGTCTCCGGCAGCAACGTTACGATACCAGCGCCCGGCGCGCGGTTGACCAAGCCGTCAAACCCAGGCGAGGAGGCACCGTCGGACGCAGCGCCGGCCGTGACGACAACCAAGTCCTCGTCCAACACAAGCAGGGCCTGTCCTGCAAGTTGGGCCCACGTTGCTTTCGGCACCGCTCTTCGGGCCGTGGGACTTGTCGCCCTGTTGATGGGCTAGGAAAGAGGCAGTGCAGTTTCGTATATTTTGCGTCGTTCCCTTCGTGTGTTCCCGAGGCACCGAGTTGCACATTTGTACCCCTATTTATTACTATTTGCTTCCCTCAGAGTTTCTGTGTGTTTTTTTATATTTTGATTGTGATTTGTGACGACCTTTGGTAAACTGCTGCTATTCTTCTTGTTGCTTACGGACAATAAAATCTTACGAAGAATTCTCCTCAACAAGTCTAGTTGTGCAAATGTTCGACATATATCCATCCTCAGGACCTCTACGGCCGCAATCATCTCGAGGGTAAAATCTTAAAATTAACAAGTTTTTTTTCGAGAGGGCCTAGATAAAAAATCACAAACGGAAGGTGAACGAACTATTGGATGGGAAAAACAGCGTTGTTATTCCTTCCCATAGCTAACCGGCCGAACCGGCGGACGATCCATAGAGCCCTTTTTGCTCGTCGAACCGTGGGGCGGCTCGCCTTGCCGAACGCCCCGTGCCTCGTTGTGTCTGGTTGTTTGAATATAATCACGTTGGAATACAAATTTTTGTGAAATATTATCTCTACATGTTGAATTATTTCATCAATGGAACCACATGGTACAAGAGCATCTCATCCCCTTCAACTCCATCACAACAACCAAACACACGCTAAGTAACATCAATTCTAATGGGTTCTTGCGTGATCGGAGGTTCTGGGTAGATCGATCTGGTGCGGAAGGAGGAAGCTAGGATGGGAGACCCGCCTGCGTTTAGCCAGGTGGGAGATGAGGTTGATCGAGGGGAGCACTCCGATGATCTGGATGCACTTCTTCAGAAGTTAGATCTAATCGATGAGGAAAACAAAGATATAGTTCTGGAGGAGAGTTTGGAAGATTTGAAGGCAGAGTCGAAGTGGGTGGCGCTGGCTAAGGTGCATTCGTCTAAGCCTTTCTGCCATGCTGCGTTCATGGGCAACACGAAGTACGATTCCGCAATGCGGTGCTGATTGAGGAATATGATGATGTGACAAGACCGTCTGCAATAACCTTGCAGATGCTAGTTGTATGGATTCGCATTGGCAAACAGCGCGCGGGGCGAGTTGGAGAGGTGATTCAGGTGGAGGGGGAGGATCTGCGGGCTCCCGAGAGGAGTGCCGCCGAGCGCAATGAAAATCATGGGTTGGAACCGTCACGGCATTGGAAATGCTGCGACAGTGAGAGAACTTGGTGATTTAGTGAAGGATTTTGCCCCACCGGTTTTATGTATTTGGGAAACTCGAATAGAAAAGAAATTGGTGGAAAATTTACGGTGGACACTGGGATATGATGACAGTTTTGCGGTGAGTAGTAGTGGACGCAGTGGCGGACTCGGTTTATTATGGAAAAAAGGATATCAATCTCTCAGTTATCAAGTTTTCCCAATATCACATTGACACTGAGATTCGTTAGTTGGGGAAGGAGCCTCATCGGGTTACCTTCGTCCATGGAGGAGCTGACCGGGCTCACAAGGACAAGACGTGGGATATATTGAAATTTTGTCGAGGTCCGAAGGGAGGAACAACTTGGCCTGAATCCTCGAGAAGATTATTTGATCGAGGGATTTAGGATGCTGTGGATACCTGTGGTCTGTGCGATATCGGGTATATTGGCTTGGATTGGACATGGGAGAAGAAGGTGTTCGTTCGGGGACACCTTACTGCTGTGAAGTCTGATCATTGTCCAATACTGTTTGACTACGGAACAATCTGATAGGAATCAAAGAGTTCATTCGGTCGGAAGACCGTTCCGTTATGAAATCATGTGGGAAACTCACAAGGGGCTGGCCCCTCTAATCCAGGATGTTTGGAGTAATGATGGAGCTTGTTCTGATGTGCGGGGTGTGAGCAGGAAATTAAATTAGATTGACATGGGAGTTCACAGCCTGGAGTACTGCCACTTTTGGTGGAGTTCGACATGAGCTCAAGAATTTAAGGTGCGTGTCGGGCCGTCAATGGAGGAAAAGGTTATTGAGAGGAAATAATGTGGCGGCAACGGGCATGGATACAATGGCTCAGTGAAGGTGATTCAAATTGTATGACCGGAAAGACGGCCAGAGGTGCGAGGGGGGTTGAATAGACGATTTCTTGATTTTTGATTTTAATCAAATTTAACAGGTATTTTTCTTCAATAGCTATGAAAGCTAAGAAGATCAGTAAATGCACAGAGGAGGCCTTGTGCTGAATCCGATTACCCCCTTAAACACAAGATTCAAGAATGGAGATTTGATCTCACCGACCGGCTCGACCGACGGCCAATTGGCGGTCTCAACGCAAGGCGATCGAACGACGCCAATCAAGCGGTCTGAATAGCTGGCGGTCTGACCGACGTTGTGGAATCGGTCGGACCGATTCAGTCCAGAACCACTGCAGACCACCCGAAATCAAAACAAAAATTGGTCCAACTTTTGATTCAACCGATGAAAATTGACCAAAATTGGAACACACCTCCCTAAGAATATCTGGAACCTATTCCTAGCGACGATCGACCAGATCCACGTCAAAGAATTGATATTTTTATGTTTTACCAAAGGAGTGTCCAAAACCTAGCAAAATGAAAAACTTGATCCAAATCTTGCTAGTGAGGGATTGATGATTTAGATGGTCCTAGGAGTATTCCCACACATCATAGCAAGGTAAAAGAGGTCAAGAGACCAACAAAAAACAACCGGATCAAGGAAGCACCAAAATCACGAAAAGAGAGGAAAACACATGAGACCTCATCTTAGAACAAACATCCATTGATTGATTCAAGATGTTGCTTGTCAAAGCCACTCCCCCAAGGAGGACAAGAGCTCAATCCAAGAGCACACACACAAATTTCCTCTCTAGAGCCTATTCTCTCCTCTCCTCTTCAAACCCTAACCCTAACTAGGTTTTTACAAATGAAGTGCTTGGGGGGTTTTCCAACTCCCCCTTTCTATTTATAGGGAGCCCTAGGGTTTAGAGAGAGTTCACTTAATGGGCTCCCGTTAAAGCTCAAAACACACGGGACGCAAACACACACAATACAGTTGAAGCAATCGCCTGCTTCACCACGTGTAGGTTGATCAGCGGCTCTCATCAGGTCGGCAAGTCTCTCCTGTCTGAATCCCATCGGAACCTCCAAGGCACTTACACCGACCCCCGCGTCACTTGATCCAACCAGCTCCAACGAAATGCCCGTTTGAACCATCTTGTCCATTCTGCACCATGCTTGAGTCACACGACTCCACCCGGCATCCATGATCGTTCTGGATCTCAGCTCTCCAAGCTTAGTCCCGATCCTCCTCGCCGTTGACGTCGTTGACCTGCAAGCCACCTGCACAGCAATAGACAAAGAAATCGTCTCTGGGAACAAGTTCTTCACAACTTGACCCACATTAGCTCAACCATGCAATATGAAACATTAAAGCATTGAATCTCATGCACTAGACACAATCAAAACAAAACGTCGCCAAGAAGGCCGAAGAACAAGTGGAATCCGGTCTGACCGTCGTACCTGGCCGGTCGGACCGATTTCCAACCGGTCTGACCGATTTTATAACGCCGGTCAAACCACCCAAAATGACTTAGCCAAAATTCCATCGTGAAAATCCGAAACTCTCTGGAATTTTCAATTGAATAGAATTTTTTACTGGAAGCTCTAAAAAATATGAGACCAAGTGCAGGAGACTCCCCTCTCTTGCCTACACACTCTATTTTTGGCCTAGCCCCAAACTCCACCAAAGATTCTGGCCGGTTGGACCGCTGCACATAGCCGGTCGGACTGCCCCACGGCCGGTCGGACCGGCGATCCTGCCGGTCGAACCGATCCACGGCGATCGACCGCCACTGGTTCGCGGCCTAACCGCCGAGGTCCAAACGACTTGAAGCTTTTTCGAAAACGCGATATTCGTCAAACCAACAACATCATTGCCAATTGACTCATCATCCTAAGATCATGCACATATCCCCACGATATCCACACAAATAATTTTTTTTCCCATCAAAAAGCTATCCGTAAAGTAACAAAAATAAAATTACCCGTCTTACTTGGGACGATGGCTCACTGAGTGAAAATATTGAGGAACTTCAGTCAATGACCAGAAGTTTCTATCAGAACCTATATACTTCTGAAGGTACTGCTAATATGGAGGATGTGCTGGACAGTGTGTACTGCTAATATGGAGGATGTGCTGGACAGTGTGCCAAGGAAAGTGACGGAGGAGACGAATCCCTTTACAGAAAAGGAGGTGAATGAGACATTGTTCCAAATGTTTCCAACAAAAGCTACAGGTCTTTTTGGTTATCCCGCCCATTTCTTTCATAGAAATTGGGAGACTTGTGGGGAGGATCTAACCAAAGTGGTACTTCGAGTGCTTAACGGGGATGGCATACGGAAGAAATCAACAACACGTTCATCGTTCTTATCCCGAAGGTGGCCAGCCCAACCTCGTTGGGGCAGTACAAACCAATAAGCTTGTGCAATGTGATCTATAAGGCCATTTCCAAGTCATAAAGCTGTCCTTCCCGAGATTATCTCTGAAGAGCAATCGGTGTTCGTTCCTGGTAGGATCACCACTAACAATATAATTGTGGCCTATGAATGTTTACACTATATGAGAACTAATACTACAAAGAAGAATCCCCATTGTGCTCTCAAGCTCGATATGACAAAAGCATATCATATAGTGGAGTGGGATTATTTACAAGCAATTGTGCTGAAACTCAATTTTCACCACAACTGGGTTCAGAAGGTGATGCAATGTGTAACCTCAGTTAAGTTCTTGGTGCTATTTAACGGTGAAAAATTGGAGGAGTTCAAACCTGTAACATTTTGTTTTCGGATTGTGTATAGTAGTTCTCAGTTGGCCGTTTTGGAGTTTCAAACCTATTTCAAATTAAGTTGTATTTGCAAAATTCTCAGCTTCCACCTCAATTCAAATTTCGGATTCAAATCTCAAATTTGAATCTCTTTTCAAAATTCCCTTTCCCTCTTTTTGGGCTCAGTCCATTTCTCTCCTGGGCTGGCCCATCCTCCCTTGGCCCATTTCCCCCCTTTCTCGGCACAATTGGCCCAGCCGCCCTTGCCCCCTCCTGGCCAGCTGAGCCACGCCCGAGCGCGCTTTGGCACTTGCCCCCGAGCTCTGCCAGTGCCGTGTGCACTTCACGCATGCCCGACACCCTCTGCCCTTGACTCCAGCGCACCTCCCTCGCCAGGTCCCCTCACCAGCACGTCACCATCGCCCCAGCGCCATGCGCTGAGCCGCCTGGTCTGCGCCTTGCTCAGCCAGCGTTGCGCCACGCGCGCGCTGCGCTGCGTTGTCTTACTTACACGCCTTACCGCTTCGCCGTCCTCCAAGTCGCCGCAATTAAAGCAAGAATTGCTCAAGCACAAGTGGTTCATCCGCTGTCGCTCCATCACCGCTTCACCTTCTCGTCAACACCCTGGTCCTCCAAGTCGTCGCCTTGCTCAAGCCAGGGTTCATCCGCGTCAGGAAGCCCTGCCTTGTTGCATTGCCTGCTTCGCTCGCACGTGCCCGCGGTCACCCTCGCCAGCGCCCCGTCTTGTTGGCACGCACCTGCTCCGCACCTCTGGGTCGTTGCCCTCGTCACCCCCACGCTGTGCACGCTTCTGCCCTGTCCCCGCCGCTCTGCCACCGCCTCGGGACCGTGCACCCTCAACCGAGCCTCAACGACTCCTTCCTCCCCTCTTGCGGCTATAAGAGAGCCCTGAGACTCCCTCTTGCTCTTCGCCACTTCACCCTTTCGCCGTCGGCAAGTCCCACCCAAAGCGCCCAAGCTCGTTGTTTTCAGGTAACCGCACCACCCATGCCATTTCGTCGCTCCAGTGGGACTTCCCTCCTTCTATTCACGTCACTTTGCGTTCTAGTACGCCTGGAGTGTTTCCCCCTTGTTAATTCGGGTTTTGCACCGCAGGAGTGCCCGAATTTAGTTGACTTCCTCCCCTCTGGCCAAATCACCCTTTCCAGCGCCATTCGAGCACCTCCGTGCCTCGGTCCAATCACTGGCACCAAGAGCACCGTGTCGGCATCCCAAAGACGCCCCAAGCTTCGCCGAGTCACACCTTCTTCTCCATCGACCTCCCCACGACGACCCCATCGTCGCCGCTACGGGCTCTCGTTGACAAGCCGCCTCAAGCTTCCCCGAGCTTCGCTCTTGCTTCCGGTGAGCTCATTGTACATCCCTGATGCTCATGCTCCCCTTTCCCAGCTCAATGCGCCACCGGACCGCCTGAGCCGCCGTGGTCGTGCCTCCGCCGCCGCTCACCTTCATCGCATCGCCGCTCCGACGATCCTCCGGCCACGCCACCTCCGCCGTCAGCTTCGCCTCAACAAGAGCATCCCGCTTTGGTGCTTAGCCTCCATCGCCGTGGTCACCTCTACCAGCGACGAGCCGTGCCCAAGTGGTGCCCCGCCTCCTATGTTCGGTTAGAACGCAGACCGGCACTACATCACCTTAATCCCTCGTATCACTGTCGGTCACTAGGGGCTAATCAATCATTAGCCATTTAAATGTTGTCTTAAATGCCGCAATGTTTCACTAGCACGTGGGCCCGACAAATAGTAATGGCTGGCTTTAAATCGATTTTCCCCTCTTCGGCTGACAGTGGGCCCAATGAACAGTGCACGCTCCCATAGACCTGTGGACCATGCACAGTGCATGTTGACCGGAGGTCAATATGCACTGTTCACATGGACCGGGGCACTATTTAGTGGGACCCAGATGTCAGTGATACATTCTCTCTCTCCTCTTTTTGTTTTCCTGATTTAATTCAAACTCAAACTTCAGATGCTCCATTCTCCTCTGTTATAACTCTAATTTAAGTGAAGTTTGTTTCTAAATTTGTCCAAATTCAAGATCTTGCTAATAGCAGTGGTCTTGTTTCATTTGGAGTTCATTTATTATTTATTGGTTCTCTTTTGTTGTTTGTTCCTTTTTTCGTCACGTTCGTTCGCGTTCGTTCGAGTAGAGTTCAGAGAAGCAGGAGATATCTAGTTTGACCAAGTACAAGACTTCCAAGACTCTCTTACCTTCAATCCAGGCGAGTTAATACTTTAATCATTTTGATCCTACATTTTATGCAAATTGTATTATTTTAAAATAGTAAATTGCATGCTTAATTTCTTATGCAAATGTATGTCAAATCACTAAGAGTTAGTTATCTACATACTTGGTAATTAAATGATTATTATATCATCCTTGACAACTTGAATTTCTTATTCTTTGTTACCTTAGATATTAAATGATAACTTACTATCTATAAGGTCGTACTTAAGCGTCATGCTAGTCTTACTTAAGTACCGGAGCATTAAATACTCTGATCATCATCTTTTAATTATGAAAGTGGTTTTGGACAATCATTGTGGGTAAATGACTGGAATGTTGAAGATAATACATTTTGCTCCAAAAGAAAACCCTACTAAATTGCTGTTACCACATTTGGGCGGATGGTATGGTGGTGGGTACTGACGGAGCACGAGAGTGGTTGGTATGTGGTATGAACCGCCCAGATGGCATTAAGGATTTAATCCTGTGATGACCTCCCATTGTAAAACAAGTACAACCACAAGTCTATAAAGTACAATTTGGTTTAGTAAATTTATTGGACCCTAAATATCATCTCACTAGTGGAGGAGTGAAGTAGTGCAAACGTGGGCTTGAATGGGACACCGATGGTGAAGTTGCCAGCTGCGCTAGTCATTGTGAGACGTTGTAGTCCATCTGCGCTAGTGTTGTGGTGAACATCCCGCACATTTTATGGAACTCACCGCAAGTGGGAGCGGCCTATATGGGTGAGATGACAGAATAGGCGAGGTAATTTTGAAATGTTACTGTGATGATCTCTCAACTACATGACCAAGGAATCATGTAAGGTAACTAGTTGATTGTCTCTTGTGGGTACAATGTACAACCTCTGCAGAGTCTAAACTGTTTAAACAGTCGTGCCTAGGTCAAAGGTAGGCATGGAAACTTACTAGAGTTAGTTCTATTTATAAAACTTTGTGGCTGGGATGGAAAATGTGTCGGGCTTACCTAGCCCTGAGATTATATTTTTCCTGGGTCGTCGTACCCAGTGTTGTTAATAAGTGGGGATAACCCTAATAAAAAAATAAGCATAAGGTGGAGGAAATCTCTGCTGTTATAAATATTGTAATTATTCTTTTTAATAAAATACAATTTGGTCAAAATGCTAAATGATATGAATTACCAATCTGAGCTAATCCTTGAGTCGGGCGGACCGCATGCCACCTGACAGCAATACTGGAATCTGCTCAAACTCAAAACCAAACTCAAACGATGACCTCTACATGGTCTCACAGCAAAACATTACTTACTCAAGCAAGGAACTGACGACGTCAACGCCGAGACACAAAACTGGTTAACCGCCAATACCTAGTACCAACGACACAGAAGAAAGTTGCCTCACCAAACACCAAACATCCCCAAATTCCTCCCGAGGATCACCTATTCAAATCAATTGTTCAAGACCATCACGAGAAATTTAAAGAACGCCTCACCTTCCATTTCAGAAGCATGTCGGTATCTAACCTGTGTGTGTCGCTCGCCCGCAACGCCTCCCTAGTTAATTTCTTTTGCAATGCGCTCGGAAGATTAGGTCACCAATCCTCTACAAGAACTTCCGTTCTCATATACATCCAAGCTTTTGGCATGCGTACCTTCTTAGTTCCATAGCCCTGCACTGGCATAATATTACTCCGGTTTGCACTGCCCGTCCATGGCTCAAACTCGCATTGTTCTCACACTCTGCGTCCTGCTCATCCACGGCGTAGCCTGGAAAGCAGAAGCGGTCTCGTGCACCGTCGGCAATAGCGCCGGCTGGGATCCCAGCGCGGACTTCCCGTCGTGGGTCGACGGCAACTACACTGTGTCTCATCGAAGCAACGTAGCTTATGGTTTGTTTCCTTTCTGTTCCGACCGTTCGATCAGAAATCTACGCCAACCGACGTTAACCCTGCAAGATGTAGTATCTGTGTATTTTCCATGCGTAATCACATCTCTAAACTGACGATTCGAAAGAAAAACTCTGAACTGACGTAATTGGGTCAGTTGAAACAAGTCAAAATTAGCTAAATAACATCATAATTTTGTGTTATTGGCAAAATTATTTTTTACTAGCATTCGCTCTACTCTTTGGCCCGAAAACAATAATATATTGACCTCAGTGTCCTACGGCAAAAAAAAAAAAGAAGATATTTTCATAATAAAAACACAAAATTTAGATATTCTACCACCAAAAATATAAAATTGTGACGTTGTATAGCCAAATTTGCCTTGAAACAATGGGCTTACGGCGAAAGACCTGTCGACGCCATGTGTTTCAGTGTTCGAGCACTCGAAGTACCCACACCCTGGACGAAGTTGACGAGGCGGGGTTCAAGAACTGCAGCGCCTCCAACGCGCTCGGTGCCCCTGACGGCGTCTGGTACTTCCCTCCCCGGCGGGAGCCCCGGCGGGCCAACCTCAGTCCTCGCCGCAGGCGAACCCGGGGGCCGCCCTCGGGCCCAACCCCGACGACAAGGGCATACCAACACTCTTGATCGGCGGGTCCCACCGGTCGGGGGTGGGGGCCGTGCTGATGACGTGGCTGTGCATAGTTGCAGCTCTGCTTGTTTGAAGAGGCATTGTTACGTGATGTTTTTGGGATGTTTCATACTGCTCTTTTCCCTTCTTTGTTCGTCTTTTTTTATGAGCAAACGAATCAGAGCATCAAATGGGGGCAAAAAGGCACCGCCTGGCCAGGCGATCAATCAAACATTACTATTAAATGCTTTTCTGATGAAATCGACGTGTCAGCAGTGCAATGCCATAATTAAGTAACGCATTTAGGATGCTTTTTCTGCCGATCTTCGTCTTTCGCACAGTGCCGTGCGGTTGGCGCCCACATGGACACATGTCCTGGACGTACCGTTCGGTTGGTTCGCATCTAGCACGGGCGAGGACTGCGGCTGGCGTATCACTTTCAAAGTCTCGGTTTGCCCTTTAAGCTGGCAAAAAAAAAAGGCTTCGAAAATCCTATTCCGCGGGTGCTCGCTGGTAAAATTAGCAGCGGAAGATCGAGCGGTGGTGGGCATTTACGTTAGGTTCACCGGGCACACCAACCTTGTAGTTCCCTGGATGACAGGTGACCCAATGGTTGTGTGGTGATCGGAGGCAGCGAGGCCGTTGGTGGAGGGATATGGATATACTACATTGGTTAGCAATTTAAAAATTTTATTAGATACTATGCAAATAAGAGATCATATATCGTTACCATTAGACGTACAGTGCAGCGAAAAAAGAGTTGAAGCAGCCTAATCCAACGTAGAGTGTGTCGATGAAGTGGTCGAAGTCGACCGTCTAGTGTAGTCGATCGTCCTCGGTGGCGATAATCCCCCCAGCAACCAATCGAGTTCCTCGCCAAGGTCGTGGATCGTCCTCAAGCGCAACAACAACTGCAATAACGTCTCTACGGTATCCACACGTCTAAGGAAGGAACACCGTACGCCGGTGTACTAGCACCAACTTGCACAGTAGAGTTCTCAAGAAGATGGCGGCTAAGTTTTTGGTAGAGCAACTTACGTCACGTCTATCTCGTGTGTCTCCCAACAGCCTCATGCATATCCTTATATAAAGCTTATGACGGTTTCTATCCAAACATATTTATTGCAACCCATTAAGTGTGTGACCCGTTAGGTTTATGTGTAGTCGGTTGTGACTCATAAATATTTTCCGATCACGATTCGTTAGCGGTTCCTAGCAGGACATAATGATTCCCGAATACACATAAATAATATCGGATGAACCTTAATACAATATGATCTACGATCAGACCCTTGTCACAAACGACCAGCTTGTATCTCTATACGACCAGATCGTATTTAGTCTCGACTTATTCGTAACTCCTTACAATCAGGTTTCGACCACTTGGTGATTATATTCGACCAGTCTACAACTAGTTTGTATCTCCATACGACTAGTCCGTATCTGATCGAACTAAACGATCAGCTCGTGTATTCTCCCTTTGCCTCACGATATCAGATTGAACTCTAGGTGAGACAACATATCAACCATGGACTGCCAATACTTTCTTGATTAAATGTCGGATAACTTGACGTGGTCGAACTCTTCGACCAGTAGTGGCATGGTCATGCACTTTCTTTATCCGATCACATCGAGGGGCCCAGAGATATCTCCCCTGTTATGTTAGGAGCGGCAAATATCATGTCCGACCAGTCACATTCTTTCGCATGTTTCATAGCATTACCTGAAAGTCACCTTTGTAACTACCCAGCTACAGAGTAGCGTTTGGTAACTCCAAAGTGTACTCTTACACATGTAGAAAACCATGCTGATCTCAGGTCTAAGGATTATACATCATCATTGCTTGAGACCAACTGATAACACATGAAATCATAGTAATCTCAGCATTGTCTCAAGATGGATCAATCCAACACCATGTTCTCTAACATGTGTTCACATTATTGGTTTGATATCCCTATATCCATGACGGGTGAAACATGGTCATCGATCAATACATGTGCTAGTCGATAAGTCAATAGTGTTCTGACCAGAGATACATTTAGAATGACATCATATAAGTTAAAGAGCTTCACCAACAAGTTGCATACTTGTTAATCTATATCAATGATGATTCATTCAAGAAACATAATAACATTTATTCAATAACTCATAAATATAGGCCATATTTGTTTAGACTTAGGTTTTTTGGCTTATAGCTTAAAGCCAGCTTTTTGGCTTAATCAACTTATAAGCCTCTTAGCTTTTAAGCCAAATTTTGTTGTTTGATAATCTAGTTTTTTATAGGATGTTGGCTTATTGAGTTATGTGTAAAAGATTAAAAGTCTGAATTGCCCTTTAGGAGTTAAGTGATCTTTTTAAACATGTATTTAAATTTATTTTTTGCATAGGATTTGTAAATATGACGATACATTTAAGTGTACATATGAACAAGATAGATTTCGCTTGTTCGTGCATCACTACTACATAAAAGGTAATCATAGACGATTCAAAATTATCATCACAGATGGTTTTCTGAACTGTCTGACTTTATGGGGACAGTGATTCTATGTGGTAATCATAGACAGTTTTTTAACCGTCTGTGAAAAAATCTGTCACAGACGGTTCTGAACAATAATCGTCTGTGTTAGACAATTATCACATATGGTTCTTATTCAGTACCGTCTGTAAAAATAGACTATCACAGACGGCTTTTTAGTAAATCCGTCTGTGATAGTTTTTTGTATTACAAAAAAATTAAATTTTGAGCCAAACCAATTAATTGCTAGACATTAGTTTTCATATACTCTTTTGATAGTTTGCAAGAAGGTAATTACATGATACTCTCTCTCAATCAATCAATGGCTCACTCTCTAACGAGGACGAGGTAAAGTAGAGGCGTTCATCTCGAACTGAATTGGCCTCCCTTGTCGACCACAGATGAGGGTCCTCATTGATAAGAAGAGACTGCTCTTGTTTAGAACCGTTTGTGATACTTCACAGACGGTTTTCAACACGAACCGTTTGTGATATTATCTTTTCACAGACGGTTTTTAGCGCAGCCAGTAACACAGACGGTCGCTAAACCAAAATCGTATGTGATTGTATTTAATACAGACAGTTTTGGTCAACTGCTTGTGATGAGACGTCCAGTATTAGCCTTTTTGCAGTAGTGTATGCATGTATTAATTTTGGTCATTGCGTAATGAAATAAATTAATTTAGAAAAAGCATATATTAGCCAACCGAACAAAATAACACAGTAATGAAATAATATTCAATCATATCATGGCCTAAGAACGGTAGCAGTCCTCATGGCTTTGTTCTTGGCTTCAGTCTAATCTGCATTTTCAGCGTTAAGATCCTTTCATGCCACACTCAGTCTACCTCCTGAGATCACCAAGGATAAAACAAATAGGATCTGCAACAAACGGTTATTTCATTCCGCAAAAGAAAAAAACACTTCTCTCATAGCCTATAGCTTTTAGTCTTAAAATGGTTTAAACTTTTTATAAGTCGGATAAAAAAAGTCATATTTTTGTTTAGACTTTGGCTTTTTGCTTTTAAGTCAGACTAAAAGCATAAACAAACAGGGTTATAAATGTTGGATCAAACTCTGGATCCGCCCAAAATCAAACGCTAAACTCAATGTTTTAACGCACACGGGAAGAACAACACAGTGGGGCAATTTTCTTTGTATTTCTCTCTTCAAAATCCATCCTCCACAACCTGATCACATAGGCTTATATAGGCCACACACCCATGCACATGCAACCATGAAAACCACATCTCCCACTAACCCATGCATGCAGCCACATTTCCCACATGCAGCCACTAACTCCACTAAATAATTAACTCCCTAATTATATGTGTTAATTAAGGAACCATTAAGATTACTTCTAACATTCTCTCCCGTAATCTTGATGTATTGACTCACAAGCCGAAGTCCGGTCTCCTGACGCATCTCCAAGGAGTTTTGCCGCCTTCTTGCTGACTATGCCATCGGTAACAATTTGTCGGCGTCTTTTGCTTACCTCAGCTCTGATTGTCTTTCGCCGGTAACACAACTAGACGGCGACGGAGACTCTCACTAGAGCTTACACATATGAGAACTTGGACACACCTATAAGAACTCTTGCGCACCCACATGCATCATGCACTGACTCACCTACATGCATGATCATAACACAAATATACACACGTATGTAACACACCTCCTACATGCACAAAGAAATAAAATGACACATGCAACACTCCTACTGTGCCAAACAACCAAAAAAACAACATGATGAACACTCCTTGTTGGCATTAAAGCAATGTTGGCTCGTCATCAACGTCCGCTACAGCAAGAAGAGACGTCGTCTTCTTCGACTCGTGGCACTCCCTGGCAAAGTGCCCGTACTCTTGACAGTTGTAGCAGCACACTTTCGTCTTGTCAAATGCATTGTTCTTCTTGCCAAAGCCGTTGCGCTCCTTGGATCGAGCCTCCCACTCGGCCTTCGTCAGTAGTAGGTGTTGATCTTCGGCCCCTACACCATAAGATACTCATCGTTCTTCGTGTGCCTTCAAACGGCTGATCAACTCTTCAATCGTCATTGTCTTGAGGTCACCAAATTGCTCGATTGGGGAGACTACCGGTAGAAACTTGGCGGGGGCTGCACGAAGAAATTTCCTTACCGCATAGCTCCCCTCCATCTTCTCACCGAGACCTCAGATTTTGTTGACGATTGTTGTCAACCGGACGGCGAAGTCATCAACCGACTCCGATTCCTTAATGTGCAGCACCTCAAACTCTGATTTGAGGGTCTGCACCTTGGCTTCCTTCACGCGCTCGGCTCCCATGTGCATGGTCTTCAATGCCTCCCACGCAGCTTTGGCCGTCTCCTTCTCAGCCAGCAGGAAGAGCGTGTCTTCTGGAACACCCTGGTAAATGGCCGCCAATGCCATTTGGTCCTTACGTGTGTTGTTGTCGCCGGGCTCGATAGCGTCCCATACGCCTTGGGCTCTCATGTACACCTTCATCTTCATCGCCCACGTCGCATAGTTGCTCCTTGTGAGCACGGGGTAGTGAAGCGACACCGCGGAACTCTCATTCGTTGGTGTGCTTGCCGGTGCCGAAGCCGCCGCATCAAGAATCTCTATACCTTTTGGTATGATTTTGGGCATAGACCAAGCTCTGATACCAAATGTTGGATCAAACTCTGGATCCGCCCAAAATCAAACGCTAAACTCAATGTTTTAACGCACACGGGAAGAACAACACAGTGGAGCAATTTTCTTTGTATTTCTCTCTTCAAAACCCATCCTCCACGACCTGATCACATAGGCTTATATAGGCCACACACCCATGCACATGCAACCATGAAAACCACATCTCCCACTAACCCATGTATGCAGCCACATTCCCACTAACTCATGCATACATGCAGCCACTAACTCCACTAAATAATTAACTCTCTAATTATAGGTGTTAATTAAGGAACCATCAAGATTACTTCTAACAATAAATATGATACAATCATTTTTATAATTATTTTAGTGTATATCACCAACAGTTAACGGAAGAGCGGCGAACGGCGGAGACCTTGCAAGCGACGGGAGAGGCGGGCTGTAAGAGCCAAGAGTCCTATGGCAATTCGTTGGTTTCGTTTCAGCTATAAGTATACTGCACAAAACTGCAGTCTAACATGGATAAGAAGTCGTCAAAATGCACTAGCTGCTGTGCATGTTTGGTACGAGGTACGGGTGCTAATTAAGCCTCTCGTGGGGTGTCTTCAATCAGAGCCACCGACTTTGGAGCGGGTCGTACGTACCGGAGCAAAAAGGCCAAGATGCACACGGGGATGGGCGGGCGAGCAGATCCCGATCGAGCGCACGAGTCAGCAGGCCCTAGTCATCGGCTGCAGGTGCCTACCTTGGGGACCGACCCAAATGATCAGAAATCGCACATACGAACACCGGTCCATCTGGGCTGTTCCGTTGGTGATTCAGACGATCATGACCTCTCCCCACCACCAGGCCGCCACCAACCGGTGTGTCAATGACAACCAACGCATGTTTCTCTGCTCCCCTCCCCTCCCCCGAGATTTTCACGGGTTCGCGCAACGTTTGCTCTGGAGCCAATCATAGCATTGCCCTTTGCGTGCCTGCTTTACTATGCAATCACTCTGCGAGATGGCATGCTGGCGCCTGGGTTCCTCTTTTTCCTTGCATCATTTGGGTTCTTGAATCGATCGATGCATGTATGTCAGGGCAGGATGCACGCGCTGCGCCTTTCCTTTCGTTTCTGGTGTGCTTTCTGAGTTTCATATGTATCGCATATGCCTGTTTTTTTGTTGTGTGAACTGTGAAATGGGCAAAGGGTTTTGTGGACTTTGGTGAGTGGAGACTGGCGAGTGGGTGGTTGATTGATTTGATCATAGGACTTTTTCTGTTTTGTCAGCTTTCGTGAGCAGCGGAATGCATGGCCTGTCCTGGCCTGTCCTGTCCACTGACTCTGTGGTTGTAAGGAAAAGTTTCTGGCCTTACGGATCTCGTCTCTGATATGAAAGTGTTAATTCCATGCTTCTCGGCTTCTTCAATGGCGCTTGCACGGGTCCTTGTACATGCAGGCGTTGCGATTTTTGACACCCTGCAGTGCCTGGTTAATGTTCTTCTACCAAGCTTCTGCATCTTCACTTGCATTCACAAAAGAAGGAATAAACAACAACGATCGCATGGCAATAAGCGTATAAGAAGTATATATCACGACAATTCATTCAGCAACCACCGGAATGATACAAGGTACATCAGAGATATGCACAAGATTCTCTACAAATCAAGAGTAGCAGCCGATCCATCATCCATATATAAAAAGAAATAAATAACCAATGTCTCGTACACGAAGAATCATACATGCAACGTCGATAACGTCAATAGTGTAACACGATCGAGTAACAACAGCACGAAAGCAATGGTGACGCAGCTCTACTTAAAACAAGACCACGAGCCCTGCAGCCGCCAGCGCCACCAGCGCGGCAACGCCGGCGCGCGCGATCGCCGCCGGCGATTCATCCTCCGTCCCCGTGGGCGCGAGCGCGGGCCCTGGCGACATCGAGGGGCTCACCGAGCTGAGCGGCGACAGCTCCGGCGCCATCGTGGGTGACAGCTCTGGTGCCATCGTGGGCGATGGGGTCGGGGCGACGCTCGGAGCCGGCGACACGGGCGCTGGCGCCGGGGCCTTGGCAGGCGGGGCGGTGGGCGGCGCGACCGGAGCCAAGAGCAGTGGCGACGGTGCCAATGCCGGCGGCGGGGTGGCCGGAGGAGGCGTCGCCGGTGGCCTGGCCAGGGGTGGGGAGGCAACTGGGGGCAGTGTCACCGGAGGTGGAGCTGCAACGGGAGGTGGTGTTGCCGGTGGGGGTGTCGCCGGAGGTGGCGTGGCAACCGGAGGTGGCGTTGCCGGAGGGGGCGCAGAGACGGGAGGAGGAGAGGTGGCAGGCGGAGGTGACGTGGCACCTAGCGGCGGAGAGGCAACCGTTGTTGGCGGAGGTGACGTGACAGTGAGCGGTGGAGAGGCAGCACTTGGTGACGTGGCAGCCAGTTGTGGAGAGGCGGCCGTTGTCGGCGGAGGCGTCGTGGCAGCCTGCGGCGCCGAGGTGGCGGTGGTCGGCGCTGCGGCGGAGAACTGCGGCGCCGAGGCGGCGGTGGTCGGCGCTGCGGCGGAGACCTGCGGTGGCGAGGTGGCTTTGGTCGGAGCCGAGGCGGAGACCTGCGGCGGGGAGGCACTGACCGGAGGGGCGTTGGACGCCGACGGCGACGAGGCTGGCGACTGTGCGGCGCAGGAGACGAGCAGGAGTGAGAGGAGAGGGAGAAGAGCCATTGGTGTCCGGCTCCCTCGTGAACTCATCTTGTAGGCCTTCTCTCCTGTCCTTGCCAAGCTTTGTTCTCTTGGAGAGTGTTTGCTGCTGGCTAGTGTATGTTATGTGCCTGTGGCCTAGGCAATGAAGGTGGTGAGAGCTCCAGCGATGTATATATAGTGTGGTGATCGTGTGTGTGAATTGAACTGATGGTGCAAGGAAGATCAAACACCTTTACTTTGCGGAGGACATGAGCCATCTTACACCGTCCTCTCCTAATTATGATGCAGGACAGTTATTCAGTATACGCCGCCTGTATTTGCACAGTATGATGACAGGGGTACCTACGTAGTTTATCTGCCCTGCATGCGTATACGTGCAGGTTTCATGCCCAAAAGTGCACTTCTTCTCCTTGATGCATGCATTGGTTTCACTCTGAACTTCGTACAATATATCTACTAAAAACACTTCATAAACAACTGAAACAAGCACCATCGTGGTTTCAAGGACTAACAGTATCGATTGCTTGCAGAAAACAGAAAGGAGAATGAGGAGATGGAGAACTATGAATCCAAGCATCTTGACACTTCTGAATAATGCGTGCACACGGAGACGAATGTGACAACAAACTGCGCTCAAGCTTGAAGCAAGATCAATCCCTGATCGACCCGAGGTCGAACTAATTTTCGGCAGCGATCGACACGTACGGTTCCCCCTTCGCTCAACATCATGAGTTCATGACATTTTCTAGACTGTTCAGTTAGGAGCACTCAATAGATTCAGTCATTCAGAACCGAAAGCAACACCAGACGGCTAGTACCAGCGTCCTGTTCTCTGATGGTACATTGCCTTTGGAGAAGGAAAAGGTCAGGTACATTTAAGCTCCAGTAACTGCATGTAAAGTAAGCAGCTGATCGAGTAGTTATCCTAATGCTAATGCCATAATTTTCGCAGAGAATTAATCTTTTTCTAACCACTGAGCCTCCTACTGTCCTTGCAATTACGCCTGAAAGGGACTCGCAAACTAGATCCTGGCCCAGGAGTCTATGGACAGCCTGGATCAGATCACTGGCCTCTTCCTCTTTAGCCTCACTAGGGCTCACTTGAATTCGTATTTCTGGTACAATGATTAGACGTGCATTAATGCACCACCACCAGCACAATTGAGCCCATGATTTTCTTATCCTTTTCTATCCCAGTGTAACATGGCGTGGCAAGAGCCATGACAATATTTGGAGGCTGGGGGCCTTACATTGCAAGGAAAGCAATACTAGCCTTCGCTTTTGTTTTTTTGTCCTCCCTCCAACTACCAAGTATTATGATCACCACTCATTAGTTGCACACTTTTGATGGTAATGCCTTCTCCATGGCATACAAATTTGCCCATGGTCATAGGAGGGCATCCTTCTAACCATTGTTAGCAATGCCAAATGATCATCAACCGACACAATGCCGGTGTCTGAAGGTAATAACTAACCGCTTCTGCACGTGGAGCACGCACAGAGAACAACGCTTTTGCTGTGCCATGTCAAGAGCCAAGCTGACAGCTGCAGCGGCCATTAGCTCTGCTTAATGCTGGGATTAGCGTTGTCGGTGGCATGGAGCGTGCTCTAGCTAGCTAAATCAGCCGGAATGAATGGACAAGCTGGGCAGAGCTTTCCTCGTAATAATTGGCTTGAATAGACGTCGCTATTTTGGACCAAACCGAGGTACATCGATCTAGGGAAAAGCTATCGAGAGCTGTTCGACAAGGCTGGACCAACCGCCGCGCCATTAATCATCGGGAGCATTGATGCGTGCGCGGTGGTGCCGGCCCGCGACGGCGGCAGCAGAATGGAGCCTGGGATTTGGTCGGTCGGCGCGCGAAATGCGCTACGCCGCTACCCTTCTGACGACTCCCCCGTTTGGATCTGTGGCTGTGGCTGTGGCTCTCGATCGTCGTCGTGAAGGAAGCTGGCGAAAGCAGTGAATTGGATTCGGCCATGGTGTACGTTGGTGTTGAGTTCAGTGTTGAAGTTGGCAAGCATGTTTTGCTGTCGACGACTGTAAATTCACATGTACCTGGAGAGTAGAGTATCTGCATTCTGAAGAGAGCTGTTGTAGCAAGGAGGGCAATACATTAAAAGATTGGTATCCCCGGTATCTAAAGGGGGCCAGGAATCCTCGTAGAGGGGATTGATTGTCAGGAGAAGTAAATTTATATTAATTGTTCTAAAAAGGGGTCTTATTTATTACACGAAGGATGCGATAATTTATAGTATTTCGACCGGATATATGATATTACAGATCTGCCCCTAAAAAGACTCTACTCCTATAAAGGCCGCATGAGTTTTTCTCTCCATATGCGTAGTCTTCGGCTTATGGTGGACCTCTCTGGTCTTGGTCCATCTGACTTATGCGCTCGGTCCACTGGTGCTCTCCGTCATCCGCCGAGTGTGGGGTGTCCTCAAGCCGAGTGGCTTAGACACCCTTCGGCGTCCCCGAGGAGCTCCTAACTCCTGAGCCCTCAATGCTCAGTGGTCCTTTGCACCGCCTTCAAGACCTCCCCGAAGATACACATCCTGTCGCGTCTCCAACCTTTGGTCCTCGCAGGCCTCCCGATGGCCTTCGGGTGGCTTTCGGGGCTCTCCTGAATGTGTACTTGGTACCCGGGGCCTCGGATCGCGCTTCCGGCCATTGGCTCACGCGGACCTCCTGATGACCTTCACATGGGCTTCAGGGCTCTCTTGAAGATGTACTTGGTACCCCTTGGGGGCCTCGGGCCACGCCTCCAACTCATATCCTTCGGGGAAGATCTTACGGTCTTCGTAAGGTTATTGAAGCCATCCTCGATGAGACTGATGCATAAGTTTCTCCTCGCCTACTGCTCCATGTACCCTCATGCTGTGCACACTTTTCGCGTTGTTATGTCGCCATTTGCTTCAGCAAGATTACAAAGGCGCTCTGAAGAAATTGTTTTGGCATGATAAAACCTACTACGCTCTGAAAGCGCAAAAGCGTATGAAAGAGTACGTTTTAAAGATGGAAAAGGCGCTTTCCGGGAGATAGGTTCCCCTTCCCTCCTGCAAGTGCGGGGCCCGCGTGTCAATCTCACTACGTTATCCGAGGCACTATCCCCAAACCATTAGCATCTCTGCCTCGCTGCTTCTGCACACTCGCCGAGCAACCGCGCGCGCACGCACCGATCGAGCAATAGCCTGCAGCCGCCGTGCCTGGGCGCGTGCGGCGGCAGCCTCGCCCTCCCTGTCCCCCGCGGCTACTGCCACCGCCTCTTCTACTCCCCCTTCTCCGCGTCTAGGGCTTCTGTCTCGTGCGCCGCCGGGGGCGGCAAGGCGTCGTCGAGGGGGAAGGAGAACGTATGGAGCGTCGACAACGACCGCGCTGCCGCGGAGGCGACCAGGAACCCGAAGCACCGCCTCCGCAGGCGCCCGGGGGGTGCGCCGTCACCGGGGAGGAGGAAGGGGAACGATGCGGGCTCGAGGGTTCTGGTCTCCGGAGCCATGCTCGTGGAGGTCGAGACCGTGCTCCAGACCCAGGTACATTGATGCTACCACCATCTCACGAGCACAACTAGTTAACGCGACTATACCTGTAACATGGACACTCGCGTCTAATTTCACCATTTTTGCGGAATCGTGGTGGATTCTCCAATCCGTTCCGCAAAATCCTCCCAATTGCTTCAGTTGTTATGTATAGATGGATAAATAAGATGTGTTTATTGGACCTAGCCAATGTCTGGCTGCAAAACTAGACGTTTTAGCCTCTAATGTGCACTTTTGTCATGCTGTGGATTTGTTGTATGTTTGGTAGGTTGGAGAATTCGGTTCAAAGCACAACATTTTGTTTTTTAAAGACGATTAGTGGCGGGTTTGATTCAAATAGTGGTGAATGGTGGACAATAAGATGTGGGGGGGAAAGGCATGCTTCCCGCCAAATAGTGTGCTTACTATTTAATTCCTAACAATCTGGCTCATGCTTCTGATATTACCATTTTTCAATCTGAGGAACCTGTCATAAAGCCTTCTTGGGATACATTTGCTAGTAGCTTAAGTGGCATATGGAAGAGTGTTGGGGCTGTGTAATCACCAATCACAGCTGCGATGGAGCCTGTTGGCATGGGAAGCAACAGGAGTACCTTTATGATTGCTACACTCTTTCTCACATGGATAAGAAGTCTGCTGATAGTGGTCATGGGTCCGAGATCCGAAGGAAGACAAATTGGGTGCAGCTCAATACTTACGGGGAAGCTGAGAAACAGGGTGCAGGAAATGATGGTGGGAATCACGACAATTCCAGTGAGAAAAGAACAGTTGATTTGCCTGCCCATGAATCTTTTGATCTTAAGAAGAGTGATGTACTTGATGAAGATACTATCGCTATGGACCCAGGGATCGTATTTTTTGAGGTGGAATTCTTTTGCGTTCACCCCCTTTCGTTTGCTTTGTTTGAAATACTTTGACTGAGCTGGCTAATTGGCTGTATGCAAAGTTTTTTTTAGATTAGTATGCAAAGCTTTCCGAAATTGAAGTTTAACATACAACTTGAAGCATCTGGTCTTGTTCTGCTGTTTTATACTTGATTTTTGCATAATTGACTACACCGGAAATATCATTATTATTCAAATCACATTCCTTTATGTTGTTACCAGTTGAGAACCGAAACCTGTTCCTGCTGTCCTCAATATTTTTACTCGAATTTGCAGAACCAGGAATTTGTTACTCTTTGCTAGCCATCAAGATCTTCATTTGTTGCATTGGGGATTTAGGGTAACAACTGTATGTCCTGGGTAGAAGTAAAATTTGAACATTTATGCCAAAAAGAAAAATTTAGCTGTGATGTTAATGCCATAAGATGATTAGAACTATGGAACATGTTGCTCTGCAGCAAAGACCTTCAGCAGTTTGTTCTTCATTGCATTATGGTGCAATAGTACTAATGGAGTCATGGTGTATGCTCACCATTTAAGTTAAGTGTTGTTGATGTTTAGTATATCCATTCTTGTTCAAGTGCATTATCCTCTGGTCACTGTTCTTCTCTGGGAGACTGTGATCATCATCGCTATTATATTTCAATGATGTTATGCTATTTGTTCTTGTCTATGAAAAATGCAATACTTACTCTTTTGGCCACTGTCTGTTTCATTTTCAGGATGGATCATACTCTAGAGGTCCCGGTTGATGTAGCAGTTGGTGAATATGATGAATCTACAATCTACATACTTCCTTTCACCTACATATAAGTTTGAGTAAGTATGCTTACTCTACTTAAGTTTACCTTCTCATCTTCAGCAAACACCATGCATTGGTTTTGGGTTAGTGCAATGATAAGAATGCTTCTTCGTATATGCTAACATGCACATCTAGATTAGAACATTTTTTCCTTAACAAAATTGTAGGTGAGATGCATGTCATGAATGTACTAATTAGTCTTTGCTAGTTGCACCTTTTGTCTGTTCAAGCACAGTACCATTAGAGGATATAGCTTTGACCCAGTGAAAGCTAGGCGGGTATCTTATTCTTGATGAGACCTTCTGGTCAATGTCTTCCTTTGAGAGGCTGTGCTTTCTTGCATGTTACAGAGAAACAAACCATTTTCCTTTCTGCAACTTTATTACCCATTGAGGTTCTTTCTAATGTGCAGTGAATGGGTGAATTCTAGGATAATTATAACATAGGGAAGTGAATAGATTTTATATGAATTATACAGGTATCTAAAATAGCAAATTCACCAGTTATGTACATGTTTTTGATGGTGTGGTAGGTACTTTTTAACTTCTTTTAAAAATAAAAATGTCATCTCAACTTGTCTTATGGGGATCAACTGCAGAATTTGTTACTAATTGACCAGTTTTTTTTAAGAGTATGATTTTCAAGCTACAGCCTTTTATTTGAAGAGTCCCCTGCATGCTGCAGAGTGCAGACATTAGTAGTGAAATATGATTGTTTATGTATACATGTTATTTGTGTCTAGATGCCTTTGATTTTTGCCTCTTGATACTTTCAAATTTCAATGCTGTCTATGAGTTTGGGTTTGCCAATTGAATGAATGGATAACTTATGGCATCCATGTCTATTTTAGTGTCTGGTCAAAGGATGTCACAAGAGATTGCGTATTGTGCATACTATTGAGTTCAATGAAGGAGGAGCTAACATACAAATTGTAAGGGTTGCCATGTATGAAGAACAATGGGTCAGCACAGCAAATATCCATGTTGAAGAGTAAGTTCTGTTTTATTTATCGCTACAAGTTTATCCATACGCTTTTCTGCTCATGGCATAGATCTGACTTCTATCCAACAATCATGAATTACCAGTAGTTCAGTAGTTCTATATTGGTACTAAAAATCCAGAAAGGACACAGGATGGTGTAACCAATGTCAGACCCAGGACAAAATCCAAGTCTGAGCAAGCTGGACTATGGCTAATTTGTCGCAAACAATTTCGATATATTCATGCAAAGTTGACAATTACTAGATTAAACTAAAAAAATCGTGTCCAATGCAATTGTCAACATATGTACATGAAAGTTAAACACATTATATCACGGTAGTAAAGTAAGATTGACAATTTGACATAGACATAGTGATGTATAGTGACAGTGCTTAGGGTTCCAGAGTCTCTCGTCTTGTGTAATCGCGTGCGTCAGTGCACCGCGTGGTTGTGTTTGGTCTAAGTTGAGTGCCCTGGAGCCTGCAGTGTGGATAGGCTGGTGGAGTGGGCCAAGTGGCCAGCCCCGGCCCAACAGGTCAGAATGTTGGCTTAGGTGCAAGCATGTGGTCCAGAGTTCACGCGTGTGGCCCAGCGCTCTGGAGCCCTCCATCTCGCTGCTGTAGCATGGTCAGAGAGTGCTTCTGTTGTTCTCTGACTTTGGCAACATATCTGGGTCTTCTGGCAAGCTTGCTGGTCAAGGCCAAGCCTGGGCGGCGGCTCGACCAGCCCTAGTGTTGGGTCCGCCCCTGGGTATAACAGATGCCCTCTTTTGATTAAAACCGATTCAACCATAGCTATTTAAAAGCTTGGCTCCCTCTGCTTTGTTTCGTCCTATGGAGACATTCTTCTGTACTTCTGTTCGCAGCTTTGCGCACCTTGTTCCTGATGATCTGCAGTCCTGCACCGTCTTCCACAAGATATTGGCCATTTTGTATTTTGGTAACAGAACCTTCATGTCTCCACAAAAATCATGTTCTAAAAAAACGCAGGTTTTTTGTAGGCTAATGAACCTATATTGCTTCAGTTTTCCTGAACTCTGTAGAGCTAGTATGTAATATGATTCCAAACTAGCACATCAGGTTCAAACAAACAAGGATTCTCGGGTTCAAATTTCTGGTAGAGTCCTATATTGAATGGGTGATTGTTTGGGTGCTTTGAACCTAAATCTTGGATTCTTAGTTCACCTGTAGCTGTATGTGGACACTAACGAGAGTAACTGTGAAACTTCAAAGACCAAACAGGAGGCATTTGACTGAATAACCCCAGATTTATCTTTTGGGTGGGTGATGGAAATACAGTTCCATGTGGTCCAGGTGGATAAGCTGTTGTCTACTTTTGAACAATATAGCCGTGAGGAGGTTTTGATGGACTTCATTTATTCTATGCAGCCATACGCCTGTTGACCTCCAACCTTTCTCTCAAAGAAAGCTGACCAAACCATCAGAACTGACAGGCTCCTGGAAATTGTATGAAATCAGTGCAACACCAATTTTCAGTGAGGAAGTGCAAGAAATAGAGGGTGGTGCTCCCTTTGTATACTTAAACATGGAGACCATGAAGAAGAGAACCCTGCCAGAGACCTCAGTTTTCTTTGGGGAGGAGGAAATGCACGACATGCAAGACGTCACCGTACTTTGGTTACCTGGCGGCGTCACTGCCTATGTTGACGTGGACAAAGACGGTATACTCTGTATAGGAGTTGGTTGGTACTCGGAAGAAGGGATTAATCTGATGATGGAGAGAGACTATGGAACTGATGAGAAGCTCAGAGGTTCGATGGAACGCTGAAGTCAAGCGCAGGTGGAATCAATCAGTTCCACCATAATCCAAAGAATCCGTTACTTGCCTTAAGTTTTCTGTTACTATTAACCTCTGTTTCTGGGTAGGAGTATAGGAGCAATAATGTCTATGGAGGTATGAGTTCCAATAAATTTGTGTGCCAGTTGATGTACATCCTAGATCAGTTGTAAAATTTCTTGCCTCTGTAGAATGTGCAGGCTTCGGTTTCATCAGTAAGAAAATGAGCTAAAAACAAGCTCATGGAAGGAGACTTAGGTATTTGCTTGCCATGTGCATTGCCATATTTTATGCTATAGAATGACTCATTTAGAATGATTTAGTTAGGCCACTTGGTATTGGATTTGCATAGAATCTCTGGGAGCTCGCGTTGCCGCCTTGGTATGGAATTTGCTTAGAATCTCTGGGAGCCCACATTGCACTTTCTTTTTTTTTACAAGAGAAAACCCAGCTTTATATTGAAAGCAAATAAACGGTTCTTACAGAGAACACTAAAGTAACCACAAGGCTGGGAGCACCTACTTACAATAGCAAAAGAAACTACAGGAACTAAGGAACCAGATCAGCAAAGACTAAGCTATTACAGAAACACTGACAGCAATATCCAAAGAACAAAAGACCCTAATTCAATCTTCAGCTGTTGACAAAAGGTTGTTCATCTTCTCTCTATCACCCCTTTTGAGGAGAATATTCTATTGCTGCAAACAAGACATAAATTTGAAGATCACTTTCATTGGTTGCTTCGGAAAATCTTGTTAAAAGCTATTTTGTTCCTACATTTTCAAAGAATCCAAGCTGATGCTGCAAAACTAAACAGAACAAGGTTATAATCATCAGGTCCCTCCTCCAACCAGTCCATTTGGAAGTCAGCTAAAGAGATTGGTATACACTCTTAGCTTAGCATCTCTTTCACTCTGAACCAGAATTTTTTTGCCAAGATGCAAGAAAATAGAACATAGACAATAGTTTCTTCAGAACCACACATAATATAATTAATCTCCCCTCTCCACCCCTATTTTTAAGTTGATCAAGAGTCTGGACCAAGGATAGAAAAACTGTTCTCGGCGTAATGGTACCGGTTACCGGTTTTTCTGGGAAAAACCCGGTTGAATTTTGTTTAAATTTGCTTAAAAATCAACTGAAATTCAAAATTCAAAATTTGAATTTGCAAACTCAGGAAAAATCGGCCAGGATTTCAAATCCCGCCGCCCACCGATAAGGCCGGTTACCGTCGGTAACCGCCGGGATTTCTATCCTTGATCTGGACTCTGTCATGATAGCATAACTACAGAAACACTTTGACTTTCATAGGTAAATTGATTTTCCAAAACTGCTGCAATTTTGTGCAAATGAAACCCCAAAAAAAAAGAAGTTTCTGTATAAAGATTTGACTGAGAAAACACCAGACTTTTTCCAAACACCATACCACTTTATCTAACTCATCAGTTAGATCTACATCTCTAATAAAGCTTTTCAGATTCTCCTACCGGGAAACCTCCTTATCTCCTAAACTCTTATTAAAAGTAATATTCCACACATCTTCCATCAAACCAATGATGTGTTTTATTCGGTTGGGAAATTTATTGGTATCTGAACATAATATTTGTGAATAAAAGTTAGCTTCAGCAACCATGAAGACAAATAGTGGGTTGAGGAATATCAGGTTTCAGGCACTTTTTTGGTACAAGGTGAACTAAAAGGTACATTTCGCCTTTTTAGTGCGTCATGCCAGATAGCACGTGAAAGGCACGCGGCAGTTGATAAAGCATGTAGAGAAAACAGAGAATTTGATTAGATATGAAATTCTGAACTGCTTTAGATTGTCAAGATTTTTTGTTTGGCTTGATCGTTGAACAGAATTGGAACATGGTTATGACTCATGTAGCAGATCTGCAGATGTACAAGCTCAGCCTTGGAGCCATTTAAAAAGGAAGATGCAGCCAAATTACTTGAGTTCAGACCTTTTAAAAAAAGAAAAGATGAATATTGGAACTTAATTTACAATTTGAAGCCTGTTTGCCCAATTGACCAAAATATCGCTTGTAGTTTTGGCGATCAATGATTCTAGACAGGTAGGGACTATAAGAACAAAGTATTTATCATGAGCATGAGATGATCATATCATGTGCATTGCTTTATTAGTTCAATATTATTAACAGGGCATCTTGGGCTTTCAACCATGAACACATCCTAAAAAAGCCATTGCACAGTTGAAATACTCCATGAAAAGGCGTGTTTAAAATATAAGCTAGCAAGCTAGAATTCAAAGTTTCTACCAGCTCTCTTTTCATGGCAGTAGTATTGTATTGGAATGTAATCGTGTTTCATGTGCGCTCCACCCCTCTAAGTGGGTCTTTTCATCACCTGAGGAAACTTCAAATACAAGGTAAGCATTGATAACCACTGGATGAATTGGGGCATCCGATTAATGCCCACCTTTTCTTCCTTTCTATTGCTAAAGCTTCTGGTTTCCCTCGCATCTATCTCTAGCTGAATTACTCCAACCTGAAGACATGGCAACTATTAACCGGCCAACGGTTCAATCGTGCAAAAATACAGTTTCTTTATAGAAGGGAGGATGGTAAGAACATCCCTATTAGTACTACATCTTCTAAGTCTCTAAGTGTGTACGAGGATAATGTCTCTAAGTGTGTATGAGGATAATATTCATGATGCACCTAAAGGTCCAACGACTAGGGCAAGAGTCAAACATCTAAACTAACAGGTGTTTTTGTTTCTTAATGAGTTTCCTTGTACTTTGGATGAGAATTGGATACTACCTCATGACAATACTTTGTGTATTCTCAGGTTTAACAAGCATGGAGACTTTGAAATCGAGAGGGGGGAGGGAGAGGCTGGGGCCAAAGCAATGGAGAAGCATAAAGAAGATGTCAGCCACACTTGCTGCCAAGGCCGTGGGAAAGCAAAGGAGGGAAGGCACAAGCGTTGGAAGAGCAAAAGGGGAGAACTTTAAGAATCTATAGCCCAAGTTTTAGATAAGATTTTCAAATCTAATTCGGACCTCCCACAAATCCAACCGAAATCAAACTCAGAATCAAATCAAAACTCAATTCGGATTCGGTTCGGGATAGCCCACAGAACCCGTAATAAAAAAACCACAACTTTCACAAACGGAGTCCGATTGGGGTGCTCTTGTGCTTGTTGGAAAGTTTATTAGACCCATGCAATGGATATGATGTTAGCCATAGAAACCTTACGGTCGCGCCGCTATAACCGAAACAATGTGATGACTATAAATTTAGGTTTTCTTTTTGTGTGAGTTTGAGTTCAATACTTGTAGTGATGAATTGAAGTCGGTTTGGATGACTTGTGACCGATCCTAGAGGTCATATATACTCATATATTCATGCCCTTTTGGGGAGAGCACTTTTGATATTAGAAATAACAGATTGGATTGCTTGCAATCGCTCTTATTCTTCTAAGGGGTGTCGAGCACACTTGAGGGAAATTGGGAGTGCCGAATATAGATCATTCGACCTTTTCGCTGAGAATTGAGAGCACAATAGATCTTCACTTGGTGGTCAGTGAAGATCAATGTGTGTTTGTTCTTGCTAATTAAAGAGTGATATCTCTTGCATCGACAATGGGGGATCATTACGATTCAACAGGTTACACGTGAGTATCCCGATCCTACGCCGAGAAGATCGAACGACTCCACATCAAATCAACTGAATGAAGGTGGCTACAGGAAAAGTGCAGGCAGTCCGATCACAGCTAGGTTGCCCCCTTGTTCCCCACGCCTCTGTCAGGGCGAGCCTCACCACCACCAATCCACCATGGATTAGCAGGAATTGTTTAGGACATCTAATTTAACCACCTCGCGAGTCGCGACCCTTCCCCTCTTGCCAACGTATGTGTAAATGTGCGATTAGCTATGTGGTAATGACGTGCTCGAGATCGAAAATAGAGGAGAGACATATTAGAAATGGAAGCAGGTTCTGCTTTTGGATGGAGATTGGATGGCAGCCGATGTCGAGCCCACATGAAAAGCATGATTAGCTGGCCGGCTCCCAGTCTTTCGTATGTTTTAGTGGAAAGCTAAACAGATTAGCTCAGAGGACAGGATGTGATCGCTTCACTCGGCGTGACGTGAATACCCTGCTTGGAGTCAGCTGAACTGAAAGAACTAGATGCATGTGACCATACAGAGGCAATGCGGTTTGGTTCTAGACTAGGTGATAAATAGTTGATGTCGTTGTTAAGGAATTTAGGAAGTGCATTCTCAGTTGTACAAATAGACATCAAACACTTGTGTGAAGTGTTTAAGGGTGTGTTTGCATCGAGTATCATTAAAAATATAAATTGGATGTGAAACTAGATAAAGTTTAACTGAGAAATTCAAAGAGAGGTGTTTTCTAGTTTTGAAAAATGGTTTGATCGGCCACTCCATGACGGTCAACCGCCGGCGGTCAGACTGGTCCCTTGTTATTGGTGGGCATGATCCGACCGACCAGAGGCTGGCGGTCAGACCGACTTGGCGGCGGCGGTCTGACCGGCCTTGGCTCTGTAGTGCACAATGAGGTGTGCTGAATTTTAGGAATTGACCTAGGGTCATGAAATTTGTTGTATATGTGTTGCATGATACATGTTTTTGCTAACGTGTGTCAAGTTACGAAAAACGTGTGCCAAAATCAATTTCTTGTTCTATTGTTGTTCAGGGAAGCTTTGAATCAACTACGGTCAACAATGATAAAGATTGGGACTTGTTTTGGTGAAATCAAGACCCATTACGATCAAGGATGTCGCGTGAAGTGGTTGGACTCAACCAAAGCGCATGATGGACAATAATGACAAATTTGGTGCAATGGGTTGCATCGAGTGGCTTGAGCCGGTGCAAGTTTTGAGGCGGTCCGGTGGGAGTCGAACGGGAGATACTTGCCGGTATGAGGGAAAAACATTGTTGAACCAACATGTGGCGAAGCATGTGATTGCTTCACGAGATTGGACTTGATCAAGAATGGAAGGATTGAAAATGTGTAAGGACATTCCTATTAGTACTACATCTTCTATGGTAAGGACATCCCTATTACTACTACATCTTCTAAGTCTCTAAGTGTGCATGAGGATAATGTTCATGATGCACCTAAAGGTCCAATGACTAGGGCAAGAGTCAAACATCTAAACCAACAGAGTCAAACATCTAAACCAACATGTCTTTTTGTTTCTTAATGAGTTTCCTTGTACTTTGGATGAGAATTGGATACTATCTCATGACAATACTTTGTGTATTCTTAAGTTTAACAAGTATGAAGACTTTGGAACTGAGAGGGAGGGGGGGGGGCCGGCCAAAGCAATGGAGAAGCACAAAGAAGATGTCAGCCACACTTGCTGCCAAGGCCGTGGGAAAGCAAAGGAGGAAAAGGCACAAGCGTTGGAAGAGCAAAAGGGGAGAAGTCTAAGAATCTATAGCCCAAGTTTTAGATAAGATTTTCAAACCTAATTCGGACCTCCCACAAATCCAACCGAAATCAAACTCGGAATCAAATCAGAACTCAATTCGGATTCGGTTCGGGACAGCCCACAGAACCCGTAATAAAAAGATCACAACTTTCACAAACGGAGTCCGATTGGGGTGTTCTTGTGCTTGTTGGAAAGCTTATTATAAGACCCACACAATGGATATGATGTTAGGCTTAGAAACCTTACGGTCGCGTCATTATAACCAAAACAATGTGATGGTTGTAAATTTAAGTTTTCTTTTTGTGTGAGTTTGAGTCCAATACATGTAGTGATGAATTGAAGTCAGTTTGGATGACTTGTGACCGATCCTAGAGGTCATATATACTCGTATATTCGTGCCCTTTTAGGGGAGATCACTTTTGATATTAGAAATAACAAATTGGATTGCTTGCAATCGCTCTTGTTCTTCTAAGTGGTGCCGAACACACTTGAGGGAAATTGGAAGTGCCAAATAGAGATCGTTCAACCTTTTCGTTGGGAATTGAGAGCACGATAGATCTTCACTTGGTGGTTAGTGAAGATCAGCGTGTGTTTGTTCTTGCTAATTAAAGAATGCTAGCTCTTGCATTGACAACGGAAATCATTACGATTCGACAGGTTACACATGAGTATCCTGATCCTACGTTGAGAAAATCGGACGACCCTATATCATATCAACTGAATGAAGGTGGCTACAGGAAAAGTGTAGGCAGGCCGAGCACAGCTAGGTTGCCCCCGTGTTCCACGCGCCTCTGTCAGGGCGAGCCTCACCACCACCAGTCCACCATGGATTAGCAGGAATTGTTCAGGACATCTAATTTAACCACCTCGCGAGTCCCGACCCTTCCCGTCTTGCCAACGTATGTGCGTTAATGCATGCCCTGCCCTGTAAATGTGCAATTAGCTATGAGGTAATGACGTGCTCGAGATCGAAAATAGAGGAGAGGACATATTAGAAACGGAAGCTGGTTCTGCTTTTGGATGGAGATTGGATGGCAGTCGATGCCGAGCCCACATGAAAAGCATGATTAGCTAGCTGGCTCCCAGCCTTTCGTATGTTTTAGTGGAAAGCTAAATAGATTAGCTAAGAGGACAGGATGTGATGCGTTCGCTCGGCGTGACGTGAATACCGTTGCTTGGAGTCAGCTGAACTGAAAGAACTAGATGCATGTGACCATACAGAGGCAATGTGGTTTGGTACTAGACTCGGTGATAAATAGTTGATATCATTGTTAAGGAATTGTTAAGGAATTTATGTAGTGAATTCTCAGTTGTACAAATAGACATCAAACACTTGTGTGAGAGTATTTAAGGGTGTGTTTGCATCAGGTATCATTGAAAATAGAAACTGGATACAAAACTAGATAAAGTTTAACTGAAAAGTTAAAGAGGGGTTTTCTAGTTTTGAAAAATGGTATGATCAGCCACTCCATGACGGTCAACCGTCGGCGGTCAGACTGGTCCCTTGTTATTGGTGGGCGTGATCAGATCGACCAGAGGCTGGTGGTCAGACCGACTTGGCATCAGCGGTCTGACCGGCCTTGGCGGTGTAGTGCACAATGAGGTGTACTGAATTTTAGGAATTGACCTAGGGTCATGAAATTTGTTGCATATGTGTTCATGATGCATGTTTTTGCTAATGTGTATCAAGTTGCGAAAAACATGTGCCCAGAATCAATTTCTTATTCTATTGTATTCCAGGGAAGCTTTGAATCAACTACGGTCAACAACGATAAAGATCGGGACTTGCTTTGGTGAAATCAAGACCCATAATGATCATGGATGTCGGGTGAAGTGGTTGGACTTAAGCAAAGCGCATGATGGAAAATAACGAGAAATTTGGTGCAACGGGTTGCATCGAGTGGCTTGAGCCGGTGCAAGTGTTGAGGCGGTCGGTGAGAGTCGAACGGGAGAGACTTGCCGGTATGAGGAAAAACATTGTTGAAGCGACATGTGGCGAAGCATGTGATTGCTTCACGAGATTGGACTTGGTCAAGAATGAAAGAATTGAAAATGTATATTTTGGTCATGAGGATGACAAGATCACAAAGAGACGGATTCGGGAGCATCGGATCGTCATCTGTTTTGAGAAGCATGCGTGGGTGAAACCCGTTTATGTGTGAGTTTAAATGATGTCCGTTAAGGTTTCTTTCTAGACCTAGCCTCCACTATATAAGAGGTGGTGTATGATTTGCACACAAACCAAACCTAGAAAACCTAATTTGAGATTTGGAGAAAAGTGGAGAGAATAGAGGATGATAAAGTTTGAGGGATGTATTGAGATAATTTTTGTGGGATTGAGTGCTTATGAGTGAGCTTTTGTCTTCAATAGTAGAGTGGCTGTAAATTCTCAATTCCTCGATATCAATCCAATCAAATTCGCGCCAAGATGATTTGTCTTTGGTTCTTGCTCTCTTTCTTGAGTTTTTGGTTTCTTGTGTTCTAGGGGTTTTGTCTTGATCTTTTCTTGCGATCTAGATTGATAGGATTTTGTGGAAGTTGATCTAAGGTTATTTTGATAATTTTTAATCCACGAGAAAGTCTTTGGATCAACTTTTGGTTTTCACCGATTTTGAGCCCTCTTGCACTCAAACAAGAAATTCATGAAATCTTGATTAAGATTGTCTCGGTCTTTGATTGGAATATATTTCTGACCTTCTTGTTGAGTCATGTTTGAAATCGCAAGTGATTTGGACTTGTAAATTAAAAGTTGGATCTTTTGTGGATCCAAAATCATACTAATTTTCCTGTTAGCCTAAGGAAATAGTTAGATCGCCCACCTCTTGGCGGTCAGACCAGCCGAGAGGGTTGTTGTTTGATTTCCTTGTTCCATCTAAATTATTCCATTGTGATTTTGATATTTTTGATCTCCATCGTTTCACATAGCTATAAGAGAGAAAAATAAGTAGAATTTTATAAAGGAAAATGTGAACTTCTATTCACCTTCTCTATTCGCTGACACCGTTCAACAAAGCATATCTTGGAGATTTTAGAGTCAGAAAAAGGACAACACGAAGCTGATAGTGCTTACTTTTTCGAAAGGAAACTACGAAATCACCGCTATTTGAAAATAACAGTGTAGATTAACTAGATACTTATCGGAGAGAACATCCACGTCTAACCATGTAAAACATGAAAAAAAATCCAACCATGCAATTGTGCGGGATTTTCAATTATATTAGCTCTAACATAGCACGGTAAAAAAGGAAAAAAGAGACGCAAACGCAATTATTCCCACTGTGCGTCCATGCCACCACCCGCAGCCAAGCCAACCAGAAGCGTCAAGTTGCCAACCAAACGAGCCAAGCCAACGGAAGATAAGAGAGGGCCGCGGCGCGAAGCCTCGCGTCGTGGAGTCCGTCCCCTCTCCTCCCCTCGTGATCCGTCTGTGGGATCTCGCGCCCGCCAGGATTGGAAGCCGCGGCCTCCCCACGCCCCAGCCAGCCATGGGTTCCCGCGCGGATCGCGGCGCGTAGGCAGCAGACGTGTACACACACACACACACACACACACACAGAGAGGAGGGAGAGCGGGGCGAGGCAGGTCGGAGGAGAGCAGCGCGCCCGGGCGCCATATGGACCAGAATGCCGGCTCCTTCCTCGCCGTCCGCCGCCTCTCCGGTGCCGCCTGCCACCACCCCTCACCGGGTACGTGCGTGAGTGATTTCGCCCGGATCGCCTTGCTTGTTTCAGGGAAGAGGCTGACGTCGATGTTTTTTCCCCCGCGTGCGTGCGCCGCAGCGGAGGTCGTGGCGGGGCCGACGGCGTGGATCGGGAGGGGGTTCTCGTGCGTCTGCGCACAGAGGAGGGAGAGCGACGCGCGCCTCTCCTTCGATCTGAGCCCGGCTCAGGTGAAACGTTTTACTCAATTCCTCTTCGATGCAGGGATTAGGAGTAATATTTTGTAATGACGTAATTTGATTGTTTTGAAGAATGAATGCAAACGATTACTGAAATCATAACGAGAACCACGGCACACAAAGCAACTGCTGTGTTTCATTAGACTTGTGCTTGGGGCTTATGGCATGATTGATCCCTCTATGCCCGGTTTGTGATTTATAAGAACACGAAAATTGAGCCATGACAATTCTCATCATATTGGTTCTTGGTACAATGGTTAACAAAGAGTATGTTTTCTTGACTAATTCTACGGATTTGGCATGTCATGTGGTAGTCTTTAGGACTTTGTACTTTTAAGCTTCCTGCACGAATAACAGTATTTTACTTTCTGTTGTAGGAAGAGTGCCTGCAAAGAATACAGAACCGGATAGAGGTGCCGTATGATAGTTCAAATGGAGAGCATCAGGTATGAGCTATGGATGATATCACCACCGACGTGTTTGTTTGTGGGACTGTAAGGTGCTATTTCAGACACCCCGTATTGTTGTATTGTAAAATGAGCACGCAGTATTCCTGCTGAATTTGCCGTGACAAGCTTTGTTTTCGGATTATAAGATGGCCCGTGGGTTGACATAGTATACATTGAGATTCCTAACAAAACAGCTGTGTGTTCATGCTTGCATTACTGGAAAAAAGAATGATCTAAAGTGTCCAGAGAGTATAAGGACACCGAAACCAACTGGATATACTGGACACGCATAATTCAATCCATCAGTATAGTTAGACTGACCGTAGGCATAGTTCAAAAACTTTTTTTATAGGGGATTTTTTTTTTGTATGAGTAAATTAGCCTATTGATCCTACAGTGCAACAGCACATGCTTGCTTATGGTTTGTTTCCTAGGCACTATTAATTGTTTCTTTTGCTACTGGTCCCTAAAGAACTAAAGCTATCTGGATTTTTCCCTTTTGCTTTTGTAGTTTGATATAGCAATCTAGATCATATATTTCGATGCTCCATTTCCTCAGTTCTATCTAATTTGTCATCACATGTCCTGGCTAGTCTGCAAGAGGTTACTTACCCGTTCATCACACTTTTTGTCCATTAGGAAGCACTGAAAGCCCTTTGGCATGCTTCTTTTCCTGGAACTGAAATTCCAGGACTAGTATCAGACCAGTGGAAGGAGATGGGATGGCAAGGGAAAGATCCATCTACAGATTTCAGGTATTTATTTTTTCTCTTTATTCCCATGTGTGCCCTTTAGCAAACAATTTGTCAGTTAAATTTCAGATGTGAAATCATATCTTGTGTTGGAATTACAGGGGCGGTGGCTTTATCTCTTTGGAGAATTTACTATACTTCTCAAGGAACTACCCAGTGAGTACAAAACTACAGATCCCTTGACTCCAGTGTTGTTTCAGATTCATATCAAGTTTTCCTAATGCTAGGCTACGTCTCTGATGTAGCCTTCGATGATTTTTTTAGCTAGATCTGGAAAGAATCCAAGGACGTATGTAATGTACATATCTGTTGGACTAGCAAACAAAACTCTGCCTCGTCTCTTTTTGGCAATTGAACAGATAATGATCCTTTGACAATGACCTTACCGTGGAGAAAAGAAACCATAATATATGTGATAGACCTAATATAGAGCTAATATTTATAGGTTGGACCTTTCATTCATCTCAATAAGGCCCTTTCTGTGTAGAAATCCTTCCAGGAGCTCCTTTGTAAGCAGAATGGTGATAGAGCATTGTGGGAATATCCATTTGCCGTAGCTGGTGTAAACATTACATTCATGCTCATTCAGATGCTTGATCTTCAAGCAGGTTTATTCATTGAACTTTTCAGCGTTTCTCGATTGGTTGATATATTACTATCTAATGTTTCTCTGGAAAGAGTTTCTGAACTGTGAAACTGGTTTTGCAACTGCGATTAACAATGTGGATCTGTGGCGCAATGACTGATCGATTTCCTCTGCAGCTAAGCCAAGGTCGTTGATTGGAGCAGTGTTCCTAAATCTACTTTTAGGTACAGTCAGTATTTTACTGTTACATATGTGCAGGATTGAAATCTTACAGAACTGCTATATATGGACCTTTTGTCCCAAAAGAGTTGTACGGTAGAGTAGCTTTATGCAGTGATCTATGTCAATTTGATACCATTGATAAATGCAACTATAGTCAGTGCTGGCTAATAAAGCATTATCCTTTTAGCTGATCTCACGGGCTTATCTGACTGGCCTAACTTTGTCCGTTCTCCTTATTCTAATGCAGTGCGAGTAACTGAGGGCAGTCATTTTGGCAAATTTTTTTGATTTACTTCCATAGCATAGAAAATTATATCCTTCGTATCGAATGGCACTTTAGGTGTAATGATTAACACGTCAACTGTGTGAAGGCTGCTCGCCTGCTCCTACTCTTTAAAGTACATCTAGATGATTAACACATCAGCTTAGTGAGGGCTGCTCCTACTCTTAAAAGTATATCTAGATGCTAACATCTAACCATTGTTTTTTGTTCAGAAAATGATCGAGCTTTTGACATTCTTTACTGCATAACCTTTAAGCTGATGGATCAGAAATGGCTTGACATGCATGCCACTTACATGGATTTCAACGTATGTCTTTGTTCAATGTGAAATCCCTTGAGCACATTGTTCGTACTAAGTAACTCCTATCCTGACCAAATTTTGATATCTCACTGCAGGCGGTTATTAAATCTACGCGACGGCAGCTTGAGAGGGAACTATTACTTGACGATATTCAGCAAATCGAGGACATGCCGTCATGCAGGTTTCTCACCCGCTAGCATCTGAACTCTCACCTAACATCGCCACATGTAGTGGAGATCATCACACATGCATCTAAAGAATTGCATCCTGGGAACCACATACAGCTCGAGGAATCTAGGACCATGTACTGGGGATGTGTTTCAGTGGTTTGTTATATCATGTTTAGGTACTAGCCTGAGCTCCTGGATTTGCATGTTGGGGCCTTCTTTGTCGTAAGTCGACACCTAGAGAAACTGGGCACCTGAACGGCAGGCAGTTGGGGCATGCTAGTAGTACTAGTACCTGTAGGGTGTTCTTTTGGGAACGATTTGTCGTAGGCACGGAGCCTTTATACTATAGAAGAACAGACTGGCAAGTTCCCAGATTTCTTTGTAAACAAGAGTTCATGGGAAGCTAATCTGAGTTGTCAAAAACACGTTGTAGCCACTGCATGGATAATTTTACTGCATCCTTGTTTTCCAATACATACCCACGTTTTGCGTTATTTTGTCAATGGAGTGTATACTATCGTTATCTAGTTGGCTCAGCCAACAAAAATATATATATATATATATATATATATATACGTCAGTAAACTCAGACGATAATTCAGGTTCAATTGGGAGTAAAATGACCGAATCATGCACATACATAAGGCAAGCCAAAGCCATTCAAGAAAAGAAGCTAGGCTTTTGAATGCAGACTTTGCAGCAGTGGAAGCTTGAAGCTTCTCTCGTTGATGGTTTCATAATTTATAGCTCTTTCTGAGAATGTTGTTCCAGCAAGCATACATCTAAAACAAAATAATTGATCGCCTCTTTAAATACAATAAAAAAAAAAGGTTAAAAAAGAGCTCTTTTACTGTACCCAACAGTTTTGTTGGACCGTCCAAGTATGAGGCAGTATAGTTCCCACAAGGGCAAAATTGTAATCAAATTAGTCTCTCACATCCTGTGCCCTAATCTCGTTGCCGCAAATCCCACCTCCCATGATCCTGTGCAGTCTTGATCCACAAGCCTTGGTGATCGCAAGCAAATAAAAGAACTGATTATGCATGATGCTCCCATTGATCTGGTGATGTACGAGAAAATCACTACAAGGCTGATTACAAAACATTAAGGAGTACCGGTCCTACGTTGGGGAACTGATCAATTAGCTAATTGATTTTTAGAGCTAACTAGGAAATAGACGTAGCCTTGATGCCTTCTCAAGAAGCGGCCATGAACGAACTGGGCTATTGTATGTTCGATCTATCATTTGCGGTTGTACTTAAAAGTTGATTTACTTTATTCTTCATTGGGTAGACTAACATACGAACCATCCGATCAATGATTTAGTTTCAATTTCTCTTGGATCATCCTCTCATAGTCTCGTTGGTGTGTGCCGAGTTGTTGGGCGACGACGTCATGCCGCGGTGGGGAGGTGAAGGAGGAAGAAGCAAGCGATGGGAAAGGAAAAATATCTATTCTGCTGTTTTCCCCTCCGAAAATTTAAGATATATAGTTTGTGTTATCACTTGTTGCAAGCAGATTTATGTTAAAACAAAAGTCAAATTTGCCTTTTGTTAATCAAAGGGCTAGATCTAACCTATACTCGTCCCATTCTTGGGAATCTCACTGGGTTAAACTTGTTCCATTCAACCCATCGCATCAGTGATCAGTCTACTGCTACCCTAGCCTGATTTTTGCTTGTTTTTCGAGCAACGACAAGGCACGTATCTCTGTCTTTCCTCCCTCGGTACCAGAAGCGAGGCGACAAAGCAAGCAAGAACGGATAAAACACTACATCAGCAGAGATGGACTCGATCCAGGCTGGAAGATCGGATGGGATCTCATCGGGCCATCCCCGCGGGGGGGCAATCGATCGACAGGCGGCGATCAGATTAGATATCACACTCTCCTTGTACCTATCCCTCCCTTCTACCTCCCTTCCTATGTAGTAGTATTGACATGAGAGGCATATCATGATGAGAAATCTTGGGCCATGGATTTTCTTCCGTCATCTTGGGATGCCTTTCTCTCATCTCATCTCTGGACACCTCCTTTTGCCTCGCGGGTGCCCAACTACGGTGAAAAGGATCTACGACCTACATATATATATATATATATATATATCCTACCTATGATCTTGTCACTGAACTGGAATAATATGTAGGCAGTAGGATAATATAATACCCGTACATGCTACCTACTAGCGTGCGTAGATAGACGTGGACGTTTGGAAGCCTTTTTTTCTGCAAGGAGGATTTGTTTGCCTTCACGGCAATGGGAACGGGGAGCGAACCGCCGTGTCCCCCTCCCTGCACAAGTGATTACCGTGTGGCGATGCTATCTGCTGCTCGCTGTACTTCCCCTGTATCACGTGCATGATGCATGGATGTATGTGTACATGGAGTGAAGTTGAAGTTGAAGTTGCTAGTTCCACCCACCCAGCCGGTGAACAACGAGCAGACGCACGCGCCGCGTACGTGTGACCAGAGGCCACGCGCGCGCACGATTAATTGTGGGTGTCTGGACCGGCCAACACAAGAAGCCAACGCGCGTGGGCCAGGCAGGAGGCGGCCGGCACATAACGTCGTGTGTTGCGCGCGCGAGCAGTGCGTTCGTGTTTGTGTCCCCAAATGATGCTGTTCCCCCCCGCGGCAGCGACCGATGTGCAAAAGCGCCCACACGGCCAGGTACAAAAGCGCCATCTGCACGGCTGCACTACTCACTCCGTCCACCCTTTGCCCTATCGGATTGGCCGCTTTCGTTTCTCGTTACTCCGGCGAAACGGGGGTTTTACTCAATTTTGACATGCTCAGTAGTATTAGACTAATTCCTACTTTTAACGCACTAGTTTAAAATCAGCACATGATGTTGGTTAGATTTTCAAATGTGTAACGTACGCGTGTGTGTGTGCGTGTATGATCGACCCCCCCTCCATTTTTGTTCAGAGTCCACCCTGCTCCTAGACATCAACACTTCTCCCTCAAGATGTACTTCTCTATGTATATACATACTTGATGTAGATCACGTACAGAGAAACACAGATGGAAACACTTGGGAGAAACATCGATGGATTGGAGTAAGCTGGTTCTGAAATTTGGAGTAAGTAGGTTTTAACATTTCGTGGACCGCAAATATACATCACACGTCTCTCCCAAAGCCATGGACCCAAAGGGCCAAATCACCATCATGAGTGAGTGACAGAGGAGACGGGGTGCGTCATGATAGTCTGATCTCTAGGCCGGTCGAGTGTGAAGAAGCAAAGCGGGGTGGAAGCTGGAAAGGCCATTTGGAGGCATTCGAGCGGCACGTAATTCCGAGCAGAGATTATAAATATTAATTGGACCGAAAAGGGTAACAGGTGGTGCATTTTTTTTCCACCATTATGATATTTAATATTTTTCTCGCTCCGGTAGCTATAAAAGTTATGAACATCTAAAATAAAAAAAACACAATAAAAATCTAAACAGTCAACGTTTAAAGTTGTCTCAAAGTCAAACGATCAAATCAAAAAGTTCCACTAAATACATAGAAGCTTTCGAAGACCATTCACATCTGGATCGCTCTCTACCCCGTATAGGAAGACGCCCACGTCACCTTTCTTCAAACAAATACAAATATCTTCGCGTGCCAAGCATCCGACATGCCCAAAGTCCTCAGGGAGATGATCGAGCACATGCTAACCCTATAGTCTGACAAGAAGCCCATAAAACAAAAATGATGGAGATTTGCATCTGATCGACGAGACGCTATTAGATCAGAATTAGACAAGCTACTTAAGGCATGTTTCATAAAAAAAAAAGTCAACCACCAAGAGTGGTTGGCTAACCCTGTAATGATTAGGAAGTCTAATAGTAAATAACGTATGTGTGTAGACTTTACTGATCTAATTAAAGCTTGTCCAAATAATGATTTCCTCGTATCGATCAATTAGTTGATTCCACTGCTGGTTGTGAAATATTAAGTTTTCGATATGCATAATCTGGGTATCATCAGATAAGTATGTGTTTAGATGATGAAAAAAACTGAATTTATTACATCATTTGGAATATTCCGCTATGTCAAAATATCATTTAGTTTAAAAAATGATGGTGCTTTCTTCCAACGTTTGATGCAAAAGACATTTCTTTATCAACTTGGCCGAAACTTAGAAGTCTATGTTGATGATATGGTCTTAAAAAGCATACATCGTCTTAATAATATTTCTGACCTGCAGGAAACATTCGACAACCTCATAAAGCACCAATTGAAACTCAATCATGAGAAGTATGTATTCGGTATCTCTTTAGAAAAGTTGATTAGATTCATTGTCTCTGCACGAAGAATCGAAGCAAACCTTGAAAAGATAAGGACCATTGATAAAATACGCCCTCTGACCATAAAGAAACATGTCCAGAAACTCACAAGATGCATGATGGTTTTAAATCGTTTCATCGCACGACTGGGAGACAAAAGGTTTCATTTATTTAAACTTCTGAGAAAACACGAGGGTTTCAAATGGTCAGAGGAGGCAAACAAAACCTTCGAAGTTGTCAATAGATATCTTACGGGTGCCCCCTATTCTGGTTTCTCCTAAACCATAAAAAACACTCTTAATGTATCTAGATGCTACGCCACAAACAATAAGTGCAGTACTGGTCATTGAACGTGAAAATGTTCAGCGACCATTTTACTAGGTTAGTGAAGTTTTACATGGGCCTAAGAAACGTTACCCTCAGGTTCAAAAATTTCTATATGCCTGAAGCGTTACCCTCAGGTTCAAAAAATTCTATTTGCCTTTCTCATATCTTAGAGAAAACTAAGGTATTATTTTTAGGAGCGCAAGTTAATCGTGTTGTCTGAGTTTTCCTTATAAGAGGTCCTCCAGAACAGGGAAGTAGCGGAGCGCATGTCAAAATGGTCGGTTGAACTTGAGGAATTCGACCTCCATTTCGTGTTCCGAACGTCCATTAAATCCTAGATCTTGGCAGACTTTGTCATTAAATGGACGAATCCTGAACCTGTTCAGGGACTCCAGTACGAATCCCACAACCAGTGGACACTATACTTTGATAGGTCACTTACGCTAAGTGGCTCAGGGCTGGAGTGGTCTTGGTATTTCCTACAAGAGAAACTTTAAAATATGTTATTCAATTAAAGTTTTCTACTACTAACAATGTGGCAGAATATGATGATTTATTGGCTGGCATACGAGCGGTGAAAGCGCTCGGGATTCGACGACTACTCGTGAGAGGAGTCTCTCAACTAGTTGTGAATCAAGTCGGAAAAGAATACCAATGCTCTAATCCGACCAGGGCTTAATACTTATTAGAAGTCAAGAAGCTTGGAAAGCATTTCTTCGGTTTTGAGGTACAATATGTCACTCGAAAGGATAATTTTCTTGCTAACCAGTTAGCTCGAATAGCTTCTCCCCGATCACAAGTATCTCAAGGAGTCTTCTTGGAACAACTCCAGAAGCCGTTCCCTAATCGAAACACCAGAGACATTTCGTATTGAGACAACCTCTATAGAATACGAGGATACTTGGATGAATCTCATCTAGAAGTATCTTCATAAGGGTATTGTACCCTATGACGATATCGACACTGATTGTTTATCCCGTAAGACCAAAATGTATACTTTGGTCAAATGAGTCCTCTACAAACAAGGTACTCAAGGGGGTCTCATGTGGTGCATACCGCAGAAAGAAGGATCAGATATCCTTCAAGAAATACACGGAGGCATCTGTGGGACTCATGCTTCCTACAGGACACTGGTCGGAAAAGCCTTTCCGCAAGGATTCTACTGGCCAACAGTCCTCCATGATGCTAAAGAGTTCGTTAAGAAGTGTGTACACTGTCAGTTTCATAGCAGAAAAATACACCAACTGGCTCGAGCATTACAAACCATATCCTTTTTTGGCCTTTTGCGACCTGGGGTCTCGATATTCTAGGACCGTTCCTAAAAGCTCTAGAAGGTTTTAAGTTTCTTTTTATGGCTATTGATACGTTCACAAAATGGATTGAAGCTGAACCTGTGACTGGGATAACAACGGAAGCAACCAAGAAATTTATTATGAAACATGCGATCACTCGATTTGGTGTGCCAAGTTGGATAATAACAGATAATGGTACATAATTTTCGAGCACAAAATTTCCAGATTTTTGTGAATAATTGGGCATTAATCTATGTTATGCCTCTGTCGCCTATCCATAAAGCAACGAGACAAACGAAGGGGAAAATGACCAAATTATGCAGGGAATCAAAACTCGACTTTTCGACCAGCTTATAAAGTGCTCAGGGGTTTGGGTAAAAGAATTACCCCCAGTATTTTGGGCAATTCACACAACCGCTAGTCGGGCTACAGGCGAAACACCATTTTTCTTAGTTTTTTGTGTTGAAGCTATGCTTCGACCTGAACTAAAATTTTGGTTGACAAGAGTACAAGCCTATAATGACTCTAGACAAGAACAACTCTGAGCTGGTGATATCAATCTACTCGAAGAAAAGAGAAACTAAGTCTTAATCCATTTGGTAGTATACCAACAAGCTCTATGTAACATCCAAAAATCACATTTTTGGGAAAATATAATGGAAATAAATAGGAGAATAATTTGAACATGTTTTGTATGAAACACTATCTTAGCATGATTTTTGATCTTTTGCATAAATCAAATAGTGAAATCCCATGCAAGTAGCAACTTGTAAGAATTTTTTAGGAAATCGCAGAGCAGATAAAACCCTGAAAAATTTACATGAGTAACCATACTGTCTGAGGAGTATGTACAATTTTTTTTATAAATTTGGAAGCATGTTTGATAGGTTTAAAAATTTGAAAAAAGTCTCATCCTTTTCTAGAAATTTCAAATTCCATTTGAAATTCCCGCTCGCCTTTTGGGCTAAATCCCAGCCGTCCCATTTCCACGCACCCACTCCAGTCCACACGAGCGCCCGCTCTCCTGCTCTCTGACATGCTGGGCCCGCATGTTAGGAGCCTCCGTCCACCTCTCACCCTCGCCTGCGCACCAGCTCGACCTCGCCAGCTCCACTGCTTGCCCGCGGTTTGCGACACTGCACCCATAGTTTCTCGCCTCAACCACCCTCCTTTAACCTCCGCCTACTATCACCCATGCTACCCACCCCCACTGACGCCCTTTTCCCGCGCGGACAAAGAGACCCGAGAGCTTCCGCGAGAATCTCGTGTAACCGCCGGCGTCTCACCGATTTTCTCACACGAATGCTCTAGCTACTTGAGCAATGGAGCGCATACCTTTCTACTCAGCTCACCACTATTCCATTTCACGCAAACCTGAGCTCGGTTGCTCCTTTGTTTCGCGGGAACATTAGCATCGTCTCCAATGCTGGTGAGCGTGCCTCCGCAGCTCCGACGCTCTGGTGAGCTTCCTCACCCATGACACTCATGTCATTTTGATCCGTACACATCCCTCACTCTTCTTCTTTACTCAAGGTAGCTCCGGTTGTAGGTAAAAAAAATTTACCTACTAAGCTAGAGTCAAGGTTCTTGTTTTCATCATCATGGGGGGCAGCATCTCTTGTGCACTGCTCTTCCTATTCTTTTATGTTATTATGTTTGTATTTGGAGATACAGGGAAGCTCGTTGATCACCAAGGTATTCGAATCGACCTAAGTGTGAAGCTTACTCATATTGACCTCTTTTTCTATACAAGAAAATGATTTAGAAAAAAGAAAAGAAAGGTGTCGAAATAAGCAATGTCAAGTGACAACCTTATTGTTTATTTCATTTTGCAGCTCGCAAGCTAGAAAATTTTCCTCTTGAAGATTCTTACACATGTCTTCTTTTTCGTTCTTTATTGTTTGCACCTCAGCTTTCATAGTCAAGTGCATCGGCTAAAGTCCTTTCATCACTTTTAAACCTACAGGAAAAAATTGAAATGAGTACTTAACAACTAGTCAAAAACTACTTGTTAACATGATCTTACCATCTCACTGCTTGTTCGCTAGCTCTATGAACAAAGAAATACACAGTGAGGAAAAGAAAAAGGAAAATATATAAATATGTGGTATCAAGCACTTACATCGATGGTTGACCGAGCAAAATGAGTATACACCGTCTTGGAATCATCTAATTTACGGAACCTGTCGACTTTGCCTCACCATATTATTTGAAGACGCTCGTTGTCAAAGATATGTCCCCTGTTGTGGGACTCGATCACGTGACCTAAATGAAGAGGACCCAACGGTTGGTTGGCCAAAGAACCCGGGAATGAGATCAAAAGAGTCTTCTTCTACCTTTTCTTCTTCTTCTTCTTCTTCGGTATTAGCAAAACAAATGACTCCACCTTGAGGACCTAGAGGAACATCCTCCGTAACCTCTTTTCCAGCACGGTGGTCAAAACTCTCCGAAACCACCGGATCGGTTGCTCCTGGCAATTGTAAGGACAAGTCTCCTGTCTAAACATTGGTGTCCTCGGCAGTTGACTCGATCATCTTCATCGTTTCGTCTTCGAGCGCCTTCGCATCTACTTCCGTGACCACAAGTGGTCCGACCACCTCAGTTTGCACGAAGGACTCGTTGGTGAGCGTCCCTTCTCCTACTACCTTAGGAATAATAGTCAAAGACTCAACCATCATTGCTTCTGTCTCTACGATGCGGGGGACCAACATTCCCATGGTCGTAGCCATGACAATGGCTTATTTTTCCACAGGGACATCCCTGGGGGCTGGAGAGGTGGGACTAAAACACGACAGATGTTAATACATCAAAAGGTAAGATAAAAGAGTAAATACAACCATTTACTCTTTAATTTTTTTACATACCTAGGCTTCCTAGATATTATCTTAAAGACCGAAGAAACCTTTCCGAGAGAAGATTTTATCTTCTCCTCCTCCTTCTTCTTCTCCTCCTCTTTTGCCGTTCTCATTGGCTCTGCGGTCTTAGCCTCTGGAAGGCTCCCCTCCCCCATTGCCACTTTGAACGACCATGTCTTGTACGACCCCAACTGGTTGTACATTGAGGGGGTGGTCGGAGCTTCTTCTGGGTGGTCGAAACTAGCTTCGACCACCTGGAGATTATCATTTCTTTTGACCACAAGTTCTGCTGGATCGGCATTAGCCTTCATAAAAGAAATGTAATTCTTCCTATTTTCCTTTTCGATCCGCTTAACAAAAGCAGGAGAAGGAGAAACTGAGAATATCTTATCATTATAATAGAAGGGTACCTTGGCCTTAGGTACCTTATGCTTGAGGCCTACGACCACCTCCTGCGTGCCATTGGTAGTTAAATCTGCCAAGAAATGTCTGATGGCAGTGGTCGGTCGGGAAGATGTGCTCAAACTCCTGATATCCTTCTTTTTCTTGTCAACCGCCTTCACAAGACGACGTCTCTTGCTCAGAGGAACCCTATCTTCCTCTGAGCTCTCCTCAGCAGACCCCAAGTTCATCTTAGGGACATCCCGAGGATTGGGAATGTTGACTTGCTACAAAAGGCCACAAAACTAGAATCAAAAGTAGTTGAAACTACAACCACTACTCTCTAAAGATGAAATCAATACAAATATTGGTTACCTATATGGTCGCAGAGGCCTTCTCGTAGATAAGTTTGACCTGAGCGTCAACCTCTTTCTCTAGCAAATCTATGAACATAAGAATATGATTAACATATTTGCTTCAATCACAAATTGTCAAAAGCATATTGGTTATATCATTACCTTCCTTGTAGTTCCTGGTCAGATCATTAACCCCTGAGTACTCCTACATAGGATGTGCTCGATCTTTCAGGGGCTGATACGGGGTGTGATGAAATCCTTCACCACATGCTATCCGGTTAGGCCTCCTTCTCTCAAATCCTTGATTGCTCGAAGGAACGGGCTAAGCGATCGAATTTATCTAAACCTGAGTCCCAAGACTTTTTCTTCTCCACAGGCTTGCCTTCGAAGTAGAGATTGTCTCCTTTGATCAGGGTCCAGTAGAACCACTTCTTCCTCCATCCCAGCCATGACGACCTGGTGAACATGAGGATATACTGATGCGGCTAGATTATCTATAACGAATGTTTCTGATTTTTCTTGTTTAACACTTGAACGAAACAATGAGCATGACATTATCAGGACTGTTGCAGTGTATGAGGACATCACGTATGCTATTCATGGCCAAGGAAAGAAAACCACATGCATGCATGGTGTGCTTGAGCTGTGCATGGAGTAGAGCCATGCATGTGCACGCACACATATGTGTGTTTGATCCAAGAGGCCAAGTAGTGCAAGTCAAAGAGTTAGAGCCCTTTGAGGATTGCTACGTTGTCATATTTCTTGGAGATAAATCAAGAAGCCAGCGCTGATCTTTTCCATAGCATGCACGTCAACGTATTTAGCGCCGACGCAAGTATGTTTCCTTGGCGTGCGTTCGTTCCTTTCATTGTGTGCTATTGGATGGGGCCCAGCTGTAGCAGTGACAGCCAACAAACTAATTGGTTTTAGCGGGTCACATACGTTAGTTTGGGAATAATTATTTGGTTTCCAAGATGTAAAGGGAAACATACATGTGTTTAGTTTTGCATTAGGACTTCTAGTCGAGTACATCTTTTGTACGTGCATGTGCCGGCTATAAAAGCTAAAGGCCTTCGGCCGAATTAGGGGAGTTTTTTTTACAAATTATGAATTGAGTTATTTGGCGTGTCGCCATGAGGGTCTACCCCTGTTATCGTGTGTGTGAGAGAGAGAGAGTTCTTGAGAGTTTCCAATCTAAGATATATCTGATTGTTACTCAGGTTTAATCTTATTGATTGAATTTGTGTGTTGATCTTGCTTGATCTCTTCTCTCGTTCGTGTACTGTGGTGTGCGTGGGCGTGAGATTTATTTATCGAAGTGCGAGTTGCATCCTGTAATTCGTGCTCCACATATTTGTTCGAGAATTATCACCGTGAAAGATCGGGCAACCCATGAATTTAATCTCGTCTCGAGGTTTGATCGACATCATATACTCCTCCAACATCCCATCATGGAGTTCAAAACCACAACTATCGGCAATCGACCGGTGCTTACCCATCTGTAACATCCCAATTTTCAGAGCTTTAAAAATCTTTTAAATGGTTGTAGTGAGAAAATTCACCATTTGGATTTATTGGAATATTAAATTAAAAAGCTTAATATGGATTTTAAGGATAAACTAATTTAATATGATTAATCCCAACATCAACAATTGTCAAAACTATTTTATTTAGATTCTACATGCTTGGATATATTTTATAGAATTTTCTGGATTTTTCCAAAGTCATTTGCTATTTTCTATTGGCTATTTGTATTTTCTGGATTTATTTAAAAGAAAAATCAAAAGAAATCCTTCAGAACAGTGCTGGGCCGAAGCCCAACACTATTCCACCGCAGCCCTCGTTCTCTCAACCCAGCCCCGCCCGCGCTCGCTTCCAGCCGTTGGATTTCCATCGCGCGGTCTTGCGCGCTTCGCTTCGCTCTCTCTCTAGCGATGGGCCCGCCGAGGTCGTCGTCTCGCGGATTTCTTCTTCCTCGCTCGCGTGTCGCTCGCCTCGGCGCCATTGCGAGCTTGGCGCACACGACGACAACGGGACTCTCGTCCCGATCTTCTTGCGCCATCCCCACCAATTTAAACCCCTGTCTATTCCGCATCTATCTCCAACAGAATCAACCACCAAATCGGTTTCAATCTTCCCGAATCTCGGAAATTCAAATCGCGGCCGTTTCGGACCCAATTTGGGGGTTTCCAAATCTCGACGTCTCCGGGCCTATAAATACCCCCTCAGCACCGCCCGGACCTCCGCAACCCAAAGCCGCCACTCGTCGCCTGATCGCCTAGCGCCGCCAAGATTTCGAGTTTTAGGGTTTTCGGCCGAGCTTCTTTTCCGGTGAATTGCGTCGCCGTCTTCGTCGCCCTTGCCTCGCCGACTCCACCATCGTGTTCAGCAAGTCCCAGGCTACCTCGTGCGCACCTCCTCATCGCCGGAGCATCACCAGAGCCCCCGTCCGACAAACCCGAGACCACCTCGCCGCCTCAAGCTCGCCGCCGGCCATCTCCGACAACCCCAGGTGCTCAAACCGGTGCCCACATGTGCGCAATAATCCCCTCTACACGCTGGTACCACTCACCGCCGGCGAGGAGCCTCCGTTCATGGTGCCATTGGTTCCCGAGTCGTCGCCGTGCCGATCGATCGATGTGGCGGCCGCGTCAGCGTCCACCTCAGCCCATGTGCGTGCGTGTCAGCCTCGTAGGCGCCGCGTCAGTGCCACCCGCACGCGGGTACACCACCTCAGCCTCGACCCAGATCCAAAGGCTCGGTGGACTTGGTCCACCGTGAGCCGTGTCACTGACATGTGGGGCCCACATGTCAGATTTCTTTTTAAATTTATTTCTTTTTCCGGAAATTCTCGGCTGACGCAAGCATTGCGCAATAATTCAATTTTCCTTTATAAAAATAATTCGAGAAATTCAATAAAATCCAAATTAGGGTTTTATTTGATTTTCAAACTTCCAAAGCCCATATCTTTTGCATCCGAACTCCGATTGAGCCCATTCAAATTTGTAAATTCATATAAAATTAAGATCTATTTAATGGTGAATTGTATTTGAATTTTTGAGTTGTTTTGCCTCTGTATTTATTTGTTTTTGGTTTATTTTGTCTCATTTGCGAGTAGACGTCGATACTTCGGGAAATTTTGCAAAAGAAGGAGCACCTCAAGACCAAGACCAATATCTAGATCTATTCCAAGGCAAGTTATACCTTTGATCATATTGAACCCAGTTTTCAAAATACTTTGTTTCAATGTATTGCATTCTATTTCAAGTATTTATTTAAATGCTTTTGGGATAGTTATTAATCCAATTTGTTATATCCACATTGTCTATTGTATGCAATGATCTTTTATCACCCTAGGTTGGTTCATTATTAGTTGGTATTATCGTAGCACCAACGTGGGTTGGTTAGATACGATTAGACTGCTTAGCCATGCCACGAGTCATCATTTCATGTGAGATGCAATTATAAACCTGACTAAGTGATTATGGAACTGTGTGATGAAACTGTGTGTGCTGTGTGCTGTTACTCGTTGATGGCATGAGTTTCACTTAATCAACAGGGTGGGAAAAGATTTAGACTGAGGCAAGTGGTGGATCTGTGTGAATGGTGGAACTGTGTGCTATAAACTTTGTGATTTGGGAAAAACTGGAAGTCTTGCCTTGGTCAATTAAGGACTTAACTTTGTGCGCCATTGAATGAGCCTTCTTGCATTTACCACATGCCTAGTATGGGTGGGCCTCGACTTAGTAAGTTATGGAGTCTTGACATTGACAACTCGGGTTGTATTTAAACTGTGTGATGGGTGGAGGTGTGATATGTCACATCGCGGATTGGTTCATTGCATCCTCGCCCAACAAAGTGTGTCGTTCCAAGGGTGTGTGTACAAATTGACTGACAGAAAGCACATCGGGAGTGTCATTGTTTGAGATGAAGTCTCTGAAAGGTTTTGTTATGGTCAGTGCTGGCTCCACTGATTGTATCGTGTGGGTAAAGTGTACAGCCTCTGCAGAGTGTTTAAACCAATCTATTCGAATAGCCGCGTCCTCGGTTATGGACATGCTCGGGAATTTCACACGAGGGGTAGATTTTCATAAAACAATTGGGAAGGGTCAGCTGTGTGAGATAACTTGTGCAGCTGTGTGAATAACTTGATTAGACTGTGTGTCCTTTGTGAAATCAATTGTTAACTTATTATTGTCTATTTGTTTTCAATTATGCTTTCAATCTATTATTTGTATTCAATTGCAAATGTTGCATTTCTACAAAACAACCATAGAAGCCATTCCTTTGGAATAAGCCATCATCTATAAATTGCATTATATGGTATGACTTGCGAGTACGGTGTGTACTCACTCTTGCTAAACAAATCAACAGAAGTGGAGGAGTCGTCACCGCTTTTGAAGAAGAGTTCTCTGAAGGTTGATCGTTAGAGTCTTGATCCCGCCGGTTCTGTGGTAAATTGATGGGAGCCACCGAGTTTACTTCGCTTTCATTGCAGATTTATTTCTTTATTGTCACCTTGCATGGCTTAATAAATGTAAAACTCGTAGTAAGGTCCCAACAGTTATTTGTTATTTAAAGGTACTCGTTTATTCTTATATTCGTTGTATGGATGTGATATTTCATCGATGTTGACACTGTGTGCACTAGCGTGATCCTAGACTAGTGCAGAATACACAGAGGGTCCAGATTTGCATATTTGGGTCCCGACACCATCCCATAGTAGTACCTGAAGAGGTCTAAATTTGGAACGATTCCTAGATAAGCCTCACACAGGTACACGAACATGCTCAACACTGTGATGGAGTTGGGAACCTAGTTCACCAACTCCACCTCATAGTGCTCAAGCACAATAGGTAGGAATGGGTGGCAAGGCAATCGAAAACCGTATTCGTAGTACGCTTGGAAGACAAGAATCCTTCCTTGCTCCGCCGATGGCCAATGTTGCCCCTCAACGTTAGTCCATTTCACCAGGGCGCGCAACAGAATATTTTTCGCGACAGCCAGAGCTATCATCTTCGTAACATCCCTCTCCTATTTCTCCCACTTCGACACAACTCCGACCATCTCTTCAGAAGTTTAAGTCAGATTCAGAAGATTTGTTGTGGATTTGGAAATTTGGAGAGAAATTGCGAACTTGGTTGGCGGCGGAGAGAAAAAGGCCCAGAAATAGTTGAAGCAAATGGGGAAAGTAAAAACCCTAAGTTACTCCTCGGTGAATACTTATAGCTGTCGGTCTGAGTAAAAGATTGTGGAATACTAGCAGTTACAAATCCCTTGGGAACCGCTCCCAACGGATATATTTTACAACAGATAGTTGACATTCTTTTTTATGTCTATTCAGGAAAAGGAGTATTCACAACTCAAGGAAAATATACATATTTGATCAAGTTAATTTCTGGTCAAACAAGATACGAGTCGGAAAGACATTGCTTTCGACCACTATCATACGAGCTCTTTTCCAAGTAAGTTACTTTCACTTGAAGTTGGGGGCTAGATGACGAGTATTTAATAATCCTCAATTAATTAATTTATTTAACTATAACATTTATAGATAATAATGTATTTTATATAACCTTCAAATGACCCCTCAATATTAACACTGAGTGAGATCGTACACACATAATGGTTGTAAGCTATTTTACAACCACCCTATATGGTCGTAAGCTATTTTACGACCACCCTAGATGGTCATAAATTCTTCTACAACCAACTATTGATTGTATGTCCTACAACAATCACCCTATATGGTCGTAAGTTCTTCTACGACCACCTATTGATCGTAAGTTCTACTACCATCACCCTATCTGGTCGTAAATTCTTCTACAACCACTTATTAATCGAAAGTCCTACTACAATTTCCTCATAGTCGTAAGTCTTACTACGACTAGGTCATCTACGACCACCCTATTGTTGATAAAGTCTACAAACATGTGGGCCCAATCGACTAAGCATATTTGTACGTTGTGTTTAATACACATAGTAGTTAATATGTGCCATTATTCTCAAGATAACTGCACGTATTAAAACCTTTTTCTATGACATACCCGCAAGGTGATGTGGGGGGTGCGTCTCTCACAGTAATTACCCTTAAACGTGTGCATTGCATCAAACGACAAGGTGTCTCTTGGTGCAAACAACTCCCATCCCTTCATGCGCTATATAAGTAGAAAGTTGGTGGACAGAGGAGAGGAAGACAGACAAGAAGATTAAGCCCTAGTTTTAGTGACTTATTCTTGTTGTAAACACAATCAATATAACAAACACAAGAGTAGGGTTATTATTATCTCAAGAGAATGCATGAATTTGTATAAAATTCTCGTGTCTTTTTATGTGCAGTTTTGCTCCCAGAGAGCCCACAGTATTCATTCATAAGATTGATACTAAACTATCAACAATAGACGATCAAAGCCAAGATTCCACAAATTTCTTGGATGAGGTCAAGAAGGCACGAAAATCGAGGGAATCAAAACTTGATCCAAAAGTTTGCTCATGGGTGGATGATGGTCAAGACCACCTAAGATCATATAGCACAAGTCCTAGTAAGCTAGGTTACATAAAAAAACTCAACCAAAACCATTGGGACACAAAATTCTCAAAAGCATCGAAGAAAGCAAGAACAAGATAGAACTTATCTTGGGGAAACTTACTTGGATTGATTAGATGGACTTTTGGTTTACAGCCACTCCGATACAGAGGGCGAAAGCTCAAAACTTGAGCACTCAATAAAACAATCTCTCTCAAACCCTAGCCTACTGTATCTCTCCACTATTTTCAAATCACAAATTAGGGTTTCTTAGGCTTTAGTTGATGAGACCAAATCCTGCACTCCTCCCTTTTATAGTTGAGGCTATGTCTAGAGAGAAAATATTATCGGACACACGTTAAGCTCACACAAAAATGAGTCTACACTCACGTATGCTGCTCAAAGCAGATGACGAACCAGGTCTCCTGAGTCCATCTCTTCACGATCTTCATCTTCTCTTTACTTAAACCACATCTCCTTTGCGCCATCCCGCGCAATGGTTTCTCCAAGGCCACCAACCCGGTATTTTGGCCAAGATATCAAAATACCCTTTCTTGGTCCTTCTCCAAAGGCTGAGTCCAATCAACGTGAAGTAATCCCATGTTTCGCCACGTGTAGGTTCATTCATGACTCCTTTCATATCGACAAGTATCTCCTATCTGACTCCCAACAGAACCACCATGACATTTGCACCAACCCCAAGCCAGTTGATGCAACTCGTTGCACCGAACTTCTTGTTCAGTTGTTCTTGTCCATCTTGCGCCATGCTTGAGTCCAACCACTTCAGCCGTCATCCATTATCATTCTGGACATCAGCTCTCCTAGCCTAGTCCCGATCATCCTGGTTGTTGACCGTAGTTAACTCCAGACCAACTACACAAATAATAGACCAAGAAATCGATTTCGAACTCAAGTTCTTCACAACTTGACCCACATTAGCCAAAACATGCATCATGCAACACCTGTGTACTGATACCCATGACTTTGGTCAATTCCACAAAGTTCTCCGCTTTCCTGGCGAAAGAAATCCCTCTAGCCGGTCTGACCACCGACAAATGGCTGGTCAGACCGCTATAGAAATTTTCCTAAGGGCTAGAAAACAACCTCTCTGGATATTTCGGAAAAACTTCATCTAGTTTTGCCTCGAAACTCAATTTTCCTTGAATAATGGTACAAACACACCTCTTAACACTCCCACATAAGTGTTTGATCACATTCATCAAAATTCAACTTTTCATCCCTTGTTGGTCTGACCACCAAGTCTTAGCATGTATGACCGCCAATCCATGGTCTGGTCGTCTGAACCTGGTAGTCAATATAGGAATTTCACAAAAAATCGAGAGTTTGATCCCCAAACATCTCGACATCATTGTCAATACTTCAACACTAGGGTTAGGATCATACACATGATCTCCACAATATTAGGTGCGCCCATCGACCTAAACCAAAAAGCAAAAGGAAAGAAGATGCAATCCTATCGATCGAATTTGAAATCGATTTGTTTCACTAGAGAGTGATTGCCTTAGGAAAATTTACTCCTTAATATTGTAAAGATGCATGAATTCGAAAACAACATCCAATACAATGATGACAAGTGGGTCATGGATCCACATGTCAATGACATACCGATGTTATTTTCCATATCGTGGGATCTTTGTAGTATTACCGGGCAAATTGCACCATTGCCTTATGAAGTTATGATAGAATAGGTTCATGATCCATACTAAATCCTAAATGTAAGGGGTCATCCATTAGTTTTAATTTTAAGATAATAATTTCCAATTGAATTTTACACATGGCACAGTTAATGTTAGGGTTATCTGGCCATCAGTCACATGATTTTTTTCCCCATAAACACCAGTAACCTCGTCTAGCATTAAATCAAACGCAAGAACCGTTATAATAAAAACCTAAATCTCCTCCCCACTCTCTTCCCACCCCACAACCACCTCCCTACCTCCTCGTACACCGCAATTAACTACCTCCCTATTTCTTGGCCTTCGGTACCTAGCCAACACAGTAAGTCGTTGTTGTCGACTGCCTATCGTTGCCCTCGCAAACTCTAAATTGGCTGACCTGGTTAACACCCCTCACGCCCCAATCCCAACCGTAGAATGAGTCTTAAGGTGTGATCAAATGGTTTATAATTTGATTGGTTTTTAGAGAGAAATCGTCCTGATTCCTATGAGAATTGAAGAGTTTTATATGAAATTTCTGCAAAATTTGTGTAAAAGTCCTACATTCCAAACCGGGCCTATGCCAATTTTGAAACAACAACCAAGTAATTGCCTACTCCGACGAAGATCTTATACTCTATGAAAGAGCTGAAGAACAAGCTGAGCTTAGATAAGCCTAATGATTCTGATGAACGAGGAGTGAAACGAAGGAAGGACAACATCGGAGAACATGCAATGTAGTTGGTGTCCTAGCTAGTCCCCTTTCTCTTCTTGGTGCCCTCCTCTGGAGCAAACGGACACTGGCTCTGTCTATCCGAGTAATGATGGCCATTTTTTGCCATCACGAGGCCAAGATGACTATGACTCTGAAAGCAACAACTAGCCAGGGATGAAAAAGTGAGCGGCCAAGGATCAGAGGAAATAGTTGCACGCAAGAACACTACCAGTCTACCAGCTAGCTGACCGCCTAGCTCCATTTCTCTGTCCCCTAGTGCTTGCTACTCCTACTCGCTGTCAGTACTCTCTCCTCTTCATCATCCTCTCTCCTCTCTTCCCTTGTCCCTGTACAGTACTAGTCTACTACTACTACTTCAGGTTTCTATTCTTTTCTTGCTGCTGCTGTAGTAGTAGACTCCCAGTACTATCTGTTTCATCTCTACGGTCTTTATGTTTCTCCTTTTATAGGAACGCCATACAAAGGAGTTGGCAACGGAACTGTACGTACAACAGCACTGCTCTTCACATGCTTCCTGTCTGTCCCATGACTCATGACCAATTGCACACTGCACGTCCTCACTTGGATCTCCAGTTCACCAACACTGATCAGAATGCAATCCTGCAAAAATATGCATTGGATTTGGGGAGAGTTTGAAATGGAGAGATAGAGAGAGACTACACGAGGGTAGGGCAAAGCAAACGGACGACCAGATAGACCATTCACAGGCTAAGCAAGTGGCCCAAATGAGGATGGCCCTGAAGAAGAGGCTTTTGCAGCAGCTGCAATGATAAAAATTCCCTCTCTCAGCAGCTAGCTGTGGCTTAATCTGAAAACATCAGCGTGAGTGCTGCTGCAGCAGCAGCTGGCTGCTACATGCTGTGTGCTGTGTGCGCGCGCGCTGCTGCAGCAATGCATTTGGTTGGGCTTGGTTGCTGCAGTTAGCCCCACCACTTGCCCATTAAAACCTATCCCTCTCTAGTTTTCAATCAGTGTATCATGCATATGACCATATGCATGAGCAGAATGACCACCACTGCCCACTGCAGATATATGATTGGCACGAATTCTGCACTTGCTTCCTCTCTTGTACATGGACGAGAACTGTACATATGATTTTCGGGTGAGCAAGCTTATCAAGATTCCATTACAAATAGAAAGATTGGTGTGTCAGGTATACTAGCATGAGTGTATATATATGCATGGTTGTTGTGCTAGCTCCTCCAATGAGCATTTGCATGCACTGCAGGTATCTATCATCTCTATATACATCTGGTTGCTAGGAGTATTATACTAGCATGAGTGTATCTATCGATGAGTTGTGTCCTGGATGTATCCAGGCAGATGGATGGTGATGATTCAAGAAAAGAGTGGAGTGGATGTGTGCATGTTACAGTGAATGTGTGCGAGCCTTTTAGTGGACTGCCCCCACAATTATTGAGCAATTGCAGGGAACAAAAGATACAATCACTGCAATCTTGTACCCTGAACAAACGCTCCAGTAATATATACTCCTCCTGACTTTTTTTTGGGGCTCAAAGTGGGGGGAAAAACTGTGTTGAAAACAGCACTAAAGTTGTGATGGGAATGATTCTAATTACAGCCGCCTATGGTTCTTCCAATCACAGTTTGACTGGTGCTTAGTGTAAAAAAAGAGTACATTAATTATATACAATGTTTTGATGCATATTCAGGCAACAAAATCAATAGTAATCACCTAGGAACCGAACAAAACTTGAAATTTATAATTTACTCAATTAGATGAACCACATGTAGTGTTGTAATTTGAGGGTCATTTTGTAATTTCTCAATTAGAGAAAAGAAGAAAATATAATAGGAAAGAAATGGTGGGGTCCACCTGTCGGTGAGAGAAGAGGAAGAGATAAGGCTAGAGACTTGAGTCTCCAGCTCTATCCTCTCGCGCGTCCGTTGTGGGGCCTCCCGAGCAAGCGAGCGGCGGCGCTGGAGGCGCTAGTGGCCCATGCGCTTTGACACCGACCATTGGCTACAGCCGCGTCGCGTTCTCCATCTCTCCTCCTCGTAAGGCTGCCTTTTCTCCTTCTTTCTTGACCCCAAAAGAATTGAGATTTCCCCTTTTGAGTGCTTCTTCTTCTTCTCCGATTTTGGGCTTCGATTTTGGGGGTTTTGGAGCTCTTGCGCGGCCGTGGTCGACGCGGCTCTGTCGGTGGTGAGCTCTGAACCTTCTTCTGTGCGCATCCCACCCGTTTCCTTCTTGCACCCTATCCTATGTGGGTGTTTGGTGGGAACCTGGCACTTGCGCGATTGGGGCTCGTGTTGGCCGACCTTAGCTTGATCTTGGTGTGGGAGAAGAGCTTTAGTTTTTTGGTAATTGGTGCTCCTTGAGTGCATTCGGCTAGTGCACTGTGGTGTGACTCTTGTGTGGCATTTCTCTGTACCTTGACTTTGCAACCTGGCGTGTCCCGGATTGCAAATTGGCATTGTATCTCCAGCAACCTCCTCCGTTCAAACGCGGCACAACAGGGCGATTGGTTTTATGAGTTAGCACCTTCGACGTGTCTTGCCCGGTTTACTACTCGTGGCTTTGAGTGCCATCCACATCGTGAGTATCACAGTTTTTCCTTTTCGCTTTACTTTGCAGATTGTGCTATGCTAGAGTATTTCATATTACTATCTTGTTCATATCCAGCACATGGTAAATTTGCATGGTAATTGTGGGGGCTCGTGAAATGCTCGATGAGGATAATTGTCGTATAATGAAATTGGTTTGATAAACTAGATTAGACTTGAGCTTATTGCTTTGCTTACTATTGTCACTTCATCTCATTCTGTCGGACTATGTTATTTTCATTTGGTTAGTTGCTTTGAGCCTACTAGACTGAATTAATTTGTGTTGTGTGACTTTGTTGGTCCTCTGTCAGCCGACAGACTTTACATGTTGCACCTTGCGATCATTTAGCTCTGTTAGTCATTTTCTTCTCTATTGGCTGAAATGTTATAGTGCTGATTCTATGATCCCTTGCACTGTTATACAAATCTGATTCTCGGTTGGTTGAAAATGTAACTTGCTGTTTTGAGATAATTCTTGACATATTAGTACAACAGTCTTTAGAGCTCAAGCTCTGATTTTTGTTGTCATATCCAATTTGTGAAGAGTATAGACAGTACTGGCGAGGAGGCCAAGATCTTATCTTGTGCAGCCCGACATCTGAGAGCAATAATCAAACATTTAAATCTAAGCATTATGCTGATTTTACTTGTTATCAAATCTTATCTTTTGAGTATATTATTATGTTTAATTGATCTGAAAATTTTACATGCTGTTATGTCATTCTTGCTAATTATATGCTGCTAAAATTGTGCTTTAATTATCTTAATTTATGCTATAATTAATTTTAAATATTTACTAAAATCGCTAATTTTACAACACCAAGTACAAACCACCCCTAAACAATGCAAGAGCTATATATACGCTTAGCAGCACAGTCAGTGGCATAAAAAACCTGAAGGAAACTTACTACTGGTCACTGCATCTGACAGATCAAGAAGATAAAGGGCCGGGATTGTCAGAATTACGCACGCTCTTTCTTGACACAATCTCGTGCCAAAACAAGCGTACCCTAGGACAAAGCACATATAGACAACGTTAGTTTGTAGGTAACATCAAGACATAGGCTAGAAAGCAGGAGCTGGTGAATCTGCAAGCACTACGCGTACGATCAGCAGCTACAGGAACAAGTACCGCCATATCACACCACAATTTGAGCAAAAGGCTCTTTAAAGGGGCTGTCCAGCTCCAGTCTTCCTCCCAGCTAGCTTTAGCTTGCCCACCACTTCTTTTCTCTCTAACCTAAACAAGAAACATCTTTGTTTCTTGGTATATATCTTATGCCCCCAAGGCCACTAAATTGAGTCTTTGATCGATAGCTACCTCTCGCGCATGATCTTGGAGTTACATGTATGTATGCATGGAAGGGACTAGCCAATTGGAGACTTGCCTTCCCAGCCTCTATGCGTTCAGTCCGTACACCCCTCCTTCTCCTTCCCTTCTTGCTCCGTTGCCGAACCAGCACAAGCTTCTCCAGATGCCGTTGGCCCAAGAACAGCAGTCCGGGAACCATGGCATGATGTTCTCTTCGGATCATGGTGGTTTGTACCCCCTGCTTCCCGGGATCCCGTTCTGCCACTCCGCCGCCGTGTGCGAGAAGCCCACCGGCTTCGCGCCCTTGGGCGCCGGCGAGGTAATTGCCTTCGATGCTTTGTTAATTCTCTTGCCTTCTTGCTTATTCCTTAGAATCATTTCTCTTTTCTCAGGCGGGCACATCGGCGGCGAAAGCCGGCAACGAGATTGCTACTACCACCACCACCACTTGCCATGGCCCTAGTTCATGGTATGGTACATGACGTCGCACGAACTACTAAGTACATGGTTGATTGATTCTTGTACACTTGAGCTAGAGTAGAGCTGTGTGGTGTGGTTAATCATATCAATTAGGGTTTCCTGAGGTAGGGGCTGATGGGTGTGGTGATGGGGTGGGGGCAGGTGGAAGGGGACGACGGCGGCAGAGAAGGGGAAGATGAAGGTGAGGAGAAAGATGAGGGAGCCGAGGTTCTGCTTCCAGACCAGGAGCGACGTGGATGTGATGGACGACGGCTACAAGTGGAGGAAGTATGGCCAGAAGGTTGTCAAGAACAGCCTCCATCCAAGGTACATACACAAACAAAGATATATGCTAACCCTAATTCTTCTTCTACTACTACTATTTCTATTTTCTACTACATGCCCAAATCTGATTCATGGATGTGTGCAAAGTGCCTTAGATCTCGGTGACCTCTTCCTGATGCATGAAAACGATGTTCCGAATTCATATGCTTTCCTGCCTGCTATATTGTACAGATCATATATGATACGGGGGAACTAACTCAGTCATTGTGTTGCAAATCGTTCGATTGACTAGCTAGTTGAATTCTTGAATATGACAAGAGCCAAGGTAGCTTTTATTACGAGTGTGCGTTTAGATCAGATAAAAGAAAATTACAATAAAATCGAATAACTTAATTGGCTTGATATTTTAGCTGCAATTAGGGGCTCGATCTCCTTGTCCATCGTATCATGGAGAGTGAATGCAGATTTTCACTGCCTCGCTTGATTGATAGATATCGATGTCGTGGCCTCGTCGGGATCGAATATTCACTTTTGAGGAGGGCATTGGAGAACACCGGTCATAATCAATTGAAGTATGTACTGCGCATAGCTGCTCGTTCTTTATTCAGCAACAAACATCAATTAGCGCCTTACTGTTGTTATATTGCTGACAAAGATATGCTCTTTGCAATCTATCAAGTTTGTTGATAACGAGCCACGATTGCTGAAAACCAAAACAATACAATAGAGGACCGATGGTGCTTAATTGATCAAGGCTGACATTCGCATAAGGAAGAATCAGCGTAGATCATCAGTACTATCATATACTGCATGCTAGGTAAAGGGACAGCCTCGCAGTTATGGAAGTCATCCCCTTTGTAATGCAACATCAGATCAATGTGAACAAAACACCCTACATTGAACAATACGGTGTCATACTGTCAAATTTATATAGATAAAAAAGGGAGCACCATAACTGGTATTACTGTGCAAAAGGAAGATAATATAGCATCCTTAATGACAGAACTAGAAGAAGTACCAAACTGAAGGAGGTAATACTATAGCTAGCACACGGCAAATGTTAGCCATCAGTAATTTAAAAAGTTTTATGCCAGAAACAGTGACATCTTTTACAGTAATCAAAACGGCTGCCGAATCTGGCCTAATATACATGCAATGCGATATTTTTTATGTTGATGATCTTGAAGCATCGCGTTGTATGTGGATGGCCAAATTAAGATAGGTAATGTATATGTTAATGCCAGTGAGGTTCTTTGTGTTCGTTTCGTTCATACATATATATATATATATACTAATGGTTAATTGAGTGCTAAGGTGCTAATGTCAACTAGGAGCGTCGGATCTAACCCAAACGGCTCGGATCAAGGCTGTGAGAAGCCCAGCCACTTATGCAGTTTTGCGATAACCCCCGCGTCCAGTCACTTTCCCCATTTCATTTCTTCTAGTGAAGAGGAAAGAGGGGAGGGAACCGAGCAGGGATCAAAATACTGTTTCCGGAAGGAATCCCGCCGGACGGCCGGTAAATGGTTACCGGCCGGTAACCGGAATTCTTGAATTTGAGATGTTTCTGGCGAAATTTTGAATTTGAATTTGAATTTGGAGTTTCCCTCCGGTATTTCGAATCCCAGTTCCCATCGGAAAATCCGGTTACCGCCGGTAACCGGCGTGAACCGGCTGGGATTTCGATCTCTGGAATCGAGTACTAGTGAAGAGGAAGCCAGGCTACCACCCCAAGTCCGGTGGACCAAGCAACCGGGCTGGAAAACATCAATGGTGCTTCAAGAGTCACCATGCAATAATGCATCATGCCAAAAGGACATGTGCATGTCGCTGCAATCTCTAAAACATCAATTTTCAAGGATTCGAAGATAGCCAAAAAAAAAAAATCTTTTCTGCTTGGTCTAAGTTCTGATCATGCGTCATCTAGCTAGGGCACTAGTAAAACATATCATGATTCGTGATCTGCAGCAATAGGACGCGCGTGCATATGCACGAGTGCATGCATATGGATATATGCACCGGGACAAATGGTGCACACATTTTCAGATTACAATGTTCCTTCAGACACTCAATGCGCCATAGGAAGGGGAAGCTAGCTAGCTTTGTGCATGATTTCTTGACCCATGGTATCTCTGTCGTAATCCCGGACTCGATATACTTTGGTAATGTTTTCTTTTCCTAGAGAGCATGTAGTATGTAGGGGGCACAATCTTATTCTGTGTTCAGAGTATTTTCGAATAGTAGAGTTGATCTCCGAGCACCATAAGTACAAATAAAGAGTGGAAATTCAATGAAACTGCCTAGTCTGCTTTACATATCTGTTCTGCCAAATATTTGAGTATTTGACCCAATTTTCAAGTATTATTAGTATAAAATAAACTTTATATCCAGGGATTAACATGCATACTTGAAACCTAGTAGCATATGTAGGAATTAATTTTCCGGAAACACACGCCATTTGACTGTTGTCCACCGCATGCACCCAAAATGGTGAAGTCCGGCCGGCTGGGTCTCAATTCTCAATAAGCCAATATCGATTGATGCATAAGGTCGCTTGTAAGGCAGTAAGAGTGCTTAGTTTACACAGTTAGCGCGCAGCAACGTGAGCTAGACCAGTTTCATAAAATTTATTTAGATTTTCCCACTGATCTAATTAGAATATCATTACAACGCGACTAAGCATATCACTAGCAATAATGTTGTTTTAAACAAATTAATGAGCAATGTATATACGAAGAAGCTAGATAAACTACTACCATTTCCCCACCTGGATGCATGCTGTTTCATGAAACCCGCACACAACAAAAAAATTGACAACTTAAATCAGCACTGCCTGCCTTATGGGTTCAGTTTGACACTATTGGTTCAGAAGATCAAAACATTGTGCTTGTATATATTAGTGGTTCAACCTCTCAGCTCTTCGTTTGTTGCAGCTAGAGTATATATGAACATTGCGCGGTTTTCTTTTCAGGGAGCATAAAATCATATCTATAAAGATTAATGTTATTTCTAGATTAATTATGACATGTTTGATGTGATTAACTGAGTCTTAACAGTTCTCTAGGAGATTAAAACAATGATAATTGTTTACAATGGACTGATTAGTTGTATCTACTTAAATGGAAACAGAAGATATATAGCAAATTAAAGCACAGGATCTAAATCATTACTACTCAGGTTCACTGTTCACCAAATATGTGGATATAGAGATCAGGTTTTTTCATTAACATGTCTACGTCTACGGAGATTTTACTTAATTTCAATGTAGAGTTAGGGTGCGCGCATATATGCACACATTCTTTCTTTAGAGAAGTTTGATAGCCTACTACATATATTGGATAATCTAAGTACATCTCTTAAGTTCAAATGAAACTTGTTGAAGTACCAAATTGGCCGGGTACGTTTCAATTGAGCCTGTGTCTCTGACATTTGCGTGCGTGCGTGCAGAAGCTACTACCGCTGCACCCACAGCAACTGCCGCGTGAAGAAGCGGGTGGAGCGGCTGTCGGAGGACTGCCGCATGGTGATCACCACCTACGAGGGCCGCCACACCCACTCCCCATGCAGCGACGACACCAACACCGCCGGCGAGCACACCGGCAGCTGCGCCTTCACCTCGTTCTGATCGATCTCGAGCGATCCGTCGAAACAAAAAAAGGCTGGATCATATCGATGCATGCTTTAATTAGCCACTACTGCATGAAATGCAATTCATGGATCGAGTTGTAATATTCTGATGCATCTGATTCCGATGATGTATATGGCGAGTTATATGTATGCAGTGGCGTACACCCAGTGAGTGTGTGTTGCGCGCGCGCGCTCGTCGGAGGCTGACGGAAGTAGTGCTGCAAAACGGACGAAGTTAGCACTAATCATTCATGCTATATGAGCATATCAATTTGTAGAAATGAAGCAATCGATTAAGTAACCAAGCTGCAGTTCGATGGATGAACAAATACATATATTTGATGGAGTACTACGTACTAGTACTAAATAGTATTAGACCGATGGATCATGCATGCATATGCTTAAAGCCTTGGACACGGCTGCAATGCATGCAAGGGCACCGAAAGCGAGGTCACCTTCCTAGCCGCTGTCGCCCATATATATGCATTAGCTAGTTGCAGCTCGCGGTACCACGAACACCTGACGAATCCAAAAGGCAGCGGTCCTTGCATGTACTCACTCATCATGCATGCAGCTGCTAATGATTGTGAAACTGCACCTCACCAGTACGTCGCACTAAACATCTACACGAACATGAGCCCTCCGACAAACGCCCGTTCAAATGTAGTATTTTACTACACTAGTAGAACTAGCAGGTGGCACACGCATTTTGCGGTTAGATTTGTTTTAAAGGTTATAATGTAAAATGCTATAATTAACTTAGATGTTTGAGTATATATTTGTGTATCTCGTAGCTATTTAGATTTTTAAGATATCATAAAATTAGAAATGACAATAGAAACTCGAAGAAAAACACAACTTGAGGAACGTAACTGATGTATGAGTTTTGATGGAAGAAAATCTCTAGTATAATAAATTAACAACTCTCCATCATGTATGCATCATGTAGTTGCATGTCCTTTTTTATCCACTAGTTACTCTTTTCCAAAATATCTGCATGCAGATGTACCTCTGTTAATCTCAAACAATACATTGATTATATATGCAATAAATTATCTTATTAATTTACATGGTATTAGAGTACCTTGCCTATATATACACCAATGCACTACGGATGACCTATCTTGAACTTATCTTCCCTCACGTCGGTTGCTCTACCAAACCATGTGTCTTCTATCTCTTCCCCCTACAGTTTTTCTGCTTCAATCTGTAACAACAAGCCTAATTCTTGATCGATATCTCTCAGCTACCACCCCTTTCAATGCAATACTCTACTACAAAGTTTTCTTATACTTCTCTCCAATTATTGCTTAATACTAACCATTGTGACATCAACACGCATACGTGCAAATGTCGCTAATCCTTGTCGGAGACACCCTCCGCACTCTCTCTGGTGGCCCCAAGCTTATTCCTTACTGTTGTGCCATCTCTACTCTGAGCTCTTTGCTCCTTTGTTTATGTATGCCCGTGTTTCTATTCGTATGGATGAATTCATGTACATACACATGCACGATATTGTACTTGCTCGATGTCTTCTTCTACCATGTTAGTCTGTAGGACCGAAAGGCGACTAGAGGGGGGTGAATAGATGCTTTCATTATTTTTGACTTTAATCAAATTCAACACACACTTTTCTTCAATAGCTATGAAAGCTAAGAAGATCAGTAAATGCACAGAGGAAGTCTTGTGCTGAATCCGATTACCCCCTTAAACACAAGATTCAAAAATGGAGATTTGATCTCACTGGACCGGTTTGACCGACGGCCAATTGGTGGGGTCCAACCGGGTTTACTCCCTAAGCCACAGGTCTAAACGGACTGAACACAACTAAGCTCATGGGCTACCGCATGCAAGCCCTATAGCAACAACCTTATAAGTGGTATTGGGCATTCTCCCCCTAAAAGACTAGTCCAATGGGTGAGGTCCCCCTCACACTTATAAGTTGTGCTTTTTTTTCTTCTCACAACCAATGTGGGACTATTCCCAACATTCTCTAGATCAGTGAGATGCACGTGTTCACAAATTTTTTCGAGCTCATACCAAATTACAAAAATTGTGAGTTCAAATCAAATCAGAAAAAGGTGGCTTCATCCATTCACAATGATATCAAACAAAAAATTACTGTAAAATGACTTTTAGGTCTCCCCACATATACAATAATTCATGTAGGAAAGGATTAACATAAGTACATTAAATTTATGTTTAACAACCTAGCACCATTGCTTATGTACAAAGACATTATTGTAGTCAATGTCTTCTTAACATCTGGAAAGCTACCTTCTGTATACAATAATCACTTATCAAAATAGTTCGAGAGGAAAAGGGATAATACAATGGACATGAGTAGTATTCTCACATGTAAACATGACAACTCTGGGTGTAAGAGCATGGATTCTAGAACAAAAATGCCCCTTGGCAGCTGATCAGCTATTGTCTTCGAAAGAATTAGATTGTCGTCCTCGACCTTTGAAAATAATATAAGAAGACGACCAGTCGGCGGCGGATCTGGCCGGGATAGAGCTGGGAATGCGGCGGCAGCATGAAAGGAATCCGGTAGGGACCAAGGGTGTCGACGATAGAAAGGATAGAATCTGTCAAGATCCAAGGCTAGCGGGTTTTGCTGCTGCTGCCTGAAGATGAGGAAAGAAGATGATATTGCTTTATGCTTATGGAAGATTACAACTAAGAGGTGGTCGCTCTCTAGGAGAGGGTTGGCGGCTACAGGATGGGGCGACGGCAGTCGGGAGGAGATCTAGATGGAGCGGGTAGGAGGATGGCGGTGATTGCCGTTAGGAGGAGGTTGTTGAGGGGTGCGGGGGCAGGGGCGTCAACCGATTGTTGGGGATGTAGGGGTCGGCGAGAGGAGTTGTTGATGGCGGTGAGGTTAGATGTCGGGGTGACACACAATTAGCTAGGGCTTGGATTTGGGGAAGAAGCGGGGAGAGCGCGTGCAGGGGGTAGGGTGGGGAGAATGGGGACAGTCGATTTTTCAGGGGAGGGTGTGGGTCTGCGTTGTGCTACACTGTGCACTACGACGCTATAACAGAAGGTGTGCGTTGCGCACGCGGGACAGGTGGGACGATCGCCCTCCTGCGTAGGGGTAAACTCATTCTTTTATATTAGTTAAGACAAGACTAGTTCAATGCCCATGCTTTGCTACAGACAATTAAAAAAATCATATTTTACTAAGCACGTTGACTGTCATTGCACTTTGTGTAAGCCTTCGGTTGTGCCATTGCACACGGCCAAGCTCCACTCTATCACAGTTTCACTGCTTCGCTTCCATATTCAGTGCCCTTGGCTCTATCACTGCGGCAGCCCACGTCCCGCCTCTGCCCCATGTTTGATCTTCTTGGACACCCTCCCCTCCGCCGCTGCGGCACCACATGCCCTGCCTTCGCCCATGCTCGATCTACTCCGAACCATGGGTCACACCACTACGCCTGTCCTGCAATGTTGTCGTTGCGTCAGCTCTGCTTAGACAGGAAGACGTAGCTTTGCTCGATGAACTAAAACCGTAATTTATTGCGAAATTGTTAGGAGAGCTTATAAAGAGAAAACAAAATTGTTGGGATAAGATTGTAGTTTTTTCGGATGAGATCATAGTTTGTTACAAATTTGTTAGGGAAGCTAATAAATAGAAGATAAAATTATGTGAGAGGTCCGCACGACACGCCTTGACATATACCTTAGAAAAAGATCTTGTTGCCGGTATAGCAGGGCCAGGGCATAGCTTGGTTGTGATACCTCCTATGCCGGAGCTGCCAAACATGAAGAATAGTAGCACACATTAACTAGTGATCAGATCGGAGATCAACAATCTCGAAGCACAAAATAACAACGGAGAAAAAAATTCCCAATTACAATATATTTATTCCATCTACCAACACACTAGTTCGAGAATAGAAGGATTCATATTTAACACACCAACAAAAAAACCACAAGATGGTTGAGGGTAGAGAAGGGAAACCAGTAGCAACAGTCTCATCGCTGCATGCGAAGCCATGTTATGCCTAGATCTCAGCAGCAGCCTGCCGGAGGTGCTCATCCAGATCGACAACACACTAGTGGGTGGCATCCAGTTCGACGTCCTTGTTTGACAGCCACCAACCGCTGTCGTCGACGACGCCATTCCCATTGGTGGCGGTAGGGCTAGGACTCAGGCCATGGCAAGCACGGTGGGTGGCATTAATGGCGAGCACAACAACGAGTGTAGAGGATGGGCACGAAAGCAGTAGGGGACGTTAGGTCGCGGGAGGGCAGGCGCGACAGTGCAAGTCAGAGGAAGAATGCCTTAGGGAGTCATGGAGGTGCGTGGCGAGGGGAGCACCGATGTTTGGGAGTAGAGGTCGCGTGATTCGAGGGAGGTGGGCGACATTGGGAAGGTGTTGCGTCACGAAGAGAATAGGAAGGACACGTTTGTTGGGCCCACGTGGTGGCATCAAAACATTGGTGAGGGGAGGAAAATAGAGAATACATCACTCACCACCACTATAGTCTTTTAAAGGAGTAAAGATATCTGGCTATACCGAGGAGACAAAAACTGAAAATATTGTCAGTGTGATGGTATGTAGCGTAAAGATGAGCTTACAGTGTATTATAACGCACGGATTTTACGGAAAACAGTTGAATTCGTATACAAGTCCTACAAAATTCCCGCTTTCCAAACTTAACCCTTCGTTAATCAATCCACAATCTATAACTAGTTTTTTTTAAGGACAATCGATAACTAGCTAGTACATTTGGACCGATGTATGGGTGCTTATGAATTACTGGACTTTGGAGGCCTAATTAATTGTGTCCAAGGCCTCGGGGCTGCGATAGATGGCATTGCATCCCACTGCTATAAGAGTTGCCCAGCACGGCCTGTCCTTGCTGGGCTGAATTCCTATGTTTGTCCGGGCCTAGTGGATCCACCAATTAATCTGAACCCACCTACCTGCTAGACTCGAGTCGAGCACAAACCAGTCAGTTCAGCTGAGCGGTTTGGCTCGACCAGAACACACCACGCGCGAACTCCCTAGCCGGCCACCGAGATGCCGCCGCGGCCGCCGCCTACGCCGGCGGCGAGGCTGCCGAGAGAGTACGGTGAGTCGCCTCGCGTCGACACCAGATGCTTTGATTAGGTGATCGCAAAGCCTTATGCTCGGATCTGATGCGTCGGCAGCTCGCTTGCAGGGTGGGACCTGATGCTCGGATCGATTGCCGCGTTCTACGCTATCATGGTGCCGTACACTAAGGTGGAGGAGAGCTTCAACGTTCAGGTTCGAGTTTCGACTCCCTCCCTGCTCCGCATCCGATTGGTTAGATCAAGCTTTGATCGCAGGCCGCAGCTACATGTTCATGTTTGGGCAACTTTTCCCTTAGGCATGACAGTTAATTTGCAGGCATTTTGTTTTTGAGAATCTGTTTCATTCTATACTGTTGATTGTACAATGATAGATAATGAGCTTTCAATTGCCTGGTATTAAATTTTGTTGTAATGCCAGTAGAAAGGAATGTAGAAGGAAAGCGAAAATTGAGAACAATCTAAGGGAGAACAAAAGGGATAAAAGGGTTTTTGCCGTCAGAACCCTTCGGTTTAAGAAATGCCGAATAATTTGTCGCTCACTGAGGTTCCCAGACCGTCCACGGCCGGTCGGCGTCTCTCATGTATGTGGGCATCATCATTCGGCGATAAAAATCCAAAAGCCCACGATTTTTTTTACCATCTTACCTTCCGCAGTAAAAATGCTATTTTTACCCACAAGTTTTTGCCTATGAGGTAAAAACCTCAATTTTCACCAAGCCAACAGGAGCCACAGAGAAGTGATAAGACCAACCCCAGCACAGCCGAAGCTTTCTCCCCTTTCCCCCACATAAAAACTCACTTCACAGCTAAGCTCCACAAGCAAGCACCAGAGGAGCCACCACAGAGCCAACTGAAGGCACCTACAACCAAGGCAAGAGGCAAAGCCAAGAGGGCTGCTGGGCCAAAGCATCCACAGAGGGGAAGTGAAGAAGAGGGTCAGAGGAGAGGACTACCCACCAAGAGAGCAAAGACACCACCACAACCACCGTCGTCGCAACTTCCCACTGCTAAACCAATAACAACAAGTGGGTTGCCCTTTTCCCCCGTTTTTTTATCCTTCCTGGGCAAGCAAGCATAGCACAATACTATTATGTGTAAGGTAAAGGGGAGGGGGGGGGTAGAGAATACCGTCCCGGGGTAGGGCTTGTAGGAGGTGACAACGCGCAAGGGAGATGCACGGCGGCCGAAGGCCGAGCTGGGCGCAGGGAGTCCGCTGAGTGCCTTGCGCGTGCGTCAGAGAGCGAGGCCGGGCCGCCGCGTAGAAGCGCAACGGGAACTTCGGGACGCCAGGCAAGGTGGTGCTCGGCTGGCAGGGCTGGCCTTGGCTCGGTCGGAGGCGGCTTGGCTGAGAGGAGGAGGCACCGTCGGAGCGGCGCTGAGCCGCACTGAGACGGGAGAGCCGGAGGAGGAGGCGCGGCCGGCGAGGCGGCTGGGGAGCCGGGCAAGAAGGAGGGCCCGGTTGGAGTGGAGGCGGAGGAGCCGGGGGATGAAGATGTGGGATCAAGAGAGGAAGAGAGAGAGTGTGTTAGAACAGGGGAAGGAAGAGATAAGGTCGGGCGCAAGGGCTTCGGCCAGAAGAAAGAAAGAAACGGAGAGAAAAGGAAAAAAAGAAAGAGAAGAGAAGAAAGAAAAGAGGAAGAAATTAGGGGTGCACATATAAATTTTTATTCGCAAATTTTCACGACGCGATCCCTAACCCATTTATTATTATTATTTTGGGCATTAGGTCAGTAGAATAGTGCCCTGTGGGGGGTTTTGTTCGTGTCGGATTGTTCGTAGGGACGATGTCGTCCGTATGTGTGCGTGTAATGCTGTAATGTATTGAGTCTGGTTGATTGCTTGTACTGGTGGGGGTTCGGGAACGGCGCCATCCGCACGTTGCTTCGTTCCGTTTGGTTAACAGACAAGTGCATGATAGAGCGTTATCATGCAAATGGTATGAAAAATACGATATTCTTGTATTATGATGATGCTTATATGATGATGTTTATGGTAATGGCAATGATAATGGGATGGAGTGAGCAATGAGGCTACCTTGTTAATGATGACAATGGACATATGCATTTTGCATCATGATAAAAATGCATGAGCCAGGTCGGTGAGAAAGTCATATAACTATTCTGGTGAAGCCGTTGAGAAAGATACATGACTAATTCGGAGTGCTCTAGATGAAGTCTTACATCTGTAGGGGTTAGGTAAAGTCCTAAATGTAAGGACTCCATCCTAACGAAGATGGGGGAAGAGTGTGTCATCGATGGGTGAACACTCCGCGATACCGGCATCAGCTGATGAAATGCATATGAGCAAATGAGCATGTAGAATATGGGTGCATTGCATTAATGGGAAGTTGATGATAATGATATGGTTATGTTTGTGTGGCAGTGTTTATCGTTTCTATTATGTGCTTGCTGAGTTTTCGGATTCACCTTTGTTTATTTTTGTGTTTAGGTGAACGACGATAATGCCATGCTTCGAGAAGGGGGAATAGCGCAGCCACGTCACATGCTGTCATTACTGTAAACCGTTTTCCCTAGATAACCACTTTTGATGTAATATGTGTAGTTGTTAAATTTGTTGCACCAACTTTGTAATGGTTATGATGTAATGGTTGCATTCTGGGCCAGAGGATGGGCCTGGGTGTTACAATTAGTATTAGAGCGGGCGTTAGGTCCGTGGTGAAAAATTTTAGACTTAGGTTGATTAGTTACTAAAAATTTGAATTAGGCTAAATAATTAAATTAAACATGACACACTCTGGTGCACAGTATGATGGGTTTTGGGTCAAGTGTTGCATATACCTTTTGGCTAGTTGTATTGTTGATGTGCAATGTTTCGAGGTAATTGCTTGTGAGTTGATTGTGTAAATGCTTGGTTAACAGAGATGCTGAGAGGTAGAGGGCGCGGGCGCGGTCGTGGCCATGGTGGCCGTGTTCAAGCGGAGCCACCGCTTGAGGTTCAACAAGAAGCATCTGATGCAGAGGTTGTTTCCGCTGAGCATTCCGTAGTTGGGAATCAGGCAAGGTCTTTTGCCTTGGTGCGAGAGTTTATGCAAGAGGTCCGTGCGCTTCGCCAACAAGCGCCGAAAGCCGGCGCTGCGACCGTACCCGTTGCGGTCCCCACTGCCGTTCCAACCGTGCTAGAGGCAAGGATGGGCCTTCGTGAGTGGTTGGCTTTACGTCTAGATACCTTTGATGGAACAGGTACACCAGTCCAAGTTGTGGATTGATTGCACTATATGGGAAGAGAGTTTGGAGCCCTAGAGATGAGCTCACAGCTGAGAGCTCGCTATGTGGCATTCCAGTTAAAGGGTTAAGCGAACATCTGATGGGAGGGAGTCCTTTCAGCTAGGACCCCTGCCCAGGGTCCCGCTATCTGGGAGATCTGCGTCGAGCAGTTCAAGGCGAAGTATTACCCGAAATCTTTTGTGGAGAGTATGGAGGTCGCCTTGTCGACCTTCGTGCAGGGGAAGAAGACCGTGGCTGAGTACGAAGCGGGGTTCAATGATCGATCCGTTTCGTACCATCGGTCGCGAGCAATGATCTGGAGAAGGCTAAGAGGTTCCGCTGAGGGCTCAACTCTGAGTTTTGGCATGTTATGGGAGCCACTGTGCCACGTGACTTTAGGTCAGTGGTAGAGCAGACCAGAGGGATAGAGATGTAGATGCAGCTCACTAAAGGGTTACAACCCTCTGGTGGTCCAAGCGCTTTTGGTAATGACCAGAAGAGGAATTTTAGCAAGAAAGGTGGGTCATCTCAGCGACCTACTCCCAAGAAGTCCAAGTGGGCCAGCGTTCCCTGTAGTCGTCCAAGTCCAAATTTTTGAGGCCGTCTTCTGCAGTGCCTCGTTCGTCGTCAGCAACTCCAGCCTATCGTCCTATCCCAGGGTAGGGCATGATCTGTTTCAAGTGTGGTGGTGGGCACCGTGCTGCTAGATGTTCTTGGACGGGAGTGTTGGCAGTGTGGTCGGTCGGGCCACATGGAGTGGGTTTGTCGTCAGAACCCCTCCAATATTATCAAGTGGGAGCTGGTACCTGCGTCTTCGACAAATGTTTCCTCAGGGGTCTGTCCAGATGTTGGCGGCTGCCCCTGTGCCGCAGCCTCCTCGTTCCTGGGCACCACCCGCCGGTATTACTGGCACTCTACACCAGTTGCCCCAACTCAGCACGCTGCACCGCCTCCATTTCCGTTGCCATCTCAGCCGAGTGTCGGGGCTCTCGTCGCCCCGGCGCCACCTGGAGTCTACACATTGCCTGCCGTTGAGTTCGCGGGACGGCCAGACGTGATGACAGGTACCCTGTTAGTAGATTCGTGTGACGCTTTTGTTCTTTTTGACTCCGGTGCTACGTATTCCTTTGTGTCCCGCGAGTTCGCTAGAAAAGCAAAGATGAGCATGCAACAGATTTCGCAGTCTGTTATAGTCAGTTCTCCAGGAGGTATCATTGCTAGTTCCACGGTATGCCCAGGATGCGTGGTTTCATTAGATGGTGAGGACTTTGTTGCCAACCTAATGGTTATTCAGATAAAATCTTTTGATGTTATTCTTGGCATGGACTGGTTATATCACTACCGGGCTGTGATTTCCTGCTTCTGGAGAACAATTACTTTGCAAGCTCCTTCTGGGGAGCAGATAATATTTCAGGGGGATGCACCTCTGTGTTCTCTTTTTGTGTTGGCCAGCTTGTTCCCTGGTCGACGAACGGTGAAGTCTAGTTCACTTCTAGCACTGGTGGAGAAGCCGAGCTTATCTTTGCGCATTGGGGATATTCCAGTGATATGTGAGTATCTCGATGTATTTCCCGAAGAGCTTCCGGGTATGCCACCCGAAAGGAATGTGGAGTTTAGAATTGATCTTGTTCCAGGCACACGACCTATTTCTTTATCCCCGTATCGTTTGGCACGACCTTTTCAGGAGGAATTGAAGAAGCAGTTGGATGAGTTGTCCAAAGGGTTGATTCGTCGTAGTGTGTCACCTTGGGGAGCCCCTGTCCTATTCACTGCGAAGGACAGGAGTTGGCGCATGTGCATGGACTATCGTGCTCTTAATCAGGTGATCATCAATAATAAATACCCTTTGTATCGTATCGAGGATTTGTTTGATCAGTTGAAGGGAGCCAAGGTGTTCTCGAAGATTGATATGCAATCTGGGTATAATCAAATTCAAGTGCGGGAGCAAGATATAGAAAAGAGGTATAGACGAACCCGCCGAGTAGATGAGGTACGCCATGAACTGCGTCCGAAGTAGGCCGCAACGCAGACGAGCCCAAGGCGATGGCGAGCTTGGGCGGAAGCACGATGAATACCGCGGCGACGAGGCGACCAGGCGTCACGGCTGTTGGGGCAGAGCTAGTCGAGGTAGGTTGTAGCGCTGGCCGTGCGAGACTATGCGGCGAGGCGCCGTCGAGCAGGCCACCCCCGGGAGTGGAGATAGCTCCTCCCGGGGGCGGCGGTGGCGGAGGACGAGCGGAGGCTAGGTGGCGGCAAACCCTAACCCTAACTTGGCTCTGATACCATGTTATGAATATTGTCTGTATATTGAAGAGGCCCAATGGACAATATATATAGGGTGTATAAGGGGTGCATACCATATCCAGATAAGGCAATGCAAAAGACAGATAAGGAATACAAAATAACCATATCTCTAATATATCTCTAACACAAATATAGTAAACCATATGTTTTCTAGAAACTCCACAAAATTACCCACAATACTCTAGTTATGTGAAACTTCTGAATTTGCCGTTAAGGTCTTTGTTTCCAACCCCGAAGGTTAAACCAGAAATTTCCAAAATAGTCTACTTCACATTTTCATATCTATTTTTCTGTAACATGAAAAAAATAATAAACAATAATATTTCTGAAATCTACTAAGAAATCTCTAGCTTATTCAAGTTATGACCACAATTAAATTATTCCATCTATTGCATGCATTTAACCTATCTTTACGACAACTGCCATTGACAGCGAATTTCTGGACAGCAATCTTCCTGAGGCCATAACTTTTTGCTCATAACTCCAAAATTAATGATCTAGACCTTCTTGGAAAGCTACTAAAATTTCCTACAACTCTCCTAACCCGACAAAACCCTAATTCTGACCGCGGATATCCCTAATTCCTCTCACAAGGTTCTGTTGCACAGTTCGACGAACTAGGGCCTCCCAAAACGTATACCTCCCATGATCAAAACGATCTACCGCATGAATAATTGTTATTCTAGGATTAAACTAAGGATTATGAAATCATTACCCCTGAAGAAAACAATGACGATCGCGACGCCTTTGTTCTTCCCTCCTTTCCCTTCTCCCTTTCCTCCCTCTTGCTGGCTCCTTCCTTCCCCTTCGTTCTTCCTCCACGGCAGCATCACCAACACAGCGGCCAGCAGGTGCGCACGGCAGGAGGCGGCCAGGGCAGCGCCGGCTAGAGGGGTGGCTTGGGGTGCGGCAGCAGGGAGGAGGTGGCACCGGCCAGGGGAGGGCGCAACAGGGAGGGGTGGCGGCTAGGAGGGGGCAGGGGCGACTAGGGTTGGGGATGCCCCCCTCCCCCGGGACAAGGAAATGTGGGATGAAGGCTCAACTCTAATCGCCCTTCCTAAATTCTGAATTTCCACTATTAAATTCTATTTATATTTCTTCTTAATTACTTAAATAAGTGAACGGGGTATTACAGTCAAGTTGTTATTTCCATTTGGAATTTGTATGTATTCTTGCTGTACTCAATTTATATTGTACAGTTGAAGCAGATGAACACTGACATCTGAATTTGACTATGCTGTGACAGAGCAGGTATTTTTCCCTATTGGAAGCAGTAAAATGTTGCGTAAGTACCACCCTTATATGCATTGGTATGTTTCTTTATACTACTTGAGTTTTCTGTAATGGAATTTCACGCAAGTCTGTAAGAAACATTTGTTTCACTATGAATAGTTTTCTCAGGATTCACAGTACTGGTTGACTTGATAATGTGGGGGCGAATCCTGTGGCCAGAACTTGAAGTCTTCTGGTTTAATTCAGTTCTGAAACAAAGTTCAGAATGGGGTGTATCCTTTATGTTTTTGCAAAACTATACTTACTTTCTTTTCTATTGAAAAAAATACAAGTTAAGAATGTCCTGAAATAATAATTTGAGTTAATACTTTGCAATGCACATGGGGACATCCTTTTTCGTATCAACCAGATGTTTTCTTTCTTTCTTTTCCTCCCAAACATTTGTTGTCCTCTTTCATTAACTTTATAGAATTTTTTTCATATGCACTGATACTCCCAATTAATCTATTCACGCATCCATGCAAGAAAGGAGGAAACATAATATACACTTCTCGTTCAAGTGTTATCCTCTTCTTGTTTTTAGATTCATATGGTAGAACCTCTGTATTACCCAACTGAAACTGATGTGAAGCACCTACCTCTTTTTTCCATGACTATTATAAACTTAAGACACATTCAATCCATTGGTACTTCACCTCTGCACTTCCACGCTCCATACTTGTAGCATATCCTCTTTGCTTGGTAAGATAAGAAATTTACATCAAAAAGCTATGATACTGAATTTTACTTGGCTAGAACAAATATATCCAGTGGTTTCAACTTATTCATGCCATTTTCATCATGTATGTAGTATGTACAACAGTGAAGTTCCAATTAGATCAGCGTAGTGATAGTTAATTAACTTGGCACCTTTACACGGACTTTATGTCTGAAGTATACCATTTTATTGAATCAGCTAATGACATTTTTATAATGTACTGTTTCTGATTGAGGTATTGTTAAGGAATTACTGGTTAACTGGTTGGTTCGTGATTGTTTTTTTATATAGGAGATGCATCTCATCAAGCCTTTCTTTTCAATGTCAGGTTGGTGCTCTTCTTGATAGAAGGATAGTGCCATATGTGCTTCCAGTCTTCCTATTTGTCGTACTATATTCAAAACTTCCACATAAGGTTATTCTACATGTCTGGATACTAGTCTGTATTATATTTGCAAGTTATTAGGCCAATCTTGCACATAATGGCTGTTATTCTGATGTTTCAGGAGCTTCGTTTCATAATTGGTTCAATTCCCATGCTTAATGTGTCCGCTTCACTGGCAGCAGTAGATTGTGAGTATACCGAATCTATATCTAGTTCATACCATTTTAACAGTGACAAATGCAGGCTAGGAATGATGGCATCATTTGTATTACTCCGTTGCTTTTTGACATCCTTCGTATTATGCCATTTCCCGTCTTTATTTTTGCTTCATGATTTTGACTGGTGAATATTTGTTTCTCTTCATCCTTCCCAGATATAATAACAGAAAGAAAGCTGGGTGGAATTTACTTTATGTTCTCATGCTTGGTGCCTTTCTTGCCAGGTAGAATAGTTCAGCCTTGATGATTATAACGTGTTATTATTTTTGAAATAGCACAAATTGTGTTACTATTGAAAACTCACATATAATTCCTTTAGTCTAGGATACTCTGCTGTCACTTTAATGGCCTCCTACAACAATTATCCTGGTGGCCACGCTCTAAAGGCTCTACACGAAGCAGGTGAGCTCTACATGAATAAAGTAGAATGTGTGAAACTACAACAATTCTGTTAATAGTTCTATAGACAGAAACTACAAGACATAGGTTATCTGTATTTCACAAAGCAACTTAAGCTTGACTGAGTCACGACTCACGAGCACCAAATGACAAATTGAGCAACCATCTACTCTTAATGGCCTCTACTATTTTAGAGGCCATGGGGTACATTGATGACAGGCGACCTTTATTGGTGCCACTTTCCATTTAGCTTTGCATTCCTCTATTACCAGATTCTTCAGTGAAGGAAAAGATGGTTCACATTGATGCCTTCACCGCAATGAGTGGAGTTTCTTGTTTCTGTGAAAAATGAATATCCTTGGAGGTATGCTACTAAACCATAAAGTTTGTATGCTGCAACAATTATGCTGTACATGCTAATCAAGAAATGTCTTCTTTCTTTTATCAATTAATCTCTTATCTCTCCAGTTCCCTTTCTTTGGGTAATAAATGGGGCTGGGACGTTACCCCACCCTGTTGGTCTAAAAAAACTTCCTTTTTTGGGAGAAGATATTTTGGACCATCAGGCCTATCTTAATTCCTCGATTAATTTTATAAGTTTTCTTTCAGTATTTGGTCACAGTAGGGTGCAACTATTGGAATGTTGAATCGTGCTAGTCTCTTTGCTACTCTCTGACTGGCATACTCTTACCCTTTCTTTTACCAACTATACTTTCACTCTTTTAGCAAATTATACTTTGAGTGCCACCATATATTCCTAGACGGCTAGAGCTATGCCTACCTTGTATGCTCCAGTATAGAATTTTCCCAACTTTCTGTTGAATGTATTGGTTTTGTGCCGGTAGTCCTGTGTGTACGTTGCTGGCATCTGGCTAGATCCTGGCTGGACTCCGGTTATAATTATGTTCTGAACTCTTAGGCACATAAAGTGTCATAGACAGACAAGAGGTGCTAACGTTTCTGCCCTAGCATAGGCTGTAAGTAGGGGGTGCAAACGGTGCGGATATTTCCCGTTCGATCGACCGACCGAAAGCTTGCGGAGCGAATACAGAAGGATAAATGGGCATCCGACATTATCCGTGTTTGACTCCGACTGGTATGAGGAAGCCTACTGTGACTTCACTTAGAAACAGAATAACAGATAGGCGGATTGACACATCTGAGCAGACAAAATATTGAGTGCTCTTCCTTCAACATCACGACGATTAATCTCATTGTACTCGTTCTGATTGCACCCCTATGCAAAAGAAACAAACAATTTCCGTCCGACCGACTAACCTAAGGCTTGCGGAGCGAATACGGATTAGATAAATGGGTATCCGACACTATCCGTGTCTGACTCCGATTCCGAGATACATAAGGAGCTTGTTGTCTAGTTATAATTAGAAAGTGTTTAATGAAATAATATTGTCTAAAAAATGTTGGGACTTGGGAGTACAATAATTCAAACATATTTAGTTCATACAATAGGTAATCTAGCACAAAAATGGCTAAACCAACCTAGAAAGTGCATTATGCAGTCATAAATTTAAATTTAAATTTGAAAATTTTCGACCGGTGACTGTTCATTCCGGACTCCATCGGGTTTTCTGGTAACCGCCGAGATTTTGATCCATGCCACAAAGTCCAATTCAACGGAAACCACCCATCAGCAAGAAAAGGGCCACCAGGGGGAAAATCAGACAACTTGTTTGGTGGTGGTGGGGGTGGGGGTGTGTTAAATCAAACTCAGACCGACTTCCAGAGGGTTATTTGTAATTTCCCCTTTTTTAATTGTAATCATACTTTTTGTTCACTGGCAGATACTCTGAGGAAGAAATTTCCCGTTGAAGAATGTCAGAAAAGGAATTTCACCTATCCACTGAAGTGAGTATTTGTTGTTTGCTAAAATTATTCATGTAATCATGTGCTCATTTTTGTCACCATCATACGTGGGAAGCTCGTGGGAGCCCACTTGTTCATACAGAATTTTGTATGAAAAATATGCGCGCATTAACTCCATTTTTACTGTTCGAGTAGAGGCAAATCACCAACCAACTTCTTTCCATTTTTGATATAGGGGTAAATTAATATGAATATCACATTTGATGCTTTCATACCTCTTATTTTGGACACATATCAAACAGTGAATACCGCTACATCAGTAGCTACAAGTGCTTGTTTGCCGTGGATGGATTCTCCAGAGCAAAATTTCAACCCCGAATTCCACCACTTTCTCTGGTACGCCATCTATCTTATCTCTAACATACAGCCAAATTTCCGCACTTGCAGTCTTGCATGACAACATTGTCATCCCATTACTTGTTGTGTCAAGCATTTATACTCCCCTCTGTCTGCCCGACTACTGGCTCAGATCGCTAACCTCAGCATTTACTAAAGGTGAAAGAGCCGAAAGTGTTTGCACATGGGAATACGAGAGATCCTGATATTCTTTCATTGGATTGGCCCGGTTGTCCTTGAGGTGAGGATGCTCAGATCTCTGTCACAGGACCACTAACTGCCAACAGTGAAGATGCTGGGCGTGAAAATCCCAACAGCTATGGGGGGCTGCTATTTAAGGATAGAACATCACACACTTTAGAGCAAGAAAATCTCACATTTTCTTGAAAGCACGAGTTTTGGCCTCTCTGACCCCGTTGGTCTTTGATATAGACAAAAAAAAAAAGAAGAAGAGGAAAAATAGAATAGGAGAAACCATGACAACCATGTGTGCTAGCAATTTGATTCATTGCTGATGTGTATTCTATCTACAATACGTTTTTGTGACTCAATAGTCGATGGCACGTCTGCTGCATAATGTCCCATGTGCCTGTAAACGTGTGAGGTGAGGTCAAACAAACATGGAGATACAGATCTCGCTGACACCGCATGCTAGTGAGTTGACACGCCAGCCCCCGCCGAAAGACCAGAATAAAGCGGAAGCACCACCGCGCTGGCCCCGGCACGGCACGGCACGAAGCCGAGCCAGTGCCCCGCCCCGGCGTCCGGTTTAAACGGCCACGGCACAGGAGAAACAGCGCGCCTGCATCGGGATAGCACACGAGACCGTTGAGCTCGCAGGGCCCGGTGGTTTCTCCGGAAATCCACCAATTTTTATCGCGCCGGAAGGTAGTCGTAGAAATCTCCTGACGGAGTCCCAATCTTTCCAATGGGCCGCATTAACGGCGGGTTAGCTAGCCACTCGAATCAGCCGCGGAGTAACGAACGGGCGATTCGTGGACGGTAGAAACCGCTTTTTTTTTTGGGGCTTGCCTAGTCGCCTTGCTGCCTCGTCAGGATGGAAGTCGTCGTCTAGGGGATTAGGACAGGGAGAGGTTATGGTGCTCATGGGAACAACCGAAAGCAAAAGAAAGCGCTAGTGCTAGTACCAGTACTCGCCAGTTGCCAGGGTCAAGGAATGGGGAGCCGGCCCTACCTGTTGCTCCAGCCTCTACAATTCTCTGGGCCTCTCGACCATTATTCCATTTGGTCGGTGGCTCTGATCTGTCTAATCATGTTCCTCTTGTTTTAATTAGCTTTAAGCTAATTCGGAGCCTCCAATTGCTACCGGCCGGGGTGAACCGTACTTCGGAGTTGCTACATGATGACATCCTACTAATTGGTGAGAGTGAGATCGAGTCCTGACGACAACCAATGGATACAAAAAGTGATTTCACTTCTTTTCAGTTGCTTTGTAGGGGCATGGTATACGTAACTCCACTTGAGAGTTACGGAATTAATTTTCCACCCTCATTAGTGATTGAATCTGGGTCAAGAGACAAGAGCTACACACTCCCACGCTTCCGCACTTCCAGAATATGACATAATACAGACAGTGGTTCACTTCCGAGTTGCTTTATGTGACGATGAGTGCTGCTATGCACACGAAACTTGGTTGGTGTACGAAGATGGAATCACGAGAGCGGTGAGCTCGTGCAATCGGTAGAGCAGGTCCTCTGCCCTCTGGCCCCACCCGGAAAAGGATGTAGCTACCCCAGGTTCTTATGTTTTACCGGTACGTTGTCTGTGCGTTGCAACAAATTTTTTTTAAATAATAATATATATCAACAAACGAGATTCTAAATCGCATAATAAATATCAATTTTCTTTCACATATATATAAACGCAATTGCATTACCTGGCACTAGCCTACTACTACAACCCGTAAATTAAAATTTTGAGCTTGTATATTATTTACCTTTTGAAGTTGAAATTGATGCGACTTCCCTCTCCGACGCGCTACCCATTTCAAGCCAATGCCGACTAGCAAGCAAGAGGGCTACGTGTCGATGACCACCTTTCTCCACCCTGAACCCAAGCCGCGACTCGGTTCTCACGGCTATTGACCTCTGCAACCCTCGCCACGCACATCGCGGCGAGGAGATGGGAGGCCTGGGAAGGAAGCGGTGGCGGCGTCGCGGTGGTAAGCAAGGCGACAGCGGCACAGGGGAGGATTATGATTAAGAGGATGAGGTGCGGTAAACTCAAGGCAGTGGGGCGGCAAGGGAAGGTCACCTTCATCTCTGCCTCTTCCTCGTGCGCCGTCGCTGCCTCCCCTACTTCCCCAGCGCCGTTGTTTCTCCTCTCCTCCCTTCCCTCTTGGTGCCTTCTCCCATCCCCGATGTAGCCTCCTGTGAGACCCCGGTTTATCCGGCTTGTAATGCTTAACCATCCATTCGGTCCTAGCATCACAAAGCAGATAATCCGAGACTCGAGACATGTATACTTCCCAGAAATGCAGTATACACACCTCATCACAAAATTTATGTATCAATTCCATTTATCCACATAGAACCAAACACGTAATGTAATGTATATAATAATATTAAACCGAGTCATTACAAAAGAGAGGCCAACCGGCCAACAATAAAAGAGACAACAATAATTAAAGAGCGGAAGCAAAGGTGCCATAAGATGGCTACAACAAAAGAGCCAATCAGTGTGCCTTTAACCCACAAGGCAACCGACCGGACCGCCAAGCTAGTCACCAAACCCGAAGCACATCTCACAGAAGTGAGGCCCTTGGGGCTCACCTCCTTCCCTACAAACAAAAGCAAATAAGCAAAAGCCGGTGAATACTTTGAATGTACTCATAAGACTTACGGATGGTGTAACAAACTGTACATAAGCTACATGCAAACTCATAGAAGTGGAGGTCAGATGTTTTAGTTTTAGCATAAAGCAATTTTCCATTTGTAATAATGTAATAGATTGAAGGCAATGTTAATCAAATCTGTTTTTAATGTTCAAATAGTCGCAAAAGACAACAATATAACAGTAGATAGGGAACAAGAATAATCCCGAGGTGACTAACCCAATAGTCACCACAACAATAGTATGAATTACCCATTCATACCAACCATGTCAAGTTTTAATTTTGAAAACAAAGGTTGTAGTCTAACTCTTGGAAGACCTCCCCAAGCGTGTCCATAACCTAGGACGAGGCTATTCGAATAGTTTTATCCCTGCAGGGTGTACCAACTTACCCACATGTCGGACCGCCTTTTTGCCACATGATTAAGCACACTACCTTAGGTATGCCGGCACGGCTAAGTCCTACGAGACGTTTCCAATATTATGTATTAACCCGAGTCGCCTGTATGGATAGAAACCCATACGTTGTGTCGGGTCGTGGCCCACCTCGAACAACTACCCGTCACGGTAAAGCCTTGGACAATCTGCGACGCCCTCGAGGTGGAGAACCTTCCCGGCAATCCCCACCACCGCACACCCAACACACACACACCAGAACACATACCATGTTTCCCACGACACACACACAAAAATCTTTCCTCCTGCGACTGGAGATAACACACGCCAAAGTACTAAGTCAAGAGGGTCCCATATAACCCTCATGTGGTTAGTACGCAATAGTGCTTGGTTTAGTGTAACAAGATGTTCGGTCCTTGATGACTGGGCACCATTCCGATCACACCCAAAACACCACACCAACATACCATCATGCCCAAATCCAAATCCGCTTTCATTTTTCGCTTTTGATTTGCAAAATTAACAAAGCACAAAGTCTTTGGACATAATGGAAGAATAATAGTTTTGTGTGATCAAGACCATCGACTAAGCGGTGGTCGCCCAAAGCTACCGAACTAAGCATGGCTAAGCATTTTCCAATCGGAAACTACTAAGTGATCCAAGTCCCTCCATCGGACTCACCACAACAAAATCACCTAAGCTCATGGTAGTAGAGGATAAACGAGTCCTACAGATTATGCAACTATAGGATACTAACCATAATTTAACAACAAAATAGCAATGCATACATACGAGTTGGAAATCAATATATTAGACTTGTAAAATAATAGGATTAACATGATCAAACCGCTTGCTTCGCTTGTCGTGGGTCAAGATGTTCTTTGAGGATCAACAATATTGTCGATGTGCTCTTCGGTTCCTAACGAGAAAGCGAAAAGCAATCGATAAGAACGAATAAAATGTAAGGACTCAACAGCAAACTTTTTCCAAAATTACAAAACCTTCTCAAGCAAGGTATCGATTTATAAAGAATTTAGCAACAAGAACCAATTGATTTGGATTCTTAATGCCAAAACTACGACCGAAAGAAGGTCTTACGACCAGGTAGTGGTCGTAGCAGAACCTACGACTGGACCATGGTCGTGGAAGGATTTACGACCAGATATCTACGGGGTACTAGTCGTAGACAGACTTACGACTAGGTACTAGTGGTAGAAGCACTTACGACCACGACGTAGTCGTAGCAAGTCTTACGACTAGATACAAATCGTAGAAGAACGTATGACCACGCCATAGCCATAGTGAGACTTACGACTATGGGGGTGATTGTAGGAGAACTTACAATCACTCGGTAGGCCTCTCCCTTATAAGCATAAGGGCACTTCTGGGGACTACGAGACTTCACATTTACCCAACATAACACCGCATCTGGTCGAAATGACCAAGCCATACCGACCGGTCGAAAGTCCGACCACGAGGGCGCCTCCGCACTCTTTGCGCTTCGGCGGCTTCTCGACCCAGCCGCGACCACGAGTGCGGCCGAGTGGTATGGCTCGGAAACTCGCCGAACGGGCAATGCCAAAGGACAACGAAAACGCACTTACTTTCCTATAGGGAAACGCGAAAGTACCTGGGCTGGAGAACGACTAGAGACCCACGGAGTGGCTCCGGCGACGAGTATCCGAACGGCGGTGGTAAGGTTCTCGCTAGGCCACAGCGACCTGGGCACAGAGAGAACCAAACCGCGTGAGAGTAAGCTCCAAAGAGTAAAGGGGGAGCAGAGGGGGCGAAGACTTGAAGAAGAAAACCCCCGCTGCACCGCCTCCACCGAAGCTCCACACTCAACAATGTCGGTCGAAGAGAGTGCGAGGGACTGCAGCTCAAACACGAGGGTGAGTGCTAGCTGGAGTTGCAGAAGTGCTAAAGGAACTAAGGGCGAAGCAACGGGGTTTAAATAGAGCAATGGCGGAGAGCAGCGGCGGATTTTTCGGTCGGGTCAACACCGCCATGAGAGCACTTGAGAGCGACGGAGCGGTTGAGTTATGGCCCTCTGAGGGGTGAGCGCGACAGGCATTTAATGCGCTCAGAGCTAGCCGTTTAAAGGTGGACATAGAGTGGACTGCACGCCACCGCTTTTCTCCTCCGCGCACGCCATGGCAGAGCTTACCCGCGCGCGGACAGAGGAAGGGGACGACTCGTTGGTCGTCGGATTGGAATCGAACGACTGGGCTAGATCGAGCAAATAGAAACGACCCCAGCGTTCGACTGGTCGAAGGCCGTGCGATACCGATCCAACGGCTCACGACCCTAGCGCCCGAACGACCGAGTTGGTACAGTTAGTGGACTGGACCGCGTCCCGTGGCTCGAGCCCGAGTCCGACTTAAACCCAAGGAACAGTGAAAACCAGTTAGGGTTTGAATTTGAATAACTGATTTTTGGAGAATTATTTAAGGTAGCAAGCAAGCTCCAAAAATTACGAAATTTTACTGGAGTTTGCTAACAACCGGAGGAATCTCATATGAAATTTCCAGAGATTTTAATGTACTAAATTTTCCTTCAGAAATTCCAGAAGGTGAAAGCTATGGTTTGACCAAGCTTTGACTCGCCTCCAGAAATTATCAAATAATTTCTAAAAATCATGAGATAATTCAGAGGTGCTGCTAAGCCTCCCTAGAACTCCGGAGAAATATCTCCAAGGGTTTGGCACAAAATCTAAGACAAGGAGGTTTTTGATTAGAGTCGAATGAGGATTTGAATTTGATCTTCCCTAATCCTTTTAAAATAATTACAAAAATGATCAGGGGTTTCAAGATGCAAGAAAAGTTTTAATTTCTTTGCATTTTCTTACGTTCGAAACACAAATCTGTATTTGGGATGTTACAAAACCTCCCCCCCCCCTTACAAAAATCTCGTCCCGAGATTTGGCTCACTCAGTGAAGAAAGATGGATAGTCTGCGCGGAGACGATCTTCCCTTTCCCAAATAGCCTCATCCTCAGAATGGTTCGACCACTGAACTTTGAGGAATCTGATAGATTTATTCCTTGTTCTTCGTTCAGCCTCATCGAGTATGCGAACAGGGTGCTCGTGATAGGTCAAATCTTCTTGGACATCGAGAGTTTCCAACGGAGCTTCCTCAGTTGGAACACGGAGGCACTTCTTTAATTGGGACACATGGAAAACATCATGTACCCCCTCGAGTGCAGCTGGCAATTCCAACTTATAGGCAACAGCTCCTTTCTTCTTGATAACACGGTAAGGACCGACATATCGAGGAGCTAACTTCCCTTGACGCCAAAACGTTGATATCCCTTCAAAGGAGAGACTTTGAGATAAACAAAGTCATTAGGCTCAAAGCTCAACTCGCGACGCCGTCGATCCGCATAGCTCTTTTGCCTGGATTGAGCTGTGCGTAAACGATCACGAATAAGCTGGACTTGACTCTCGGCCTCATTGATCGAGTCCGAACCAAAGAAAGATCTTTCGCCCGTCTCCGACCAATTCAACGGGGTTCTGCACTTTCTCCCGTATAAGGCCTCGAAAGGTGCCATGCCGAGACTGGCCTGAAAGCTGTTGTTGTAGGAAAACTCGGCGAATGGCAAGCATTTTTCCCAACGCTTCCCATAAGAAAGAACACAAGCACGAAGCATGTCTTCCAACACTTGGTTGACCCTCTCGGTCTGACCATCGGTTTGAGGGTGATATGCTGTGCTAAAGGTAAGACGGGTGCCCATGGCCTCTTGCAGACTATGCCAAAATCGAGAAGTGAACAGGAACCACGATCGAAATGATCGCCTTCGGATCCCATGCAAACTCACACTCGCGATATAGAGCTCACTAGGAGCCCGACGCCGGCCGGGCCTTGATGAAATGAAATGAGCCACTTTAGTCAAGCGATCGATGACGACCCAAATGGCATCATTTCCCTTAGGCGACCTGGGTAGACCGGTGATAAAATCCATCCCGATCGAATCCCACTTCCATTCCGGAATAGGCAATGGTCAAGCGATCCGCTGACGGGCCGATGCTCGGCCTTGACACGACGACATCGCCGCGACTCGAACGAACTTTGCAATTTCCCTCTTCATTCGGGTCCACCAAAATCTCTGACGGAGATCTTGATACATCTTTGTGGCACCGGGATGAATAGACAAAGGCGAATCATGGGCTTCGCGGAGAATCAAATCCCGCAATTCCATGTCCTTTGGAACCACAAGGCGTTGCCCGAACCTTACAACACCATGCTCATCCTCCGAGAAGCACTTGGCTGTTCCGTTCTGGATATTTTCCTTGATGCGGTTCACTCCAGCATCCGATTGCTGAGCGATCTTAATTCGATCCGCCAAGGTTGGTTGCACAACCAAGGCAATGAGGAACCATGCTCAACCACACCGAGTTGAGACGGTGAAATTCCTCCAGAAGGGTGGGTTGAACTTCCTGGAGCAACAAGGCATTGCAATGCGCTTTGCGACTGAGCGCATCGGCAACGACATTAGCCTTGCCCGGATGGTACTGAATACCCATGTCATAGTCCTTGATCAACTCCAACCATCTCTTTTGCCCGAGGTTCGGATCCGGTTGGGTGAACAAATACTTTAGGCTTTTGTGATCGAATACACTTCACAACGATTCCGATTAGGTAATGTCGCCAAATCTTAAGCGCATGAATCACAAGCACCAATTCCAAGTCATGGGTAGGATAGTTGAGTTCATGAGTTCTCAATTGCCTTGATGCATAGGCCACTACCTTGCCTTCTTGCATAAGGACACAACCGAGCCCTCGACGAGAAGCATCGCAAAAGATATCGAAGCTTCGATGGATATCGGGAAGAACGAGGACGGGAGCGGTGGTCAAACGCTCCTTGAGTACTTGGAAGCTTTCCTCACAAGCATCGGACCACAAGAACTTCTTGTCCTTCTTAAGCAACTCACATCGGCCGCGATCTTGCGAAGTTCTCGATAAAGCGGCGATAATATCCCGCTAAACCAAGAAAACTCCGCACTTTGAAGGGTTGGTGAATCCATGAAAGAACATCGCTGACCTTGCTAGGATCAATGGCTATACCTCCTGCTGAAAGAACATGACCCAAGAAGGCCACTTCCTTCATCCAGAATGCGCACTTGCTGAACTTTGCATACAGCTGGTGCTCACGAAGCTTGCCTAACACCAGCCTCAAATGCTCATCATGTTCCTCCTCATCCTTGGAATAGATGAGAATATCATCGATGAAGACCACGACAAACCTATCCAAATACTCCATGAATACCGAATTTATGAGGTTCATGAACAAGGCGGGAGCATTGGTTAAGCCAAATGACATGACGGTGTACTCATACAAGCCGTAGCGAGTAGAGAAAGCCGTCTTTGGAATATCCTCAGGTCGTATCCGAACTTGATGATATCCCATTCTCAAATCAATCTTGGAGAATACTCGAGCTCCAGCTAATTGATCGAAGAGATCTTCAATGCGGGGCAATGGATACTTGTTCTTTACCGTTACTTCATTAAGCGGACGCTAATCCACGCACATGCGCAAAGTATTGTCCTTCTTCTTCACGAAGATTGCAGGACAACCCCACGGAGATGAGCTAGGGCGGATGAAACCTTTTCCTTGCAACTCATTAAGTTGCTTCTTCAACTCCACCAACTCGTTCGGTGGCATCCGATAATGCCTCTTTGAAATTGGGGTAGTACCGGGAACCAACTCAATGACAAACTCGAGGTCTCGAACTGGTGGCATCCCTGGAAGATCTTCAGGAAAGATATCAACGAAGTCACGCACTGTTGGGACTTCACTAATATCTAGAGTGGGCTTCGCTTCAATCGCGAAGAGATGCGGACCTAGCGACCGCATAAAAGCGAACCCGTTCACGGAAGGACTAGATAGAGAGCGCACTTCTTGGCACAATCGATGTGTCCCTTATCTTTGAGACAACCAATCCATACCAAGAATTACATCTAAACTTGCTGAATGTAGAAGGATGAGATTCGCTAAGAATCTCACTCCCTCGATCTCAATTGGAACATCCCTACACTCTAATTCAGCCCTCAACTCCGAACCGGGAGAGCGAATGAGCAACGGGACCAACAATGGAGCAATAAGGAGTTCACCAATAGCAGCAAAAGACTCAGAAACAAAAGAATGAGATGCTCCTGAATCAAACAATACAGTAGCAGAATGAGAGTTAACAGAAAGCGTACCCAACACAACGTCAGGTGCCTCCTGTGCTTCCTCTGCTGAGATGAGGTTGACGCGACCACTACCCAAGCCTTGGGTAGCAGGGACCATCTTCAGGTTCTGAGAAGAACCACCTCCTTGCCCGCGTCCTCCATTAGGACGAGGGGCCGCTCCTGTCTTCTTAGGGCAATTATTTGCATAATGCCCCTTGTTGTTGCAGAAGAAGCAGGTGACATCCGCAGCTGCGTTGCGGAGGCCTCCTGGCTGACTCGCAGGTGCACGCGATTGGGACACAGCCTGCGAAGGACGAAGAACAGGTGCTGACGGCCTTAGGGGTGCTGAAGCCTGTGGACGCAACCCCTGAGACGGACTGAAGCGGGAATAGCTGGCCCTAGATGACTTGCGGGCCTCCCACTTACGCTTGCGGGAATCCGCAAGTGCTCTCCCTGAGTGCTCAGCGACAATGGCCTTGTCCACCAAGGCCTGGAAATCCGGGAAGTCAACGACAGATAGCTTGTCCTGCAGCTCCTCAGACAAACCATCCTTGAACTTCTCCTGCTTGGCCTCATCAGTGGCCACCTCCTCCGGAGCATAACGAGCCAAATGGTTGAACTCGTATAAGTACTCCGTAACTGAGAGACGCCCTTGTCTGAGCGACAAGAACTCCTTCTTCTTGACCTCATCAGCCGGAAGGAATGTGACTCGATGGAAGGCCGTGCGAACTCCTCCCATGTGACGGTGTGACCGCTCGGGCTACATGGCGAAAGCTCTCCCACCAAGACAAAGCCGCACCCTCACCGGTGCGATGCGAACAGCGCCTTTTCGTGCTCCTAGCATCGCGCTATCTGGCTTATGCTCAACCGACGGCGATCGTCAAGGCAAGCTGTTCTCGATCCCGAGAACGAGGGGCCGAGTGCGAAGAAACTCCGCGAGTCCCCACGCGGTGGTGTCCATTCCTTGCCTTGATCCTCAAGCACCGGTAAGGCGGAAGTGTTGCGCGCAATGACGCCCGTAGGATCCTCCTGCCCTCTGCACGTTGCGCTCAATCTCAAGGAGGACCTCGGCCATGGTCGGAGGAGGAGGAAGATCCTCGTCCGACGGTGGACCGCCTTGGCAGCGCGAAAAGGTCCGCCATCCTATATGTGAAACTTTGGTTAAAACTAGACTCAAAGATTCAAAGCCGAAAGAAAGCGAACGCTAGCGACTAGGGAATGGAATACCCCTAATCGAAAGCCAAAACAACAAGTGTATAAACTTAAACATGCTTACAAAAAGACACCAAAAACAGCAAGGAATTACCAAACCAAAGCTCAACTCCCCAATGCAACTAACCCGTATTGCATGAACGAGTAATTGCTTGAGAAAATAAAAATCAGAAGATTAAGGTAAGATCTAATACTATTAAAGAGTAAGGTTCAATCAACGAAAATAGTGTTAGATACTTAGCTAACTAGTACCACCTCTTACCTTAATTAGAAACCATCGAGCTTGCTGTCCGAAAATTAAAGTTGTTGTAGTGATTTCGCATCCAAGCTTCCAGCCGAAGTCTTCGATCCTAGAAACTTCAAAATCTGGCACACTTCAACTTGCCAAGCTCAGTGGTCCCATCAGAAACCATTGAGCTTGCTGTCTGAAAATTGAGGCGTGCTGTCCAGATTCCGCATCCAAGCCTCTAGCCGAAATATTCAGTCCAGAAACTTCAAAATCCTAAGCACTTCAATTTGCCAAACTCAGTGGTTCCCAAAACCCATTTAATCGATAACACTATCTTCGAAATGGAGATGAGAGGAAACAACTTTTAAAACTCAAATCAGGGTGAGATGAGATGAAGAAAGCTAAGATAGGTAAGGAATAAAATATGAGAACTTACTTAAGCTTTCAAAATCATTTGATACTTTGAAAATAAGGTTTTTCAAAATATCCTAAAGACGACCAAGCTTGGGTTACTACGGTCACTATGGCTCTGATACCAAACCTTGTGAGACCCCGGTTTATCCGGCTTGTAATGCTTAACCATCCATTCGGTCCTAGCATCACAAAGCAGATAATCCGAGACTCGAGACATGTATACTTCCTAAATGCAAGATACACACCTCATCACAAAATTTATGTATCAATTCCATTTATCCACATAGAACCAAACACGTAATGTAATGTATATAATAATATTAAACCGAGTCATTACAAAAGAGAGGCCAACCGGCCAACAATAAAAGAGACAACAATAATTAAAGAGCGGAAGCAAAGGTGCCATAAGATGGCTACAACAAAAGAGCCAATCAGTGTGCCTTTAACCCACAAGGCAACCGACCGGACCGCCAAGCTAGTCGCCAAACCCGAAGCACATCTCACAGAAGTGAGGCCCTTGGGGCTCACCTCCTTCCCTAAACAAAAGCAGCCGGCAAAAGCCGGTGAGTACTTTGAATGTACTCGCAAGACTTACAGATGGTGTAACAAACACAGTACATAAGCTACATGCAAGCTCATAGAAGTGGAGGTCAGATGTTTTAGTTTTCGCATAAAGCAATTTTCCATTTGTAATAATGTAATAGATTGAAGGCAATGTTAATCAAATCTGTTTTAATGTTCAAATAGTCGCAAAAGACAACAATATAACAAAGAGATAGGAACAAAGAATAATCACGGAGGTGACTAACCCAATAGTCACCACAACAATAGTATGAATTACCCATTCATACCAACCATGTCAAGTTTTAATTTTGAAAACAAAGGTTGTAGTCTAACTCTTGGAAGACCTCCCCAAGCGTGTCCATAACCTAGGACGAGGCTATTCGAATAGTTTTATCCTGCAGGTGTACCAACTTACCCACATGTCGGACCGCCTTTTGCCACATGATTAAGCACACTACCTTAGGTATGCTTCAAGACGGCTAAGTCCTACGAGACGCTTCCAATATTATGCATTAACCCGAGTCGCCTGTATGGATAGAAACCCATACGTTGTGTCGGGTCGTGGACCACCTCGGACAACTACCCGTCACGGGTAAAGCTTTGGACAATCGACACACCTCGAGGTGGAGAACCTTCCGCAATCCCCACCACCGCACACCCAACACACACACACCGTAACACATACCATGTTTCCCACGACACACACACAAAAACCTTTCCTCCTGCGACTCGAGATAACACATGCCAAAGTCTTGAGTCAAGAGGGTCCCATATAACCCTCATGTGGTTAGTACGCAATAGTGCTTGGTTTAGTGTAACAAGATGTTCGGTCCTTGATGACTGGCACCATTCGATCACACCCAAAAACACCACACCAACATACCATCATGCCCAAATCCAAACTCCTTTCATTTTTCGTTTTTGATTTGCAAAATTAACAAAGCACAAAGTCTTTGGACATAATGGAAGAATAATAGTTTTGTGTGATCAAGACCATCGACTAAGCGGTGGTCGCCCAAAGCTACCGAACTAAGCATGGCTAAGCATTTTCCAATCGGAAACTACTAAGTGATCCAAGTCCCTCCATCTGGACTCCGACCACAACAAATCACCTAAGCTCATGGTAGTAGAGGATAAACGAGTCCTCAGATTATGCAACTATAGGATACTAACCATAATTTAACAACAAAATAGCAATGCATACATACGAGTTGGAAATCAATATATTAGACTTGTAAAATAATAGGATTAACATGATCAAACTGCTTGCCTGCTTGCTGTGGGTCAAGATGTTGCTGGGGATCAACAATATTGTCGATGTGCTCTTCGGTTCCTAACGAGAAAGCGAAAAGCAATCGATAAGAACGAATAAAATGTAAGGACTCAACAGCAAACTTTTTCCAAAATTCAAAACCTTCAAGCAAGGTATCGATTTATAAAGAATTTAGCAACAAGAACCAATTGATTTGGATTCTTAATGCCAAAACTACGACCAAAGAAGGTCTTACGACCAGTAGTGGTCGTGAGCGTAACCTCGATGGACCATGGTTGTGGAAGGATTTACGACCAGATATCTACGGGGTACTAGTCGTAGACAGACTTACGACTAGGTACTAGTGGTAGAAGCACTTACGACCACGACGTAGTCGTAGCAAGTCTTACGACTAGATACAAATCGTAGAAGAACGTATGACCACGCCATAGCCGTAGTGAGACTTACGACTATGGGGGTGATTGTAGGAGAACTTACAATCACTCGGTAGGCCTCTCCCTTATAAGCATAAGGGCACTTCTGGGGACTACGAGACTTCACATTTACCCAACATAACACTGCATCTGGTCGAAATGACCAAGCCATACCGACTGGTCGAAAGTCCGACCACGAGGCAGCGCCTCCCGCACTCTTTGCAGTTCGGCGGCTTCTCCGACCCCAGCGGTACGACCACGGAGTGCGGCCGAGTGGTATGGCTCGGAAACTCGCCGAACTGGCAATGCCAAAGGACAACGAAAACACACTTACTTCCCTATAGGGAAACGCGAAAGTACCTGGGCTGGAGAACGACTAGAGACCCACGGAGTGGCTCCGGCGACGAGTATCCGAACGGCGGTGGTAAGGTTCTCGCTAGGCCACAGCGACCTGGGCACAGAGAGAACCAAACCGCGTGAGAGTAAGCTCCAAAGAGTAAAGGGGGAGCAGAGGGGGCGAAGACTTGAAGAAGAAAACCCCCGCTGCACCGCCTCCACCGAAGCTCCACACTCAACAATGTCGGTCGAAGAGAGTGCGAGGGACTGCAGCTCAAGCACGAGGGTGAGTGCTAGCTGGAGTTGCAGAAGTGCTAAAGGAACTAAGGGCGAAGCAACGGGTTTAAATAGAGCAATGGCGGGAGCAACGGCGGATTTTTCGGTCGGGTCAACAACGCCATGAGAGCACTTGAGAGTGACGGGAGCAGTTGAGTTATGGCCCTCTGAGGGGTGAGCGCGACAGGCATTTAATGCGCTCAGAGCTAGCCGTTTAAAGGTGGACATAGAGTGGACTGCACGCCACCGCTTTTCTCCTCCGCGCACGCCATGGCAGAGCTTACCCGCGCGCGGACAGAGGAAGGGGACGACTCGTTGGTCGTCGGATTGGAATCGAACGACTGGGCTAGATCGAGCGGATAGAAGCGACCCGCCGCTCGATCGGTCGGCCGTCGTGGCGATACCGATCCAACGGCTCACGACCCTAGCGCCTGAACGACCGAGTTGGTACCGTTAGTGGGCTGGACCGCGCCCCGTGGCTCGAGCCCAAGTCCGACTTAAACCAAGGAACAGTGAAAACCAGTTAGAGTTTGAATTTGAATAACTGATTTTTGGAGAATTATTTAAGGTAGCAAGCAAGCTCCAAAAATTACGAAATTTTACTGGAGTTTGCTAACAACTGGAGGAATCTCATATGAAATTTTCAGAGATTTTAATGTCTTGAATTTTCCTTGAAATTCGTAAGGTGAAAGCTATGGTTTGACCAAGCTTTGACTCGCCTCCAGAAATTATCAAATAATTTCTAAAAATCATGAGATAATTCAGAGGTGCTGCTAAGCCTCCCTAGAACTCCGGAGAAATATCTTCAAGGGTTTGGCACAAAATCTAAGACAAGGAGGTTTTTTATTAGAGTCGAATGAGGATTTGAATTTGATCTTCCCTAATCCTTTTAAAAGAATTACAAAAATGATCAGGGGTTTCAAGATGCAAGAAAAGTTTTAATTTCTTTGCATTTTCTTACGTTCGAAACACAAATCTGTATTTGGGATGTTACACCTCCCCTCCCCGCTACCTCCTTCTGTCGTCGGCGCTACCTCCAACTGTTACCGGCACTACCGCTACCAACCCGCACCACCGCCTCCCAACCTGCCTCCTACACAGTTGGATACCCCTATCTTTGTGTACACCGCTGTTGTACCCTGTAGAATTTCGGTGAGTCGCGAGGGGACATGGCGCGAAACAGGAATGAGTGGGACGACGACGAATTTTGGTGTGTGCATGTGAAGAAGAAGTGAGGCGGCGGCTGTTTGGGTGGTTGCAGAAAAAGTAGGGGGCATGGATGCCTTCGCGAGTCACAGTGGGATGGCGGGGTGAGACATTGCCCCTGTCGGGTGGGGTCCACATGATGGTGTGCTTTGACGAGGAATTGGAGAGGAGTGGGAGAGGCCAATCGCGCACACGAAAGAAAGGATGATCGTTTATTGCGTGGGAGTAAACTTCTTTTATTAGTTAAGATTTATTGGACGATGTCCTCGTGAAGTCTTCCTCGTCGGTTCCTCTTGCCATGGTCAGAGCTTTGGATGGCGGGTGACTCATGGCGGTCTTCATATTCTTCGCGGAGTTGCAGTAATAATAGTGCTGAGGTTCAACCCAAAATTAACTATACTAGAAGATCACCCGCGCCTACACGGCTACGGGGCTCACCGGACGCGCGTCACGCCGTTCTACCGAAGCCGTGGATAGGCCTGCGAGGCTACGGGACCCACTGGACGCGCGTCCCAGCGAGAGATGCCCGTTCCCACCAAGCGCACCGGCTCGAATCAGGCACTCGCGAGCCGAGCATGGCGCGATCCTGCAGCGCACACATTCCGGGTGACGTGGACAGGGTGGTCGTGTGCGGTTTCCACTAGGAATTAGCATGGGTAATGTGGAATTACAAAATTAAAATTGGTGTTGAGGTTGGTGCTAATGGTGTTGCATTTCCAACTCACCGGGCCTACGACTGCCTCCAGAGCCATTCTGGATGCTTGCAAGCACTTCCTGGCAGTAGTTGAGGCCTACCGTTATCGATATGCTATTAGATAGACATGTGCCTCATGCATATAAGTTGCGATTTTTTTTTAAAAAAAAATCATTTTTTCATTCCAAAATACAGTAACATACCTCCATTTTTTATTTTAAAGAAATAATTCTCTGTCGCTTCACCGTTGGGTGACTGCAAAAGTCGCCTAATAGTTGAGCGACAAGTGTACAAGTCGCCCATCAGTTGAGCGACTTGTGCTAGTCGCTCAATGGTTGAGCGATACATTGACCAGTCGTGCATCGGTTGGGCGATTTAAAATATTATTATTATTATTAATCCAATGAAAATAATTGTGGGGGAATAAATGATAATTTTTGTAGGTAATATATTTAGCAAATCTTGTTTGTAGGTTGTTAATTTTTTTGAAAATAAAAGGGTGGTGACAACGTTGGTTGGTCCGTTTGTGTTTTTTTGTAGATTCTCAATGGTACAAAATATGTTAGGCTCACAATAACATTTTGTGATCATCGTATGTTGGTGTAGTATGGTAAATTTCTGAAGAATTTTGTGAGGGCGATTGAGGTAGCAATGATTCGTAAGTAGGAAGGTAAGTGATATTGCGATGAGCCAGAGAATTCATACACGGTGGAGAACTTTTGAGAAATGGCGTAACGATAACAACACGATAGTTGATTTGACAATGGGGTTACATGGTACGCAGGCTAACGAACCAATGACGGTATAAGTATACCTTCAGGGAATTGAAAATACATAGGACATATGGACAAAGAGGGTCGAACTACTGTGTGGAACGTGACCATTTACTCTTGCGACCCAGCTCGGCGTTGTACTCCTCGCCTTGCGCCTTAGTTTTCACCGCGATGGCCCTCTTCCGCACCGTTTCGGCCTCGCGTCGCCTGGCATGCTCGTGCTCTTGCTCCACATGCAGCCTCTCCCGCCTCTTCTTCTCCTCCATCTCAGCCTGCAGCTCTTCGAGATGCCTTTCACAGCCCTCGCGGTCCTCCTTGACCCACCTCTCCTGTGACAGCAACATCCACATGTCGTAGGGGTGAATCTTGTCGTCAATCCACTGGCTGAAGTCGCATAGGCACGATAGAGACTGCGGTGGGAAGAGAGATGTGATTACGGTGTAACAGAAAGCAAAATAGTGGTGTGCACTGAAATGCAATTTCATTACCGGCTATCTGTGGCTCGGTGTCAAATCCGCGGTCGGGGTAGTCCGCGCAGAAGTTTGGGCAGCACTAATAGCGCTGTCCAATAGTCTACTCGTTGGTTGATTTGACGTACTTGCAGGCGTCTCAACACTAACAAAGGGGTGGCACCACCCCCGTCGGGGGCCTTCCAGAGGGCGTTCAGTAGGCATAGAAAGGGGGCGGGTCAACCCGGAATCGTTGGACGTACTGCGAGGCAGCCTCCTTAGATCGACGAGCTCCGGAGGTGGCTATTGAGGAGGTGGGTGGTGAGTGTAAGGCTGATGACTAAATGCCCTGTGGCAAGCGGCGGTATGCTGGGGAGCCTCACAGTCCTTCAAAAGCTCGTGGATATACTTCCATTCCTTCTCCTTATCCATGTTATCTAGGTAGTGTTATTGGTGTGGAGTTCCTGGCCGAGTAGCGCTGTATTTACAGCGGGAGAGGACGCAGCTGTAACAGCTCTATAGCGACAGTCGAGTGGTCTCTTTGTGCTTTGTAGAGCGAGGTCACATCCTGCTTTGCAGAGAGATGTCATGTCCTACTTTGCAGAGTACAGCTAGGTTCATTCACATGATCTCCAAGGCACATCTTGTGGATAATAAGAGAGCGAGCCATCCCAAATCCGACTCTGTCCCAAAGGAGAATGTCAAAACGATGCTCTGTATTGCCCATCACAAAGACTGTGTGCGACTGACCCTTCTCGGTCTTGATCTGCACACGGCTCGGTACGTTGATTGTATTTTTTATGATGACAATTTCCCAGAATTAGGATAGGAAAGTACCACTCTAAAGAATGCTGAGAAATAGATTGGAATATCACTGACACTCAGTCCTTAGACCCACAGAATAAAGACTCGAAACTGGAAGTTTGGAGAATAATGTATTTGCAATAAATAGCTAATAATATGCAAGATGCCTCTAATAATATCTTAAGGGAGTGATAAAATCACATATACCTGTAGTAAACACACTGGATAGTGGAAGTACCCTAGATGGATACTGATGCGGTTCAAACCTCGAGACGAGATTAAATCCATAGATTGTCCGATCTTTCATGGTGGTATTTCCCAAACAAATATGTGGAGCATAAATTACAGGATGCAATTCGCACTAGGATAGATAATGCCCACAACAGTGCGCACCACAACGCATGACCTAGGACAAGGGGACCTCAAGATCCAATGAGCAAATACCTACACCACAGTAGGACCCTCACGCCTAGATGAAATCCTAGATTGGAATTCAGAAGAACACACATAGAACTGGAATGAACCCTAACAGTCGAAGGCCAACACGCACGCGCGTTTTAATTCATAACTCAACTCTCTCCTACATGGCCGAAGGCCTTTGGCTTTTATAGCCAGCACACATGCCTGCACAAATGGATGTACTTGAACTAGAAGTCATAATCCAAAACTAAAACATGTATGTTTCCTTTTACATCTCAGAAACCAAATAAATTATTCTACCCAAACTAATGTACGTGACAAACAAAGTCTTTGGATTGATTTTTGTAAAGGACCCACTAAAACCAATCGGTTTTGTAGAGAAAGAAATAAACAGACCGACTAAAAGCTAACGTAACTTATTTGTTCTATTGGTTGTCATGGCTACAGGTGGCCCCCATCCAAGTGCATGCAAAGAAAGGATATCACGTGGATTTGGCATGGAATGTGCTGGTCCAAATTTCTGTTTTGTTGTTTGGAGATTTCCCTGGCCGAACTGATTCGCTGTGCAATTATCTCCAAGACAATCTCCTAGATATATACCAAAGAAAAACTCCTCTTCATATGCTAATTTATTTAGTACGTGATATGCACAAAATAAGCAAGGTGATTTATTTCCTTCTCCAAGCACCAGCAGGTCACACATACTCATTATTTCACGAGTTGCATCAACCGACTAGTTTCCATGCATGCATTACTCCTTTCCTGATTGCATACGTGCATGTGCACATGTGTTGCCATGAAAGCACACAACCCTTTGCACCAGACCTGCATACTAATTTCCTTACTCCACCGTTTCCTCATGTGTCGTTTCCTCATGTGCAGCCTGGTCGAACCCTTCCTCATGCACACCAACATGCTCGCACATACACACCACAGACCTGGCACCACCTTGTTTCTCCAAGTCGTGTGTATGCATGCTGTTGATATCCAGTTGCACACAAGAATTAATTTAATAAACAGAAATAGTAGGGTTGGCCACATCAGATACTGAATCCACTCATACCCCTGTTGCAAAGAAGAGGGGAGACCTTTGGGAGCACGTGACTTAATTTCGCAAAGATGTCTGCAGAAACAAAGAACCAAACAAGATAAATCGCTTCATGAGATAGTTGAAGGAACTCAACCCGATGTTGAGAAAATTCCTTAAGTGATCCATCTCGACGATGGTTAGCCCAGCAAAACCTTGCACGCACAATCTGATGTTGGGAAATCGGAACACCTAGACTCCATCGTTGAGGGAAATCACGAGGAGTTGGAACATATAAATGAAGAAATATCCGCAAACTATGTGGACTCAGGAGAGTCGTATAAAAGAAAGACTACAGTTGTGGACATATATTTTGCCTCTAAAATTGCTAAAACTCTTGAACTGGATCCAGAACCTGAGTCCATGGCACAGTGCTAGAAGTGCTCGGATTGGGTCAAATTGAAGGAAGCAATTGAGGCAGAATTGCACTAGCTCAATAAAAGGAAAGTATTTGGTCCTATCATCCAAACACCTCCTACAGTGTTCCATGTACGATACAAATGGATTTTCATACAGAAGATAAATGAGAACAACTAGGTGGTAAAATTGTGGATTTCATGGGGATATGTTCCAGATCTTAGGATGATGTGACAATTGGCAATGGCGTTTACGGTTTGTCGTTTCACGTGTTTTCGACAAAGTTACAGGCTTACTGGATAGGGGCGGTCCGACCGATCCTTGCACGGCGGTCCGATCGGTCCCAAATCGGTCGGGCCCGGCCATGTGGGCGGATTGACCGGCGGTGACCAAAGTGGTCAAAACGAGTGGGCCAAAAATAGGTGTTGTAGGCAAGTGAGGGGATCCCAATGCACTTGGTCTCATGATTTTGGAGTCTCCAAGAAAAGTTCTATTGGTTTAAAGTTTCCAGTAGGTTTCGGATTTTCAGGGGTTGAAATTCGGCTAAGTCCCAAGGGGCGGTCCGACCGGCTCACAGGGAGCGGTGAACTTCGTGGCGATGTTGATTTGTTAGGTCAAAGTCATTGGTATCGTGGCATATGGTTTGCATGATGCATGTTTTGGCTAACATGGGTCAAGTTGTGAAGAACTTGTTCCGATTTCGTGTTTGCTTGTCCGTGGTTGTGCGGTTGCTTGGTGGTCAACGACGATCAACGGCGAGGAGGATCGGACTAGACTTGGAGAGTTGAGGTCCAGAACGATCGACGATGCCGGGTGAGGTCAACGACTCAAGCGTGACATAAGATGAACAATGGTGACCTATTGGCAAATCCATGGTGCATGGTGAAGCGGTTTAGGTCAAAAGGTTAAAGACGGCGCTTTGCGAAGCGTGCGTGTGTGACCCGTTTGTTAGTGGGCCTTAACGGGAGCCCAATTGAGTCAAACCCTAGGAGTTCTAGGCCTCCACTATAAATAGGAGGAGGTGGTGGCTGCACCCCTCACCCTCGCTGTTTTTCACCTCTTTTGTTGCTTGCAAAACCCTAATTGGCTTAGGGGGAGTTGAGGTGGAGGCTAGGGCTTTTCATGGTTTGAGGAGAATTTCGTGATCTTGGATTGACCACTGATCCATGATGGTGTGGGTGTAATCCAAAGAACGATCACGTTCTTAATCTATGCAAGGTTTGCTTGAGATAAGTCTCTTTTCGTTCTTGCTTTCAATTTCGTGATTTTAGGGCTTTCATTGATCCACGAGTTTTTGATTGATTCTTTCACGTGGATTAGCTTGCTGTGATGTGTGGGAACCCATCTAGGATCAATTTGATCATCAATCACCCACGAGCAAGCGATTGGATCTAGTTTTCACTTTTGCCCGGTTTTGCACCCTTCTTCAATCAGATCGTAAAAGATATTTGTACATCCAAGAATTATCATAATTGTTAATTGGAATATGTCCTTAATATCATAGAGAAGGTGTGTGCAAAGTTTCGTGAAGTTTGGAGTTGAGAATCAAAAGTTAGACCTAATTGCAACTTCGTCATCGGGCCGCTTTTATCGCTCGAGCTCGCCGGTCCGATCGCCCCACACCGTAAGTCGACCGATTTTGGTGCCGGTCCGACCGCCCCACACCGAGGTCGATCGATTGAGTACCGGTCGACCGCCAAGATAACAAATGGTCGACCGCCGATCTCTGTTAGTTTTGATTCTTGCCGATTTTTATCACATTGCTTAGGGTTTTAATTGGATTCAATACTAGTCTTCCATTTGTCGATATATTGATCTTCATAGCTTCATCATAGCTATTGGAGTGAAATTGTGTTGAATTCATATTTTGTGAAAAGTGAGCGTGCTCTATTCACCCCCTCTAGTCGCCTTTTCGGTCCAACAAGTGGTATCGAGCCCTGTTAGTTCAATCTTGATCTTAACCGGTCCACCAACTTTAGCGATGGATAGATTCTCTACAAAACCGCATATGTTCAATGGACAAGACTATGCCTATTGGAAGAATCGTATGCGAGTATTCCTTGAGAGCGAGGACAAGCTATGTGGGGCGTTGTTCGATCCGCGCATTATTCCCGAGGTTGAAACTCCTGCTTCTGTGGTTCTTTTGGCTAACAACAACAAGGCCAAGAATCTTTTATATGGTGCGCTTGGTAGACAAGAATATGATAGGATTTGTAATTTTGCAACTGCGCACGAGATTTGGAACACTCTCGAAACATATCATGAGGTTCGTCCCAAATTAAGAAAGTCGCCAAACAATCTATAAGCGTGATTATAACAAATTTGAGATGCGTCCCGAGAGAGCATCGATGACATTTTCAATGCTTTAATAAAGTGATTAATCAAATGAAAGTCGTTGATATTGAATATTCTCAATCTGAAATGCCACCCACCTCTTGGCTGCAATCAACACCAAGGAGTGGGAGATGAAGGCTACTGCTATAGAAGAGAATGTTGATCTTTCAAGTCTTACTTTAGAATTGCTTTATAGTAAACTCAAGACTCATGAAATTAAAAGAGTTGATCATCCCAAGAAAGATAATTTAGCTTTGGTAGCGATCCTCTCAAAAGGCTTTTGATGACTCTTTTGAATCTTCTTACGGATTTTCATTTGCTTGTTTATCCGCTATTCATGAAGAGGAGCTTGAGAATATCCCTGAGGTTGAGTTAGCCCTTTTAGCTAAAAAATTCACACGGGCTTACAACAATGTGAGAAATAAAAAGAGAGGTGGTCTTGTTACTTGCTATGAGTGTGGAGAGCTTTACCACATCCGGGCCAATTGCCCCAAGCTAAAAGGTAAGGGTAAGCACAGGGAGGAGAAGACAGCTTGGAAGAAGCCTCATGAGAACAACTCTGAGTATGATGCGGTCAAACTCATAAAGGCCGCTCACCGGGTCCTTGCCGCTTTTGGAGAGCAATCCGTTAGTGATATGGACTCCAGGAGCGAAGAGGAAAAGAAAGGGAAGGCCAAGGACTTTACTGGCATGTGCTTCATGGCTGGCACCGACGACATTGATAATGATAAGGTATCTTTTTCTTATGATGAGCTTTCTGCTAAATATGATTCTATTGTTGAGCAAGTGCTTAGTCAAGATGAAGCACTAGAATTTGTCATGACTAAAAATAAGAAACTAGAGTCAAAAATTGGTAAACTGAAACTAGAACTTGCAAATGTTAAGACTCTTGAACCTGATGAATGTTTATCTTGTCATGCTATGCATTCTGAAATTACCAATTTACAATCTGCTCATAATATTGCTTTACAACAACTTGAAAATGCTAGAACCGAGCTAATTGAAATTAAATCTGCTCCTTGTGAAAAATGCTTAGAGTCTAGCAAGTTGATTGCTTCTGATGTGATTGATTCTAGCCCTTGCACTTCATGCTTAGAAAAAGAACGTGAAATCAAAGATATATTAGAAGCTGCTAGAGTCAAATATGCTAAGCTTAAGGACAATATTGAAAATACTACTTGTGCTTCATGTTCCGCTCTTAAGCTTGAAATTGCTTTGTATAAGGAGAAATCTATGGATAAAACTTGTGATGCTTGTGTTAACTTCAGAAAAGAAAATGCTTACCTTCATGATACATTAGAGAAATTTTCTAAAGGTAAGAAACAATTAAACATGATTCTTGACAAGTCTAAAACTCCTTATAAGAAGCAAGGTTTAGGATTCAATTCTTTTCAAGACAATTCAAACCCAAAAGTCATTCAAGTTTTGGAAAAAGGTTTAATTGAATTCAAAACCCAACCTGCAAAAACATCTTTTAAATCTGCAGGTTTTGCCCAACCTTGTGTTACTTCAAATGGTGCTTCTTCTAGTGGTACCAAGTACCATTGCACTTATTGCAAGAAAAGTGTGCATTTGATTGAATTCTGTTGGCGTAGGTTGAAAAATGATAGGAAAAATCTTGATAGAATCTCATTCAGGCAACCTAGAGCTTTTATGAGACATGGTAACACTGAAAGGAATAAACCTGGATTAGGATTTTTCTCACATGCTAATCATCATGGTTCTACATATCCTAATTCTCATGTTCTTGAGTCACGGTCGACATCCGTGGTCACCGGTCGACCGTTTTGGTCGCCATCGATCACAAGACAACGCCGGCCGACCGCCGACGCTTTAATTCCCATGTTAACTTAAACATTGCTCATAATGTAATTTTAGATGAAATCAAGGATAACACTTCGCTTTGCATACTACTCATGAGACGTGTGTCTCAATCTCGGGTTCCCAAGTCTTGTTTAACTAACCCCATGTCGAGACACATCGTTCTTCTGTGCCTTGATTTTTCAGGATTACCGCGAAAAGAGGAAGGGCACGTGCTTTGTCGACTCGATCGCTCACGCCATATTGCCGAGACTCAAGATGGTTCACCTCCTTCACGCGGTCGACGGGTTTCAAGCATCTCCGAGAACTTCCCATCGCCAGCCGTTAAGCTCTTATTCGTGTACTTACACTCTACTCTCTTTGTATGGCATTTGATATTCCTATTCTTTATCCTTGTCCATTCGGGGGTTTTTCTTATCCTGATTGTGCGGGCTGTCGGCTAGATAGGAAGAGTACCTCAGGCGCTTGTCACCCACTAGGCACTTCTTTTGTTTTTTTTGTTTTTATCCTCATCAAATCTTTAGACCCAACTAGGTTTGCCACCTTGAGAAGCGAGTTAGGGGTTATTTATCCTTATGGGTTGGTTTGAGGGGAGTTTGATCTTTCTCGATCTTTCCTTGTTCTTTTGATCTTTTATTGTTCTTTTTCTGAACTTAGTGATCTTTTTGAACTTTTTAGGTTTTTAGGCTTTTTAATTGCATCTCATTGTGTCATATTGCATTCATATGAAAAATCCAACAAGTGGTACAAGTGGTTACAACAAGTGGTATGAAAAATCCAAAAAGATGCATTGTAATATAAGATTTTCTGCTTATCTTTTAAAATTGATGAAGCTTTGCCTATTACCCTTTGGAGCTTTTGTATTTTAATTCTTGCTCAATGTCATGTCTAGTTCTTTGATTTGCTAGAATTATCATGCTTTTACATGTGTAGCTAAGTCTTTGCTATATGAGCTAGAACCTTTTAAACAACTCAAACTAAGAAATTGCAATTTGTGGATGTTTTAGCGAGTTGCGCAATTAGTGCTCCTCTTGTGAGATTGGCCCTGTCAGAATTGTTTTGTTAGCTCTTTGATCTAAAATTGACCATTACTTGAGCTTTTGTGTTCTTGAGATTCTAAAACAGCTCATGTGAAAAATAAAAATCAAGATTGTCTTATGCTTAAATTATGCCAAACTATTCTTACGAGACTGCTTGTCAAATGACATGAACTTGGAGATAGTTTGATGAACCAGATGATCTCATGGGGACTGCTTGTCAAAAATGACATGAACCTCAAGATTTGTCGCCCTGGTAGAAGCTTAGAAAGAGTTTGTGGATGGCTCCTAGTCCAGGATCTTCTTTACTAAGATATACCTTTAATCAACTTCAGTCGAGCTTAGGATGAGTTTGTGGATGGCTCCTAGTCCAGATCTTGTCACTAAGTTAGATCATTAGTCAACTTCAATATTCAATGCAAATGAGAAAAATGTTGACAAATGGACGTTTACAAAATATTGAGCAAAATGATTCAATACGGGACTTGATTAACTCTTAATGTGGTCTTTGTTAGATTTTTGATCTCACTTTGACATTTTGACATGGCCAATTTCACTTTAGGATCCCTGTTGATGAACTTGTTTGAATTTGAAGCGTTGCTTAAATTGATCAAATCTCATCGCTTTACTTTTGAGCCTTTGTGCTTAGCTTTGATATATATGTCTTACCATGATCTTGCTAGCTATCGGGCTTGATATGTCGTTTGTGCAATATTAGAGATACTAGATTGTTCTTTTGGGTAATCTCCAAAGCTTCTTGTAATCAAAAATTGAAAAATACAAAAAAAAAATGAAGCCACTCCATTGCACTTCATGCATACTCCTCTTTATGCTTCTTTTGTTTCTGCTTCTTCATTTATTCTCTATTTGTTATCTCTGGATGAGAGGAAGGCGTGATTCCTTGATGAATCCATTGTCAAAGGGGGAGAAGATGTGTTAAATGAGAAGAGAAGATGTGTTAATGAGAATAATGAGAAGATATTTCTTTGTTGGGGGAGAAGTTTATACAAAGGGGAGAAACTGAAAATTTGAAAACTGAGGATCATAGTGAGGGGGAGTTCTTGAGTTGCATTCTTATTGTCTTATTGAATATTCTGAACTTGAATTGCATTCTTTTGTCCTCACAATGATCATAGGTCAATTGAACAATTGTTCTTTCATATGGACCTCATGTGAGAATTTTGACCCTTTTCTGGAAATCAAAGTTTTTATGCTTTCTTTTGCCTTGTCTCACATGCCTATACTATTCTGATGCCAGCTTGGTCATTTTCATTGCTTTTTCTTGCTTATGGACCAAGTTGTGCCTTTGTGCGAAAACTACGAGTAAACTCGTTTTCAAACCTCTTACTTACATTTTCTGGATAATTGCCAATGTGTTCATCAAGGGGGAGATTGTGGATTTCATAGGGATATGTTCCAGATCTTAGGATGATGTGACAATTGGCAATGGCGTTTACGGTTTGTCGTTTCACGTGTTTTCGACAAAGTTACTGAGCTTATCGATGGGGCGGTCCGACCGGTTCTTGCACGCGGTCCGATCGGTCCCAAATCGGTCGGACCGGCCATGTGGGCGGTCGGACCGTGATGACCAAAGTGGTCAAAACGAGCCGGGCCAAAAATAGGTGTTGTAGGCAAGTGAGGGATCCCAATGCACTTGGTCTCATGATTTTGGAGTCTCCATAAAAGTTCTATTGGTTTAAAGTTTCCGAGAGGTTTCGGATTTTCGGGGTTGAAATTCGGCTAAGTCCCAAGGCGGTCCGACGCTCACGAGGAGCGGTCCGACCGCCAAGAAGGTCCGACCGGCCACCGAGCGGTCGGGCCGGTAATGACTTGAACGCCGCCAACTTCGTGGCGATGTTGATTTGTTAGGTCAAAGTCATTGGTATCGTGGCATATGGTTTGCATGATGCATGTTTTGGCTAACATGGGTCAAGTTGTGAAGAACTTGTTCCCGATTTCGTGTTTGCTTGTCTGTGGTTGTGCAGGTTGCTTGGTGGTCAACGACGATCAACGGCGAGGAGGATCGGGACTAGACTTGGAGAGTTGAGGTCCAGAACGATCGACGATGCCGGGTGAGGTCAACGACTCAAGCGTGACACAAGATGGACAATGGTGACCTATTGGCAAATCCATGGTGCATAGTGAAGCGGTTTAGGTCAAAAGGTTAAAGACGGCGCGTTGCGAAGCGTGCGTGTGTGACCCATTTGTTAGTGGGCCTTAACGGGAGCCTAATTGAGTCAAACCCTAGGAGTTCTAAGCCTCCACTATAAATAGGAGGAGGTGGTGGCTGCACCCCTCACCCTCGCTGTTTTTCACCTCTTTTGTTGCTTGCAAAACCCTAATTGGCTTAGGGGGAGTTGAGGTGGAGGCTAGGGCTTTTCATGGTTTGAGGAGAATTTTGTGATCTTGGATTGACCACTGATCCATGATGGTGTGGGTGTAATCCAGCAACGATCACGTTCTTAATCTATGCAAGGTTTGCTTGAGATAAGTCTATTTTCGTTCTTACTTTCAATTTCGTGATTTTAGGGTTTTCATTGATCCACGAGTTTTTGATTGATTCTTTCACGTGGATTAGCTTGTTGTGATGTGTGGGAACCCATCTAGGATCAATTTGATCATCAATCACCCACGAGCAAGCGATTGGATCTAGTTTTCACTTTTGCCCGATTTTGCACCCTTCTTCAATCAGATCGTAAAAGATATTTGTACATCCAAGAATTATCATAATTGTTGATTGGAATAGGTCCTTAATATCATAGAGAAGGTGTGTGCAAAGTTTCGTGAAGTTTGGAGTTGAGAATCAAAAGTTAGACCTAATTGCAACTTCGTCATCGGTTTTTTTTTATCGTTCGAGCTCACGGCCGACCGCCCCACACCGTCGGTCGACCGATTTTGGTGCCGGTCCGACCGCCCCACACCAGAGGTCAGACCGATTTGGTACCGGTCAGACCGCCAAGATAACAATGGTCGACCCGCCGACTCTGTTAGTTTTGATTCTTGCCGATTTTTATCACATTGCTTAGGGTTTTAATTGGATTCAATACTAGTCTTCCATTGATCGATATATTGATCTTCATAGCTTCATCATAGCTATTGGAGTGAAATTGTGTTGAATTCATATTTTGTGAAAAAGTGAGCGTGCTCCTATTCACCCCCCCTCTAGTCGCCTTTTCGGTCCAACAAAAATACAAAGCGAGGCTTGTAGCATAAGGGTTCACTAGAGACCCAGCATTGATTACGATGAAACCTACTATCCTGTGATGAGTGGAACAACATTCCGATACTTAATATCAATGACAGCTTGTATGAATTTAACAATGCAATTGATGGATGTAGTGACCGCATATCTACATGGATCATTGGATACATATATCTATATGAGAGTCCCTAAAGGAGTCAAAATTTCAGATCCTAATAAAACTAATCACAACATGTATAGCGTCAAACTGCAGAGGTCATTGTGTGGATTAAAACAGTCGGGAAGAATGTGGTACAACCGATTAAGTGACTTTTTCCTGAAGAAACATTACTCAAATAATGATGATTGTCCCTGTGTGTTTATAAAGAAGTCCTGGAATGGATTTTGTATCATCTCAGTTTATGTCGATAATCTGAATATCATCAGAACAGTGGAGGACATAAAGGAAGCAAGTTCTTACCTTGTGACGAAGTTTGAGATGAAAGATTTGGGTAAAAATAAGTATTACTTAGACCTGCAGCTAGAGCACTTTCCTGAAGGAATCCTAGTACACCAGTCTACCTACACCAAGAAGGTATTGGAGAAATTCAACATGGATAAATAGCTCATCCTTTAAAGACCCCCATGGTAGTGGGATATCTAGATGTGGATAAAGACGCATTTAGACCGAAGATGAAAAACGAAGTAGTTTTAGGACCAAAAGTTTCATACTTAAGGGCCATATGAGCACTGATGTACCTTGTGAACTGCACCAGGCCTGATATTGCGTCCGTGGTCAACTTATTGGCTAGACACAATGTAGCTCTAACCAGAAGGCATTGGGTTGACATTAAGACTCTTCTCAGATACCTCCAAAGTACACAATATCTTGGCTTATTTTACCGGAAGGACCACGATTTAACCATGGTGGGATATATGGATGCTGGCTATCTGTCTGATTCCCATAGTACCAAATCTCGATGTGTTTGTATTTCTATGTGGTGGTGTAGCCATCTCTTGGTGGTAATTTAAATAGACCTTAGTAGCTACTTCTACCAACCACTCAAAAATTATTGTACTATATGAAGCCTCGCCTGAATGCGTTTGGCTTAGATGAGTGATTAGTCATATCCATAAGTCATGTGGTATTAACACCGTCGATACCCCCATAATTATGTGTGAAGATAATACTGCTTGCGTTGCACAAATACAAATGAGTTATGTTAAAAGTAATATCAAAAAGCGTATTGCTCTCAAATTCTATCCTCGTGAGCTCTAGAAGAACGGTGAGGGGAAGATCTTGCAGACTAGGTCTTGTGAAAATCTGGCTGATCTATTCACCAAGTCTCTACCTGTGTCCAGTTTTCAATGATGCGCTCGTGGTATTGGAATGAAGCAGCTTAGAGAGTTGCAGGGATCAGGAGGAGAAACCCTTGAATCATAACCTACATAAGATCCTGAAGTTTTACCTTAATCTTGAAGATTAACCCAGAAGGTAGAGATGTTGCACTCTTTTTCCCTTGGTGTGTTTTTCTAAGATTTCTTACGTATAGATTTTTTAACAAGGCAACGATGTAATACAACTTGCGGATGTAATGTACTTTTTTCTCTATCCTTTTTTATCAATGGGTTTTTGGGAGGAGTTTTAATAAAGGTAAGGACCAAGGGAGAGTGTTAAGAAACCTTAATCAAGAGATTGATAGATATAATATCGGAAGTAACCCTAGTAAGTTTTATTCTTATCAATAAAGCAAAGAAGTTCCTGTATACCGTTTCTTGATCTATTGTCTCTCATGTGATTCACTTGGTTCCACTACGATTATTATATATATATAAAAAGCCGGCCCACAGTCCCAACCGGGAGACCTAATCTAATCTGCATGTCTAATCAGCAACATCTCATAGGGGGGCCTACCGACCGTGGGCCCCACAGGTGGGCCTCCGACATTCAGGGAGCAGAAGTTCTCCATTTTTTTATTTTTTTTTGTAGAAAATAAGAAACTGGTGATCATTCATGCATGTATCCATTCTGTTTCCGCCATCGGACTAGCTTTGCTAAGCCTTCTTGATTATTCTTATTATTCTGGATTAGCCGGTTGAAAAGGTGTCTACCGTCTAATTTGTCCGAGACGATGTAGATCCAGTCGGCAAGGTTGAACAGGTCGATGGTAACAACCCGTTTGACCCCCCATCACGAACATTACAAGAACAGGCACTTCGATGTCAAGGTACCACACTTTGACTAATTGACACCTAACCGGGAGCTAAGAGTAATAAGCATTTATCAAGGCAAGCAAATTGCGAGTATGCAAAGGCACGTGTGGCGGACTAGTATACAGGTTGTAACCTTGCTTCTCATGAATGAATTTAGAGTAAATTTGCTTACACTACCATCGCGAACGAGTTCGACTAAAAAATATCATAAAAAACACGAAAAAACTCTGAAAAATACTATTGCCTTTCTTGGAGAGAGAAAATTTCAAAACTGTCGACATTACCCCAATGTTCATCTTCTGCTCTCGTCCTCTCTTCATGGCCAGCGAAGCTCAAGCGCCGGCAGGGGAAGACAACAGTGACGTCTGGAGAGCGCAAAAATAGAATGCGGCTACCACGATGGGCCCAAGAGAAGACACGCGACAAGAGACGACCTATGGTGGGCAGGCAGGTGCACGCGTCGGCGGTGGAGTTATTGACTCATTTGGCCTCATTTTAGAACGAAAATAGCAAATCTAGGCCCCTCGTGTCCGAACGTGCCTGCCCACGGTGCCCATGTGCTTTTGCTATCTTGCTGCAGAGCGGGAGAGCGGCAGGTGGTCTACCGCGCACAGAGAGCAGGAGCACGGTAGGGGGTGTTGCAGACAGGAAGCACGGTAGGGGACACGTGTCGCCCGCTTAACCTACCGTTGTACCATTTTTATCATTTCGATCGCGGGGGGCTAGATTTGCTATTTCATTTAGAAAAGAAGCTAAATGAGCACAAAAAAAAAACTCTTGGCGATGGTGGCGGGTTACGATGTTGGTGACGCGGTGAGGTCATGAGAACCAGTGGGCTGAGGAAAACTCACTGACGTGGATAGAGAGGACGGAGACGGATCGGGGCGACCTGGCGGCGGTGACCTAAGGGTGGCGCGGTGAGGTCCACAAGGACCTAAGGAGGAAGAATGAAATTGATTGAGTGGAAAAGATCCTTGAGGGTTAGAACATGTCGTGGCATGTTCAAACTAGGAAGAGACCCACCAGAGAGAGATCATGGCATGACTGCGGCACCAGACTTTAGAACGAAGGCAACAACATGGGGTTGAATCCGCTCGATTGGACTACACTACCACCTTCCTCGATCAACTAACGTCCTGGTGCACACTTGGGTGTCATTGGAGTTCCCGTGCTCCATCCATTGCCATCTTCCTGAGTTCCTGGTTGTCTCTGCCACGTCGGCAAGTTTTCGCCACCTTCATCTTTGTTTCCCTTGCACCCCCTCTACCCCGTTCGCATTTTCACTTCGCCAGGAGATCGTCGGAATCACCTTGTCACCGAAGCCGAGCCCTCTCCACCGTATCTGCTTATCGCCGACGAGGTACAGAGCAGCTCCGCTGGCGCCGATGCAACCCATCGATTCCTCTCGAAGCCCTCTACCCGTACCCGTCGTCCGTCGCTCGTCGTCGCCGGTATGTGACGACGATGGTATTTTGGCCATGCATGCCCTTCGTGGTGATATTTTCCAAGTCTCTTGCGATTGCGATGACACTAATAAAATTTACTCACGAATTTAAACTCTTCGGGCCTAAAAAACAAGGCAAGCAAATTGCTGTTTTCTTTGGAAGGATAATTGCTGGTTTGTTTGATGCATGGGCATATGTAGATTGGAAAGCCGGGAAGAATGTGGCCATGATGTGAACATTACAAAGGCCAACGCCAACCAACCGTTACCTAAATCAGTCGGAACAACTCAGCTCCTGGTCAGCGGTATTAAATTTAGAAACCCAAGCAAACTGGAGTAAGTAATGAGGCAGCAAGTTTTGACCAGATACTGCTGCTGCGCGATACTCCACCGTTCTATACGTACCGGAAAATCGATGCGCTAAACTAAACTACACTACACTACACTAGAGGTGAAATACAGCGTACACCGAGATCTGATTTTCGAAATTAATGCTTGCCATTTCGTACCGACTTGGAGAAGAGTAGTAGTACTAGTACATGGGAAGCTCCTACTTGAAGCCTAGCCCGGTTTTATGGCACACGGAGAAAACCGATGTGATCTCCCTGTCGATGAAAACTCGGAGTTCCCGTCTCATACGCAAGGAGATGAACAAACAAAAAAAAAAATCAATCCTGCTTTCTGTGATGGGAAAGTTAGCATTAGGCTTCGCAGACTCGATCAGAAAACGCTACGCGTACGAACAACCAACCAACGTGCAGGCTCATTTCACAGCTTCGAATTGCAGCGTGTACGAATGGAATCCCTGAATTCATTCGCTGGGAAATAAAGTGAAACGAGAGAAAAATAATAAGAAGAATATTTCTGGACTTGGACACAATTTAATTATGCCAGGCTCTCACTGCGCTTCGTTGTGTTGTGCCTGTGCCGGGTAGGAGACGGGGCGAGGAAAGCAAAGTGGGGATTTGGTGGCATTTTGCTCGCATCGGCCGCGTGCATTCGGATGGGATGACGGGGTGAGTTTTTTTTTCCTTTTTTCTTTTGAGAGAGAATGACGGGGTGAGTTGGCACCACTACCTGCGCCCGCTCCCCATTTGATACCCTCCGTTTCTTATCCTCTCCAATTCTCCCAAGGAGAAAACAAATAGCTACATACACATCGGAAGCCTATCGCCATGGAAAGGAGGCTGCCCGGCTCGACGAGAATATATATTCACCAAATATTCTCTTATCCTATTCTCTCTCGTCCCCTTTGCTGTTTGTCACCGTCCCTTCTGTTCCATCAACCTTAGCTAAGCTAACCTCCGTCCCTCTCGCTCCCAGAAGACGGGTACAGTGAGAAGATGGGTCTAGATTTTTGGGAAGCGGATCATCTGAACTAGCGTGGGCTGACGGAGATGAACGCAGTAACATACTGTCCGATCCAAAACAAGCGGTTTAGAGTAAATACTATAGTACTTAAAAAAAACAGTAAAATTATCATAGTAAATATTTTACTATTACTCACATATTTACTACCATTATATTGGCCACTAAATCACTATTTCAACAGTGATTCTCGGCGGTGCAACTGGTTTCGGATCCAGATTTTTGTGCTCTCTGCTTCCTTTCGTAGCTATAGTTATCTTCGTGACAACAACCTAAGGATCATGTTTGGAAGGCACTAATTATACGAGAAGTGCATAGGGATTGTCCTGTTGATTGCAGAATCTCTGTGGAACTTCTTGAGTTTATAAGCGGGCCTTGAAGTTTTAATCTGGTTTTTTTTAGGGGAAAAGGCTTTATCTAGTCATGCTCTAATAAGATTAGTTTAGGTGCATTTGGTTTTGAGGCCAGGATCGAAATCTTAATGGCATTTGGTTTGCAACTAATTCTGTTTGGTATTAACTTACAACGTTGAGCGCGGACTGTGTGGTCATCCTGTTAACTGATCAGGGGCATTTTTGTGGGGTCAGAGTCTCAGAGACTCGAGAGTAAAATAATGGCCGCATGAGATGATCACCATTTCCTAATTTTCTTGAGGCATAGAATTTTGTCTAATTTCTGACGCAGCGTTTGTCACGATTGTGTCATCACTGGATTTAAGTATTGCCTCCCTGTTATGGTGTGAAAATACGTCAGCTGAGTTCATTAGTATCCTCATAACTTTGTTGAGACTTAAGAACTTCTTTTAGCGAAGAAGATGCGGTTACTATTGATTGGGTGATATGGTCTAATATTTTAGATCCATCTGCCTTAACATCAGAGAGGAGATAAATGTGGAAAGTACTGAATTTTGTGCGTCAACAATGTCAGAGCAATTTAATAACTTATGCTGGATGTAAGCATGTTGAAGGGTACCAGCAATTTTCGAAGTTATCAGAAGAAAAAATAAAAAGAAGTTTTTAATGCATGCCTTTTAATTTAAAAACGGCTTATTGGATTGCCCAGGAAATAATCTGCCGATTTATTGTAAAAGATATAAGGGAATTCTGTGTATTTATTTATTTACTTACAAAATATAAACTTCTTGTGAGGCACATGTGCAGGTTGGGGATTTAGAGTTCTTCCGCCATCTTTATCCAGCTAGTTGCTTCCACCAAACCAATGTTAATACACTAAGCCGTTGGAAAAGAATGTCTATATATGTACGGAATTTTTTTAAAAAAAAAACGAAAAATGATGCTGCGGCCAGAACTGTTCCTTTTCCTTTTGCCATTTGGTCCTGGAATAATAATTACAACATTGTTGGGTCCTCATCTTCTATCTTCCTTTTTGTAGAACACCCTCGTCACATATCTTAGTCACATTGCTAACAAATAAGTAAATATATTGGTTATTTCCATGCAAGAAGAAAAACTCTAAACAAGGGCGCATAAAATTTAATAGTTAAATTTTATGTAAAATTTCTTTTAATGGTTAAATAGTCATCACCATATAGAAAAGAAGTGCGTATAGATACACATCCGCGAATTAATTAGCGTAGGCCTATCGCTGTAGTTTTTTTTTTATGGCGTTTGGAATCACTTTGTATCTAGCGCAAGTCTATGTATAACGCTTAAAATAACTATGTATCTATTAATACTGTATTCGGAAATACATACCTAAATTTTCCCACGCTTTTAAAGGTTAGGTATTTTTTCATGCAATTTGTACGTGCCCCACCCGGCGCTTTTCGTTTAATAGAGCATTGGCTTTAACCGGTAGATAATTGCAATATATCTAACCTGTACACCAACTTGTATTGTGCTTAGGAGCATCATTTTAATATATTAAAATTGACTTGTGTGTGCCAACCTCAACTTACAATAACCCTTTGGCTGGACTTGTGTGTGGCGTATTCATTGCTCTACATGTACATTGTTGAACCGAACATGGGCTCCTTCTTAAGGGGGCAAAATGCAAAGGGCCTAAGGAAAAGATTCTTTCAGTGGCACCAGAAATGGAGGGCTTTTAAGGTAATCAAATTGACCAATTAGTGCAAGAAATATCCTCTACTTCTACTTAGCAATTAGTGCAAGAAATATCATCTACTTCTACTTAGTCACACCTACATGAATAATAATGAAATGAAATGAAATCACAACAAAGAAAATCCAAAGGCTGAAAGAAACAAGAGAAAAGAAGCTTTGGCCTCTCCCTTATCTCTACCTCCTCTCCTTTTCCTACTTTGCCCAACTCCTAATTGCTTCTCTCTCTTATTAATAAAAATTTACATCTTTTAAACTAGTAATTCTTTTGGATTCCTCCCCAAATGCCTTTCACCAAAGACTCACCCGGCCTTTGTAAATCTCCCCCTTCCGGTTGCTGCATTCCTTCCTCCATTATTTCTCCATCCCTTTCCCTCTCCCTCTCTCTCTCTCTCTCTCTCTCTCTCTCCTCTACCCTGTCTCTAAAAGACTGGATACAGAACAAAAGGAAGGAAAAATAGAAGAAAGAAAGAAAGAAGAACATCTACCAAGCTAGTCTTGGTTTTTTAGTTCATGGGCTGTGGAATTGTTCCCAGGAATCCCCTCTGGCTCTGAAAAGATTCATACCAAGAAATAGTTCTTGAATTTCCCCTTTCTTTTGCCCAAGAATTACTTGTACAGAAGGACTGTTTCTTTCTTGTTTCCGCTTTGTTTTTCTGTGTTTTCTTGGTTGGATTTTTCTTGGGTTCTTCCTTCTTCACTTGTGGGGGTGAGGAGAAGAGAGAGTCATGGGAAAGCAGGGACCTTGCCGTCATTGCGGAGTCACAAGTGAGCTCTTGTTCTTGAATAAAGTTAAAAAATTTCTTCCTATTGTTGTTTCTTTGCTTATTTTAGTTCTGTTTTCCCTTTGTTCCTCGGCGAGATGGATATCTTGGGTGATGATTTCTTCGAATTATGCATCTGGGAAGCGGGCCTTAGATGAAATCTTTGAGTCCCCCGGACTGGGATTCCTAATCTTGCTTGTTCTTTGTGGGTTACCTTGGTTTGTTCTTTGGTGGCTATTAGCTTAAATTCATTGAACTATCAGATGTATTCAAGAGGACTCTGTGGATATGGTTAAGGTCAAAGAGGCCTTTGGATGTAAAATTCTAGACACGAGGAACAAGAGATATTATCTCATTCTCACGGACACATTTAGACTTAGTGTTTGACTATGGTGGATATATGCTTGTTAGATAATTTGTGCAGATAATGAGCGATTAGATGCAGCTCACACTCATATTCTGCAAGAAGAAAAGAACCATCTGCTCTTGCCAATCAGATATTTAGAGTTTCATAGCTGCTGCAGCTACAGAAATGCTTAATTTTAGGATGGCATTGAAGTGAAATCTTTGCTGTGCTGTGTAATTTACACAGTCTGGCTCTCTCTTTTGCTTGAACCTCAGCGGCATTATACTTTCGGAGTTCTTTAGCTCTTACTGAAGCAAGCTGCTCAATTGAAGCGATTATCTGCATTTAGTATGCATCATTTTGTAGGACAGCAGATGAAGAATTACATGCTTGTGCTAACCATTGAAAACAATATCTGAATATACAGTTTGAGTATGTATGTGATTAATTACTTATTCCCTTGAAGTTACATTCTTGAAAATGTATAGTTTCTGACTGTTCTTCCATGCTCCCTTCCCCGATGCCACCATCCACCATCTCTTGTAATATCACAGGCATGATACTTGTAATTTGTGATACGAACTCCTGATGGATACGCTACCAATAAACTCTATATCTATATATACCGCACACATTCTTGCTTATCAATTTTGTATTATGTTTCTTGTTGCTCATCGCAAATGCTGGAACAGGTACTCCTCTTTGGCGGAATGGGCCACCAGATAAGCCAGTGCTCTGCAATGCATGTGGCTCGAGATGGAGAACTAAGGGTTCATTGACGAATTACACACCAATGCATGCTCGGGAAGATATTGATGCTGAGGAACCTAGAGTTAACAAGCTGAAGCCACCGACATCGAAGCTGAAGGAACAGAAGCAACTGAAGAAAAAACAAAGCCACAGCATAATGGAGAATGAACCATTTTCTGATCAAAACTTCCGGAAGATGGGGGATGTTGACCCAAGCAATCGAACTAGTTCTGGATCAGCGGTATCATATTCAGAGAGTTGTGCACCATATGGTACAGCTGATGCAAGTGAAATGACTGGTCAGTGATCTCTAATTGCTTTGTTGCTGCTAAATCAGATAACTCTATGTCCTTCCCATTCTTGATGAGTACCACATAGTATATAATTAGGTTCAATTCAAACCAATAATATAGAAGGCATTGAACTTGAGGCTTGAGATGGGCACGTCAGAAGTACTCTTAAATGTTGGTCTGCAATGTTATGCTTAATCTACCCCAAGATTTCCTGTAAACATCTTTAGGTAGTTCTTGTAGTACTACCCTTGTAGAATCTATACTATTAATTGTTTAATGCAGATCTGTTTCTTCTTTTCATTGAACTTATTGAAGCTACTGCAACATTTTTCCAGCAACTCCTCTTCACTGCTGCTTTTTTTGTAATCCATCATTATCAATACATAAGAACTTATGGTGATTGATAAATCATTGGCTAAATTTGACTAAATTACTTATGGTCAGAGCAACTTGTAGCCATGTTGTCCACATATCGAGTTCAAATGGCGTCAAGAAATGGATATTATTTCACCACACCCTAAGCATCAATTTAGATTCTCAAGATTCTCTCTGTGTAACCCAGAAATTACTTATTTTATGTGTGTTTTTTTACAGCTATTGTTAGATATGTTAATGAGTAATGATGGTTTGCTGGTACCTTTCCAATTCAGGTTCAGCACAATCACATGCTTGGGAGTCACTCGTACCATCAAGAAAGAGGAGTTGTGTCGCTCGTCCTAAGCCTTCACCGGTGGAAAAGCTTGTAAAGGATCTTAACTCCATAATGCATGAAGAGCAGTTATATTACCTTTCAGGATCGTTGGAAGAAGACCTACTTTATCATAGTGAAACTCCTGCGGGTTCCTTTGAGATTGGTTATGGAAGTGTGCTTCTTAGACACCCCAACTCAAAATCAGTGGAGGAAGAATCAGAAGCAAGCTCTATTCCTGCAGATAATAAATCACACATTACAAGTGAATCCTATTCAGGGTCTGTCTCATTTGTTGTGCATAGTGAAAGCAAGGGAGCAAACAACTCAAATGCTGCAACTGAGAAGCCAAAGAGGTTGCCAGTGCAGACAAAAGATGATGCTAGAAGGTATTCTACACCCTTATTAACATTAAAAAGTTTGTATTGAGCATTTGTTTTTACCCTCTATTCACAATTCCACATTCAATATTAATTAAAAGAAGCTATTGTGTTGTGAATCAATCTAATGAATTTTTTTGGTTGGTATGTCGCTTTTTCAGGGATAGACTTCATTATGAAAAGCAGCATATCCTGGAGAATGTAGATTCACCATTAGTTTCAGTAGATTTAAAGGTACCCAGGCTATGCATGCTTTCGTTGTTGAGTTCAATGATTCCTAGATGTAATTTTGCATAGAGCGCCTCTGGATGTAGCTAATTTATGCATATTTGACTAAACATTGAAACTAAACCTTTGCACTGTCTCTTCATTCTTGAGCAGGATGTTATCAATTACAATAACTTTGTGAAATATCTAACCAATGAGGAACAACAACAGTTGCTCAAATTTCTTCCTCCTATGGACTCGTTGAAGCCTCCTGAAAGGTCCTCTTTTATGTTTTCCCAGAGTTATACCAAGAGAAATCAAGGCCAATTCGCTCAGTCCTGATTTGTATCTTGCTCTTTCTGCAGCCTTAGAAGCATGTTTACTTCTATCCAATTTGCTGATGCTATGCATAGCTACCAAAAGCTGCTTGGAGAGGGAGTTCTTGATCCATCTTTCTCTGATGATGAGAAATGGAAGCCAGTGAAGAGGCTTGCATTAACCAATTTAACAAAATGTAAATGGCTGGAGTGCTATGAAGGAATAAAGGTAACAAACTGGCTTTCTAATACATATACCTACATCATCATCTGCCTCGGTGGTTTTCTCTTTCACTGCATATATGAAGTTATGGACTGCCAAGCTTTGGTTGTACATCAATACATGATTGCGTGTTTGTTTCTCTTTGTTTAGGGAAAAGACAGTAAGGAAATAGGAGGAAAAGAAAAGACCAGTGCTTTGAAAGGCCTTACCAAGTCCACCATGAAGCCTCTCAAAAGACCTCATGAAATCCAATTGCAAAGCTGCGCAGGTCAGCAATCTTAGTTCCTCTGATTCTGACTTGCGTATTGTTTCTAGATGCAGACATCGGGAAAATGTCTTATGTATTCAATTCATATTTCATCATTTCCTTATCTTATTGTAAGTAACATGGAGAAGCGTTCTGATTTGTTTTGCAATCGGAACATGCAGAACTAAAAGGAACCATGAGGAGTCCTAAAAGAGTTTCTAAATCTGGGGGTATGGCTCCTCAGTTCAAAAGCTCATTTTCTCCTAAATCTGGCAATCCCACCAAAGATTTAGCCTGCACTGGAGGAGCACTGAACTTATTCATGTTACCCCCAGATAAAATATCAATGCTGCCCCCTCCGCAGTACATCGACAACTATTCCGATCAAGACGTGCTGCTGGAGGTTCCTCTTAATGCACGGCAGCCAGAGGCAGAACTTCTTTGCCAACCATCTCAACTGAGCTCAGTAACCCGCAGCTCCACCTCCGAGGGCGGGGTTGCTGATGGTGAGGGGCGCCTCAAGCAACCGTAGTCCCAGTTCCATTAGCAAGCAACTTAGGAACAGGCAGTAGCGGTAGTTTACTTTAGCTTCCTGGATCATGGTGCCTTTATTTTACCGATCACCGATGGGGCGTTCTGCGGTTTGTTGATGCTTGTGCCGTCATCGCCCTGATTTACATAACAATGTGCATCTGCGGACTCGGCGAATTGTCCGTTCAGCTAACATTCTAGCCGTGCTTTTGGACTGGGCTTGTGCTAGTTTCTGTAGCATATGGCTTTTGGAGAAATTATAACTTATATCGTTGTATGGAGCTGGGATAATCTCATTATGGGGGAAATGAAAAAAAAGGATATTAGGGAGTTTATGTATGTATTGCAATCAGTGGCTTTTATCTTTGCAATCAGTGGCTTTTATCGTTGCTTACTTCTTTTCCCAGTAGAGCATGGTGGTGTCTCCAATTCTCTATGGCAGGTCATCTTGAACAAGACAATATGATTGATGATATGTACAGTTTGTACATGGTCTTTAGGTCATCTAGCAACATCGCCTGTGATCTCCGTGACATTGTCTCCAGGCGACACTGTTCACTAATAATCTTCCCAATGTTAGGGAAAGATCTGCAATGCAATGCTTGAAGCACTACTGGGCAGGTTGAGGTTCTTTTCTTTTACTAATGTTATAACAATGTCTACCACTACTCTGCTTTTCAATGAGCTTTCAAGCAAGCGCCAACACGCTACGGTACAACAATAAATAACTTCTCCCTCCGTTCATTATAAATGGTGTTTAGAATGTGTCTAATTAAACTTTTTAAAATTTGACCACTAATATACGTAAAGGTATCTAAATCGGTAATATGAAAGCTACTTAACGATTGTAGTAAGAACCAGCAGGTTTTAAAAACAAGCAGATTTTTAAAAAGGAAAAAGAGAACCAGGTTTTGCAACGGAATGGATGGTGGATGGCACGTATTCCCTCTTTTGATTATTCTAAGGTGTATTTTGATTTTGCACAAAGACTAATGAAGTGATAAACTTGATAGAGTTACTAGAGGAAATGACTCGAGCAGAGAACAAAAAAACCGGTCGGTTACCGGCGGTAACTGGGAACGGAAAAACCGGACTGTTTTTCCGGGTTTAACAAATTCTAATTCTAAATTTTGAATTTTGGTTAATTTTTAAGCAAATTCAAGTGAATTTCGTCCGAATTTTTTCTTTCCAGAAAATCCGGTAACAGGCCGGTTACCAGCCGGTTTTTTTACCAGCCATCGGCCAGGATTTTCGCTAGGAATGGGTTTTGGATCCTTGGACTCGAGTACCCTCTCATAATTGATTTAGAAATATGAGAGAGGATACTTTGTGTGGGTGGTGATGAATAAATGATATAAAATAAATAGTGTGATGGGAAATATATCAGTAAAATTACATGCAAGTCCTATATTTGTTTATCAACAAATCTTCAAAAATTATATGCCTTACACATTAATGGAAGTACTAGTACATAGACGGAGCCGGCGTGGAGTGCTGATGGGCCAACTGCGGCCCATGAGGAAACAGATTACAGCCCAGTAATACGAATCCGCGCGGGAAGATGCGAATGCAGCGAGCCGTGGGCCCGGCTAACGCGGATCCGCACGCGCGAATCTCAAAGCACGAGCCGGAAACCAGAACCACTCCCTTCTCTCGTTCATCTTATCTCTTCTCGCCGCCCTCTCACCCGCACGCTCCACTGCTAGTGTGCCGCCATGCTGCTCCACCTCCTCACCTCCTCCTCCCTGACCCCGGCCCTCTCCTCTCCGCGGCGGCCGTGCGGCGGCGGCGACGGGGAAGCAGGTGGCGAAGGTGCACAGCTACGGGACGGTGGACTAGAGCGGCGGACGGCGCTGCTGTGGAGAAGCCTGTACCGGCATCGCGGTGGGCCACGGAGGCCGGCCGGTGGGGCGCACGCTCGGGGCCTGGGACGAGGGAGAGCGCCGCCTCGACAAGTGGGAGCTCTGCCGCATCGCCAGGGAGCTCCGCCGCTTCAACCTCGCTCTCCAGGTAGCTAGCGACGCCTGATTAATCACATCTCTCGGCAATCTATTTATTTTTTTTATTGAAAAGTGACCCGGCAATGTTGGGAATTGTCATGATATTAAACAACTGCGCGAAGTTTAGTTCGACTTAAGGGGGTCAATATTGGTAAGATTACGCATAACTTTCCTAAAGAAGGGATCTGCTGAGTACGTGTGACTTTGTATCCTAATCAACTAGTGCTACAAGATTTCAGTATGAATCCAAATAGAATAGGATTCCTACTTTTTTTTTGGAGGAGAATTAGGGGCACTATATAAAATGTCTTTTATGGTACACTCAATTTAACATGGGCCGTTTATTCTTTTTAATTAATGGTTCAGATTAGTTAGGATTTATTTATACTACACCCGATAGTATGAGTAGTGTAATCCCAACGGGTAGAATTGTAATTGCTCATGTGCGAATCGTAATTCGTAAGGCATAAGAGTAATATTTTCAACTCTAGTTGAAAAAGTCCATAAACTTCTCACGAAAAATATAAGTATAAAGAAAAGTCTATTATATCCTTAACAAATCAATGGTCAGATTCGATTCATACTACCACCATATACTAGTAGAATGTACCGTAAAATTTCTCCTATATAAAGCTACAAGGGGTGATTATGGAGAACATAAGTCACAAACCAACTCATTCAAAGCAAGATGTGCGCGAGAGAATTAGAGGCTTTGTTATTCTTTAGCACTAGATTCTTATATAGGGCAAAGACTCGATGGTCCTACAAGGTTCGAGAGGGTTGTGAGAGAGTGACAATCCCTTGTACTATTTTGAGGTTGTGCTTAAGGACTTTGCTGTCGGCATCGTCAAATCTCTCTCTCGTCGTGCTTATTTTATCGCTGTTATTTGGTTCTCTCTATGGGATTTATCTACTTCGTTCTTGATATCTTGCACGCTCATACCGTATCTCGCAACTCTAATCCTATCTGGGTTGCTGCTCATAAGAAGAGGTATCAAAGCCAAGGCCGGATTAATCAGATTTACGAGAAGGTCGGCAAAGATTCAGGTGACACAAAATCAAGATCTATGTCTACGGTGTGGAATCAAGTGAAAAAAATTTAACGTTGGAGGAAATTTCAGCGTGTGGCAATGTGTATTGAAGGATGTCCTTGTCCAGTAAGGGTCAATCGATGATCTTGAAGGGGACAAACCAGAAAAGACGTCCAATGAAGACTAGAAGGTGATGAAGCGGAAGACTGTTAGTACAATTCGTCTATGTCTCTCCGATGAGGTAAAATACTCGGTGATTAAGGAGATTTCGTCGAAGAAATTATAAAGTGATTTAGAAAAAATTGTATATGGCAAAATCGGTGGGTGCTAAAGTGGCAACTGTTCAGGTTGCGCATGGAGGAAGGCACACGGTTAGTTGGCCATATCAATGTCTTCAACAAGCTTATCACACAGCTAACTAGTGTGGATAACAAAATTGAGGAGAACGATAAGGTCGTCATATTGGCGTCATCTCTACCATCATCATGGGAGCAATTGGTCATGAATATTCTCGTCAGCAAAAGCACTCTCAACTTCAATGAGGCAGTGACATATCTATTGAAGGTGGAGTCCTTGAAGAAGTCATCGGATTCTTCATCCTTGGGTGATCAAGCATTGGCTGCCATAGGTGTTGTAGGCAAAAGCAAAAGTCATAGGAAGAAGGGCAAGAGCAATGGCACACGTGTATGCTATCCATGTGACGATAAAGGTCATATGATAAAAGACTGTCCAAGTTTGAAGCAAATGAGGGGTGCATGCTCAGTGGCGATAGCTAAAGATGATTCGGACGTACTAGCCGTCTGTCAATCAGGTACCTCTCATGGATGGATATTAGATTTAGGTTGTTGCTTCCATATATGTTCGATGAGAGAGATGTTTGACGAAGGATCTGTACGCTCGGCGCATGAAACTGTTCACTTAGCGGACTACAAGGAGTATGGAATTACCGAGGTGGGAACGGTTACATTGGAGATGTATAATGGAGCACATCGCACATTGATGGGAGTTTGGTTTGTTCCTGGCTTAAAAAAGAATCTAATATCTATGAGGTCGCTTGAACTTAAAGGTTGTGAGGTATCACTTCGAGGTGGAGTAACCATTGTTATTAAGTCGCGCAATTAGTCGACAAGTCGGTACATAGCTTCCGACTAGAGCCAACGACTCGACTAGGAAGGCTAGTTGTTTGACTTGCCGACTAAACGACGGCTAGTCGCGACTAGTCGAGCGTGGCTAGCCACTCGACTTGTTGTCCCACTGTCAGCTTGAGAGAGGAGGAGGGAGGAGAGCAAGGGGAGGAGGAAGAGGTGCTGGTGGTGTTGGCAACACAGCAGTGGTGGCGTGCGTGAAGCAGAGGAGAGAGCCTCCACTCGACTTGCGGCAGCTATGACGATGAGAGGGAGGAGGGAGGGGAAGGGGGAAGGAGAGGGGGAGGAGGGAGATAGTAGGGAAGAGAAGAGAGAGATACCTGCGACGGCGAGGGAAGGAGCTGCGGCGACGATGGCGAAGCAAGGGCAGCGGCGACGGACAAAGGCTTGCACAGACGGACTACTTGCTTGCTTAAGCAATTGGGCCGGCCTGGCCCATAGGCCCGTATTTGCTTTGTTACTAAAGGGCAAAACCTAGTAGCACCCTCCTCATTCCCCACTGAGCCGCTACCAGCATGAACCACACATAGGCTGTTGCTGGCGATGGAGGTGCAACAAGGCTGTTGCCGTCGAGGACTAGCTGCGACGAGGTTGCCGCCGCCGCTGACAAGCTGTGAAGAGGTTTCTTCACCTCTCAGTTAGTCTCCTCTCCTCCCGTCTCCTCTCTTTCTCCATTTCAGAGGACTTATTCATCATTCTCCCTAAGTCTTGTGCGTGCGTCTTGTGGGAGGTTGAACTCATCCGATCCTGAGGCGAGCTCGAAATTTTACCTCCCAAGAGGCTTGGTGGCGCGGTCCATAAGGTGATCCGTGGTGTTGATGTAGCTCGCCTTGATCTGCCTTCATCCAAGCGACCTCGGATGAAGTGGTACTTCGCCGGATGTGCTTGCTCCGTTCGTGGAAAGCGGGGTTCTTTGCGAGCAGGCGGACTTCTTTGTCCGCCTGGCGCCACCGCTTGATGTCTCTGAGAGATCACCAGCGGTCGGCGAGCAGGCGCTGGTCGAGCGGTGGAAGCCGCTATGTACTCGGCCTCGCGGTAGACGGGGCCACCGCCTCTTGCTTGGTATTGCCCGTAACGAGGCGCTGCAGAAGAAGAATCTGCTTGTGCTCTTCTTTGGTGTCAATGTCGCTGCGTGGTCATTGTCATTGTGCAGATGGCCGTTGAGGAGACTTGGTCCATGTGATGGGCTTCACCTCTCCATGCGCGCGGCGGAGTGCGGCGTCATCGAAGTCGACCCACTCTGCTGCATGAAACCTCGTGCCTCGAGCCTTGTGCTCGGCGGCTTCATCTGATCCAAGATCGCCCAGCTCCCACGTCGGTTCTCTCCATCTCCCATTCTCTCTCCGCCTCAGCGATTTCGTGTTCTATCGTCTTTGCGCCGATCAGGATAGATGTTGTCTAGATAGCGTAAGGCTACGTCGGCGCGGTCCTCGTCGTGATAAGCAACAATCCGGTGGTGTGGCCTCGGTGCGAGGTGGTGGCCGGTGCGGGAGATGTGGAGCACTCGCCGGGGGCGGTGGCGAAATAGCGAGCTCGGTGAGACTAGCTGTCTCTCGAAATGGGCGTGGTCGACAACAAAGTCCACGAGCGGTCGAACCGTCGTCCACCGCCTTGTCCCACTAGTCGCGAACACAACGTCCGCGCGAGATCGCAATGCGTCGAGCCTCCGCGTGGCCGATGAACACTCCGGTGCTCACGAGCTTACCGATGTGACCAAGCTCCTTGGCGACGAGAGCGAAGACCATTGGGAGACGCCGGCTGCGTCCATGCCAAGCCTCGTAAGCGGCGGTTGAGGATGTAGGCGGCCGTCACCACGCCTCTCCCGGGGCGGTAGGCATCCCTGCACGAGAGGGCGAGCCATCCCGCAGCCGTCTGGTTACACCGTTGCAGTGGCGTTGAATGCCCTCATCGGCAGCGATGCGGCCGGTAATCATGTGATGGGTGGCGCGGTGTCGAGCACCGCCCGTCGATCTTGTCGTTCTGCGGGCCGTGGCAGGAGGGCATGTGCTTTTGGCTCGTCAAGGTGGAGAGACCATCATGCGGCCGGTCTGCGGCGGAGGTGGTCGATGCTCGCATGAGCAATGAGCAGGCCGGTACTCCTCCTCCTCTGCTGCCTGACGTGGGCTGGCGCGTCGTGGTATCGACAATCCAGCCCAATGACCAAGCTTGCGCTTGATTGTGGCAAAAGTCGTCTCGTCTTGCGCTTTGCTTGCAATCATTACCTCGACCGTCCTCGCGCCCATGCAGGCGTCTTTGCTGCGCTTGCGCTTACCATCTCTGCGGCCGCTGTCGTGGAAGAAGGCTCCCCTTCTTCTGTCACCTTGGCCGGCGACCACTGTTCCCCGAGTGAGGAGGAGCTTCCGCCAATGGAGCGGGTCGAGAGGCGTTGTGGCTCATCGTATCAACAACCTTGGCGACCGCGCCTCCTCGATCGTCATCGTGGAGAGGTCAGCGAGACTTCGTCGGCGGGCGTCTGCTTGTACTTCGGGGGCCGGCGGAAGAGCTTTTCCAGACTCTCTCCTCGCCGTAGGTGTCGTCGCCCGGCTGCACCGACTTACGCAGTGTTGAGGCGGAGAACAAAGTCATCCACGTCCTCACTTTGGCTTGAAGGCCAAGTGCTCCCGCTCCGTCGCGAAGTGCACGCAATGTAGACTTGCGGCGCGGTGGCTTCTTTGGCGATCCGCTTGTTAGTAGCGAAGCGCATCTCGGGCGGGGCTGCGATGATGAGAGCATCCAGCGCCGTCGAACTTGGTGAGGTAGGCCACCCCGCCCGGGGCCGGCGTCCTGACAGCGACACTGGTACCGTGGTGACCGCGATGCCGTCTGCGGGGAGAAAGCGCGTCGCTGTGTGAAGGCCGCGCTCTCCGTCGACCGTCTGCCGCCGCCGTCGCGCCTCCTCGAGGCGCCACCGTAACGTCCGCGCTATCTGGTGTCGCCGCTTCGTGGGCGTCTTGTGGTGCCATGCGCCCTTCGGCCTCGCCGTTGCCTCCTCTCCAGTGACTCAAGGTCCGTCGTCAGCTGTCATCGGCGAAGATGGGCTCTTTATTCTTTGCCGCGCAAAACCTTGACCTCGGCTTTGCCCCCTGTGCATTTGCATCTGCCGCGCCGCCGCTTCCGCCTCATTCTCGCTCTTTGCCCGGCTCCGCCCATGTACCCGGCCTTGGCGCCCTTCCGCCGCCCTTGGCCTCTGCCGCCCTTCGCTCATCGCTATTTCTCTGCCTTGTGAGCTTCGGCCGTCTTGACGCCATGTGCTCGCGGCGGCCGTGGCCGAGATTGCCTGCGGACATGGCGCGCTTGAAGTGTCGCGTGGAGAGAGGCGCTTCGGCAGTTCTTGCCGTCTCGGAGAGAAGTGGCGAGACGGCCGGGCTCTGCTGCTACTACATTGAAATTGCTGCGAGGCGAAGGCGGAGATGGCGAGGAGATGCTCGGGCTCTGAGGATAGTATGGGTGCGATACCACTTGTTACTCATTGGAGTCTTCTTTGTTGGTGTTAGCAAGATCCTTACTCTCATGGAGAGGATGACACTTGGAGATGGGGCAATTTTTCTTTGTTTATTTCTAACACAATGCCATACCAACTTTGAGGGTTGGGGATACATATTATAAGTGCCAACCGACCAAGCATAAATGAATCAATGGAGGATATCGATTAATGGGTAATCATAAGGAAAGAGCAACCAATGGGAGGTCTGATAAAAATCTTGATCAGGAGAAAGAATCCGTGTCGTCAACGGTAGGTATTCAGATTTCATCTGTAGTTATGTGCGGAACTGCAAAGACGGTTGCAAAATCAAGTAGGCACGAAGGCAAAGGTACGAGTTGTTGGAAGAAGGAAGACGTGATGGGATCAACCACGTACCGACAAGCAGGTGGAGCTCAGAGGCGGTACAAACCTATGGCATGGAGGGTTGTAGGAACATGAGGTAAAGTTAACCAAATTGTGGTGATCAACAAATGAGCTCTCGGGTGGAGGGTCCGGGTAGGCTAGCCTGGACATCGACGCGTACATTGCGGTGATGCGCATGGGCCCCTGTGGCAGGGCACTCCCAAAGGTGTTTGGAAAAAACAAAAAAAGGAAATAAAAGGGTGGAGCCGACTTGTAGCGAGTTCTTGGAGGAACATGGTACTTCAACGGAAAGTAGTCAAGGCGGAGATTATGGATTATGTGTGACTCATATCCTAATCAACTAGGACTTGGAGAAGTATGCTACAAGGATTCCTACTTTCTTTTGGAGGAGAACTAGGGAGCGCTATATAAAGCCATGAGGGATGGTCATGTAGAACACAAACCACAATCAACTCATCCAAAGCAAAAGGCGCACGAGAGGATTAGAGGTTATGTTATTTTTAATACTAGATTCTTTTATAGGGCAAGAATCCAAGAGTCCTAAATGGTTTGAGAGAGTTGTGAGTGAGCGATAATCCCTTGTACTCTTTCTATCTCATTGTGATTATTTCGTCACTATTATTTGGTTCTCTCTACGGGATTCATCTACTTCGTTCTTGATATTGTGCACGCCCGTGTCGTATCTCACAACTCTGATCCAATCTGGGGGTTGCTGCGCATAAGAAAGAGTATTAGAGTGTAACAGGATCTTTTATCGTTACTTGCATGATTTCATTGGCTTTAAGTGTTGTAAATTTTAGGAAATTTTGTATATCATTTGTGTGTTAGATAATGTTGAAATTCGAGGCTGAAATTTATTATCACTTAAGTATGCTGGTAAATTTCGTGCGAAAAATACAAGTTAGGAAACAAGGCTAACGGTTAAGGTTTGGATAGAAGTCGGAATTCTTCCTGTTATACTTTGAGCAGATTTAGCACCATATCACTGGCAAGTCAGTGTTCAAAGGATGACCATGCAAATATGTAACCAGATAAAGATAGAGATATAGACTTTTGTACTTACTCATTTTCAGCCAACGCACCAGTTTATTATGAAATTGGGACTAATTGAAAAGGTAGCCACTGTTTATCCAATGTAAGAGAAATAATCAAATAACTAGGTGTGGGGAACAACAGCTCAATGGCCTTGCAAATCCTTAATGCACACCCTTTGATAGTGATAGTTCATGGCAAGTGCTAGAATTTCCATTCTTGCTGTTATCTTATGTTTTGGTGCCTTTTGATGGCCAAGCCTGCTAATAGTCGTACTGGTTCTAATCAGGTATTTTCTGTGACATGCACAGGTTTATGATTGGATGACTGAACGCAGGGATAGATTTTCGCTGTCATCTAGTGATATGGCAATCCAGTTGGATTTGATTGTTGAAGTACGTGGTGTTTCACATGCTGAAGAATACTTTGAGGAACTTCCGATCCCTTGAAGGACAAGCGGACAGACGGTTCTCTCCTCAATGTTTATGCCCAAGCTAGGATGAAAGAGAAAACAGAAGACACGTTTGAGCAGATGAGAAAAAAAGGATTTGCAACTGACACATTACCTTTTAATGCGTTGATGAATTTTTATTTGGATGTTGGAGAGCCTGAGAAAGTGTCAATGATTATTGATGAGATGAAGGAAAGAAATGTTGCTTTTGATGTTTGCACTTACAACATTTGGATAAAGAGTTGTGCAGCTATGCAAGATGCTGATGGAATGGAGCGGAGCGAGTATTTAACCAGATGATTGCTGATGAGTATGTTGTTGCTAATTGCACTACTTATACGACTCTTGCTAGCATGCATACTAAGCTAGGGAACTTTGGGAAGGCAGAAGATACCTGAAAGAAGCTGAAAAGAGAACAACTGGAAGGGAGAAAAAATGTTTTCATTTTCTCATCAAACTCTATAGCAACCTTGGTAAGAAGGAAGAAGTCTACCGCATTTGGAATTGGTATAAAGCAACTTTCCCCACAATTCATAACCTGGGTTACCATGAGGTACTATCTGCCCTTGTTAGGCTAGGAGATATTGAGGGAGCTGAACTTCTATAAGAAGAATGGGCATCCAAAAGTTCTAGTTTTGATCCTAAGACTATGAACATTTTATTAGCATGGTATGCTAGAGAAGGTTTAGTTACCATTTACCAAGGCTGAACAAACTTTGAGTCGATTTGTTGAGAAAGGCGGAAACCCAAAACCGAACACCTGGGAAATCCTTGCCACAGCACACCTTAAGGATAATAAGTTATCTGAAGCTCTGTCATGTATGGAGAAAGCCGCAGCAGTTACAAGTGCAAGTAAATGGCGACCAAGACCAACCAATGTTGAGTCTCCTGGCAAATTTCAAGGAGAAAAATGACAGAGTCCAGGCAGGTTAATGAGTGTACTTAGAAGTGGATGGTGTGCTGAGAACGAAGAGTACGAGTCATTGATTGACACCTATGCTTTTGCGGACACATGACACTGAACGGACATCAACAATACGATGATCATTACGCCCTGAGCACTTGCATTACTTGTTTGTCATGTTTTCTAGATATCATGAGTGTTATGAATATCGCTTGTATTCAATATGAGGCCAATGGGCCAATATATATACACAAGATGTTACGACAAATAATATCTAGAGTCTATTCTATCTCTAATATATATCTCTAACACCCCCTCAAACTCATGGTGGATCAACAACACCGAGTTTGGAGAGATAAAGCGGTCGGACCTTCGTGAAGAAATCCGCTATCTGAAGCTCAAGGCATATCTTGAAGAGCAATCACCGATCATGCACACAAGACCTTATGAAGGAAGCAAACACCAATATGCTTGGTGAGCTCATGCTTCACACGGTCATCATTACAAGAGAGGAGTTCCACCAAAATCCTCAAGTAACAACCGTAGCAAGTAATCTTGCATAGCACGCAACTACTTTAAACGAACGGGACACTGCGATTGTCTTCGTCTTCCGTGCAATAAGCGAACCACCAAGAAAAACACGATTAGACCGACGATCGGAGGATCTAAGTAGCATCCGAATAAGCTCATGAGAAAAGAAGAGACCCCCACGAAGGTATCGCGAGTTGGACTGAGTGGGAGCGAAACAAAGCCGACTCGAAATGTGAACGGATAAGTGATATCATAGACAAGACTCCCAACAAGGTGGCGATAGTCGCCATCGAGGGTCGGAGGTGAACATTGAGCTCCATAGGAGTCTCAACAGGACCGTCGATGAGGGAGGCGCGATCAAGAAGATCTGAATATACTTCTCTTGGGACATAAAGAAACCATCTGAGTGGAAGTAACCTCAATCCCAAGGAAGTAACGAAGAGGACCAAGATCCGACATAAGGAATCGCTTTGACAAAGGCAATGTACTATTGATCATATCATCAACATACGAGGACAAAGAGCGCAGGATCATGATCACTTCTTTGAAAAGCGGTTACCACGAGAGGAGAAGCGCTCAAACCGAGCACGAGGGGCTTGCTTAAGGCCATAGAGAGAGCGGCGAAGGCGGCGGACCATGCCCTCGAGAATTCGCCATTAAGAAAGGCATTCTTGACATCAAGGACCATGCTCCTGTGGAAGCCACGAGCAACAAGACGCGCTTTATAGCGCTCAAGAGAGCCATCGAGCGAGTCTTAATTTTATAGACCCACTTACATGTGATGGGGCGAGTGAGATGGAAAAGGAACAAGATCCCAAGTACCCGATGCGCTCGAGGCAGCAATCTCTCGGCCATGGCATGCTTGCCACTCGGGATGAGTAACAACATCCGTGGGAGCGAGCTCACAAGTAGCCGCACCGGCAAAGGCAAAGCAGGCGGGGGCGAATCGGTGGCGATCGCGGAGGCGTAGCGAGGAGAAGACGGCCCATCGAGGGAAGATAAAGCATCGTGAAGCATCGAAGAAGATGAAACATCAGGAGAAGTGGGCGCATCTGGAAGATCCTCAATACGAGGTCGACGAGTGTAGACGAGTGTAGTGGGGGGAGCCTGCGAGTTCATGTGGTATAAATATTTCTATTCCAGAGAGGTTAGATGAATTGGGTCAGTTGTTTCCCTAGACAAAATTGTACAACGAGGTACATAGATCTACCGTTCTTTCTGATCACTTGATTCAGTTAGAAAATAATCACCAAGAAGAGACCATTTACAGGATTTTTCTTTTTGTACTTTCTACATGTATATTGACGTTACTATTGAGGATTTAATCATGCTTCTCGATGCAAGAGATTATTTCAGTGACTTGTTGGGTTTGTTTCCTTTGTTTGGTAGAATTCAGCCTTTTGTTTCCTTTGTTTGGTAGAATTCAGTCTTGTATCTTAAATTTCGTATATATTACATGTGATTGCTTTGCTTGATTACCGGGCAAGTCAGTCAGACGATGCATGACTGGAAATTTCATCTTCTCGGTCATTTCTTGTTCTTGGGATTGAGGGGGTGCTTCAATGCTTGCACGTTGTCACTCTTTGACACTGCTTAATTTTACTCTGGTCCTTCGCATCACACTAACGTACTTGGCTACGGCTTGCAAACCATAAAGTACAACTCAAGTTTTAAAATTGCGCTTGTTAACTTCCTGTATCATTGACATATTTATTTCTGATTGGTACATATGTTCTGTAGATCTTGAAATCATGATAATGGTCGATGAACTAGCTTGGAAATTTAACAAGGACCACCCCGGAATTCTCTCTCGCCGATGGTGCTACTTTGCCGAGCAATCTCTTTCCGTCAGAAAAGCAGTTCACTTGATTGCAGATTGCTCACAGTAACGTGATTTAAAGCATGTGGGGGGTCACTAGAGGGACTGCCCGAGGGTGGTTGCGGTCACTTGGGTAGTTGGGATTGTTTGGTTGCCTGCACCACCTTAGCCTGGTTCGTATGCTCCATCCAGGCTGGGCGTAGCCTGGCTAGATGGATGCAAAGGAGGCTTGTTTGGTTGGCTATTTTTGTTGAGATGGGTTGCGTTGAGGAGTTGTTTGGTTGGTTACATTAAGAGGTGGAGGGATGGTTGGCTGCAGGAGACAGTGCTTGGATAGTTGCATATGGTTTGAGTTTGGCCACCCCTTCTAGTGGATAGTGAGAATACCATTTTGGAAGGAGGTAGGAGTGGGTTTAGGCCATGTTTGGGACAACGATGGAGCCCTTTTTTCCCTGGCTTTTTTCGAAATCGGAAGCCGCGTATAATGTGGGAAAACCAAAAGCCGCCGAGGGGCAGCTTCTTGCGACTTTCCACGGCCACCGTTCCGACTTTACCCACACAAGTTAAGGGTAATTACCTGCTTTTGCCATTGAACAAAATCCCCTCCTCCTCCCTGCCGCCACCGCCCGCCTGAAACCCTAGGCCTCCCCCTGTGCCCGCTCCTTCCTCCCTCCTCCCTCCCTGGTGCTCCACTCCTCCCTCCTCCCGCGTTGACGCTACTGCCCACCCTCCTCCCCCATGCCCATCCTCCTCCCGCGCAGACGCCGCCACTCTCCTCCCCCATGCCCATCCTCCTCCCACACAGACGCCGCCACTCTCCTCCCCCACTCCCATCCTCCTCCCACGCAGACGCCACCAGTCTCCTCCCTCCCCCAGTGCCCTCCTCCTCCCTTCTTCTCCCACGCCGGTGCCCTCCCTCCTCCCTCCTTCTCCCTGACTACCTCCCTCCCCTCCCTCGGTGCCTCCGTCCGCGACCACCTCCACACCGCCCTCCTCCCTTGACGCCTTCGCCAGCCCGTGCAGGCCTCCTCCTCCTCCTCCTCCTCCTCAATGTCGCTGTCGTACTCCCCCGACGCCGCCGCTGACCCAAACCCTAATCGTTGTCTCTTTTTTAAAAAAAATATATTGTAAATTAATTATTTATGTAATAATTATTTTTATAATAATTGTTTATTGTAATTATTTATGCAAGAATTGTTTATTCTTATAATTATCATTAATTGCAATCTATTGCGTTAATTGTTGTTAGTTGCAGTCAATTGTGTTAATTGTCGTTAATTGTGGTAGTTATCGTCCATTGCATTAATTTTCGTCAATTGCATAAATTGTCGTAAAGTGTTGTTAATTGTCATCAATTGTCATTAGTTGTCATTAATTACTATCAATTGTCGTTAAACGGCATCAAACAAGCCATCATTTGCCTTAGGGCATTCCAAACATTTCTTAACTCAGAAGCTCCAACCAGCCTACCTAAAAGCTAAACAGCTAAACGTCAAACCTTTTCAGCTCATCCTTTCAGCCCTTCAGCACATCGGAAGGTGTTTTTCAAAAAGCTACTGTCGTGCCAAACAAACCCTTAGAATATGGCTAAGCCCATGAGATCCATTGTGCTTCATTCCCAACTTTCCCTTTATTACTTTGTAGAATCGAGTTTTTTACAACTAAAATTGGGATTTTTGCTGTGTATGTCCATTACGATGCATCCAAATGAAAACTGAACATGTATGTGTAGTAATCGATCTTGCAATCAGTTTAATTGATTCATCAAAACAAGTTGTACAAATATTGACATACAATTGTTAGTTTCGTTCCATGCAAGCTCATGAGTTACACATTTATTAATTACTTACAAAAGAACAATGACATCTCTACACGAGCATCAGTGGACAAAAATGAAACCGTCTTAAGCTGCATGGACCTTCTCTTTCGTTTGATATCCTTTGTAGCAGTAGTGAAACATGAGAATTGGTTGTTTTAGGGCATGTTTGGTTCGAGGCCTCAGAGTCGTGCTTGAGAGAAAGTGGTGTCTGAGAGTAGCCTGAGATGCAAATGATTTTTGCCTGGTCAGGAAAGCCTGGAGATGTGGTGTTTAGTTGGTGATACGGGCCTGGAGATAGAGAAAATAAGTTTTCAGAACTGGGAAGCGTAAAACCAAAAATACGCTTCCTTCTTCCTCATCCCCATCTACAGAGAGAAAACTACAGAGAGGGAGAGAAGGCCTTGCTCGTTGACGGCGAGGGGGTGGCAGGGAGGATGTGGCAACCCCAAAATGGGTTGCTTAGGGGGAGGCGGCCCTGTGGGTGGTGGTGGCGTGGCTCAAGGCAGTAGGTGGCGGCCGAGAGATAGCGTGTGACGGCTGGCCATGGAGGGGAAATGGCACGGTGCCTGGCCATGGAGGGGAAATGGCGCAGCGGCGTCGGAGAGGGAGAGAGCAAAGGAGAGGGTGTGCATGGGCAAGAGAGGGCTATGGGAGCTTACTCATGCGGTTTGCCAGGGAAGAGGAGGACCGAGGTGGGCTGGCGGCGCGAGCCTGCGGTGGCACAGTTAGATTCACGTGGCGGCGGCGGTGTAACATCCTCGTATTTCAAAAAAAAATTCAAAATCAAATATTTGCATTTCAATTTGAAATATTCAAATTTTGAAACCCTAACATGGGATTGGGCCTGACCCGGCCCGGTTCTTCTCCGCCCGTCCCGGCCTGGTTCCTCTCCCCGCCTCGGCCCTGGGCGCCGTCCCCACCCCGCCTCGCCAGCGCGCGCCACCACCACCACCACCACTCTCTCGCCACCTCGATCCGCTTTCATTGCAGCGCCTCTCCCGCCTTGTCTCCATCACCGCCCTCCTCGTTAACGCCCGCTGCCGCCCCCCTGCCTTGCCCGGTCGCCACTGAGCGCAAGCACTCATGGCCGCCTCGGGACCGCACGAGCACCTCTCCCCTCTCCCGCCTCCACCAGCTATAAGAAGCCCCGCCTCCTTCACTTCCCCCCTCCACCCTCTTCACCTCCTCCCCTCGTCTCCGACACCATCGCCACCCTCGCCTCCTTCCGCGCTCGGGTGCCATCACTTTGCCTCCGCCCTTGCCGTCGCCTCCAGCTCCAGCTCCGGCCTTGGCCTTCAGCTCCGACCCCCGCTCCGGCGCCTCCTCCTCTCTCTCTCTCCCTCCTCCCAGCTCCCGCCGTGCGCCCCGCTCTCTCCCCTCCTCTCGCCGCCTCGTCTCTCCCCCCTCTCATTCTCCGCACGGCGGAAAACGCGAGGCATCGCGTGGAGCGTTTTAATGCCGTGCCAAGGCTGACAGGTGGGCCTCGCTCCCACGCTGTGTCTCTGACAGGTGGGCCCGCCAGCACTGTTTCGTAGACCAGTGAACCCGTGGACAAGCATAGTGCGTGTCCGCCTTCGGTCCATGCAACAGTGTCGTGGACCATGCACCCGTGCGCATGGACCAGGTCCACGCGCACGTGCTCTGGACCAAGCCCCGGGCGCGCGCCATGTGTCAGCACGAGAAAATCTAGTTTTTTCTGATTTGAGTTTTCAATTAAAAATTTAATCAAAAAGCTTCAAAAATTCATATCTTTTTCATTATAACTCCAAAAATTATGAAACTTGTTTCTAAAATTTTCTAAAATCAAGATCTTGCTAATGGAACATGTCTTGTTCAATTTGGAGTTCATTTATTATGAGTTTGGTATTTATTTTCTCTCTGTGCTGTTGCGCCTTTTTCCGGTACTTTCGTCCGATTAGGGTTCGAAGACGCAGGAGACTTCCTCTCCGACCAAGCTCAAGAGTACCAAGACCCCGCTGTCTTTAACCAAGGTGAGTCAATACTTTGATCATTTTGATCCTACATTTTATGCAAATTATGTTTATTTAAAATATCATAATTGCATGCTTTAATTCTGTAATCAAATGTATGTTAAACTTTAAGGTAGTTAAACACTAATTTGATGATTAATTAATTATCACCCATCCTTTGATGAATTGAATTCATCATTCCATGTCACCCTAGTAATTATGTGGTAAATACTAGCATAGGTTGTACTTAAGCGACATACTAGTCTTGCTTAAGTATCGGGACAATAAATGTCCCGATCACCATCTTTTAATCATGAAAATGGTTTTGGACAGTCATTGGATGTAAATGACTAGCGTGTTGTGTTAATTGGTTTTCCTCCCCAAAACCCTAAACAACTTGCTAGCACCACATCTAGGCGGATGGAAAGAGTGGTGAGTGCCGATGTAGCACGAGAATGGTTGGAATGTGGTATGAACCGTCCAGATGAATTAAGGACTTGATCTTGTCATGACCTCCTGTGTAAAACAAGTACAACCGCAAGTCTACAAAGTGCAACTTGGCTTAGTAAAATTACTGAACCCTGAATGGCATCCCACAACTGGTGTTTAGAAGTGTGCAAGCGGCAGGACGTACGTTGGCTTGAAAGGGACACCGGGGAGGGTGAAGTTGCCAGCTGCGCTAGTCGTTGTGGTAAACATCCCGCACAACTTATGGAATTGGCCATAGGGGTGAGATGACGGAAGGGCAAGATAGTTTGAAATGTTACTACGACGATCGCTCAACTACATAACTAAGGAATCATGTGGGGTAACGAGTATGATTATCTCTTGTGGGTACAGTGTACAACATCTGCAGAGTCTAAACTGTTTAAACAGTCGCGCCTACGGTCAAAGGCGGATATGGGAACTTAACCTGAGTTAGTTCTATTTCAAAAACCTTTGTGGGTGGATTGAAAAATATGGCGGGCTCATCTAACCCTTGTTTTGAATTTTCTGGGTGGCCTTACCCAGTGCTGATAATCGGTGGATGTAACCGTTATCAAAATTAAGCATGAGGTGGAGGTAACCTCTACTGTTATTTAATATTGCACTTACTCTCTTTAATAAAATACAATTTGTTTAAAATGCTAAGTTATAGGAGTTTGTAATTATGATAATTAAAAATATTGCTTTAGCAAATAAAAGAACATGAGCCATCCTTGTTAAGCCTTGCATGTATACTATTGGATATTGTGTGTTGGTTCACGAGCACGGTGGTTGTGCTCACTCTCGCTCCCCTCCCAAACCCTCCAGATGATTTGGATCAAGGAGACTACGCCTACTACGAGGATCCCGAAGACGATGCCCAAGGAAACCCCGAAGAATAGTCTAGATTCTGTAGTCTAAGGTCTCGCCCTAGTCTAGTGGACTCATCGGTACTTGCGTGCAACCGATGTTACCCAAGCCTTGGATAATATCAGTCGTACGTAGGTCACCCCAGTCGCTTGCATGTGGGGAGATGAGCCATATCCCCTTTTTTGCTTCCGCTGTAGCTACGTGCTTTTATGTGATGTAATCAATTTGGCCTGGTGGCCCTTATGTAAAACTAGACCCAACGTAGTCTATGTCACTCTGATGTCTGTTTGTATTTGAATGACTTAATTCACGCCATGTATGAAATGATTCAGCAATGAGCATGTGAGTGCTACCTACTGATCTAGGGAGTAGCACATTATTTTTCACAGAGAATTCGGGATTTAAAAACTCGGGTCCGACAGGCGGCCGACCAACGGAGAGGCCAAAAGGATGGCGGGGGAATAAAGGGGAGGCCGTGGGGGTGTTCCGGTAGGAAGGAATTTGATGGACTAGCATCGTAAGAGGAGGGGCGGCCGGGGCGGCAGATTTGGCTGGGACCAAGGAAGATGGAGTCGACGGTGGCTTCCCGTGAGAGAGAAGTGAAATCAAGTGGGGAGGAGAGGGGTTTGGGAATGTGTTTTGATGCGAGTAGATGGGGGATAAACTCACCGAGGCGGCCGGAATGGCAAGCGGGGGCGGCGGCCGAGCGGGCAATGTGTACCGACCGGGGGAAAGACAAGGTCGATCCCGGTGCTTCATCTTTAGAGATAAGAGGGGGAGGTGTGTGCGAGGATGCATATGCCGAGGCGGTGTTGGGGCTTGTGATGGGCCAGGACGGGGAGAGGAGCTCGGGGTGGAGACCGGTGGATTCAAGGAAGAAACGTACACGAGTGCTCGCTGGGAGCCAGGCGATGGTTTTCGGACGCCTGATCCTGGAGTGCCCGCCTGGACCAGGCAGCCTCAAAGGGCGTGAACCAAACAGACCCCTGGTGAGTGTCTGGCTCGACTCCGGCCAGGCAAGCGCAGCTCAGGCCTTAAACCAAACAGCTCGGTCATGGTCTTGTCATCCACACCGGCGCCTCCTTCCAGGACCCAAGCCACGAGAGTGGTGGCCTCCCAGTTGTCGCGGTCTCGATCGAGTTGCAGGGAACTATTGATGATGCAGTAGTCTTTCTCCGGTCGGGTGTCGGGGGCACTCAGGAACGTCATGGCTTGGGCAGGGGATTTCTCAAGAGCTTGAGGGCCTCGCGGGAGGAGTCGAGGCCAGCGTCCCGGTAGGGAGGCATGGAGCGGGAGTGGTGAAGGGGGACTAGGACTGCATCTCTGCCGGCAGATGCTGCTCGGTGGCCACTTTTGAAGCAAAAGTAGCATTTGATTGGGTCTCAACACTCAGATATTTTATGGTCGAAGGTGAGACAGCGAAACACCTTGGTTTTGAACTATGTAAGAGGAGTCTTGGGGTGTGACTGGAGGCCGCTCTGGGTGTTGGCGCCTGTGGGGAGGTATGTGAATTGACGTCTCGGCCAATGCCCATCACGACGCCACTAGTGGGCGCGCTTTACCACCTGCCAGCCTTCACTGCCTCCGCAGAGGTCGGCCTTGCACCATAGGGAGTGGGTCAGAGCCACTGTGACGACGTGTCGTGCAGCATCCTCGGGGCGCGCGGTTGGGACAGCGAGGAGGGGCGCTGAGCTATGGGGCTAGCCTTCGAGGAGGGGGATGGGGAGTGAATTCCAAGAGGGGTGCTAGGTCGTACCTTTTGTAGGGGGATGGCGCAGGGGTGGGTCGATGTAGTGATGAGGGAGCGTAGCCGTGGAGTCGCACGATGGAGGATTTTGACTTCGAGTGGCGTCTTCAATGTCGCTAGTTGGGGAGGTGGCCCTTCTTCCAGGAGTGATGGTAAGTTGGGGTCAGGTCGGGGCTGAGCTGGCAGGGAGGTTGTGAGGGTCTTCTTCAAAGCTAGAAGTTGGGAAGGTAGTTCGCCGGTCCAGCTTGACTGCGATCTGGAGCTGGATCCCCTGGCGGGGTGGGCCTGTCTGCGCCTCTTCGGCATCCTCCTGGGCAGTTGGGCGGGCAGGCGGCTTGGCTCCTCTTCGGTTGCCTTTTGGGCGACGCGATAGGTGGGGCAATGGGGAGTCGGCGAAAGGGGGGCGAGTCGAGCCAGACCAGATCTGGATTTGGACCCAAGAGGGGTGGAAGGGGGCGGTGGAATCTAGGGTTGCTTGGGCTGGGGAGGAGGTGGGGGTGCTAGAGGGTTATGGGGTGGGTGATTGAGGAGGGGCAGACGGCGGCCGACGGATGTGTGCGAAGGAGGGAAGGGGAAGGGAGGTGGCAGCGGGGGTGGGAGGGAGGGGCCCATGGCTTTGAAGCTCTTGTTTCTACTCTCGTGATCAGCATTTTCATCTAAAGAATTTTTTTGGGGGGTTAGTTAGTTGTGAATTTGTGATTGACACGTCCGGCTGATTAACTCTACGAACGCTTTTCGGATAATGAAACGTGATAAACACTTTCACTGGCTGGGATCATATGTAAAAGCATTGATTTTACACATTTTCCTCCCACTCGAAGCCCGATTGTGTGCACTTGTCCATTTGGGCACCGTTCGAACGTCACATCTCTACCATTTTGACACGTCTGTGACACCTCTAATAAGCCAAGCGCGAGCAAGAACAACCAAGCATGCAACTCGCCAACTCTCATAGTAGTAATAAAGAATGCGGTCTGGTCTATTTACTTCACCAAGCTACCGCCTAACTAATCAACAACCAGCCACGTACCGGTACTAATCATGTCAAAATGCAAGGAATTTTTCCATGATAAAAGCCTAAAAACAGAAGGGAAAAGTCACAAGTGTGTATTCAGGAGCTGTTTCGTATGCAGAAATTTTACAGAATTCCTACGAGAACTATAATGTTTCGCGTAGAATTTCAAAGAGGCTAGAATGGAAGAAACAATATCAATCTTTAGGTCCTGTTTGGAGTGGGAACCTTTTCCTAATTCCCAAAGGAAATGAATTAACTTATGTGGAATTCCTGCGAGAAACATGTGAAATTCATGTGTGTTGTAAACATGCCTTCTAAGATACGTACTCAATCTAGTGTGTAAATATTCATAAGGTCATATTTAGATGTACTCAGCTCTAGTGTATAAACATCGATAATATCATATTTTGTACGGGGAATATATGTACGGATTCTAGGGGGGGAAATTGTACTATTTCCTACAAAGATCTAATGTCGAGTGAATTTTTAAGAGAAAATTGATCCTTGGTCCATCTTACATATGGTTTTGATGTAATTGTTCATATGCCCCTATCTTATGTGTGCCCTTATCATTTGCTTTTTTGGCGAACCCTGTGGTGCTCTACCCCAAGGCAGAGTTCCTCCACCTCCTTCGGTCCATCTTCGACGACCCTACCATCGGTGCCAAGGCACGGGGAATGCTCACGAAGCTGCCGGATCTATATGTCCCTGTCGTCGGATCTGTCCGCCTACGTGCTTCTTCCCCTACTTTAGCGGCGTAGCTCAAGGGAGGAGGGTGGCGGTGATGAGACATCTCTTCTACTGATACAACAATCCTTACTGCTTCTGATGTGCAAGGACCAATTACTAGAGTACGTGCTCGACAACTAAATTATCAGGTGACTTCGTTTCTCGAAATGCATCCATATTCTATAAACCCTATGATGCTGCCTAAAACACGTGATATTATTTTACTTAGCAATCAAGGATCGGGAGGTACGCTAAATGGAGATGATGGTAGCACCAAGTATGGAGATGATCATACGAGGAATGAATATTTATATACCGAGGCTTAGTAGAATCTAGCATGGAGACTATATATCAGATTGTTTATGTCAATACTTAGCAATATTTGAGTAAAGGAACTTGGTGTTGCGCCACCTATACTAATGGGCCATGGGTCTTGTAATTCGGGTTGGATATCTAGGGTTTGACACGGTTTATGTGGTACTGTTCATGTGTGAATAGTACCCATGACCGCCGTCCCTCTCTTCCCCCTTTACATAGTGGCGCCACCCTTAGGGTTTGGCGGGTTTTGTTGATTGAAGTTTAGTTTTGCTGTTTTATACTTTGTCCTCTTGTTCAGCGAGATCAACAGCGATATTGTTCTTCGGAACCCCACTTATCAATACAATTTCAATTCCTATTCGCAATTCCAGATTGCCTATTTATCTTGTTCTTGCGTGCTTCTTCGGTGTATGCAGGAATTGATCTTCGTGATCAGGTCATCCGGGTATTCATGCAGGTTGATAACGACTTGTCGAGCAGTTCAGCGATTGCGTGGTTTCGAGTCTTGCCAATTCATAGCCAGGATCGTAAGAATTGAGCGACTACTACCGAACTTACCTTCTCACCGAAAGATCGGGCTAGAACAGGACCTTCGTGGTTCATCAGGCGGCGTGGCTCTGGCCAGAGAAAAGAGAGGGGCATGACACGACTGGGCGGTGGGGGCCAGAGCAGAGAGAGAGAAAGGGTGAGACAGAGCATGATCACTAGGAGTGCCAGGTTGGCCATTGCGGGAGTAAGAAGAAAAGGAGGATGAAAAATAAGGGGGGAAGAAGATAAGGATAAAATTGTCTAAAAGAATAAATAATCAAGAGGGCATATAAGATGAGTAAAAAGATCAATTACATAGTAGAACTTAATCCCATATTGCCAGAGCCACGCATAAGATGGGGCAATCATCAATTATTAACCACCATCTCTCTCCCTCGTTCTATATAACGAATTCTTCAACTCTCCATCAAGTCCACCCTCTCCACCGCTCAAGAACTCACACATACACACGCACAGCGTCCAAAGGGCCAAGAAGGCAAGAAGCCATCATGGCCGAGGAGGAGGATCTGGCGGACATGCCGCGGGTGGTGGGAGTCCTCTCCGCGCTCCTTGAGCGCGTCACGGAGCGCAACGACTCGGCGGCGGGGGTAGAGCTGGCGGCCTCGTCGGCGTTCCGGGGGACGACGAGGCCCGACATATCGGTGCGCGCGTACATGGCGCGCATCGCGCGGTTCGCGGGGTGCAGCCCCGCGTGCTACGTCGTAGCCTACATCTACCTCGACCGCCTCCTGCGCCGCGGCCGCCGCCGCCGCTCGCTCGCCGTGGATTCGTACAGCGTGCACCGCCTCCTCATCACCGCCGTGCTCGCGGCCGTCAAGTTCATGGACGACATGTGAGTGTGCCTACACTACACGTATGGTCACTATCTAATTGCTATGACAGATTATAACACGCTTATGATCGAGTTTTTTTCTTTCTTTTTGACGGTATAGCTGTTCTTGGGTCCAGTTGGTGCTCGAGCCACTAATGCTTACTTTACACGAAATAATTGGGACATAACACGTGTAGAAATCCCATTGAGTGTTCTATTTAGGAAGATTTAAATTGGTATCGTGCGTGAGCACTGTTCTTTGCACATTACCCTAAATTAAGAGGTTCAAATGGCAGGCATTGGATAGACCATGAGGGGAATTCAGAGACCACATTAAGGAATATGAAAATTGTGGTGGAGGCATAGCTTGATTCTCGCATGAATTTTGTTCTTTTGTGTTTAACTTGGACAATTTTATCTAGTTGTTGAATTTCGGGACCAAGCATTATTGTAGACTTCTTACCTTGCTTCTTTTGTGCTTGTTTAAATAACTGGCAGCCTTATTAGTTGGGACTTAAGTCCATGATGTCTTCTTCTCCACTGTTAATATTGGTGTTAATGGTGTTAGTGTTACAGATGCACTATTGTTTAAGCCATAGTAGACAATCTTGGTGCATTGTGGACATAGAAGCATCTGATGAGATTAGATAAACATTCTGGAATCATCATCATGTAGGATGCATTAGCAGAGTATATTCTTTAAGGAGCAGAACCCAACAACCCACTCCCTAAATCCTAACAAGCGCAGGGAATTGAAAACTGCATCAACCATGACAAGAACACATTGCATTGCATAATTTGTTATATTATCTCATGGCTCACTCTTGAGTACACCAAGTATTATCTGCTATTGAGGTGATGTGTGTGTGTGTGTGTGTGAGCAACAAAGAAACAATGGTGGTTCCACTGTTCCTTCAATCCAACCACACATGCACGGGGGACCCAAGACATAAGATAGAGCCGCCCCCTCCCCTCCCTCTCATCGCCTTTTCCTCTTTCTGGAATTTAATTCATTGCCAAGCTGCGATAGCGGGACAGTGGCAACTTGAGCCTTGATGATGCTCACTGGCTAGCTCAATTCGCTCCTGCCAGGAGCATCTCATCTAACTCTTATCTTTTTCTGAAATAATTACCCAGTTGCCCATTTGATTGTATCTCCTTCTCTGAAACAATTACTACACTACTCAATTGTCCATTTGACATTCTAAAAGAAATTATTTGGTGTGCCTCTTTGGCTCATCTGGTTGGCTGTGGCGCTGTGCACTGCACATATGTTTGGTTGCCAACCACCACTACCAGCCTTGTTTCTGAAAAGCTTAAGCTGACGGCTATAAACATCTGATCTGATACAGACAATGCCTTGCTGCTCTTGCAGATGCCACAATAACGCTTACTTCGCCAAGGTCGGCGGCATCAGCCTGCCGGAGATGAACTACCTCGAGGTCGACTTCCTGTTCGGCGTCGGCTTCGACCTTATCGTGTCGCCGGACACGTTCGGCCACTACTGCGCCATCCTCCAGTCCGATATGCTGTGCCTGGAGCTGGAGGCCACTCCTGCTCCTGCTGCTCCAAGGCCGCATCGCTGCCTGTCTGAGGACGACACCAGTAGTACTAGTACTCAGCAGCAGCTAGCTGCGTAGATAAGAGTCGTAGAGAGGTTGCTTCCAAGCAAGCAAGGTGATATGAGTTACACACATGTACAGATCGACATGCTTGCTTGGAAGCAAGCATGTGTAGTACGTACGATGCGTAGGCATCAGATCAGAGTGATTGATGTGCTGTTTGGTGCATAGTTAGCCTGTTAGGTTAGTGAGGTGGACACTGCAGAATGCATACTAGACTGATCTTGTGGAATGCAAATTGCAATGCAATGCTAGGTATAATATCTCGTTTCAATTCGTATTTGTTCCATATTTATATTTGGCATAACTCGTATTCGTATCCGAGATATTCGTATTCATATCTACATCTGAGAAAAAATATATGAATAACCGTTATTCATTCGTATTCGATCGGTTTTCAGCTCTACCGATAAGTCCCTTGTTTTTTGGTCTCCTCCAATCGATCACCGTTGTAAATTGGAGATTTAATGAATTGAATTTACTTGGTTTACGGAGTAGCTGGGAACCAGGCCAAATTTAAGGGAACCACTTGACACAATCCGATTCGAGCTGCCAGCGGGGAATGAAGGAATCACTGAGCAAATCCGACTCCGACTCCGACTCCGACTCGAGTTATACCTTTGCATTGCAGGAGCAGAAAGGCCCTCTGTAAATTTGCAAGCCAGTCCTGCATTGAACAGGAGTCGTCATCCCTTTATTATTGAATCAAATCATATTATTAACCGGGAAATTAAGGGCACAAAACAAAATGCTAAGCCCTGTGGCGCGTGGCCCGGTCCCCTCCTCCGCCACGGTAACCTCACCGTCGCCGTCCCACTCGGCCAAGTGCCAACCCACACCAACGCTCGCCCGTAGGCGCGGTGGCTCAACCCGTGCATCTGATTTCCCTCCTCTCTCCGCCATTATAGGAAAGCTCCCCCTCCTCGCGCCGCGTCGCCTCGACCCGCGGCTCCTCCCCGGCATCCCCGACGCGCCGCGCGCACCCTACCTCCGCGTCCGCCGCCGCCAGGTATGCATCGGCGTGACCTTAGCTTGGTCCTCCCTCTCGTCTGCTCGCTCCCTTCCGTTCGATTCGTCGTCCTGAGGCCCTGTGTTCGTTTGCGTCTAGGGGCAGAGGCTTTTGGGGGGTCTGGTCTGAGCAGGCGCGTGTGGAAGCTGGAGGGCGCGGCTGTGGATGGAGATGGGGGGACCGATGGTGCCACCCAGGGCGTCCGGCGCGCAGAGGTACAAGGCGCTCGCGCTGTGGCGCTTCCAGCCCGGTTTCGTCAGGCATCAGGCCAAGCCCCCCACCGCCGCGCCCAGCGGCGGGAACGGAGGGTTGGTGGGTGTCTCGGACGCAAAGAGTTGCGGATTGGGGGCGCCGGAGAGCGGTGGCAAGAGCGGGGGAAGTCGGGGGGATCGCCAATGGAGGAGATTCGCACGCAGTGTCGCTGCCAAGGGCTCTGACGCGGAGAATACGGAGAACGGCGGTTTCCGTGGAGCCGGAAATGATGGCGATTTGGGCAAGTCCGGGAGCGATGGCGGTGCAGAGGGTTTGGGAAATGGCAGGGATGGTGGCGTTGGCACCGCAGATGGAGAAGATTGCAGTTTGGAGAGGTCCAACTGCGATGGTATTGTCAGAGATACTGATCTCCGGGATTCTGGGAGTGGCAGCTTCGGCGCTGGTGATGGGACAGCTTGCAACATGGAGGGGATTGGGAGCAATGTAGGACTGGAGAAATGCACTTCTGAGGGTTCGAAGAAGTCTTGTGTGAATGGGAGCGGGTCGAAGAGGAATGGTTCTTCTGCTGTAGATTGCATGTTGGAGGAGCCAGAGGGAAATGGCGGTGGCAGGAATGATGGGACTGCCAAGGACAGCGATGTAGCAGCCAAAGGTTGCAGCTTGGCAGGTCCTGGCAGCAATGGTGATGACACAAATTGCCGCAAGGGGCGGAAAGCAATAGCCCCATGGAGGTTCCAGATCGGGTACAAGCGGTCATTCTCGAAAGCTTTCTGCTCCGATAGCGAATCTTTTGGATCTCTTGAAACTCCAGAGTACAGGGTTCAAGGCAGTTCAACCCAGTGCACTCCGACTGCTAGAAGTACTGTGAGGTGTTATGCAAGTGCTCATTCTAGTGTTAGAGTTTCAGCTATGCGCGACTTGTCCTCAGTGAAAGGTGAGAAGGAAACCAGCACTACATATAAGAAGAGGAAAATTGACAAGAATGATCATAATCAAGTAATGCCAAATAATGGAGCTATCCTCGCTAGAGAAAATGTTATGGGATATCTGCGGGATTTTCGGTTGATTTACAGGGAGCTTTTGGATGAAGAACACAAGTCGAGGGAGGCAGCAATAAGGCCTGATCTACAAGCTTACAAAATCTTCAGGCAGCGGTTCTTCGATGAGTGTGATGATAAGAAATATGTTGGCAGTGTGCCTGGAATCCATGTTGGCGATATGTTTCATTTGAGGGTAGAGCTTTGTGTTGTTGGTCTCCATCGCCCACACCGGGTAGGTGTTGATCATATCAAGGTGGATGATGGGACTTGTATAGCTGTTAGCATTGTGTCATATGCACAATCTTCTGATGTCAAGAATAATTTGGATGTCTTGGTGTACGCTGGATCAATGGCAGCTACAGGCAATCAGAAGATAGAGGGCACCAACCTAGCACTAAAGAAGAGTATGAACACTAACACACCAGTCCGTGTTATCCATGGATTCATCACTCATCTTAATGGAAACTGCCAGCGGAAGAAATTTCCTGCTTATATATATGGGGGTTTATATCTAGTTGAGAAATACTGGAGGGAGAAAGAGAGTGAAGATCGCTATGTTTATATGTTCCGACTGAGAAGAATGGCAGGACAGAAACACATTGACACCCAAGAAATTCTGAAATCAGGAAAGGCTGAATCAAAAGATCGTATTGTCATGGAAGATTTATCCCAAGGACTGGAGAGGATCCCTATTTCTGTTGTGAACTCAATATCTGATGAGTACCCAATGTCCTATCGCTACATTTCACACCTGCGATACCCCCGTAATTATCTGCCAGCTCCTCCAGCAGGTTGTGGTTGTGTTGGCGGATGCTTGGATTCTAAAACGTGTGCATGTGCAGTGAAAAATGGTGGGGAGATCCCTTTCAATGATAAAGGGTGTATCGTAGAAGCAAAACCTCTTGTTTATGAGTGTGGACCTTCTTGCAAGTGCCCTCCTACATGTCATAACAGAGTTGGCCAAAAAGGCATCAAGTTTCGGCTGCAAGTCTTCAAAACCAAATTGATGGGTTGGGGAGTAAGAACTCTCGATTTCATACCATCTGGAAGCTTTGTATGTGAATATATAGGAGAAGTGTTGGAGGATGAAGAGGCACAGAGAAGGACAACTGACGAGTACTTATTTGCAATAGGGCATAATTATTATGACGAAACCCTTTGGGAGGGCCTATCAAGATCTATACCCTCACTTCAGAACGGTCCTGGTAAAGATGAGGAAGCTGGCTTTGCTGTTGATGCTTCAAAGATGGGAAACTTTGCAAAATTCATCAACCATAGTTGCACCCCCAACCTTTATGCACAAAATGTCCTCTATGATCATGACGACAAGAGTGTGCCTCATATCATGTTCTTTGCCTGTGAGGATATTCCACCTCATCAAGAGCTAGCATACCACTACAACTATACAATAGATCAGGTTCATGATGTCAATGGTAACATCAAGAAGAAAAAATGCCTTTGTGGCTCTATTGAATGTGATGGCTGGTTGTATTAGGTTTGGAGTGTACAATTTCTTGAGGGATAATTGATCTTGTTTCATTGTCATTGAGTCTGCTTGCTTATTCTATGGCTAAAAAAATAAAATAAACATCATTATTTAGGTTCTGTTATGGACCAATACCAGGAGAGCACTGTAGCATGTGCCCTGTAGCACACCGTGTTGTAGCGTTGGGATTATGGAGGGATTATATTCCTCAATAAGAATATCTATTTTTTTAAATAGTTGATTAGTTTTCTTGTATAGGGATTAGGTAATTGGAAAAATTATCTATTAGTTAGTAAGATTATCTATTAGTTAGTAAGGTCATCAATTAGTTATGAAGATCACCATTTAGATTGATTTTATCTATATTTGTTAGAAGAGCCCTCTATATAAGGAAGCTTATTGTAATTGTTGGTATTAAGCAATGAGAATACAATAATCTAAGTCCTAACCCCTTCGTCTCCCCAATCTATAGTCTTCCCCCTCGCCTGGCAGTTGACGCCACCTGGCTATCCTCCCGATGATATTTACCTCTATGATCTAAAGATCATAACAACTTGGTATCAGAGTCACTCGCCATAGCTTCCGGTGCTGCACCATCTATCTTGGAGAAGTTGAAGGCTAATGGCGAACAACAGAAGGTCTTACTTGACAACATGATTGTCGTCCATTGGAGCTTCGTTGATCCTCATTCACGTGACGCGACGTTGTCATCTTACCCTCTCATCAACATGGGTCATCAAGGACTTCAACTGTGGCCACCACCGCAGCTCGAGGACGAGCTACCTCGCCGCTAGGGGTGTAATGTTATGGACCAATATCCAGGAGGGTACCGTAGTGTGTGTACTGTAGCACGTGGTACTGTAGCGTTGGGATTATGGAGGGATTACATTCCTCAATAAGAATATCTATTTACTTAAATAATTGATTAGTTTCCTTGTATAGGGATTAGGTAATTGAAAATGTTATCTATTAGTTAGGAAGATTATCTATTAGTTATGAAGGTCATCTATTAGTTAGAAATGTTATCATTTAGATTGATTTTATCTATAATTGTTAGAAGAACCCTCTATATAAGGATGTTTATTGTAATTGTTGGCATTAAGCAATGAGAATACAATAGTCTAAGTCTCAACCTCCTTCGTCTTCCCTCTCCTCTAGCAACCGACGCCACCCGACTATCCTCCCGATAATGTCTACCCCTATGGTCTAAGGATCATAGGGGTTTCCAAGAGGGCAAGGTTATCCTTCTTTCCCAATCTCACCAATGGTTAAAAAAACAAATCTATTTGTTTAGTAGCTCCTTTATTTTGTATTCTAGCTTTAGATATGAAGATAATTTCTTGCGCACAATGCAGGACTAATCAAATTTTATGTACATTTTCTTTTCCGACAATCCCCATTCCTCATTTGGTGCTTTATGCTTAACTATTATGAAGTTATATTGGAGGAAAATCTGTGGGGCTTGCAATTCCTAGAGCATCTTTTCTTGATGGGAAATTCCTATAACATCTTTTTTTAGGGGAAATTCGTGTAGCATATTTTTTATGGGAAATTCCTACATCTTCATAATAGAATTTTGATATCCCTGTAGGTACACTTCGAAAAATACTCTTTGTGCCTATATTGAATTATTATTAGAAAATTCTTTCCAGAATAAACTAACATTTACACTATCATCATATTTTTAAGCAAATAAAGAAGGATATAATAATTGTCCATTATGTTGTGGAAGAACTCACATGAATGAAGAACTATTGTTCCAAAAATTAGATACATGAAATTAGGAACATACAAATCAGCTTCTATTGTGTCAAACTTCAGCTCAGTTATCAGCACCGGTGAAGATTTTAAAACCTGTGAATTTTGAGTTGATCTGGAATCCAAATTTGGTCGGTTTTTGACAGGTTAATGGCAATAATTGGCAAGAAACTTGTAATGAGCTCAATTTGGAGTCCAGTCTGGAACTGGTTTGAGAAACCTTGGTATTGACTATCCCTTGAGATAGTTCAGAATGTGCATGCTATGTCGGTCCTGAAAGCATGATTGCGGACATGTGGGGTTTATGTCCACATAGGTGTGATGAAGTCAGAAGCCAACATCAATGCAATGGTAAGAGTGAACTTTAAGCCTTCACCTATCTATACCATCTATTGATCCTCAAAAATATCAATACCATCTGTTATTTCTGGTTGCTGTTTCTATTGTTTGAAAGTTTCAAATGCAATCACAATTGAATTATAAAAATATATATCTTTATAGATAAAAAGCAGAGCCAAGTTGGGGACTCAATGCCAATAAAAAGTTATTTGCTAAATCCTTCTATAAATTCCCAACTTACGGAGAATAAAATCCAGGATATTTAAGTGCTTGTGGAGATGAAGAATACCTTTGAAAATCAAAACTTTCATATAGTCTGTTCCAAAGGATGCAATTATGTATGCGTATAATAAAAAGAAACACAATTAGAAGGTTCTTTCTGATTGCAAAGCTTGTAGGAGAGGAAAATACGGGCCGTGATATTCACTTGTCCTAGTGCTTGCTTCTTTTGGCATTTTACTAGAGATGTGCTGCACTGGCATGAATATCATTTCTGTTGAAGAGTTTTGCCCTAGGTGTCCTAATTGTGTTAATTTCTTAGTCAACAAATTATTCATGTTTGGCTTTGCAGCTGCGACCTGGATGCTCTAGAGTCTAGACCTCTCATAGAAAGTTGTTATTCAAAAACAAAGTTCCATTGTGCAATGAGGCAACTATGATTCTACGAAGTTATTGAACTTCCTAGTTGAAGGCTCGAAGCTGTTGGGTTGATCTCGGCTAACACCTTCTGAGATTCACAGGGGCAACCCCCACCCGCGCTCTGATCGGGGGCGCAGCCAACCGTATGGCTTTGGTCCTGTTCACCTGCGTTATAAGAAACAAAAGGGTGCTCGGCAGGTTGACCGACTCTTGTGTGGTTCTAGCCTACAAAAGCCCCAAACAACCCGATCTATCTAGAGCGCTCAGGTGTGCGAAGACCGGAAGCCGAAGGTCGACGTTGTCACCCTCAAGCCGCCACCGCCACCGCCACCGCCGGCCTCGACTACACCATCTACGCCCGCCAACCACCTCTACATCAACAGATCTACAACTCTCATGGCGTCTTCAGGTTCGGGTATGAAATCACGCTTCCGCTCTAACGATTGTGCTACGTGTTCAATGATTGAGCTAGGGTTAATATTGTTAGATTATGCTTAACCTCAGTTTTATACCAATATTTGGTATCAGAGCCACCCCTAGACTCGGTTTGAACCATAATCAGTCCCAACCGAACTTGTATTGCCTTGATTAGATGATTTCTCTCGGTTTAGCGTTTTTAGAAGGAGGGGAATCAACAGTTTTTTGTAAGATCCTAATGAAATCCTGAAAATTCCCAAATCAGAAACCCCAAATCGGAACCAAATCGGAACCCTAAAAACCCTAAGGGCGGCGAATACTGACAGTTTTTGGAGATGCGGAGCTACTCCGGTCTTGGGTGCCGCCGTAGCTCCACTCGACGGCTGCATGCGCAACCTCGTCGCGCCTGCATGCGGCGAGGAGGGTCATGGGCGCCACCTCTTCATGCCGCGTCGCTCCGGTCTTCGACCAGCGGCCCCCCTCCTCTCTCAGCGTCGAGCCACGGCTGCAGCTCCGCCGGCTCGCTCAAGACGCGAGCGCATCCGCCGACGCAATCGCTCGCATTTTCGGAGGAGAAGGAAGAAATGAGTTAGGTTTAGGGTTTCGCCGTTTCCGCCAGCTTCTTATACTTCGCTATTTTTGCTCTCGGCCGTCCAATGAAATCCGGCGGTTTACGTCGATCGTTCGGCCGACAGAGTGAGGACGCGGAGCGATTTTCGACCGTCCATTTATATCTGACAGCCGTCGCTTCATCGGCCGGGTAACAAACCGGCCGACGCCATCTTGAATGGGCCGACGCTGGTCGTCGCATAAAGCGCGCATAAGCCGAAAGACGGGTGGAGCTCGCCAAGCGCAGTCAGTTTAAATCGTGCTCAGCCGCACAATAGCTTTTCCCATTTTGTAAAGTGCTTTTATGATTAAGTTTTTATTTATTTTGTGCGCTGTTTTTAATTAATGTTAATTGCTCAAGTAACAGTGATAATTGTCTCTAATTAAAAATTGAATTAACGAGATATTTTAATTAGAGTTTTTTATGATTTATTTTGGCATTATCTATACACATGATTACATACTGACTAACGTTGTTTGTAGTCATGTGTCGCCATATTAAACTGTTGAAGTTCTTTTTCATTTTCTGCCCAACGATGATATGAATTAGAACTGTAGTTTTGCATATTATTAATCAGACCAACGTAGGGTTAATTGCATGCAATACATTTTTATGTTATTTCTTTTTTATGTATTTTAATGTTCAGCAATAAATGCTTTGAATGTTGACGCTACAATTGACAACATTGAACAACTTACGGGAAGCAACTTTCCCGCTTAGAAAGAAAGAATTTCAGTTGTTCTTGGAGTTTTAGACATTGACTATGCGTTAAGGGTGACTTCTCCCATTCTCCCTACCGAAGGTGAGGAAAAGAAAACTTATGATGCTAATGCTGAAAAATAGGAGCGGTCCAACCGCCTGTCACTAATGATCATGAAGACCTATATCTCAGTTGGGATCAGAGGAGCAATCTCAGATTCTGAAAATGCTAAGGAGTACCTGGCTTCAATTGAGGAGAAATTCAAAGGCTCCACTAATGTTTATGCCAGTACTTTAATCCAGATGCTCTTATCCACTAAGTATGACGGGTCCAGCAGCATAAGAGAGCATATCATGATGATGACTGATATGGCTGGAAAGCTCAAGGGCAAGGACATAGAGATATCTGATGGTTTCCTAGTCCACTTTATTATGACTTCTCTTCCTTCTGAGTACACTGCTTTTAAGATAAATTACAATACTCAGAAAGATAAATAGAGCATGAGCGATTTAATCGCCATGTGTGTCCAGGAGGAAGAAAGAATAAAGACAAAAATAAAGATTTTGTGAATCAAGTTGGCGGTCCTAGCAAAAGGAAGTTCTCAGGGGACTTCAAATCCAAGAAAAGCTGCACTACTCCCCAAATTCAGATAAGTTAGGGTCTAAGGCGCAAAATGCACCTAAGCCCTATGTTGCTCCTACTAAAGCACGTAATGGGAATGCATGTCACTTCTGCAAGGAGCCAGGGTACTTCCAGAAGGATTGTGTTGGTTTTCTGAAGTGGCTCGCCAAGAAGGGTAATGATACTATAACGTTTATTGATGAAACTCTTTATGTGGATTTTTCCCTTAAGTGTTGGTGGATTGACTCAGGTGCAACTATGCACGTTATCAACTCTTTACATGGATTCCATACCGCGAGAACACTAAGAAAGGGGAGCGAAGTCTTAGAGTCGCGGATGGAAAAGAAGCCGAAGTGGAATCAGTTGGATCTGTTTCATTAGTTTTAGATAGCGGCTTCACACTTCGTCTTAATAATGTAGTCTTTGTTCCTTCCATCAGGAGGAATTTAATTTCAGTTTCTTTATTGGACGATGATGGTTTTAAATGTAATTTTGGAAACAATAAATGTGTTATTACATTTAATTCAAATGATGTTGGTCTTGCTTTTAGACAAGACAAGCTCTATATGCTTTCCCTTAATGAATCTTATGTATTTTTGAATGTGTGTGATGCTAAGGGTAAAAAGAATAATGAGACTTTTTCGAAACTGTGGCACTGTCGTTTAGGCCACATTTCGAAGGGGAGAATGGAGCGTCTCATTAAGGAAGAGATTCTACAACCATTAGATTTCTCTGACTCAGACCACTGCATTGATTGCATTAAAGGAAAATATGTAAAACAAATAAAGAAGGGAGTCACTCGCAGCACAGTACTATTAGAATTAATTCATACTGATATTTGTGGTCCTTTCCCTGTGACATCAGTGGATGGTTTTGATTCATTCATCACATTCACTGATGATTTCTCTCGTTATGGTTATATCTTTCCCATTAAAGACCGATCTGAGGCCCTGTTTGTTTAGGCTTTTTGGCTTATAGCTTAAAGCCAGCTTTTTGGCTTAATCGGCTTATAAGCCTTTCAGCTTTTAAGCCAAGTTTTGATGTTTGGTAATCTGGTTTTTTGTAGGATGTTGACTTATTGAGTTGTGTGTGAATGATAAAAAGTTTGAATTGCCCTTGAGGGTTTGAATGATGTTTTTAAGGATGAATTTAAACTTATTTGTAGGATGTTGGCTTATTGAGTTGTGTGTGAAGGATAAAAAGTCTGAATTGCACAATATCGATAGAACAGATAAGGACAGTGTGCGAAACAGATGCGATCGGTGCTGTGCATGCCCTTTGGTTGCCTGTGCAGACACCACACTATCAGTCCCACTCAATTATCAACTCGTATGTTGTCCCCTCATCAACATCAACACAATTCACAGTTAAAATCACCCATGAACCAAGAACATCAACACAGTCCACGGTTAAACTTAGCATCATCTACAGAACTAAGGACAAACAAGAAGGCCATGTCAAAAATGCAATGTGACTGTCGTGTACATCCTTTTGCTCTGGTTAGCAGCATGCATACTTCAGATATACCTTGTGCCGTTGTGCGTGCAGAATTGCCCATTTTGCAGAAGGCAAATGATTTATTATCTTCGTTATTATAGTACATCAATTGGAACGAATATAACTTCCATTCAAGAATCATAGAACATTGAATTCATTATATATCTGCAAAGCTTTACAAATGATTCAAACAAAAGTAGCTTTCAAGCTACAAAAGGGAAAGGGTACAGGTAAGGTAGCTATTTCACGGATTTTGCATCCACGATGGAATACTTTTCTCATCACATTACACAACAATTTGGTGCTGATTCAAGCATCTCGGGAGACCTGTAATATATAGTTGAAATCCTAATTAGTCAGACTTTCAATGTAAATCGAATGTATACATCCACATCTTATGGTAGTATGAACAATAAGATAACATTAGATAAGTAATGTACTATACAAATACAATGCAATAATGAATACTCTAGGAACACAACGTAAATATGCAATAATGGAATTCAACTTTGCAATGGCTACTTAGACTAATGGTTTATGGTAAAACTGAAACGAAGGGGATTTTCCTTACATGTCATATGCCATCAGTCCAAACGGACATGTTTTGCTCAGTTGCTTATAAATACAAGATAAGCATTTGCGCTATATAAGATAACATTCAGATTCACAGATTCAGCTATCACCAATGAGCATCACCAATGATGTGCACCCTCCCTCTCATGAACCAATGAGCATCACCAATGATGTGCACCCTCCCTTTCAGGTTCTTACCTACAAAAACCCAGAATGAATAAAACCTAATATATTGGTGCATTCTATTTCCTCATGCTTTAATAATATCAAGAAACACCATAATCATTCTACCTTCTTCAACAAGGGCTTGGCGCATGATGGGTCTAGTTTCCTTTCATTTTGTTAGCAATCGCATTTCTTTCATTTCTGAGCCGCTCAACTTCCTGCCATCTGTCATAATTAGGAATTGTTGCCATGCTTTTGTTATGACCATATTATAGTCCAGAACTAAATAACCCCTTATGTTCAGTGACTTCAGTCATTGCATGCAAAAAACACATGTCTAGTCTAGACATTGCACTTGTCCTTAATAGAACAATGAAAGTTGTAGAATGGAACAGTTTAACTGAAAATAGAATATGTGCATCGTGAACCGAAGTGTGCATGACCAAGGAACAAGTCCATGACAAACCTATATAGTACTTCAAATTAAGTTGGCTACACCATGAATTGACTAGTGGGCAATCTTATGTCAGTTCAGAGCAACAAAAGGCTACTAATGATTTGAGTTTTTCAGAACATAAGCATGCTCACTCTAGTTCAATCTTGACAGTAGCAAGAATAAATCCATATCTTAATGCATCGCAAGGCATATTTGTAAGAGTTCAATAAAACATTGCCATAACTACAGTTTGAAGTTACAAAAATAAGCAAAATAGTGAAAGCTATGCGCTCTAATGGATTACAGTCCCACAGCATCAACAACTTTCCATTACTAGTACAACAGTAGCAATAACAAGTAGGTTCCTGACCTTCTGCAGCGCGAGATACTGGTCGTAGAGCTGGAGGACGAGGTCGAGGTTGGCGGCGGAGTTCTGGTTCCGGATGTTGGCGGCGACGGCGTCCATGTTGTCCCGGATCCACTTGAAGTCTATTGCCACCTTCCACTGCAGCCTCGCGGCATCACCACCACCACCCGCGCCGCCGCCTGCAACCAAAACCAGAGTTCAGATGGCTCACTGTGAGACGAGATTAAAGGAGGTGGCTTTATCTTCGGGGTTTAGGGGTTTACCTTTGGTGTTAGATTCAACGGCGGTGGCGGCGGCGGCGGCCGAGGCGGAGGAGAGGAGGTGGAGGTGGGGACGGCGGAGGAGGGAGAAGGTTAGGGTGCGGAACGGGGAAAGGAAGGGAGTGGCGGCGGCGGAGGAGGAGAGGTACCGGCCGCAGGTCAGCATCTCACCGGAGATGTGGTGGTGGGAGATGGCCGGCGGGTGGCGGATAGGGCGATAAGAGAATGGTGAGGTGCCGGCGGTGGGAGAGGCAGCGTCGGCGGGTGGGAGCGAGCGGCACGGGATGGGAGGGGAGGGGAGGGGAGGGGAAAGGGGTGGGAGTGGAAGGAGCCTACGGGGAGGGGAGGGGAGGGTGAGCGACGGGAGGGTGAGGAGTAAAAAAATGAAATATCCATGTTTATATACGAGTGGCATTTTGAGGGTAATCTCAACGAAGTTTAGTGGTAAAGTGGTATTTCATTCCGCAAAAGCCAAAAAAAGCACCTCACTCGTGGCTTATGGCTTTTAGGCTTAAAATGGTTTAAACTTTTTTTAAGCTGGATGAAAAAGCCACCCCTTTGTTTAGGCTTAGGCTTTTTTGCTTATAAGCCGGGCAAAAAGCCTAAACAAACAGGGCCTGAGTCACTTGACAAATTTAAGATATTTAAGGCTGAAGTTGAAAATCAGCACATCCTAAGAATTAAAGTGGTAAGATCGAACCGTGGAGGAGAATATTATGGGAGACATGCCCCTTATGGGCAAATTCCTAGCCCTTTCGCTAAGTTCCTTCAGGAAAATGACATTGTTGCCCAATATTCTACACCAGGTGAACCTCAGCAGAATGGGGTAGCTGAGAGACGTAACCGTACACTTATGGATATGATACGGAGCATGCTTAGCTATTCTAGTTTATCAACTAGTTTGTGGATGGAGGCACTAAAGACAGCCGCACATATTCTTAATCGGGTTCCCAGTAAATCAGTACCTAAGACACCTTATAAATTATGGACTGGGAGGAAACTGAGTTTGAAATATTTAAGAGTGTGGGTTTGTCGTGCTGAAGCTAAGATATTTAATCCACATATTGGGAAATTAGATCATAAGACAGTAAGTTACCATTTTATTAGGTACCCTAAAAGATTTAAAGGGTATCGGTTCTACTGTCCTGATATGATAACTAAGTTTGTAGAAACAAGACACGCTGTGTTCTTAGAGAATGAAAAGGACCTGGAGCCCAGGAAAATAGATCTTGAAGAGAAGCGGGTTTACGTTCCTTCACTGCTTATCCCAGAGACCTTTATTCCTGCGCTTCAGGTGGTTGCACCTCCAGTACCGAATAATATTGATGCACCCACTGTTGAGGTCTCTGAAACTCCTAATGTCATACCTAATGATGAGCCTCAGTAGTCTCCTGCGCCCCAGCAGCCTCCTGCAATAGCTACTGAACCTATTAGAATATCACAGCGAGAGAGAAGATCTGACATCCCAAATGATTATGTTGTTTATATGAATAAGGATATTAATGATATAGGGAAGGTAGATGATCCCACCTCTTAGGAAGTCATGATAAGTGAACATTCTCCTAAGTGGCTTGATGCCATGAAGGATGAACTAAAGTCTATGAGCACTAATGTTGTATGGAACTTAGTAGAAATTCCTGACGGAGTCAAAAACAGTAGGTTGTAAATGAGCCTACAAAACTAAGCATGATTCTAAGAGAAATATCGAAAGGTTCAAAGCAAGACTCGTAGCGAAAGGCTTCTCACAAAGAGATGGGATTGATTATAATGACACATTTTCTCCTGTCTCAACTAGGGATTCATTCAGAATCGTTATGGCACTTGTAGCTCATTATGTTTTAGAGCTACATCAGATGGATGTTAAGACGGTATTCCTAAATAGCGACTTGCAAGAAAATATTTTCATGGCTCAACCGGAAAGTTTTGTCGTGGAGGACAAGGAGCATATGGGATGTCGACTTAAGAAATCAATTTATGGCTTAAAGTAAGCGTCGAGACAGTGGTACCTCAAATTCGATAAAGTCATAAGGAATTTTGGATTTAAGGGAAATGAAGTTGATAACTGCATATATGTTAAGTTCAAGGGGAGTAAATTCACCATCTTAGTGCTTTTATGTGGATGACATCTTATTGGCTAGCAGTGATAAGGATATGCTGTTTGAGACCAAGAGATTTCTTTCATCCAATTTTGATATGAAGGATCTTGGTGATGCCTCTTACGTTCTTGGCATTGAAATTCACCGAGACAGGTCCAAAGGAGTATTAGGTTTATCTCAAAAGGCATACGTTGACAGAGTACTAAAGAGATACAATATGCATAAGTGCTATGGCTCGCCTGCTCCTATTGTTAAGGGCAATAAGTTTGGGACATTTCAATGTCCAAGGAACCAATATGAAATTGATCAGATGAAGTCGGTTCCTTATGCTTCAGCTGTCGGAAGCATTATGTACGCTCAAGTAAGCAGGCGCCCTGATTTAGCTTTTGTAACCAGAATGCTTGGCAGATATCAGTCAAATCCAGGACCGGACCACTGGAAGACCGTTAAGAAAGACTTGCGTTATATGCAAGCTACTAAGCATCTCATGCTCACATATAAGAATTCTGATAACCTTGAAGTTATTGGTTATTCAGATTCAGATTTTGCGGGATGTGTTGATACTACGAAGTCCACGTCAGGTTATATCTTCACACTCGCTGGAGGAGCTATCTCGTGGAAAAGCTCCAAACAAACCCTTACGACATCTTCAACGATGCAAGCTGAGTTTGTAGCATGTTATGAGGCTACTGGGCAGGCTGTATGGCTTAAGAACTTTATTCCGGGTCTTAGAGTGGTAGACAACATCTCTAAACCACTCACCTTATACTGCGATAACGAACCCGCAGTCTTTTATGCAAGTAACAACAAGTCAAGTGGTGCTGCCAAACACATTAACATTAAGTATCATGTTGTGAAAGACAGAATCCAGGATCAAACCATTAGTATCAAGTATATTAGTACTAAGTCAATGTTTGCGGATCCGCTTACTAAAGGCTTACCACCCAATATATTTCGTGATCATGTTGCCAACATAGGTTTATTGGAAAGCCTTTGATTCTGGATAAAAGGACGTTAAAATAAACCAACTCTCATTAAGTATAATGAATATCCATTTCAAAATGGGATAGTACACTATAGGTACTGGGGTCGTATGACACTTCATTAGTCATGCGACACATTATCTTGGTATGCTATTTTTATTGAGGATGAGCTTATGATGTTAGCCTTTCGATCAAAGGGGGGAATGTTGGGTTGATCTAGGCTAACACCTTTCGAGATTCACGGGGGCAACCCCCACCCGCCCCCTGATCGAGGGCGCAGCCAACCGTATGGCTTTGGTCCCGTTCACCTGCGCTATAAGAAACAAAAGGGGGCTCGGCAGGTTGACTGACTCTTGTGTGGTTCTAGCCTACGAAAGCCCCAAACAACCCGATCTATCTAGAGCGCTCAGGTGTGCGTAGACCGAAGCCAAAGGTCGACGTTGTCACCCTCAAGCCGCCGCCACCGCTGGCCTCGACTACACCATCTACGCCCGCCGACCACCTCTACATCAATAGATCTACAACTCTCATGGCGTCTTCAGATTCGGGTATGAAATCACGCTTCCGCTTTAACGATTGTGTTGTGTGTTCAATGATTGAGCTATGGTTAATGTTTATAGATTATATTTAGCCTCAGTTTTATACCAATAGAAGCTTCATCCTTGAGAGGCCACTCGAGATCATTGAAGATTTTGTGTAGCAGTTCAACGAGAAGTTGTGTCCAGCACAGGAGGCAGCTTGGGGGGATTGCGGGTATTGCTTGTTTGGGAAGTTAGCGGTGGAAGACTGTTCTGATTTTATACGTTCGAGAGGCAAAAGCCAGGTGTTGATCGAGAATTATAGCTGAAGCAGTGGTAATCCTGCTCTCTTTCCAGCAAGGTTGCGGAAACTCTGATGTGAGGGCATATGAAGGCTTGGAATCATCGTGCTGTGGTACTGGGCTCTGCAGAATCTAAAACATATTATTTTTCTGTTGTATGCTGAGGTTGTGTTTTGTTGAGTAGAAAGTGTATGCAAGTTTCCTGTGGTTGCTCCGGACTCCGGAGGACTGTAGGATTGTGTGCTTTGAGTAACTCTGGCTTTCAGTAACTGTCTCTTATTATCACTTGAACCTGTATTCGTCCTTCAAAAAACGAAACATGTATTCAGTATTCTGGTCTCTGTAACCGGGCTACGATCCATGTACCTCAAAAAAGAAAGAACAATCCGTTCGTTCCTCTGGTTTTCGTTCGTTTTTCGTAGGAAAGTAACCTGATACTGCGTTATGTCGAATGTTCAGTCATGATCTAGCGCTAGAACATCGCAAACACGTCTTGGAATATATGAACATAATCAGCTCTGCTCATATTGAAATGAACCCTTGTTTCTTACTTACAGATACAAAGTTAAACCAAAGTTTCTTACTTACAGATACAAAGTTAAACCAAAGATGGCCACGTTATTCAGGACGCAGATCATAGTGCTAGAATGCAGAAATATACAGGTAGTGACACCATATCATACAGTAGAGGAACACTTCGAGTCTAGCCATTCAGCTGCGCCCTCCGCGCGGAGGCCGTTGCCTCCCACCGCCGAACCCTCCACGCGCGCTCCAGCCTCCGTGATCGCCCCCAAATGCCCCACCGCCGGCTCCCCAGCCGCCGTGCCCGCCGCCCCAGCCGAAACCGCCAGCGTGGCCGCCACGCCCGCCTGCACCGCTCCCACCGCCGCCTAAGCCGAAGCCGAACCCTCCACGCCCGCTTCCTCCCCCACCACCCCCACCGCCGCTGCCATAGCCAAACCCGAACGCGGAGCCCTCTGCAGTGCCGCCGGGGCTCTGCGCCGAGCTGTGGCCGTAGCCCCAGCCACCTCCGGGCCCCGAGGCCCACCCCCAGCCGTACCTCCAGTAACCGTCGGGGCCGGAGCCCTGCCCGGACCCGGAATCGCCGGTCCATCCAGGCGGAGGCGCCCGTGCCCGCCCCGGCGGTGGACCCCTCGGTCCGTCCATGTCCCTCCGGCAGCACTTCTGAAGTGGAATTGCAGCGAGACTAGCCTGTGCTGCTGCTGCAAGCCTGCAAGTCTTAGCCTCTGCTTAGGGTTCACACTTGTGTTGGTTTTTGACTTTGAATGACTCGGCCTTTATTTTCGTGGGTGTCCCACGGATTATCCTGCTGTTTGCTTGGTCGCATGTTTGCGTTAGAATACTAGCAGTTGAGCAGGAATTTTTGCCGTATTAACATATTTTTACCTCGTATTTATAAAAATAAACATCTTTAAAAATCGATTACAAAGACGACGGCAGCTCTTCCTCAACAGCCACATACAACCTTTTCGTACCACACCAACACCATTTGCCGCCCCACACCTATCGTATTTTTTCTCTTTAAAAAAATAATAAAAAAAACACTCACCATGTGGCTACCATGCTGTTATAGTACTGTGGTATTTTTTTTAAAAAAAATATTTATTTAAATTTTTAAATATAACAAATAAGCTTCAAAAAAATATAATTTTATATTGTAAAACCTCCTAACATAGTGTACTTATTTGTATAATGTTTTAAATTTTTTCTTGAAAAAATCCTATAAATAGTATACTTAAATAATTTTTCTAAAAAAATTAGAACAGAATTTTTTTTTTAAAAAAAAATACACTATACCACAAGACTCCACAAAAAAATTTATAATTTTTGAAGCTTATTTGTTTTGTTTTGTTTAACTATTTATACAAAAAAGTATATATTTAAATGATTAAAAAAACATCTACAGTATCTACCGCATGGTGAGGCAGACACTGCAGCAATTATTTTTTTCTTTCCTTTTTAAAAAATTTATTTAAATATATTTTTTGTGTAAATTTTTAAATATAACAAATAAACTCTAAAAATAATAATTTTTGTGGAGCCTCTTGACACAGTGTATTTGCTTATGTAATTTTGTTCAAAATTTTATCTGTTTTGAATTTTTCTCAAAAAATTCTTACAAATAATATACTTAAATAATTTTTTAAAAAAATCAGAACAGATGAAATTAAAAAAAACAAATAAGTACACGGTGTCAAGGGGTTCTACAAAAAAATTAAAAAAAATTAGAGCTTATTTGCTAAATTTAAAATTTTATATAAAAAGTATATTTAAATAATTTTTTTAAAAAAACTGCTATAGTGTGCAGCGAGTGTTTTTATTATAAAAAAGAAAAAAATTATGGTAAGTGTGCACATTTCAACAGGTGGGACGTTGCCGCTTGATAGCTGTACGACAGGCTACTGCACAACTACCGTGCAAAGAGGAGTACGTGGCAACCGGGAAGAGCTCGTGCACTGTGCAGCAGGAGGCTATATCTGCATTTGATTTTTTGGTTTTCGAAAAACGTTGCAATACGGCCAAAGCACACCGTTAGCTTCACGTGGAAGTAATCGAAATACAGCACCGGGATATCACTTCCAGCGGATGTATATCCGTACGGATTTCGAAGGGATCCCTACACAAACAGGCCCTTCAGTTATATATCTAACATGTCCTTCAGTTTTATTTTTGAAAAGCTCTTTCATCTGAAAGGTTTAGTCTATTGACACCACATTAGCAAAATCGGGCCCAGTCAGCCGGGCAATGAAAACGCTGCCGACCCAGCCAAGTTTTTCCAGAGTCAACTTCATCTCCGGTCTTGGGTCTTGTGTGACTAGCCCAGCAAAACCTCTCGTCATAGTTTTCCCGGATCAACCACAGGGCTGGTTTTACAAGTACGGTTTTGGCATGGAAACGCACTCTGTTACACCAAACAGAATATTACACTATTTCACTATATACATGGTAGCACAAGCTGTTCGTGAAACAAAATCTGTTCATGTTACAATGTGAAGACATGTACAATTGTTTCATCAGATCATTAGCGAGATACCACGAATCAACGGCAGTGCACATCAGTGTACAACTAAAGCCAACAATGTTTCTGAAGACATCTCCAGCTACATTGCAGAAGATATCACAAACCTGTGGACAAGCTGCATTTTCCACATCAAATAGAAGACCAAACTGAAGACAGCAAAAAAGAGAGAAAACCATTGAATTGCAAACATACGACAACAAAGAATTTTTTTTTGTATACAACAAAAACGCAAGCTTAAATGTGCCGTCAGACATCCAAGGAAGGATTGAGCAGCATAAGCTCTCAAGCCTGGCTGAGGCGAAAGCTCTTAGGCGGCAACTGCGAATGTTATGAGAAACAAGCCTTGTTTTTATCATCATTGGGCATGCATAACAATCTCACTCAGCTGTATTAATGAAACATGCAAAATGAAACAATTTGAACATAAAAATAGCAAGCTTAAATTATTGAATTGCAAACATGCAGTTACAAAGGAATTCCTTTTGTATACACAAAATAGCAAGCTTAAATTAATGTGCCCTCAGACATCAAAGGAAGGATTGAGCAGCATAAGCTCTCAAGCCTGGCGAGGCAAAAGCTCTTAGGCGGCAACTGCGAATGTTACGAGAAACAAGCCTTGTTTGTATTATCATTGGGCAGGCATAACAATCTCACTCAGCTGTATTAATGCAATATGGAAAACGAAACAATTTGAACATACAATAGAATGAGTATTAAACAAAAGGCAGCAGACATTCAAGGAAGGATTTAGCAGCATTAGCTCTCAAGCTCGGCAAGGCGAAAGCTCTTGGGCGGCAACTGCGAATGTTGATAAACAAGCCTTGATTTTATCATCACAGCCACTACAACAATAATAGAACACGAGTGAAGTATAAAATCAACCTAACAATACTTGATAAACATAAACAAGAATACTTCTTAAAACATAAGAAAATCAACAGCAATAACCATAAGAAAACCGTATGGCTCAGACATCCAAGGAAGGATTTAATAGCATCAGCTTTAGCCCGGCATGGCAAAAAGTCTTTGGGCGGCCACTGTGAATGTGAAAGATTGCCGTTGCCTAAAATTCACCGTTCGTGATGATCCAAGGCAGAACAGAAGTGGGGAAAAGGGAGGGGCGCTTAAATGGTCAGAAATCTCATGTGGAATTATTAAATTATCAGCTCATCGCAGCAGCAGAATATGATATCGCTGGCTCGACAAGTGTACATGTTTCATCACTCCTTTCAAGCATCCGAACAAACATACTAGAAAATAGAATGGAGCACAATTGCTAGGCTATGGTTTGGAATGATCAGAAATCTCGTGTGGAATTATAATGAGTGAAAGGAATGCACATGGCATCACAGGACGGATGCTTCTGCAAAGCAATTATACGAGCTCATCATATCATAACATTCCTTCTTCACGGGGGAAAAAAGAATAAAGGCAAGAAGAAAAAAGAACATTCAGAAGAAACGACGGTGAAAGGGCAAAATGACTCCATAGAGTAAATGTAGTCACAGAAACCGGCTCTGTGGACCGAGACAAAAGCAGTCCCCAGGTTCCTATTAACCTGTGAAACGCCACGAATCAACTTGGTTTTGGCCTAATCAAAACATCACTGCTCACTGCTCTTGGCTAACAGTGACATGAAATTAGGACCAGACTACATTACCCGTGCACAATTAGCAGCACTAATACCATACTCAGCGGCGAGCTATTCTTATTCCTAAACGCAAGATTCTAAAGTAAAATCGATTAGGAATAAAAGATGAGCTCAAAATCGAAGCGGAAGATGCTAAACTAAAATTGATTTGGAGAAGGGCGGACAACTGATACTAACAGGCGAGCTCTTCTTTTTTTTTTCCTAATCGCAATGGCGGCAAATTCCTCCAAACACCAAAGCACACCACAAAGCAAAACAAAACGAAGCACGAAAAACCAATGATTTTTTCGATGGCAAACGAGATGAAAAGATGGCTCCGTTCAGCGGAAATTCGGCATACAGATCGGTCTCCGAGAAAAAAGACTCAGAGAGGGACCAGTGATTTGGTCTGTTGAGCTTGAATTTCACCGAGTGGTCACAGCCATCACCCAAGAAAAACATCGAGAGAGAGAAATAAGATTTGGGAGTCGAGTCGAGTCGAGGGGCAGGGGAAGCCGTAGGCTAGCCTTCTGTTTTGACGGCGCTAGGGAGCTTTCGAGTGGAGGAGGCGTGTATAAATAGAGAGGTCAAGTGAATTAGGGTTCGAGGCGGTGAGACTAGATTTAGGCCGTGGAGTTTCTGGAGTGAACTCCTATTCAAGCTGGATAAGAATTAACAAGTGGTATCTGAAACGGCCGAACTTGCTCCATACTGGGCTAGGATTAGGCCTGAGGGCATCCGGAATTCGACCCATTTAAACATGCAGTTGTAATGATAGGTACGCTAGTGCTGAACCGCTCCATCTCTGCTCTCTAGCACCAGAAGAGACCGGAAATAGGCGACGGCTAGTGCAAGAAATCTTATATATGTATTCAATTTATTATTATATTCTTGTGTTATTATATTATTCTTACGATTACGAGCTTTTCTATGAGGTAATCGTCGGACTGAACTCACCAGCGACGGTTCCTCAACACGTTATCAGCACGATCGACTCTCTTCGGATTGAAAGGTAACCGTCGAAGAGCGACGCTCGTAGATTGAATTTTTTTCTTCTAAATTGCTTTCAATTATGCAAATTTGGCTTTCTAAATTGGTTTTTCTACGGTGCAAATCTACTCTAATCTACCGCATGCCAACTTGAAGTCGCGGCACAATGTCGATCGATAGATTGCATGAAAAAGTAGATAATGATTGCATTGTGGATTGCAAATACGTTCTAATCTACCGTGAGCTGACTTGAAATCGACGGCCAAGCCTATCAGTGGATTGCATGAACAGTTCTCGGATGAACAGTACTCGGATGAACAATATTTTTTAGATGAACGGTAGAGAACAAAAAAATTGTCGTTGCTACTTAAATTAGTCAGAAATGTCGCATGGCGCGACGCCGCCGCGCCCGCACGCCCACGGCCACCCAAGCATCACGAAAAAGAAGAAGAAAAAGAGGAAAGGGGATGGCGCCGGCGCCCGACCCGACGGCCGCCCCGCGCCCGCCTCCACCGGACGGATCACATCCGACGCGCGCTTAAAGCCGCCATTGCACCGTCGCCCGACCTACAGCCGCCAGATCGCTCAATCTTGCCCACCCCGCATGGCGCATGCGCGCGCGCACCGCTGTTGGCACGCATGGCGCGCCGACCGCATGGCATCGCACCGCCCGCATGGTTGTAGTCGCACTCGGCTCGACCTCCGCGAGCGCACCACACGGGCGAGCCACCACCGCCCCACACCGCATGGGCGAGCCATCGCACCATGGCCACGTGCATCGCCCTCACACGGCCTCGCCGCTTGAGCCGCCGCCGCCGATCGTTGTTCTCGCACGAAGCCTCCTCGCCGCCACCGCCTCGCCCGCAACTATTGTCAAGATGACTACAGGGAGTATGCCGAATTAATTGATATCATGCAAGTTGCGGAAGCTCAAGATGATGTTCCATGAAAGAACTACATCTCAAAGTCGCCCAGTAGCAATGTTGGCCTTGAAGCCAATGCTAGCAGCTACGAGGTGAGGAAGCCTCTCACGATGGAGAAGGGTAAGGTTGTGGGTCGCAACACGTTATTAATGCTTTTCGGTCTAAGAAGAAGGGCAAACGACAACATGAGACATACCTCGCCATTGCAGGCACAGAGGATCCACACCCATTAGTTGCACTCATGGATGTGGACAGCCCAACACCAGCCCCCATCAACCCTCCTTTGGACATCACAACGGCCGTAGCCATAGTGCCCCAAGAGGAGAAGATCACCATGGAGCATATTTAGGCATAAGTTTCTACATACTTCGCTAATTCGATCTAGTGCACGCATTGCACTTAGATCTTTTTACAGTTACTTGCAGTTTGTGATTATGATGGAACTTTGAATAATGGTTGTAAGCTCTAGGAGAGCAAAGCATTAAATTCTTATGATGAGTCTTGCAAGGCTTATTTTCTCGTATTTATAATAGCAAGTTATGTTCTGATACCTGAAGTATTTTATTTATGTGTTGCTTGCTTTTGGCTGCATATTAATAAAGTATCTTATATTAGAATGCGTGTGGCGCCCTACGGAGGAAGTGTGCTTATCAGGTAGTAGCACAATGAATATCAACTTGAGAGAAACGAAATTTTTCAACGATCAACAAGAATGTTGGTAGTCTTACGACAATCGCAGGAAGCGATACTTGTATAATAGACTCAAGAAGGGACATAATTATACTCCCGATGGGCACAACTTCGGGCATTAAAAAAGTATTGTTGTTCCCAGAATCGACTAGAACTCTCAAGGATATTCGCGTTAACGGTTTCCACGTAGAGACTGAAGAAGAGTATGGTGAGGAATACCTTCTCATTACAAAGCGTGAAGCAAGTAGAAAATAGTATTAGAACGACGTCATATGAAATTGGGCTATACTACACTAATATTAAGGCACCTGCAGCCTATATTGCTTTGAAAACTGTATTTATAAGCTCTGAACCTTTCTATCTCTAGCATGATAGATTATGTCGCCTAGGTCTTAGGATGATGAGAAATATGATTAACAATTCATAGGGACATAATGTCAATTAAAAGAATTTCCCAAATCAAGAAGATTTTGTATGCGCTGCATGTGCCACCGAGAAATTAGTTACTAAACCTCCTGCTTTGAAAGTGGGGGATCAAATCCGTGCATTCCTGGATCATATCCAGGAGATATTTGTGATTCTATACAGCCCCTATAAGGGTCATTTAGGTATTTTATGGTGCTCATCGATGCTTCATCGAAATGGTTACACATATATTTATTATCTACGAGAAACCGCGCTTTTGCCAAGCTAATCTCGTAGATAATTAGAATTAAAAATATTTTCTCTGGTCATCATGTGAAGTCCACTAGAGTGGACAACGCCGAAGAATTTACTTTGAAGGCATTTGATGATTATTGCATGGCAATGTGACTTAAAGTTGAATATTTTGTACCACATATCCACACCCAGAATGGACTAGCAAAATTGTAATTTATCAACTACATACTAGGGACACGCGATCCTGCACACAGCAGCTCTCATCAAATTTAGACCACATGCATATAACATCCATTCACCTATACAACTAACGCAAGGGTGAGCACCAAAATTTCTCATCTTTGAAGTTTTGGTTGCAAGTTTTATGTACCTGTACCATCACCACAGCGAATTGCATTGGGCCCTCTCTAAAAGTCTGGGTTATATGTTGGTTATGAGAAAACATTCATAATAAGGTATTTGGACCCCATAACTGGAGATTTGCATACAGCCCGCTTCGCTTATATTATATTAGATAAGGATTGTTTCCCATCATTAGGGGGAGGAAATCAACCCCTTGATGAAAAATGTCAAGAAATAATCGAAGTCTAGAAGATAATTAAAGTTCAGAAGATAATTGAAGTCCATCAACATGACCTGCGCACTAGTGGAGCAATAGTGAAGTCCAGAAGATAATTGATTTGCAAGCATTAGCAAATCAACCGTCTGACCACTTTGGTGATTTGAAGAGTAGGACTAAGTCGCATGTGCCTGCACGCAATGCATTGGAGAGGTTGAAATACCGATGAAGGTATCCCTAATCCCGTCCTAAGGTCTCAGACCGGATGTGGTATAATCGTTGTCCCGAACTAAGACAGAGCAAATGGAAATCTATACAATGTGAAACTCAGAAAGTCACTGTACAGATTTAAGCAATTAGACCGATGTGGTATAATCGTTGAAGCGACTTTCTATGTAAGAAAGGCTACACGAACAATGAGAATTGTATATGTATAATTATATGATGATCCTAGGATGAATTTGTATAATCTCATTGTATGTAGGTGATCTGAATATCATCAAAACCTTGAAAGGTATTAAAAAAGCAAGCTATTACCTGGAGTCAGAGTTTGAAATGAAAGATTTGGGTAAAACCAAATATTGCATAGGCTTGCAGCTTGAGCATACACATGAAGGGATGTTAGTACATCAGTCAACCTACACTCAGAAGGTGTTACAAATATTTGATTTTGAAAAGACATATCTTTTGAAAGTGCCAATGGTCAGAAGATCCTTACATGAATACAAGGATCCATACAGATCTATATAAGAGGGGGAGGAAGTCATGGGACTGGAATTCCCGCACTTGAGTGCAATAGGAGTACTCATGTATTTAACAAACTGTACTAGACCGGACATTGTATTTACCATGAACCTACTAACAAGGTATAGTGCATCACCTACCAAAAGGCATTAGTAGAGAATGAATGACATCTTCCGATACCTCAAAGGAAGCAAAGACATTGGTATATTTTACAAAAAGAACCAAGACATGTCTATGAATAGCAATGCAGATGCCGGTATCTGTCAGACCCGCATACATCTAAGTCGCAAACAGGCTATGTATTCCTATGTGGTGGAACTGTAATTCCATGGGAATCGTCTAAGCAAAGTCTTATGTCAACTTCAACGAACCACTCAAAAATCATAGCACTATACGAGGCCTCACAAGAATGTGCTTGGCTTTGACGGATGATTCACCGCATACAATAGTCGTGTGGATTGAATACCGTGCAAACCCCGCTATTATCTATGAAAATAATGCCGCTTGTGTTGTACAAGTGCAGATGGGTTATGTGAAGAGTCATCTCACGAAGCATATCAACCCAAAGTTCTTCTATACTCAAGAACTCTCCTACATCTCTGTGTTCAATTTATTATTCTGTTCTTGTGTTCTTGCATTGTTCTTACGATTCTCAGTTTATCTACGAGGTAATCGCTCGGACTGGACTTGTCAGCGACGGTTCCTCGACACAAACAATGCAGTTCTCTCTGCAATTGAATTTAAGCCGATGTGACAGACTGGTATGAAAGCTTATCCTTGGCACGGGACCTTTTACTTTCAAAATGTTAAGGGGCAATGCTAGACTGGATCTATGGTTTATGCGTATTAGGAGCGATCTTCACCGTTTGATCAAAAATCAAATGCCAAGAGCAATTGATACCGTGTTTTCGTTATAGTAAAATTGTTGCAGTTCCTTTTCTGCTGTTGCTACAATATTTTGCTACAGACCCAGAGGCAGAGCGTTGTTTGCACTCTCACAAAATACTATTCATACAGTAGACCTCTGCAGTAATGTAGAGGTTTCGATCCATCGTCTCATCAATCTCACAAACATGAATGAAACTGGTTGGTACCTAAAGCATACTGCAAAAAGACTGGTCAAGCAACCGGTTCACTGGTTTATTGTTCTAACCGCTGGTTCATCGGTCCAGATGCATATATATATATATATATATATATATATATATATATATATATATATATATATATATATATATATATATATATATATATATGGGAACGTATCTAGTGCTAATGGGTAATTCAGTGCTAAGGTGTTAATACTAATCTTGACCGTTGGATCTGAATTGAACAACCAAGACTAATGCGGCTCCTACCTCTAAACCATTTAATCACTTTGCATGCTCCCACCTTCAATGCACCTTCATTAATGTGTCTTCATTAAACACCATGCATGCTCCCACCTCCAACGGTTAAGATCCAGATCCAACGGTCAAGATTGGTATTAGCACCTTAGCACTGAATTACCCATTAACAAGATTGTTCTATTAAATACTACAATCAATTTTTATATCTAGAATATGAATCTTCGTACCAAGAAATTTACCATTATAATTAAGCATGTATAGCTATAGCAATAGCATAGTTGTATTGTAATTGTCTCTCGGAGTATTTATTCAAGCAATGGGATGAGAACTATAGTTTAATTCTCAATGAAACAACTAGCGTACAACAGTGGGACACTCATATTCACATATTTTCAATCTTACCCCTAAATTCACAATAAATAAAATAATAAAACGAGGGTATTTATGTTCTAAACAAAAACCGATAGTTTAGAGAAATCAGCACCAGTTCATCGGTTTACTAAAAAACCACCCGGCTCAGTTGGTTTTTCCCAGTCCGAATGCATGGACGGTCTTTGAGTTGAACCGAGCTAGCTAGGTCACTAGTTTTGGTTTTTCCGGTTTAACAAGCGATCCGTTCCATGTTTTTTAACTATGACCTAAAGTTCCTTTCCAAGTAATGGTGAATTTTATTGTCTGAATAATTTGCATTTCATTGCACTTGATTTGTCATAAAATATTATATTACTAGGGAAGCAAAAATCGGAGAGGAAAAGGGAGTTTTTGGCTTAAATGACACTATTTGTACGCGAAATAGCAAATCTAGCCTCCTTTGAAGATCAAAGCCAAAAATAACACCGCGGACTTGCTGACAGACGACATGTGTCCTCGTCCTTGCTATGGGTGCTCGGACCCCTCGTCCCCTCTCTTGGAGAGGGACTTCCGACACGTGCCCTCGTCCCCTCTCCTCGGGAGGGGACTTCTCTCGTTCACTCGCCACGCGAGGGGACTTCCTTCATACTGCTAATTAATTATGATTAATTTGATTATGACTAACTAATTATCACTAATTAATTACGACTAACTAACTATGACTTAATTGATTATGAATAATTAGTTATGACTAAATTAATTATGGCTAATTAACCACGACTAATTTGATTATGACTAATCAATTATGTTTGGATTAATTTTGACTAATTAATTACAACAAATAATTATGGCCAATTAATTACAACTAATTAATTACATGGGTTAATTAATTAATCTCCACCGTAATTATTTAGTTGTAATTAATTAACCCCACCGTGTGATTAATTACACTGATTTAATTAATTAATCCTCATCCGCGCTACAAGTTAATTAATCCTCGTCCGCACCACAGTGGGGACTCCATCGTATTGCTAGTTAATTAATTGATTACACAAGTTTAATTAATCCTTTGTTTAATTTCAACTAGCAAAGATTAATTAAACTCATGTAATTAATTAATTAACTAGCAGTACGAGAGAAATCTCTACCGTGGCATGGACAAGGATTAGTTAATTAAGCCCTTGTAATTAATTACATGGTGGGTTAATTAATTGACTTGTGTAATTAATTAGTCATAATTAATTAGTTGTAAGTACTTAGTCGTAATTAACTGTTCAAAATTAATTAGTTGTAATTAATTAGTCAAAATTAATTATTCCTAATCAATTTAGTCGTGGTTAATTAGGTGTAATTAATTTAATTATAACTAATTATTTATAATTAATTAGTCGTAATTAATTAATTATAATTAATTTAATCGTAATTAATTAGAAGTACGAGGGAAGTCCACTCCCTAGTAGAGGGGACGAGGAAAGTCCCCTCCCCAGGAGAGGGGACGAGGGGCCGTGGCTCGGACGGGAACACATGTCGCTGTCGACGAGTCCACGGTGTTATTTTTAGTTATGATCTTCAAAGTATAATAGATTTGCTATTTCATATACAAACAGTATCATTTGAGAAGAAGAAAAAAACTCGGCAAAAGAGCTTAGTAAATCAACAAACACGAAATCAAGGGCAGTATGGTCCAAACGTAAAGCTAAAGTTCCCCAAAGCCAGCCAGAATCAGAGCCCAGAGCACCAGACGCACTCTCCCCCCTTAAACCCTCTCCACATTTGTGTGTCGAACCCTCCCTTCCCTGTCCCCTCCCACCCTAGAGAACAGGAGGGACCCGATCCTTCTCATCTGAGCAATGGTGGCCGTTGTGGCGGTGGAGACGGGGCAAGCAACGGAGGGGAAGAGCGTGACGGGGGAGGGGGAGACTACACCGGCGACGACGGCTACCGTACCGAAGTGTCGAACCCACGCCGGATCACCCACCCTATTCCTAGGTACTACTACAGTACTGCTACTCACCGTGAACTAATCACCTCTTCTAACGCTTCGCTTATTCCCCTCCGCTTCTTTTATTAGTGTTGTTTTAGAATATTTTCCTTTTTTTATTAACCAATTTTGTTTACATGAAGAATTACTGAATTTGTTATGTTAATTTCTGCTTAACCCGAACTAAATAGGAAATTAATCAAGCATCGCCTTAAGTTGTGAAAAAAAGCATCACTAGCGCTTAATCCAGATTAGCTTATGCTTATATTGTTAATGGGTAAAGAAATGCTGCAGTGCGCGCGCGCGCGCACGGCAATGGAGTTTGGAGGCGCTTTGATCGCGTCCGCGGTTTCTTTTACCGGACACGCTTGATGTTGTGGCCGCGTTGGTTAGCACATGATCGGTGAGGCTCTCGCAGCGCTGAGCGAGGACGGCGGCTCGCCGGAGGCCGCAAAATCGGGCTTCATCCGCGCCAGGTACCCCGGCGTGCCCGCCTCGCACGACAGGCTCCTCCGGCACTACCTCGCCAAGCACGTCGCCGAGGGCCTTTTCGTGTGCGCCGCGCCGGGGCGGTACTCGCGCCGCCCCGACGAGCCCGCGTTCGCGGAGGTCCCGGCGGTGAAGCCGGCCGCGGCGCGCTCACCCGAGACAGCGAGTGTTGCGTCTCTGCCGACAGAGGCCAACCACGGCCGTGGGGCGGCCGGCTTCGGAAGGATGGCCCGTCGCCGACGTCAGCTGCCGGCAAGAAGAGCGGGAGTGAGTCGCCGTCTGCAACGCCCAAGCGTCGTGGCTGGCCACGCAAGCTGGCGCTGGTCACGGCCACCGACGGCTCCGGCGAAGCACTCATTACGGACAAGAAAGACGGCAGTGAGGCTCCATCCACCACTGACAAGAACCATGGGCAACTACGTGAGCTGGCACTGATGATCGCCAATGACGGCTCTACCACGACATCCGTCACGGAGAAGGATGGCGGCGAGGCTCCTCCCGCATCGCCCATGGACCATGATCAGCCTTGCAAGCTGGCGCTGGCCACCGCCGACTTGTCTGTCCCAACACTTGTCATGGACAAAAAGAACAGCGGCGAGGCTTCATCCGCCAAGCTGGCGCTCGTGGCCAAGGACGATGGCACTGCCCCAACATCAATTTCTTGTGGCTGCTGACGCCGGCTCTGCTCTGGCGTTGTTGCCGACAAGAAAGATGGTTGTGAGGCTCCATCCGCAAAGCACAAGCGCCGTCGTCTGCCATGCAAGTCAGCGCCGGTGAATGCCGCCCTCGGCTCTGCCCCAACATCAGTTGCAGACAAGGTCAGCGGCAAGGCTCCATCCACTACACCCAAGGGCCGTGGCCAGCAGCACAAACCGGCGCTGGTGGCCGCCCACGACAGCTCTGCCCCCACATCAGCTGCTGGCAAGAAGGATGGCATTGAGGTCCCATCAGCCCCCAAGCTGGCACCAGTGACTGCCGACGGCGGCTCTGCCCAGGCATCAGGCGCTGGCAAGAAGGATGGCAATGAGGCTCCACCAGTGCCCGTCAAGCTGCAGGGCCAGCCTCGCAAACTGTATCCGCTGAGCGCTGATGAGCTGCCAGATAACCCGACGTCTTGTGTGCTCGCGCTGCCTGCCAAAGATGCCAGCGACCACAAAGGCGTGGTAGCTCTGAAACCGCGCGTGGCAGCTCATGAAGCATATAATAGTTCGAAGCACACCTTTTGATTTGCTAAATGCAACGCACAGGATGATAGCTTTTGAGTTTTCTTCACTAAACTAGCCTGCTTATGAGAAATTTACAGCAACCATATGCTTTACTGTTTTGGGGGATAGCTTTAAAACTGAATATATACGAGTCTTGTCAGTTCATGTGAATAACTTTGTGCAGTTCTTGCCTATCGTTTACATTTGGGGACTTCAAATCTCAGACCAGAATTTGAGCCAGAATGACAATGAAATAACAACCCTGTTGAAGCCAGTTGATGCAAAAATAACCTTTTTGATATATAAATGCAGCAACTATTGTGAAACATGAAAGGAATACCTCTGAAGGTTACAACAATTTCTCAATATTATCATCACGCAGAACTGGGTCACGATCGATGGCAACCCAGGACAGAGAATTAGCTAAAAGAAAGAACACAACATCTTTGTCATGTACCCCGAAAATTATTTCAACTGGACTCCCTCCATGCCTGGACATGAATTATTGGATGAGAAATCCAGAATTAATGGTCTCATGCCTCCCAGCCCCTCAAGAGGGTGGCACGCGCAACCCGGTTAACTCCCAAGGTGAATGCTCCCATCCTAAGGTTGCAATCTTGAGACTTGCACATGGCCTTGATGTGCTGGAAAGCGCTGTTCATATACTTGTGGAGCTCCATGTTCACCTTCTCTTCATCCCACATGAAGCCTTGAATGTTCTGCACCATCAAAATAGCATAAGGAGGTTGCTGGTTCAGACAAAGAAACTAATGCTGAATGAGCTGGCGAAGACTATCATCGTATAGTCAATTACCTGAACCCACTCAAAATAGCTAACGATCACACCACCAGAATTAGCATAGATATCAGGTAATACAGTCACTCCCTTCTTGGCAAGAATCTATAGCATGCACAACAAGTCAGAAGTTCAGGAAACAGGAATTGCCACATTGGCTAGATTTCTGATATTTCTCAAGGAAGAAAAAAATATTGTAAAGTGTTTTAAGTTGTCTATACCTCATCAGCTTCTGGATCAGTTGGATGATTAGCAGCTTCAATTATAAATTTGGCCTTCACATCAGGTGCATTCTCCCTTCAGATGACATGTTAATGCATCAAATCTATTTCAATCTTGTTATCCGCTGAATAACCTATTATTTATTGTTTCCTAGTTATATAGTATACACCACAGTAATTGCTATTTACATTAAACCAGCAAAAAGCATTAACAAATAGTAATCAAAATAAAAAACATGACCTATGGTGAAATCTGCTGAAACTGATACAGGTCATAAAAAAAAGAGTTATCCCAATGAACAACAGATGCTAACAGAATGATAGATAAGGACACTAGTTCTCACCTGTTAAGGACGCCACCTAAGGCGCATGGGATAAGAACATCACATTCATGCACTAGCAACTCTGCGGAATCCATGACTTCCGCACCATGAAAGTCTTTCATAGCACCACCCTCGTTTCTGTGCTTCATCAAAGCAGGTATGTCTATCCCAGCCTTGTTTCTGATTGAGCCTGTTACATCTCCAAGTGCAATTATCTTACCACCCTTCTCATGGATGAGTTGTGCAGCCCATGAACCAACATTACCGAATCCCTGCAAGATTTTCACAGATTAAGGACCAAAGCTACATAAGGTGTTGGCTACTGATAATAGCATACATGTTTGAACATAATAGTTTTGGTATTTGAACTGCTGTGATATCCCTTTTTTTAGGAATAGAGCATGAATACCTGTGCTTCTTTATGCGGCACATGCTATGATATTTTTTAACATATGAAAAGTAGTTCACAAGACATAGGGGGTAAGTGATTTGTTATGATTTATGACTCACCTGAATAACAAAGGTTGATCCAGATATGAACTTTCCGTATTCAGCCAGGAGAGCCTCAGTAGCATACATCACACCTCGTCCAGTGGCAGCATCCCTACCTAACGATCCACCAAGATCCTATAAAGAAGATACCCAAATTACTATCATAAAGAGTAAAGAGTTTATTTATACCAAAATAATTTGCTGTTAAATTTATATACTTACTATGGGCTTCCCTGTGACAACAGCAGGGGAATGACCATGGAATTTCGAGTACTCATCCAAAATCCATGCCATGGTCTGTGCCAGAATTAGAATAAAAAAAGGTTTCAAAAAGGAGGTAAGTAACAGAACATACTATAGAAAGGCAGTGGATGACAAACAACACAATAAAATTGCATGGCATACCTGTGCATTAGTTCCCATGTCTGGAGCTGGCACATCAGTATGAGTTCCGATAAGATCATGAATTTTCTGAGTAAATACACGCGTCAAACGTTCCAACTCGCTTCTACTTAGTTCACCAGGAGAGCACCCAATCCCTCCCTTTGCTCCGCCATATGGTACCGCTGCAACGGCAGTCTTCCATGTCATCAGTTGAGCAAGTGCATTTACTTCATCCGGATCAACCTATCAAGCAGAATTAAGTACAATATAAAATTATAATAAGTAGGTGATCCTACAGTTGACTTTCTGCCTTAGCTTTTCAGAATCTAACATAAAAGAACAACACTCAGTGAAGACAATTTCTTAATAAAGTAGTGCTTCCTTTGCAAAATTTACAACTGATGACATTAGTTGCTTACTCAAACAAGCACTCAATCAACCAACTGATTATCCATTTAGCTAAATGACTGTAGAAAGTGAGAATAACTACACCATCATGTTGGAATGGTTTTTTGGCACAGTGCAGAACAATTTAGAGATTTTTTTAAAAAATGTAATAGATAAAGAAGGTAATACTAATGGTAAAAGGCATCACTTCACCGTCAAAGGACATCCACAATCCATTCATACAATTGGAAAGCGAAAAATAAACTAGGTACAAAAGCATGCGGTGCTTTTACAATCTTTGCATATTAAGGTTTCCGCGACACTATGTTTCTATTACGGAAATGGAAAATCCCCCAGCTTCCTTTGGAACCTAGTGGGTGTACATGCAACAATCCAACATACATGATTGTGACATTTTTCAATCGGAGACCATAAGGCCTCAGTTTTGGAACAAAGCAGAAGATTATGCCTTTTTGTTAAGCTAATTCAGAATAAGCAATCTATCTTTGGAGCAGTATAGAGCAAAATATGAAACCTCCAAAAGAAACAGCAAAGTTAGCTATTTCCAAATATTAAATTAGCATTTGTAGCATGTAAAGATGAAAATGTTTTACATTTGCAAAATATCAATAGAAATAAGTTACAAAAATATATTAACAGAGAAACAAGATTTGGCATGCATCCTTTGCCCTTTGGTGTTCTTTTGTCTTTATGGACAACAATTTATTTGCTGACAACTACGCAATAAAACTTAAAATATACATTCAGGTGAGTTCGGCAAAAGGAAATATGTATTCATAAATATGCAAACAATAGGCGTGTAAGCATGCATTAATAAAAGAGCAACACATGCTCATGTCGCATAAGAAAGATTCTAGGTTCACATCATCTGCATGACAAATTGACAACCCAGACAAGCTACAAAATATCTTAACACCCCTTTTGTCTCCCGGGTATTGGCCCTGGAATTGTGGAATTGGAATTCAATTATAAGGAGATAGCTGTTTGGCTGCCACCTAAAATTGAAATGATGATTCCAAAGCCAATTCCAAGAGGCATTACAGAGCTAGAAGCAATTCTACTTATACATGTCATTTATCTGGAATTCACCCTACAAAATTTAGTAAAAGTTCGGTATTTGGAATTTCAACCTTGCGTTCGCACCATAAAGTTTTCACAAAATTAACTGAGATGATTCAGTGTGAGAACCTAATTTGTGCATATTGGCGGGCCTAGGTGCACAGTGGCCCCCACAACCTTGTACTCTTGTAGACAATGATTTTGTAAATGTTCCGTATTTGGAATTACAATTTGCGTTCACACTATATTTTTTTCACGAAATTGTCTGAAATTTGTTGGAGATGATTTACGTGTAGAGAAGCTAATTTGTGCGCATTGACGGACCTACGTGCACAGGGGGGCCCACAGTCTTGTAGAATTCCAAATGACATCCAAACAGAAAAATTGATTTTGAATTGGCTTGAATCAAATTCAAGTTCAATTAGAATAGGATTTGGAATCCAATTGAATGAATTAAATTCAATTCTAGGCAGCCAAACAGGGCGTAAACTGAATAACAAACGAAACTGAAGCACTAAGTACTAACATACAGAACTGGAAAAGCCATATAAAAACAACAACAACAACAAAATGGTAAGTACTGTAGATCTACCTCACTGAAAAGAAACAATGGCCTCATTGACGAGAAAACATGCCAGGTTCACAATCACTTCACTGTTTCTGCTTTTTTCTTTTTTGTTCTTTTAGGAGAAATCATAATAACTTGACAGAATAAACAACACATTCATCAGAAGAGAGCCCTCACCTCAGGGTGGTAGCGGATACCACCTTTCATCGGCCCGCGGGCATTGTCATGCTGCACGCGGAACCCAACGAACGACGCCAAGGTGCCGTCGTCTCTGGGAATGGTGCATTCCACCTGCAAGGAGCAACACACCGACCCAAGAAGCCCATGAACAAACAAATCAAGCACCAGAAATAACACAACACAAGCACGCAACTTACCTTGATCTCGCGGAACGGGATCAGTAAGCTCTTCTCGAGCTTGGAGTCGAGGCCGAGCAGCCTCGCGGCCTGACGGAAGTTGCGGCTGGTAGCGGCGAGCGCGTTCATGGCGGCTGGACAAAAGCACCTTTTTTTATTCCCGCTCCAAGAACCGCAAGAAAGATCGGGGAGGGGACAGCCGAAAAGGACACGGCCTTTCTTTCTACCACCGGACAGAAACAAACGCACGCGCGCAAGATCCGGGCGAGGCTTTCGCGCCAAAAACGGCAAGAAAAAAAAGGCGGAGTCTTTCTCCAGAGATCGAGGAGGAGGAGGCCGCGGCGACTAAAGACGAACACGAGCTCAGCTGGGTTTGGATGGATCGGAGGAAAGAGGAAGCGGATGGTATTAATAGGGATCCAGCCGGGGCGGGGCAGGAACCAGGAAGGCAGGATAAGATCAAAGAGATGGATTAATTAAACATGGACTGGCCTTGGTCTGGAAATCTTGGGGGGACAAGAGATTGCGCAATGTCTGGGAGGTGACTCGGACTCGATTGGATTCAGGAACACGTTTTCGGAGTCTGGAGCGTATACTAGAGGAGATTAATTACAGATTTGCGGTTGGATAAGTAAGGAGAAATCGGGGGCAAAGTGAGTCAAAGATGAGGAATTTCTCGCAGGGGCAACACCGATGCAGTTCTTTCTTCCATGGCTATGTGCTGGCTGGCTTCTAAGTAATAAATAGTAGTTTTTTTAAAACAAAACTAGCCTCCTGCCCTCATTTGAAATCATGATATTTTTCGGTCGACATTCTAAATGACGACATTGGCTTAAGCAATTGCGACAGTAGTTTAGACAGTGCAGGGGTCGCCACTCCAACTAGCAACAAGACTATATCGTCATTTTAACTGACGATAGAGATCCCGCAGGTCCCTAATTATTTTAATATTAAAATATTTAAAAACCATCATTTCAAATGGCGATAGAGACATGCAAATCCATGTCTTCATTCCAAATGACGGCAAAATCTACCCTATAAAGGCAACAAAATTATAGCATAACTCACTTTTATTTAGAAAAAAAAGAGAAAGAGGGGAGGGAAGGGAAAGGAGCTTAGAGGAGTAGAAGGAATGAGAGAAGCTAGCGAAGCACTGCCCATTCGGTCGTCTATCTTTCAAATAATTTTTTTAACCGAATGGATTACAAAATTTTAGATATACGATTATGTAGTGTAGTATGTTGTACATAATCCTTTTCAGTTGGTAGTTTAGTTTTAGATATGTGGTTAATCGTGGAAATCTTATTTACAGTGCAAGATGTCAAATATGTCAGACGCCACCAATTTTAAAATATACTACGGCCAGGGGACTATTTTTTAGGGTCTTGAGGGGATTGATTTCCGTTATTTTCAATCAGCGATCGTGCCCTTAACAAGACCGGCGTAGCATACATAGGGCGATGTGATGCGGTGGTTGTTCCACACATTCGATTTGGATCATGTTGTGTATGATCTGAGATTGAGTTACCCTGCCAACCGAGCACCACACTGCACATATTGGAAGTTAGTGCAGCTTAAAGGAACAAGGTCATGATAGTCATCTTTACGCAGGACGAGGAGGAACAGTGGGATTTGGTCCTTCTAGCCCAGGCATAAGCCAAGCCCACTCCTGCATCGGTGGCTGAACAAGAAGGGTATGGTGATACCGAAGAAAAAGTCACGGACTCCATCCACAGCGCAATGCACACAATGGTCGAAGGTCTAGGAGTTGTTAATGCTGTCGATGACGACTCTATGGAAAGAGCTCCTTCAGTCAGGCAAGCTAGTGGGCTTGCTTACGAGGGTGAGGAGCTGGAATCCCTAGTCCAAAGGATGGATCTCGAAGAACAGGACTACATTGTGTTGTCAGAAGATGAAGGATCCGACGACGAGGATGATGTGGAATAGCAGGCGGTTCCATCCGAGTGGAATACATACCAGTTCGACAACCTTGTTGTTAATGAAGGCTCCTATGTGCCATAGGAGCACAACTAGAGCGATGTCAAGAAAGGAGCTTTGTAGAAATGCAAGGAGGTCGTCCAGAAGTGGTCAAATTCTGAGCCTTGTCAATGCTGCATACATTCACATTCGTCAAGTCTAACCCAAGATGCTACGACGTGAAGTACGACATAGAGGGATGTCCTTGGCGAGTGCACACATTTCAGCTTAAATGGGACACCTACTAGAAATGCTTTATAGTGGTCCCTCACACATGTATCATCGCTGAGTTAGTTCAGTCTCACAAGAACATGTCATTAGGCTTCATCGCGAACATCATGTACGGCGAGATCGTGGATAATCTAGATTTTGAGCTACGATCCATCATTCAGACGATCCATCATTTAGATGATTAAGGCAATGTTCTAGTACACAATCAGTTATACCAAAGCGTAGAGGGCAAAACAGAAGACATTGGAATCAAGGTTCAGTATGTTCGAGGACTCCTACCACAACCTCTCTGCCAACTCCGAGTCATACAAGATAGGAATCCCAACACTCATGTCGACATTCAAGATTCCATGCATCCAAAGTGGGGCAATAAGAGGATACTGAAGCGAGCATTCTTCGCCTTTGGTCTATACATCAATGCATTTTGGCACTGCCATCCAATCTTGTGCGTGGATGGTACATTCTTGACTGGAATGTATAAGGGCCAGATACTAGCTGCAATAGCGACGAACAAGAACAATCAAGTTTTTCCCGTGGCATTCGCATTCGTTGAAAGCGAGAGCACGGACGACTGATTGTGGTTCATGAGGAATTTGAGAATTTTTGTTGTACAGATTTGTCCTAACATATATGTCATACATGATCGACATGTAGGCCTGCTGAGTGCAATTACTCAGCTACAACAAGGAGAGAACGAATCACTTCTATAGGTGGATCCGCAGAGTAGGTGGTGCGTGAGGCACTTGGATGCAAACTTCTACAAGCAGTTCCGCAACAAGGACTTGATGAATCTGTTCAAGTGGCTGTGCAACCAGAACCAACAACGAAAGTTTGACGCACTCTGGAAAATTTTGGATGAGCGGATCCAGACGCACAGAAGGGAGGCGGGAGAAAGACTGCTACAAGCACTGACCAGGCTCCCAAAGCATTGCCACAGCTACCCACAAATGGTCCTAATGTAGCGAGAAAGGCGGGGGCGCAAGTGAAATACTTCTCGGACTAGATTGAGCATGAGCCTAAGGAGAAGTGGTCACCGCTACATAACAAGGGTGGTGTTCGATATGGTGTCATGATAACCAATCTAGTCGAGATGTACAATTGGATCATGCACGGCGTCAGATGCCTCTCTTTGATTGGTATTGTGGATGCAATTCTCTGTGGTACTACAAATTACTTTGTTGACAGAAGCAACAACGCGTCGCTTGTCATGATAAATTATAGAGTATTGTACTCTGTCATGATCACTAAGTACATGGAGGAGAAGATCAAGAAGGGTGAGATGCACCGGGCATTAAAGATAGACACAAGGGAGCTTCGCTTTGATATACTGCGCAGAGATAAACGACGCCACGAGACGAATTTTGAGAGGATCTCCCACGAGTGCATGCCACGCCACACTAGTTGCGTATGCACTTGCAACAAGTATCTTCTTCTGCATAAGCCCTACTCACATGTCATGGCCGCATGTTCGATGGTTGCGTAGTATCCCAGCCAGTACCTATCTAATTATTTCAACAAGGAGGAGGTGATGCATACCTGGAGTGCACAGTTGTATGGTTACGGTGTGGCTGGCCATTTCACTGGCCATCCGACGTAGGAGCAACTTATCTAGGCCGCGGACATTGATAGGCTGAAGGGAAAGGTTGGCCGGCGATAAGTACGACTTATCAAGAACGACATGGACGAAGTAGAAGCCGGGAGTCGTACGAAAAAGTGCTCTATTTGTGGGGAGTGTGGGCACACCTTTAAGAAATGCCATACGAGAAATCCACAAAATGAAGGATACATCGGTAGTTCGGATGGCGCCACAGGGATCTCATCCGACCGCCCCACTCAAGGCGATCGACATGGCGGACGTTGAGGTCACAACAACGAAAGGTTCACCTTTTTGAAATATGTGGTGTCCAATGCTTTGTAATATCACTTTAATTTGTCAAAAACTAGGTGATGATGTGTTGAATATTTTGTAATATCACTGTGATTTGTTGACAAAATATGTGAGGACGTTGCGCTGAATGTTATGTAATATCATTATGATTTGTCGATAAAAAATATGATTGCATTGTGCTGACTGTTTTCTAATATCATTGTGATTTGCCCACAAAATATGTGATCGAAAATAGGCAGTAAAAAAATAGGTCGAGGTCCCTATCGTCAGTTGAAATGGCGACAGGGTCTTATCACCAGTTAGAGTGACGATAGGGATTTGTCGCCATTTCAACTGGCGACAAAGACCTCCCTACACTGTTCCAGGCTCTGTTGCGCGATTGCTTAGGCTACTATTGCCATTCGGAATGGGGATAGGAAAATTTTGATATTTCAAATGGCGACAGTAGCCTAGTTTTGTAAAAAAAAATTGACTATTTATTTTTGTAAATTTCTTTTAAAATAATATTATTTCAAAAAACAATCCCTATTTCTCTTGCATTTACATTGGAATGAACTATTTCTTCTTTGTGGGGCCTATTAGACAGTGTAGGTAGTACTCTATGGTCCACCTGACATGTACGACGCTGAGGTGTTGACCTAAAGCGCTAGCTCTACCAGCGCTCAGGTTAGGTTCATTTCCCGTAGAGGGCATAGTAGTTGTTTCAATGTAGTAGTTGAAGTGGTAGTACGTAGTACTTATCTATGATATGTGTAGTGGCACATACAACATTAGCATGAACAATACTTGGTGATCATTAGTGAACAAAGTTTGGACTTAGATGGCGCATAGGGTGTGGTGGGGTGCATATCCTCTTGGGGTATTTTATTCCTTTTTGGACTACCGGAGACACATGTTAGAAGCATGATGATTTAGAGGATACAAAAAATTAGAACCATCAAAATTAGCTAGGTTTATTTATTGTGTGATCAATCATACTGATATTTTGTATGATTCGGTTTGAGTGAGATCAGAGCACCAAAGATAAGATTTCAAACCCGACGTAACACTTGATAGTGAAGTTGCGAATTATATAGCGCGTAGGGTTTGGTTAGGTGCATATGTTTGCCCCGCTACTCCTATGGTATAAATGGCAACATGCATGAATCATGAACCCAAACTACAACTGAGATACATGTGCATTTTTTGAATCGAAAACACTTGCCGGGTGGAAAAAAGTTAGCCTTGCGAACATACGGACTACTCCCCCTTGTGGACGCGAGCCTTCGTGTGGGTATCCCGGTACTAAGCTATAAGGTCTTTTTTGGGCATGTCCTTATCCAAAATAATGTTTGGTGCAATAGGAGCATCAGGGACCATCGATGTCTTTCCCTTGTCTTCCCGCTCACGGTTGAGGGAGGTCTCCAACGGGTAAATACCTCGGACGCAACTACATAGCTTTGCATGTATTTTTGCCTAATAAATACCTCCTCATACTTCTCTAGGTCGTCAATCCATTGAAAGAAGTAGCAACGCTCGTCTGACAGCCATACATGGGTAAAGTTACCGATATTTCAAACACCACATGCAATATGAAATATTGAGAGACATCACTTAAACGATAATTCCTGCACACGTAGTAAGCCCGGGTTGTTGTTCTAGGATGTGTGGATTGCTTGATCCATGGTGAGTTACCGCAATCGCACTACGAGCGTGGGAATTCTAGTGGAACAGGAGCATCCTTGCAAGATTTATCAGGGTACGTTCCGACCTTCCTGGCAACTCATTTTTGCTTCTAAAGCATCTTCACATAGTCTGACATCCCCAAAAAAGTTGTACGTGCAAAATTGAGCATCACTTAAACATGAAAGTAAACCTAAAATTTACACAACTACAACATGGAGATCCCAACCTAGAAACCCTTATCTAGGTTTGTTCTTACTAAGATGAGGTGTCTTTATTGAATAAAGTAACCATTAGAGCATGAATACATCAACCAAATGGTGTCAATGGAAATCTGTGGCACAATATGATTACAAAACCTTACTAACCCTCCACAGACACGATTGGGCTACCACAAATCCAACTTAGACTTCGTTAAATCGAGTCATTTTTGTGGTCACTTGAAATCTAGTGCTTGAACAAATGTGTACCAAATCACACGATTCCAATTGGTAAAATGATGGGGGATGAGAGGGCTCACCTTTGTTTTTTGATTCCCACATGAAATCCCAGGCTTAATCGGTGATTTTTGGGTGGATCTAAAGAGAAGGGAGTGCTCAAACCGGCGGCTGCGACTCCTGCGTCATGCTGGGCCTAAGAGTGGGTGGGAATGGCCCACTCTCATTCCCAGCTTGGGTCTAAATATAGCTAGCTCAGTGCCAAGAAGGATGGCGATGAGAGTCACACCAATGGACCTAGCGCTAACCTCCTTTGACTCCGCGCGAGTCCTCCTTCAAGGACAGAGGCAATGGAGGGTTCTCAACCCGTCTCTGTCCTTGGGTGAGGACTAGTTGAAGAATCTAAACCCATCATTATGAGTTAATGGAGTATTTTGGTGATTAATGATAAATCCATATATGAGACTGTGATTAATGATAAATCCATACATGAGACTAACACTTTGAGGTATTTGGCTTAATTCGTGGAGCCGATCCAATTAGTTTGGGTTTACCTTAACGTGGATTAGGGGAGACCGGCAAGTCTCGAACACCACGGTAAAAAGTCATTGTGGTTTGTTCTATAGTGATTTACTTTGTGCAATTTACATTCCTAGAATTAAATTTCTTACATATCTTTGTATGTTTACTATTATTGAAATAGTATTAGTTTGTTGGTGCACTTAATGAGACTAGTTGATTTAGGTATTAATTGTGCAAAACCGAATTGTTATAAGCTTCACATTAAAAATCGATTTTAGCCAAAAGATTTTAAAAAACTGCCTATTCACCCCCTCTAGTCGCCCTCCTCGATCTTACACTGGTGCGGAGGCACAAGCTGTCTTGTGCATCCATGCTAGACCTCCCCTGAGGACAGAGGCAACGACGGGTTCCCACCGCCTATGTCCTTGAGAGAGGACTAGCATAGAGGCACAATACCTCAATGCCAAAGAGGTGAGCACTGACATCCTATGCCTTTGCGCGAGGCCTCCCTGAGGATAGAGGCAATAGAGGGTTCCTAGCCTGCCTGTGGGCTAGATACAATGTTCTGCTCGAAGAGGTTCTACTCATCGATGTACCTTTGTAGATAGTGCCTCCAATTTGTGATCTTCTTCACCTTCTGTCTGTCCAACTTGCATATAGAGCATGTTGTGGATATTGCATTCAATAGGCTACATTGTAATGAAAACATGAGAACATACAATGGAAATGTACAAAATGGACTTACTTGTGGAGGTCGACGGACGTGGAGAAAGGAGCGTGTGCCATGTGGACATCCCGCAAGGAGGTCGGACTACCTATGGACCTAGTGCGGAAGATGATACTCCACCGGATAGAAGCAAATGAGGGGGCCCTAACGAGCCAGAGCTCCTCGTCATGGTGACACCAAATGTTGAGCATCAGCCCCTGAACCTCCTCACGTGAGTACTGACACCAAGTCACTTGTAAGAAACAAACACCACACAAGTTAGTTCCTCGAAATTAACCAAAATTGCAACAAATAAACTTTGCGAATTACCTATGTCGACTGAAGACATACGAGCTCGTTTGTGTAGTGTAAGAACATGGCCCTAGCCCGACCATGCACCGGGGCGACCTGATCCCACATGTATGAGACAATAGGGCATTAGTCTGGGTCCATAAGCTGACACTCACGCTGGTGGCACCAAGCTGGCTGCCTGACCGGGAGCCTCTCCCACATCCATATTTGAAGCAAGAAAACACACCCATAGATGTTGGAGGGAATCAGTGATCTGCGGATGCCGAGCACAACTATCTGTAAAGGAAGGCAGGGTTGCCGACTCCCAGCTGTAAGTCCCCGCATCATCCCATTCTTGAAGCAAAGGGAGGAACATCTAGGAGGCGTGACCCCCCACCATCTGGGAAAAGCACTGCCACAAATATGTGCAGCACATACGCCAACATGGATGTAAATAGCATGCCCTTTTGAATCAGCCCTGTCGATGGGCCGATGGATGCTCCACATTCATACCACCATAAAGAATAGTAACCCCGCAAGACTAAGATCCCTGAATTATGAGATACGAGGATCACAACGAATCACCTTCTCGAAGACAACAACATCCTAACCTATCAAGACCACCTTCAGCCGGTCCTCCTCGGAATTGGATGCATACATGTCATCATAAGCCTCGTCATCATGAGTACTTTCACCAAAGACTCAAGCATCCAACTCATCGAAGGTGCTTGCAACATCAAGCCAATCGACCCGTGTACCCACAGGTTCAGGACTTTGTCGTTTCTGATGGCTTAACAAAGTTTCCATGAACATCATCGTCGAGGGGGACCACCAATGATGTCCCTTTGAGATGATCATCCATCTCAAACGAAAGATCATTCGTATGATCGGACACCACTTCAGGTGACAGGTATGCAACTTTCATCTCCTCCTCCTTCACATGGGGATGATGGTTAATATTGAAGGTGCCTTCCTCTAGCTCAGGAACCACAACCTTCATCACCACCAGGTCAAGAGACTTTAGTTGGGACCTGGACACGACCTCTCTATAGGTGCCCCACTTGATCTCGGAGGTAATCGACAACATCAAAAGTGATTGGGCCCCAAAACCAACATCATATCTTCCCCCCAACCGAACACCCACCCCATGTTCCGTACACCCCAACTTGCCTTTTGAAAGGACCCGAGATTAACACTCCTAAATCCCCTGTGTATTACTAAACTAGTCCCATGATCAGTGGCTAGCTCACACAGCAAACAAATATGATAACATCCATAATCACAAAGTTTTATCAATAAATATCAGAGTTAATTACCAGAAAGGCTTACGAGCCAACAATAAAGAACACAACGGAAGACAAAGAAGATGTGGTAGAGCCCAGCTAATCTGCCACAGACAATCGACTCGGTAGCGGCCTAGTCATCGACATCTTCAGCAATTGCAAAGTCCATCTCCTCTGAATACCATTTTATTAAGCAAGAGCGAGCACAAAGGACCGTGCTCCGCAAGTTACACCCAATAACAGAATTATAATGCATGCATGAATATATCAATGGAAGGCTTATAAGGTTGAATTTGCATAAAGCAATGCTTCATTTTTAAATATATGTACTAAGTTCCAAAGCAATTATTCTATATCAGAAATCAGTTTTAAAAGATAGTTTTATAGTCTGATAACATTCATCCAAGAGTGGTGGAGGATACCTTCCTATCACATGGCAACCCGCCCAATTTTTCGATTGGATACACAATCCAAAACCATTTGATAAAGTCTTTTGAAAACAAAATCAAAGTATAATTTTGAGTGGCTTTGCGTAGCATGTCCATGACCGTGGACACGACTATTCGAATAGTTAGTAATACTCTGCAGAGGTTATACAACTTTACCTACAAGAGATAATAACTCGTAATGTCTGTTTCACACACTTTCGAAGGTGTGCGACTAAGAGATTATCACAAGACCTTTACAATGCACCATTTGGATAGAAACTCGTCGGATTTAAGCCCCCTCTTGAGCCATGTGGGAATACATAAAGGTATGTCATATAGACACCCACGCTTAAGGCGACTTAGGATACTTTTCAAAATAACCCTTGGGCCTCGATCATAGGAATGACTCGATCCCGTGCATAAACCTACACCATCCAAACATCTATTTCGCCCAGGTCTAAACCAATTTTTATTCCTTTTCCAAGTTAAATAATTTTCTAAAGATTCTACGGTAAAGACAATATCGTAGCCTCATTTTAATCATGAATGAATAATTTGGTTAAATTCCCCAAATCAATATTTTTGGTCTAAGCTTCGACTAAGCATAATTTTCCAACATGTTCTAGTCATACTAGTGTACCAACCAGTTTTTTCACTAAGGTGACAAGGGAATGGCAACTTCAAATTCAACATGGGTTGTACAACAGTAACGGAATTAACTAGTAATTTAAAATAAGAATTTAAATTACTAGAATATAAATAAGTATGCAATAATAGTTTAAAATAGAATTTAAATAATTTTAAATACTGGGCTAAAATATGATCAAAGGATGTAACTTGCCTTGCTTATTTAGTTGTTATTCTTAAACGACGTTAGAATCTGATTCTTCAAATAATTCAGTTTCCTGAGTCGCCGAAATCTATACGCAAAAATAAGCCAAATTCCAATACATTCAAATAAAGGAAACACTTCGGATGAAAGTACACATATCTAATGACATCTTGAAGGACGAAAGTATTCCAAGTAAAACTAATCATACCTAGTGGAGTTGATGAAGGAAATACTTTAGACGATGTATATCCAAAGGGAGTTGATGAAAGAAATATTGCAAACAAAAGTATAACCAAAGAAGTTGATGAAGGAAATACTTCAGACGAAGTATAACCAAATAAGTTGATAAAGCAAATACTTCAGACGAATTATAACCAAAGAAGTTGTTATTTCCTATTTACCGAGTAAGTTCCATGAAAGTCAGGTGAGACCTATGTGTAGGTGCGAGTTTGCATAAGGTAGGCATACGTCTCACTGACACATGGAACCTAGTTCACTTAATGACTTCTTTTATTACTTTATATTTATCAAGGAAATTTCATGAGTCTCAGCTAGAACTTCCAAGCATTGGTTAAGATATCAGCCTTATGAGTTAACCAGTTGCATCGTTGGTTGCTAATTCTTGCTTTAGTTTCTAATTGCCATTCAGACCTAATTATAGGTGAAGTGAAATGGTCATATTATTGTCCTGGTTGATATTGATCTTTGTTGAATAAACTAACATGTACTGGATAATAGCTAATGGCCTAGGTTATGCGGTCGCCTAGACACTATTTATGTGATCATCTCTTATCCTTGTAGTTTTGCATCACCTCTAATTAAAGTCTTCAATTTAACTATTCTACTAACTATGTTTTACTATTTGATTAACTTGTTAACTCTATTATTACCACAATGGTCCAGGGTTTACTAAAGTTAGATCATGTATGTGTGTATATGTGTAGATATGATTTTTAATCAAAGTTGCCTTCTAAAAACATGTTATTGTCATCCTAAACATTTCCAGCTAATCTCCAATTACTCAATTCGACCATCCTAATTTAGTTACTAATGACACAATCAATCTGCTATTGGTAGTTGAACTATTCAGTAGCTAATTACCTACTATTGTTTAACCAATGCTATTTGACCTTCTAGTAGACTTGTAGCTAACAACACCTAGCCTCAACATACTAATTACCATAGAATAAACCTTTAACCGGTTAGGGCTCATTGGTCAGTTAACTGCTAATGGCCCACATAGATCGACCTTGTACTTTATCCAAATGCTAAAAACACAAATTGAAGTGTTAATTCTAATCGTCGTACTTAGCAAATAATTGACTAACAATTCTTAACTACCATTCTCCCAAAGTTCAACTAATTGAATGTCTACAATTCATTAACATGTTAACATCCTTAGGCTAATTACTTAATCACTAATTATCCTAATTAAAATGTATACATACAACATCGATTATCTTACTACTAACCTAATCCTCGTTTTACCGCTCACTGGACTCTAAGCAACCTCCTATACCAACAGAGAGCCGAGAGAGAGAGAGAGAGGAGGGCCCACCTGTCATGCTCCCCACAGAGAGGAGACATGACAGGAGAAGTAGAGGAGGGCACAAGGGCGGCTCTGGTAGGTCTTGACGCCGGTGAGGGGGCCATCGGCCATGGCCACGAACGTCAAAAATGGAACCACAAGGCTGAGACGATCCTGAGGGCAATGACGAAGCGGCCATGGGTGGTCGGAAGTGGCCAGACGGTGGTGTCGCGGCTGGACCTTGAGGAGAAATAGGGCGGGATGCACTGGTGAGGGAGGAGGGGATTTCATGCGGGCATGAGCACCAGCGGGTTGGTAGGAACTCACCGACGCTGATGGTGGTGGAGGGGAGTTGCCGAGGTGGGCTGTCGATGGGAGCAGCAGGCGGCGTGGTGGCGCGACTTGGTGTAGGGGTGCTTCAATCGTCGGTTGGGGAAGGTTGGGGGAGGCGCATGGATGCTCCACATGCGGGGAATAGAGCCGGAGCTTGCCGGAGGAAGAACAACGTTGGCGGCGGTGCTTTTCAGTCGGAAATGGAGATGAGGTCGGTGCGGCCCGCTCCTGCAGGAGAAACCGAAAATTGAGTGAGGGATTTTGATGGTGGTGTTGCGAAATGCCGCGTGACGGGGTTGGTCCGGGGAGGAGGTCGCCGACGGCCGAAACGGCGAGGTGGCGCTTGGCCGTGGTCGGGGAAGAAGGGTGGCGTGCGACACCTCGGTGGCACAAATCCTGAATTGGCAGAGGGGAATAGATTGTGGAGTCTTGGGACGTGGCGTGATGTAGACGGCCGGTGGCGGAGCTCACTGAGCCAGTCGGAACTGCGAGGGCATCGTTGGCTCTCTTGGATTTGCGCTTGGAGGAGGAAGATGAAGTAGGGTGGCGAGGAAATGGCTAGCAAGGGGGCTCGGTAGCTCGGGTTGGCCTTTTTATGGCGATGCATTCGACAAAGCAGCCACGACATGGGCTCAACAACGCAGTGAAGCGGTAGCGGACTTGACAGGCGGCTGGGCGGCTATCGTGGCGCAAGGGTAGCAGCGCCATATGCAGGCGAGGTGCCAGCAGAACGTAGACGTGGCAGTGGGGTGCGAGTGGCGGTCAGCTGCAGAAGCGGCTAGATGGGCTGGGCAGCTGCGGGCATAGAGGAGAGACAACGAGAGCAAGAAGGAGATAGAGATGAACCGGTGATGCGGTTCGGCTTCATCGGCTGGTTAAACGGGTTCAGCCCGAGGAACAGTAGGAAGGAAATAGAAAAGGTGGAGAAAAGCTTGGAAAAATGTGGGGATTTTAATTAAGAAAAATTCTCGTGTGATAGGGATAAAATCAAATAATCCCTAAGGAATTTGAGTTGGGCTCTTAGATCTTTGGGGTATTTATGTTTTAAATGTTATGCTTTGATCTTTTAGGGTTTACACTACATATAATATTTTGAAAGGCAAAACCCTTAGTTTATTTCACTTTTGCATTTTCTGTTTCTATAGTTACTGTATTTAGGGTTTCTATAATTATGGTTTCGGTAATTAGGGTTTTCGTTTTACACTACTTGTGTTGGCAAAGAGAAAATGCAATTCAAATAACTCTTAAAAATGCAATCAAGGCAAAAATGAAATAACACACAAAAGTTATTAATTTTTTGTATTTTTATATTCTGGCACTTTTGGGATGTTACACCTTTCACACTTTCCTCCAACTTGTCAAATGAAGGGCGTGCGACATACACCAACACACTCAAGTCTATGCCCACAAACTCAACACCATTGTCATTATAAGTCACCGTACCATCGTGGTGCACATGCATGATTCTTTCCATCTAAACACCAAATGCAACAACCGAACATGAAATAAATATCATTCCTTTGCACAAACATGAAAATAATATCAACTACTAACCACATGGACCGATTAAATTGTCCCAAGCCATAAAGAGATATTCACAAATTGCACTAAAATACCTACAAACTACATGAACACAATTTATAACAAAGTTTTCTCCAAACCTACATGAAGAAAATGCTACACACAATACTACCACATGAGCACATAAACATTATTTCTACACTACATCAACACGAACTATGCCGAGTTTCTCCAATTTTACAACGACACTAACGATTCCTCCCTTGTCCATACCAGTTCCATCCAAACCAAGCAACCATACACAACAAAAATAACAAAATACAACCCACAATTCGAGTACAAACCATTGCTAAGCATCGGAGAACAGGTAATCCCAACAAATAACATCGATTCAAGCGGTAAATTTTCGGATATTGGAGGTCACCTAGCATCTAGGGCTTGCTCACAATATCACCAAATCAACCAAATACAAGCGCTAAAAGGACGGGGAAATGTGAGAGCTCACCTTCAAACTCAAATCCTCCGAGAAATCCCGAGTAAAATCGATCGATTTGGGTACATATAGGGTGAATTGGGGAGAGGGAGGAGAGAGGCGCACGCAGGCATACGCCTATGTTCTTCTTGCACTTGGCGTAGGCAGCCTCCGTGTGGGCTTTAGATGTCAACCAACTTGGCGCTGGCCTTAGCTCAAATGAGGTGTTGGCGCTGACCTTAGTGCTAATGAGGTTGATGACGAAGTATAACACCTTAGTGCCAGCTTTTCTCATTGTCCGGAGAGGCACTGCAACTTCGCCACTGAAAAATTGGCTAAATGTTGGGAGGCCACCTCGGTGCCATCATCTTGTGGACTGAGCCTGCTATGTCGGAGACGCATCATCCCTGCTCATCTCTCTTATGCAGCGCAATTCGTGCTGCGGAGCAAAGGGCACATGTGTAGAATTAGTTTTCAGGAGAGAATATTTTTGGAAATAGAATAGAAAAAAAATACGGATGTTGTTTCCGTCTCCCTCCGGATTTTCTGCACCCTGCAGTTGCGTCAGCCTTCGGCCAATATACATCACACTGGACACAGCAATGCCTAATTCTGAACTTTGCATTGTCATGTTACCTTGGCATTTGGTGCTAGTACCAGTACTAGTAAGTACTGTAGCCTGTAGTAGCCAACTTGCTCTCCTCTCCTCTCCTCTCCTCAAAGGGATGGACGGAGAGAGAGAACTGAAGGGGGCAGCATCTGAGCCAGGCAGCATCTTGATCAGCAAAGTGCCTCCCCAGGAAAGGTGCTGTCGAAAAGAGCCTCGTTTCCAATAGAAACCGGTGAATGGATGGAGGATGGACCTAGACAGTTGCAACTGCAGTACAGTGCCCCACTTCAGCACTTCCGATTTGGTGGAACAAATCATACATCAAATCTGTTTCTTTGCGGAGTTCGTGTCTTCAGACGATGGTGGTAAAAAATCTTTCATCTGTAGCCGGTGTCCGGGACGCAGATCGGATGAGCTCACTGATTGCATCACTGTTTTGTTGTCATTCATCGATGGTAGGACTTGTAGTATCCGGTTACTCGAGGAAGGTTCTTTCACAAGAGACATTGTGTCAGATCTGCGACGTATTGGAGAATAGACCCACTCTGCTGCATCCATGGCTAGACGCGGCGGCGGCAGTTCTCTAGTTCGTCTACGGAGGATGAAGCCGGTGATAGGTAATTTTGGTTCGATTTTGGGAGTCAAATCGTGTAGCTGATGTCGTTCTGATCCTGCCTGGCTAACGCCTCGGGGACATGTATGGAGCAGCACGCCGACGAGAATTGAACCTGCCACGATCGATAGATGCGCCTCGCGAGCAACCACCACCGTCCGCCCTGTGCGCCACCGGGACATCGACGGGATCCAGCGGATACGGATAGACGGACGCGCGGGAACCCCACGCGGCGCAGCTCAAGTGCACGCGCGCGGTGGCGTCAAGTTTTGGTAGATCGCAGGTCAAGCTCCACTGGTTAAACGTGCAGCCGATCAGCCACCGAGTTATTTTTAGTTTTTCATGGGGGCAGGTGCGGTGCGCTGACCGGGCGCCACGAGCGCTGAGGTGGAAGAGGGAGGGGAAGCGGATAAGCGCGGCCGGCTCGCCGCGTCCCACCGGCGTCATCTGATCATCTCCCCATCTCCGTGGAATAACGTGGATGGATATGCTAGGCCATCGTTACCACGTGTTACATGACACTATACTTAAACAAGGTCTGCGTAATCGAGATTGCAGGAGTATGACAAGGAAAGGGGCCCTTGGATAGCTGGAGTCAATTGCTTTTGTTTATCAGGAAGAAAAAGTTTGAACTACCACATGAGGTGGACTTTAAAAAAAATTGCTGGTTTAGGAGAGTGGAGGATTAATTTCCGTAAGACTTTTTTTTATTTAATTAAAGATATCATGTTCGTAATCCTTGATGTCTAAGACCTTTGTGATCGTGAGAATTCGAGAGATTGCTCAACGAGTATCCTGGTCGGAGAAGTCTTGTACTTATTGGCCGAATAGTTAACTGCTCGAAGAATCCATGAACTGGTGCTTGGACATGATCCTAGCGTATTCCTTCGTGTGATGAATGGAACACGTGCTTTATCTATTCCAACCCGTACGACGCTTTACGGCACTAAGTCACTGACAATAACTATTGCACAGTTTCATCTCCGGTTAACAATAACCGACGATCAGTTGGTACTTTACAAACAACAACTGACCTCCCCGATCAGACGCGTCACTTCTAATAGGTGTTTTCCCAAAGAGTAACTGCCACATCTTCGCTATGTATTTAAAGGTGGATGATGAACAACAAAGAAGAAGAAGATTTATGATCTAGAAAATTAAGAGACAATTGTATTTATTCTGAAGACAATTGAAGAATGGCAAGCAACATACACAGTGTAATTAGGACTAGTCTCTCGCTTTTCTAAAAGCATCCCTTGTAAAGATCCAATTCATTGCAATAAAAAGTAATCTCATTCTCTTCTAAAAACTTTTAATTATTTTCTTTATTTCATTTCGTGAGATCTACTATTTACTATAGTAAATTTTAGAGGTGTTGTTGGAGTTATTCCGGCCAATAGTAAAAACAATAGTTGTCTTCGTTACCTTTCATATCATATCTTATTAATATTAGAAACAATCACTCTAATAGTAAAATACAATAGTCAAATCTATAAACCATTACGAATTATCCCACACGCACCTATGTTGTGTTGGTTGTGCTAAGGTCATCTCTCGCATGAGAGACGAGACAACTTAGGTTGTTTCTTGAGTTCTCTCCCATCCTTAGCTCACCAAAAAAACTAATATGGCAAAACTAAGAGACTGATGTACTGATAGCCAACGAAATACTGGTAACGTCAACAAATTTAGGCATAGGGAGTGTTTGGTTTACTATCCTTGCAAATTAAACTAAATATTAATAATATCAACAAAATTTAATTGTTGTTTGGTTTGCTATCAAATTTAGTAACACCTACAAAAAAAATAGTAACACCAATGAAATCCAATGTCATACACGGGCAATCCAAAGGTGAGTAAATCGCTCACCACAATTTTATTAACTCTAAAATTTAGTTTGGCCACAATCCAAACAACACTCTTTTTGATAATATTTGATTTTTCCTGTGTTTTAACTATATCAAAATTTTAATTTAATTCATTTCAGCCATCAATCAAACAACTCCGTAATTACCGATTGACTGCACTAACTAAAGAGTAAAGAGGGATTGTTGACCTAACCTCAGCTTCAACGTACGACTTTGCAAGTTTCACGCAGTAGGGGCAAACATATGACTTTTTTTTGGATTTACAAAGTCCGTACACGTACTCCATATTAGTTCATTTTTTCTCGTTATATCCTGTTTGCATTATAGGGTGATTTGCAGAGTTTTTGGTCTAAATGGCATTATTAGGACTGTTTTTTTATAAAAGTAACTATTCTCGCACTATATTGTCAAATATAGCATTATAGACGTGACGCGATCGACATGTGTTCAAAACCGTGCATCCAACGCACGAATTCAACCTCTACCGCATATCTTACCTCCAAACCATCCTCCTCCCACCTCTTAGCCGTCACCGCGCGCCCCTAACCCGAAAAGGTTTTGTTCGTGCGCTGAGGATCCGAACGTGAGAAATGAGTACGCCCTTAACCCGGATTTCACCCACCGACACGTGACTCCACCGGTCGTCCGTGGCCCCGAACACATTGGATTCTGCGGTGTTTGGTTAGCTCGGGCTTGTATAAACAGACGGATACATGGAGAGTTCCAAGGGCAAGAGAGGCATGGTCGGTCGCGTGATGCGGATAGGCTGCCATGACCATTGTCTGCGTTGGGCCAGTGGTCGTACGCGCGCGCTTGGATTTGGGAGATTTTGGTGGTAAAGTAAAGGCATACACCGGCGTGTTTAAAGTTAAAAAGCCAACACCTGAGGCACGACTGGCGCTTGTCTGGACATTATCATGGCGAGGCTCCACTTCGGATGCCTATGCTTGATCAAGGCCACGACCCCGGCGACGTGCGGAGTGGACATGCTTGTGCCGGACAGTAACACTCCCGTCCTCATCTCGAACCGTGTTCTTGTCGTAGTACTCCATTAGAGTCTGCACCAAGTTGCAGAACACAATGCAGTTATGCAGAGCCACTCAAAACATTCAGTTACTGAAATCTTGTAGTCTCCGAACCAATCAAAACACTATGGTAATGCAAAGTACTAGCTATAATTGAATTACGATTTAGAAACTTCTCATTCTTGAAATACACTACCCAATTATTTGATCGGAAAAATTGTTTCTACACCCACCTACGTATCTACTCCGTTCAGAACTATGGCTGAAGGGACTGCAGTTGGAAATGTTTGAAAAATACGGATAAAAAGAGATACGAATTTTTATGTGAAAAATTCTTGTGGGAAAAAATACGGACGCCAACCGATGATGATTATTATATGAAGAGTGCTTACAAATCGCAGGGGAATTACAATGAGACGTTACCTCTCTCCGTGTGGTTTATAAAAGGTATATAAAGGGGCAACATGACTTGAAGTCCAAGTAAGAAAACTAATCCGCTAATATGACAAGTTTGAATTTAACCATATTAGAAATTCAAATAACATATCTCAACAATCTTCACCTTAAAACGAATTTCCTCTTATAGCAAAATGAAGAATCGTCAATCACCAAATAACCCCGTAATAAGATAAAAATCACTGTGCACCAATTAGTCTCTAGGACTAAACTGTATTACCAACTAAGCTTGAGCAAACCTCAAACTTAGTAATAGGAATTGATTTTGTCATCATATCAACTGGATTATCATGAGTACTTATCTTGCACACCTTGACATCACCTTGAGCAATAACACCTCGAATAAAGTGATATCTCACATCAATGTGCTTTGTTCTCTCATGGAATATCTAATCCTTTATAAGACATATAACACTCTGATTATCACAAAATATAGTAATGCAAGAATTATCTCTACAAAGCTCAATGTACAAACCTCTCAACCAAATAGCTTCTTTACAAGCTTCATAAATAGTCATATATTCTGCTTCAGGGGTAGATAAGGCTACAGTAGCTTACAAACTTGCCTTTCAACTAACAGGACAACAACCAATGGTGAAAACATAACCTGTGAGAGATCTCCTCTCGTCCAAATCGCCAGCATAATCAGAGTCAACATAACCAACAAGTTTATCCATAGAATTCCTAAACTGCAAACGAGCATTAGAAGTGCCACGCAAATATCTAAAAATCCACTGAACTGCTTTCCAATGCTCTTTTTCAGGATTAGTCATGTATCTACTAACAACACTCAATGCATGAGATAAATCAGAATGAGAACAAACCATGGCATACATAAGAGAACCAATTGCACTTGAATATGGAACTCTAGACATGTACTCAATATCATAATCTGACTCAGAACACAAGGCTGAAGATAATCTGAAATGTGAAGCTAATGGAGTACTCACTGGTTTTGCATCATGCATATTAAAACAACGAATGACCTTCTCAATATAACCTTGTTAACTAAGGTATAACTTGCCAGATTATCTCTCTCTAATAATCTTCATGCTAAAATTTTTCTTTGCTGCACCTAGATCTTTCATCTCAAATTCATTACTCAATTGTGCTTTCAGTTTTGCTATTTCTGACTTATCTTTTACATCAATCAACATAGATAAGTAAATAAACAGTTGAACCATTAACAGTCTTTAAATAAATACATCTATCATAATCAGACCGCTTAAAATCATGAGATGGCATAAAAGAGTCAAATCTCGTGTACCATTGCCTAGAAGATTGCTTCAAACCATAAAGAAATTTCTTTAATCTACAAACAAGGTGTTCTTTGCCAGAAATAAATACCTGGAATCTGACTATCAGTCGGAGAAATACCTTCATTTCTTTTAAAAATCCACTTGCAATTAACATACTTCTTCTCCTTTGGCAATTTCACTAGTTCCCAAGTGTCATTCTTTTCAAGTGATTCTATTTCATCATGCATAGCAGATATCCATTTATTACAATCAGTTGAGTCCATAGCCACGGAGTATGATGGAGGTTCTGCATTACCTTTAATTTCTTTTGCTACACTCAAAACATAAACAACAATATTAGCTTCTTCAATTAACCTCTTGGGTGGATTAATCTCCCTCCTATGTCTGTCAACTGCAATAGACCGTTCTGGTGGCTGCTCAACAATAGAAGAATTCTCAACAATAGGTGCATCATAAACAACAATATTTTTCTTATCTGATGTGTTATCTGAACCAACAAAATGATCTATTTGAACACTTGAATTCAGCTCACTCCCAACAGGAACATTAGTAGGCAGTTTATCATGAAGCATAGTAGATTCATTAAAGATAACGTTTCTGCTAATCACAACCTTATTTATTTCAGGATTCCATAACTTGTATCCTTTAACACCAGATTTATTACCAAGAAAGATGCACTTAACAGCTCTAAGATCTAATTTTCTATTATCAACATGAGCATAAGCAATACAAGCAAAAAAGTTAATTCTAAATAATTTGCTAGAGAAACCAGACCATACGTTAATTGGAGTCTTCTTTTCAATTGCAATAGAGGGTGGTCGATTCTAAGATAGCAAGCAGTGGAAGCTGTTTCAGCCCAAAAATATCTATGCAAATCTGCATTAGACAACATGCAACAGGCCTTGGAAATGATGGTCCTGTTTATACGCTCAGCTACACCATTTTGTTGAGGAGTATGGGGAACAGTGTAGTGCCTGATAATGCATTCAGTCTTACAATATGATTCAAATTCATTAGAATATAATTTCATCCCATTATCAGTGTGAAGTTTCTTTACCTTCTTTTCAGTTTGTTTTTCAACCATAGTCTTCCGCTCTTTAAATGCTGAAAATGCTCCTGACTTATGCTTTAAGAAATAAGGCCACACTGTTCTAGAGTATTCATAATAATTGTTAACATATAACTAGCACTTCCTAGCGATGTCTTGCGAGATGATCCCCATAAATCAGAATGCACATAATTTAAAATACCTTATGTAGTATGAACTGAAGTATTGAACCATACCCTCTTGTGTTTGCCAAACACACAATACTTGCAAAATTTCAGCTTGCTGATGCTATGTCCATCAAGAAGTTCTCTCTTGCTCAATTCTGCCAAACCAATTTCACTCATATGCTCAAAATGCATATGCCAAAGATTAGTAGCATCAGAATAAGATAATAAAGTTGAAATTACAACAACATTACCTGATATTGCAGTACCTCGTAGATGGTACAAATTGACAGACTTAATATCAGCTTTCATCACATCAAGATAGCCTTTTGATACTTTTAAAACTCCACCTTCACCAGAATACTTGTATCCTTTAGCATCAAGAGTACTCAAAGAGACGATGTTCCTTTTTAAATATGGAATGTGCCTCACATCTGTCAAAGTACTGACAACGCCATCAAATATCTTGATCTGAACTGAACCAATTAATGCAACCTTACAAGATGAGTTATTACCCATCAACATAGTACCACCTTCAACGTTTTCATAGGTGGCAAACCAATCCCTATTATGACACATACGAAAGGTACACGCGGAATCAAGAATCCATTCATCAATGGTTTTAGCACATCCAGTAAAGGCAACAAGAATTTCTCCATCAGAACTATCATTAGCAGCAAGAGAGACTTTACCTTCATCACCTGGTTTACCTTTTAGCTTATAATAGTCAGCTCTCTTTTCTTTATTCTGCAGCTTCCAGCATTCAGAGATATCGTGCCTACTTTTCTTGTAATATTTGCACAACTTGTACTGCCTCTTGATTTCGACCGATTCTTGTAGCCGTTCGAATTTTTGTCTCGAGATCCATTGTTTGAGTTCTCCTTTCGCCTGCCACGAACAAACAAGCATTGTCCCTGCGAGCTTGAATTTTCAGAAGGTACCATCTGTTTTATCTTCTCCTTAGCATGCAAAGCTTTATAAACTTCATTAAGAGTGAGAGTATCTCTACTATATAATATGATATATATGAAATTTAAAAAAGAACTAGGAAAGGAACACAAAAGATTAAAACCCAAATCTCCATCATCATATTTTACCTCCATCGGCTCTAGGAATTTGTGAGAGTACAATTTCTGCTTGAGATGCATCTTGTTAGTGAGATCCTTTGTCATGCAAATTTATTCCAGCTTCATCCATAATGCAGCAAATATCTTTTACTTCAAAATCCCATGCAAAATATCATTTGATAAATGAAGGTGAATCTGATATAAAACTTTACGGTCTTTGCGCTTCTCATCTGCGGTCTATGCGGTAGATTGTTTTTCAAATCCTTCCAATGCATCATCCAAATCCATTTACACAGCCCCCATCTTGACTTACGACAGTGAAAATCTTGTGTCTCGACCCAGAAGTGGAAGATCATACTTCAAAATCGTCATGAGGAATAGAACCTAAAATTTATTGGTATTGATCTGTGTAAACCTAGCAAAAAAATTACAACATCTTTAGTACACCTTCTCGTGAACACGTAACAAATTTCTCCGAAAAAGCTACAAACCGTAGCACTTCTGGATTTAATTCTTCTCGGAATTTCTTTTCTGATCTTTGCACAAAGAGAAAAGATTGATGAGACCTGATAGATTAAAAAAAGGGTAAAAACTTGGAACTTGTGCCGGCTGAACTTGGATTGCTTATTGCCTTTTGTCTTCTGCTGCCTTTGATGGTATAGCCTGCTGCGATTGATCTCTCGCCGCTGATTTCTCAGTTGCTCTGCGCATGGACCAAGGCGGTGCTGTGCAACTTTGATTGCTCAGCGCTGGTTTGGCTGACTGAGCGACGCACGGGCCGGCTGATGGCGCGACGCACGGACCGACTGATGGCGCTTGGACAACGGGGGGACGCAGCGTAGAGGCGCGATGGACCACTGTTGGCGCCAAAGGACAAAAGCAACGAAGACGCGGTGAAGTGCTTCCTCAGGAGCGATGCGCACGGGAGACGAAGATGCGTCGCTGCGTGTGATGACGGCCCGATTCTATCTGATTTTTTTTCGTATCTCTCTCAAAAATCTAATCTTATTTGTTCTGATACCAATTGTTAAAAAAGATGCATATTTTTACATGAAAAACCGTTAAAAAATGACAAACACCAACCGGCGATGACCAATATATGATGAGTGTTTACAAATCGCAGAGAGATTACAATGAGACATCACCTCTCCCCGTGTGGCTTACAAGAGGTATACAAAGAAGTAACATGACTTGAAATCCAAGTAAGAAAATTAATCCGCTAATATGATAAATTTAAATTTGACTATATTAGAAATTTGAATCATGTATCCCAATAAGAAATGAGGGCTGATATTCAATGTCGATGTCACCCGAATAGCGATCAGCGATCAGTGATGACGACTCCAACAGCTCGAATTTTCTGAATCGAATCGACAATGCCAGCAAGGCTGTTGCCTTCATAGTAGTTTGACGGCACATATGCAAATAATCACCTTCCCCTGGGCAAGAGATCTTATGAAGTCCTATGGATCTTGGCAGTTAGAAGACCCATCAGTCGAATTAGCTATGCTCACATCATCAGCCAGTGCTAGTGGGTACATTATTTTGCCTGGTGTCGATGCTGGACATAATAAGTAACATAGTTAAAGCAAAATTAGGCATCGAGTGAAGAATTTGAAACAAAGACACACAGTATGATTGTGTTAACTGTTAATCTACTTAAACGCAGCAGATGGTGTTGTAAGCTAGGACAGAAAGAACTTATCCTATGCAAGATCAAAAGAAAAAACTGGGCCGAATATTGGCACTTAGCATCTCCAGTATTTTTTAAAAGCTACAAATTGGTTAATCAATCTACCAAGTTGGGTTGAAATGAAATACGAGAAAGGCCGCCGCAAGAACAGACTTGCCCATTGCCAATTATTATTGATTTGTTATACTTCCTATCTGTTGTCGAAGCCGCAACACTTATTATCCATGGGCTGAAAAAGAGTATTGAGTTCGCATCAGGGCCTCCATTGCCAACTACTTGAACAACTGAGACTCCAGCCTTTGTGGCAAGGAGCAGTTGTGTCTCAAGCAAACTGACGAAAGATGCTGGCGCAGATGGAATCGAAGAAGGTGCCATAGAAAGGCTGATAACATTGACACCATCTTCGACTGCCTACAGAAAAGTAACACAGGCAGGTTTAACATATTGAGTTGAACGGTAGTAGCTTTCTGCAAACAATACGATCTACAAACCTGGTCGACGGCCGCTATCACATCTGACATGTATCCACCAAAAGGATAGGCAGCTTTGTAGATCGCAAGACTGTCAAGGCATTCAGAAATCAGAAGAGACAACACAATGTAAGATTACATGCTTAACTATTTTCCCCTTTGGATTTGCTTTCAACATCTGAAGAATGGAACAATAATTGTTCTCTCACCGAGCTCCGGGGGCCATGCCGCTCGGCTTGCATACCCAAAGTTGTAACCTCTGGATATTGCTGGTGTATGGAAATTGCCAGTTGCGATCGATGCCATGTGGTTGTGTAGATATTGTTTTAATCAGTTGGTAATTCTTTCGAGTTAAAAATACTTTAACATGGTGAGTTATTGATAGACAGTAGTAGCTAAGGAGCACACACCTGCCATGGCCATCAGGATATAAGGAGATGCATAGTGAATTGTAGCATTGAACTCGCCAGATGCTTGACCAGTGCGTTCAAACAACCTAGCTGCCACTAAGGAGTGGCCAGACTCCATTAGCTCCAATGTACTTCGGAGTGTACGTGGTCTTCTTGGCCATTTTGACGTCTTGAATGGGTCTAACTCCTTTTGCACCACTAAGAATCCTAACTGTCTATTACACATATAACAAATATAAAAGCATTCAGTTTTCAACCTCAACAGAGACAAATAACCTATTCGTGTTTTCACAAATCAGATAAGCAACTCAGAAAGAAAACTTGCAAACAAATAGAAGATATAAAAAGTTTAAAGCGTGCCAGATTAAGAACAAAGGTTCTTGCATTTAATAGTTTATATGAGCCTTTTGATGCTGCCTTGAAAATCTTTATGAAAACTTATGAGTTTCATGTTTGAAAATACACAGAAATATAGGCAAAACTGAACAAGTTAAAGACTGCTCATTGCTCAAAAGTCAATCTGAAGCAGATTCTCTGTCTTGTCTGCAAAATTACTCCTGATTATATTCAACAATAACAATTCTTCCTTGAGTTTGCCTATCTTTCCTTATTATTTTATCTTCTTGTATATATTAACTGCATCTTCATTTATTGTTATGTGTACGTTTAAAGGCTATACCTCGTCCTGGAAATACTACTATGTTAGGTGAGGGAATCACGGTTTTGCAAGAGTACTGTCCTTATTTGCTAGCTTATATGTTCAAGTAACAGATAAAAGAATCAAAACAATATTATGCACTTTACAGGCTAAGAAAAGAGCACCTCTTCAGATTCTGCATGAAGAGCAAAACCATTAAGCAGGTGAATGTAGCTGTATAGTTTCTTGTAAGATCCTATAGGGCGAAATGATTCCAGGAAGATGTCATGCTTTGTTGTCGTGATTTCCTTATACTTCTGAGCTTCCTCACCTCTCCTGAATGAAATTCCATTACTAAGTGTCCATTTCCAAAGAGAACGTAAGTAACAAGATTCCTGCATGGAAATCGTGTACATTACATTCTTCCGGCTTGCTTTGTAGGAAATGACTGGGTAACCCTCCATCACCACCATATAAATCTTGGCAAATACATGAGATGGACCACAATTCAGGCTCAGAAAAGTAAGAATAAAACAGAACACTGGAGATGGCTTGACAAAGGCCATGGCAATAGTGTCACTGAACGATTGTCTGAAGCGTTCCAAAACTTCAATGCTTGAACATATGTGCTTATAAGTGCAAGACTATGATTGTTTGGAAGAATGTTAAGTGAAGATTACAGGGAATTAAAATGGGCCATGCACCTGACACGTCAACAAATGTATTGCTCATAACTAAGCCACCAAAAGCATGCAATAAGCGTTTCCCGACCTCCATGGGACCTCCTTTTTCCTCAACTATCAAGCAGTTAGCATGGTTTTACTTGTCCTCGCGAAAGTCAAGTTGAATATATCATTTGTACCATCACTCTAGCATTTGGAGAAAATACATATATCTCGAAACTGTTGGAGATATATATGTGTTAGAGTAGGACTCTAGATATGATTTGGTTTCCTTATCTGTAACCTGTACTTGTGTATATATACTGGTCCATTGGCCTCCTGATAATACAAGTTGCTATTCCTAACAGAAACAACTAAAGAATTGATGAACAAACTGAATAATCCGAAAACATAAGATCCATTTCTTATGTAGAATCGGTTACATCAGTCAGGGGGAGGGGGAATGACTCCAACAATTTTCCCCCCTAGGTACTCGACAATCTTTTCACCTCAATAGCTTTGAGCAGCTAAGAAGATGAAGATTGAACTTGCGACTAGCGGAAACCAACATGCACAAACAAAACCAAAGAAACCACAAGCACCACTTGCGGATCGGTCTAACAGCAAGCTGTTGGGCGGTCTAACAGTGGCCACTGGCCATCTCCCATCTGAGCATCACAGAAAACAACACGATTTCAAATAGGTAATTTTACCTAACTTTTGATCTATTTGTTCAAATCAACACCAAATTTGAAACACAACTGTCCTAGGGTATATGAAACCTATTCCAACCAACAATTCCAATGATTGTTATCAAAGTTTCCACCTTTATCCATTTTAGGGAAGTGTGCTCAAGAACCCAGAACAAAGAGGAATACATGATCTACTCAAGCTAGTGAGATCTAATATGCAAAAATGATCCTAGATGGATTCCTACAAGTCCTAGCAAGCTATATCTCAGTACGAATCACAGTAGAACATGATGGAACCAAAAACACCTCAAGACAGCAAGAAAATTGTAACATCCCAAAAATTTGGCATGTTTTAAAGTTTTAAAAAGAAAAATAACCATTTGAAATTTTCTACTAAAGTTAAAGCTTAATTGGAAATTTCAGAGATCAAAAACAATTTAATATGATTAATTCCAACATCAACTATTATCAAAATTATTTTATTTGGATTATATGGGCTTAGATATATTTTCTAGAATTTTCTAGGATTTTTCTGAGTGCATTTGCTATTTTCTAATTGCCATTTGCATTTTCAGTATTTTATAAAAGAAAAATATATTAAAATTCCTCGAACGATGTGTCGAAGCCCATCAACATTAGGCCCAACTCCAGCGCCGGACCCATCTCCCGGCCTTTTCGTGGCTGCGACGCCCCCCTCTCTTCCATTGCCGGTGGCCCGCCCGCGTCGCCACGTCGTCTTCGTCTTCGTCCAGAGCTCACGGAGTCCGGCCGCCGCTGCGCCGCCAGTCTCGAGTCGATCTCCTCCTCCTCCGCTATAAAAGCCCGAGACCCTCGGTTTTCCTCGCCCGATCCTCCGCTCTCGAAGCCCCAAGGTTGCGCGCGCCTCCTTCCTCATGCCCGCGCCGCATTGCCGAAACACCACGAAGGTCGCTTGCGCCTTCGCCGCGCGCAATTCCCGCCTCTAGAGCTCCTCGGCCTCGCCACCAACGCCATCGTCGTCGCAATACCCTCGGCTACACAGTGCGCCTCGCCTCCTCGCGGGTGCCTCCTCCTCCGTTCTTGGCTGTCCAGACAAAACACCGCCGCCCGCCATCATCTCTTCATCGCCATTTGGTGAGCCGTCGTCGCCCGACCCGACCACCACCCTCCTCGGCCGCCACCTCCCGACTTTCGGTTTGGCCGCTTGCCCGCCGCCACTCTGCCGTGGTTCGCCGTCGCCGCGGCGCCGTCCGACCACCGGCCCTTGCCTCCTCTGCGTTTGCTCTCGTGCCAGCGTGGTAAGCCACCTCGTGACCACCTCCTCGATCTGTGGCGCGGCAGCCCGTCAACGCCCGCGTGTCGCCACGTGGCGAGCCGGCGCTCCTCCCAAGCTTTCCGCCGGTGGGCGTGGTCCACGGTGAGCCGATACCGAGTCATGCCAAGTCGGCGCCACCTCGGTCTTTTGCCTCATTGTCGACCATGTGTCGATCTGATCGGTCTTGGCGCATTAATCTTCGTTTTCTGTTGAAAAATAAATCGGAAATTAAATTAAAATCAAATTAGGGTTTTGATTTATTTTCAATCTTCAAAGCCCATATCTTTTGCATCAGAACTCCGATTGAGCCCATTCAAATTTGTAAATTCATCTAAATTCGAACTCTATTTATTTATGATTTTTATTTAATTTTTGGAGTTGATTTTATCTCTGTTTTATATTTATTTGTTCTATTTACTTATTTTGCGAGTAGACGTTGCTACTTCGGGAAGTTTTGAACAAGGAGAAGCACACCAAGATCAAGATCAAGATCAATCCCAGGATTTATTCCAAGGCAAGCCGTAGTCCTTTGATCATATTGATCCTATGATTTCAAAAGTATATTGTTTTATACAATTGCATGCTATCTTTATATCAACTGTTTTGGGTTTAGTTATTACATGTTGTCATTATGCCTCCATTGAACATTTGAATGCCATGAATCCTTTGTCACCCTAGCTTGCATAATTTTAGTTGGACATAGTTGTATCACCAACATGGGTATCGTATTAGTGCTTAGTCAAGACTAGTCTCGATGGGTTCATCATCACATGTGTCTTAATGATTTAATCTTGACTTAATGATATATGGAATTGTGGTGGTTAGCCTTTGTTGTTAAAACTTGTATACCGAAAATCAAACAAGAACACAAATGAGACATGGATGAAGGAGTTTAATCTTCTATTACCTCTTGGAGATGAAGGATTACAACCACTCCACCAGGAGGACAAAACCCTAAGGGCAACACCTAGCTCTCCCAACTAAGTCACGGTCCACCGCCATTGACCATAGTTGACTCGAACCACTGCGCACAAAAATAGACCAAGCAAACCATTTCCGAACACAAGTTCATTCCAACTTGACCCGCATCAATCCATACATGCACAATGCAACTCACATGCACTAAACCGAAACTCCTAAGACCAATTCTCAATTTAAGCACACGACCATAGCCGGTCTAACCACCCTCACCATGCCGGTTTGACCACTATGGTGTGATTGGTCTGACCGCTCAACTTCACCAAAAAACACCCTCTCTGGAATTTTAGTTAAACTCTATCTACTTTCAGCTCGATGCTCAATCTATCATGAAACCTAGTGCAAACACATCCCTACACATGTTGTTACAAGTATTTGGTGTCCATGTATCAAAAGCTCATAGGGCCGATCTAACCGCAACCATTGGTCGATCTGACCACCCCAACTTCATCTCGACCCGACTCAAGACTTTTCCGTTAACAAGACACCGATCTGACCGCCAGACCCATGTCGGTTAGACCGCACCCAACTCACTCAGCCCAAAAACCTTCTGGAAATTCCAAATTCTATCTACTTTCAGCTCCAATTTCCAATTACAATGAAAATATGAGCAAACATATATTCAACCATGTAGAGACAAGTGTTTGGTGTCTATTTCCGAAAACACTCAAAGGCTCACCCACATAAACCTGGTCGACCCAGTGGTATCGACAACAACTCAATCTCGCTCTCGATTCAAACTCAAACTCAAACATCGACAATTCTTGCACAACAAAGTCAAATACTCATCACTCACCATGGGGTGGCCTCATATGGTCTCACATCTTCAAAGTCAATAAAGACAGTGACGGGGGAATTACGCTGAAACATTTTCTATAAGCCATACAGCTTGTGCAATCTACCAAATTCAAAGGTCAATTAGGGACAATGCACTGTATTTTAGCTTATTTTTAGAATGTCATATACTTGGGTCCCAACTGACTGAATTAATTTCCTAAAAAAAGACTGATTGAATTAATCCATATATTCTGGACCATTATGCATCAGATTTGGTTTCAAGAAAGACTAGTAAACATTGCAACAAGGAAAAAAAATCAATCCCCCCTTAGCGTGCTTTGTGTGACAGCAAAAACCGACCTAGATTCTTGCCCTAGTCAGCTCATGTCCTTTGTGCACAAGCATTTAATAATGGAACAATGGAATGTACCAATTTGTTACTCCTTCCCCCAAAATCACACAAGATTCTTGTGATGTTGTTCTTCCGCATCATCACAAGGCATGCCCTGGCAAACCCCCTACCAAGAAAACACTCTTTGTGCCGCACAAAATTGCGCAACACCGAGGCAATATCCTAATTTCCTAACTCATCGCAGCAAAACCATCAGAAATTGCTGTAACTTGCAAGTGAACAGATGTCCAATAATAAACTGAATAATCCGAAAACATAAGATCCATTTCTTCTGTAGGATCGGTTACATCAGTCAGGGGGAGGGGGAATGACTCCAACAATTTTCCCCTAGGTACTCGATAATCTTTTCACCTCAATAGCTTTGAGCAGCTAAGAAGATGAAGATTGAACTTGCGACTAGCGGAAACCAACACGCACAAACAAAAAACCAAAGAAAACCACAAGCACCACTGCCAGATCGGTCTAACCGCCAACTGTTGGGCGGTCTAACCGGTGGCCAGCCTGACCGCTCCCATACCAACATACCGAAAACAACACGATTTCAAATAGGTAATTTTACCTAACTTTTGATCTATTTGTTCAAATCAACACCAAATTTGAAACACAACTGTCCTAGGGTATATGAAACCTATTCCAACCAACAATTCCAATGATTGTTATCAAAGTTTCCACCTTTATCCATTTTAGGGAAGAGTGCTCAAGAACCGAACAAAAGAGGGAATACATGATCTACTCAAGCTAGTGAGATCTAATATGCAAAAATGATCCTAGATGGATTCCTACAAGTCCTAGCAAGCTATATCTCAGTATGAATCACACTAGAACATGATGGAACCAAAAACACCTCAAGACGGCAAGAAAATCAAACAAGAACACAAATGAGACATGGATGAAGGAGTTTAATCTTCTATTACCACTTGGAGATGAAGGATTACAACCACTCCACCAGGAGGACAAAACCCTAAGGGCAACACCTAGCTCTCCCAACTAAGTCACGGTCCACCGCCATTGACCATAGTTGACTCTGGAACCACCTGCACAAAAATAGACCAAGCAAACCATTTCCGAACACAAGTTCATTCCAACTTGACCCGCATCAATCCATACATGCACAATGCAACTCACATGCACTAAACCGAAACTCCTAAGACCAATTCTCAATTTAAGCACACGACCATAGCCGGTCTAACCACCCTCACCATGCCGGTTTGACCACTATGGTGTGATTGGTCTGACCGCTCAACTTCACCAAAAAACACCCTCTCTGGAATTTTAGTTAAACTCTATCTACTTTCAGCTCGATGCTCAATCTATCATGAAACCTAGTGCAAACACATCCCTACACATGTTGTTACAAGTATTTGGTGTCCATGTATCAAAAGCTCATAGGGCCGATCTAACCGCAACCATTGCTTGATCTGACCACCCCAACTTCATCTCGACCCGACTCAAGACTTTTCCGTTAACAAGACATCGATCTGACCGCCAGACCCATGTCGGTTAGACCGCACCCAACTCACTTAGCCCAAAAACCTTTTGGAAATTCCAAATTCTATCTACTTCCAGCTCCAATTTCCAATTACAATGAAAATATGAGCAAACATATATTCAACCATGTAGAGACAAGTGTTTGGTGTCTATTTCCGAAAACACTCAAAGGCTCACCCCTGCAAACCGGTCAGACCGGCTGGGTACTGACAACAACTATGAATTCTGCTCTGATTCAAACTCAAACTCAAACATCGACAATTCTTGCACAACAAAGTCAAATACTCATCACTCACCATGGGGTGGCCTGATGAGGCCCTAACTGCATCTACTACGGTAGTCAATATCCCTAAGCGGTAAGTGTGTATTAAGCCTCAAGTTGAACCTATTATGCATCAATGGAGAAAAAACAAGAACCAGGTTCGGCAAAGAGCAAAGATAGGGAGGAATGCCGACCGGGGAGCTTTAGCGGACATAGGAAGACACAAGAACAAAGGACTTTGCATGTTGCAAAGTATACAAGAGAATTCCGCCAAGAAAAGACAGAAGAACCAAATTCAAACTCTATTCTGAAATCAATACATTTTCAGCCTAAGAATCCAAAATGGGTTTGGATTGGTGCAATTCCAATTCGGATCATTCTTTAAAAGAAGTTAATTATAAATTACTTGTAATAGAATAGTTTAATCTATTTTCAGCAATTAGAGTAGTTTAAATTTTGAATAAAGGAGTTTGCAATAAAAAACCGTCGGTATCGCTTCATGAACAAGATGCAAGTCGATCGTTCATTGCTACCGCATCGACTCGGATTCTCGCTTATGCTCAGATCTGAGGCGGTTTTACTGTTCATTGCCTATATATTTAGGGGTAGAGCCCTATTGTAAGCAAGTTAGAGTTGAATAAAATACAGAAAAGTCACAGGTTTATGTGGCGTAAAATGAATACATGCGTTTCAAAAATTCCCATCTAGGGTTTTGTGATTGCGTGAATATTGGAGGGAGGTTGTTCTTCTAAGATCCGTGATTCCTTGTGGATCATCTCACCAATTCGTAGCATCCTCAAATTGCTCACGGTTTGGTGTTGTTCTTCCGGTTTGATTTTGTTTCTCTCTTCGGATTGATTCAACATCAACCAAGTGTTACTTGCTTTGGAGATATACTTGCTCTTCTATTTTGCCAAATCAAGAGAGGAAAGCGGGAGTTTCACTTCATTCAGAATTGAAATACAAGTACCGTGAAAGATTGAGCCACATTACGCATCAACACACGTTGATCCGTATCATGGCCTCACATGGTCTCACATCTTCAAAGTCAATAAAGACAGTGATGGGGGAATTACGCTGAAACATTTTCTATAAGCCATACAGCTTGTGCAATCTACCAAATTCAAAGGTCAATTAGGGACAATGCACTGTATTTTAGCTTATTTTTAGAATGTCATATACTTGGGTCCCAACTGACTGAATTAATTTCCTAAAAAAAGACTGATTGAATTAATCCATATATTCTGGACCATTATGCATCAGATTTGGTTTCAAGAAAGACTAATAAACATTGCAACAAGGAAAAAAAATCAATCCCCCTTAGCGTGCTTTGTGTGACAGCAAAAACCGGCCTAGATTATTGCCCTAGTCAGCTCATGTCCTTTGTGCACAAGCATTTAATAATGGAACAATGGAATGTACCAATTTGTTACTCCTTCCCCCAAAATCACACAAGATTCTTGTGATGCTGTTCTTCCGCATCATCACAAGGCATGCCCTGGCAAACCCCCTACCAAGAAAACACTCTTTGTGCCGCACAAAATTGCACAACACCGAGGCAATATCCTAATTTCCTAACTCATCGCATCAAAACCATCAGAAATTGCTGTAACTTGCAAGTGAACAGATGTCCAATAATAAGTTCATAGGGAAGGAATCCAAAGGAGTAATACTACATTACTACTGCAGACAATTGCACTGAAAGAAGAGCACAAACCACCACCCTCTCGCGCCGTTCCTAGGGCTTCCGTTCGCCGCCTTGGCCTTGGAGTAACGGAGAATCGCCTCGCCCGCCATTGTTTTCCAGTTTCCTTCTTCCTTCGACTAGTACAAGGTTTTGTTTCAGTGCACTGTGGACTGTGGTTGTTTTGCCGGGCTCAAGGCTAAGGTATTCGGCTTTGTTACAAGTTAGCCCATTAAAGAAAAAAGAACATAGTCAGGCCCACTTAAGAAAAAAGAAATTAGAATCGGGCTGGGCTCCAAAGTCCTGGGCTGGTTTGATTTTTCGATGCTGATGAGATGCGACAAAACTAACATTGACCTAGCCCAGATCAACCCACTAATGTAACGGCCCAACTGAATAGGGCCATTTGGAAAGCAGAAATTTCACGGAAACTAATACAAATCCTTTGGGATACCTAATACGGGAAATTAGGTATATAGTACTACAATTCAATTCAAAATCCAAAATCCAAAATCCAGAAGATTTGACTTTGGACCTAAACAAATCTCAATTTTTTCAATGCTATATCTTGATCTTATATGTTTGCAAAAGTAGCATACCCACATGGACATGGACACTAACTTTAAGTGAGCAGAGACATGGCCAATTGGAATAAGATATATGCACTTCATATCCCTATTCCAAAGGGCAGGCTAGGGTGCATGCCTAGACCTGTAGCATCTAACCTACACCTCCACTTTGATTAACAGATGATTCCAATTATGCCAAGCTAGCTTCTGCCAAACCAAAAGGATTAACAATTGGAAAGCCGTCCTATCTCTTTCCTTCAAGGCCATCATTAGTGGCAGCCGATGTGTGTGATACCTTGTGTTCTTTCTCCGGGAACCCCCTATAGTGCCAGCTGCTGCTTAAGCCCTTTACACAGCAAGCATCCAAGGCGAATGCTAGCTCGTACAGGCTGCAGCTAGTGATCTTTAGCTGCTTGCTCATGAAATCTTTTCGCATTGCTCTTTACTCGAGTATTATATATTATAGCTTTGATATGTATATGCTTTAATGCAGCAATTTGCCTGTGCATTTCAGACTAATCGTTTTATGCTCTCTGAATCTTTGACTATTATTCTGAACTTGGCCTGGCCTCTCTTTCAAGCCTTCAGAAGTTCAGATCATTGGTCTCCTATCCTCCTATGTATCTATCTACAAAGTTGCATGCTTGGTAAAGTTCACCGGGCCGGATCAGAATACATTGACTCGCTTTCCGAACATATATATATATATATATCGAACGCTTTTCTCTTTTGGAAATATGTATCATATTTTAATTCTAGGTTCTATTATGAGATAAAAATCACATAGAACTAAATATGCATAAAGTAATATTAACAACATACTATTTATTGTACTTCGAAATATACACAATAATAGAATTATAACATAATAGTTTGGCCGCACAACCAACTTAAAGTCGGACTCGATGAAGAACATGAAGCAACGTAAACTCGAAGCAGTGTAGAACGTAGATGAAGCAGTGAAGCAAGCGCAGATGCACTACCTAGAAAACTTATTGCCGCCCCCCGTGCAGATGAACTTTGCGACAATGATTCGGAGATACCCACTCACCATCCTTCCCGGTGCATGCCGAGGAGAAGGGATTGCTTAATTCGACAGCACATCTCTCCAGCACAATAGAACATAGAGGAAGAAGAAAATAGAAGTGAATCAATCGTGTCAGGTCTGGATGTCTCTAGATCTTTTTAAGGTTGAGACAATTACTCTTTAATAATTGCATAACAAAGCACATATTAAACCATTGAAAACTACTAATTCAAAATAAATTAATAGCAATTAAGTAGCGCTTATCAGATCCTGATTATACACTGGTCTACAACTTCGACCAGTGTATCTCGATCACATTATTTCGACCACATTGGTTTATGGACCTAACTAATATTTTTCGACTGTTTCGATCGTTTTATTTCGACAATAGTGTTTCGACCACACTGATCTATGACTTCGACCATATTATTTCCACCACACTGGTTTATAGTTTCGACCATATTATTTGGACCATTGTTTAAAAGGAGAGAGAGAAATACACGGTTAACAAAAGAAAGGTGGACTAGGTTCACGACACGTTCATGGTCGCGTGTTGCAAGTCACAAGTCACACGACTACCACGTGAATATATGCGCGTGTGCGTACGTGCATGTGTGTGACTTTAGCTATAGTCCTCCTCATGTCACCCCATATTATGTGTCACATGTTTTAAGGGGTGGCAAGGACTCCACCTTATAAATTACTCTCCCACCACTTGGCTAGTTAATATGGGACTAAACCATGCATGCTTTGAAATTTCAGGAATAAATGAGCATTTACACATTTGGACCCAATTCTAACAATCCTATACCAATTCGAAGGCAAACAGCAAAACGATGATAAAGACTATTGTGTTGAAGTGTTGTTAATATACCAGTCATGTACGGGTTGAACTTACACATAGAATAACAAGATTCATCTTCTCACGGCTAATGAATAGACTATGTGATGCCCCCTGTTGTCCCGATCTTTCGATAAGAGTGGTAAATTCCGATTGGATGATGGTCAACTCTCACGATCCAGGCTACGAACGCAGCATGCATGAACCAAATAATCGCTGAACTAACCACCAAGTCGTTATCAACCGTGCCAAAGACCCGGTTGACCTGATCACGAGGATCAATTCCTGCAAGCAATCGAAGAACAAGTAAGAACGAGGTAAAAAGCAATATGAATTACAAATATATGATTGAGTTCAAAAGGTGGGATTCCGCAGAGATCCTTTACGGTTGGTCTAGTCGACACAAGCGAAGAACGAGAGTTTTCACAATGGAGAAACTAATCAAACAAAATTCGAGTTCTAGCGAAAGGAGACGGCGGCTCCTATATAGGGAGATGGCTAGGGGTGGCGGCTAGCGAAGCGGATGCACGCCCCTAGGGTTACAAGGCCCATGGGCCCAAGTGGAGGTGGCGCAGCACCCTTTTGACTCGGACTCAAAATTGATATGAACTCTTTTGATGATTGTGACCTGCTCGGATGGAGTTTGATGATAATCCTAGATCTGTTGGAAAGTAGACTTGATAAGCTTTCCATGAAGTCCATAATCGCCCCAAACGAAGTCCGTATGAAGAAGATATGACCATTTGAACTTAGTACTATTGCAGCAGTCCGAATTCGAATCCAGAACGAGCCCAACTCGAACTCTTGCTTGACATAGACCCAAAGTGATGTGGTGACCTCCATTATGCCTTCCATGCATGTCCATAACTCCACAAGCCTCTCCTTGGTCCATTCCCATGTTCCTAAGCACAATTAAATCACTTGCATTAGGTAGCGGTTTATTCTCTGTAATATATAAATATAGGAACGAATTCACCTAGTAATTAAGTTGGCGAGTACGAGCTCGGGTAAGAGGTCATTGTATTGGTTGTGGATGAGTTGTGTGTGTAGGCGTGGCTGTATCCATAGTATGGATGTCCTCATCATCCTCCACTTCTTGCATTTGAGTCGTCCTCGACTCAAGCGCGTCCTCTTCTCCTAAGTATGGCTTCAAATCTGCAATGTTAAATGTGGGACTAACCCCAAAATCTCCAAGCAGTTCAAGCTTGTATGCATTATCACTAATCTTTTTTAACACTTTGAAAGGACCATCAGCTCTAGGTATCAATTTTGACTTTCTCAATTCAGGGAACCAATCTTTTCTCAAGTGTAACCAAACAAGATCACCTGGTTCAAAAGTTATATGTTTTCTCCCCTGACTACCAGCAAGTTTATATTTAGCATTCATGCGCTCTATATTCTCCTTGGTTGTCTCATGCATTTTTAAAATCAATTCAGCACTTTGTTTAGCATCAAAATTCAATTCCTCAGAAGCATTAAATCAATAGGAGCACGATGTATAAAACCATAAACAACCTCAAAAGGGCACATTTTGGTAGTAGAATTTAAGAAACGATTATAAGCAAACTCAATATGAGGCAAGCATTCTTCCCACATTTTAAAATTCTTTTTCAACACAACCCTAAGCATTGTAGATAAAGTTCTATTTACAACTTCAGTTTGTCCATCAGTTTGGTGATGAAAAGTAGTAGAAAATAACAGCTTAGTCCACAATTTAGCCCATAAAATTCACCAAAAGTGACTAAGAAATTTAGCATCACGATATGAAACTATAGTAGTAGGTACACCATGTAATTGAACAACTTCACGAAAGAATAAATCAGCAATATGGGCAGCATCATTGCTCTTATGACATGTTATAAAATGAGCCATCTTAGAAAATCGATCAACAACCACGAATATACTATCCCTCCTGTTCTGTGTTCTAGGCAAGCCTAAAACAAAGTCCATCAAAATATCTTCCCATGGAACGCTAGGAACAAGTAGAGGCATGTATAAACCATGAGGATTAAGTCGTGACTTAGCTCTTTGGCATGTAGTGCAGCGAGCAACGTAGCGCTCAACGTCCCGTCTCATGTTTGGCCAAAAGAAATGATCAGCAAGTATATCCTCTATTTTCTTCACGCCAAAGTGTCTCATCAGCCCGCCTCCGTGCGCTTCCTGTAACAACAATAAACGAACAGAACTAGCTGGAATGCATAGCTTGTTAGCTCAAAACATAAACCCATCATTAATGACAAATTTGTTCCACGTTTTCCCTTCTTTACAATTCAACAATACATCAGTAAAATCAGCATCATGCACATATTGCTCTTTAATAGTCTCTAATCCAAAAATTTTGAAGTCCAGTTGTGAAAGCATGGTATATCTCCTAGACAAAGCATCAACAATAACATTCTTCTTTCCCTTCTTGTGTTTTATGACATAAGGAAAAGACTCAATAAACTCAACCTACCTTGCATGTCTACAATTAAGTTTACTTTGACTTCGAATATGCTTTAAAGATTCATGATCAGAATGTATAACAAATTCTTTGGGTCATAAATAGTGTTGCTAAGTTTCTAAAGTTCGAAATACTGCATATAAATCCTTATCATAAGTAGAATAGTTCAAACTAGGCCCACTCAATTTCTCACTGAAGTATGCTATCGGTTTACCTTCTTGCAACAACACGCCACCTAAACCAATTCCACTGGCATCACATTCTAGTTCAAAAGTTTTATTAAAATCAGGGAGTTGGAGTAGGGGTGCATGTGTTAACTTATCTTCCAGTGTGGTGAATGCATTCTCCTGTGCGGCGCTCCACACAAATGACACGCCCTTCTTGGTGAGCTCATTTAATGGTGCAGCGATGGTGCTAAAATCCTTTACAAGTGGTGATAAAATCCAACAAGTCCTAAAAAGCTTAGCACCTGTGTGATCGTGTTAGGAGTCGGCCAACTCTGTATTGCTTCAACCTTGGCTTGATCAACTTTAATTCCCTATGGAGTAACAACATAGCCAACAAACGCGACTCGATCGGTGCAAAAGGTGCACTTCTCAAGGTTATCGAATAAACGTGCACCACGTAAAGTATTAAAAACAGCACGTAAATGGTCACGATGTTGCTCTAACGATTTGCTATATATCATCAAAATAAGCCACCACAAATTTACTAATCAAAGTACGCAAAACTTTGTTCATCAATCTCATTAAAGTACTAGGTGCATTAGTTAAACCGAAAGGCATCACTAACCACTCATACAAACCGAACTTAGTTTTGAACGCTGTTTTCCATTCATCTCCTAATTTCATGCGAATTTGGTGATATCCACTATGCAAGTCAACTTTAGAAAATAAAATAGAGTCACTTAATTCATCAAGCATATAGTCTAACCTAGGAATAGGATGACGATATCTAATGGTAATATTATTGATAGCTCTACAATCAACACACATACGCCATGACCCATCTTTCTTTGGAACCAAAAGTACAGGAACAACACATGGACTAAGGCTCTTGCGTACGTACCCTTTGTCAAGCAAATCTTACACTTGATGCTCAATCTCCTTAGTCTCCTTCGAGTTTGTTTGGTATGGCGCGCGGTTGGGTAGTGAAGCTCATGCGATCAAGTCAATCTGATGTTCAATACCCCTCATTGGAGGCAGCCCCAGTGGTACCTCACTTGGAAATACATCGTCATACTCCTGCAAAAGGCGAGCAACAACAAGAGGCAAAGAGGGGAGCATATCTTCAAATGAAAACAAAGTTGGTTTGCACACTAAAGCATAGCAACCAGAATGACCAGCTTCTACCTCACTAATATCAGACTTGGTAGCTAACAAAGCAGAACCCTTCAATCTAATTTCACCTTCCTTAACACTAGGTTCATTCTTCTTATGCGGTGCAAGTTATTTAGCTATAATATTATTTTCACATTTGCTACTTTCCTTTCTCTATCATCTCTTTCTAATTCATCTTTTTAAAATTGCTCCTAGGGACATGGGCAGCAAAGTGATTCGCTTTCATTTAGACATGAGATTATATTGATTAGTCCTACCATGATGCACAATGTCTTTATCATATTGCCATGGTCTACCTAACAGTAATGAACATGCTTGCACAGGTATGACATCGCAATCAGCATAATCACAATATGAACCAATAGAAAAGTGTAATCTAACAATGCGAGTTACCTTCAGCTTACCACATGAATTAAACCATTGAATGTGGTAAGGACGAGGGTGTTGTTGTGTGGTCAAGGCAAGCTTGTCAACCATATCAATGCTAGCCAAATTATTGCAACTTCCTCCATCAATAATCACACAACAAGAACGCTCATTGACCACAAATTTTGTTTGAAATAGATTGTGGCATTGATTCTGTTCAGCATGCTCCATTTGAGCACTGAGCACACGCTTCACAATTATGCTCAAAAACTTATCACTTGTTTCAGCTCCAAAACGTTCTTTGTCATGTTTAGATTCAAATTGCTCACCTGCGGGGTCAGTTACAAGCAATGCATGTTCTTCATCAATATTACTGGATGAAGTATACTCACCATCGTCTCTAATAAGAAGTGCTCGCTGATTTGGGCAATCTCTCATTATGTGCCTGGAGCCTTTGCAGCGATGGGATTGTATGTCTCGCGTTCGCCCGGTGGAAGCAACCGAAGTAGAACTCTGAGCTTGCTGAACCGAAGTTGATTTCCTTGCGTCGGAGGCTCGGGGAGTGGTGCTTGCTGGTCGCCCATGACCAGAGGGGGGTGGAGGATGGCTGCCTGTAGGGACAGCAGGGGGTGGCGCCCTGCCCGCGGACTGCACCTCATTTTGTCTACCTGCAAAAGAAACTCCAAAAGAGCCTCGGAGCGAGACCGTCTTCCCTGCACTTCACGTTCAGCTTTACAAGCAAGATGGAACAAACGGGTGATAGAATTACACTCCTTATAATCTAGAATATCCCTGTTAAGCCCTCCTAAAAATCTAGCCATTCTAGCATCTTCAATTTCTTCTAAACCACAACGTAACATACCAGTTTGCAATTCTTGCTAGTAGTCTTCTACTGTATTACTATCTTGTCTTAAACGTTGTAATTTATTCAGCAAATCACGAGAATAATATGAAGGCACAAATCTAACTCTCATAGCTCTCTTCATAGCATCCCATGTCCTAGGTATATTTTGTTCATTACGGCACAATTCATTCCACCAAATAGATACAAAGTCAGTGAACTCATTAGTAGCAGCCCTAACCCTTTTATTTTCAGGAAATTCATGGCATGCAAATTTTTCGTCTACGACTAACTCCCATGTGAGGTAAGCATCAGGATCATATTTTCCAGAAAAAGGAGGCATAGTAAATTTAATTTTACCAAGTGCATCATTATGATCATGTACCTCACGTGGCGGGTCTCTTCGCGTACCTTGTCGATTAACGTGTCGTTGCCGATGATCACGATTATTGTTGGGATTGAAACCACCATTGGACTCCGTATCAGCAACATATGGGTTCACTTTATCTTCTATCTCATCGGCCAATGAGCTACCAACGGATGAGTTACGGTGCGGTGGTGCAACGCTGACTGCAGCAGCAGCAGTAGGTGGAGCTCTCTCTAGCTACTCCACATGTGTAACAATAGCAACAAGATCGATATTGGTGCGATCTAGAACCCCCTCAAGACGTTTTGAATGTTGACTCAATAAGCGTGAAAATTGATGCATGATGTCTTTCGTGCGAGGCGTGAGAGGTGCATCTTCCTCAACGTTGGGCCTGCTATTCTCACCTTGTGACCATGAACCTTCCATTGTTAGTATCAAAGAAAAGAACAAATCACAGTGTATATATCCCTATGAACTACTAAGCTCTTGGAGTTTCACAAGTCACTCTCTCACAATGCCTTACCAGGTTCTTACAAGCTCTTACCAACGCAGCAAGGAGGTGGTATAACCGGTGGTTGGTTCGTGATACTCTCACTTGCGATTAGCCCAACGATTGCAAGGAACGGAACCTGCTGAGTTAGTAGGAAGTGAAGCTCGGAAGGCTTCAGTATGGTAGCAAGGATCAGTAATAATTGAATCAATGAATTCAAGCTGAAAATCATTCAACGCCGGTTAGTGCTGGTCCTAGGCTAGACCGTACTAGAGACGCGAGCCTAGAACACAAACGAAAACACGGCGCAACAGCACTAGAGAACGTCACACACGGAGTTCGGAGGCTCGAAAAAGGATACCGTCTTCGCGGGGAACCTTAGAATCACTTGTAAAAGGGCTCTATCAAGTTTGAGCGAATTTCGAGAAACTTCAATTTTTCTCGGTTTGCGGTCGACTTAAACGACATTTTGAGGCCCTAAACGACGTTTTTTGGGGTGGAAGTTTTCCGCGCGTGCGTGCGGGGGCGTATGCGTATGATAAAATTGTAGGATGCCCACCCTGTGTATGAGACTGATGGGTCTGTAATCGGTCACCCTTTCAGCCCCTTTTTCTTTGGTATTAGAGCTATGCTTGTTGTCGGACCCGGGGCGTTGAATACCCGAAATCATCGTGTGTGTACCGTACTAGTCCCATGATCAATAGCTAGTACAAACATCCACAACATTGGCATACATATCCATACACAAATACAAATAACATGAACAAATATGGTACACAAACTTAAACGGTTACATGGTTTACAATACAAGGGTCGACCGACCAAATAAATGTTCAAGTATCAGAAGTAGCAGTGGAAATTTAGTAGATTAAGAGAAAAATTCCAGCGGCATGCCCATCCACACCCTCGTACAATCGACAAGGAGTAAACCCTAGAAAGACTTGTCCCTGTACCCTCCGGTCCCGATACCGAAGAAGGTGTCGTCCGGCAAGTGGTCATCATCATCATCTGAACAATTTAAGCAAGATTTAGTATATTATAGAGTTTTTGGCTCAAATGGCACTATTCACTATGCAAATATCAATTTCGGCCCTCTCCCTGCGTCAATGCCAAAATGGTATTCTCCACCGTGCCTCAGGGGACCGGACTCCCCACCTTGCAGTACGTGTGAAATTCAGGCCCCTGAGCACGGAGCAGGCCGAGTCCGGATCCCAGGGGCATGACAGAGGGCACTGTCGAGCCCTGGAGGCACGGAGGGCGGGAGTCCGTGCCTCCCTGGCACGGAACCGGTGAGTCTCTACAAGAGGCATGAGAGGAAGCTAAAAGATGAACTAAAAACTATTTCTCACACTATTTGAAACTTTTAAAAATATTTTTCCTTGGGAGTTTTTCTTTTTTTACCTCACACTCGCAGCTTTAAATGTATTACCACAAATACCAGAAAAAAAATCCATAATTTTTTCACGTGAAATCACGGCGCAGCACAGCACACGCAGCTTCAGACATGGGTGTCAAATGTCGCCATCGCCACCCTTCGCAGCCCTCGGTGGCTCGGTGAGTCGATGGACAGTGCATGTGAAATACTATTTGACAATGTGACATTGGGCAGTAGTACACCGTCACTGGAAGCGGCGACGGACAGTAGTACACCGTCACCGGACGTGGTGTACTACTACCCGCCGCCGTGACCGGTGATGGTGTACTACCCGCCGATGTGACCAGTGATGGTGTACTACTACCCGCCGCTGCGTTATCAAATAGTATTTCACATGCACTGTCCATCGACTCACCGAGGGCTATGAAGGGTGGTGATGGCGACGGTTGACACCCATATTTGAAGCTACATGTGACGTCGTGATTTCATGTGAAATAAATTGTAGAATTTTTTCTGGCACATGTGATAGATTTAAAGCTGCAGTGCGAGGTAAAAAAACAAGAAAAAATTCCAAAGGAAAAAATATTTTTAAAAGTTTTAAATAGTGTTAGAAATATTTTTTAATACATTTTTATCTTCCTCTCGCGCCTCTCGCCGATTCTGTGCCAAGGAGGCGCGGACTTTGGCCCTCCGTGACTCCAAGGCATGACAGTGCCCTCTGTCGTGTCCCTGGGGCTGGACTCGACCTGGTCTGTGCCCCTAGGAGCCCGAATTTCACACGTGGCACGCGGTGGGGAGTCTAGTCCCCCAGGTCACGGTGGAGGGTGTAATTTTTTGGCATTGACATAGGGAGAGGGTGAAAATTGCTATTTGCGTAGTGAATAGTACCATATGAGCTAAAAACTCGTACATTATATACTCAACAAAATTTGTAGTGTATCACTATATATATGGCTAACAAGGGAGGAGGCTCTATGCTACAAGTTGTTTTTAGCATTAAATATTTTTTTGTAATTTCAATACATAGTATTTTACAACAGAAGTTTTAAAGAGTAGTTAAATAGATAAAGAACAGCAAGTAAGTGATTTAGTAAATAACAAATCACAACCCTCCTTGGCTATGATCAACATCTTATCCGCAGCCATAGACATGGCACTCAATTCAAATATCATCAAAAATATACATCCCAACATTTCCCGATAAGACTGTTGTTCTAAAAGTAGATAATATACCTGATATGGCTGCTCATGGCACGCTCATGACCCATCTATTTAAATAGATTTACACTCTGCAGAGGTGTTCAACTTTACCCACAACATACGAATTCTCTAGTTTATCCGGGATCCGTCGATACCACCTTACACAACATTATAGTATCCAGTCTAGAACACGTATTGAAGTCATTACATCACCTAGGCCTAACCTTGCACTAGCCTGGCAATAAAAACCATCACTTCAATCTCGAATACCTCCTCTCAAAGTGAGGCATTAACCGTTGTGTTGGCAAGATTTGTTCCCAACGCGTAGGTGAAGGGAGCCCCTTCGAGCAATCACACATGCTCGCACTATTACGGCCTACCAACATGCAAGGCTAGTCTTCGATGACTTAATTAGCTAAGCCCGTCCCATACCGGCACATGTCGTTGTACGCTTTTTCTTATATTGGTCGCATCAGCATTCGGTCTTTAATTGACCCGGGCAAGGATCTCCTCCTATCTACATGCGAGAAACCCTCTCACATTCATCAGTTCATAATATAACACACCCGCGTTGAAATCTATGTTTTTTATTTTTATTTTTATTTTTATACAAAATTAACAGAGGTAACTCCTCTAGACAATTATTCCAAAATCTCCCTAATCATGTTCGTTATTTCATCCGCTCCCAAATTTTTGTAAAGACTAAAGCCCGGTTAAGCATTTATGCGATATTCGCATTTGAAAACCCAATTTAGCATCATTTATTGCCTAAACCATACCGAAATGGCTACAATAGTAAGGATATCAATATTTCAAGGAGGATCATGCATGGAATAGGACTATAACTACCGTTATCCTCAAATATAACAATTTTAAGCAAACATACACACATGCATAATAGATTTTGCAAAAAAGTAAAATGATTGAAATAATAGGATTAACATGGTCAAAGGGGGTGATTTCCTTGCTCGGTATCTCATAGTATGCGGATGGAGGATCGATGTAAATTTCATTCAAAGTATTGACGTCTATTAAAAAAGATCCTATAACAAATTAATTATAGAAAAAATAATTTCAATAGAAATAAAATTCAAATACTTTTTTTCATATTCATATAGATCACGATTTTAGATGAATTTAGAAAAAAAAAATTAATTCAATTTGGAGTTTGTATGCAAAAGTTATTAACATCTCAATTTGCTTCAATTTTGAAAATCCAAAAATTAGAATAAAGGTGACGTTGAAAGCATATTCTCTGAGGTTTAAGCTTTCTAATAGAGAAAACGTATTTTCCTCTGAGTCCTTCTTAGGTTTACGCTTTCTAATAGAGAAAGTGTATTTTCCTCTGAACTGAAAGCGATGTTTCTCATTTTTTGAATTTCATCAACTTACATGTGGGGCCTACTTGTCAGTGACTCATCTTTTTATTTTTTATTTTATTTTATAAAATAGAGGTGGCCCCACATGTCATATACTCACTATTTGTTAAATAATGATTAAACCTATTTTTATTTTAATTAACTGACTGTTGGGGTCCACATGCCAGTCTCTCGGTTTTTAAAACATGTTTTAAAACTGAGAATAGTGAGTGGTCCCATATGCCAGCGACACATAATCTTAAAATGTTTTAAATTAGATTTATGTTAACTTTTCTACCAGTCCCACTTGCCATAGACACAGTACTTTTTAAGCTCTATTATTTAGAGCTAAACGTCTCCTTCTAATCACCTGGGCCCACTGGCAGAGAGAGAGAGAGAGATGAGTAACAGAGTTGCACACATTGCTGAGTGCCATGGCGAGTTCGTTGGCGGCGAGGCAGGCACGAGAGGATCAGGGAATGGACAAAATGGGTTCCCTACTCGACGGCGATCCCACCGAGTGGTGGTGAACACCAGAGGGATGGACAGAGGTGGCGCTACGCAGGCGAGAAGCGACAGGGGTCCTCCGGTCCAAATAGCTTTCACGCATCAAGAAAATTAGCGGTGAAAGATGGTGCGCATTGGCTTTAGGGGCAACTATGATCCTATAGGCAGCGACTCGAGGACCAATGGTCACTAGAGCGGCGACGACACCATTTCCTACGGCGGCACCATGGGTGGCTAAGAGGAAAGGGTCACCAGGGACTTGCCCTTGACAAAATGAAGTGCACATATGGACCAGAGGCTCACCACGACCACAAGGGTGAAGAAAATGAGGCCAGGGAAGGTCTGAAGCAACTTGTCGATAACGAGCAGCGATAGCCCAGAGGAGGCTCATGGCGACAGCTCACCACAGCGACAGAGGTGCTACAAGGAGCGTCGCATTAGATCACTGACATCCTAGGGATGCTGTAGATGCAAGGAATTGTTTCGAGACTCACCGGGCTTCGAGGAAGAATGAAAATGGTAATGGCGGTTGTGAGAGAGAAGGATGACGGCGAAGCTTGGGTTCTTTTCGATTCTGCATGCATTGTGTGAGGGAAATAGATGAAGGAGTATTAGAAACCATGATGGTGCACTCGAGAGGGGTTCAAACCTTCTGGAGTGGCGGGAATGCAGCGGCTCAGATCAGGTGTACGCTGGAGTCAGGGATGAAGGAGAACGCGGTCAAGCTACTGGACTCCCGAAGCTGCATTGAGCAAAGGAGAGGGATGAGTATGGTGAGAGGCACGTGATGACGCGTGTGTCGTGGGCAAGGAAGCTCACCTGAGGATATGGCAGTAGAAGGCTTGCTCACCAGCGTCGAGAACCATGCACTCGTTCCCGACGAAGCAAAGCACGAGAAGCTTTTATTCTTTGTGGAAAGCGAGAATGCCAAGCTAAGGAGCTCATGAAGCAGTGAGGGGCTTAAATGTGGCTGAGAATGGCACGAGAGATGCGGCGAGAAAATGGCGCAGCGTACGGGTTTCTCGCACCAAGCTTCGGTCTCAGCGTCTGTGTAGGATAACAACGTGTTGACAGGGTAGCTAGCATGGGTGATGGCAGGTAGATATGACGGGGGCAGGTGAGGCTCTAAACCATTGGCGTCAGTCATGTTCTGTGGGCGAGCGGCGGAGCAGGCAAGGCGCACTGGCGCGTGGGCGTGGGCATGATGTGGACGAACAGTTCCGACAGGTGAGGCTAGCATGTCAGAGCGAGAGAGAGAGAGAGAGAGAGAGAGAGAGAGAGAGAGAGCTTTGGCATGGGCTGGAGCGAGCGCGAGAGGAGATGGGCCGAGTTGGTTTCGGTTCAAAGGTCCGGTGGGAATTCAAATTAGGTTTTTGAATTTTTAAACTGGCTGATTGTTGTTCAAATTTCTAAATATAACAAACGGGCTCCAAAAATTATGAACATTTTTGTGGAGGCTTCTAACACAATATGGTTGCTTGTGTAAAATTTTAGGATTTTAGTTGTTCTGTAGTTTTCTCAAAAATTCTTTCAAGTTGTTTGCATGTAAATTTACTAATTGATTTGTGCAAAGGTTCAAAATTATGCTAAAATAGTTTTCCCACTCATGAACATGCTCAAAATTATTCTCTCGTTTATTTTCATTATACTTTCCCAAAATTGGGATTTTTGGATGTTACACTTGTTGTGTTTAGGATGTGGAGGCTCGCCATGGGAAGTTGTGGAAACTTTGAAAAACTGCCTTGATGTCGGCCTTGATAATAGACCAGCATGATTTGAAGAATGTAAATGTGAAACCGTTAGGGCCTGGTGCCTTGTCGCCTGGCATATGAGCTAAAGTGTTAGCGACTTCCTGCTTTGAGAAGGTTTCCTCCAGGCTATCCAGGTTTTGAGGGGTAAAGTCCATCGCCTCCCATCTTAGGTCATAGGTTCTAGTAATCAGCGAGGACAACACGTCCTAAAAATGTTGTTGTAAGGATTTTTGTTTCTCGCTCGTATGATATAGCCCATCCCTGCCCATTTCGCAGCCTCTGGATGTGGTTTTTTCGTCTCCTCAATTTAGCTTTTAAGTGGAAGAACTTTGTGTTGACATCGTCCTCTTTTATATTCGTGATGCGGGAGTTCTGTATTTTCCTGAAGTGCTCGATCACTGCCAGTCCCATCACTCTTTTCTTTAGCCTTGCTCTGAGACCCCTCTCTTGCGGCGAGAGTTGTATGTTCTCCTGGGTTATGTCGAGCCGAAGAATCACTTCCAGATCCATGTGAAGCTGCAGCTTCGCATGTGAGAAGAGGTTTATGTTCCAAGCACATAGCTTCAATGTTGTTGTGGCTAATTTGTGGTTGAGTCGATGGAGCAGCTTCGTGTGTTGGTTATTGGTCGTCCATGCGTTTAGAACCACTTCCTTAAAGCCCAGTATCTTAACCCAAAAACTCTTGAAGCGGAAGCTAGTAGGCCTTCTCGGCCCGGTACTATTAGAAATAAGTAGAGGATAGTGGTCTAAAAGCGACGTGGGTAGAGCATGCAGAACATGGTTTTCGAAGTGGACGTCCCAAGCCTGATTGCATAAGACCCTGTCCAACTTGACCAGCGTCGGATTTTCTCGCTCGCCGCTCCACATGTATTTTCTATTTTGGTGGTGAATCACTTTGAGTTCGTAGTCGTTTAGGGTACTATGGAACTGCCCCGTTCGTGCACGGTTGATATTGATGTTATTTTTAGCACTCGCCCTATAGATTGGGTTGAAATCACCGAGGACTAGCCATATGCTAAATGTTTACGATCTCAGAGACTTGAGTTCTTTCAGGAAAGCCAGCTTATCCCTATCGCGAGATGGGCCGTAGACCACCTTGAGGCGGCATACCGTGCTGCATTCCCTCATTGTGATTGTCACCGACAAACTATATATCCTCGGATCGGATGGCTTCAACAACAATGAGGTCGTCATTCCACGGAAGCAGGATGCCACCCTGTGTGCTGGAGGCTGGCCTTTGCGCGAACTTGTGAAGCCTATAGCCTCCAAGGTAGTAGGCTAGTACTTGGTCGACCATTTCGAGCTTGTTTTCCTGAAGACAAGCGAGGTGGTAGTAGGTGGAAGTTAATTTGTCGTGAACCGTCGTTCGTCTAGGCCTCTCACGTTCAATTTGGTCCAATCATGATTGTTGAAATCAAATGAGTTGATTTGTATTTTGTATTCTATCTATGTTCTATATAGTAAATTTGTTCTTTGTGTCGTGATTCTAATGCTTGCAACAATAACAAAAAAATTATGAGATGATAAACTCGAGAGCAACACGTACGACAGTGACTGTGTGCTCTCCCCAAGTGCCAATTGCTTGCCGACACGTCGTCATGCCCATGCATCTTTACCGATTACTTATATCTGATGTAGCCCAGTGCATGTTCATAGTTTAGTGACTGCCTCCTTATAGGGCTCATGTAGATTTGACCTGCTTGCAACAATAACAACAAAATTACGAGATGATAAACTCCAGAGCAACACGACAGTGCCCGTGTGCTCTCCCCAAGTGCCAATTGCTTGTCGACACGTCGTCATGCCCACGCATCTTTACCGGTTACTTATATCTGACGTAGCCCAGTGCAAGTTCATATATAGTTTAGTGACGGTCTCCTTATAGGGCTCATGTAGATTTGATCTCCTTGCTCGCTGGTAGGTTAAACCAGTTGTCAGCAGGAGGGGTAGAAGGAATCTGGGCTCTACCTCCATGCATTGATTCTATCACCATTTATAAATTCTTACTCGAAACATCTACATACCTGTACCCTGTGCCCGTGTGCCATGTAAGCTTCAGTCATAGACTCCATGCATTGATTCTATCACCATTTAGAAATTCTTACTCGAAACATCTACATATATCTTTACCTGTACCCTGTGCCCGTGTGCCATGTAAGCTTCAGTCATAGACTCATAGCAAGTTAACAACATACGAAGCATCAGCCTTTTTTGAGGCACCAATGATCGACCAAGTTAATTTCCAAGTTCACAGCTGATCTATATGTATCTACCAGCAGCTAGCAGTTAAGCTCGTAGTATTTGCTAGTATCGAGTCTATGCATGCAAGAGAGTTCAGAATACTCAGCATCAATCTTCTTCAGTTAAGAGTTGTGTATTGGCCATATATACGTATGAAACTGAAATCATCACTCCGGTTAAGAGCACAGTTTTTTTTCTCCCCGATAAGTAGCACGAGAGCGAAGGGTATTTAGCACTCCAGCTGTTGGGCATGTCCATATGGTTTTCATGTGCCTTTTGAGGCGAACACATGGCTCACGATCGAATGCAATCGTCCTGGCATCATGAGCATGGCATCCAAGCGTCAGAGGCTCAGAGCATGCCGGTAGCAGCAGTGAGAAGTCGCCTGCACGAAAAGCAGCAAAAGACAAGGCCTTAATTAGAAGCTGCTCCATGCAAGCCGAGCTAACGGACTGACGGACACAGGCATCTAGCTAGGCCAGTACACTACACAGGCACATACACACGCTGTCCAGCGCATGCAGAGACTTCCGGAACTCGAGATATGTTATATAAGATTTTTATCCTGATCATATCAAGATTAGGATCCTTACTTCCTATTGAAAGAGAACTAAAGGGTATTATATAAAGCTACGAGGAGTGATAATAGAGAATACAAGTCATAAACCAACTCATCTAAAGTAAAAGGTGCATGAGATGATTAGAAATTATGTTATTGTTTAGCACTAGATTCTTGTATATGACAAATCTCTAAGAGTACTAAAAGATTCGAGAGGGTTGTAAGAGTGCAACAACCCTTTGTACTCTTTTGAGGTTGTCTTAAAGTAATTTGCGGCTGATTTCGCCAAATCTTTCTATCTCATTATGATTATTTTATCGCCGTAATTTGATTCTCTCTACGAGATCCATCTATTTTGTTCTTAATATCGTGCACACTTGTGCCATTTCTCATAAACGTTGATCCGGTTTGGGGCTTCTACGCATAAGAAGATGTATCAGAGTATAAAAAGTGGTATCAGAGTTAAGGCTAGAATAATATGATTTGTGAGAAGATTGGCGAAGCGTCGGGTGACACAAAATCAATATCGATGTCAACGATGTGGAATCAAGTGGAGAAATTTGACGGCGGAGGAAATTTCAGTTTGTGGCAATGTGTGGTGAAGGATGTCCTTGTCTAGCAAGGGTTAATCGATCTTCTTGAAGGGGACAAACCGAAAAGACGTTCGTTGAAGAATGGAAGGTGATAGAGCGAAAAGTTATCAGTACAATCATCCTATGTCTCTCTGATGAAGTAAAGTACTCAGTGATTAAGGAAAATTCACTGAAGTAATTATGAAATTATGGAGTGACTTAGAATAATTGTATATGGCAAAGTCGCAATCAAACCGATGGGTGTTGAAGCAGCAACTATACAGGTTACGCATGGAGGAAGGCACATGGTTCGTTGACTATCTTAATATCTCCAACAAGCTTATCACACAGCTGACTAGTGTGGATGACAAAATTGAGAAGAATGACAAAGTTGTCATATTGGTGTCATCTCTGCCACCATTATGTGAGCAATTGGTGATGGATATTCTCGTCAGGAAAAGCACTCTCAACTTTAATGAGGCAGTGACATATCTATTGGAGGCGGAGTACTTGAAGAAGCCATCAGATTATTCATCCTCGGGTGATCAAGCATTAACTTCCGTAGGTGTTGCAGGCAAAAACAAAAGTTATAGGAAGAAGAAGGGCAAGAGTAAGGGCACATGTGTATTCTATCTATGTAACGAGTAAGGACATATGATAAAGAACTATTCAAGTTTGAAGCAAATGAGGGGAGCATGCTAAGTGATGGTAGTGAAAAATGATTTGGACATACGTACTAGTTGTTCATCAACCCGGAACTTCTCATGGATGGATATTAGATTCTGGTTATTGCTTCCATATATGTTCAATGAGAGAGATGTTTGATGAATGATCGCTATTTCCGGCATATGAAACTGTTCAATTAGCGGATTGTAAGGAGTATGTAATTGCAAAGGTGGGAACGGTAACATTGGAGATGTATAATGGAGCACATCGCACATTGGTGGTAGTTCGGTGTGTTCCCGGCTTAAATAAGAATATAATATCTTTGAGGTCGTTTGAATTCGAAGGTTGTGAGTTATCACTTTGAGGTGGAGTCATGTGAGTTACTTGCAAGGGGTTGGTAATTATGAAAAGTATCTGGAGATGTGTTCTACAAGGATTGTTGAGTATGTGTGACTGCATCCTAACATATTAAGACTTGGAGATGTGTTCTATAGGCAGTGGTGTACGCATGATGAAAATGAAGGGGTGCTAGTGGGACAAAGTTATCATAAAGTGAGCTAGCAAATACATATTTAAATATCATGTGTAATCCAAATTAATACATAAATTATGATGAACAAAGTTAAAATAGAAAATACATTAAATATAGTACCTTAATAATTGATAGTGTGTTTTGAAAACTCAGAAATATGCACAAGTAACAATCCTAAGAATAAAATTAACTAAATTTGTGATGCAAATAATGACAAAGGTACCGAGAAGGTACCAAGGGTGCGGTGCGCGAGAGCCGGTGCTCCAGACCCCTCACACCCCCATGGTGTGTCCGCCACTGTCAATAAGGATTCATATCCTAATCTTATTAAGATTAAGATTCTTACTTCCTTCTGGAGGAAAATTATGGAGCACTATATAAAGTCATGAGGGGTGGTTAGGGAGAATACAAGTCACAAACCAACGCATCCAAAGTAAGAGGTGCACGAGAGATTAGATACCAGCTTATTTTTTAGCACTAGATTCTTATATAGGGTAAGGATCCGAACGTGTTCTAAAAAGTTCGAACGGGTTGTGAGAGAGCAACAATCATTTGTACTCCTTCAAGATTGTGCTTACGAAATTTAAGGTTGACTTCATCAAATCTTTCTCTCATCGTTATTTGGTTATCTCTACGAGATTTATACACTTCGTTTTTTATACTATATATATTCGTATTATTTTTCACAAACTCTAATACGATATAGGGCTGATACGAGACTACTGCACATGAGAAAGTGTACCAGAGTATAGCATATATAAATAGTCGATGCGCGTTCGTCCCAACTATGTCCACCCAGCTAGAGATCGATCAAGAAACAAGAGCAAAGGAGAAGAGACCGAGTGGTGGTAGCTAGCTAGCTAGGTTAATGGCTCTGCGCGACGTGCTGCTGTCGATAGCGCAGACGCCGCACCGGCTGAGGAGGAGGGCGCTGGTGACGTGGACGCCGGCGCAGGAGCTGAACGAGGTGCGGGACCGGTCGGGGGCGCGCATGAAGCGGCGGCTCGAGTGGTACGACCTCGTCGGCCTCGGCGTCGGTGGGATGCTCGGCGCGGGCGTCTTCGTCACCACCGGCAAGGTCGCGCGCGACACCGCCGGCCCCGCGGTCTTCGCCTCCTACGTCATCGCCAGCGTCTCGGCGCTGCTGTCCTCCTTCTGCTACGCCGAGTTCTCCGTGCGCGTCCCCGTCGCCGGCGGCGCCTTCAGCTACCTCAGAGTAACGTTTGGTACGATTAATATAAGCCGGCGCTTTCATTCGTCGCATCTATTTACACCATCATAAAATTCGCAGTTAATGATTGTACAAACGGCCAAGAACATTCAATGGCGCCAGTGTTTTTGTGAAATCTATGCAACCAAAATCCTATGAGTAAAATAAGTGCGAACGCTACACTATATTTCTCTTGTTGTTGGCTTGTTGTCACTTGTCAGGTGAGTTTGTGGGGTTCTTCGGGGGAGCGAACATTCTGATGGAGTACGTGCTGTCGAACGCGGCGGTGGCGAGGAGCTTCACGGACTACCTGGCCTCGACGTTCGGGGTCACGGAGCCCAACGCGTGGAGGATCGAGGTGGAGGGCATCGCCAAGGGGTACAATGCGCTGGATTTCCCCGCCGTCGCGCTCATCCTCCTCCTAACTCTATGCTTGTGTTATAGGTACAATATTTAGGCACCTCTAAGCCAATCAAGTTCTTCTAGTTATTAACATATACCTTTTGATTTGTCCTTGGATACTAGTATTACTTGCCCTTTAGCCAGCATTTTGTTCTGTGTTCTTATATAGTTCTATATTTTATGGTAGTCACAGTAGTACAACTGTACTCTGTGCCTTGTTATGAACTTGTGATGCCTCTTATGTGATAAACTGATAACACATGATTAAGTACATATTTTGTTGATGAACGGTTTTTAAGTATTTGCAAGAGAGAAGAAATGAAATGTAAATTTAACATTTGACACTGATGAGCATAATTGGTTTTCAGTCAATAATGTCTCAAATTCGTGCAGCACCAAGGAGAGCTCCATGCTGAACATGGTGATCACGGCGTTCCACCTGCTCTTCTTCGTGTTCATAATCCTGGCCGGCCTGTGGAACGGCAGCGCGCGGAACCTCGTGAGGCCGCACGGGTTGGCCCCCTACGGCGTCCGCGGCGTCCTCGACGGCGCGGCCATCGTCTACTTCAGCTACATAGGCTACGACTCGGCGTCCACGATGGCCGAGGAGATCCGTGACCCCGCCCGCGCGCTCCCCGTCGGCATCGCCGGCTCGGTGCTCGTCGTGTCCGCGCTTTACTGCCTCATGTCGATCGCCCTCTGCGTCATGCTGCCCTACACCGAGGTGAGCGTAGATATGCGTTTGCATGGCATAGCCTCTGATCGATCAATCGGTGTTCTTGGCTGGCTCATCGTGTGTACGTGTGGTGTATCATGTACTGTGTGGCGTGTGTAGATAGCGGAGAATGCACCGTTCTCGTCGGCGTTCAGGGAGAAGGCGGGGTGGAAGTGGGCGAGCAGCGTCGTCGGGGCCGGCGCGAGCCTCGGAATCGTGGCGTCGCTGCTGGTGGCGATGCTGGGGCAGGCGAGGTACCTGTGCGTCATCGCCAGAGCGCGGCTGGTGCCGTCGTGGCTGGCCAAGGTCCACCCTTCTACCGGCACTCCTATGAATGCCACCATCTTTCTAGGTACCTGAATGAGGCTGTTAACTTGTAAATGCAAATCTTAATTTGATCTCAGATAGCTCAGTTTTTTTACACTCCCGAGATAGCTTAGATTAATTCAACTGTTTGAGTAGGATGATGAGATGATCTATCGGTGAGTAATAAGTTTGTAGTAGGATGTTAGTGTTGGAGATGCTTTCTCTGAAGTCGGGATAATAAAAGCATTAGAGTAGAGATGTCGCTCCTCCCCAGTTGGTTGGGATGGTTAGTATTAAAAATTCACCTGTTCAAAAGTACATCTCAATTTAAAATGGAGGGTGAGTTATCGGGTTTGTGATTAAGCTTGATTTAAGACACTACAACTTTATAATGTTTATCTGATGAGTAAACTGGTAACTCATTAGGTTTATGAACTAACTTGCAAGATAAGCCTAATCTAGATTCTAGACCAAACAGATCCTTATGATAAGCTGTTCCTCTTGTTGCCCAGTTGCCCTAGCGTAGCCTCACCTTGCCCAAGCCTAAATTCAAGTTAGGCCAAACAGACCAGCTCTAAAGCTGTTTTAAGATCAATTGTAGGAAAATATACAGTAATTTTAGTGAAGTCAAAACTCTAATTACCGTAAAATTTTGACAAGGATATAAGCTCATAGATGTATCAAAGCATGGCAAAGGCAATGCAGAATTGCAGATTACTTATCACAAATACTAGCCAATACTCTTGCTAACATTTATTGCATTCTTTTCTTACCGTCAAGCACTATCCGTACCCAGGATTCTGCACAGCATCAATCGCGCTCTTCACAGAGCTGCAGATTGTGTTTGAGATGATATCAATCGGAACCCTCCTGGTCTTCTACCTGGTGGCTAACGCGCTCATCTACCACCGGTACGTGAAGGTCGGCGCGAACCGGCCGCTCCATGTCCTCCTCTTCCTGCTCCTCCTTACGCTAAGCTCCCTGGGCTTCTCCCTCTCGAGGAGGATCGACGAGCGGTGCCGATGGGGGATGGCATTGTTCGGCACCATCTCAGTGGCAATCACCACGATCTTCCACTGCACAGCACGGCAGGATGTGGCCGCGCCACGGTCAGAGTGGACGGTCCCTCTGATGCCATGGCCGGCTGCTGCATCTGTCTTCCTGAATGTGTTCCTGATGACCACTCTCAAGGTGAGGTCCTTCCAGAGGTTTGGCATCTTGAGCCTTGTGATCATAATCTTCTATGTGTGCTATGGGGTGCACTCAACATACACTGCAGAAGAAAATGAGATTGACAATGCAATTATTCATCATGCCAATATGGACATATCTTAGCAATAGCAGCATAATAATTTGACATAGGAGTTACTTTGGAGCTTACTATCTCGGCAATTAGGCCGTCTTGGAAATGGTCTTTAACCTAAAGAGGATGGGGGCAAAAGAGAGTTAGATTTTGCTTTAGGTTAATCCCTTCTTTTCCTGCTTTTGTGCTTGCTGATTAGCCAAAACTATTGCCTTGTAAGTTGCTTTTTCTCAAGGTGCATATGCAGAATTGTGCAAGGCATGTGTTTATTTGATCAAAGATCTCAAATTGTCTATTTTAAACATTATAAGTAACAATTTCTGAGTATAGGAAACTACCAACATTGGCAGGTTGACTTACTTGCCTCAGCTAGAAGTTACTGTCTACTGTCTCCCTTGTTTTAGATGCATACTTGATTATAATTACAGATGGAACAGGCAATGAGAATGCAAAATAAGATAATCAAATTCTAGTTTACTGGCTACCATATCCAGAACAATGTATCGAAATACAATCTCCACACTTAAAAAATCACTGTTATTTTTTTGAAAAAATAAATAAATGTTAATAAAGCCACGAACAACAAAATACCTTAGTTTGAAACATCTACATTCCATGTTACTCAGAGGAAAGGAAACGAGCAAATGAAAAATTGAAATGTATTTTCTCTGTTCAGTGTGCATGCAGTAACTACCAGCACTAATTAGCTTAACTGGAGCAATGTGGTTGAATATAATTCATGAATATACAATATATAAGTTTCACAACATTGGCAAAAAAACAGTAAAGGACGCAGATAGCATACACCTTCAGTATACTAGCCAATGTTTCAATATCCCTTTTTTTTAATCAGCAGTTGCTGAGTAATTTATATTAGCAAGAAGATAATTGTGTACAGGATAGTTCAGAGTTCAGACTACTACATTATTCAGAACTCAGCGACAAGGGGGACAACGGATACCATTCTGAATCTGCTTCATGTTATACTCCAGTCCAGAAACAGTTCAATGCTTAAATGTCATCTCCTTGCCATGAAGTATCAGATAATGCCAACATGTCCTCTACCGGTTCAAGAAGTGATGTCACCAATTCAGGCATAGAACTCTCACAAACAAACATAAGAGAAATGTTCACTTCAGAGAACTAAATAGCTAACATTTACATTTTAAAGAAAAAAGAGGTGCCTAAAGGATTTCAAAAGATGGCTCCAGTTCCTTGAAAAACATGAGCATATTCAGAGAATATTCGACACAAAACAGCCCTCACAAGTCACAACATTCGATAAATTAGCTTTTAAAAAATATATTTAATAAATCTGAACAATGCTTATTATACAGTCTTAAATAATTCAAGGACCACACACAATGGAACACATAAGTAAAGCCGGGCATCATGGAGCAATTTCCTGCTTTAAAATCAGAACACTGTGCATACCTCAATTTTTCATTTCTTGATGCTCATCTCAAGTGGTAGCCCAATTGTTGAACATGCCAGTTAGCTAAAGTGTGGATGCAAACATGCTGAGGACCACTCACTTTGATGGTGGTCCTAAATCCTACTTAAGTGGCACTTGCCTTCATCTGCAGCAAATTGGCTGACACCAAAAGGAAGCATTAGATTGCCATCATGAAATTTAATCTTGTATAAACATATTATACTTTCAAAACTTTCAAGTATACATGTGGAGTTCTCATTGGATAGGAAGATTTTAAGCAATAACAAGCTAACTGTAGCAGATCATGGAATATCTACATCATTTTCGGCCAAAGCAACTAAACTTTCAGCTCAGTTGAGAGCATGAGATTAATAGATAAGTCTAGATGCAAGTTAGATTATCAGGCTGTAGCAAAGGAAACATGTTAGTAGCAAATGATGGTGCACACACTTCTGCAATATGAAAATAAATTCATCCAGCAATGCCTATATAATTTGGCAGACAAGTATGACTTATTTTGACCAACAAGACAGACAAAACAGATGCAATTGTTTCATTGCTATCATTGATGATATCCACTTATACAAATTCCTGTGACCAATCAAACCTGCAAAAAGACAGCATTTGTGGCAAGTTGTTGAGCAAAGAAAATGACAGTTATACAACATTTAATAGCAAAACGACATAGATTTCCAATAAATATTGAAATGACGGTTATAGTCTTCTAGGCAACACTTGAACACCAAACAAGATAAGGAATTCTCAACAAAAATACTATGTATGCAATCCATGCATATGCATGATATATGCTAGCACCAGCAATAATAATTGGCTGCCAAACATCTCACTTTCACTTGAACTGAAACCATTCTTCTGTCTCTTCGTAACACTCATTTTAGGGTAGAAAAGCAATTTTCTTGGACATACCATTAGACAAACGCGGCACATGCAAGTGATAAACAAAAAGAAGAAATATAACATTAATATCTAGGGGGGGGGGGCATGGAGAGGAAAGGAGCTATCCCTGATTATGATGAACAAATTCATGCACACACACGCATAAACAACGGGAGACAACCAGATTTTAAAAGGAAAAGAAGGAAAAGAGAACCATAACAACAAGAGCATGGTAATTCATACGAACAGAAAAATTAGGTATCCAAGGCTATACATTGTCCGAATAACCTTGTTTTTAAAAAAGGCGGTCAACAAAGGACGACCTGAAGGTTGGGACAACAGCCTATGAGCACCACGGGGAAGCACATATGTATAAGCACGCATAAATAATTTCAAGGGGGGCAAGAGAGCATAATCACTTTTGATGCCATGCGGTAAGACAATGATCAATTTTAGAGTAGTCCTAAAGGAAGAGACTCATTGTACAATAATATAAAGAAGAGCATGCCTAATCTCTTTACTTCAACTGTACAATAGTTCTACAAAGAAGAGAGGATTACAAACTATTGCCTCTGATCACTTTGGGATGGAACTCTGCATAGCGCATATAAGCCTAATGGACATTTCTGGAGGCTTTCAACTTGGGCACTATTTATCATCCTCTAATTGCAGATATGGGGTAACACCATGTGGATTTTGAATATTAATATGACACAATTGCCTCAAGCACCTTGAAGATGTGTAAGGCATTCTTCATAGAGATGTAATGCAGCAGGGCAATGAGTTCCTTAAACGGCCCAACTAACTATGCTGCACATTGAGATCCATACAGCAAAGAAACATGCATAAATAAGATGCTATTCTGCTTAGCCTAACTAAAAATGAGGCCATAACATGAAGCATGCATTGGCACAAAAATTAGGTTGGCTCAACCTGTGACGTAGAGCCCTGTCCTGTGGTGGACAACCATAGAAAGCCTCATTCAGCATCTCAATTAATCAAGTTAGTAACTTTTTTTTAGAGGAACTAGAAGAAAACTCAGATTCAAGTCACTGACAAACACTCCTACACAGAACCACATCTGTTAGTTACAACTCCAATCGCAAACCTCAACAACAGCACTATCTCCAGTGCATTCATGTTGTTCTCGTGTCCATTTTTTTTACCGCTAGTGCTTCCATAGGTTTTCAGGTGTTGCAAAAGTATCCACGGTGTTCGCAGTTACCCTCAGAATTCCATGTTCTGGAGTTCATATCTTATATGAGTGACATAAAATCCAACAAATTAAAACTCAAGACACAAAATAAGCAGGCAATGAACACGGGACAAGTTAACTTGTTATTTTCCAGAGGAAGGGCTTCTTTTCAGCAATACAAGACTGTAAAATCATAGTTCCCAGAAACATGATTCGTCCAAGTCGCGGTACGGGATTCGGGCTCGTAGTTTTGCCACTTTTTCTTTCAATTTCCACTATGAACACGAACCGTAACCTAAACTGGTTCGTGTTCGACAAATCCGGTTCCCGATTCACGGAGTTTTATAGCGAATCTGGTAAATATAAGTAAAACACTAAGATTTGCACGCTACGCCTACATCAAAATTCAGACATCCATCACAGGTCCATATGAACAGCTCTAACTCCTAAACTCGCAAGCCAGGGTGTAACCAGGACACGCAAGAAAACCTTGAAAGGAGACACCTTTGCGCCACCGCTTCACTCCAACGCGTAGACGATGCGGCCGACAAGCGCGTCAACGAGCCGCTGCTGCGCATCGAGGTGCCGGAGCGCCATCTACATGCGCATCCGCTGCGTCTCCCTCGCCACCTCCATCCTCCTCTGCTCCGCCCGCAGGAACCCCTGTCCAATCGCCCTCAGCGCCTTCACCACGTCGCTCTCTCCGTCGTCTTCGACATCAGCCCGTCTCCTCTTCTTGGGCGGCGAGGGAGGGGGCGGAGGAGGCGAAGCTGGTGGTGGTGGGGACGGGGATTGGGACTGTCAGATCCTGAATATTCAGAATCTGACTGGAAGTTCTTTGCTGGGAGATTCAGAAGCGAAACACGCGGGTTTCTACCGGCACTAACTAACTGAGGACAATACGAATATGCTGTTATTTTCTGCTTCTCGTTACCAACGCTACTGGGTTATAAAGCCATAAAGCCATGTGGCTAATTAGTGCGGAATTATAGAACTGAGAAAAGTAATCTGAGTTCATGTATAGTACCGATAACATAGCTGACACAATAGTGATTAATAAGGGTGTGTTTAGTTCGTTGAATGGAGTGATCTTTAACCATTCGGTACGGAAAATAAGTTCGTTCAGTATTTGGTTAGTTGAATAGAACTAAACTATTAGGGATGAGATAGTTCAAGAAAAAAAATATTCTATGTTTATGTTGTATCATCCCATTCGGAAAAAAAAATCTAGAAACCACACCGTTCACTCGAATTCCAAGGTACTTGATGACGTGATGGCTTGATTTACGAGCTTCAAATGATCATATTTCCTAAACCGAGTATCTGATTTGCGTTCCGATTGAACCGTTGTGTTCCTTGTCATTTAATCAACAAAACAAAACCACTCTTAGCATATTTTAATGCAAAAAATACCATACAGACTATCTCATCCCACCAACCAAACACTATCTTAAACCATCCAGGACTATCATATTTCACCAACCAAACAAAATCATGTATCATCATATCCCACCAACCAAACACCATACTTGTATCATCTCATCCAGGCGATCACATCCTACCTATACCATCCTATCACATTCAACATCATCCCACCAACCAAACACACCCTAAGTGCCAAGCATCTGCCGCGAATCCCAGCCCATCTTCATGGCGCAAGTGAACTCGCTGAAGCATTACGTCCATTGCCGACTTCTTCGTAGCTTTCTTCTCAGCAGCAAAATTTATGAAAACTTCGGTCTTAACCATTTTCTGGGATCTGGCATTACCTTCCCTCTTGAGTTAAACCTTATCCTCGATTGGAAATGTGTTCGGGATGAAAGTCATATCCTCCCAAGTTGCGTCTTCAGGTCCTAGATTCAGCCACTGAATCAACTACTAGGGCACTGGTTCATTTATGTGAGGCACCACTCTTCTGACCAGCACTGCCACTGGTTCAGTCTTGATTTTGCCATTCTCCCCAACTAAAATGTAGCCCTGGAATTGGTATAGCATGCGACTACATATGTTTCTTGAACTGACTCACATTAAAAACAAGATGAATAACAGTATTTTTAGGCAATTGCAATTGGTAAGCCACTGATCCTACTTTCTTCTGAACTCTGAATGGTTCATAATACTTCGACCTGAGTTTCAAAGATCCCCTTATGCCAAAAGTTGCTTGCCTATATGGTTGCATCTTGCGGTATACCATATCCTCGACCTGGAATTGCCTCTCTGGCCTTGATTTATCAGCAAAATGCTTCATCCTTTCTTGGGTCTTGTGCAGATTTGCCTTAAGCTGTTCCATCACATGTTTCTTTTGCCCCCACAGTGATCTTAGCCTCCTCTGAGATGTTACATGGGATGGTTAACTCTCCAATTTGAGGAGGAGGGCAACCATATAAAGCTTGGAAGGGTGAAATTTTCAGAGAGGTATGATATGAAGTGTTATACCACCATTCAGCTAGTGTTAACCAAGATATCCATTCTTTTGGTTCATGGAATGTCATGCTCCTCAAATACGACTCCAAGCATTAATTCACTCTCTTGGTTTGTCCATCCGTTTGAGGATGGTAAGCACTCCTTAACCTCAAGGACACTATCAGCGTTCTGAAAATTTCTTGGAAAAGATGGCTAGTGAAAATTTTATCACGATCAGTCACAATAGCAATGGGCAGTCCATGTAATTTGAACCATAAATACTTGTACCACTTGTTGTACCGAATAGGGGTGGGATAAGGGGGAAATGAGCATACTTGGTGAATATATCAACCACTACCAAGATCACCTCCTTACCTCTGGATTTGGGTAATTCTTCTATGAAATCCATGCTAATATGGGTCCATGCCATATCTGGTACTTCCAAAGGATTAAGCAATCCCGGAATATGTACATGTTCAGATTTAGTAATCTGACACACTGGACATTCAGCAATTAACAATTCGACATTTCTTTTGAGTTTTGGCCAATAGAATAGTTTCTTAATTCTGTGATAGGTTGCTCTCATACCTGAGTGTCCTCCAATGGCAGAAGAGTGGAAGGATTCCATAATTTTTTATTTGATATCATTTCATGTTCCCACATATATCCTTCCCTTGTACCTCACTAAACCAAATTCCATTGTGTAACTGCTGTCAGCTCCAACATTGATCTGATTACTGCTCACCAATCTTTCATATTGAGTATCATTAGTATAGTTGCCCTTAACATCTTCTACCCATTCTGGAATGATAGTAACCATGACATGACAGCCCTCTTCACCCTCTTTGCAATTATTGTCTCTCCGAGATAAAGCATCAGCTGCAATATTCTCCTCCCCTTTCTTATATTCCACAATGTAATCAAATTCCAATAACTTAAGGAGTAGTTTGTGTTGTATTCCTTCTATTAGTCTTTGAGTTATGATGTATTTCAAACTCTTTTGATCTATTCTTATCACCAATTTGTTGTCCAACAAATAATGTCTCCATTTCTTTAGTGCTTCCAGAATGGCCATAGCCTCCTTATCAAGATAGATTGTACAACTGCTCTCACCCCTAATGTTTTGCTATAATATGCAATGGGTCTACCTTCCTGCATTAGTATTGCACCCAGTCCAGTCCGACAAGTATCTGTGCAACATTCCAAAGTTATATTACCAAATTTAAAATTATAAAAATATTATTTTATTGGAATTTCTGAAATTGAAAATATTTTTATTGCTTTTCTCGATTTCCTATATTTTAAAATTCAAAAAATAAAATTTATTTTACCGGGTCTTTATTGGATTTAAACTTAAAAAAGAAAATCTAATTAATTTCTTGAATTTTCTTGAGTTTAAAAATGTTTTTCCTATTTCCAGAAACTTAAATTTATTTATGTGCAAAATAAAATCCAACTTTAAGTTGGAAATAATTTTACTAAGTTCAAAATAATACTAGGAATTTCTGTATATTTTCCTAGAATTTTGTAAGTCCATTTGCTATTTTCTAAAAACCTAATTCATTTAACTCAATTTCTAATATTGGAAAAAAAACATCAAAAATCTGGAAATGCATTTTGGGTTGAATCCTTTCGTTGGTCCACTCCCTTTCCCTCTTTCCTCTCTCCACTTGGCCCATCTCGCTGGCCCACCCGCGCTCGACAGCCCACTCTGCATGCCTCTCTCCTCCTCTCGCTGACAACCCAGGCCCGCTGTCAGCCACTCCCCCCTCTTGTTCTTCTTCTCCTCCTGCCCATGCACTGCTCTGGCTCTGGCCGCCACATCTCTCAGCCGCCCCCATGCCGCTCCTGCACCCAAGTCAACTGCCCCTTCTCCCTTACCTCGTGCCTTACCTGCCCCTATCCCGCCGCTGCCCAATCTCGCGCCATGCCCTTCTCCCTCGTCGCGAATCCCGCTGGCTCGCGCCATGCCCTACGCCCAGAGCCTCGTCGCATGCCCATACCGTCAACCTCCTTCCCTACTCATCCTCGGCCGCTATAAATGGAGCTCCACGCGCCCCTCCTCCTCCTCCTCCCCCATTCTCCTCCCCCCCCCCCTCGGTGCTCGTCGTATTTCGCTGTTGAAGCTCCGCGGCCGAAGCTTGCTCCGCCGTCGATTCCGCCGCTGGCAAGGACTCTCCGGCAACGTGTTATTCACCGTCGGATTCGCAAGCCCGCATTCTATCCCGTTCTCCTCTCCACTTCTCCAAAGCTCCACTGGAATCCTAGCGCCGCCTTCGACCGTCGCCACTGCCGCTTCTTCCTCTCACCGCAGGTCGCTCCGTTGAGCTGCGCCGCTGAGACCATGTGCCTTGGGGTCGCCTCACCCCTCTTCTTCTCTTGGTTCCTTCACCGGCGCTCGTAGTGGCGCGTAGCGCCGGCGAGCTATGCTCCTGAGCCGCTGTCATCCTCTGTGCCGACGTGGCCTCCACGTGGCCATCTGGCGCGACCTCTACATCCTCTGCTTGGGTGTCATGCATGCGTGTCACGCATGCATTCCAAGCCCCTGTGTTATGCGCCCGGTCCACCGTAGACCTAGGTATTTCCTTGGACCCAGCGCACCAACATGGGGCCCACACGTCAAAGACACATTCCCTTTTCCTTTGAAAAATAATTTCGGTCGAAATCCACCAATCCCCTACTCACTTCATCATGGTGCAATAATTTATTTTCCATTAGAAAATCAATTTCATAAATTCTAAAAATCTCAATTTCATCATTTCATGTATTGTCAAACTTCCAAGGGCTTGTTCTCCTTCGTTGGAGCTCCGATTCGAGTGATTCAAATTTTTGAATTCATATAAATTCAATATCTACCTCTCAAAACTAAAATTATTTAATTTGGAGTTTATTTTTATTTTATTTGAATTTGGCTTGTTTTCACGTGTAGATTTCAACGACTTCGGATGACCGGATTTTGACGCCGTTAAAGAATAACAACTAAATAAGAAGACAAGTTGCATGCTTTGATCATATTTGAATCCCAATATTTTAAATTATTTAAATTTTATTTTAAATTATTATTGGATGTGTATTTATATTCAAGTAATTTAAATTCCTATTTTAAGCTTTATAGTTATTCCTAATTCCACTTGTATAGCCGATTATTATCAAGATATGTAGTATGGTGAATCCTTCTGAGTGTGTTATGCTTTGGAGTTAGAGGTTGAAAAGATTGGATTATAGAAATATATTATTGATGGAAATAGATCATGTTAGATATTGGATTGTTAGAAATTGGATTATTTGATTAAACAATTGTTGGATATTGGATTATCAGACATACATGAATATTGGATATTGGATTGTTAGAAATGCATGATTATTGGATATTGAATTGTAGAAATACATTGTTGTTGGAGATTAGATCATAGAATTATATTATTATTGGATTGTTGAATGAGGGATTATAGAAATAGATCATCATTCGATATTGGATTTGCTAGATGATGAATTATAGAAATAAATTATTACCGGATTATTAGATGTGGATTATAGAATTAGATTATCATTGGATCTTATGAAGACATGATTGTTAGATTATAGAAATATATCTTTGATAGATTAAAGAAAAGAAGCTTGGTTGAATTACAGAAATAAATCTTGGTTGGATTATAGAAATATAATTATTGGAGATTGGATTATAGGATTACCAGTTCATGATGTGGATTTTGGTGGATTAGGTTGAATCAAGAAGTATGGAATAAATTGGGTATGTTGGTCATATTTGATTTATTGGATATGATTGAATAGAGAAGCTGGATTGAGAAGAAATCTTTGTTGGATTATAGGAATACGTCTTGATTGGATTTTAGAATTATATCTTATTGGATTATAGAATTAGATTATTGTTGGAGATTGGATTATATAAATAGATTGTTGTTGGTTTATAGAAATATATCTTGGCTGGATTGTAGAAGTACATCTTTGCTGGATTATTAGAATATATCATCGTTGGATTGTTGAAAAACTAGTATTGACAAGATGATCAGATATAGGTTATGAATAAAGAATGAAGTCAGATTTTATTATAAGTCATGATGGATTTCAGGTGTATTGGTTGAATTATAGTGAACTGATGATTTGATGGAGTTAATTGAATAGTAGTGTTTGGTTGACCTACAATTGTTGGTGGATTAATGTATACTATAATGTGGTGGATCAATAGGCATTACAGATTGATTTGGAGTTTATGATTCTAATATATTTTTTTGACTAGAAACAGGAGGGAGAGCACCCCTATTGTTTTATGATTCTAATATTGATGGTTGAAGTACTGATATTAGAATTGATAATTATTGGATATCAATCCCTCACACCTTGTCGTCCTAGATTAAGCTCTGATTAATACAATAGTATTGACACGATACTTTTGTTTAAAAACCTGATGCTTAGACAAAGCTTAGACCAAAAAAGTTTAATTTGGAGAACTTTAGTCAAATGTTAAATTATGATTTAAAACGAGGGTATGGTATTGTTCTTACCATGGACATCTTTTAGCAAATGATTTAACTTGGATAAATAAATAAAAATTGGTTTGGACTTGGGCGAAATGGATGTTCAGATGGTTCATGTCGATGCACGGGATCGATTCATTTCTATGATCGAGACCACGGGTTATTTTGAAAAGTTGCCCAAGTCAGTTAAGGACCAGTCTTCGAGCTGCATCTACTAAACCCCATCGTACCACCACATGTCCTGTGTGGGCAGGACCTGGCCAACTAATTTACAACATTATAGCATTATGCTCGTAGGTTGTTTTTATGTTTGTGCAGACTATGGTATAAATTACATGTTTGTCGGGGCTTGCTCCGGTCAATGGTATCAATTTCACATCCAGACAGGTTATCCCCCACAACGGTGGGCTCCAAGTCGATGGTAAATGACGTTCATGACTTGGGGTTAAGCTCATCGAGCGGGTTAGTGTTAGAGCATAGCATTGTAAAGGCCTTGTGATAATCACTTAGTCGCACACCTACGAAAGTGTGTGAAACGGACATTATAAGTCTATTATCTCCTATGGGTAAAGTTGTACAACCTCTGCATAGTGTAAAACTATTCGAATAATCATGTCCACGGTCATGGACTTGCTAAGCAAAGCCACTCAATGTTAGACATTGATTTTGTTTTCAAAAGATTTTATCAAATGGTTTTGGATTGCGTATCAAACCAGGAAATTGAACGAGTTGCCATGTGATAGGAAGGTATCCTTCACCACTCTTGGATGAATGTTATCATACTATAAAACTATCTTTTAAAACTGATTTCTGGTATAGAATAACTGCTTCGGAACTTAATATATATATTTAAAAAGAAAACATTGCTTTATGCAAATTCAACATTATAAGCCCTCCATTGATATATATCACCGCATGTATTATAATTCTGTTATTGGGTGTAACTTGTGGAACACGGTTGTTTGTGCTCACTCTTGCTTAATAAAATATTATTCAAAGGGGAAGGACTTTGCAACTACTAAAGATCTCAACGACTAGATCGCTACCCCAGTCGATTGCATGTGGCAAATTAACTGGGAAACTACATCTTCTTCGCCTTTCGCTATGTTTTGTTTATTGTTAGCTTATAAGTCTTTCTGGTAATAAACTCTATTATTTATTAATAAAGTCTTGCGAACTATGGATATTTCCATATTTGTTTACTATGTGTGCTAGCCACTGATCATGGGACTAATTTAAAAATGCATAGAGGATTTGGGGTGTTAATCCCGGGTCTTGACAATCCGTCTCTAGGATGATTTTTTTTTGAGAAATCGGGTAATGCTAAGACAGGACAGGTGGTCGTCACCTTCTTAGTATTTCAAAAGCTATTGATTAGGCTTCACCCCATATGAATTATTCTTTTTTCAAACTATCAAAGAGGGGTTTGCATATCTTCCCATAACCTTTCACAAATCTTCTACAGTAACCAGTTAAGCCCAGAAATCCCCTTAGTTTAGTGGTAGTATTAGGAACTGGCCAATTCACCACATCAGCTATTTTTCTAGGGTATGGGGACACTCCTGACCCACTGATTATATGTCCCAAATACCCTATTTCAGTCATAGCAAAATAGCACTTGCTCATTTTTCCAATCAGATGATTCTGTTGCAGGATGTGGAGAACTGCGTGCAGATGTTCGATATGATCATATTGGTTCTTGCTATACACTAGAATGTCATAAAAAGTACTAAGATGAACCTTCTCTGATGATGCCCAAAGATAGTGTTCATGAGTGATTGAAATGTGGCTGGTGCATTAGTTAATCCAAATGGCATCACAATATATTCATACTGTCCTAAATGAGTTCTGAATGTTGTTTTAGGGACATCCTCTTCAACCATCCTAATCTGATGATACCCTGATCTGAGATCAAACTTTGAAAATATGGTTGCTCCTTGCAATTCATCCAACAAGTCCTCTATAATTGGCATGGGGAATTTTTTCTTGATTGTCATTGAGTTATGTTATCGATAATCCACACACATCCTCCAAGAACCATCCTTTTTCCTTACCATTATAGCTGGAGAAGAATATGGACTTATAATGACTCTGATCTCCTCATTCCAATAGATGTCTGATAATGCCTTCCATAGCATCTTTCTGGTTATGGAGAATTCTGTATGGCCTGATGTTTGGATGATCTGCATTAGCTTTTAGTGGAATAGAGTGATCACAATCTCTTTTAGGATGTAGTCCCTTGGGCTCCCTGAATACATCATCATACTGTTGTAATACCTTTTGAAACTCAATAGGTAGTTTTCTAAACTCCTTGAGTTCCTCCTCTTGAATCCAATTTACTTGCACCATATATCCCAGCACCTCTTTTATCATGATCTTCTCCAACTTAATAGCATCCACCATGTAGTGTTTGTCAGGAGAAGTATAATCCTTAACTATCACTGTCCTGCCCTCTTTGTATATGGCCAATTCCCTGGTTTTCAGATCCAACCCAATAGGACTGTAGTCGTATATCCAATCGGTTCTTAGAATGATGTCATAGCTTCTGAGGTTTAGCAACCGGAAAGAGTGTGTAAATGAACATCCTTGTATTAGGTAATGAATGTTCTCGGTCATGGTATCTATGCACAGCTCCCCACATCCTGCCACAGCCACCTTCTTTGCTAGCCTATAATTCAGTCTACACTTACTTCTGATAGCAAATTCAAAATCCATGAAAGAGCTTGTACTCCCACCGTCTACTAGTATCACTGCCCATTTGCCTCCTATCATTGTAATCAATGTGGAAGTAGCATGCCCTATTGTTCCCTTCATTGTGTCACTGGAAATCATCATGAGTTTGTTCCTGGTCTGCGGTTTATTCCACTTCAGCAGGACTTCCAGGAGCAGTAGCATACCCCTGTCCTTCAGTCAAATCAGGATCATTAGAATTTTCTTCCACTTCTTCTCCTTGCATTAGTATGGCATGCAATGCTTTCTTGACTTTACACCTCAAATTGTGGCCTGGTGTTGAAGGTTCTTTACAATGCCAACAGGTTCTTTTGTTGAATTCTTACGCATTTATTTTTACCTTCTCAGTCTCTCCTATGCTAACAACCTTCTGGGGCCCTGGCCGATTGTTACCAATACTTGCTTCGTTTCTGTTGAAACCTCCTACCTGACTAGTTTTCCTGGCTATTGATGCTTTATCTTCTAGCTTAGCCAACCAGTAAACTTCTAATAGTCCCTTGGGTTGATGACTACTCACACCATACTTGATTTCATCCTTTAAACCCCCAGTGAAAAAGCTCAGCAAGAAGGCTTCTTGTAGATAAGGGTGGTCCCTTCTTACTAATTCTGCACACTTCTCAAAATAATCAATGTATTTGCTGACATTGTCAATGTGCTTCATTGTATGTAACCTTTCTACAGCTTCATATGCACCAACCTCAGAGAATCTATCTGTCAATATAGCACACAATTTCTGCCAATTCATCACCTACCAAGCTATACCAATTCCCTTAAACCAAGTGTTTGCCCTTCCAGAGAAATGACCAGTTGTTATGTTCATCCATTGCTCTCTAGGAGTACCCGCCATCTCAACGAATTTCTCACATTGTTCTAGCCAACCAATAGGTTCATCCCCTAAAAACAAGGGTAGCTCTAGCTTTGGCCCTCTGATTACAGTGTCCACATACTGGTGACCACCACCGTTGATATTCCAACTCCTGTTCCCAGTCAATCCACTATGGTTCACGAATGTTTCCTGACATGGGTTAGTGCTCAATACTGGGTGATAATACATTTGAGCTACAGTCATTTGATTTGTAGGTTGCCTAGTCCATGGAGGTACCGAAGGGATTCCCAATCCTTGGATAAAGCCTTGCAGGACTATTGGTGTAACTATTACAGGGGGTTGCTGAGTGCCCATATGATTCACTCCCACCCGTGACACCATGTCTACTTGAGTAGTGGTTCTAATTGCCGGTGATAAAATAGGAGGGAAGTTCAGTACTATTGTATTTGGTTCCACAAAGAGCGGTGTTGGGGTTCCAATGCCCTTGTTCTGCTCATGATTCCAAGTATTCGTCGCCATTGGAACTGTACTAGAATCCATTTGGGAAGCTATATTGTAAGGCAGATATATGCGTTTGGACTGAGAAGGTAGAACCATACCTGCTTCAGCTAGGGTCGGCCATTCCTTCCTGATTTCAGTTGTTACAGCATCAGTGCCTGATGTCGAAGCTTGGGAAAAAAATTGAGAATAGTAGCGCCTTAATCGCAGCCACATCAGATTTTAGAGTGCCCAACTCGGTCAACTTTTCCCGAATCTTAACGATTTCAGCTGGTTTTCCATTTCAATGTCCTCTTGTTCGATTGATCCGTGGGAACGGGTGTCACCGCCATCTACCCAGATCCACAAGGTCGGCTCGAGGGATTTTACTAGTAGCTAGCTGCGAACCTCTCCCCTCTTCCCCTTGTACAGATCTCACCGCCAACCCTTTGAAAACTACAGATTTGGGTGTAATAATAGTGCTTGCTACCCCAACACCCGTAGAAATCAGTAGCCTCCACCAAGTAGGAGATATGACCAAGCTAAGGAATTTTACGGCGACAAATCTTCCGAGTGACCCAACCTTCGCTTGTACAGACCTCCACTCCAAGGATCGTGTGTTGCTCTTATACCAAAATGTCATATCCTGAATATTTAGAATATGACTGGAAGTTCTTTGCTGGAAGATTCAGAAGCGAAGAGAAGAGAAGAACACGCACTAGGGTTTCTACCACTACTAACTAAGGACAATATGAATATGTTGTTCTTTTTTACTTCTCATTACCAACGCCACTGGGTTATAAAGCCAGGGGGTTAATTAGTGTAGAAATAAAGAACTGAGTAAAGTAAACTGAGTTCATGTGCGTAGCGACAACACAGCTAACGCAACAGTGATTACTAAAACGTTAAATGATTATCGGATCCGTCGTCATGCATCTGTCGCAAATCCCATCCCTTTTTTCTGGCGCAACTGAACTCGCTGAAGTGTTACATCCGTTGTCGACTTCATCGTAGCTTTCTTCTCAGCAGCAAATTTTTTGAAAACTTCAGTCTTAGCCATTTTCTGGGATCTAACAGGGACGCGGAAGGGGAAGGGGAAGGGCCATCGAGGATATCTACAGCGCCGAGGAGGGGACAAGGCCTGTGGCGCTTGGAGCAGAGGCAGCGGCGAAGCATCTCGATCTTATGGCGGCACTGCCTGGCGGTCTTGGACGGGGTGGCCGCCGCAGCCATGATGGCCCAAACAATGGAGGTCAGGTGCGCCGTGCGCACAGGCGACTGTGAGGAGTCGCACGGTGTAGGCGTGGGCCAGGGCAAGGGTCTCGTTGGGGGTCCAGCACGGGGGCAGCATGCGCCGGGCGGATCCCAGTGTGGTGGTGGGGGAGAAGCCATGGTGAAAATGGTGAGGTGGTGGAGAAGGAAGGCATGGTGCGGGGGATTATAATGGAGGAGTTCTTTTTAGGCGGCAACAAGTGGAGGTGGGCGCACGCGGGCGGCGGTTGGCAGCGGTGGTGGCGGCGCCAACTGCGAAGTGTGGGGTTGACACCTTGCCCCAGAGCCGCTGGGTGCAGCCGTGCCGTGCAGGACATAAAAGTTTGCAGGTACAATTGGATTTAGGTCATTCCTAGACTCTTTAATTCGAAAAATGTCACTCCAAATCAGCAAATTAGGAAAATGCCACACCAAAACTTGTCTTCTTTGATATATACTACTCTGGCTGTTATGCCCCTCCTCCCCTCTTCTTCCTTGGGCCTTTGTCGCCTCCGCTTCTCCAGCGAGCTCCAGTCATGCTCCTCTTCCTCCTCCCATGTCTCCCCTCGAGCCACTCGTCGACGAGGTTGTCTTCCTTGACCGCGTCTCAAATAATTGATAAAAGAAAATAGACAACAGACTAGGGCAAGAACGGATTTAGGGAATAATTTCTCAGTTTGTATATATATATTCTTTCCTTATATTTCATCTCGGCTTATATATTGTCGGATCAGATTCCAACTCAACGACTTAGCACTGAAAGGAAATAGAGTGGAATCCGATTTACAGAGTCTGATTACAGTGAATAGTAAATACAAAAAGTTTCTACAATCATCTGACGTGATGAAGAAGTATGATGTACAAGGTAGTCAGAGTCGAGATCCTAAGTTGGATTGATTAGCCTCCGGTAGTATCGAATCGTAGAATCGGTGATTCTACGAAATTGTAAAAATACATATATTTAACATCTATACTATAAGTTTATATGATTCTTATATGGTTTACCACTTACTTATAACCGAAAAAGGAACAAAACACTTTTTATCGCATAACAGAAAAGCATAATGGTACCGACATGATGGGTGATATAGTTCTTAACTACAGGGGAACAGTCAATGACCATGACTAGTTTACTACAATTACATGAGAAATGTTCCCAATTTTTGTAAATCAATATCTAATTACAACACTTTCATATTCCTTAAAAGTAGTTATACATACTCTAGGAATAAAAATAGCTTATCATTATCAAGATCAAGATTGCTCATGTCATAATATAGATATTTGTACTAGTATTACCACACTGATATAATATATTGCATGCTCCTTGTTTATTTATAGTTTCATTCTCAGAAATTAATATTAATAAATTTTGTTCTAAAACTAAATATCAGCAAACCCTGGCCTAAAAAAATCAAAAGAAGTATACTTTTTGCCCAAACGACTCTACCACGATTCTACTATGCGATTCTACACGATTCTACTTTTGGATCGCGACTCTACCACGATTCTACCTGATTCCGATTCACGGTGTGATTTGGATCGACAAGCTGTCGTGGGTTCGTATAATCGTAAGACTCCAAGAGTAGGATCACGATTCTAACTACCATGATGATGTAGTCATAGCCGTTGAATTTTCTATGATGTAGTCATAACGTATGATGCAGTCGTAGCCATTGGATCTTCTATGATGTAGTCGTAGTCGTAGCCATTGGATCTTCTTGATACCGATGTCATCGCACCGTTCCTTCGCTTCCTCTGAGTTTCAAACACATTTGAGTCTTCAGAACATCAGAGTCTGACATTCCCCCCTTCTTGAATTACTCCTTGTTCTCAAGGTTGAAAAGATGGAAACGTCACCTGGATAAAAGTAGCATCTTCCCATGTAGAATCCTCGGGAGGTAAATTATGCCACTGATTAACCACTGAACCATAGGAAGATTGTTGCTTGGTATGACTCTCATCTGCAGAATAGCTACTGGTCCAGTTTTGATTTTGCCCTCCTCATCGATCAGTGGCAATTTTGAAAATGGAATAGCCTTCTCACCCAAGTGTTTCTTAAGTTGACTCACATGGAAGACCAGATGGATTGCTGCTCCTTCTGGTAGTAACAACTTATAGGCTGCTTTTCCAATTATTTCCATCACCCTATAAGGACTATAGTACTTTGTAGTCAATTTCAGAGATTGTCTCAAGCCCAATGCCACTTGTCTGTATGGATGCATCTTTAGGTAGACCATGTCTCCAACCTGGAATTCCCTCTCAGTTCTTTTCAAATCGGCATAATGCTTGATTCTGCCTTGAGCTGCGCACAGATTTTCTTTCAACTGCCTGAGCATGTTTCCTTTTTCAGCTAACATGTAATACCCCGGAATTTAATCAGGTAATTAGGAATTTAGCCAGGAGAAGAAAAGGCAATAAAAGAAGAGAAAAATACCTAAAAATAAAGGAGGATTTCTGCTTTTATTCGACAACTTGGGCCTGAGCCGCGGCCCAGGAGGGGCCCAAGTGTGGCCGGCCATAAAGGGGGGGTTCCCACCCCCCAAAACCCTAATCCCCTCCTCTCCCCATTCCTCCCACTTGAGCCGCCGCCTCTCCTGACCTCTTCCCTGCGCCACTGTTGATCGTCAGTTTTGGGTAAGTTCCATACGTTTTATGATCTTCTCACCTCTTAGAAAGTTGTAGCCCTTGGTCTTAGCTTTCTTTTGGCACCGAGATCATCTGATTTGGAGTTACGGTTTAGGAGATATGGTAGTTTTACCGCGACTATCCAGGAGAGCTGACGTGATTTGGCAGATTTTCTTCTCTGGCCATTATCATTTACTTAGAGGCCGAATCTGTTATTTTAGTCTTCTCGAGTTTTGTTCCTGATGTCGTTATCTTTCCTTTGGCACTGAGATCACTAGATTCCGCCTTACGGTTTAGGAGATATGAATTTTTAATCGCGCGCTGTCCTGTCTGCCTGAGAATTTGGAACTGTTGGTTTGCCCCTCAGTTTTGATCTAGTTAGAGTCCGATTCAGAACTTCCACCCAACTAGGTTTTTGTAGCCCTTGAAATTATCTTTCATAGTTGATAAAGATCATCTCAATTGGATCTGTAGAGTGAAAGTTATGCCATGTTATTTACTGCTGTGCTGTATTCTGGACAGATGTCTGTCAATGGTTTTCAACGGTTGTTTAGTCCACTAGTTTGGCCGAATCAAAGAACCCCACCAACTAGAGTTTCGTAGCCTGTTACATTAAGAGTATTTGAGCACTGGTTTTAAGTCATTCGGAGTTACAGATATTTAATTACGATTTTTCTCGTACTGCTGTTCAGAAGGGCCGATATTGGCTGATTAGTTAATTCGTCATTTTGAGTTTTTGTTTTTGTTGATTAGATAGAGGGTTATGGTAAAACACTTGTAGCCACGTCCTGTCTTGTTATTCTTATTTCGAATGAATATTTGTGTAGGCGGTGGGGCAGGGAGTGGAGAAATTCCGTCGTTGCCTCCTAACTCATCACAGCGCGGAAGGCAAGTACATGGTAGAGTGGTGAACAATGGGTTGTTCACCATGACCATTGTTGTTACTTATCATGCTATTTATTATGCTTTCGTTCAGCTTATTCTTATACATGATATTGATGACCTTGAGTGAATGAGATTATGATATTGAGATAATGAGGAGGAGATATTGAGTTAATGAGATGGACTATGTTGATGAATAAATAAAGATATTGCATCATTTACATTCATCATGACAGGAGTTGCACGAGCCAGGTCGGTGAGAAAGTCATGTAACTATTCCGGTGAGGTCGGTGAGAAAGATACATGACTAATCCGGAGTGCTCGAATGAAATCCTACTTGGTAGGGACTTCACGGAGTGAAGGATAGAGTGTGTCATCGACGGTGAACACTCCGCTATACCCCAGTATCGGTGATGAGATGCATATGAGCATGAGCATGTTAGTGCATTCGCATATCTAAGTAATTTGTTAAATTGTGCAACTTTACCTATATGGAATATGCTTGGTTGTTTGAGAATGACAATGGCATTAACTAAATGGATGATGATGATAACTTTGATTATGGATAATAAACTATTGTTTATGGTTTTATTATGTATTTGCTGAGTCTTGGACTCATTCTTGCTCTATTGTTGTTTTTAGGGGACCAGTGATGACGTTTTATTCGGGAAGGGCTAGCGCATTTGGAATCATGCACTTCACCCAATTATTTGATTCATTGGACATGAGAAACTTTTAGAATAACATGAATATTTATATTTAGGACATGATGGTATTGAATAACCATAGATGCTTGGTTTATGTTAATCTTGGTTTATTATTTTGCTATGCTCCTAGGTCTAATTTATCTATGATTGTCATAGTGTTATGCTTGTGTTAATGCGACCCGTGGATGGGTTTTAATGTTGTTATGCTTGCTAAAATTTTATAGTAAGTTGATGTAAATTAGATGGTTATAGTAGTTTAGTGGCATTCTAAGCTCAATGTTGGGCTGGGGTGTTACATAACATTCCCTGCACTAGAGGAGTGACTGAGCTTGGAATTGCCATTTCATTTATCTGAGGTGGAGGAAACTCATACAAAGCCTGGAATGGTGTAGTTTTAAGTGATGTGTGGTAAAATAAGTTGTATCACCACTCTGCTAAGGCAAGCCACTCCATCCATCTCTTAGGTGCCTGAAAAGCCATACACCTCAGATAAACCTCAAGACATTGGTTAACCCTCTTAGTTTACAACACAAAAGGATTTGGTGAAGTCTGGTAGAGCCAAGACTGGAGCACTGCTCATAATGGTCTTTAATTGGTTAAAGACCTTTGTTTGCTTCTTTCCCCAGCAGAAAGCATTCTTCTTGAGCATGTCATGCATGGGTCTGCATATCTGTCCATAGCCTTTAATAAACCTCGTATAATATCCAGTGAGACCTAGGAACCCTCTGAGTTGGGTGAGGTTTTCTGGAATTGGCCATTCCAACATATCCTTCACCTTGATGGGATTAGTAGCAACTCCATGACCTGAGATTATGTGGCCTAGATATTCTACTTGTGACACAGCAAAAGTACACTTGCTCATTTTAGCATACAGCTGGTTTCTCTTCAATACTTCTAGCACCTTCCTTACATGTATCTGATGATCTCCCACTGATTTACTATAAACCAAGATGTCATAAAAAAACTAACACAAACCTTATCATATACTCAGCAAAAAGGTTGTTCATCAAAGCCTGAAAAGTGGCAAGTGCATTTGACAACCCAAAGGGCATGACCAAATATTCATAATGGCCACAATGTGTTCTAAAGGCAGTTTTAAACACACCCTCTTCTCTCATCCTGATTTGGTGATAGCCAGCTCTCAAATCCAACTTAGTGAAGACTTTAGCCCCATTCAACTCATCTAACAGATCATCAATGACTGGGATTGAAAATTTATTCTTCTAGGTGATTTTGTTGAGTTGTCGGTAGTCCACACACATCCTCCAAGAGCCATCCTTCTTCCTAACTAGTATAGCTGGTGAGGAATAGGGACTTACACTTGGCCTAATCCATGAATTCTGTAACATCTGTTGTATTTGGAGCTCAATCTCATCCTTCTGTTTATGGGGCATTCTATAAGGTCTTATGTTTGGTGGTTCAGCTCCTTGAGTTAAAGGTATGGCATGGTCACAATCTCTAGCCGGTGGCAATTCCTTGGGTTCAGCAAACACTTCTGTATACCCCCTTGATTATCTTCTGTACATCCATCAATTGGCATTTACTTTGATCCTCAGGAGGGGTCATGTTGAGTTGCAACACAAAACCCATTTTCCCTTTGCTCAAAACCTTTTCTACTTCAGCAGCATCAATGATACAATGTTGGCCTGGCACAGTATGATCAAAGAATTGAACCTTCCTATGGCCATTCTTGACAATTGAGAATCTTCTTGACTTCAGATTGAGCTCTACTGGATTGTGATTATAGATCCAATCACAGCCCAAAATCAGGTCATAAACTTTTAATTCTAGCAGTTAAAACTGATCACTAAACTCCTCTCTTTAGGACTCATATTGACACTGCCTCACATGAGCTCTCGTCCACCGGCCACCTTATAGACTTTCCAATATGATACCAATGTCACAGTTGGCTTTAATTGCAAAAGCACTACTCATAAAGCTATCAGTACTTCCACTATCGATCAGAGCAACATCATTTTCCCCATTCACCTTAATTAATAGGGAGAAAGTGGACACTGATGGTGTACCTTTAAATGCATTGGAAGATATCATCATGACTTCTTCTCCTTCTTGAGAACTGGTTGGTGGAGTTTTAAATGTCTCATTGGGTTTGTCCTCGAGTTCTTCAGGTTCATTGTTAATTTCTTCCTCCATCTCCTCTCCAACCGACAACAAGTGTAACATTCTTACTTTTACCTTACAGTTGTATTGTGGTGTCCATTTCTCCTCACAATACCAATATTTTCTAGGATTCTTGTTACCTTTCCAACTTTGAATCCCTCTACTTGACTAGCCAACACTTCTCTTCTCTACACTTTGGTTGTTCTGCCCTATATTTTTGGACTTGTTTTCTTTGTTAGGTGGTCCCCAATTCTCATACTTCTTGATGGTCACCGTTTGTTCTAAATTTCTGGCAATTTTGTAGACTTGGCACAAGTTATTCAGTGAAAAATTATTTACATGATGCTTGATTGGATGCTTGAGCTCTTTCACATAGCACTTAATAAAATAACCTTCCTGGAACTTTGGATACTCTTTCCTCACCAATGCCATAAGTTCCTCAAACTTATCAGTATAAGTAGATACTGAAGTGGTCTGCTTTACAGAATGGAAATTGTCCAACAAATCAAATCCATTTTCATTCTCAAAACGGTCGCATATCGGTTTGCACAAATCAGGCCAATCAAATTGTTCCACAGGTAATCTGCTTCCTCTGAGCCATCCATTTGCCTGATCTACCATATAGAGGGAGGCTAAATCTACCCATTCTTCGTAAAGTATTCTTGCCAGATCAAAGAATTTCCCACTCTGCCTGATCCACTCCATTGGATTCTCATCATTGAAAATAGAAAATCATATTTAGGTCCCCTCGAGAGTGCATTTGGGCAGTACCTCTTCTGTCTATCTCCTCTATGATAATAGTACCTTCTTCTAATTCTTCCTCTCTATTATCTGGCTTATAATATCTTGGTCCTCTAACAAGTGGAGTATGAGGAGGTAAGTGGTACCTGTGAATTGTTGGAGGTATTATAGATTGCTGAAAATTAGGAGAAGTAAACCCTCCAGAACCCAATTTGTGCATCTCTGTCGATGGTTCAGCGTGGCGTGGTTGGTGTTGTTGATGCTCCCATTCTTGACGGCACAACATATCCACTTCAAGCCCTCTTTTGTTCTGAGCTTCCACTTCAGCTAAGGTTTTTCTCTGTGCCTCTATTGTCGTTGCAGATCCTTCGACTGGTGGATTCATTTTTTGATCCAACTTCTGTGATAATCCTTGGATCGCTTTGAGGACTCCCCTCATCTAATGATCAAGCCTCGCCACTTGGCCCAGCATCTCAGTTCTGAGGCTCATCATCTCTTGCCGTACATCTAGTCCTTCAGGAGCATCCCCAACTTCCTCGGGTGGATTTTTCCTGTGAGCCATTACATTCTTGATGTCAAGGTTTTAGGGATTTTACAAGGCCAAAATCAAAACCCATTCCTTACACCAGATCTATGCCAAGAACCGTAAGGCTCTAATACCTTTGTCAGACCCAGCGCAATCCTTCAATCGATTCCACCAAAGATCGAAAGCGGTCAAAGAATTGATTAAAAAAATAGGCAACAGACTAGGGCAAGAATGGATTTGAGGAATAATTTCTTAGTTTGTATATATATTCTTTCCTCGTTTTCATCTCGGCTTATATATTGTCAGATCAAATTCTAGCTCAATGACTTAGCACTGAAAGGAAACAAAGTGAAATCTGATTTACAGAGTCTGATTATAATGAATAGTAAATACAAAAAGTTTCTACAGTCATCCGCCGTGATGAAGAAGTATGATGTAAGCCGTAGGATCTTCTATGATGTAGTCGTAGTGTATGATATAGTCGTAACCGTTGGATCTTCTTAGTACTAATGTCATCGCACCATTCCTTTGCTTACTCTAAATTTCAAATATATTTGAGTCTTCGGAACATCAGAGTCTGACATTGTCTCGGGTGGGGTGCAGACGTGCATTTGGTCGTGTGCGGCGTGCAAGTGGAGTGAAATAGTGTGGATGTCTGTAGACTGTAGCGGGGAAATGTTGCGGTCTGCTGCGATGGATGGTAGTCTGGGTGCGGCGTGATGCATCGACGCGGCCACTTCAGGATCGATTGGGCAGCGAGACCGCGGGTAGGCTAGTAGCAATGGAACGACAAGTGTATTCATTATACCTTTGGCAAAACAGATTACGGAAATAAAAATCTGTCGAATGATTTAAAAAAAACAGACAAGTTTCTTATATTCCGATCCATTTGAAGATTTGTGCAGCTCGTCCTCCTCATCTCCGGCGCCGTCGTCTCCGCCGCCGCCGCCGGGTTAGTGCTTGAGTTCACCGATTAGAATTTGAGTTTCATCAGGGCCGAATTTAGAGAGAAACCGAGACGGCCGAAGGACCAGCAATGGGTGGCGGCAGCAGTGGCACCTTCGGCTGTGAGCTTGAGGGAGGGCGGTCGGTGGTGAAGATCGGAGGAGAAGACAAGAACAAGAGAATATTAGGAGACGGCGGGAGGTGGTGGCGGATCCGTTGGTGGTAGTCAACGGAGACAGAGAAGAAGGGCAGAGCAGGGCGACAACCATGCGGCGGGGGAGGAGGGGGCGGCAACGAGAGGGGGGGGGTTCACCGAAGGGCCTCGCCCGACGAGACGGCTGCACGCGAGTGGAGGTGGGAGGAGGCTGGATTTTTATAGAATATGAGGGGGTCAGACTGTTGGATCTAGATCCAGATCTAATCCAATAGTATAAAAAAAACGATTGGTTTTGTGGATTAAATCAGTGACGGATCTGACATATTTCTAACATAGATGAGTGATGTGTTCTCGAAAAAACATATATGAGTGACCGGGCTAAACAGAACTAAACTGTCCATGAATTGCCAGTGCCTCCACTGCGCTAGCTCTGTTCTTCGGAGTATTAGATGGCGATCAATCTAAAATTGTTCGAGTCCAACACTCCCAGAAAAAGATAAAATGAAGAAACATCATGTGCGCAAGTGTATTGCATCCAGCTTCATTGAAAGCTCGGGCGATGGCCGGAAAAATACTTGTCAGCCTAAATCGGTAACACGCGACGTTCCGCTCAGCTTTGATCTTACCACAGAAGTGAAGGAAAGCTTACTAGTCATGGGCTTAATCCAGACCGGCCGAGGTTGTACAATCGTAACAATAGCATTCCCAGACAGCCAGTACCCCAGCAAATACTGGTACAAAACGCAGAGACGCGTGTATCGCATACTACAATTACAGAACTGTCTCGTTTATCAATTAATGATATCCCAACATGCAAAGCAACGTCATCTCATTCTCATGGTTCTCATCAGAACTACTGTACAGCGTGATCAATGCAACGGCCAATGCGACAACAGCCAATAGCAACAAATAATGCTATCATATAACGGTTCACATGCACATGATAACATCCGCAAATTTTCATTATCATCTTTAGCATAAGCACTTCATGCTCTGTACATGAAATTCGCTCCATCTCCTTACATTGCTTAAAGCAGAAATACGAAAACAATCCACGGTGAAATTACCCCCTAAAATATACACAGCTATGACACGACGCAGTTTCAGTGTGATCAACAAAACTGCAGTACACAGTAGCTACTAGCTACAGCCATACCGTACGAGAATTGTATCACCTGTTCAAAGCTCAAAGCACGCCTTTGGTGAAGTACAACCAATGGAGGCAGCAATGCTGCTGCAATTTTCAAACTCTCGAGCAACATTTAAAAAAACAGAATGATATTTAAGCTCAGCAAACATGTCAACTAAAGAACAACATTAAACATCAGCACTCAGCTTAAAATTTTGATGTATTTAACTGTTTTGTGACTTCAACCTATCATATTTTTGTACTTCAATTAGACCATACAAACCTATCGTATTTTTGTACTTCAATTAGACCAAATCGTATGGTTCATCTTTCTGTTTGCTCCAACGATTAAAAGGAGAAAAATCCCCAATTACAGGCCCTCAATGTAAAACTTAAATGGAGCTTTTGCACTTGCTGTTTGAAGAAAAATGCTTCCACCGGTGAACCTTGCAAATTGATGCCAATGTTTCTGATCTATATTCCTTTCGCCTAAAAATCAACCACCCGTCTCTTCCTTCCCCTCCTTACTCTTCTTTTTCACATAAACAACAAATCAACCAACTACCTAGTACTGACTCTCCCTCCCACTTTCAATCCCTGTATCCAAATTCACTGATACTCTCCCATTTTGCTGAATAGTGTAAACCTTCCATGCACAATTGGTAATCTAATACAGTTTAGCAAGATCTGGTAACATCATTGTCGATTTCCCTCATGGAATCCGACTCTCAACAAATATCAAACACGCAAACAATAAATGATAGCCGACACAGAACTCTAAGGAAACAATGCATTGTTTGTGAAGACTGCCAAAGCATCTCAGAGCTGCCTTTGAAAAGAGACTGCACACCAAGCCAGTCACTGCCATGACTAGAAAAATGTAGAATCCAAATCAAGAATTCCAATCACAAGAACGTATAATTTTGACATCAGGATCGAATAATGGTGTTCAATCAATCAAGTAAATCTGCGGTTAATGCAGGTGATTCACCATATCTCCTTGTTACAGCTCAGAGAAGGATGCCATTAATAGCAACAAGTTTGCTTAGGTTTGTTGCAGCTCCTTGTAGCATGTATAATTGGTGTTATTAACCATCTCTTTCACCTATTTCTTTGTAGAATACCACATGGCATCAGGTACTGCCAAAAGATATCAACAGTGTATGTTGTTCCTTAAACTTAAATACTTAATTATGTAAAACCTCCTAGCAATCTAAACCATCATTTGTTTATAAATGGTTGATGCAAAAAGGAACTTGGGTATCAGAAATTTGGTTCTATTAAATATATCTCCCCATCCAATGCAATGAGTGCATAAACGTAACAAACCTAACCTAGGTATAATCAGTTAGTGCATCATGCTTCCAGCAAAGTTCTTCAAAGCTTGCAATCATCCAATAACCATTTAGCTCAAAGATGTGTATTAATCCATGCTCCATGCAGTAGTTCTAAGAAATTTCATAAATGGTGAGTAATTAAACCATGGCGTTCAATACTGGCATTTCTTGTTAGATTTACCTGGTGCCATGTACCCTATGCTGCTAACTGACAGCATTGCAAGGCCATAATCACAGTTCTGTAGCTGCAAGTTCTGGTATCTTAAACTTATGGGGAGGCCAAAGCAATTACTTGGTTTGTGCCATACAAATGGTTTCTCCCAAATTTTGGCAACCAACAAATCCATTTTTATCTGCAGCTTAACAAATAACTACTCCAGAACCAGTCTGACCAATCTTTCTGTCTCCGTCAGCAAATTTCGATCCACTAGAGAATAGATGCTGCGTGCTAAGAACCGAAGGCTTCAGAAAGTAAACAGCCTTACACGAAGCGCCCACTTCTAAGGCTTCATTTGTAAGTCTGATCTTCGGCCAGCACATCACAAGATGGAATCTCCAAAACACCTTGTATTGCAGGAAACTACCTCAAAGTACTTCTACTAATTGAAACACTCCATATCTCTCGACAATGTTATAGAAACACTGGAAGTAAACATGTCAAGACACCATAGCTGGCCAAATGTTCACAAATCTTGACCAAATAAAGCAAAGCCTTACATTAAATAAACAAGCCAGAACATCCACAAGACTACTGCTTCAATGAACTCGATGTTTCTGGCTCCTTCAAACATGTCTTATTTGATAGCATTGCCCACACTTGCCTCTTCTTGTCCAGATCCGTAGGCCTTAAATTAAGGAGCTCCATACAATCCAGGGCCTACACCAATCTCCTATGGTGCCAACTGCCAAATCTGTTCCACAAAGACGATATGATGCCAAATCTGTATCATTAAAGCAATTCATGGTTGATCACAGAGGGAGTCCCATGTTTGATATAAGGGGAAACATTTGCCATCTCCGAAGTGAGCAATTAGCACAATGATGGCGATGATGATGAGAGAACAATGATGAACAAATTTTATGCACAATGAAATTAAACTCAAGGAAAATAGGAACATTTTGAATTTGCACCTTAGTAATATGAACTAGAACCGCTACCGCCAAAGTAGCCACTGCTGCTACCCATATTACGACCTGAGTAAAGCGATGAATATGAACTTCCACTGACCTGCCCAAACAGAAGTTAAAATAAATTGGGGGAAATCAACATAGGAAATGGCTTGGCACAATTTAAATGATAGTAGATAGTAAATGCATTAGAGATAAAATATTTCAGGAAGACTCACATCAGATCCACGAGACAAGTAGCTACCACTCAAATTTGAAGAGTACATTCCACCAGCATCACTACTACTCGCAGAACCTGCAAAGGTGAAATGCAAGATGACATGAGAATTAAAATTATAAGTGCATGGTCAAAGGTGCCATGGAAAATAACACAGCCTTCAAGAGTATACCTCCATAACTCATGACATGACGGCTGCTGCTATACACTGAATCATGGCCAGAGATAGATCGGCTGCCACTGTATCCCGCATGTGATCGTCCAAGCCTTCAAGAATGAGCATTTGTAAGAACATGGTGTTAAAAATCAAATACTGAGCAAAAAGACTGCACGTTTTAAAATATACACCAACCTCTCCCCATATGCATCTGCATACCGAGCACTGCTGCCACCAACATCATAGTCTAAGCGTGCCTTAGACTGACGAACACTAACGTCATGATACCGAGGAGGTGCATCATCCTTACATAACATTAACAGTAATTAGGTTCGTTGAGGAATGTTGATTGAGGGAAAAACTGCAAGTGTAGAACAATAAAAAAAATAATTAAACTACCCTCACCATCTCTGCATATGAGCGTTTTGAACCAGACATTGTATCATAATCACGGCCACGGCCCTCTCTATAGGTCGGTATAGGTCGGTCGATCTTCCCTCCATAACCGTCATCAGCATATGCTCGCCTATCAGAAAAGCGGGGAGCACTACGAGGACCGATGTCTGAATAAGTTGATCCCCGGGGTGAATAATCATCCCTGTAAGAGGTGCGTCTATCCACTGGAACTCTTGAACTGTAGTCATCAAAGGTAGCTCTGCTCCTTGGAGGAGGAAGTTCATCGCGCCTTCCATATTCTCTCCTTGGACTTCTCTTTGGGTAAACAGGAACTGTACACAAATGAAGTACGAGAAAAAGTGATGCTGCTAGAGTGGATTGGACTGCAAAAAAAAACGGATAGACTGCACATAACATCTGCTCACCTGGGGGCCTTCTATCATAGGATCTCTCCGGAGGAGGCATACGCCTAACTCTATCTGGTATTGACATAACAGGGCGTCTATCTCTAATATCTATTGGCCTCTTCAGTGGACGACCCCTGATGGGTGGTAAGCGACTAACATCAGGTCGTACAATACGTGGTGGAGGCCGGCGTGGTGGAGGAGGGCGAGCATATGGAAAATGGCCACCTCGAGGGACACTATGCCCAATCCTAAAATTTCCTCTTAACCCATGCTTCATTCTAGGAGGTCTCTGTAGTGGTCTTGACAATCTGGCTCTCACTTTTGCCTGAACCAGAAAATAACAGTCATTAGAAGGAATTGCATGATTATTGATCCACTGACCAATAAATTGAGCAGATGGTAAAAATCAGTTAAAAGGTACAGCAAACACAGTTGGGAAACCGACCTTGTTATCACCTTCGCCAATCTCGCAATTAGTTATCCCATCAGCACATGCAACAGCATTATCATGTGTATCAAAAGTAACAAACCCAAAATCCTTTCTCTTGGCTGCTGGCATGTTTCGGGCAAGTTCAATTTTTTCAATAGCTCCATACTTTTTAAGGTACTTCTTAACGCGATCTTCATCCCATGAGGGAGAAAGGCCATCAATAAATACAGTTCTGACCTGAACCATAAAACCAAAATGAGGATTCAACAGCTTTAAACATATTTGTGGCATCAACAGAAACACAACACCAAAAAACATAGAAACTAACTGGTACAAGAGTGAATGACTGAATGGCCAAATCATATAAAAAAACTTTCCTGACAAAGCCACTTAGAATTACTATAGAAAATAAGTAATTACCTGTGCCATTATTTCATCATCAACTTCAGGGTATGAATCGGCAAAGGAAACCTTTGCACTACGATCAACTCCAAAGACTACATCCCTCTTCTGCAATCGCCTGAAAGCATCCATTGCTTCAGAGCGAGTAGAAAACTCAAGTAAAGCATAACCACGATTCATCCCGGGATTATTGCTGTCCTCGACCAATATTAAATCATCAAAATTCTCAACTCCATAACTCTTCAGTTTCTCCTTCAGCTGTAAATGCCAAAATAAGTTATTTCCTCAACAAAGAAGCAGAAAAAGAACATAAGGAGAAAAGAGTTTAAGCATCATACATGTTCTTTCGTCCATGTCTTGCAGATATTGCCAACAAAAAGTGTGTCATTGTCATGACTCGGAGCAACACCACATTGTTTACCTCGAACCTACAGCATTTAATAAATTATTAAGCTACTTGTAAAAAGAATATATCACAAACATAAAATAGTCATATCTTAAAACCAACCAGTGGATTCTTTAGCTCTGAGACAGCACGCCTAGTTTGCTCCACAGTCGCATATCGCAGGAAGGCAAAGCCTTTATTCTTCTTTGTAACAGGGTTCATCATCAAACGAACTTCAGTGATCTCACCCACTTCGCCAAAAACTTTCCTAAGGTCACTTTCTGTCGCATCTTTATCTAACCCACCAACAAAAACTTCAAACTCCTTCCGCTTGCGGTGCTCTTTCACCATTTCATGATGTTCTTCATCCTCCACATCCACGTTATGTTCTTCATCAACATTTTCATATCCCTCACCCTCCCCATCATCCACACCATCATCCAGTTCCTCATCCACCATATCAGTCTCCTCTTCAACCACATCTTCTGTATACTCCACCCCTTCATCACCGTCCTCGTATTGCTCTTCATACTGCTCCAAATCCTTCTCATCGTAGTCTACAGCAGCCTCCTCTTCATATTCTGGCTCATCCTCGAACTCTAGCCGTTCACCTTTGTCCTCTTCTTCGTATGCTTCTTTCATCGTTCCCTCGTCTAAAAATGAAGGAAACATAAGATACATAGACCTCAAACCTCATTAAGATAAACCAGTGGAGTGCCCAACACATATATAGCAAAAAACCCATAAAGTCACAAGTCACGACAAACATATGTTCTTTCATGCTTGTTAAGAGAGTGGTTCATGTTATATTCTCTAGCATAAAACTAGGAAAAATCCATATTTGTCGTGGTTAAAGCAAAATGCCATGCAACCTCATCCATTGAATATCATTCAACTGATTAAAAAGACCACCTCCTAGCAAATATTAAAGGATCTAACGAATCAAATACGCCAACACAAGCACGCTCCTCGTGAACCCATGCCTACCATCAACAGAATGGAGAAAATCTACATGACGACAATGCTACGCAAAATAAAAGGGAATAATTGCACCACCATACAAATACACCAGTGCAGCACTTCATCTAGATTCTCATAGGCCATAGCACAGATCACAGAAGAGGTCTACGCTCTATAAACGAAACAGGAGCAGCACGCAATACCTTCACCGTGGCTGGCACCGTTCGCTGCAGCGTCCGCCGAAGCCTTCTCCTCCGGGGCCGGCTGTTGCGGTGGCGGCGACGGCTGGCGCTTCTGCTCCTCCACCTTCGGAGCCTCCTCCGCGGCCTTCAACTCCTCGACGGGCGCCGCCTCCTCTGCGACCGCCTGCGCCTTCGCCGCCCTGCCCCTCGTAGCCGGCCCCTTCCTCCCCGCCGCGGCACCGCCCCTCCTAGCCGACTTCGGCGGCATCTCCCAGATCACAGCAAACCAAACACACCACCTAGAAATCAGCAGAAAAAAAAAACACAGATTCAGCGCAAACAGGCGTCAAATCGAGGGATGACAAGGTCGGAATCCATGGGCGTACGTACGTCGTGCCCTCGTGGAAGATCGAATCGGGGAGTCGAAACCCTAGAGCTGGAGCCGAAAGGTGCGGCCTTGTAGATTGCGGATAGAGAGCCAACACGGAGTACCTTGCGTGGCCTTCCCCGGGTCGGGTCGTATTCTGCAGTTTAGACGCTGGAATTGGATGTAGTTACGGATTTGCTATTGAGTCGTCGCGCGCTCGCGTTGACCGCTTCCTACTCCATGAGGGTGTCTTGGTCTTTTCGGGTGGAATTTAGTTTGCCAGGTAAGCGCTGAGGAATTTCCTTGCGCCCAGTTTTAGGATGCGCCACCCTGGAGTTTATTATTATTATTACTATTATTATTTATTTTACGAATAATCTTTTTCTAATTTTATTTTCAATTGTTAACACTTTTGTTCACGTTATGACTTATAATAGGACTAAACTATGCTGTCATGTCACCTACTTCAGCGTGACTAAACTGTGCTGTTACGCTACCAACCCCTTTAGACACGTCCGTTTTTTAGCTAAATCCTATCACGCAAGAGGAGTGGCGTGACAGCGTAGTTTGGTCACACCGCGGTCAGTGGCGTGCTACGTTCATAGCGTGACCAAACAGGTCAGAATTAGAAATAAAATTAGGAAGAGACTATCTTTAAAATAACTTTTTAAAAAGATTAAATAATAAAATAATTCACCACCCTACCTTATTGTCTTTCTTTAAATTCTAATGTAATGATTTCCTAAATCTTAGATTTAGTGGAATGGTCGTCAACGACATACAATGGTGATAATATACAGGTAAAAAAAACATCTGACACCCCTACACTCTCTCGAAAGTTTGGACAAAACCGGATACCCAACAACCATCAACTATCAATGTCACCCAAATTACCCTCAGAAGTCATTCCACACCGGTTTTCATGCGACGTGGCAACGGTTTTTGACACATGGGTTGGTTTTCGAATGACATGGCAATTGGTCAGTAGAATCAGCAAATAAAAAATGATGGGACCCACATGCTATGCTCTATTCTTTCTTCCACCTATCCTCTAGCTCCTTCCTATCTCTCTCTCCTGTCTATGTCATGAACTCGGCATGAACTGAGTAGGGCTAGGCTACAACTTGCCGCCGCACCACTAGACTCTGTCGCCATGCCATCCAAGCCATAGAAGGTCGCCCTCGATCTCTGCTTACCCCCACAGCCGTGGCAGTCCTCATCACCATGGTCGCGCCGCACGCCCCTGATCCATGGTATAGAAGACATTTGAAATTTCATAAAGTTGATCACAAACAAACAAACTTGTCAATGGTGCACTTTAAGTACATACCTGATATAGAAGACATAGTAATTAATTGCTACCCACTGTCGACATTGCTAAAGGATGTTTGGTTGATGACAAAGGAATAGAATTACCATCATCATCCTATGCAAGAATAAGTAAACAAATATTCGATGCGCAATTCAATTATTTGGCAAAAAAAAACATCACCAAAGTCCTTTGATTTGTGGTGGCCGTGTCTAATCCAACTAGATGCACACACAGCTTGCACGATTGATAGGAGTAAAGAGCTACTATAATCGACAATCACTTGACCTCAAGTGCTAAAAACTAACTCTGATGAGCATGGTAATGGGAATAGTCAGAACATCTTTAGCCATCCTAGCCACTACTAGATACTTCAATTCATTCATCCTCCACCACTAAAGTATATCAAATTTGTCCACAAGAATATCTTTGGCCATCCTAGCCACTACTAGATACTTCAATTCATTCATCCTCCACCACTAAAGTATATCAAATTTGTCCACAGAAATAACTTCAATCGGATCATCCAAGTACTTCTTTAAATCTGGCTTTGAAGGATGAGTAGCATTCTGAGCTTTCATAAACTCTTGGAATTGACTAACAGTCGAGAAAGCACTACTAGAAGTACCAACAGATGTCGTAGTACATTGAGAAGAAGACTCATTATTCTTCAATGTTGACATGCTTTTGTTATATTCACTTTCATATAAAGCATATAACTCATCCAAAGTAGATTCAACGGATGCAAGTTTGTTAGGCATATCAATTTATGAGTACAAAGAAGGAAATGTGAACTTAATCATGCCCATCTTAAATCATGGATCTAGAACTGCAGCAATTGCAAACAAAGTATTGCATTTTGGACCCTAATACTTATCAAACTTGAGTAGCATTGCATCAATCATTTTTTGAAGAGGATTAACCTTAGACTAACAATTGACCTAGTGCCTTCTTGATATTGATAATATGGGGATAAAAAAACTGGAGGTAGGGGTAGGTTGAACATGAGAACTCCTGTGTAGCCAAGTGAAAAACACACAACACATCTTTGATTTGTTGATACAATTGCCAATCCACCTTCGTTAGCTGCCACCTATAGTTAGCATCTCCAGCGGCATAAACATCAATGGCAGCTGTGTAATGAAAAACATAATCTAGCATTCTGTATGTTGAACCCCACCTAGTGCACACAACAAGAGTCGATCCCTTTTTGCGCTCAAGGTTGAGAGAATCGATATCAACATTGAACTTATATGTCCGACTATTAGATTTTCTTGATGTATTTGATAGTTTCTCTAACTTTGTCAATTAAAGGTTGAATAACCTTTAGACCATCTTGGACAACCAGATTTAGAATGTGAGCACAATAGCAGTTATGAAGGAACTTTCCATTAAACCAAAGTGCACCCCGGTTTGTAAACTTGGCAAGCAACAATTTAACAACAAGATCATTACACGAGGCATTATCAAATGTGATACTAGCTATCTTATCCCCAATTTTCCATGCAGCCAAACAATCATAAATAGCATTTTATATTACTACACCAGTGTGGGGAGGCTCCAACTCTAAGAAGTTAATAACACGACGACGTATTGACCAATCTACATCTATGTAGTGAGCAACTAGGCTCATATAACACAATGTCTGGTTAGAGGTCCAAAGATCGCATGTGAGGCTTATTTTCTTAACCCCCTTAAAGCCCTTCTTCAATAGTTCCTTTTTAGATTCATAGAGCTTCATGCATTCATTCCTAATAGTGATTCTAGACACCTTTTTTTGTATGCGAGATTTAGCGTCTTCAACAAAACATTAAACCAAGTATACTCCACAATATTAAATGGTAACTCATGAACAATGATCAACTTGCAAATAAGTTCACACATTCTTGCATGATCATAATAAATAGGGGCAGCAACATAAGGAGTTTTAATATCAACATCACCTTCCTCGGTGCTACGAAAATTGATGGTCTTTTGTTGCTTGGATTTCTGATGAAGCTTGAGATAATCACATTGTTCAAGATTCCTCTTAAAATGTGATGTGGTATCACTGTTGTTCTTCGTTAGCAAAGTTTTCATGCCTTGCACTTCACCTTGTTTTCCTTCTCTCTTTTTTTTCCTTCGATGGAACTTCACATTCCTCAAAGAAATTCCATATTGGGGACTTCTTCCTAGTGGGTTTCGTTGGTCCAACCTCTTGAACCTCTACTTGTTGATCTTCTGGTGTTGATATTGTTGTCGTGCCATCCTTCTCGCTTGTTGGTGACTCGATATATTGTTGTGTTGATCGTTGATTTGAGACATCTAGAACAATTATCATATTGTCATTAGAGATTGTACTAATGCAAAAATTAAATCAAGTTATATTTAAACCAAGAGTGCAACCTTGGCAAAGAGAAAGAAATCTTCTTGGCACCGGCAGCCACAACAAGCTATCTTCTTAAATTGAATACCCAACAACTACAGATAAAAGAACAACCCAAACATGCACAAATTTTTAGTTCTTTGCAACAACATAAGAAGAGGAGAGGTGAGGGGAATAGTTCATACTCGGAAGTTGTCGTGGTTTCGGTTGGTGCTTCACGACAGAGGAGAGGGAAGTGGCACTTCGCGGAGGAGGAGGAGGGCGTCGGCGCTAGGTTGTGGAGGAGGAAAGGTGTCGGCGCCTCGATGCTCGGCGCATCCCGCCGTGTGCTCGGTTGCTCGTGTCATCGGCTCATCACTTGGAGGCAAATGAGGAGAGTTTCAGGGTGGGAGACGAAGATGGCATACTCCGCCATGGTTGCTGTCTACTGGATGGTGGCCGGTGGAGTAAGACGGTGGGAGCCGGAGGAAGGCGACGTGGTGGGCATCGGTGGGAGAGGTGGCGTGGTGGGTGTCGGGAGCAGAGCAAATGTTAGGGTTTGGGGAGGGGAAGGGGATTGGGGATTGGGGATTATGGGTGGATGTGGTGTGGTCAGGTGGGTGAGGTGAGTGGATAAGATTGAGAGATATTGGTCGTGGACTGGCGGGCCGACTGGGGAGTGGGCAGTGGGGGTGGGGTGATTTCGATTTTTGGTCAAGACTTGCAGGAAGCTGTGAAAAGAACGAGCCCAATTGAGCTATTTGAGCTTGGATCGTTAAGGCTCACGAGCTTGAGATCAGGTTCAAGCTCGGTTTGTTTGGAACTCGAGCCGAGCTCGAGCAGTTCACGAGCCTCGAACTTTTTTACAACCCTAGCGCTTGAATTCATGGAAAGCGATAACATGGAAAAGTTGGTTGTGGTTTCTGGAAAACGTGAAGATTGCTGTTGTACAGGGTCATCCTAATGTATGCGTCATACTTGACAGGCACATCGTCCTGTTGAGTGCAATAACTCAACTAGAACAAGGGAAATATGAGACACTTCCATGGGTGGATCTGCTGAGTAAGTGGTGCATGAGGAACACGGGTGCTAACTTTTTCAAGCGGTTGTACAATCAGAACCAGTAAAGAATGTTGGATGCACTCTAGAAAACTCTGGATGAGCTGACGGCGAAGCACACAAGGAAGGCAACGAAGAAGCCCACCACAAGCGCGAACGATCTCCTTGGGCCATTGCCCTGACTACCCACAGATGGTCCCAGGGCGACTAGGAAGACCGATAAACTTTTGAAATACTTCTCCTGGTAGAGATAGCGAACTCAGTCTCCTGGAGCTGAGCACACACAGTCTCGAACTCAGGCCGGTGATGCGTTAGGAAGTCATAGAGATAGCGAGTCTCCTGGTGAGCACGGAGCCGCACACAGTAGGGACAGGTCCAGTAGACATCCGGGTCTAGAGAGTCAAGCTAACGCCACACCTCAGATAGCTTTTGATAGAAGTCATCCATGGTAGCATCGAGTTGCTAAAGAGAATGCACCTGGTGCACGACTAAGAGATATATAGCCTCACTCGTCGGCTGGTAGTGAGCCCGGAGGCGCTCTCACATAAGTTGTGTCGTCGATAGCTCCACCACATTCATGGAGATGGTCACAGGCATGCTACCCACTAGGATGGCGGTAGTATGAGCCTTGGCATCCTGCCATCGCTCGTAGGCGTGCAACTTAGACTGGTAGAGCTCCAAGGCCTCCTCTAGTGTAGCATTGGCGACCTCCTGAGCCACCTGATCCGCAACTGCAGGGAGAGCAGGCAGAACTGGCAGTTTAGGGCGAGACGGACAGGGGTGCTCGCCAGTGAGATGATCCCAGAGATGCTGGCTGTTGAGGTGAATTCTCAGGTGAACAACCCACTCCTGGAAATTCGTTCTGTCGAACCAAACCCAAGCACAACATGCTGGCACCTCGAGTCATGCCAGGCCAGCCCAAACACGATTAGCCCAATGGGTCGTGCTCGACCCGTGTACCCCGAGCTCCCCCCTGCCCGGATGGGGCCAACAGTGATGTGCTTCGGGCCGGCCAGGGAAGCACGACCCATCCTGCCAGTTCTACTTATAGATAACTCATACAATCATGTTTTGTGCTATCTATATGTCCGTCTCTTCACAAAGAGACGGTTACACTCCCTCTCCTCCATGTCAGCAAAAAATCCTATGCGATGAAGTTCATGGGATTTTCTTATATGCCACTGCAAAGTTTTCAGATCTCTGATCTGCCATTACAAAACGATCTCTCCCTTCCATGCCATCGCATTTAGCTAAACGTGCCCATCCGTGCCACTGCCATCACCGCCGTTTGTTTTCGTAGTTAGAAAGCCCTAATAATGCCCAATGTGCTCCTGTGTCTTACGAGTCTTAACTGATAGGGCCCACCTGTAAGGTACAAACTGCGTTACTATAACATCCTAAAAAAATCCAAATTTTAGGAAAGTATAATAAAAATAAGTGTGAGAATGTTTTTGGGTGGAAAACTATTTTTGCATGATTTCTGAACTTTTGTATAAATCAAATAGTAAAATTACGTGTAAACAGAAACTTGTAAGAATTTTCGAGAAAATCACAGAATATTTGAAAACCTAAAAAATTTACAAACAAAACTACAGGTTGTTATAAGCCTCCACAAACATTTTTATAAATTTTGGAGCCTGTCTGATAGGTTTAAAAATTTGGCTAAGGTCTCAACCTTTTCTGGAAATTCCGAGTTCCATTTGAATTTCTCGCTCGCCCATTGGGCCAAATCCAAGACGACCCATTTCTACACACTCACTCTAGCCCACACCAGCGCCCCACCCCTACTCCCACACTCGCTGACACGCCGGGCCTGCTCGTCAGGTGGTGCCTTCCACCTCGCGCACGCGCGCCAGCACACTAGTGCGACATCACTTGCTTCGCCGCTCGCCCACGGAACGCGGCCAGCGCCCATAGTTTCGTGCTCCAACTGCCCCTGTCACCTTTGCCAGCCTTCGCCCATGCTAGCTGCCCCATCGACAGGCCGTAATCCCGGGTGGACGACGAGATCGAAGTTCGGCTTGGGAAACCCGCACGTCACGCCATTTTCTTGTCGCTTCTCTCGTGCCATTCACGGCCACATATAAGCTCCTCACCACGTCACAAGATCCTCACCTCACCATTCTCGCTTCTCGCACAGAATCAGAGCATCTCGTGCATTGCTTTTCTAGGAATGAGAGCGTCGTTCTTGACGCCAGTGAGTGTGCCTCCGCAGCTCCGCCGCTCTGGTGAGCTTCCTCGCCCACGATGTTCGCGTTATTTTGATCCTCTTGCATCACTCATCCCTCTCCTTTGCTCAATTCAGCCCCGAGTCCCGTAGCTTGATCACGTTCTCCTTCGTCCCTGACTCCGGCGTGCACCCGATCTGAGCCACTGCATTCCCTCCACTTCGGAAGGTTTCAACCCCTCTCGAGTGTGTCATCATGTGTTCTGACACCCCTTCATCTATTTCCCTCACCCAACGTAGCTAGAATCATAAAGAACCCAAGCTTCACCGCCATCCTTCTCTCTCATGGCTGCCAGCGCTATTTTCATTATTCCTCGAAGTTTGGTAAGTCCCCGTCCAATTCCTTGCATCTACACCATACCTAGGATGTTAGTGAACTAATGCGACGCTCCATTTAGCACCTCCGTCGCTGTGGTGAGATGTCACTGTGTGCCTTCTCTGCACCGCTGTTGTTCAGCATTGACACACTTCTCCTACCATTCCCTGATACCATCAAGGACCTTGGTGAGCTTTTGGTTGCCCCCTAGAGCTTTTGCACGCATTAGACTGAACGATTAGCTAGTGTAGCATAGACTTCACCATGGCCGCCCATGGCGACCCGCGGAAAGCGTTGCCGCCGCCGCTCCAGTGACGATTGGTCCCCGAGCTGTTGCCTATTGCACCGTAGATACCTCCTAAAGCCCATATGAACTATCTTTCGTCGCGGATTTGCTCCATGCACGAAAGCCATTTCGAACCGAGGCACTCCGCCGCTCCTCCGGCGTAGCGCCACCTTCGTCCATCTGTCCGACCTCCACCACCACCGAGTGGAATTGCCGTTGAGAGAGGAACACATTTTTCCCGTTCCCGGGCTAAGTTGCCACGCCGTTCGCCAATGGCGAGCTCGCCATGGCGCTCGGCCATGTGCACAGCTCTCCTGCCTTCCCTTCCTCTCTCTCTCTTCTAGTGGGTCCAGGTGATTAGGAGATATTTAGCGCTAATTAGCAGAGCTTTAAAAGTATTGAGTCTATAACAAGTGAGACCGGTAGAAATTTTAACATAAACCAAATGTAAAATATTTTTAGATTATGTGTCGTTGATATGTAGAACCGCTCACTATTCTCGGTTTTAAAACATGTTTTAAAAACTGAGAGACTGATATGCAGACCCTAGCCGTCAGTTAATTAAAATCAAAATAGGTTTAATCATTATTTAATAAATAATGAGTTATAACATGTGGGACCACCCCTGTTTTATAAATAAAAATCCAGAAAATAAAACTACGAATCACTCACAAGTAGGCCCCACATGTAAGTTAATAAAATTCAGAAAAATGGAAAAAGTCGCTTTTAGTTGAGAGGAAAATGTACTTTATCTAATGGAAAGTGTTAACCTCAGTAGAACTAGGAGAAAAATACACTTTCGCTGTTGAAAAGCGTAAACCTCAGAGAATACGCTTTCAACGTCATCCTTTTTGTTAATTTCTGGAATTTCAAAACCGAAGCAAATTGAAATACTAATAACTTTTGCATATGAGCTCCAAATCAAATGATTTTTTTTTCTAAATTCATATAAAATAATTATCTATCTGGATATGGAAGAATATTTGGATTTTATTGTTGTTGAAATTATTTTTATATATTTAATTTGCTATCGACTCTTTTGATTAGACGTGGATACATCGAACAAAATTTACGACGATCATTCATCCTCTTATTATGAGAAACTAAAGTAAGGCAAGAACCCTATTTGACCATGTTGATCCTACTATTTTAATTATTGTACTTATTTTTTGCAAAATCTATTATGCATGCGTGTATGTTTGTTTAAAATTGCTATATTTGGGGATAACGGTAGTTATATTCCTATTCAATGCATGATCCTCCTTGAAAATTGATGTCCTTATTGTTGTAGCCATTATGGTATGGTTTAGACAATGAATGATGTCGAATTGGGTTTTTGAATGCGAATATCGCATAAATGCTTAGCCGGACTTTAGTCTTTATTAAAATTGGAAAAATAGATGACATATTGAATATGAGTTTGACAAATTTTGAAATAATAGTCCAAAAGGGTTTACCTCTGTTATTTTGTATAAAAATGAAAAACTTAGTTTGTGACGCAGGGGAGTTATATTATAATATGAGGAGTGTGAGAGGTGTATCTCACAAGTAGATAGGGGGGGTCCTCGCCTGGGTCAATTAAGGACCGAACACAAGTGTATCTGACCTAAGCGTAAGTGTACAACCATATGTGTCGGTATGGGACGACTTTAGTGTAACATCCCAAATGTGGATTTGTGTTTCAAATGTATAAAAATGAGGAGAAATTAAAACTTTTCTCATATCTGGATGTTTTTTATCAGTTCCATGATTCTTGTACAGGGATTGTGGAAAAATCAAAATCAAAATCCTCAATTGACTCCAATCAATAACCTCCTTGGCAAAAATCTTATGCCAAACCTCTGTGAATATTTTTTTCTAAGTTCTAGGGAGGCTTGGTAACACCTCTGAATTATTTCATAATTTTTAGAAATTATTTGATAATTTTGGAGGCAAGACAAACCAAGTCAAAGCTTGGTCAACCCCTAACTCCAACATTCTGGAATTTCTGGAGAAGAATGCAGTGTATGAAAATCTCTGGAAATTTTATGTAAGGTTAATCCTTAAGTCAGCAACCTCCAGTTAAAATTTCATAATTTTTGGAGCTGGTTTGCTACCTTAAGCAAATCCTCCAAATATCTGCTCTTAATTCAAACCCTAGCTGGTTTTCACTGTTCCTTGGGTTCGAGTCAGACTCGGGCTCGAGCCACTTGACTTGGTTCAATCAACTAACTGCACCACCGCGGTCGATCGAGCACGAGCGCTGTCAGCCGTCAGATCGTCATCGAAGCGTTACCGATGCGATCACAAGATAGCCGTTCGATTGAAAAAGCACGGCCTGGATTGGAGTGAACGTTCGGACCGGCCGATCGCCCAATTCATTTGAACCGTCCGATTTGGAGATAATGGCTTGGATCGAGTGAACGTTCGGACCGACCGATCGTCCCTTTCATTTGAACCGTTCGATTTAGATCCAACGGTGGACGCGTCGTCTCCTTCCTCGCGTTTGAGCGAACGATGCGTTTGAGTTAGGCCATGGCGTAAGCAGAGGAGAAGGGCGCAGCGTTGGGTCACCTCGGTGGCCACCTTTAAACGGCTCCTTCTGCTAGCATTAATTGCCCGTCGTGCACCGCCCTCAAATGTCCATAGCTCAACTGCTCCCATCGCTCTCAAGTGCTCCCATGGCACGTTTGACCCGATGAGAAAATGTTGCCGTTGCTCTCTGCCTTCTCAGCTATTTAAACTCCATTGCTTCCCCTTTGGCTTCCTTTAGCATTTCTGTAACTCTAGCTAGCACCTCAGGGCTGGTTTGAGCTTGTTTCACCCGAAATTATTTTGGCCGCCATTGCCGAGTTTCAAGCTCACGGAGAAGGCGGTACCACAGTGGCTCTCCCTCTCCATTTCTTGCTCCCTCTGCTTTTTCTTTAATCACTTGAGCTTAACTCTCGCTCAATTTCACTTATCTTCCTCAGGCTTGACTGAATTGGAGATTCCCCATTTTCGACCGAAAGCACCATTTTTTGTCACCGGAGCAGCTCCAACTTTCTCTGTGCCTTTCCAGTGCTAAGGTAGCTCCACTTTAGTCCCTAGTTGCTTGGCACTCGCTTACTTGGACCGCAGCGGAGCTTCTTTGCATTTTTCGTTTTCGACCGTTTTTGGTCACCTCTGTCAACTCCGGCTTGCCGGCGTTCTAGACCGCCGCAGCCACAGTTTATGGTCCCAGTGTGTGTGTAAAGCTATTGCGAACCCATTTTGGACCTTAGCTCGCGCCGCCGTGACCAGAGTCGCCGGCGGTGAGCCTCCCTTCGTCCTCGAGTTTGTCGGACAAACTGTGCGCGAGCGTTTAGAACGTAGTTCTTTGTGAACCGTCGATCTTTAGATCAACGGCCCAGGATCGCGTGAATGTTCGGACCATCCGAACGCGGCGATCCATGTGTATCGTAGGATTTTAGATCAACGGCTCGGATTCGAGTGAACGTTCGGACCGTCCGAACGTTTCGATCAACGTGGATCGTTGGATCTAAGATCAACGGCTCATGTGCGTGTGAACGTTTGGACCATCCGAACGTCTCGATCCACATGGACCGTTGGATCTAAATCCAACGGATCCAACGGTAAACGTAAGAGCCGCGCGCGCGTGGTCCATCGGATTTCAGATCTACAGCTCAGGTTCGAGTGAACGTTCGGACCGGTCGAAGGTTCCTTCGTTGTGAGCCGTCCATCTCTAGATCAACGGCCCACATCTATTTGAACGTTCGGACCGTCCGAACGTTTCCATCCGCGTGGACCATTGGATCTAAATCCAACGGTGGGGTTTGTGAGCCGCTTGAGCGCGTGTTGTCCCGTGGACTTGGGCCGTTGGATCCAAGATCAACAGTCCAAGTTCGTCCACGTCGATTTAATTTCGGATTTTCCCGAGAGGGGTTATTTGTTAACTGAAAAACGCAATTAACTTGTAAAATACATAACTATTTCGTTTTAATTCCTTTTCGGTTGATTCAAATTTTGTTAGTTATGTTTTTAACTAAAATTTAATCTAAAAATTTTTCTAACCTCTTTATAGCTCCATAAATTTTTGCGAAGATTTTAGTTGCAACAAATAGTAGTATTTGGGATTTATAAGGCTGAGCAGAATTGTTCCGCTCATATCTTTTGCATTAAGAATCCAAATCAATTGGTTATTGTTGCTAAATTCCTTATAAATCATGCTCTTGCTGCTGTAAAATTTTCAAGGCATTTGGAAAAAGTTTGCTGTTAAGTCTTTGTGTTTTCTTCGTTCTTATCGGTTCTTTTTCGCTTTCTCGTTAGGTTCCGAAGAGCACATTGATCACATAAGTGATCCTCCGCAACATCTTTAACAACAGCAACCATGCAAGCAGTTTGATCATAAATTTTCCATTACTTGCAAGTCTAATATCTTGTTTACAAATCATATGTATGGATGCTTTTGTGTTAAATTAATTTTCCCGATTAGAGGTAGTTACTCCTATTGCATTGTTGCCCTCAAATTGTTATCCCCTGCCACAAACATAAGTTACTAATATCGCTGGTGAATTAGAGCCCGGTGATTTAATCATGCTCTTTTGTTGTCTTTTCGATGTCATGCTTAGCTACCGATAGAATTGGGCGGTTATCGACTTAGTCGATAACCTTGATCACACAAATCATGTTATTACTCTTTGTTCAGCACCTTGTGCTAATTTGTTTTAAAAACAAAAAGTGCAAATGAAATGATTTAGACTTGGGCAAGTGGTTGGATGGTGGGTTATTGGGTTTGTGGATGTCCTGCCCGGGTCAACAAGGACCGAACATCTTGTTACACTAAACCAAGCATTTTTGCGTGCTAACCACGCGAGAGGGATATGAGACCTCTCTTGACTGAGTACTTTGGCGTGTGTTAACTCCGAGTCGCAGGAGGGGGTTGTGTGTGTTGTGTGAAAAAGGATATGTGTTTTTGTGTTGAGTGTGCGGTGGTGGAGATTCCGGGTAGGTTCTCCACCTCGAGGGGCATCGTAGTTGTCCAAGGCTTTGCCCATGAGGGGCAGTTGACCGAGGCTTTACGATGACTCCCACACAACGTATGAGTTTCTATCCATACGGGCGGCTCGCAGTTAATGCATAATATTGGAAATGTCTCGTAGGACTTAGCCGTGCCGGCATATCCAAGGAAGTGTGCTTAATAGCTTGGCAAAAAGGCGGTCTAGCGTGTGGGTACATTGGTACACCCCTGCATGGTTCAAACTATTCGAATAGCCTTGTCCTAGGTTATGGACACGCTTGGGGAGGTCTTCCAAGAGTTAGACTACAATATTTTTAATTAAAATTTGAGATGGTTGGCATGAATGGGTAATTTATGCTATTATTGTGGTGACTAGTGGTTAGTCACTTCCAGGATGTTGTTGTCATCTATTTATTGTTTTACTGTTGTCAGTTGTTATTTGAACATTAAAAATAGATTTGCCAACTTGCTTTCAAATGTACTATCTTATTGCAAATAAAGATTGCTTTATGTCAAAATGAAACATACAGCCTCCACTCAAATAAGCTTGCATGTAGCATATGTATAGGTCTGTTATTCTGCACGTAAGTCTTGCGGAGTACAATTTTTGTACTCATTTGCTTTGCTTAACTATTTGTTGCAGAGGAGGAAGGTGAGCCCCTAGGGCCTCATTTTTGTGAGATGTGCTGCGGTTTGACGACTAGCTTGGCGGCCCGGTCGGTTGCCTTGTGGGTAAAGACACACTGATTGGCTCTTTTGTTTATCGCCATCTTATGGCATTTCGCTTCCGCTGTTTAATTAGTATTTGGATGTTATTTGGCCGGTTGGCCTCTCTTTTGTAATAACTATCCTTTATTTATATTAACTTCTGGTTTGTTGCTTTTGCTGATTCTATGTGTGTGAATGGAATTGATACATACTTGTTGTAAAGGGGTGTGTATACTGCATTTCTGGGAAGTATACATATCTTGAGTCTCGGTTTATTTGATTTGTGATGCTAGGACCGAGTGGATGGTTAAGCATTACAAGTATGATAAACCGGGGTCTCACATTTAGCTAATTAAGTCATCAAAAACTAGCCTTGCACGTTGGTATGCCGTGGTAGTGAGAGCATGACCGACGTTAGCTCAGTGTAGGCGAACATGTCTACATTGGTCATGCTCGCACTACCACAACCTACCAACGTGCAAGGCTAGTTTTCAATGGCTTACTTAGCTAATATCGTCTCATATCGGCACATATGGTTGTATGCTTAGGCTTATATTGGAGTTGTTGGCGTTTGGTTCTTCATTGACCTAGGCGAGGTTCTCCCCTTATCTACTTGTAAGATACAATTCTCATAATATAATATTACTCGCGGGTTGAAAAATAAATTTTTTATTTTTTATTTTTACATAAAATAACAGAGGTAAACCATGGGCCCCAACCAGGGGGAGGAAAAGAACCACACACAGGGGCCGCAGAGATGGGATGGAGGCGGAGGAGAGGATAGGAGAGCTTGCCTACAACACGGCAGCCGACAACTCCACCGTGGGGTCGAGCAGCAACGAGGAGACGAAATCAATAGGGAAAAATAGGGAGGAATAGCTTCAGGAAGGAATGGGGAGTAGCCTAATGGTGGACGACAATTTTCCTACGCAGACAGTATGCACCTCTATCACGGCAAGATTACCAAAAAATAGTCCACAGTGGAACAGACAGGCATGCTCAGCTAAATGGGATGCATGGAAGGGAGATGTTGTTTTGTTATGGCAAATCAAGGATTCGGGAGTTTTACAATGATATATATTTTTTTAAAAAAAATTATAGACAACTAACATCACACATTCACACTATTGAACAGCAACGCTCACAAGTTGTCCAACACTAACTGTCCATCAAACTATCGTGTACAGGCCAGCGGCGCATAGGTCGATCGCCGGCTCCAACTAGACTGGAGAAGATTACCGGTATGACAAGTTTCTTGTCCACATACATTGCAGATAACTAGGAACAGCGAATAATGACTTAAAAAGGTCACCAAACGTATTTTTGTAGCTATGGTTTTTTTTTTTGCTTTATCTTTTTCAAATAATTATATCTACGGCAGTACTATTTACTTTGTTTTTTTTGTTGCTGTGTTAAATTTAGTAACACACTGATTATTTCTGAGAAACAAACACAAGTTTACAAGCAGCTCCTTTGGGTTAATTCTGGAGCATTCTATTTTGCAAGCTGCCATCATTTCTAAGACGCCAAATCACGCAGCTATAGCCAGCTAGCTGCAAGCCTGTGAAGGCTATGGCATGCATTGCTCTATGATCACCAAGGTGGAAACGTTGCATGCATTCTCAAGCTGATCGTGCAACTCAGCCGACAAATTAATTCCTCAAGGGAACTGCAAATCTTGCTGATGGCTTCTTTGACTGTAATCCCAGGCTCATCACAGAATATCACGTTAAATATCTTTTTCTAGTGAGATTTCCTCTAAAGAAACCCTCCCATAATCTTGCTCAATTAATTACCATTCTGCGTCAATCACTACCGGACTCCCGGCCTTTGCCGAGAGCCCAAAGCTCTCGGCAAAGACGAGTTCACGCTCGGCAACCTATTTGCCGAGAGCAGCTCTCGGCAAATAGCCGTCGGCAAAACATCTACCGGCAAAGGATTCTTTACCGAGAGCCCCTCTCGGCAAAATATTTACCGAGAGTAATGACAAGGAGCTCGGCAAACTATAGCTCTCGGCAAACTGGGTTGCCCTGGTAACGGCCAAACGATCGTTAATGGTGTGACAGCTTGTTTGCCGAGAGCGACCGTCGGCAAAGAATTTCGTTGCCGAGAGCGACCGTCGGCAAATCTGCCTCTTTGCCGAGAGTCGAGACCAAGCTCTCGGCAAAGAGGCAGATGTGCCGAGAGCTAGGCTCGGCAAAGAGGCGATTTGCCGAGAGTTGAGACCAAACTCTCGGCAAAACTGCCTCTTTGCCGAGAGCTAGGATCTCGGCAAAGAGGCAGATTTGCCGAGAGCCGAGAACAAAGCTCTCGGCAAAGAGGCCGATGTGCCGAGAGCTAGGCTCTCGGCAAAGAGTCCAGAGAGCATTTTTTTTATTTTTGTTTATATTTCCAGCTTCAACAACACATATTTCACAAATATAACACATCATCCACATCACATATATCACAAATATGTCATCCACATCACATATATCACAAATATGTCATCCACATCACATATATCACAAATATGTCATCCATCTAAACATCTCAAATCCAACAACACATGTCCATCTCAAAGTGCTAAGTTCATCTCACACAAGTTCATGTCACAAAGTGCTAATACATGATGAAGAACAACAGACTCACCCCAAGGCTCCCACCCCCGACCCTCCCGACGGCGGGCCTGCTGCGGCGGAAGGTGTGATACCCGACCCTCCCGGCCAATTCTGGCGATCGGCGGTGGTACCCGACGGCGGTGATCACGGTCACGATGCGGTGGTGTACCCGACCCTCCCGACAATGGTGCTCGGGCACATCATTCGAACCACCGATTGATTACGCACAAGGAGAAGAAAAATTAGTAATTATAGTAATACTAAGGCATATAATTGTAATCTAAGCGTAGACAAGTCAAAATTTGCGTAACTAGGTATAAAATTGTAATCTAAGCCTAGACACATCAAAATTTCTAAAGACCTCCCGCACGGTGGGGTTTCCAAAACTGCAAGAAAACCAACGACACGATGGCGCCCACCACATATCAACGCACGATGGCGGCACACATATATATCAACGACACGAAGGCCTCCCATCACATATCAACGGCACGAAGGCCTCCCATCACATATCAGCGACACGATGGCCGACATGCACAAGATAAAGAGCTTTTGTTAGAGAAGTTGAACTCACGTATGAGTAAAGGCGGGTATGGGTCGAGCGGTGGAGGAGCGAACGACTCTAGTGGCGCTGGGCGACCCATCGTGGCGCCAAGACTTGCCACGTCTTGAGCCAAGGCGTCAAACCTCGCCCGCTCCCTCTCGTCGCTCTTCCTCGACCCTAGCCTTATGCTCTCGAGCGCATGCACCTGGGCCTATAATTTTTCACCGCATTGTTACAAGCAATTTCGAGGAATGTAAAACCAATGAGCGCATTTAATAAAGCGAAATAACTTTGTAGTCTTTGCCACGATGCGTCGAAGTGTCTGCCTTGGCGTATGGGCGCGCTCCCGCTCGTCTTTGCTTGTCCGACTGTGAGAGAGTGGGAGTGGTGTGCGGGTCAGCGTCTTTGTTGCCGATGAGGTACCGCCCATGCTTCTTGCCTCCTCCCACCCTCATGACGATGTCGCCGTCAATGTCCGCGGTGTGCGGATCCCAGTCTGCCCCATGGACTCCCCTTGCCGCCTCGGTGTACTGGCTGATGCGCTCGGGGATGCTCTCGTTGGTGAACGACTCGGTTGGGTCGTCCGGGTTCCAGTCGATGTTGTCTGTCGCCTTACCCTTGTGGGCCAGAACCCATGACTTGAGCTCTCCGCATGGCTGGTTTTGATGTGCAACGATCATGAGAAAAACAAGGCGATTATAAATCATGCGAGAATAAACGTCCGAAAGAATAAATGAAGCTACACCAAGTCACGTGCCCATCTAGCCCCGTATTCGTGGATGTTAAGGTTGCCACGGTGGTGTGATACACTGCATCGACAAAACGCCGTTCGGAGGACGGTGTGGTTATCCGCCCAATTGCCACTCATCAAAGTTCTCTCGACTGAGGTTGAACTGGGACTTTAAGGCCATTAAGCGTGAAATGCCATCAAGCTTTGAAATCTGTGTGTGGCCATGAAGGGGTTTCCCTGCCGCAGACAACATGTCGTAATACGCCTTTGCGCTTGCCTCCGCTCCTCCTCCTCCCGCCGCCTACATCCTTCAAAAGTGTGCCGTGAAAGTCATCTAACCAAGCTGCTACCCCGGCATCAGCATTGTAATCCTCGACACGTGGTCTCACCACCTCCTCTCTCACACGATCGGCTTCACCGTGGTGGGTCCACTGGGTATAGTTTTTCGTAAATCCATGCCTAGCCAGATGTGAAGTCATCACCTCCTTTGTCTGCCTCTTTCTGTTCTTACGGTTGATGCGAGGACAAAAAGCGACGCGCTCCGGAGCTGGTCAAATACTTGCTTGATGAAAGCCTCGGTCTTGTCGACCCATTCTCTGGTAATCTCACGGGCGCTTCGGCGGCCCGAGTACATCCACTCACGGTCATCCATCCTCTAACATATATATCACCAAGTAATAAATATAACCATGGACTTGCACACGTCGTTCCTACCATCTAATAGGTAAGGATAGGTCCTAATCCCACCCGAGGATGCGTCGATGGTGTTAGTTCCTATGGTCTGGTCCTATCCGAAACAGAATTTCGGCATCACCTCCCCGCTGTTCTCCAAATACACGTCCCGACAGGGAGATTGTGTATCCGGAGAACAACAGGAAGGTACTATCGAAACTCTGTCTCGGACCGGAGCAGACCATGGAAACTAACACCATCTGCGCATCCTCGGGCTGTCCAAAAAAACGTGGACAATTGAAGCAGTGATACGGTTATTGATATGCAAAGATCGCATATTTCTAACCGTATCTCTTTCGAACGGAGACACCTAAGCTGGTTACGTGGAGATACATGACCAGGACAAAGAAAGAGTGGTTATACCTCGGTGGCGGTGAAGTCGGGCTAAGCGGGCCGTGGCGGGTTCGGTGCGATGGCGGCGGCGCGCAAGGCGCGACACAGGGACACCGGGTACTCCGACTTCGGCTCCGCAAAAGAAAGAAAGAAGCAAAATAACGTCAACTCAAAAATTCGGCAAAGACAATCAATCAAAAATTCGGCAAGACAACTCAACAAGAAAGTAGTGAAATTTTACAAACTCCATCATCGATCACAAGACAACACCAAAGCTTGATACACCAAACCGTTGGGAGCAAGAACCATCAAGATCTTGCTTGATTGGAAATTTCAAGAGGACGAGGCAAAAGATTTTTAAGCTTCGCAGCGATTCAATGTATGTAATGATTGCTTGTCAGTCATGATTTTTCCTATATTTAAAAACTTGCTATGAACTAGTGGATTCCGGCGCTTGTATTGGATGCCAACAAAACTATCCATAACGATGAGCTTAGCAAGATTCCATTACAAATAGAAGGATTGTTGTGTCAAGATACTAGCATGAGTGTACATATATGCATGGTTCTTTGTGCTCCTCTAATGAGCATTTGCATGCACATGTATCTATCATCTATATATACACATCCGTAGCTAGGGCCTAGGAGTAGTATCGATGAGTTGTGTCCTGGATGTATCCAGGCAGATGGATGGTGATGATTCAAGAAAAGAGTAATATATGCTCCTCCTGAATTTTTTTGCTCAAAGTGGGGGAAAAGCTCATTGAAAACGACACTAAAGTGTGATGGAAATGATTCTTATTACAGTGCCTATGGTTCTTCCGATCACAGTTTGGTGGTGGTTAGTGTAAAAGGAGTACATACACAATGTTTTCTTGCATATTCAGCATCAAAATCAATTGTAATCACCTAAGAATTGAACAAAGCTTGAAATTTATAATTTCCTCACAATTAGATGAACCACATGCGGTACAAACAAAACCCCTAAGCAATGCGAGAGCTCTACATACGCTTAGCGGCGATGCGAAAGACGCAATCCAAATGGCATAAAAACTTGAAGGAAACTTCTTGGTCACTTTGCATCGACCGATCAAGAAGATAAAGGGCTGGAATTGTCAGAATTACGCACACTCTTTCTTCACAAAATCTCGAGCCAAAACGTGCGTGCCCTAAGACAAAACATATAAAGGGCTATAAATGGCACTGCATTCTATATTAATCCTTCAGGTTAGAATCAGCCCCCACTACCTAAATTGTGTCTTCTAGCATCTTGACTCTCCCTCTCGGGCGTGCTTTACAAAGAAATGAAGTACTCTTTTCTAGAGGCATTAATTAAAAAATGAAAAATGGCTTGAGTTGACATTAACATAAAACAATTGCCAATTACTACTTATTAATTTGGATGCGAAGTGCAGTCTTTTATAGAGTAACATTAGATGCCTTACTGATTCACATATATCATTTCCGTTTAAGATATGTCTTCTAGAAAACCAGTATCATTCATGTGCACATATCACATCCAATACAATATTTCTGACAACCAAAGCCATAATTCAACTTTAAGCAAAACATACATCATAAAACTAATGAACATTCTTTGAAGAATGTTTTGGCGAGAGAAAGAAGCATAGACAAGACAAACATATAAAAAAGTATCTCAAAAAGTATCTTGAAGTGGCGGTATAAATTCGACGTTCAACTTTCTTACCCTCAAATTTCCTAATCGAATTTTCATGATAAGACCACCTACTTTCATTAATTGTGTTAATCTGTTAAAGTTTCCTCTACCAATATCTTGATGCCAAAGTTTTAACTTCCTAGGTGCGTCCACCAAGCCCAAGCGAAAGATCTTATATGGACTCGTCATCGGCATACTTCATCAAACCTAAAGGCTCAAAACGAGGTCGGGATGGACATAGTTATATCTTCCTAGGTGCTAATACCCGTGAGTTAAATACACAACAAGACAACTAGCCATTATCATATGTGATTTGCTTGAAATACTAATGGGTCTCATCGTTGTGCTTTCATGGCTTCGGTTTGGGAAGATAAGCTAGCATCCACGAGGCGAGATGGGTGAAGTAAGAGAAGAGAACGAGAGGCTCAAGAAGATGCTATCACGCGTCGTAGAGGACTACCGATCTCTCCAAATGCGGCTATGAGGGAGGGGAAGGGGGGATGGCGGCGGCTATGTGCATAACATTTTAGAGCAAGAAGCACATGCAGCCAGTGTATTTGCTAAATGAATAATATATGAACAATAAGATATTGCCTACAAGAGCAATTGAAACAAAGCGATTCATCACCTCATTGCCGACTCCATGTGTACAAGCACTAGATTAACTATAACTACAAGAATAAGAAACACATGCAAGATCATATATGTACATAAGAAAATGCATATATAAGACACTGAAAAAAGAGAGAAATATAGAAAACTTTTGGGAGTTACATCCCTAATCTTGCCAATTTAAGACACTCAATCAACAATGAATCAGAAGTATATAGCTACTTGAATTCTTTGTTCATCTAGCGCATCATCATGTTTTACTGTTAGTTCAAAAAAAATTAACAATGAACAATTAATATAACCAATGAACTGTGCATCCCACTACCATGATGTAACTATATTTTACAATATTGGAGAACTAATCAAATAATAATATGCACACAGATCTAAACATATCCACTGAGAAAAAATTGTCAAACTTGGATCAATCAACCTAATCAACGACCATGAAGTCATACAGAGAAGTGGCAAATTCATGGTCAAGAGGATGGAGGCGTGATGTACCTTGGGGTTGGAGGTGGCGCCGGCACAAGTTGGGAGGTGACCTTTTAACCAATGGATGAGCATTGGGGGAGGGAGGAGGTGGGCGCCGTGGTCCCGTTGGGGAAGGAGAAGGGGGCGTGGCGGCTATGAGCGAGGAAGGGGGAACGGCGGCAAAGAGTGAGAGAGTGAGAGAGATCTGGGAGGCTCGAAACGGTTAAGTGGGAAGCCACTTTGCCGAGAGCCCGATCTGGGAGGCTCTCGGCAAACATTCCCCTTGCCTTCCCGAGAGCCCCCAGATCCGGCTCTCGGCAAACTTTTTTTTTCCAAATTTCGTTCGCATTTTTTAGCTAGCTAACTGCACAAAAAAATTTAAAAAAAAAATATTATTTGCCGAGAGCTACTCTCGGCAAAGAAAAGTTTTTTTAAATATTTTTTATTCGAAAAAAAAAATTAAACATTTGCCGAGCGCAGCTCTCGGCAAACCTATTCGCCGAGAGCCAGCTCTCGGCCAACCATTGATCCAGTCTAGGTAAAAAAAAGAAATCTGCGCCGAGAGCGGGCCCAGTTGCTCTCGGCAAAGATCCTTTGCCGAGAGCAATCCCCTGAAGCTCTCGGCACAGAATATCCAAAAAACAATTAATAAATAGCAAACGGCTCCGGAAAAATACGAAATTTTGCCGTGTTACAACTTATGCTCTCTAATGGCTATACAAAAAGTTTGGAACTCCAAAACTAATTCGACCGTGACATTGTTTGAAAATCCTAATGGATCCTTCTCAGCTTTATGAAACTTATTCGGAGATGTCTCAGATTGTAAGAATCATACGCAACCACTTGCGCGAAACATTTTCAATTTTTTACCACAGCCTCCAAGTGTGATACCATGACTTCATTGCAAATATCACAATTTTCCGAATTCGTTTCCTTTTTTTAAGAATTTTTAAATCGTTCTGCGACATATGTTCGTTGTCTTGATTCGTAAAATAAAAGGTGAAAAAACGTCAACAAGATGTTATTTGCCCCAATAATGCATAAATAGCATGAATATCATTTTCTACTTAATTTTTTCCGTGTTTAAATCAATCATTGTTCAAATTTTAATCGATTAAAAAACTCCTTGAAATGCAATTAATTAAATATATATAGCAAATAATTACAAAAATACACAAAATTTTAATATCGATTACAACCTGTAGTATGTGTATAGAGAAAAAAAGTTTGGAGCATATGAAAGAAAAAATAATTTAATTGGAGAGAGTTAGGAGAAGAGAAACACATGCACATGAAATATAGAAACCACATTTGCCGAGAGCCTGGCCCTCGGCAAATATTTGCTAGCGGCGCGCCGCAAACAGTTTTGCCGAGAGCCGTAACGGTGGAGCTCTCGGCAAAGAGGTGACGCCGTCAGGGCAGGTCACGGCTATGGGCCCACGGCAATGTTTTGCCGAGAGTTATTGTTTGCCGAGATGCAGGCCCACGGCAAAGGCCCATTTTGCCGACGGGAATTTTTTGCCGAGCGGGGCTCTCGGCAAAATAGCGCACTTCGCCGAGAGTTATTGTTTGCCGAGATGCAGGCCCACGGCAATCTTTTCAGTTCCCGACGGTCCGTGTTTGCCGAGAGCCGCGCTCGGCAAACGTTTTCTTTGCCGAGAGCCTGCGTTTTTGCTCTCGGCAAACATCGCGGCTCTGGGCAAAAGACGTTTTTCCGGTAGTGAATCCATCTACAATATTTATGTAAGAAGCTTTCAATTTTCAGCAGTTCGAAGCCTCCAACCATACCTGATAATCAACACACTCTTCTGAATTTGAAGAATGGATTTGGATTACAGGTAAAATTTGCTTTGACCAACTCTTGCCATAGGCCTGCACCTTTCCATAGTCATAGCCATATTGGTTCCTGAGCACACAGACTACATCACACATCTCACCTGATGATGTTTCTCTTCTCTTCTGACCTCCTCTCCAAGAGAACCTTGAACTTATCTTTTTTAAAAAGTTTTTTTTAAGGCAAACCTTGTACTTATCTGATACCATCATCAAGTCACGAATAGATAGTAAAATGAAAATCGTCGTGAATATGACATAAAGTACAAAGTCACAAATACTCCAACGATCTTAGTAACCAGTTACATACATCCATACTATATCATATCGATTATGGAGTCAGAAAATCATCATGAATATGATATAAAGCACAAAGTCACAAACACTACTCATTCCTACTTACTCATCAGGGATCAAATTATGCCTCCCATCAGAACAGGAAGTGTGTGTTTGTGAAGGCACTTTGTACATTGTTCTTTTTCTCCTGACAATAGCACTTCAAATATTCTGAGTTATTAAGTGGAGATTAACGAAAAAAATGTACAAGATCACATAGTCTTACATTTCATTCGACAAAAAAAATCAAATTAGTATAGAATCATGTACAACAATAAAGTTGTAAAAATGATTAGTTATGTAATTGCTATCAATGTCAACACAGAGAAGATCACAACCAAACAATACTTTTTCCAAAGCACATACATCACTGTTAAAACCTAAAATTCATGAATCGTTGACACGCAATTACATATCAAACACTAGATGTCGACAGACCAAGCAAGAACATATGCCTAACCCATATTCCAACAATCCATATTCAGACTTCACGACAGTCCAGTACAACAGCAGTTACAAGACTAACACGGTAAAGTCACTCGATTTTTGAAGTTCAAAGCATAAAATAGAAACTAAATAGGCTATGCCATATCAGCCAAGAGCAAACAGTACCAGAGACAGACTCTCATACAGCCAAAGAGCAAACAGTGCTAATCCTCACTCCTCAGGCTCAGACTCCGACTGCAGGATATCAAGATCGATAGGCTCAGCGAATGTCCCGTGAGATTTGCAGTAGGCCGAGCGGCGCGGCGAGACACGCGAAGCCTTACGCGATCGCGTCCTGCTTGCGACTCCTGCGTTCACGGTCTTCTCCGGCTGGGCTAGGACGATACAAAACCCCTCGAAGTTCATTGTGTTGACGACGTCCTCGTCGTCGTCATCACTTCCGCCGTCCTCCTCCTCCTCCTCGTCGTCCGAGTCACTCAGCACCACCAACTGCTGCTTCGGCTTCTGCAGCACCGCGACGTTCGCCCCCGTCTCCACCTCAACCTCCTCGTCCGAGTCACTCAGCACCACCAACTGCTGCTTCAGCTTCTGCAGCACCGCGACGTTCGCCCCCGCCTCCGCCTCCGCCTCCGCTTTATCCACCACCGCCAGCTGTTGCTGCTGCTGATGCAAGGATACCCCCGTGATCTCCTCCTCAGACTCGTCCATTTCATCCTCATCCTCCTCATCCTCATCCTCATCTCCTTCTTCTGGGACGTAGTCCTCTTCCTCGACCTCATGATCTTCCCCATCCTGCTGATGCTGTTGTAACCTCTTCTGCAATAGCAGCTGCGGCTGATCTTCCTCCTCCTCAACCTCCCGCTTCACTTCCTTCACCACGGCCGACTTCTCCTTCTTCTGAACTTTCTCCACTGCGGACGACTTCTTCTTCCCAACGATCTCTACCGCGGCCGGCTGCTTCTTCTGCTTATTTTGTTTGTCCTCCATGTTCATCTCCTTCTTCACCGCCACCAACTGCACCCGCTGCTGCTGCTGCTCCTCCTCTTCTTCCGTATCATCAGACGACGATTCTCCCCTGAAGTACTTCGAGTAATCCACCCTAGGCTTATTCTCGGCGCGCGACCGAGTCCATGAACCAACGGAAGAGCTGCCGCCAGTCGGCCCTTGGTTCACGGGCGCCGTGGCGCGGGGGTTTTCTCCCCTCTTCCTGTTCTGGCCGCTTACAAGGGCCCTTCTGCACCGCTGTTGCAGCCCTCGCCCGAAAACCGTGGAAAAGGCGTTCCTTTCGGCCACTGAATTATGAGCGGGCGTCCCGCGGCGCCCTTCCCATCGCCGCCGTGCCGCAGATCCGCGCGCTGCTCGACCCCACCGCGCGCTTACTTCTCCTTTCCCACCATCCGGCTTCCATATCTCGTCGTCGACGACGCGTCCATGTCTAGAATATCCCCCATCGTTGTCTTCCCCATCACTCGCGAGATCTCCACGGAAATCGGCCGGCGCGCGGGCGTCGCCGTCGCCGCCGCGCGAGAGAAGGTGGCGAAAGAGCTACGTACGTACCTCTCGCGGCGTGCGTAGATCTGTGTGGAGCGGAGCCTGGTGGCGAACAGCGGCGGTGAGGGGGTGCACTCGATATGGGGATAGGGATAGGGATCTGGGGAGGCGGCGGACAGATGAGCTCAGGCTCAAGCTCTAGGGTTTTTGTAGGAGCGTGCGAGCGCGAGTACAAGGAAGCTTTTTAATTTGCATTCTCTGGCTGGCTGGCAGTCCTGTCACCCAAGGAACAGGAGGGCACGTGGATGCGTGAGGTTTTTTTTCTCTCCAACCCTGACAGACGGGGTACAAGTTACAACTCGTGGTGGAGACCACTTGTCATTGGCTCGGTTGGTGGAGATTTGAGTGGACGGTTTTTTTGTGGCTGTGTTCCAGAGGATGTGAGCTTGCTATGCATCGTTTCACCTTCACGGGAGATAATTATTATGTCACTTGCTTAGTAATTCATAGCGCACACCATAAAGCTATGTCCAGTTCCAGTTCGACACCACAAAGTTATATCTAGTGTCCTTAGTATCATCTAAAAACAATACTAGACGCAACTCCTCCCACATTCTCTCCCTCCTCACCGGCACCCTCTTCACCGGTACGCACCATCACCGGCGCTAGTCGTCAACTCCTTTCTCATCTCCCCTCCCCACGCGGCCCCCTCCCGCTCCACCTCTCCCATGGTCTCCCCCTCTACAGCCTCCTCCCCCCTCATTCCAGACCCGACGACGGGTGGCTCGGTCCCGCAGCGGCGCACACGCGGCGAGGAGCTCGGGAGGCGCCGCAGGCAACCAGCGCGGTGAAGTGCTCGGGAGCGACGGTGGCTGGCCGGTGCGGCGAGCACACGACGATTTTTGAAAATTGATGGTATGATTTAATGAAATAGACACAACACTCCTCCCTAATGCAAGTTTTTATTGTTTCTTGATTATTGAAATTTGTGCCCAATCTAGGTCTCATACAAGACATTACTTCCCTCTCTCTCTTTCTTTAATTTCCCATCCAGCGCGGTTCCAGTCCTAGGTGGCATGGTATAGAAATTGCTTATGTAGAAGCATTGGAAGTGCCCTAATACACTTAATGATTTCTAAAGAATAAATTTACTTATTTAGTGTCTCATCGAAATCCCACGCAACTGTGTGTGTTAGATCTAGGGATGGCAATTGGGCGCGGCGAGCACAGGTAGTGCCCACCCATAGCCATGCCCACCAGCCAATGTTTCACCCACGGGCATGCCTACGAAGGGCAACAGAAAGAGAACTTCGCCCATGCCCGTTGCCCGCAAGTGCCCAATGCTCGCGGGTATGCACATGTAAAAGAATATAAGACGTTATGGGCATCAACCAAAAATTCATCAAATAAAATTCGAAGGCCTGGCTCGACAAAAAATTAGTCCACATCTGCATCACACATTCAAGTTCAACAATCTAAATAAATATACAATATAGACCACAACACAAGCATTATCTGATGACCGCGATAAAACCTAAATCTAGGTAATCCATCGTGGATATTGAATAAAATGCCTCCAAAAATCACATATCTGAGAGAAATGTCAAGAGAAAATATATCTTTGTGGATCGATTTGCAAATAAACACCGCATAGTAGCAAGAAATTAGAGGATAGTTGTTACTTATGCCTGTGGAGATGGATCTGGTTCTCGACGATGTATTCTACCAGATCCCATTGGTGGCAGTGGCCACAGAAGGGAGGCGAGGGCGGCGGCACGTCTCCGGTGGAGCGACTGGGCAAGGGAGCCATCCGAGGTGAAGAAGGAGGAGGAAGGACATGCACTCAGTTGATCCTCTTTGGTTGTTTTCTTCGTGTGTGGCGGCAATGGGAAATGTACAGACGTGCAATGCCCTTTAGGGCATGTGGTAGGTAAGGGCATAGCTACATAGTAACATAGATGCTAGGTCTTGGGTTGCCTAGATCGAGCCAAGATGTTGAGCTGTAAGCTACGTTGAACTTGGGTTGTTTTCTAGTTAAGTTTGTACTCAATTGAATGTACAGATGAACCTGCTATGAAACCACCTGTTATACTATGATACCCCTTCTTATGCGCAACATGTCCAGATCGGATCAGAGATTGTGAGAAACAGCACAAGTGTGAATGGTATCAAGAATGAACTATATGTGTTGGACCAAAGAGGTGATCACTAGAAGGGGAGTTGAATAGGTGTCACACAATCAACGACCACTTTTTAAAATCTTTTGCCTCAAGAAGTTCAAGATTCTTTTAGTCCAATAGCTATGCAGAACTATGAAGACCATAAAAAAATCATTCGAATAAGAACTGGTCAACAAGGGGACCAAAACTCGCCAAAAACCCCACTGACTAATCAAATCGGTGAATAGTGTGATCAGACCAATGAACAGTGAAGTCATACAAGTGAATAGTAAAAACCACACAAAAACTGAATTTCACTTGTTCAAGTGAGGAGGCGACTAGAATGAGGGTTGAATAGGAGCCACACAATAGACAATCTTTTTGAAAAATACTTTTCCTCAAGAAACACTGATCGGATCCACAAACCAGTATGGTTGGAAGACCAGTGTGCTCGAATTTATAGACGAGTGTGGTCGAAATAAAGTGGTCAAAAATACTAGTCAGATCCATAGACCAGTGTGGTCGAAATAAAGTGGTCGAAATACACTGGTCGGATCCATAGACCAGTGTGGTCGAAATAAAGTGGTCAAAACACTGTGGACGAAATAAAACAGTTGAAACACAGTGTTCAAAAATAGTGATCGGATCCATAGACCAGTGTGTTCGAAATAATATAGTTGAAATACACTAGTCGCAGCTGTAGACTTGTGGTCGAAGTTATAGACCAGTGGTCGAAACTGTAGAACAGTGTGTAATCAGGAATTGATCAATACTGTTTAATTACTATTAATTGATTTTAAATTAGCAGTTACTAGTTGTTTAATATATACTTTATTATGTGGTTACTGTAGATTAATTGTATCTGCCTTAATATTGTATATGTTTCCAACTTTCCCGTGCGATAGGCTGACAAAACGGTCAGCCATGCCATCCAGGTCAACATGGCTAAGCAAAAGTCAAGACATATGGATAGCTCACCAAGCAAGTATGTCGACAGCGACTTGTCTGGGTCAAACATGCTGAGACACTGTTAAATGGTCAACATTTATGGGCAACCGGGGCAAGTTTTCAATGGATTAACGTCAATGGAGTGTGCCGCATGCGAGTAAACGGGGCCCATGGTGAACTGGTGTAGGCGGCGGCCGAGGAGGAGCTGGTAGTTGGGGAAAGTGGTGAGCCGGTGGTATGGCCGTACCGAATTTAGAAGAGCGAGAAGGTGTCGGTGCCTGTGCTTTCCCATCTCGTTCTCTTATCATGATTTTTTTAAAAATATAGTTATATCAAAAAATAACAAAATAAGCTCATGTCACCGGTTGAACCGGCAACAAGCTCCTGTCGCCTGTTGAACTGGCGACAGATATCCTGCCCCGCACATGTCGCTAGTTGAACTGGCGACATGAATCCAGTTATAAAAACCCCAAAAATTCAGTCCAAAATTTATTTTTAATTATAGAAAAAAAAACAGAAAGAGAGGAGGAGAGGGAGAGAAGAAAGGTAGCGAAGCTCTGCCAGTTCATCGCGGAGGAGATATATACGGAGCATTGGATCCGATCAGTCATCTTGCATGTGTATTTTTTCGAACTTTGTACATTATGTCAAAACATTGTCGGTTAGCAAATAAAAATAGCGATATAGAATTTACTAGATTAGATAAAGGTAATCCAATTATGTAGTTCATCATTTGAGCTGTGTACGAGGTAGGTAGAGCGTAATGTAAATAAAATTAGTTTTATTTAGCTCCTATTTGTGTGCGGTAATTATATTGTTAATACTAGAAATTAATTTTTAAGTAGAAAAATAGCATGACATGTTTTAAAATTAAAAGGAAAATCTGTAGTGCTAATTAGGGTAGGTAGAGCCTAATCAAATTAATCACATCTTTATTTAGCTCTCTATTTGTGTGCGGTAATTATATTGTTAATATCGGGAATTAATTTATAACCAGGAAAATAGCAAGACGTGTTTTAAAATTACAAAGAAAATACGGAGCAACTAATTAGGCTAGGTAGAGTCTAATCGAAATAATCTCAGCTTTATTTAGCTCTGTAGATTAGGCAGAGCGTAATCGCAGCTTTATGACTTGTCGCATAAATTTGGTTTATATTTGTGGTTGGTAATTAGTTTGTTAATGTCGCTTCATATTACCTTATTACATATTTAGCCATCTTTACAATGTATGAACTAAATTTTCAGGTATAGCGGACCCAAACCACGCTGCCGAGTGGTCGTACGAGTTGCTTGACCTGGTGATTGACCTACATCACCGTAGTCGCGTCAGTACCATCCTCTCACAAGAGGGCGAGATGCCAATTGAGGTTAGCGTGATGCGGTTGCGCACGCCGCAACGATGAGCAAAACGAGCGTATCTGTCGGAAGACAAAAGCTCATCTCGAGGTGTGCAGCCATAGGGAGCGCGACGCTCGCGAGAGGGAGCGCGAGAAAAAAAAAGAGAAATGGCGCCAAGGCAAGGGAGACTGACGAGGAGTACAATGCCGAGCTCGCAAGGAAGGGTAAATGTCATTACTCAAAACCACGACATATCACACTGATATACAATAACATTGAGCAAAACGTCATAACACATAGTTTTTTACAAATGAAAGTGATATTCCAGAACATTGCCAATCACATATTACAACTGTATGTGGTTTCCCGTGTAGTGGCCTCATCGCCCCCCATGTGGACTGCCTCGAGTTGGGTGGTCGGATGAGGTCCCCGCGGCAACGTTCGGAGTGCCGGTGTCTCATTCGTCCTGATGATTTATCGTCGAGTATTTCTTGAAGGTGTGCCCACTCTCTGCAGATGGAGTATTTCTTTGTACAACGTCCGGCTTCTGCTTCGTCCATGTCGTTCCTGATGCGTCTTACCTGTCGCCGGCCGATCTTTCCCTTCAGCCTTTCAATATCCGCGGCTCAGATTAGTTGCTCCCAGGTTGGATGGCCAGTGAAATGGGCAACCACGATGTAACTATACATCTCTGCACTTCATATTTGCATCATCGCCTCCTTGTTGAAGTAATCAGAGATATACTGCCCAAGATGCTACGCTACCATAGAACATACGACCATAACATGATACCAGGGCCTATGCAGAAGAATGGACTTGTTACAAGTGCATAAGCAACTAGCGCGACGTAGCATCCCCTCATGACTCATGAGTAATCCTCTCGCGGTTCGTCTCACGACGTCCTTTATCCCTGCACATTACCTTGAAGCGAAGCTCCCTTGTGCTCATCTTGAATGTGTGATGCATCTCACCCTTCTTACTCTTCTACTCCATGTACTTGGTGATTATGACAGAGTAGAGTACTCTGTCATTTTCCATAGCGAGCGACGCGTTGTTGCTTCTGTCAATGAAGTAATTTGTCGTACCGTAGAGAATTGCCTCCACAATGCCAACCAAAGTAAGGCACTTTGCGCCACGCATGACCCAGTTGTAAATCTCGGCTAGATTGATTGTCATGACACCATATTGAGCACCACCCCTGTCATGCAGCAGAACCACGTCTCCTTAGACTCGTGGTCAATCCAGTCCGAGAAGAATTTCATCTGCGCCCCCATCCTCCTCGTCATATTGGGACCATCTGTGGGTAGCTGTGGCAATGCTTCGAGGGCCCGGTCAACGCTTGGGGTGGCCCTTTTCCCTACCTTCCTTCTGTGCGTCTGAGTTCGCTCATCCAGAATCTTCTAGAGTGCTTCGAACTTCCGCTGCTGGTTCTGGTTGCACAACCGCAGATCCTTGTGCGAAACTGCTTGTAGAAGTTTGCCCCCAAGTGTCTCGTGCACCACCTTCTCTGCAGACCTGCCCATGCAAGTGGTTTGTTATCTTCTTGTTGTAGCTGGTTTATTGCACTGAGCAGGCCGGCATATCGATCATGAATGATGCATATGTTTGGACGTCCCTATACAACAGAAATCCTCACATTCTTCAGGAACCACAGGCTGGCAGCTGTCTGTATTCTCGCATTCAACGAAAGCGAATGCTACGGGAAGAATTTGATTGTTGTTGTCCGTCGCTATTGTGGTCAGTATTTGGTCCTCGTACTTTCCAATCAAGAATGTGCTATCTACACACAAGATTGGACGACAGTGCTGGAATGCATTGATGCATGGACCAAAGACGAAGAATGCTCACTGCAGTACCCTCTTATCGGCCCACTTCGGATGTGTGGCGTCTTGAATGTCGACATGAGTGTCAGGATTCCTGTCTTGTATGACTCGAGTAGCCCGGGAGGTTGTGGTAGGAATCCTCCAACGTGTCGAACCTTGACTCCACTACCTTCTGTTTTGCCCTCCAAGCCTTGGCATAGCTGATTGTGTATCGTGGCTCAAAATCAAGATTATCCATGATCTCACTGTACATGAGGTTGGCGATGAAGCCTAATGACAGGTTCCTGTGGGATTGCACTGACTCAACTACGACGCATGTGTGCGGGATCACTATAGAGCACTTCCAGTAGGTGATCCACTTCGACTTAAATGCGTACACTCGCCAAGAGCGTCCCTCTAGTTCGCACTTCACATCGTAGCATCTTGGGTTGGGCTTTGACGACTGTGAATGTGCGCCACACTGATAAGACCCAGAATTTGACCACCTCCTGCACGACCTCCTTGCATTTGTACATAACTCCTTGCCTGACCTCGCTTTGGTTATACTCCCACGGCACACGGGAGCCTTCATCGACGACGAGGTTGTCAAATTGGTACATGTTCCACTAGGATGGAACCGCCAGCGTCCACATCATCATCGTCATCGGATGCTTCATCTTCTGACAATACATTGTAGTCCCGGGATTCCCGATTCATCATTTGCACTATGACTTCTAGCTCCCACCCTTGTCAGCTAGCCCACTGGCCCGCTTGACTGAAGGAGCTATTTCTCTAGGGTCTTTGTCGACAGCATCAACAACTCCAGGAGGTTCGGGCACTGTGTGCGTCGCGCTGTGACTGGAGTCACCAACTTCTTCTTTAGTATCACTACCCCCTTCTTGTTCAGCCGCAGATGCAAGAATGGGCTTGGCATATGCCTGGGTCAAAAGGACCAAATCCCACCCTCCCTCTCTCACCACGTAGATATGACTACCATGACTTTGTTCTCTTCAACTGCACTAACTCCAAATATGTGGGTTGTGTTGCTCGGGACAAGACAACTCAATATGAGATCATACACATCACAGTCCATTTGGAATATGTGAAACAACCACCACATCATAGCGCCCCATGTATGCCCCTCTGCTCTTGACAGGGCACGGTCGTCGATTGGAAATAACGCAGATCAATCCCCTCAGGACCATTTAGAATAGTCTCCGGGCTATAGTAAATTTTGAAATTGGTGACGTCCGACATAATTAACGTATTGCACCATGTGACGAACATTTTTACGATTAATCACATATCTAAAATAAGACTACCTAATCGTATATACAAAACTATGTAATTCATTTGGTTCAAAAAATTACCTCACATGTGGGCAACCGGACGGGCAGCGCTTCGCTGGCTTCTCCCCCCCTCTACTTCTCTCCCTTCTTTTTTTGAATACAAATGAGTCATATGTCGAATTTTAGGATTTCATAGAGCTTTTATAGGGAAAAAGTTATTGTCGCTAGTTGAACTGGCAACAAGTTCTTGTCGCCATTTCAACTGGTGATAGGAAGTTAGACTGACGACAAATGGAGGGAAGGGTACCTGTCGCCGGTTGAACTGGCGACAGGAGTAACTCATTTTTTTTTTTTTAGATTGACTACTTATTTTTTACAATTTTTTTGTAAAAGATCATCGGCCGCCGCATAGTTTGAAGGTTGTACTTTTCAAAGGCTATAATATTTGCAACCTGCAAACCGCATGCGCGCGACATTTTGTTGCTAGATTGGGGTGCTAAATAGTGAAGTTGCTAGTGCGTGGTACAAAGGACTGACGGAGCAGGAGAAATCAAGAGTTGGCAGCAGGAGAGGTGAGGCATCGAAATCCGATTCCCGGCAGCAGGAGAGGTGAGGCATCGAAATCCGATTCCCAGCCTCTCTCTCTCTGTGAGTCCAATCGATCGGTCTTACTCAGTCCCATGCGATATGCTCTGCTTCTTGCGACAGATTTCTATTGTATGCCGTCAGGAATGTAAACCTGGAAGTTTTTTTGTGTTCACTGTGCAAGCAAGTGATTCTTCCTCTCTTACTTCGGTGCGGTACAGTTCTTGATTTGTTGATGTATCAAACAATTCAGCCACTTGGAGGCATTTCTTGAAGTTCTCCCTGTCTTTATGCAAGGCTGTTGTTGTTTTCTTCCATCTGGAAGAAATCTAGCTTATTGGAAGTTTTTTTTTTCCCTCGATCGATTGGTCCTTTTTTGTACAACTTATCATTTAGAAGCTCAGATAAGTCATTGTCGAGCCAACACGAAGCGAAGAAATCGGAAACAATCTCCGTGTTTATCACCAAATCTTGTTCTTTCTCTTTGTACTATATGGGAATCTGATTTCTGAGTTCTTGAAGTGAAGCTTTTTGGTAGCAGTAGAGAACAAACACAAGAAATTAAACCACATAGGCTTCTTCCTCCAAGAAATGGGTTGCCTGCGCCTCTTCCAGGACAAGTGCAAGAGCAAGAGACGGCCGGAGGCGCCGGCGCCGGCGCGGACACCAACATCCCCACCGCCGGTAGCCGCCTTCTCCTCTACCGTCTCCACCGAGGCGTGCTCGAGCGTGTCCGTACCACCCGCCGCCGTCTCATACGCGTCGTCGGCCAATGCCACGAGCTCATCCGAGGCGGCCTCGGGCGCGAGGCCGGCGGCGAGCAAGTCCTCGGGCTCGGGCTCCTCGGCGCGGAGCATCCCGGAGCTGTACGAGGAGAGGGGGGCACACAGCCTGCGGGAGTTCGGCCTGCGAGAGCTCCGCGGCGCCACGGGCGACTTCAGCCCGCTGCTCATGGTCGGCGAGGGCGGCTTCGGGTGCGTCTACAGGGGCGTCCTCCGGCTCCCTAGCGGGCCCCCCGACGGCACGGCGGTCGCCGTCAAGAGGCTCAACCCCAACGGCCGCCAGGTATCGCACACCTGCAGATCGCAATGCAATTCCATCACTGAATTCACACCCGTTGCCGAGAGATGTCTTCAGCCATTTGACTTCGTTGTTTTGTTCAGGGGCACAAGGAATGGCTGGCCGAGGTCCACTTCCTGGGCGTCGTCGAGCACCCGAACCTCGTCAAGCTCGTCGGCTACTGCGCCTCGCAGACCGATCGAGGCCCGCAAAGGCTGCTGGTCTACGAATTCATGCCGAACAAGACGCTGGATGACCAGCTGTTCAATCGAGCGCACCCTGTCCTCCCATGGGACGTCAGGTTGCAGATATCCCTGGGTGCTGCTGAGGGGTTGCTCTATCTCCATGAAGGCCTGGAGCTTCAGGTAATCAATCTGCCTTTGGACACTGCCCGTCATCTTGGGCTTGGATGAAGCTGTTTTTGTTCTGTGAATGAATTCTGCTTAGATTGAGAAACAGTAAGTAGACAGTTTTTACACTGACAGCTCTCATCAGAACATGGCATGAAACCTGTTTTATGAACTACAAGGAAAGCAAGCAGAATGCTATATCAGACATATCAGTATCACAACCTGAACCATTTTACCTATGATCTTTCGATATTTTTGTAGATCATATACCGTGATTTCAAGGCTTCGAACGTACTGTTGGATGGGGAGTTTAGACCCAAACTATCGGACTTCGGATTAGCAAGGGAGGGGCCATCAGAAGGTCAGACCCATGTGTCCACAGCGGTATGTGCAAATTTCACTACAGTGACTGAATTTCCTTGGGTTGCATAGCCACATAGGAGCATTCTGAAAGTTTTCATATGGATAATTCAATTCTACAACCCTCAGAAATCCATTTCCTTTGCAATCAGGTCATGGGAACCTACGGTTATGCAGCTCCAGACTATGTCCAAACAGGGCATCTCACCGCCAAGAGCGATGTCTGGAGCTTCGGAGTGGTACTGTATGAAATCCTCACCGCTCGACGCTCGGTGGAAAGAAACCGCCCCAAGAACGAGCAGAAGCTCCTGGAATGGGTGAGGCAGCACCCTGCTGAGAGCAAACAGTTCGGCAAGATCATCGACACAAGGCTTGAAGGAAGGTACTCCATGAGAGGAGCAAGAGAGATCGCAAAGCTGGCCAACGACTGCCTCGCAAAGTATGCAAAGGACCGCCCCACAATGGTGGAGGCTGTTGAGAGGCTGAAGCAGGCAATGCAGCACAAGGAGCTGGATGGTGATCTGTATGCAGCGGAGGGAAGCTCGCCTCTTCAGGAGGCACCAAGGACACCAGCCATGGAGGATGTGGCCGTGGCGTCGGCGAGGCGGCGGATGCTTCATCTGGCTGCTCTAGGTGAGAATGCAAACACCCATGCAAGGAGGAGATTTATGCTCATGAGGGCTGCCGCTGCTCCAACGTGATCTCTTGTCAAGCTGATGCTCTTGACTTCATGTACAGTATGAACCTATGGGGACTTCTGAAGATCCTTTTTTGATAAACTTAATACTGATGTTTCATTTTTCTACTATTGGATATGGTTTAGAAGATTCAGATTTGTTTTTTTTTCCTCCATTACCATATCTGATGAGTCAATGTTTGAGAGTTGTTGAAAAGGTTGGAACTTGGAAGTCCGAAATGTAATTCCGCCTTTCTATTCTCGGCCTCGTATGAGCCAGCAATTGTAAGACTTGAAAGTGGTGCTTTAACTGCTTTCCTGTTCTTTTCGGAATACACAAAGCTACCTTTTGCCCTTGAATTATAATTCTGAAGCAGCTAAGTCAAATGTTTGTCAGCTGATACCTCTCCACTTCGCATTTTATCTCCATATAATGTGTATTTCACAATTTCAGTTTGCAAACTAGTAACTATCGATGCACCCCTTTTTAATTTGCAATATTCATCATTTTCCTTTTAATTTAGAATATTACATAGTTCTGATTTATAATGACATCGTTTAGTTCTGATTTATAATGACATTGTTTTCCTTTTTGACCCATGCAATCTTGTACTCTCTTCAAAGAAGACCCTCAACTGATCTAATGTATTTCCATCAAGAATCAACATACAGTAAACTTAATAAAGCCCCAAGAAATCCAGGCTGAATTTTCACAAAAAATCATAACACGACAGGCAATTGTCATGTCAATCAGCAGTCAGCAACCTCTTCAATAGTGTATGCTGCAATATGTAGTAGTAACTGGTGACATTGTGACAACAAATTGAACAGTACGGTTCCTTTTCATAAACAACTAACTCGAACAGTACAATATTAATTTCACAAAAGTGATCAGGAAACTTAAATCTGTGGAATTACAAACCTGCAGAAGCAAGCAACCAAACAAATCAGTTCTCTGCAATCGGAAAGGCTGATCCAATCTTGTTCCCCATCCGGTAACACTTGATGTTCACTGTGTACGGGCCAATATCGACATGGTTATCCTCCCCTCCAATAAAGAAGCACAGTGTGTAGAGTGCAACCTCAAACTCAGGGCTGACACCAATCAAAGTGCTGGATACTGATTTCAGAACACCGTGCCACTCAAACTGAATGGTCAGTAGCTGTGTCTCCGAATCAGGCTATCAAAATGAGAATGGAACAGTTTAGCTCCGTTATTCATATGCAAGTGCATCTTATCTATGTATAGAATATATACTAACCGAGTCCCCACGCCGCCTCGGGAATATGTAACCTTGGTAGTCCACATTTCCCTTGGCTTCTTCCAGGTAAAACTGCAAATTAGTCACGGAATGTCAGTCAGAAGTATTTTCATATAAGAAAGGCTGCTGAAACATTAAAGAACTTGCCTGAATCCAGTTATGGAAGCCTGAGACCTCATTCTCTCCTTGTCCTCGTCCCTTGATCTCACCAACAAACACATGCTCAAATGCAGACGAGCTGCTAGAGTTGCCACATCTTCCATACAAATCAAACCATAGGGATTTCAGCATTCTCTTGAAGTCATCATAGTCTTGAGGCGTGACTCCCTTCAGCGTTAAATACCGGTACAAGTACTTGATTGGCGCTGTCCTGGCAATCTCTTCAATAAATGCTACTTCTTCGTGCTTGTCCTGCTCAGTAACAACTTCTTTGTACCCTTGGTGTGGGTTGTAATTATCAAGAAGAGAGCAGAAACGAGAGTAGGTAGGCTTTCTTAGCACATCATCACCTAGCCAGCTGAACAAGTTTTCAGATGCCATATCACCCTTCTGATAAACCTTCTTCCCCTCTCCACATTCGATTCTGTAGTCCTTACCAGGAACAAGACGGTTCAGATCGAGCTCCCAGAGCTGGCCGCATGCTTTCGACAAGCTGTTGAGCTCCTCCCTGGCAGGCTCTACATTTAGGCCATGGTGGATCTGACCAACATCCTCAGAGTACTCCTGTTCAGACGGTGGCCTTTTGTATGCGTTCCATGCTTCAGACTGTATCATGCGGTTATGTAGGATCTCAGAATTCAGACAGGACAAGGAAACTTCACAACATACTAGTCCCACCATCATATCTTACCAAATGGAATTTGGCGGTCAGTTCATTTTTTATATACAAGGGTAAAGTAACACTGGTAAAAGTGGAACAACACAATCAACTGAAAGTGCTTAGACAGATAGATAAAATCTATGGTTGGTTCAAATTCTAATCTCCATTGCTTTTAAGTACTAATCAGTTCAAAGCTAGCAACATCAAAAGGAAAAAAATTAACCATGAACACCCTTTAGAAAATAATAAATTGTGAAACAAGAACAGCGAAAAAACATAATTTGATGTCTATAACTGTTGGTTGATAATTGACTATATACAGAGACAAAAACTGACCTAGAAAGCTACAGAAAAAACTCAGAAATGTGTGTGATATTTGCAACAAACTATTAGCACTGATCTTTAGAAGTCTGAATGCTAACCTGATGTGGTCTTCCATGATGCTTTTTCTCCCCTACTGTCTGCCAACCTCCATCATTTCTTTTTTCTCCCTCCTAAATATTCCAAATCAAAGAGTTAACTAAGCTCCACAAAACACACTCAAAAGATCTTCCGCAACTTCCAACTGATACTATAAAAGTTCTCAAAAACAACCAAGAAGAACTGTTACATAATTGCATCTTGCACTATATGAGGTTCTAAAAATACATTGTAGTATATTTTAGTGCATTCTTCCCTCGATCAACTCATTAATCTACTGGAGAACCATTTATTCTACAGAACACACATGTAGTACACTATTCCTGTAGCTAAGGGATAAAAATTCAAAATCTACAATTTACAGCAACCACCTACATCACTGCAAGTACGTAGTAGCAAAAGAAGAGCAGGTCAATTGCCCGATTCATGTGCAGCAAGCAAGTAGAACAGAATCAAACCTGTTGCTGCCTCCTGTATGCCGGTGCCTGTTGCTGCTGCGGCCGCCGACTGCCACCGTTCCTCCTGTCCTCTCCCTCGTACTAGAGAAATAAAGCCGAAGGCAGCTACATCAGCACACTACAATCCAACCAAGAATTAAAATAAAAAATGTAAAATCGAATCTGCGGAAAAGCACCGGAAATCTGGACAACCTGGCTGTGCCATGCACCACCGGCTGATGGATGCTGCTGCTGCTTCCGGCCATCCACCCTCTCCCAACCCTCATCCTCCCTCCTCTCGTGCCTCTCCTCCTGAACGCAATTAGAAAATCAACAACTTAGCCAAGCCTACCAACCAACACCAGTTGTGAAGTGCTGTCTGCCGGAGAAGCTAAGCTTAATTGTGCCGGAGTAGCTGAAGACTCTCCGGTTTAAAGCTCGACGAGCGAGCGCGACAGGCAACAGCAGTCACCCACCCGCCTCGAATTCTGATGGCCCCGGCGCTCCTCCTCCAGCTCGCCGCCCTTCTCTTCGGAGACCACCTGCCAGAACCAAACCGTCAGTTGCCCCAATCCAACCATTCCGCACGAAACTTGCGCTTTTTAGACGCAATTGCGTCGAACGGCTGGCGCGCACCTCGGCCCACGTCGAACGCTCCCGCTCGTCGCGGTCCTCCTGGGCGTCCGGCGCGGGGCGGTGCCTCCTCCGCCCTTCGTCGCCGTCGTCCCGATCCCGCGGGGCACCTTCCACGGCGTCGATCGCCACTTGGACCAACCCCTTGATGAGCCCCTCCATGGCGAGAACCCCCTCGATCCCCGCGCAAACCCTTGGTCCCTCCCTCCCTCCTTGCCCGTGACCACGGGATGAGTAGCAGTGGGGAGCAAACCGCCAAGGCGAACAATGGAATGGAAGCGGAGATGGATCGGACTGGCTGCTGGGATCTGGATGAGGAATATGGAGGGGTGCGCGCGGTGGGTGGACCGATCGAGTGGTTTTGGAAGGATTTGCATGTGGTGATCGCGGATTGGGCTGGTCGGTGGGTGGAGTAATTGCGAGTTGCGACGGACGGTGACGCGATGGAGACTCCGAGGGATCGCGGCCATGGCGGGTGGATGGTGGCCAACGATCTCCTCTCCTGTCTGTTATTCTCCAATATTTATATTTTATATCTTTATTTAAAATGAATCTACGTATTAATTGAATAGATTAATATATTATATTTTATTTCGCATGTACGATAATATCTTCAGAAAAAATCGGATCTGTACTCTACATAACCTTTTGTTAATGTACAATAACTTATATAGACGACAATAAATACCCTAATAGGGATACTCTTACCGATGCTGCCGACAGCCAGAGCTCAGCGTTAGCGCGTCGGCAACCTCGTGTGATCATGGTCGTACCCTTCTCGCTGACCCGTACGACTGAGACGGGCCGGCGCAGCGTGATACCACGCCGAGCTGTCCTGGGAACTTAAAACCTCGGGTCATATACCTATACAGCCCATCATGCAAGGTTGGGCCTACCCAGTCCACGCAAAAGGTGTGTTTTCGCAGTTACCTACAGGACCGCCCTTTCTCTCCTTCCATCTCTTCCCCGACCTGACGGGCTGATAGCCGAGTTATAGGCCTCCGCCCGTCACGTTCTTGTTTGTCGTGCGTGCATATGTAATCTTCTCGTTTCTCTTAAAAAAAATGTAATCTTCTCATTTCTCTCTCTCAAAAAAAAAGAGTAATCTTCTCGTTTCTCTTTTTAAAAAATGTAATCTTCTCGTTAAGGCCACCGTGGGAGGGTTTAGCATCCTGCAGAAATGAGCCCTTACGAGGAGCAAGCCGAGATCAGTTTATAACTTGAAAACATTCGTTGGCTTTGAGCTGGAGCTGGCACCGTCCCGATAATTTTCCCTCTTGTTGCGGATTGGCCATGCTTGCCATTTTGCAAACGTCGAGTCTTTCTTTTCCTTTTTCCAATCAGATTATTTCTGGCAAGTTGTCCAGGAAGAATACTTTGTTTACCTTGTCTGTAGTTCGTTATTCAACTAAGGAACACCAGAAACACTGAACACGGCCACGTGGCCGCGTGCTGTGGCTCTCTCTATTAGGCATTTGACTTTCCAGTAGCGACGCGAAGATGTATCCCGTGATGGTGTAGTGTAAGCTGGGGCATAACATAATTAACGCGGTTGCTTACCAAAAAAAAGAAAAGAAGGATAACATTGTTAATGCTGGCTCTGCTGTGTTGCCAATATATATCTGGCGATTTTATTTTTAAGATACAGATTCGCAGCCGGTGCCGTCTGAATCTCACATTTAAAAAACCGTTGGTCATATACTTTAGAGATGATTATATTATATTTATGTTTATGAGTTATTGAAAAAATATTATTATGTTCATTGAATGAATCATCATTGGTAAAGACTAACAAGTATGTGATTTGTTGGTGAAGCTTTTTGACTTATATGATGTTGTTTTAAATGTATCTCTGGTCGAATGTCACTGGTCGGAACACCAGTGACTCTATCGACCGGTACATGTATTGATTGATGATCATGTTTCACCGGTTATGGATATAAGGATATCAAATCAATAATATGAACACATGTTAGAGAACATGGTGTTGGATTGACCCAGTTTGAGACACTGCTAAGATTGTTATGATTTCATGTGTCATCAGTTGGTCTCAAGCAATGATGATGTATAATCATTAGACCTGATATCAGCATGAATTCCTATATGTGTAATAGTACACTTTGGGGGAAAACTAGTTTTCAAGTATGCTATGAACATATGGAGGAATATAACTGGTCGGATATGAGATTTTCCATCCTAACATAACAGGAGAGATATCTCTGGGCCCCTCAATGTGATCGGATAAAGAAATTGTGTGGTCATGCCACTGGTGATCTGTTGGACCGAAAAGACGACTAGAGGGGGTGAATAGGAGCAAGCTCACCTTTTCACAAATACTGGATTCAACACAATTTCACTCCAATAGCTATGGAAGCTATGAAGATCAATATATCAATACAACGGAAGACTAATATTGAATCCAATAAACACCCCTAAGCAATACTACAAAACATCAAGCACAAGATAATGAATCACGAGAATCTTGCCGGTCGCATCACGGCTCAAGGGCGGTCGGACCGATTTCTTCGGCCCGATCATTGCGCTACAAGGCGGTCGACCACGCCTCGAAACGAGCAGTTAGCCCCGATGACGAAGATAAAAATAGATGAAACTTTTGATCTACTAATCCAAACTTGATGAAACTTGGAACACACCTTCTCTATGATATCAGAGACCTATTCCAATTGAAGATTATGATAATTCTTGGAAGAATAGCGAACCTTTTCGATTTGATTGAAGAAGGGTTCAAAACCGGGTCAAAACGAAAACTAGGTAAAAACTCTTGCTCGTGGGTGATTGATGATCAAGATGATCCTAGATAGATTCCCACACGTCACAGCAAGCTAGATCACGTGAAGAAACCAAGTAAAATCTCACGGATCAAAGAAAAACCCAAAATCATCAAATAGAGAGAAAGAACGCAATGAGACAAAACATTGATCAAACTTTCCTTTGATTGATTGATATGATTTGGGCTTACAGTCACTCCATTAATGGAGGACAATGCTCAATCCAAGAGCACGAAAATCACATCAAACTATCAAGAACCCTAGCCTCCACAAAAGCTCTCCCTAAGAAAATTAGGGTTTACAAGAATTGCAAAAGAGGCGAAGCAGAGGTGCAGCCACCCCCTCTCCTATTTATAGTGGAGGCTTAGACCTTCTAGAAGTTTGTCTCTATTGGGATCCCGTTAAGGCCGAAAATAAATGGGACACTTACGCACGCATTTTAATACGCCGTCTTTAACATCCCTTGACCTAACTAGCTACACCTTGCGCTATCTTGCGCCTCGGATTAGCTAATAGGTCACCCTTATCCATCTTGCACCACGCTTAAGTACATTGACCTCACCCGGCATCGTCGATCGTTCTGGACCTCAGCTCTCCAAGCCTAGTCCCGATCATCCTCGCCGTTGACCGTCGTTGACCACCAAGCAACCTGCACAACAATAGACAAGTAAACCGAATTTGGGAACAAGTTCTTCACAACTTGACCCATGTTAGTCAAAATATGTATCATGCAACATATATGCCATGAAACTCATGACTTTGACCTAATAACCGAACAACGCCACCACGACGGGCGATTTACCAAGTGGAACAGTCGATCCGCCCCTCGGGCGGTCGATCACCCATTTGGCCGGCCCGACCGCCACCTATGGGCCGGTCAGACCGCCAGCTGGGACTTAGCCATTTTTCCTCTCTGAAAACCGAAACCTACTAGAATTTTCAAACCAATAGAACTTTTGATTGGTGACTCCAAAAATTATAGGACCAAGTGCAATAGAATCCCCTCTCTTGCCTACACCCTCTATTTTGGGTTCAACTCAAAATACCACTTTCTGACATTGCCGGTCCGACCGCCGCTTATGGCCGGTCAGATCGATTTGGGACCGATCGATCGACGACTGGCCGGCCGGTCGGACGATTCGACTGACAATTGAACTTTGCCGAAAACACGTGAAACGACAAACCGTAAACACCATTGCCAATTGTCACATCATCCTAAGATCTGGAGCATATCCCCATGATATCCACATGATCAAAGAGTTCGATCGCGTGAAGTTATCCGACACTTGGTCGAGAAAGTATTGAACAGTCCATGGATGACATAATATCTCACCTGGAGTTCAACCAGATATCGTAAGGTGAAGGGAGAATACATGAGCAGGTCGTTTAGTTCGATCAGATACAGACAAGTCGTATGGAGATACGAGCTAGTCGTAGACTGATCGAACATAATCACTAAGTGATCGAAACCTAGTCGTAAGGAGTTACGAATCGGTCAAGACTAAATATTATATAGTCATATAGAGATATGAGCTGGTCGTCAGTGACAAGGACCTGGTCGTAGATCATATTGCATTAAGGTTCGTTCGATATAATTTGTGTGTATTCGGGAATCGTTATGTCCTGCTAGGAACCGCTAATGACTCGTGGTCGAAAAGGGTTTTCGAGTCACAACCGATTACGCATGAACCTAACGGGTCACACACTTAATGTGTTGGAACAAACGTGGTCGAACAGTATCCGTCATGGGCTCTATGTAAGGAGATGCATGAGGCTATTGGGACAGACAAGAGAGTGGACGTGAGTTGCTACACCGAAACCCTAGCCGCTATCTTCTTGAGAGATTCCTATCGTGTGAGTTGGTGCTAGTACGCCGGTACACGATGTTCCTTCTCTGGACGTGTGGACACTGTAGAAACGCTATTGCGATTAATGTTACGCTTAAGGACGATCTACAACCTTGGCGAGGAACTCGATTGGTTGCTGGAGGAGACAATCGCACCGAAGACGATTGACTACGCTGGACGATCGACTTCGACCACTTCATCGACGCACTCTACGTTGGATCAGTCTACTCCAACTCTTCTTCTGCTGTACTGCGCGTCTGGTGGTAACAATATATGATATCTTACTTGCATAATATCTTGGTTTACGTGGTATAATTTTGAATTTTCAGCTAGCGTAGCCTACCCGTATCCCTTCAGTGGTATTAGAGCCATCTTGCATTTTTTTTATCTAGATCGGTCGCATATACTTGATATACGGGAGTAGTAGATTGTATCTATTACTGGTCTGGTCTGGTAACCTAGATTAGTTCATATGAATGGAACGATCTAGGCACTGGTCGATAAGATCGATCGACGTTCGACGATAGTAGATGGGTCTTGTGAGGAGGTATGAGTTAAAAGCACTAGATGATCTACTCCACTAGTTTACGATTGCATGGATGATACTCCTAACAGTCGGAATTCCGCCATCGGGGTATGCTGCGATGCATGGTTGTACGAGAGCAGTGATCATATTGGTTCGGAATAGGGTTAATATGATTAATCCGATGAATTTCCAAGGCTCGATTGCGTGAATAAGATTCATATCCCGCACATGCTGGGTAATCGTACCGCGTGTTATAGGTACTATGTGTTCATGTTACCCGATAGAATTTGATTCTATGCATAACTCTTTTTTGTAGGGATTGATGTGAATATTATGATCCATTGTGTATGTGATGCATGTATAGATTTTCATGGCCTGCGCATCATGCTGTGAGATAGCCACCGAGTTACATATTATTGTATAATGGTCTACATGCCCACATGTGATGCTTCATAATATCCTATGTAATTCATTATTAGCTTTTAGGAGTAATTGCTTAGTAGATGAATGCCATCGGAGATTTCAAGCATGATGGTCGGAGGACAGGAAGAATGCTGATGGAGATCATCATTAGGGGTGGAAACAAGCCGAGCCGAGCCGGCTTGAGCCTGTCTCGTTTTGGCTGGATGAACAATGGGCTCGGCTCGGCTCGTTTCGGAAACGAGCCAGGAGGGAGGCTTGGCTCGGCTCGGAACCAAGCTCGAGCTGGCTCAATCGGGCTCACGAGCCAAGCTCTAGGTGTTCCTCCTAGTTCTTTCCTAGACAAGAAAAACACAATGCAGAATTCAGTCACACATCAAAATTGCATCACAGATTCACAGTTGATTACAAGATTCACAACTTTATGGAGCGGGAGGGCTTCTCCTGCTCCTCCACCGACCACCGCCGCGCCCTCCCGCTTCGCGTCTTCCGCATCAGCGTCGTTGCCAGTGCCGGGAGCGGAGTAGAGGGCCACCACGTTCTCCACCGCCTCAGCCTGCACCATCGCCGCATGGCCCATCCGCACGGTACGGCATGTCCCGCCCTCTACCTGCATCTCCACACAGCGCGCCGCCTTCCTCACGAACTCCACCCACGCCGGGTCAGTGAGGTCGATGGGCACGACCCTGCCACGGCCCTTGGCCACCTTGTCGTTACTAGGGAGTGGACCCTGAGGGGGTGGTCGACGAGGACCAGGCCGCAGCACGCGGCGGCGGGGAGGGAGCGGAGTGCGGAGGAGTGGAGACTGGAGAGGCGGGAGGTCATCGGGGAGGTCGACAGGGAGGCAGTTGGAGACGAGGGAGATGGAGCGGAAAGGGGAGCGTGGGAGGCGGAGGCGCGCTTGAGGATGATGAGGAGGTAGATGGGATGGGATCCGACGCTGGGGTGGAGAATTGTTGGGCGGAAGAAGTGGGATGTGGGGAATGTCAGCGGCGCGGTAGGGTTAGGAACTGGCTTGGCGCCTGGGCGAGTGGGCGGCCTGGACGCTGGGCCTGGGGGTGTGGCCGCGTGGGCCGACTGCGGTGCAGACTGGGCCTTCGTGCCTAGTCAAGCAGACAAAATGAGCTAAGCATGGCTTGCGAGCCGGCTTGGGCTTGGTTTGTTTTTTCACCAAGCTAGAAAGTGGGCTCGGCTCGGCTCAAAAATTCACGAGATTGAGCCGAGCTGGCTCGGCTCGCAACGAACTCAAGCAGGCTCGCGAGCCTCGAGCTATTTTTTCAGCCCTAATCGTCATGTTGAGGGCCATACTATTTCACAGTTTGATATGATTATTTGTGAATGTTTGTGTTTATTCCTATTATGCTATTTGACCATATTTTATCATTAGATGTTTTAACATGATAGAGTAGTATCCCTCAAGAAAGATTAAGTAAATTTGATATTTTTCCAATTGCTGCGCCTATCACAATTTTAATCGTTAATTGGTAGGTCTACCAAAGTAAGGTGTCATTAACTATCTTAATAAGATGGGGTGGGTGTTGGACACCTATATGCATAGTGTTAGTTTAACTTAACGAGGCTATCAAAACAGTTTTAGGCCTTGGGTCATTATGTTGGTCGGCGAGGCATAGAGATGCCACATAACAAACAAGAGTCATATGAGATATGATTGGCAAATGGTTGCTTACCTGAATCACTAAGTTTCCAGTAGTGATGCCAAAGCTCACAAGGACTTAATGATATATGGATCTTGAACTCACTATATGATGTTAGAGGGAAACATGATTTAAAACATATAATGAGAGTATCTTTTATTGACTGTTGATGATTAAGTTCGACCTGGTATGGACTGGTCGTATAGTGATACTACCAGGTCCAGACTAGTCGTATGGTGATACGATCGGGTCCGAACTAGTCGTATAGAGATACGAGCTGGTCGTAGACTGGTCGAACATGTCCACCAACATAAGTGTCTAATCGAAGATCTTTCTTAAATATAGTGCTGAAATTTTTACATATATTTCTATTGTATATCATGACACCTACTACTTCTTCTGCACCTATATTTAATTTGTGATCTATTCTTAAGAAATAAAAGTTGAATGGAACCAACTTTATTGACTGGTTTTGAAATTTGAGATTTGTTCTCAAGCAAAAAAAGAAAGAATATGTTCTAGAGGGTCCCTATCCCGAGGAACCGAATGCAGATGCTACTTGTGCTGAAAAGAATGCTTATGAGAAGCACTGCAATGACATAGTTGATGTGCACTGTCTTATGCTTGCTACCATGAAATTTTAGCTTCAGAAGCAATATGAGACCACAGACGTTCTGAAAGGTATGTTTCAGGATCAAGCAAGGGCAGAGAGGTACAATGCCTCTAATGCATTGTTTTCTTATAGGCTGTCAGAAGGTAACCCTGTCAGTCCTCATGTCATCAAAATGATTGGTTACATTGAGAGCTTAGAAAAGCTTAGTTTTTTCCTTAGCCAAGAGTTGGCTATGGATGTGATTCTCCAATCGCTCCTTGCGAGTTTTGAGCCTGTCATATTGAATTTTCGTATGAATGGCATGGAGAAATCAATGATTAAGTTGTATGGCATGCTTAAAAGTGCCGAGAAGAGCATCAAAAAAAGTTATAATCATGTGATGATGGTTCAAAAGACTACTAGCTTCAAGAAAAAGGGAAAGTCTAAGGGAAAGGGACAGGGCAAAGGAAAGACTCAACATGAGATTAAGAGTCCCAAGGCTAAGCTTAAGAAGCTCAAATTGGGTCCTAAGCCTGACATAGAATGTTACCATTGTCATGAGACTAGGCATTGGAAGAGAAATTACAAGAAGTACTTGGTAGAGATGAAAAAGAATAAATGAAGCAAGACTTCCAGTTCAGATATAAATGTTATAGAAATTAATCTTGCTACTTCTCCGACCTATTCTTGGGTATTTGATACTGGATCAGTTACTTATATTTGCAATTCAATGTAGGGACTGATAAGGAGTAGAAGTTTGGCAAGAGGAGATGTTGATCTTCGCGTGAGCAATAGAGCAAGAGTTGCTGCATTAGCTATTGGCACTTTAGCATTAGTTTTACCATCAGGATTAGTTATGGAATTAAATAATTGTTATTATGTTCCAGCCTTAAGCAGAAATATTATTTCTTCTTCTTGTTTAGGAGTAGAAGGTTATGAGTTCAGAATAAAGAATAATTGTTGTTCAATTTATTTTGAAAATATACTTTATGGCTATGCTCCATTGGTGAATGGATTGTATGTTTTAAATCTTAAGAATATTCATGTCTATAATATTAATGCTAAGAGACTTTGACCTAATAATTTGAATCCCACTTTTATTTAGAATTGTCGTCTAGGTCATATAAATGAGAAGCACATGATGAATCTCCATAAAGATGGTCTTCTAAACTCATTTGATTTTGAATAATTTGAAACATGTGAATCTTGTTTACTTGTCAAGATAACAAGAGCTCCTTTCACGACCAGAGGTGAGAGGGCAAGCGACCTGTTGGCCCTCATACATATGGATGTATGTGGGCCGATGAGCACTTCAGCCAGAGGTGGTTTTCAGTACTTCATAACTTTTACTGATGATTTCAGTAGATATGGTTATGTCTATTTGATGAGGCATAAATCGAAATCCTTTGAAAAGTTCAAAGAATTTTAGTATGAAGTGCAGAATCAACTTGACAAAACAATCAAATATCTACTATCTGAACGCGGAGGTGAATATTTGAGCCATGAGTTTGGTGATCATCTAAAGAAATATGGAATTGTTCCACAACTCACTCCGCTGGGTATGCCTCAATAGAATGGGATGTCTGAACAGCGGAATCAAACACTGTTAGACATGGTTCGATCAATGATGAGTCGATATGATCTTCTATTATAATTCTGGTGATACGCTCTAGAAACAACGGCTTTCACTTTAAATTCGGTTCCATAAAAAATGGTAGAGAAGACACCATATAAGATATGGACCGAAAAGTATCATGTATTATCTTTTCTCAGGATATGTGGTTGTGAGGTTTATGTAAAACGTTTGACGTCTGATAAACTCACACCTATGTTGGATAAGTGCTTCTTTGTGGGGTATCTAAGGAAACTAAAGGATATTATTTTTATAATCGGGATGATAACAGAGTGTTTGTTGCCCGCAAAGGTGTCTACTTAGAGAAAGGTCTTCTTTTCAAAGGAATCAGTAGGAGCAAGGTACAACTCGATGAAATTCGAGAAATATCTTAAAATATTTCAACTCCTGCTAAACCTCTACAAGATGAACAAAATATTGTAGAACTTGTAGATAAGGCATTAGCCTCACGTAGATCTAAAAGGCCACGTCAATTGCCTATAAGGTATGGGTATAATATTTTATTATTGAATAATAATTAGCCTAAGACTTATATAGAAGCAATGATGGACCCAGACTCTGAGTCATGGCTTGAAGCCATGAGCTCCGAGATAAAACCCTTGTATGACAATCAAGTTTGGAACTTGGTTGATGCATCTGATGGTTTTACGACCATTGAATACAAATGGATTTTTTTAGAAAAAGATTGATATGGATGGAAATATTCACATTCATAAGGCACAACTGGTTGCAAAGGATTTCAAACAAATTTAAGGTGTTAATTATGATGAAACATTTTCGCCCATTGCTATGCTTAAGTCTATCTATAGATTAAAGCAAGTATCTCAGAGTTAGAACATTCATTTTGGTAAAGTGGTCAAAGAGTTTGACTTCATCAAAAAATGATGAAGAATCTTGTGTTTACAAGAAGGTTTGCGGGAGCAAGCTTGTGTTTCTGATCTTGTATGTGAATGACATACTACTAGTCTGAAATGATATTCCTATGCTTGAATCTGTTAAAATTTTATTAAGAAATAGTTTCTCAATGAAAGATTTAGGAGATGCAGTATATATTTTGGGAATAAGGATCTATAGAGATGGATGTAAAAGGCTAATTGGATTAAACCAGGATATGTACATAGGCAAGGTGTTGAAGCGGTTTAACATGCAAGATTCCAAGAAATGTTTTTTGTCCATGGCATATGGCATTGATCTTAGCAATAGTCAATGTGCTACGACCACTGATGAGCGAGAAAATATGAGTAGAATTCCATATGGTTCGGCTATTGGATCTATCATGTATGCTACGCTATGTACAAGACCTGATGTGGTGTATGCTCTAAGTGTTGGAAATATGCTATAGAGGCAATCATAGAGATGATTATATTTCGTTATGTTCATAATATTGGATAATATATTATCTTGTTCCTATAATAATATCGTTAATATTTATTATCAAGTATGTGACTTGGTTGTGAAACTCTCTATTTCTGCGATGATTATTCGTAAACATTCCGTAGTCATGGATATAGGAATATCAAATCAATAATGTGAACACATGTTTGCGAACATAGTGCTGGATTGACCCACCTTGAGACACTACTGAAATTGTTATGATTTCATGTGTCATCAGTTGGTCTCAAGAAATGATGATGTATAATACTTAGACCTAATATCAGCTTGGTTTTCTATATGTGTAAGAGTACACTTTGGGGCTACCAAACGTTTCTTCGTAACTGGATAGTTATAAAGCTAGTTTTCATGTATGCCATGAAACATGCGAAAGAATATGACTGGTCGGATATGAGATTTTCTCCTCCTAACATAACATGAGAGATATCTCTAGGCCCCTCGATGTGATCGGATAAAGAAAGTGCATGGTCATAACACTAGTGATCGAAGAGTTTGACCACGTGAAGTTATCCAACACTTGATCAAGAAAATATTGAACAATTCATGGATAACATAATCTCACCTGGAGTTCAACCAGATATCGTGAGGCAAATGGAGAATACACGAGTAGGTCGTTTAGTTCAATCAGATACGAACTAGTCGTATGGATACATGAGCTAGTTGTAGACGGTCGAACATAATCACTAAGTGGTCGAAACCTAGTCGTAAAGAGTTATGAACGGTCAAGACTATATATGATCTGGTCATATAGAGACACGAGCTGGTCGTTAGTGACAAGGACATGGTCTTAGATCATATTGCATTAAGGCTCATCCGATATAATTTGTGTGTATTTGGAAATCGTTATGTCCTAATAGGAACCGTTAACGACTCGTGGTCGAAAAGGGTTTCCGAGTCACAACCGATTACGCATGAACCTAACGGGTCACACACTTAACGGGTTAGAATAAACGTGTTTGGATAAGATCCGTTATGGGCTCTATATAAGGAGACGCATGAGGCTATTGGGACAGATGAGAGAGTCGACGTGAGTTGCTCCACCGAAACCCTAGCCACCATCTTCTTGAGAGATTCATACCGTGTGAGTTGGTGCTAGCACACTGGCGCATGGTGTTCCTTCCCTGGACGTGTGGATACCGTAGAGGCACTACTGCGATTGCTGTTGCGCTTAAGGATGATCCACGACCTTGGCGAGGAACTCGATTGGTTGCTGGAGGAGACGATCACCACCGAAGACGATCGACTACGCTAGATGATCGACTTCGACCACTTCATCGACGCGTTCTATGTTGGATCAACCTGCTCCAACTCTTCTTCCGCTGCACTACGCGTCTGGTGTAAGATAGAGGAAGCTGATTAGAGGGGTGAATAGGCGGTTTTTCAAACCTTTTGGATAAAACTGTGTTTTATGCGGAATTGTAAATCAATTCGATTTTTCCCAATTAAAACTTAAAACAAGTAGTCTTGACTAAGTGCACCAACAACATGAGACTATTGATAATGAGAGCGATCGTACAGAGACATGAAAGCAAATCAATTTTAGGAATATAAATTGTAATAGAGTAAACCACAAGAGAACAAACCACGAAGACACAATGATATTTTACTGTGGTGTTCAGAGACTTGTCGGTCTCCCCTAATCCACGTTGAGATAAGCCCAACCAAATTGGACTGACTCACACTTGAGCTAACACCTTTGAGGTAATTCCAACCACTTAGACCGGCTTCAACATGAGCCAACACCTCAATCCATTTGGGGTTGCTCTTCCTCCGCTCCGGAGATGGCAAGCACCAAACTACTCACAACAACCCTGGTCTTCTCACAACCTTCTTTGAAAATATCACTGGCGCAACTCCTCCAAGCCGTCCAAGTGTTGGCAAACACCAAGAGTAACAAGTCGGAGACACTCACTTGAATGAATCAAGTGTCTAAGCTCAATGGATACACAATCCACTACCTAATGCAACACATGCACTAGGGTTTCACTCTCTATGCTCACTAAGTGCAACACATGCACATAAGAATGTAAATGGCTTTCCTTTTGCTCAAGGGAAAGTATATAGCACCAGCAACTCTCCCACGACCAGCCAAAAGGGGGTATTTATACCCACACAAAGAAAACTAGTCGTCGGAGGAGAATCTTTAGAAAACTAGGGAAAACCAGTTAGACCGCCAACCAATGGTCAGTCAAACCGCCCTAACTCCAACGGCTATAAAACTAGCTATTGGATACACTGTCGAGCCGACCACCCTCACAAGGGCCGGTCACACCAGATAAGCCCGGTCAGATCGCTCAACAGAACAAGGAGCTATTCCAGAAAAACACATTCTCTGAAAAAAGCGAACCACCAACTAAAGATCGGTACTACCACTTGGCGGTAATTCTGCTGAATAAATGTGGTCATACCGTTTTTGGGATCAAGATAAACTCTCAAAAAGACATTCTCTGTAAAAAAAAATGCACCACATGAAAACAAGTGGCCTTGCTGCTGACCGGTGACCGGTTAGACCAGCCAACACATGGCAGCCAGGCTAACACCCCACTGGTCAGATCGCCTACTGCCAACAAGGCTAAAAACTGATTATACACCTTGCTTCAACTCAATTTGCAAAACACATTTGCCAATTAACACAAGATGCACATAAGGGATGAATGCAAGATTCTGAACAAGTTGCAAAAACACATTTGCCAACTTTTATTATCAACGTTACAAGGAATAAGGTACATGGACTTAAACCTTTTACAAAACACATTCGTAAACTAAAGTCACATGCTATAAGGATTATACATGAGTCTCGACTATTTGCAAAACACATTCGCAAATATTGGTAACATGCTAACGAGAGCTAAAGTAAGCAAGACGAGCTATCAACACATGACACACTCAAGCTACTAGTCAAAATCCATCTTAATAGTACGACAACTTATACTAGCAATTCGGCCTCACAACCAAATACCGAGACCGGTAAAAGACTAGTAACACATCTTAGTCCTAGCTAGTCCCACCTTTGCCTTGCACATTCATATGAAGCTTGATGACGCACATCTTCACTTCAAGTCCGGGTCATTGTCTTGATATGCATCCACCCAAGATGCATCCTTCACTTGACCTCCATCAACACATGATGAATTTTCTCTTGATTTGATGATCAACTCATGATCATATTCTCTTCGGGATCTTGATGTGCATCAATATATGATGCATCCACTTTTTGAACTTTGACTTGATGCCGATCAACTCATGATGTCATCTCAAGTCACCATCGTTATGGAACATAACCTAATTACCCAACTCATGGAAAATATTAATTCCACAATATAATTGTCATTAATTACCAAAACATAACATTAACTCATAATAGTGGGTCAAGATACTTCAATCTTTTCCTCTTTGGTAATTGATGACAACCACCTCAATTGCAAATAATTGAATATGAAGTAATATGAGTATATATGAACTACACAAGTGAGAGACCATGTGAGAGGTCCTCCACTCTGAGTGATGAGTATTTGACAAGTGTGTTGATTAGTTTGAGAGTTGGGGTTTTCAGTTTGGACTGTTTCTGGGCTGAGTCAGGGAAATCGGAACTACCGCTGTGTATGGAGCGGAAGTTCCGATTAATCGGAACTACCGGTGTTGGAAAAATGAACTTCCGATTTACCTGGGTTTTGGTTTCGGCTGAAGAGAATCGGAACTTCCGCACATGGGGTAGCGGAGTGTCCGATAATACTGGTATTGAGATTCCTCTGAGACGAAAATCGGAATAGAATTTTTGGGCGTGCGGATGTTCCGAAGATCGGAAGTTCCGCAGTGGTAAGCACGGAACTTCCGATAATTCGACAGTGCGGATAATTCGAAATCGGAACTTCCGCTGTGGTAAGTGCGGAACTTCCGATTGTGTCCAGAACTGTGCAGAGAAGGTTGAATTGTGATTTTGATTTTGTATGAGTTTGAGTCTTATACAAATATTGATGCTATGATATTGTGCAATGCTATGTGATGTGTTTTTGTCTGTGTTGACTGCAGGGCATCAAGATGGAGTCGTGGCGAGACACGTGGACCTGACTAGGCGCAGGAGGCGCTGAGGTCGAACGGTCGGGATGTGTCAAGACGGCGCGAATCTTGAAGCGGTTGTGAGTCGTGCACAACAAGGTTTACGGAGGCTTCGGAAGGTGCAAGGGCGAAGGGTCTTTTCGCAGCGGCAAAAGTGGAGGCGGTTCCGTTCGGGTGTAGCGGGCTTAATGGGTTGGAGGCCCATTAGCAGAGGCTATAAATAGGAGAGAACCCAGGGTTAGGGTTAGACCTTTGATAGAAAATTAGGTTAGCTCTAGAAAAGGGTGTGTTACCTTTTGAGAGTTTGTTGAGTTGAGAGAGAATGAATCAAAATCTTGTAATCATTCCTCTGTATTTCCTTTGTAATCTTTTGATTTCTATTAATGAATCTCCGAGGTTTTGATTACTTGCTTATGCCTTTCTATTCTCTTTCTCGCTCATATTGAATGTTTAGGGTTTTGATGTATCTTTTGATTCGCCTTATGAAACAAAGATGAAACTTGATATCTAGAGTCGTTTTGCTATTACTAATGCATTCTCAAAGTTTCATGAGCTAAGAATCGAGAATCTCTCTTATCGTGAGTTTTGGTCTTTCTTGCCCTTCTTCAAGAAATCCGATTTTGGCTTGTTTTGTTGAATCCTTGTTTGCGATTCTTCTCCATGAGGTCAAGATGTTGCTTAGGATGATGTCCTGTGAAACTTGACCGAGAGAAGAGCATTCAAGATTTAGCACTTTGGATTTTTGGGAAAACCCGAGCGATCGTTTCTTGGTCAGACAATCGAACTTCCGATTGTCCAAGGCGAACTATCGCAGCGGAACTTCCGATCAATCCCGAACTTCCGGAGTGCGGAACTATCACGTAGAATCGAACTTCCGATTTCTACGCGATCTGAAACTTCGCTGCTCTTCTCGATTTTGCTTCACTCTTCTTGAGATATCCAGAGGACTTTGTAGGTCTTATTTAATTACAACAAAGGGAGTTATTAATTTTAAAGCACCATTCACCCCCTCTGCTGCCATTTCGGTCCTTCAATTGGTATCGAGCCGGTTAGCTCTTCTTGATAGATCTTAACCGGTCGGTTGAGCCATGGCAACGGACAAGTATTCCACCAAGCCTCCGCTTTTGATGGTCCGGATTACCCTTCCGAAGAGCCGAATGGAAACATACATCCGTGCTCGGGGTATGCCATCCGGAGAAAGGTGAAGGTGAGATTTGCGCCTCGCCGATGAAAACATCAATGCGGAAATATGCCCGATGTTGAGGCCAATGCTAAGGCTAGGAACATCATCATTCGTGGTTTAAGCGTATGAGTTTGATCGTATTTCTCATTTGATTTCGCTATGACATCCGGGTGACTCTCGATGCATACCATGAGGGCACCACTCGATTAAGACGGTTCGACAAGACCGCCTCAAGCGTGAATACAAGAAATTTGAAATGCTTGTCGTGAATCTTTAGACGAGTGCTTTTCGCTTTTCATAAGATTTTGAGCAACCTCCGAGCGGTCGGTCTTACATACCCCGACTCGGATAACGCCGACGATGCTTTCGCACTTGATCTTCGTGTTTGGGAGATGAAAGTGACTACCATCAAAGATAGCATGGACCTCTCGACTCGACTCTTGATGCGCTTTACTCGCCTCAAGACTCACGAGATTGACATTGTCTCTCAAGGTCGAAGTCACAATGATGGCTTTAGTCACCGATCCCACTTCGATCTTCTTCTCGAGTCGACACGTGGGTTCTCCTAGTCGCTCTCGTGACATAACCGATGATCGCTAGAGAAGCTTGAGGATGAATACTAGCCCTCCTAGCTCTAAGTTTTCCCATGCTTACAAGAGGAGGAGGATGGTAAAAGAGGAGGTCCTGTGATTTGTTTCGAGTGTGGTGGCCCCAACCACATCCGAGCAAACCGTCCCAAGCTTGGGAAGGGCAAAGGTGACTATGGCGGTCCAAGCAAGAACGACTACATCGACAAGAACCGCAACACGAAGCCCTCAAAGACTGATCAAGGCAAGAAGAAGTTCCGCAACTTTGGGAAGGCAAAGAAGTCGCTCCATCGCTGTCCTCACCGCCTCGACGAACCGGACACCGGCCGAGGTGGAGGGTGGAGGACGATGATGGGAAGGACGATCATGATCCCAAGGACGACGGCAACTTCTCCTAAGATGTGCTTCATGGCCCTGGGCGAATCGAGCGACAATGAGCTGTATCCGACTCCGACGAGGTTAGTCCCACTTACGACCACCTTAATGATGCTTTTCTTAAGCTAGGTAGATTTCATGCTAAGTCTAGGGCTAAGTGTTCAAGTGTTGGAGAAGGAAGTAGCTAGACTATCACGGAGCTTACTTTACTTACATCCGCTCCCTCCCGTGATGATTGTGACACTTGTCAGTGCTTTGCTTGATGACATGGAAAACTAAGGACCTTGCATGATAGTGTGTCCTCCGAACTTGACATGATTAAGGTAGAGAACATTAGCCTTCTTGTCAATTAGAGATGAGTAGGGTAGCACCTCTTTCATCCACTCTTCGTTGAGGCTACTGCTTGCACCTCATGTGAGGTTAAGGACAATTCGTTTAGAGGTCTTTATACCATGTTGCTTGATCTGCCTGAAACTTGTGAAAATTGTAATAATCTCAAGATGAACCTAAAACGGGCAGATCACAAAATTGTCAATTCAAGTCGCGCTACTAGAGCCTATTGTTTCTTGTTTAAACTGTCCTAAGTTAATCACGAACTAGAATCAGATTCAAGCGGTTTCAAGAAATGATTGATCACAAGAATAAATTGGCTCAAGATGCTTCTAAGGATCTTGTTAGCTCACCATGCAAGCAATGTAATAAACTAAAATGTGATTTGATTGCTTTGGATGAAAAATATGTGAAGCTAACTAAGGACCTTCTAGAGACACAATCATCTGCTTGTATTGTGTGTGCTGGGAAGAAGTCTAAGGGTTTGGTAGAGACGCCTAGCAACGTGAACCAATGCATAGCGAGAGGATCTGTTTCAAAGTCTACCGTGCGTGCACAAGCCAATCTTTCCTCTCGTTGTTGGTTCTTCTTCGCTCCCTTACCTTCTGCCGTCCCTTCTTCCCCTCGCTTCTTCTTGCACCTCTCTTTCTGGAGTGTCGTGATCTTATGAACACTCTCGAGAGGTTTGTAGGAGGCAAGAAGAAGCTCAATCTCATTCTAGACAAATCTAAAATTTGCAGATTTAATCGTGGTCTAGGATATGATATCCGTGGAGGATATGAGGAAGCATCCACCTATCGTGCTCAAAACCATAGCACTGTGTGATCAAAACTAAGCCCGGGATCGAGAAAGTCAATTTTAAGTCAGCGGGTTTTGTTCAAAGGATTTCTGACAGCAAGGTGATTCCACCTGCAGCTTCGGCCCCTCAGAAGGCGAAGTATCATTGCACCTTCTGTCAGAAAGATGGACATTTAGTTGATCATTGCTTCAGGCGCGCCAAGATCGCGCGAAGAGATCGTGTTGAGTCTCTTAGGAACATTCAGGGTCAGCCCCAGATCTTGAGTGCACCTAAGACCAACACGAGGTCTAGGTTTGTGCCATCTGATGATTTTGGGCAGCATCGAGGACTTGGTTTTTCTGAGTTTTCTGATTTTCGTCCTCATGCTCCCTTTGGTCGTAATCTCCGCCGCCCCTAAGGGTAGATCTCGTTTTTCTTTCGAGATAGCTACCCGCAAGCGAGATCAAGATGTTATCGCACTTCGACTCGCTCTTCCATAGCAATGGATCCAAAGAACAGTGAGATCCTTTGACTTGTTGAGTGACAGAGAGCGAGGGTAGATAGAGGTCGGTCTTGCTTGACTACTTCATCTGTCACGTGTTACTCAAGATTGGGTGCCAAAATCACCGCTGATTCACCCCAAGATCGAGACTTTACTCTGCTTGACTCGTGGTCGCCGAGCCGGGAAGGAAAGGTCCGGATTGTAGACTCGGTTGTTCACGCCATATGACCGAGATTCTCGCTGGTTTTCTTCCCAGCCCGTGCTCCAGTGATGAGACGATCACCTTCGAGATGCTTCTTTTGGGCACGCCATCGCTAAAGGTACTGTGAGCATTAATGATTCTTTTATTTTAAAAGATGTTGCCTTAGTAAGTAAGTCGCAGATAATCGCTTTCGCCTCTCACCACCGATGACGGTTTCGAGGTGAGCTTTAAGAAAAACAATTGCAAAATTCTTGATTCTTCTGTAGTCTAGTTTATGGATTTCTCGATATGGGAGGATCTTTCGTGCTGATTTTTCCGATCTTCCGTGATCCTCTCCGATGTTTAATTGCTTCAATCCCGTGATTTAACTTTCTCGCATAGGAGACTTGGTCATATAGGATTTGATCATCCGACTCGAGTTAGCGCCACGATCTCATTCGTGGTTTGCCAAACTCAAAATGGTCAAGGATCTTGTTTGTGCTCCTTGTCGACACGGCAAAATGGTTGCCGCTTCACATCCTCCATTCATGAAGGACTATGACAGATGCACTGTGTCAATCGCCCATATGGACACAGAGGGACCAAATAGAGTGCAATCGAGAGGAGGGAAGTGGTACGTACTTGTCGTGGTCGATGACTTCTCGAGGTATTCTTGGGTGTTTTTCTTAGCCTCGAAGGATGAGACGCTTACTCTTTTCGTGGTCTTTTAGTAGGCTTTCGTTGAGCTCCCAGTGCATTACGAGCAATTCATGCGATAATGGCACCGAGTTCAAGAATTCCTACTTTGAGAGTTTTGTGGTGAGACAGTGTAGAGCACCGCCTCTCGCCTCCATACGCCCCCAACAAAATGGCGTTAGGAGAGGAAGAACCGTACCTTGGTCGAGATGGCCAGGACGATGCTTGATGAGTACTCTACACCTAGGAAGTTTTGGGCTGAGGGAATTGCTACTGCTTGTCATGTTTCTAACAGAGTTTTTCTTCGGGCACTCTTGCATCGCACTTCTTATGAGTTGAGATATGGGCGAAAACCAGCCTCGCATTTTCGTGTGTTTGGTTGCAAGTGTTTTATTCTGAAGTCTGGGAACCTAGATAAGTTCGAGTCACGATCTTGTGATGGGATCTTTCTGGGTTACTCGACTTCTTCTCGTGCCTATAGAGTCTGGAACTGCGAATCTAGTAAATTGTTAGAAACCTGTGAGGTGACCTTCGATGAGGCCAGTCCAGGGACTAGGCCTGATATCTCAGGTTCCTTAGAGCAGTCTGAGTCCATCTTTGTGGACGATGAGGAGGATGGAGATGAGGGTTGTTTACCCGATCCAGTCCCTTCTCTTCCTCTTGAGGTGCCCTCTTCCACCGCACCTCGAGGAGATCAGCCCTTACCTTCTGCTTCTTCTGAAGCTAGTGGCTCTGTCCCTATCTCGTCTGCTAATGAGGTAGAGGCCACTTCTTCATCTCACCCTGGACCTCCAAGACACATTCAAAAGGACCATCCTTCAGAGCAGATAATTGGAGATCTCTTTGAGCGAGTCACTCGTTCAAAAACTGGCATGTCTCTATTCTGCTCCATTCTCGCTTTGTTGCCTCGCTTGAGCCCAAAGACGCTTGTCATGCTCTTTCGATGAGTCATGGACTAACGCCATGCACGAGGAATTGGAAAACTTTGAAAGGAACAAGGTCCGTCCCTTGTTGAGCCCCTCAAGGTCACAATATCATTGGGACCAAATGGGTGTTCAAGAACAAGCAAAGTGAAGATGGGTTAGTCATTCAAACAAGGCTAGGCCGGTAGCTCGTGGTTACTCTCAAGTTGAGGGTCTAGATTTCGAAGAGACCTTTGCCCCTGTAGCTAGACTTGAAGCCATTAGAATCCTGCTTGCCTTTGCAGCTTCTAAGGGTTTCAAGCTTTACCAGATGGATGTCAAGAGTGCCTTCCTCAATGGCCTTATTGAGGAAGAAGTCTATGTCAGACAGCCTCCTGGTTTCGAGAACCCCAAATACCCTAACCATGTCTACAGGCTTTCCAAAGCTTTGTATGGACTCAAGCAGGCTCCCAGAGCTTGGTATGAAAGGCTTAAGTCCTATCTGCTGAGCCATGGTTTTGAGATGGGTAAAATTGACAAAACCTTGTTCATCCGCCGCCTTGGCACCGATCTTCCGCTCGTCGGATCTACGTGGATGACATTATCTTTGGCGGCTCCTCGCATGCTCTCGTTTCCCAGTTTTTCGATGTCATGAGCTCGGAGTTTGAAATGAGCATGATGGGCGAGTTGAGCTTCTTCCTTGGCTTCCAAATCAAACAGACTCGGGAGGGTACCTTTCTTCATCAAGGCAAATACACTCGAGACCTCCCAAGCGCTTCGACATGAATGATGGAAAGCCAAGATCAACTCCAATGGCATCTACAACCGCTCCGATCCGATGAAGACGGCGAACTCGTTGACCAAAAGGATTTCAGAGCATGATTGGCTCTCTCTTGTACCTCACGGCCTCGAGACCGGACATACACTTTTCGTGTGTCTTTGTGCTCGGTTTGAGCTTCTCCTCGCAGATCTCACCGTCAAAGCGGTGAAGCGCATCTTCGGTACCTTCGAGCTACCATTGACTATGGCATCCGGTACTCTTCCTCTTCTTGTCTATCTCTTAGAGCCTTCTCCGATGCAGATTTCACGGGTCAGAGGATAGATAGGAAGAGCACTTCCGCACTTGTCAATTCATTGGCACTTCTCTTGTCTCCCGGTCGCCGAGGAAGCAATCCGGTGTTGCGCACCCACCGCAGAGGCCGAGCACGCTGTCGCAGCCGATTGTCGTAGCCAAGTGCTTTGATGGTCTCGACCTGCAGGATTTCTGCTATCTATCGATCGCGTGCTCCACTCTTTTGTGATAACACGTCTGCGATTTGCATTGCCAAGAACCCAAAGCAACATTCTCGGACCAAGCATATTGATATCGATATCACTTTCTTAGAGACCATGTAGAGAAGGGTGACATTGTGCTCCGGTTTGTGGAGAGTGAGCACCAGCTTGGTCGATATCTTCACTAAGCCTCCGACTCTCGGTTTTGCCACTCTGCATGGAGAGCTTAGTGGTTTGTCCTTACGGATCTTTGTGAGGGGCGTTGTGCTACTATCAGATTATATTATATTATATTATATTATACGCTTACTCCTTTCTCGTTTCATTTCTTTTAATATTTTGGGTCAAGTCCTTCCAAAGATAGGTTAGAGTGCTCTCTTGCCAAATTGCTTTGACTACTACTTCTTGTCTTGTGCTTCTAGGATGCTGCTTATTAGCTGGTTCTTCCTTCTCTAAGTAGAGCTTACTCACTTCTTATAGGTTCTAGCAGGGTCAGCCACCCTTGGGTAGACAGGATGTTGTTTGCTCCTTAGTGTATGTGTAGATCACCGATAGTCCTAGAATCATATGGGGTAGATAAGAACCTGTCTGAGCGATAGTTTTCTCTATATCTTTTCTATGCTCTAAAGGACTGCCTTTTCTGGTTTACTTATCAGATTCTCATTTTTGTTCCTTTGGTTCAGGGGGAGTTATTCCATATTCTTAATTATGTCATACCTCAACCTGAATTAAAAGATGCATCTCATTCTGAAGGGAATCTGGATTTTTGTGCATTTCATTCCGCATTGCATGATAATCAAATGGAGCCTTGTTTATTATCCCTTATGATATGTTTTCACTGTTTTACATCTTGCCATGATTTATGCTAAACTGCTAGATCTATCATGACTTTTTATGTGTAGTTTAGTCTTTGCCATGCTAAGGTGTTTAAAAATGCTAAACTTGAATTAAAATCTTGTCATGATAGCTCTTGAGACTAGTCCGTTAAAACTATCCTTTTATGATTTTCGCCATGTCAAGTAGGTCGAGTTGAGTCCCGAATCTCTTTTGAACTTTTGAGTAAGCTATGTCGCTTGTTAAGAAACATGACTTATCTCTAATCACCGGTCTAAAAACTTCAAAAGCAAAATGATCTCTTTGTGCGAAAAACCGATCTCACCAAATCTTTCTCATGAGACGGCTTGCCATTGCACTAGGCATGAACTCAGGGGGAGCCTTGGATGACCTAAGATCACCTCCTTAAGTCTGTTGCTTGGAGTGGTCGCATAAGGCTTGAGATCTAGCACATAATTTAAAAAAAAAATGGTTGAAGCTCAGGAGGCAGTTGTGGATGGCACCTAGTCCAGAGCTTGCTTTACTGAGATAAAACCGTAAAAAGTCTTCAGAAAAAAAAAATGTGCTAAAATTGCTTATCTTCAAAGAGACCGAGTTCTGGCTAAATTGAGTCCTTCTTCAACTGGTAGCACTCTAAACTGTTCAGTATGAGTCTTCTTGGTTCTACTTAGATTATTTGACATGGCGTGCATCATCCTTGGATATCTTTAGCTAGATTTCAATCTTGACTTAATTGACCTGCTAAAGAATTGGATCATTAATCAGATTATGGACTTTCTGTCTTAGCTCTTCTATACATCGATTGTCATGATCTTGATAGCATTCTTCTGTGTTATGGCTTGGTGTAATACTCTAATAGTCATTTTGGATAATCTACATGGCTCCTAAAGCTTAAAATGAACATCATATAGTTTTTTCTTCCCTTTTTACATATTGATGATTTTATTGCCAAAGGGGGAGAATGATTGTGAGAAAAAGCCTACCTTCTGAAGAAAAGCCTTGAGTTTTGTGCGAAAATTGCTCTTTCATCTCATCTCAAGTCTTTTTCTTTGTGTTAACTTGGTCTTGTGTTTAATTACTCTTGTTTAGACCTTGGTTGACTGTAATCTCAAACTCATCTTATGCTTTTTCGGTAATTGTCAATATACTCATCAAGGGGGAGATTGAGAGACCATGTGAGAGGTCCTCCACTCTGAGTGATGAGTATTTGACAAGTGTGTTGATTAGTTTGAGAGTTGGGGTTTTCGCTTGGACTGCTTTACGAAATCGAGTCAGGAAATCGGAACTACCGCCGTATGGAGCGGAAGTTCCGATTAATCTAAACTACCGTGTTGGAAAAGGAACTTCCGATTTACAGGGGTTTTGGTTTCGGTGAAGAGAATCGGAACTTCCGCATACGGGGTAGCGGAGTGTCCGATAATATCGGTATTGAGATTCCTCCGAGACGAAAATCGAATAGAATTTTTGGGCGTATGGATGTTCAAGATCGGAAGTTCCGCAGCGGTAAGCACGGAACTTCCGATAATTCGACAAGTGCGGATAGCCGAAATCGGAACTTCCGCCGTGGTAAGTCGCGAACTTCCGATTGTGTCCGTAATCGCGCGTAGAAGGTTGAATTGTGATTTTGATTTTGTATGAGTTTGAGTCTTATACAAATATTGATGCTATGATATTGTGCAATGCTATGTGATGTGTTTTTGTCTGTGTTGATCGCAGGCATCAAGATGGAGTCGTGGCGAGACACGTGGACCGGACTAGGCGCAGGAGGCGTTGAGGTCGAACGGCCGGGATGTGTCAAGACGGCGCGAATCTTGAAGCGGTTGTGAGTCGTGCACAACAAGGTTTACGGAGGCTTCCGAAGGTGCGCAAGGGGCGAAGGGTCTTTTCGCAAAGCGGCAAAAGTGGAGGCGGTTCCGTTCGGTGTAGCGGCTTAATGGGTTGGAGGCCCATTAGCAGAGGCTATAAATAGGAGAGAACCTCGGGTTAGGGTTAGACCTTTGATAGAAAATTAGGTTAGCTCTAGAAAAGGGTGTGTTACCTTTTGAGAGTTTGTTGAGTTGAGAGAGAATGAATCAAAATCTTGTAATCATTCCTCTGTATTTCCTTTGTAATCTTTTGATTTCTATTAATGAATCTCGAGGTTTTGATTACTTGCTTATGCCTTTCTATTCTCTCTTCTCGCTCATATTGAATGTTTAGGGTTTTGATGTATCTTTTGATTCGCCTTATGAAACAAAGATGAAACTTGATATCTAGAGTCGCTTTGCTATTACTAATGCATTCTCAAAGTTTCATGAGCTAAGAATCGAGAATCTCTCTTATCGTGAGTTTTGGTCTTTCTTGCCCTTCTTCAAGAAACCGATTTTGGCTTGTTTTGTTGAATCCTTGTTTGCGATTCTTCTCCATGAGGTCAAGATGTTGCTTAGGATGATGTCCTGTGAAACTTGACCGAGAAGAGCATTCAAGATTTAGCACTTTGGATTTTTGGGAAAACCCGAGCGATCGTTCTTGGTCGGACAATCGAACTTCCGATTGTCCAAGTATGAACTACTGCAGCGGAACTTCCGCGATCAATCCGGAACTTCCGGAGTGCGGAACTATCACGTAGAATCGAACTTCCGATTTCTGAGCGATCTGAAACTTCGCTGCTTCTCGATTTTGCTTCACTCTTCTTGAGATATCCAGAGGACTTTGTAGGTCTTATTTAATTACAGCAAAGGGGAGTTATTAATTTTAAAGCACCATTCACCCCCCCCTCTGTTGCCATTTCGGTCCTTCAACAAGTTATATATACTCAAGAGATATGTTTCAAAGTAGAGATCCTCAATATATGTGGATAAAAAAATATGGATCAACACTAATGAAACCACAAAACATAAAGTGAACTCTCCCTAAATGTGTGTATACACGAATGTGTAATAAAAACATATACATATATTCAAGTTAATCTTTTAGTGGAGTTCAACCTATATATTGGATCCGATGAATGCAACAAGATATAATGATATGATATCGAATGCATACTTCTATGATTTTCACTTTTTTAATTAATTAACCTTTTTAAATTTTATTTTAAAGTTAACCCCATGAACTTTATTTCTAATTTTGACCCTTTTGGTCACGCCACCACCTGTGGCGTGACAAAATAACACTGTCACGTCAGTTTGTATCTGGGCAAACTCTTGTCACGCCACCACCCGTAGCGTGACATTGTTGTTTGGTCGTACCACCACCAGTGGCATAACAAAAAGTATTATTCTAACGAACTTATTCTATAGTGTGACAATGTTATTTTGTCATACCATAAGTGGTAGTGTGATTAAAGGGGTCAAAATTAAAAATAAAATTTATAGAGATTAACTTTAAAATAAAATTAATAAATAAAAAAGTTATTAACCATATCTTCGGATTACGTCGCAATCCCACGCCCAACCAAAATTCAAGTGGAAGGAAAAAATCGCCCATCACTGACCGACCGACCATTTTCATTGGCGTCCCTTCCCGTTGTACTGCAGCTCGGAAACTTCTATTCTTTTGTACTTCTGCCCCCGCCACACACATACAAGTACTGGGATACGGCGTGCAGTACAGGTAGGAGTGGAAAAAAAATATTTGTGAGGCTGTTGTCTCTATTGAAAATTGCACCTATTATATTTATTAATTTATTAAACATTAAAATAAGTTAATTTTGAATGAAATTGGATTTCGCTCCGGCTCTTTAACTCGGTTATAAAAATACTTTTAAACTATAAATTAAATTATTTCAAATTTAAAAAAAAACTCAGTAAAATATGTATCTAACTCGATATCACCCTAGTTACAGGCGCAGTCTCCGCGCGTGCCGCTTATTAATTGACCAGCCGCTGTGCGCGCCCTCTGCCGATTCTCTCCCCGTGGCCGTGCGGTGTTCCTGCATCGGGGCGGGCTGCTGTTTTGGCGAAGCGAGGTGAGGTTTCGGTCATTATGTGTGCTTGGGCTCCTCAAACGCTCGTCAAAGTTAGTTTGATCTTCGAAGAGGAATTTCGTGCCCGTGGTTACGTTCTTCAAAATTTGATCTTCCATTCTTCTGTCCGTGGTATATTCATCGTTCATCGGAGTTTGACGTGTTCCTCGTCTTCTCATTCTATTTTTACAATTTCTGACCCTGTGGAGCAGAGCAGACAACCCTAGTTTTTTTTTTCCCTCCATAACAAACTTGCCAAAAGCCAATTGTTTAACTATTCGAGTCCAATCTCATCCAACTAGGCAACTACTCACGTCCTTGCTGCTGTGTGCTGTCCAATGCACGAGCACATGGATGGCTTCTGGCTAGTTTGCGTAGGCAGATGAACTCACAGCTGCATCTCCACACTGCAGCCGCCGCCGCCCCCGTCTCAGAGCTCGAGCTGCTAGTCCCGAGGACCGCGGCCGCCGGCGGCATGGACCGCCACGCGCTGGAGATCGAGAAGACGCCCGAGGGCGCGGACGTGGAGTCGGAGCCCGCGGCCGCGGCCGCGCTTGCGCGCGAGGCGGAGCGCGTCCCGCCGTGGCGGGAGCAGGTGACCGCGCGCGGGATGGTGGCGGCGCTGCTAATCGGCATCGTCTACACCGTGATCGTGATGAAGCTGAGTCTCACCACGGGGCTCCTCCCCACGCTGAACGTGTCCGCCGCGCTGCTCGCCTTCCTTGCGCTCCGCGGCTGGACGCGCGCGCTCGAGCGCCTCGGCATTGCCTCCCGCCCCTTCACTCGCCAGGAGAACACCGTCATCCAGACCTGCGCGGTCGCGTGCTACACCATCGGGTACGGTGGTAAGTTCCTCACGCCTGATCGATTCCTCACTGTTAATTCGTGAATCTTGATTCGTTTCCTAATTGCAATCTACGCTGAATCTGGCAGGTGGGTTCGGGTCGTTCTTGCTGGGGCTCAACAAGAAGACGTACGAGCAATCCGGGGTGAACACACCGGGCAACGTGCCGGGGAGCTACAAGGAGCCCGGCATCGGTTGGATGATGGGGTTCCTCCTCGCCATCAGCTTTGTGGGGCTCCTCACCTTGCTCCCTCTCAGAAAGGTACTGCTCCTGTGGTCTTCTTTGATCTTTCCATGTCTGCCTTAGCACTAGCCGCAGTCCCTGAATTTTCCGGGGTTGGTGTCACCGTCAGAAGTTCAGAAACTTTGGCATTGGTTGGAAGATCGTAGCATCAGGGTTGCAGTCATTGACCGCGATTAGTACTATTGCTACCATCATTTTCTCTTGTTCTCACTTGTTAAGAATCTTAAGATCGATCAACCCATTCTGTGTTATGGTTCGCGATGTTACATTACACATACACTGCTGAAAGAACCTAGTCTACATTTCTTGTGTTCTTGAGAAAAAAAAAAGCTTTAAGTGGGCTAATTGTCACAATCAGGCTTCAAATTAACGGATTTGCTAAAATTACGTATTTTCAGGTACTGGTTATCGACTATAAACTAACTTATCCAAGTGGGACTGCGACTGCTGTTCTCATAAACGGGTTTCACACACCTCAAGGAGATAAGAACGCAAAGTACGCTCTTTTATTTCAGCTATGCTGATGAAATCGTCATTCAACCGTGCGACACTTTAGGAATGGCTGACCTGAACTGATTCATTTTTCGCCTTTTACAACAGGAAGCAAGTCCGTGGATTCCTTAAGTACTTTGGGATCAGCTTCCTGTGGAGCTTCTTCCAATGGTTTTACACTGGCGGGGACGTCTGCGGATTCATTATGTTCCCTACTTTTGGGCTAAAAGCTTGGAAACAAACGTAATCTCTATGATCTCTCTCATTGCACAATGTTATGTTTCAATGGCTCGAATGTATCACAAATTCACTCTTCAACTCCTTCAATTGCCAGATTTTTCTTCGACTTTAGCCTGACATACGTTGGCGCTGGGATGATCTGCTCGCACCTTGTCAACCTCTCCCTCCTCTTTGGCGCGGTCCTTTCTTGGGGCATAATGTGGCCACTCATCAGCAAACAGAAGGGGAATTGGTACCCGGCAAAGGCATCTGAGAGCAGCATGACAAGCCTGTTCGGTTACAAGGTATGTTCATGAGTTCACCTGTTCTAATCACACTAGTTCAGGCGCAATGTGCATTTCCTAGCTTTGATTCTTCCCTCCAAATCGCTCCCTATTCAGGCCTTCCTCTGCATTGCATTGCTCATTGGCGACGGCTTCTACAACTTCGTCAAAGTCGTCGTTGTCACACTCAAGAGCATACGTGAAAGATCGAAGCGCGAGTCTCTTAACAGAGGTAAATACTACACTGTAAAAGACTTGCTCGCCTCACACATTTCTTGTTCTGGGTAGGTAATGCTTACTAGCTTGTACATTTCGTTGCAGTGGCAGATGCGGACTCCGTGGCGATCGACGACCTGCAGCGCAACGAGGTGTTCAACCGGGACAACATCCCGACATGGCTGGCCTACACCGGGTACGCGCTGCTCAGCGTCATCGCGGTGGTCGTCATCCCGCTGATGTTCCGGCAGGTGAAGTGGTACTACGTGATCATCGCCTACCTCCTCGCGCCGGCGCTGGGGTTCTGCAACGCCTACGGCACCGGGCTCACCGACATGAACATGGGCTACAACTACGGCAAGATCGCACTCTTCGTCTTCGCGGGGTGGGCCGGCAAGGACAACGGCGTCGTCGCCGGGCTGGTGGCCTGCGGGCTCGTGAAGCAGCTCGTGCTCATCTCCGCCGACCTGATGCACGACTTCAAGACGGGCCACCTGACCCTGACTTCGCCGAGGTCGATGCTGGTCGGCCAGGCGGTCGGCACGCTGATGGGCTGCATCGTCGCGCCGCTCACCTTCTTCCTCTTCTACAAGGCGTTCGACGTCGGCAACCCGGACGGGTACTGGAAGGCGCCGTACGCGCTCATCTACCGCAACATGGCCATCCTCGGCGTGGAGGGCTTCTCGGCGCTGCCGAGGCACTGCATGCAGCTATGCGCGGGGTTCTTCGCGTTCGCGGTGCTGGCCAACGTGGCGAGGGACTTTCTGCCGCGCAGGTACGGGAGGTACGTGCCGCTGCCGATGGCCATGGCCGTGCCGTTCCTAGTCGGCGCCAACTTCGCCATCGACATGTGCGTGGGGAGCCTCGTGGTGTTCGTCTGGCACAAGCTCGACGGCAAGAAGGCCGCGCTGCTCGTGCCGGCCGTCGCCTCCGGCTTGATCTGCGGCGACGGGATATGGACGTTCCCTTCTTCGCTGCTCGCGCTGGCCAAGGTCAAGCCGCCAATCTGCATGAAGTTCACACCGGGAAGCTAGTTAAGGATTTACAGCGCCAATGCTGTTACATAGAGTTATGCCGGGTAAATTCCGCAGTCTTGTTCATAAGAGTTAATTAGGCTGTGTACTGTGTGTTGGGAAACTTGGCCGGCCCAAGCCTTGGCCTACAGTGAACTTCTCATCTTTCTTTAGTCTATTTACATGTTCTAATCTATTATACATAATTTTGACAGAAGAGAAATAAAGAAAGAAAAGAAGTTCCTTATCTCTGTGTCTATTTTATTTATGTACTTGTGTGTGTATTGTTTTTATTCTACATCGGTGATCATCGGACTAGACTCGCCGACGGTGGTTGTATACTGCCCAATTCGTTGATAGTATATTTGATGAGAATAGTTTTTCATTATTATAGGAAAACAATCCCTTGATGAAAAATATCGGGAAATAACGTGGGAAGCCACGGGAATCCATGCACATGACCCGTGCGCTAGTGAAGAAAATAGAGAAGTCCATAAGATCATTGATTTTCAAGCATTAGCGACTCAACTATTTGACCACTTTAGTGATTTGAAGAGCGTGACCAAGTCGCATGTACCTACACGCAATGCACCGGAAAGGGTTGAAATACCGAAGAAAGTTGAAGATACTCCTAATCCCGTTCAAAGGCTTTAGAATAAAAAGGATGAGAACTCTGACCCCTCGAATCCCAAGTAGCCGGGGACGTCTAGTGAAAAAAGTTAAGAAGTACTTGACACAACCGATCATCGAAATTCCCCAGAATCAAGAAAGGGAGCCAGTTGAGACTTGGCACAAGTATAGAACCTCTAGGAAAAGCCATACCAGATTTGAACATTCCCACGGATGGAGAAAACCAGTAGAGATGTGTGCGCACACATTGGAGCTGAAAAACTAAAGAGATTTGCCCCCGTAATTGGGAGTAGCAGTAAGCAAGTAAAAGCATTAGAAGAATCGTCCCACGAAGAAATAGTTATAAACTATGTGACCATGGGAGAGTCTATAAATAGGATAACAACCAACATTGATATTTATTCTGTAAAGAAAATTACCACAATCATCGATCTTGATCCAGAGCCTACATCGCTCGTTGAATGTAAGAAAAGATCAGATTGAGAAGATTAGAATAAGGCAATAGAAAATAAATTATTATCTCTGAATAAAAAAGATGTGTTTAGGCTTATAAGTCGCACGCCCCCCATGTGCACCCCCGTATGGCATAAGTGTATATTGTTCGAAAGGGAAATGAAAATGATGAAGTTGTAAGATATAAAGCAAGACTCGTTACACAAGGTTTCACTCAATGTTAAGGAGTTGATTATGAAGAAACATATTCTCCGGTCATGGGTGCAGTTACCTTTAGATATTTAATCTCAATGACAGTGAACTTGAATTATTATGAAGAAACATATTCTCCGGTCATAGGTGTAGTTACCTTTAGATATTTAATCTCAATGACAGTGAACTTGAATTTAGAAATCAAATTAATAGATGTGGTAACTGCATACCTTTGTAGAAGCTTGGATTCGAACATTTATACGAAGGTACCTGAAGGTATTCCTGTCCCGAACCAAGATAAGCCAAATATAAATCTGTACAGTGTGAAACTCAGAAAATCACTATATATACTTAAACAATCAGGCAGAATGTGGTATAATCGTTTGAGCGACTTTCTATACAACAAAGACTACACGAACAATGAGAATTGTCCCTGCGTATTTATACAACGATCCCAGAATAGATTTTGTATAATCTTAGTGTATGCAGATGATCTGAATATCATCGGAACCTTGGAAGATATTAAGGAAGCAAGCTCTTACCTGAAGTCATAGTTCGAATTGAAAGATTTGGGTAAAACCAAATATTGCTTAGGCTTGCAGGTTGAACATGTCTCTGAAGAGATATTAGTGTATCAGTCAGCCTACACTAAAAAAGTGTTAGAAAGGTTCGGCTTTGAAAATACATACCCTTCGAAAGTGCCGATGATCGGGAGATCTTTGCAGGAAGACAAGGATCCGTACAGACCTAGAGAAGAAGTGGGAGAAGTCCTAGAGATTAAATGAAATTGGATGGATTATACTTTTTTTTTCTCTTGACGAGACTTCCTGAAGTTTCGCGGCTAAAGTTTTTAATGAGGCAATTCGTACAACGTAGCAGAATGTGTATCATGCACTCTTTCTCCAAAATTTTCCTATTGTATTTTTGTGGTGTTTTGATGAGGTATGAACATGTCGGATGAATACCCAAGGAGGAGTGTTGAGAAACTGGGGCCTGGGCCAGGCGACATTAGCCCATGGTGGACTCTCCATCCTTCTCTAGTCTATTTAGGGTTCTAATTTATTGTACATACTTTTGATAGAAGAAGAATAAAGAAAGAGAAGAAGGAGTTCTCCCATCTCTGTATCTATTTTATTTCTGTACTTGTGTGTGTGCTATTCTTCTTCTACGTCAGTGATCATCAGACCGAACTTGCCGACGATGGTTGCATAATACTGTGTATGTCATCTGAAAAGAAAATTTTAAGGATAACAATAATTTCTTGTTGTCGCGTACATACAACATCAATTGTGTTTTAATTAGTTTCTTAGAATTCCTCGAGAAAAAAATCTTAGACTAGGCCGAAACGGTGATTAGTTAGTCTCGCGTTGCGTGCTACCACTTTCTCACTCAACTTTTTAGCCGGGCCGGGCCGGCTTTGGATGACCGGGCTCAATTTTATTAAGATTTGGAGAGTAAAACAAAATACAAAGTTAGCAGAATGAAAAACTGTCAACTAAAAATGTACCTAAATAGACCACCTCTGACACATATTTACCCAAACAGCTTTAAGGAAAAGACTCCCTCAACGCTACATCGTCGCAATGCTTTTGGGCGGAATCTAGCCATCAACTTGATGCAGTAGAGTACTGTTGTGGCATCCTTATCAAGAGAAATTTTGGCACGGCATACATCCGTCCATCGTCTCCATGTGCCGTGCCAGTTATCGTCAGCCTGACCCGTCGGCATCAACGCTCCTTTCGTCCACTTTCCGCGGTTCGTTCAACTTGTCCAAAGATTCTTCGGCTCGCACCACACCACACCACACCACTGGTTTTGGGGTTTGGCACATTGCCCTTTTCCCTTTCGTGCCTCACCGTCATTACCAAGAGTGCAAAGAACTCGCTGACTGACTTGACACATTGAATTGATGATAATATTCATTGAAGCTATACATGCCCTTTTAGCTTCTTTGCATGGCTGCCGTGAGCTATCTCTTTCTTCTTCGCTGCCTGTCATCTCGGAGCTTGGCTTGCACTGATTCGGTGCAGCCTCTCAAGCAAAAGGTTACAGAGTGTCCGAAAATCAGCTTTCGACTGAACCGCATGGCTAAATAGTTGAGTTGAAGCGGTTTAGTAGTTGACTGTTTAATTTTTAGATAGATTGACTGCAACTGTTTGAGTTGAAAAATATCTGAAATGCCTCTGAGTTAAATGATGACTTGTTTAATGTCGTTTAGCGATAACTAACAACAATTGACGACACTTAACGACAACTCTGCAATTAACAACAATTAACGTAATGGACGACAACTACCGTAATTAATGAGGAATACCGTAATATGAAAATTAACATAATTGACCACAATTAACATCAATTAATGCAATTGACTGTAAATAATGATAATTAATGCAATTAACGTAATTGACCGCAGTTAACGATAATTAACATAAATATCAACAATTAACATAAATATCAACAATTAACAATAAATAATTATTCCAATAAACAATTCTTACAATAAAGATTTATTACATAAATAATTCATTTATAAAAAAATAAAAAATACAAAAAAGAAAATTGAACAAAAAAAAAACGACGACCGCGGCAGGGGAGGACAGCGTGAGCGACGGCGACAACTTGGAGAAGGAGGAGTAGGAGAGGACAGCGACTCGGGGGAGGAGGAGAAGGGGAGGGCGGTGGCTGCTTTGGCGCCGCGCACGAGGAGGAGGAGGACAAGTGCTGGGCGGCGGCACGGGAGAGAGGAGGATGGCGGCGAGCAAGGGCGGCGGTGCAGGAGAGAGGAGGACGTGGGCGAGTGGGGTGGTGCTAGGGTTAGGGCGGGGAGGCAGGTGGGGAGGGGATTTTGTTCCGTTGCGAAAGCGGGTAATTACCCCCAAACTCTAGAGGCAAAGTTAGAACGGGAGCTACAGAAAGCTACGGGAGGCTGCCCCTCGGTGGCTTCCGGCTTCCCAACGTACGCGGTTTTTGGCTTTTTTATGTTAGCCGGAGATAAAAGTTGCCCGTTTAAGACGGCAAAACAAAACCATATCAGTTAAAAATGCATTTCAAACGCACAATTTGCATCAGCTTTTCGTCGGTCGGATTATGGATTCATCGAACTCTTTTGTGGTCGTATCCGGATAGGCTTACTAAATATTTGGACAGATTTGAAAGCTGTATGTGTGATTATACTGCCATCATGATAAGGAATAAAATCTAGGCCATAAATCGTGATCCACTTTCCTCGCGCCTGAAACTCACGCAACACAGTTCAAACAGGCCCCGATTGGATGGAAAGAATCATTGGCCTCTTTTTTCAGTAAAATCCATGGAATCTTGCGATCCTGTTCACAGTTAAACTGGTCTGTGCGTGCAAGTTATTGGGGTCGATTGGAGCATGAACGAATTGAGATTTGGTACAACAGATTTCACCGAAGCGCCGTCCAACCAATTATCTTCCCAAAATAATGCAAGGCCGCCATCCCATACTTCCACTTTAACAGAAGCTTCAAACACAACTTGGATTGTCTTCTCTTGCTGCACATATATATTTGACTAAACCCTTGTGTTGTCAACTCTTTTCAATCATACCATCTCAACTTTAATGCATACCCCATTATTTGCATATCTAACAAACCAAGTCCACCATATTTCAATGGCCAACAAACTTTGCTCCATGCGACTAGACATTTACCTCCTTTTGTTGCTTCCTCACTTAATCATAGAAAACTACTCCTCTTGTCAATTTCTTTAATCAACAATTTTGGGAGTTCTATTGCCATTAACTGATAAATCAACATGGCTGTCAAAACATATTTAACCACTACTAGCCTACTCTCTGAACTCAGCAATGAGCCTTTCCATTGGGGTAGTTTGGCAACCACCTTGTCAATGATTGGCTGTAGGTGTGCTCGTCTCAACCGCTTGATCGACAACGGAAGTCCCAAATAAGAACAGAGAAAATCATTAATCTAGCAATTAAAACTCTCCTCTGTTACCTATAGATCTTCTTCGGAACAACAAATGGGCGTGTCGAGCACTTCTCTATATTTGTATGCAAGCCAGAGGCTTCATCAAAACATTCAGCAGCCTTTTGACAGTTTGAAATTCAGACAACGGATTGACCAACAACTTTACATCGTCAGCATAAAAGGAGGCACGAAATTTTATTCCTCTATAACCTGTAGGCTACGACAAATTCCTTTTACCGACTTTCCGAACCAGTTTGTTAAGTACTTCATGACCAGCATAAAAAACATGGGTGACAAAAGGTCAAGCTACGTTCAGATCTTAGAAAAGGCGGATGCTTTTGTAGTTATACTAATTCGTCACCAAAGAGCACTTCTAATGTTCAGACCATTACAAACAGAACAGCATGACAGATGCAACGCGAGTTGAACGGAGGAGCCGCGGTGACGATGGCATCGACACTGTCGTTGCCGGAGAAGAGAAGGGCATCCGGATGAAGGCAGTGAACCAGCCATAAGGGTCTACACATGGAGAATCGAGGAATCAGTAGCAAAGAGACAGGGAAGGAACCAATCACGGTTGGAACGTGACGAAGATCTGGCGAACGACGACCGCGGCGTGGCGAGGAGAAGCCGTTCATGGTATCTGGCTGGCACACTGACGAGTGGGATTGGAAAAATCTGAACCCACATGTCAGTAGCGGGTCGATCGTGGACATACTTTTCATTTGAACCCTTAACGTATCTCATATTATGATTTTAACCCACCTCAGTTTTTTGTTTTGGGCATCTTTCGGCCTGTGGATCAATCTTGCGCGGCCAGGTAGGATCGTGTATGTACTTTTGCGTATAAACGCTTAACCTATATCGTATTTTAATTCAAAATCCGCGCGATCTAAATTTGGGTCACTTTTGGCCTTTGGATTAATGTTGCACAGCCCAGATAGGATATTGGAGTTTTTTAATAATATTTTTTTAAAAAAAATTACAAAAATAAATAGTCGACCCAAAAAATAGCAAAAAAAGATTCGTGTCGCCGGTTGAACTGGCGACACGTTCTTACAAAAATAAAAAGTCACCCTAAAAAATAGCAAAAATGGGTTCATATCGCGATTAATCGGCGACAGTATTTCCGACTGCTCATCACCATCGACTTCCTATCGATATTGTTGGATTCTTTGGGTGAATGAACAGAGGTCAGAAAAGGTTTTGGACAAGAGGACGAAAAGAAGTCAGAGGAGACTCTTCGGCAAGAGAATAAAAGGGGATTCAATGAAAAACTCGGAGTGTAAAAACCCTAAGGGCGGTGCACTTAGGGGATTTTATAGCCACAGTTCATTACCAGCAAAAAGGAGTTATTTGAAGTTCGACGGGCAAATAGTTTCCAATGTCCAACGAACAAAAAAACTTTTCGGTTCCTCAAGACGGTTTCTCAACTTTAAAATAAATACAAACCATCTCGTTATTAACAACATTAAATGGAGGCCTACCTGACATGATTTTCATCGGGGAAGGGTTCACATGACATATTCATTTAAAGTTTGGGGGCTAGCTGGCGAGGATCAAAATCTCTAAATATTACTTTATCTAATTAAATATCGTACGCCCTTCGTAGTCGTAACCCCTAAGGCTAACAAACCCCATGGCTATAAGGATTTCAGATGTTACATCGTGGGTACCCTGGTCGGATGAGGTCATGTACCTAATCCCCGGCCAGATGACTGCTCGTAAAAGCAATGAACTGGTACGTCCTTTATGGTTGTAACCCCTAGTAGTTGGATCTTCATTTGAAGCAATAGCATAGCAATCAATACACCAAGTGTAATTAGGGCTAGTCCACTGACTTGTCAAGGCGCCCCCTGTAAAGATCCAGTTCGCTGCAATATAGAGTAAGCACATTCTCTTCTAAGAACTCTTTGCTATTTTTCTCTATTTATTTTGTAAGATCGGCGACTCGATCGTCGACAAATGCATTCTGGCACTACCGTTCAATCGTGTGCGCGGATGGCACATTCCTGACTGGAAAGTACAAGGGCCAGATACTGACTGCAATAGCGACGAACGGGAAGAATCAAGTTCTTCCCGTGGCATCCGCATTCGTTAAAAGTGAGAACACGGATAGCTGGTTGTGGTTCATGGGAATTTGAGAATTTATATTGTACAGAGCCGTCCTAACGTATGCATCATACATGATTGGCATGCATGCTGCTGAGTGCAATAACTCAGCTACAAAAAGGATTGAACGAAGACTTCCATTGGTGGATCTGCAGAGCAGGTGGTGCATGAGGCACTTGGGTGCAAACTTCTACAAGCAGTTCTGCAACAAGGACTTGATGAACATATTTAAGCGGTTGTGCAACCAGAAGCACAGAAGCAGCAACGAAAGTTTGACACACTCTGGAAGATTCTGGATAAGCGGAGCCAGACGCACAAAAGGGAGGCATCGAAAAAGGCCGCTACAAGCGCTGACCAGACATCCGAAACATTAGCACAACTACCCACAGATGGTCCTAGTGTAGCGAGGAAGATGGGGGCGTAAGTGAAATACTTCTCGGACTGGATTAAGCACGAGCCTAAGGATAAGTGATCGCTGCTACATGATAGGGGTGGTGCTCAATATGGTATCATGACCACTAATCTAGTCGAGGTGTACAATTAGGTCATGCGCGACGCTTGGTACCTATCTTTGGTTGGTACTGTGCTGGTAATTCTCCAAGGTACCACAAACTACTTTGTTCACAGAAGCAACAACGCGTCGCCGCTATGGCGAATGACAGAGTACTATACTTTGCCATGATCACCAAGTAGATGGAGGAGAAGAGCAAGAAGGGTGCGATGTAACATGCATTCAAAATGGGTACAAGGGAGTTTCGCTTCGAGATACTATGCAGGGATAAAGGACGTCGCGGGATGAACCACTAGAGGATCACCCACGAGTACACGCTACGCCGCGCTAGTTGTGTATGCACTTGCAACAAGTCTCTTCGTCTACATATGCCCCGCTCACATGTCATGGCCGCATATTCGACGATGGCGCAGCATCCCTTCCAGTTCCTCTATGATTATTTCAACAAGGAGGAGGTGATGCAAACCTGAAGTGTAGCGCTGTATGGTTACAACGTTGTTGGCTATTTCACTGGCTATCCGACCTGGGAGCAACTTATCTGGGCCGCAGACATTGACAGGTCGAAGAGAAAGGTTGGCCGATGACAGGTACGACGTATCAGGAACGACATAGAAGAAGCAGAAGTTGGGTGTCGTATGAAAAATACTCAATTTGTAGGGAGTCTGGGCACACCTTTAAGAAAGGCCCTAGGAGAAATCCACAGGATGAATGAGACCTCAACAATCTGGACGACACCGTGGGGACCTCATCCGACCGCTCCACTCGAGGCGGTCGATAGGGTGGACGACGAGGTCGTGGCCACGAGAAATGTTCGTCTTGTTGAAATATGTGGTGCTCAATTATTTGTAATCTCATTTTGATTTGTCGAAAAACTAGGTGATGACGTTATGTTGAATGTATTATAATATCAGTGTGATTTGTTGACAAAATATGTGAGGACGTTGCGCTAAATGTTCTGTAATATCATTGTGATTTGTCAACAAAAAATATGATAATGTTGTGCAGAATATTTTGTAATATCATTGCGATTTGTCCACAAAATTTGTGGTCGAAAATAGACAGTAGAAAAATTAGGTAAAGCTCCGTGTCTCTAGTTGAAATGAAGACAGTGTCTTGTCGCCATTGAGTGGCGACAGTTGAAATGTCGCCAGCTCTGTCGTCATTTCAACTAGCGATAAGAACCTCCCTGCACTGTTCTAGTCACTGTTGCCACTACTTAGGCTACTGTCGTAATTTGGAATGGCGATGGGAAAAATTTGTCATTTCAAATAGCGACAGTAGCCTAGTTTTGTAAATAAAACATCATCTATTTATTTTTGTAATTCTTTTAAAAATAGTATTATTTCAAAAAATTCTTTAATAGGCTAGTCCCATCTTTACTTACTAGTCCAATGCCCGTGCTTTGCTACGGATTAAAAAAATTATATCTCGTCAACCGTCGTCGTGCTCAGCATACAATGCAAGTGATCCGTCGGAAACCCGTTCTTGGAAAAATCGATGGAATCTTTGAGCTTCTTACGCACCAGCTTGGGCAGTTGGGCGTGTGGGGAGTGAAGAGGAGGCTATGGGTGACTAACCGTACGCACGAGAGGAACCGATAAAGAACAAGATTCAACGGCTCATGTCTCACGAAGAAAGATAGATCTAACGACTCACATCATATGAGGGAGAACGGACTACCATCAATTCTTTCTTTTAAGTAGTAGAGATAAGTAGTTGACAACTCCTCTCCTTTTCTTTTTTTGCTTTTTTTTTTTTGCATAACCTTGTGCTCCGTTTTTCCTCTTCTTTTTTTAAACTGCCGGCGCAGTTCATATCACCACATGGCTACTAGCTTTATCACTAGCTAACTACCCCCAGGCACTACAAAACCTAGCGCTAGATCACCAACCATAAGAAATCACCTTTGTTGTTTGACTTCAGCCAGCACTACAATGAGTAATCACATCAAGGCCATTAGACCTCTTTGATCCAAATTGAAGTTCACGGTACCATCAGACCTCTGATCACTCTGTGTAGTACATTTGTACTGCTACTATCTTAAAACCTCAGAGAACCGCATGCATGCATTGTGCGCTCGACCGAAAGTTAGCCCACTAAGCACCTAACACCACCAGGAAATGTTGTGAGAAAGAAGAAGAAGAAAATACAATACCGGAAAGAAATCGAATGGAGGAGCACAATACAAGAATACAAGAGCGCATAGATGAGGGCGCGGTACAAGAGGGTGACAATCCCATGCGTATGAGACAGTCCACATGCACATAAGAAATCTTGACTTTCCCACGTATGTGTTTTTTCGGCAAAACACCCATCACACGTGTTATAAATATTATGTGTATATTCAGAAGAGTTAAATAGGTAATATATATAGAGTACAAGAGAGTACCATATGCAGATATAGAAATACAAAAGACTCCTATTCTAACACCACCATTCAAACTCATAGTGGATCATATACACTGAATTTGGAGAGAAAATACAAATATTGTACCCTAGTCTGTGGCTTCGTGAAGAAGTCAACAACATGTAACTCTGAGGGTACAAACTGTAAAGTAAGTACACTCACCTGCACCTTTGAGTGAGTGTATGAAGCATCTACACCAATGTGCTTGGTGAGCTCATGCTTCACTGGATCCCGGGTAATACTGATGGCACTTGTACTGTCAGACAAAAGAGACATAGGTCTCATCACAGGCACTCTAAAATCTGTAAGTAACCACCTCAACCAAGTAACATCTGCTGTCACTGTTGCCATAGCTCTTAACTTAGCCTCTGCAATCGAGCAGGAAGGTACAGTCTGCTTCTTTGTCTTCCAGGCAATCAGGGAGGAATCAAGAAAAATACAGTAAGCAGAAAGAGAACAACGATCAGAAGGATCACTAGCCCATGTCGTATCGGAGTATGCCTGACGCTGTAGTGAGGCGGACTGTAGTGTGATGAGTAGGACGAGCCATAAATCGACTCAAGATATGAACAACATAAGCAATATCAGGATGGATGCTCACAAGGTACACCAAACTCTCAACAAGATGACGATATTGAGTAGGATCCTTAAGAAGATCACCATCAGTGGCACGAAGCTGGAGGGATAGCTCCATGTGAGTCTCAGCAGTACGTAGTCAGTCAAACCAGACTGGTCAAGAAGATTCTGAACATACTTCTACTGGGAGAGGTAGTAGCACTTAGATATGGAAGAGACTGTAATCCCAAGGAAGTACGTAAGAGAACCAAAATCAGTCATAAAAAACTGTTTACTGAGATGCTTCTTCACATACGTGATGAATGGGGAATCATAACCAGTGATGAGCATATCATCAACATATAGAAGAAGCAGTGTCCTACCCCGATATGAGATATGGACAAAACAGCAGGATCGTGGGAACTGATAGTGAAACCGACAACAGTAATCACTGAGGTAAAACGCGTAAACCAGACACAAGGAGCTTGTTTGAGGCCATAAAGAGCACGACGAAGATGACATACGTGCCCATCAGGAACAGAATACCTAGGTGGTGGCTACATATAAACCTCCTTATGCAAAACACTATTAAAAAAGCATTCTTAACATCCAGCTGAGAGATAGACCACCGACGAACAGAAGCAACTACAACAAGAGTGCGAAAAGTGGTTATATGGGCAACAGAGGTAAAAGTCTCATCGTAGTCACGACCGTACTCCTGCTGAAAGCTGTGAGCCAGAAGGTGAGCCTTGTAGCGCTCAATGGTACCATTAGACCGAGTCTTAATCTTTTACACCCACTTGCACGTGATCGATCGAGCATGCACATGTGTCGGTACAATATCACAAGTCTCCGTATGTCGAAGAGCATCAAGCTCCTCTGCCATAGCGAGCTACCACTCAGAATGAGGAGCAGCCTCACGATAAGAACTAGGCTCAATGACAGAGAGAGCATGAGCTATCGGAGTAAATCCAAGACGATTAGGAGATCGAAGGGATGTCCAGTCACGAAGGACGCAATGAGGAGCATCAGCAGGAGGATGGGATGTGGGTGTCAGCAAGATACTAGGAGAGGAAACTACTGAAGAACGAGGACGCCTGGAGTAGTAAATACCAGAGAACCGAGACGATGGTGCTGCAGGAACAAGAGGCGGTGCTGCAGGAGGCAACACCGGAGGCAGAGGTACATAAGGAACCACTGGAGACAGACCAACAAAAGACTGTGGTAGCAGAGAAATTGGTGAAGAGTCAGAAAGAGACAACCATGAAATCAACTCAACGGTAGAAACAGGAAAAGAACCGAATCTCGATAGAAGAAAGGGCAAGATTCGTCAAAGATAACATCTCGTGAAATCCTGATCCGTTGAGCAGAAGGACTATAGCAGTGATAACCCTTATGCTCAGAACTAAACCCAAGAAACATGCACTCAACTGATTGGGCCGATAGTTTAGTGTGCTCATGAGGCTGCAGGAGAACAAAATAAGTACAACAAAAAACAGGAAGGTAAGTGTACTGGGGGCTCGTGAGTAGAGGCGCTCTATAAGACTGACGCCCTTAAGAGCAGTGAAAAACTACATATTGATGAGATATGCAGCCGTAGAAATAGCCTCGGCCTAGAACTATGATGGAACGTGAAAGGTAAGGAGAATAGTATGAACAATCTCAATCGTATGATGATGTTTGCGCTCAACAATCCCATTCTGAGCATAGATACTGAGACAAGAAGACTGGTAAAGAGTGCCCTGCTCCGAAAGAAACTGTCTAAAAGCACCAGAACAGTACTCGCCAGCAAATCACGACGACAAGTACGGATGGGAGAATCAAACTGAGTACGAACCATCGTTGCAAAGCTACGATAAATCGTAAGAAAGTAACTACGATTAGATATAGGAAAAATCCATGTAAAATAGGAATAATCATCTATGAAGATCACATAAATTTTATGCCCGCCTTTAGAGATAATAAGCGCAGTTCCCCATACATCTAAATGAACTAAGTTAAAAGGACAAGAAGACAATGATTCACTAGAATGATAAGGAAGATGTAGCTGCTTGCCCAGTTTATAACCTTGACAAAACATGACCGTGTTAACAGTAACACGTCCAAGAATACCCTAACGAACTAAGGCATAAAGATGGAATCCACACAAGTGACCTAAACGATGATGCCACTGCGCAAAAACGTCAAAGGTGGTGGCATCAGTGGCGGTGGAAGTAGACGTAGAGGTGATAGGAGCAACTGAAGTGGACGGAAGGTGGAGGCGATCAAGGATGTAGAGACACAATCCATACGGCGCCGACCAGTCTCAAGAACCACCCCCTGTCTGTTGATCCTGGATAAAACAATTGTGAGAGTCAAAACTAACCCTACAACCAAGATCGGTGAGCTGACCCACTGAGAGAAGATGCATGCATGGTAAGTTGGGGAACATGGAAAACAATTGGAACAAAAAAGTCAGTGGACAAAAGAGTGCCCTGACAGCTGACAGACAGAGGAGTACCGTCAGCTGTCTAAACAGAGATAGGAAAAACAGAAGGTCCTACTGAAGTGAGAGATGTGGAGTCCGGTATCATGTGGAAAGAGGCACCAGAATCCAGAACCCAAGAAGTGCCTGAAGGGGACGTTTAAGCTAGACTGGTAGAACCTGCTGACCTGTGAGATAGCTATTGTAGTAGGGTCTAGCAGAACTACCGAACAGAGTCACCTCACTGAGAAGGTCCCGACGTGCTGGTTTGTCCTCCCACCAAGGAGTTAGGGCCTCCCTACCCCCTTGGATCGTCCACGCACCTTGTTCTGCTTTTTTTCGCACCGCACAACACTGGTAGTCGTGCCCGAAGTTCTTGCAATAATTGCACTGAACCCCAGTTGGTACGAAAATAGGAGCATAAAAAGATACATGAGGAGAGACTGTAGTCGAAGCAGAAACCGTCGGTGTAGTCGAAGAAGAAGGGGTAGCAAGCATAGCTAGAACAAACTGTGCTGCTAACCCGCGGCGAAGCTGGTAGCACGAAGGGTCGAGCCTCGGTGACTGTCGATCGTGGTGAGCGGCTCAGTAGTTGAGCCCGGATAGGCTCAAACTCTGGGCGAAGATGACAGACGAAGTCATAAAGGCGAAGGTGACACGATCCTCCTTCTGCACTTTATGACACTCCTAGCAGAGTGGAGAATCCAGCCCATCTAGTTGGCGCTAGAGACTAGCCAGAGCTCGAAAGAAGTCATTGATGGAGGAGTCATGGCGAAGCGTCTCCAACTCACGTTGAAGCGAAAAGAACTGCATCGCTGCTCTGCTAGTATCACTCACGTAAGTACTCCCAGATCTGATGAGTGGCACGCAGACCAACAATGTCTAGCTGAATGGAGTTGTCGACGCTGTCCACCAGGATGGCTCGAACACGGGGCTCATCAGCACACCAGTGCTTAAAAGTATCTATGGCATACTAAAAGGTCTCATCAGTAGCGTCAGCAGCAACAATAGTGGCCTCTGCCTCCTTCTTGGAGGCTTCATCTTCTGCAGGAGGTGCAGAGATAGGCAGGCTGGGATAGGCTGAACCGGTGACGGCGGACAAGGTTGGGCACCAGTAACATGTCCTCAGAGGTGGAGACCATCGAGCATGATCTCCATGAGTGAAGACCACAACATATAGTTCGTCCCATTAAGCTTTGTTCATGAGAATGTGATCGCAGCTCATGAAACGAAAACCATCTGTAATCGGCACGGGAAGGAGCGACGACCAAGGCAACGAAGTCTAACAAGCGGTGCTGGACGACGCGGCGGTTAGAGCTACATTCTGTTTTTTTTTATGTTTCTTTTTTTGTTGGGCCGGGCTCACTCAGACTAAAATAGCATGGCCGATTCAGCTAGCCCAAACGGAAGGCTGCGTAGGCACGTAGGAGGAAGCTAGGGTTCCCCCTGGCGGCTCGAGCGGCACCGGTAGACCTACCGGCGGCAGAGACAGGAAGGAGGAGCAGCCCTACCGGCGGCGACCCTTCCTCGATGAAGCGCGCGCGAGTGGATCAAGCGGCGGCTTTGGCTTGAGCCCTACTGGCGGTGGCCCTTCCTCGATGAAGCGCGCATCGGCATCAGGGTCGGGCATGCGGAGACAGAGTGACCGACGTAGAGCTTTTTCGAGCGGTGGCTTCGGCTTCTGGCAGCGAGTCAGGCGGCGGTGGGACGGCGTCGGCTTCGTGCGGGAGGACGATGCAAAGAGCGATGTTCCCCCTGCTGGTGGCGGCGACGAGAGGCGGCGGTCCAAGCGACAAGGCGGTAGTGGCGGCGACTCGAGCAACAGATGTGGTAGTGGAAAAAGTTAGGTTAGTGCCCTAGCTCTGATACCATGTTATGAATATTGTGTGTATATTCAGGAGGGCATAATGTGCAATATATATAGGTAGTACAAGAGGGTACCATATACAGATAAGGAAATACAAACGACTCATATTCTAACAGCACGCACCGCGAATGTTACGGAAAACCCCGTGTGCTATCCTATCCAAATCGAACGCACGCACAGCCGCCTCCTCCCATCGATCCCCTTCCCCCAACCGCCCTTGCCCGCCTCCTCCCCTCCGCACCATCCTCCATCCAGCGCCGCCGCTCCCATCCAGTCGCGCCACCTCCTCTCGGCCACCCCCGACGGCGAATAGGGTTAGGGTGGGGGTGCCGTACTACCTCCTTGTTGACGTCCCTGCCTGCTGATGATCTGCCGCCCCTCCCTAGTGCCGCGTCGGCGACGCGTCGCCCCGGTCGACCCCTACTCCCATAACCCCGTCGTCCTTGTCGATTCACCTAGGGTCGAGTGGATGGTGACTTCTGTATTGATGGAGGTTCTAGATGTGCATCTTTTATAGTTCTCTACCTGATTCAATAGAGATGATTTGAGAACTATAACATGCCAATTTTCATGACTTCATCAACGATTCAAGGGAGTTTCATGGAGGATATTGCCTTGTAATTTTGGTTCCTCTAAAAATACATGTTTGCCATTGTCTTCTGACCGGCATAGGTTAAGTTGTTGCCTTATTCATATTGGACATTCTTCGGCTGTATGTTTGCGGTGAAATAATAAAAATACTAAACATTTCAATATATATATATCAACCTTTGCAGGAGACAATTTGAAATTGATGAATTTGCCTAATGGAGAATGAAATATGACAGAATTTGGGAAAAACAGGCAGCTGCGAGATGAACTTTTAAAGGTCTATTCTACTTATAGTATATGTACTTTTACACAGTTATGCTCCTTCAATTTCTATCTACAATGCTCATTTGAGAACTTTGTTCACAGGTTAAGGCCTCGCTGTCTGCTTCAACCAGGAGATTTGACTTGTTACAAAAGGTAAATTCGCGGCAATCTTAAGTGTTTTTCTCATTGTATCATAATCTTAGCTTTATTCCTCCACTTTAATCTGAGATTATGCTTTCTCTCCATTTATTTCACTCTCTCTCATGTGTATTCCTTGCTCATGCTCATTTTCATCGCTGCAGGATAATGAGATGTTAAAGAAGCAGACTGAATCCATGAAACTGCAATGCAATTGCACTGTTCCATTGAACCTTACCCAACAATAGGGATAATACTGGATGAGCCACTGCCATTTTTTGTTGTGTGCTGAGAATTTGTAGTCTATTGAATTGTGTAATGTTGAACACGAGTGAGAAAATTTCTATGTAAAATGTCTCACTGGGTGTGTTAAAACTATCTGAATTTTTTCTGAAATTTCTTTTGTTTTGTGAATCGAAGAAACCTGTGTGTATGGTCTGTTTGAATGGAAATCAATGCAATGAGTTTTAGATGATCTATGTGTGAATGACCGGAAGCATATTGTTTTGCTGCATATCTCGGCATGACCCGAAGAAATGGCTTTTGTCCATATTGCAAGCATACCATTTGAATAGTATCAGAAGCATTGGAGGCAAGCACTAGCAAAATCCTGATACTGTAGCTAGAGCTTCTGATTGTTCCTGAGAACTGAAAGCAACCAAGAGGTATTCAGATATCAGGTTGCTCCTACAATTGAACAAGATAAAAACAATGAAAATATAGGTTGCTCCTATCAGGTTTATCCAAAGATTCTTCCCAATTTTGTAGTGAAACCCATCTTTTACTAAACCTCGCAATGAAAACATGTAGCTAGCTGCGCTTCCAATAGCAGTGCTACTGTAAGGGTAACGATAAAAAAACCCAGTAAAGGCAGCACGCAATCTCAGTTGAATAAGTAAACTAGCTAGTTTACTTATTCAATAAGTAAACTAGCTAGTTTACTTATTCAACTGAGATTGCGTGCCCGAGGGACATATGCTCAATCATCAATCATGTTTTTTCTTCTCCAGAAGTCAATCCTAAATGCCATAGGTTGAAATCAATGAAGGCCTTCTTCTGGACTGTCTGGCAAGACTTGAAACATGAAACTCTGCATGTTTGGAGTTACCAACACAACATATAGACAATAGTACGATCCTAAGCTTATCTGAAAACTCATGGAGCTGGTTTAGCTTTTTAGGCTCGGTGCTCCTTGAACCAAAGTATTTCCTTCAGAAGATATCAGTCACTGAGCAATCAGAACTAAGTTGCATGATGTTTTACAAAGTTTGAGTTATAAATATGCATACACACATTCGAGTTCATGTTTCCATTCATAAAACAAAAACATTCATAACCCGCAGTTCGCTCACAACCTGAACTTTTACTATTCTTAACTTGTCCAAATGACACAATTCATAATTGGTCACAGCCTCAAAATTTACATTTAAAAAAATCACAATCATTCACATCTGTTGCTACACAAGTACTCAATTTATTGGGATGCAGCCGGCTGAGCTTGGGGTAGCCAATCCACTGAAGATGACGCCGTCGACGAGATGCCGCAAACCCTACCTTTCGGGGAGAGTCGCCGAGGGGTGGCGAGGATGTACAAGAAGTCATAATCCACTCGACTCTAGGTGAGTTGATGGGGACAACGGGATTATGGGAGTAGGGGACGACCAGGGCAACACGTCGGCGGCGCGGCACCGGGGAGGGGCGACAGATCATCAGTGGGTAGGAGCGTCAATGAGGAGGTGTCACGGCGCCCCACCCTAATCTTAGCCACCGTCAGGGACGACCAAGAGGAGGTGGCACGACCGAATAGGAGCAGCTGCGCTTGATGGAGGACGGTGCCGAGGGGAGGAGGCACAAGGTCGACGATGGATCCAGTGTGGCACACCGGAAAGGAGGCATGCAGGGGCGGCTGGGAAAAGGGGATCAATGGGAGGAGGCAGCTGTACGTGCGTTCAATTTGGGGAGGATAGCACCAGCGGGTTTTTCCATAAGATTTGCGGTGTGTTTTCGTAAAAAGTACGTAAGTGGGATGTACCTCTAACCTGAACAACTGAGATGGAGTCGGATGGTCGAGATTTGCAATATACGTGTGTCCACGTGTTATCTCATCTCATGTGCTTGAGACAGACATATCGCCGTACAAGAGTTCACAGAGATGCTAAGGATGCATACATGCGGATGTGCCATTTGTCAAGCTCCTCAAAAATAATGTGCATGAGACATCTCGCCATACAAGAGTACACAAGGATGCTAAAAGCATCTTTAGTGTATTGAATCGATGTCGATTCAAAATTATGCCACGTAAGTATTTTAGGAACCGAACTTGTTTTTCTCCAATGTATTGAACTGATTCATACTAATAACTGGGCCCACGTTACATTAAAAAACCACAAAATAATAATATCCTCTTTCAATCGCACTCTCTCCTATGTAGTTGTTTAATGCTCATATGAGTTGTTTAATGCTTTGAAACGACTTCTAAGTAGAGTTCGGTTTCATGCATTTTTTTGTTGGAAATCGACTCCTCCAATGTATTGAATCGATTCAATACCTTCTCTCTCTTCATTTGAATCGGCTAAAACACAATATTGAAGATGATCTAAGCTGCATATATGTAGATGCGCCATCTGTCAAGCTCCTCAAAAAGATCTCCCAGACAAGGGCACGTGAAGGATTCAGAGGGAAGCCAATCGTAGAGGCATAGAGAGTGCCCTCTCCCCACTTCGTCTGTGTATGTTGTTAACAAACCAGTGATTAGTCCTTTTCGACAAGGACGATGCTTCGTGTGATTTGCTGCGTCGTAGCACAGTGAGATATCAATATCATACAGACGGGTAAGATTTTTAGGCGTCTGATCACTGTCCTTTCTTCTTTTATGAGGCGATTAGGATTTTTTTAAATCCACCCTACATTAACTTCAACATATAGAGTTGCATAGTTTGCTATATATACCATCTATCATCTGAGTGATTAGTTCTACTCAGCATAAAACATGCAAAGACAATTGCATCAACGTGCTACATTATTATGTATCTCTGGAATCATCAGATTGCTTGAACGCTTCATCGATTGAGATACATGCAGAATGAATATTCATATTCTAGTGCGCGCACAACTTGCACCGTTTCTTCTAAAGCAACTACGGATCAGAAAACAACCATTGAACCAATTTTACGTGTTCGAGACTATTCTGCCTCTACAAACGATCCGTAAAATCCATTAAAATGCGAGAAGGATGCAGTATACAAGCGGACGCCAAATTGTGGCCTCGTCCTGTCGTCGCGCGTGGCGGGGAGCGGTGGCCGAACACACGCCCGCAAAAATCAACCCAGGCAGAAACCGAGCAAGCAAAGCGGGTGTGAAGCATGCCGCGCCCCCGCATGACGAGAAAAGTGGGCGGGCGCCTTTACGTGAAATCAGCACTAGTGTAGTACCACCACCGCCACTACCTCGTATCAACTCGTACTGCAGCCGCCGGGTGCTTGCACGAGCTAATACATGCCGCATGCGTATTTGCAACCAGCGCGAGTACTTAAGGCCATGGCCGCGTGTTCCTTCGCCGTGCGGCGCTGCAGCGTGGTGTGGAGAAGATAGACGAGAAGCCTTTGAGCTGTTACTGCATGAGCTCTTGCTCTTGTATTTGGACCTTCAGAATTCAGAGAGGAGGCGGAGGAGGAGGAGGAGGAGGAGGAGAGCAGTAGAGCACGTTTGGTACGTCGTGAATTAATGCCGATCAGATTTTTAGTCCTTGATTTTTTTATGGACCAATGGTTCTGGTTCTGACTGGCGTTCATCAAAGCTTCGAGCTTTCTTTCCAGCTTTGCAAATTTGCGTCATGCATACAGATTTTTGGAATTAATCAACGGTCGATCTTGCTTGGGGATTTGTTGCTTCTTTGTTGACCTCGTATTTTTTAACCCAAAATTTTGATATCTTTTCAGCTCTAAGCTTCGAAGAAGTGGAGTTTTGATTGGCTGGGGTTCCTTTGTGTTTCTTGCACGAAATGTTGGTCAAGAGCTATTTTATTGTGTGCCGAGGAACTCCCGTTTGCGTATTCTTGCTTGTATTGTGTGCTTGTGTTGTAGTTCTTGTACACAGCCTCTCAGTTTCAAGGAGGGGGAGCACTGAGGGCTGAGGAGCATAACCCAGGTGGGAATTTTTCTTTCATCCTAGTGAGTTATTGGTCTATCAAAATAGGGATGTTGTTTCTCTTTGTTCGTCCTTTCCCTGTTTTGTGACGTCAGTTCTCTTGCTCACCTTTTCTTTCCTTTGGTCCTACATTATTGTCTTTTTGGTTGGATCCGGGTCCATGAATTGCTGATCAAAATCTCATCATTTCTTGCCCCATTGATTTCTTGCACTGATCCTTCCCATTTCACAACTTACAAGGGCTCACTCGTTCATAGCTTCACTGCTACTAGTAGAATAAGTGAAGAACTCACTAACACAGTGCTCTTCTTAGCTCACGGTCACGGTTATATGCTGATATGAATGGCTTTTTAATTCACTGACTCCTCCTTCCGACGCCTCCATTTCCCCCGGACACGAATCTGACTGACGCCGCGAAAATCTTTCCGCCATGAAGCAGGAGAGGCGGAGGAAGCAACCCAGGCAGCCGCCGCGCCTCGAGCTCACGATGGCGCCCCACCCGCGGGACGGCGGACGAGGGCACGAGGAGATAGCGGGGCTCGACGGCGGCGACGGCCAGGCGGGGGCTGCGGCGCACGCGCGCGGCCGTGTGCCGCCATGGCGGGAGCAGCTGACGGCGCGCGGGATGGTGGCGAGCCTGGCCGTCGGTGCCATGCACAGTGTCATCGTGATGAAGCTGAACCTCACCACGGGTCTCGTCCCCACGCTCAACGTCTCCGCCGCGCTCATCGCCTTCGTCGTCCTTCGCGGGTGGACGCAGGCGCTCGCCCGTCTCGGCGTCGCCTCCCGCCCCTTCACGCGGCAGGAGAACACCGTCGTCCAGACCTGCGCCGTCGCCTGCTACAGCATCGCCGTCGGAGGTCAGGACCACACACACACGAACCCCTTGCACCATCCTCCATTGTCAAATGGAGTCCTTGGTTTGATTTGATGTGTTCTTGGACTTTTCCCAGGTGGATTCGGGTCGTACTTGCTTGGGCTCAACAAGAGGACTTACGAGATGGCGGGGGAGGAGACAGAAGGCAACGTGCCGGGGAGCTACAAGGAGCCCGGCATTGCGTGGATGACTGGCTTCCTTCTCGCTGTCAGCTTCGTGGGGCTTCTCGCGCTCGTCCCTCTCAGGAAGGTCGGTGAGCTCCCCAGTCTTACACTACATCTTCCAGTCTTACACTAAATCTTCCAGTCTTCACACTAAATCTTCAGAAGTTTTGTGATTCGATCACGGTTCGCTGTTACTCCTAAGAATTGCAATTTTACCTTTCTTCCCCAATTTTGTTTCTTTGCCAATGTTGCTTGCATAGTGGTCAAGTGGTCATCATCTCCTTTTCACCCTTTCTATTCTACATTTTCTCTTGCTTAAAGAACAGAAATGATATTGCTTAGCTATTTCCTTTCTGCTTTGCGTCACGCGGTTCTTGTCTGTCTTGTTTGCTTTATTTGTTTGTAGGGTGTCATCTTATTTCACATGTACACGGATGATTCAATTTGCCATCAAACTTTGTAAAATTTCAGATTATGATAATTGATTATAAATTAACTTACCCAAGCGGGACTGCAACAGCTGTGCTTATAAATGGATTCCACACACCTCATGGAGATGCAATGGCAAAGTATGCGGTTCTTTCACATAACTCATAACCTGCAGAATCGAACATTATATTTTTTTAATCAATTGAATGCTTTGTTTGTTCTGTCAGGCAGCAAGTGAATGGATTCACAAAATACTTCGCAATCAGCTTCTTCTGGAGCTTCTTCCAGTGGTTTTACTCTGGTGGAGACAACTGTGGATTCTCACAGTTTCCCACTTTTGGACTAAAAGCTTGGAAACAAACGTAACGCTGGTCACTTTGCTCATTATTGCATTAAATCTGTTCTTGACTAGTAACAATTTCACCTGATTCAGATTTTCTGATTCTTGGGGTGTCAGATTCTTCTTCGATTTCAGCCTGACATATGTTGGGGCAGGGATGATTTGCTCCCACCTTGTCAATCTGTCTCTCCTTCTCGGCGCCATTCTTTCCTGGGGAGTAATGTGGCCACTGATCAGTGATTTGAAAGGGGACTGGTATCCGGCAAATATACCAGAAAGCAGCATGAGAAGCCTGCAAGGTTACAAGGTTTGTTTCAAAATTTGATTTTGTTATTGTACATGTGTAGTACAATCCTTTGTTTCTTACCTTCTCTCATTCTGTAGGCCTTCATCTGCATAGCTCTCATCCTAGGAGACGGCCTATACAATTTTGTCAAGATTGTTGCATTCACCGTTAAGAGTCTGCTTGACAGATCAAAACTGAAGAATGCAAAGAAAGGTAAACAGTCTGACAAACTCATGCAACTACAGTCTGGATGTATAGATGATCTGATATGGGGTTCATCCTACTTCCAGAGGAAGACATTCCGGTTCTCGATGACCTTCATCGTAATGAAGTTTTTACAAGAGACAGTATCCCTACCTGGCTAGCCTACTCTGGTTATCTTGCATTATCAGTCGTTGCGGTAATTGCCATTCCCTTGATGTTTCGTGAGATGAAGTGGTACTATGTTGTTATAGCATACTTATTGGCCCCTGCCTTGGGTTTCTGCAATGCCTATGGTGCCGGCCTTACTGACATCAACATGGCCTACAATTATGGAAAGGTTGCCCTCTTCATTCTTGCAGCCTGGGCTGGAAAAGACTCTGGTGTAGTTGCTGGTCTAGTAGGCTGTGGTCTGGTGAAATCATTGGTGTCAATATCTGCTGATCTGATGCATGATTTCAAGACCGGGCATCTTACATTAACATCACCTAGATCAATGATTATTGCGCAGGCTATTGGCAGCGCCATGGGCTGTGTCATCGCACCACTGACATTCTTTCTGTTCTACAAGGCCTTTGACATAGGCAACCCAGAAGGGTACTGGAAGGCACCATATGCTCTAATCTACCGAAACATGGCAATTCTTGGTGTTGAGGGCTTCTCTGCTCTGCCCCTGCATTGTTTGCAGCTGTGCTATGGATTCTTTGGCTTTGCAGTGGTGGCCAACCTTATGAGGGACCTCTTCCCGCCAAAGTATGGCCGGTGGGTTCCCCTACCAATGGCTATGGGGGTTCCCTTCCTTGTTGGCGCGAGCTTTGCCATCGACATGTGTGTCGGGAGCTTGATAGTCTTCACCTGGCACATGATTGACATAAGTAAAGCAGCACTAATGGTGCCAGCAGTTGCATCTGGTTTGATATGTGGGGATGGCCTTTGGATCCTCCCTGCGTCCTTGCTTGCATTGGCCAAGATCAGTCCACCATTGTGCATGGCATTTAGGTCTACACACAAAGGGTAACATGCTCGACAACAGAAGGCAGTTCCACGTACAATTAGAAGAGACACAGCCAGGCAATAATGCAGTAAAATATTTGATAGTTAAGATGGGATACAGAGGAAGTAACGATGCAGTAAATATTGGAAAGTTACCAACACATTACAGTGTGCGCCATAGTAAGATTATCAGATGCAAGATGATTCATCACATAATAATGGCATGTTTGAGAACCTCATCTATCATCAGTGGTGATCGATGGTTGTAGCCTGTAGGCGCTATTAAATAGCGGAATTTTTGCGTAGCAGGGTGATTGTAGCATATACATGTATATTTTTGGCAATAAGTTGGATGATAGATCCACAAGGTGTAATATTGTAAGAAGTATCTTTCAGCTGATCCAATTGTCAATTCCCAGTTCCTATATGTTATCTTTACTATTTAAAAGAAGGAATTGGTGGCGGTCCATCCTTCCTCATGCGATGTGAGCCATTAGATCTATCTTTCTTCGTGAGATGTAAGTCTTTCTTCGTGAGATGTGAGTTGTTGGATCTCGTTCTTTCTCGGTTCCTCCCGTGTGTACGGTTGACCACCTATAACCTCCTCTCCACTCCCCCTACACCCCAACTGTCTAAGCTGGTGCGCAAGAAGCCCAAAGATTCTATCGATCTTTTCAAGAAGAGGTTACCGGCGGATCACTTGCATTGTAGGCTGAGCACGACGACGGTTGACGGGATATAATTTTTTTAATCCATAGCAAAGCACGTGCATTGGACTAGTCAGTAAAAAAGTATCATCAGAGGCGCTGTCAGACCCCCGGGCGTGAAATACCCGAAGATCTTACGTGTATACTATGCTAGTCCCAGCATTAAAGGCTAGCATACACATTCACACCGTTTGGCATCATATCCATACAATCATATACTAAAGTAAAGCAAAATGTGTAATCTACTTAAGCTATTACAACAACGGCCGACCGACCAAATAAAAGCAGTCATCAAAGAAAAGTAAATAGCAGCGGAAGACATAGTAATAATAGCAAAAGTCCAGCGACATGCCCATCCTATCCCGCAGACAACCGACAAGGAAACAAGGGCTAAGTAGACCCGTCACCGATCCCCTCGGTGCAAGGAACTCGTCGTTTGGCATCGGCACATCTTCAAATTCTAAACCAATAACAATAGCAAGATTCAGTACATGTGTACTCAACAAGACTTGATGTATGGCTCTATTCTACAAGTTCTTTTGCTCAAAGCCAGGTTTATTTGCAATATTCATAAGTAATAATTTGCAACGGAATTTGCAAGAACAGTTTAAGAAAAAGTAAGTACATGATAGTAAGTAAAGTAACTGAACAAATAACAACAACACCCACAACCCTAATCGGTTGCAAGCAAAAATATAATCATGTTTCGCCATAGAAATGGCATTGACAAATTCAAGTTCAATCATAGAAATGGCAGTCCTGCTATAGACATAGCAAATCCAGTCATAGGAATGACAGTTCCGCTATAGACATAGCAACATAGCCATAGAAATGACAGTTAACTCAACAAATAAAAGCCCCCATATCATTACCCCGATCTTTTGTGACAAAACAGCTTTGAAAAGCAAAGCTACCGCCATACCAGCCGCATTAAGCATGCTCATGACCGCGAGCGCGCTATTCAAATAGTTTATCACTCTGCAGAGGTGTACAACTTTACCTATAGTACACGGTATTCCAGTTGTCCGAACATCTCTATATCACTGCTCACTACCGAAGGTAAGCAGTCTAGAGTTCGCGACACAACCTTTACATTATCTAGCACTAACCTTGCACTAGCCCTGCGAATCATTATCCTCATCCGTCGGGATAGTAATAATAATAATGAAGATAATAATAAAAGTGCACATCAAATGAGGAGCCTCACTCACCCGCATAGAAACCCGATGAGCGAGTCCCTCACTTCGCCCGGATGGAAACCCGTCGAAGTGAGGCATCCGCAGTTGTGTAGGCATGCTAGTCCTTCGGCAATGCATGCACTACTTCTGCCTACTGCCATGCAAGGCTAAGATTTCGATAACTTAGTTAGCTATGGCTACCCTATCCTAGCACATATGGTTGTACGATTAGGTCATAGTCTCGGATTTGCTAGCTTCAGTCCTTAATTGACTACGGGCGAGAACTCCACCCTATCTACTAGTGAGTTACAATCCTCACTCTTTTAGATTATAATATAGCTCACCCGTGTCTAAAAACTAGAGTTTTAATTTTGTTTTCATACAAAATAACAGAGGTATCTCCTCTGGACCATTTTCAAAATAATCCCAAATTCTCAAAGTATCAGATTGTCCTTTTATTAGCTTTTGGAAAATCTATCGCTCTAATTGCATTTGTGCGATAATCACACTCATAAATTCCCAAATGATATTACATATTGCCTAACCCATATTCTCAAGGCTACAACAATATGGAATCAATATTTCAAGGAGGCATACGCAGCAAGTAGGATTTACAACTACCTATTTTCCCAAACATAGGAATTTCATACAAACATACACATATGCATAATAGGATTTGCAAAAACAAAGTACAATAATTAAAATACTGGGATTAACACTATCAAAAGGGATGCTTGCCTTGCTCTTGTTGTTATGGAGATATGGTAGATTGATCGTTCCAAAAATAACCCAAATTATTGACATCTAAAAAGAGTCGAAAACGAATTAAATAACAATCAATAAATTAAACAGTAACCAAAAATAAATATTTTTACATATTCGGGTAGATTATGATTTTAGATGAATTTAGATACAAAATTTCTTCAATTTAGAGTTTTGTAGTAAAAGTTATTAAAGTTTCAATTCCATTCGGTTTGATAAATCCAGTTTAAAAGAAAAACACATTTTCTAACAGAGAAAATGTATTATCGCGTCTATTCTAATGAGGTTTACGCCTTCCCGAAAGGAAAACATGTTCTTGTTACAACTAAAAGCGTATTTTTCATTTTCCATTTGATTCTGGTTAAACTGACATGCGGGGTCCACTGTCAGTGAAAGGGTCAACGAGCACAGTGTATAGACCGACGGTCTATACACACGGTGCACGGGTTCATGAGTGGTTTCACTGTGCACTTAAGCAGTAGTGCCCACATGTCATAAACTCATTAGGAAATAATGTTTTGATTTAAACTAATGATTCGGTCCCACACGTCAGCGACTTATTAGAACTAACTAACAGTTTAAAGATTATGTTAGCCCTAATGGTTGTAATTAGGCATGCTGATGACGAGCTACAATGCTCATCATCGTTGTGCCGCACAGTGGCGCGAGCGCCCGCACGACTCGCCGACGATGCGAGCTCAACGGTGCCGATGAGTGATCAAAATGGAAACTCTGTGCTATGCACATCTACTGGTACTGGTATCGTAGTCGGAGACGACTCCTAGCGGTGGCACACCGGCGTTGAGCGGCGCAGCAACAACGGCAAAACGCGACATCGCAAAGGAGCAATGCCCTCGGCAAAAGAGTGCGCGCATGAGCATCTGCGTTCTACCAGGAGCATACCGGAAGGACATGGAGGTACTGAGGTGGTCGTAGACGAGCTGTCGACGGTGAGCCATGGCGGCGAGGTCGGTCGCACGTGGAGGAGGAGCTCGGGTGAAGGAGCTTGATGTCCGATGGTCGGATCAGCTTCAATAAGTCCTAGCGATGCTTCGGGTATGGCGAATTGGCCCGAAGTGCAATGAATTGTCGGTGATGGCTTGAGGCGGTGTTCCGGCCGGAGACGAAGAAGAAAGACCAAATCAGGTGCTCCTGTGGATCAAAAGCTAAATTGAGTGAGGGGAAGGACTCAAGGTGATCTGGAACGTGATATGACGTGAAGAGCTTAACACCAAACCCTTCACGGCGGGGATGAAGGCGGCGGCGCACAACCGTTTTAGGGTTTTCGCTCTTCGAACTCTAGAGCTCGATTGAGTGGATGAAAGGAGGAGTGTGTGGGTGCATGGAGTTGGAAAGGATGAAACGCAGCTCGGGGCAGGCTTTTATAATCGGAGAGGTGGAGTAGAGCAAGGTAGAGATCGAGGTGACCACGAGCAAAAATGGTGAAGCTCTCGGATGTTTCGACGGTGTACGGGCAGGCATGGGCTTCGGTTGGGACGGTATGAGCGTAGTGTTGACCGGTGAAGCGATGCAAGTGGTTGGGCAGCGGCAAAACGGTGGGCACTAGCGAAAACCACGGGCGCGGCAGAGCTCTCGCGTGTGGGCGTGCACTGGCACGATCGTGCAGAGGTGGGCGACGATACCTGTGGGTGGGACCCACAAGTCGGTGAGGTGAGAGAGAGATTAGATTTAGGTTTTTTTTTTTTCATTTTATATTGATTTAATATCCTTATTTTATTTACTATTCAAACGATGTCCAAAATTTATGAAAATTGTTGTGTAGACTTCTAGACCGATGTAGTTTCTCAGGTAAATTTTTTATATGTTAAATCTTTCTATGAATTTCTAGAAAATTCGAACAAGGTGATGTTCTTAAGCTTTTGTAATTATTTTTCTAAACAAGTTTTCATGTGAAACTTTGTTGAATAGTTCCTGGGATAATTAGCTCAAAACAATTCTCTCATTTAGAAATTTTTACTTTGCTTTATCTTTTTCCTTTTTAGCACCTATTTGTTTGTAGTTCAAGTTTTGTTAAAAAAAACAAATACAAAATTTTCAATATATAGCATATTTCATTCGCAAATGTTCAAAGACATTTTTTCTAATGCATTTATATTACATAATTCCCAAGATTAGGATTTTAGGATGTTACAGATACCAATGAAGAGTCATCAGATATATACTAAAAAATTATCAGATGATGCATGACAATGAAAGAGTTATCAAATGATTTATATAAATTGATGATTATAGACCAGGTATTATGAAATATGTGCCCATACAACCAAACTACTGAATGATTAATTGTTATGTGTTGCAGGCTGCAGCCTGCAGGCAGCATAAGTTGTTCAAATCCTCTCACAAAATCAGCTTAGGCAAATTAGTTTTGCTTAACGTTGAACCTTGAATATATGATGTGTCATTATCTCTGTATGGTGATTCTTTTTCAAGGAAAAATGCTTTACATTTGGTACCATCAAATCAGAGATTGATGATATCTTTCAAAGATAAGAATCTCTACTTGGCTCTATCTCAAAAGAAAGAGAAAAGCATCGAACCCTCCAATGTTAGGTATGGGCTACTTGGTTGACTCCAATCGTTTCCCCATGATACGGTTCTTGAATTCAAAGTAACCCTTAACTTATTCATATTGAAAACGGGAAGCACATGAATTGGGAAGCACAACACACAACAACCGCGGTGCCAGGCCGTGCACAAATATTTGCCGAGCGGCTACGGTACAACCGATAAAGTCGGGATTACAACCGACAGAATCGGCACGATACAAAACAAATTGGGAAGGAATCATATATGATTCTATACTTTAACATCCCCAAGTCGAATCGTGAGGCTCATGAACGCAGAGACTGGACCAAAAATCTTGAAATAGCTGAGTTAGAAGCCCCTTGGTCATCACATCCGCAAACTGAAGGGAGGATGCACACTTGGCCGAGAGACACTTTTTCACGAATAAAGTATATGTCGATCTCAATGTGATTGGCTCGACGAGGTTTCGAAGACATGAAAACAACACTCACATTGTCACAATAGACAACGGTCGCCGAACGAAGTGGTTGATGTAACTCAAGAAGAAGCTGACACAACCAACAACACTGCCATGGCATGGGCGACAACCATGTATTCAGCCTCTGCACTGGACCGAGAAATTGTAGTCTGCCGCTGGGATGACCAGGAAACAAAGTTGTCGCTGAGATATACGCAGTGACCTGAAGTAGACCAGCAAGAATATGGGCAACCTTCCTAGTCGATGTCAGAGTAGGAGGTCAGTGTAGAAGGCGATGAAGCACAGATATGCAAGCCGAAGTCGAGGGTGCCCTTCACGTAATGGAGAATCTGCTTGATGAGGGCAAGGTGAAGCTCGCATTGCACATGCATGTAGAGGCAAACCTGTTGCACGACATTAGCGATGTCCGACCGAGTCAGTGTGAGGTACTGAAGGGCACCGGCGAGACTCCTATACTCGGTGGGATTGGAAACGGGCGGACCTTTTGTGGTAGACAATTTAGCACACATGTCGGCAGGTGTGACGGTGGAATGGCACTCAGCCATTCTGGCGTGCTGAAGGAGGTCAAGACATATTGTCGCTGGGAGAGGAACAAACCACAAGAGGAATGGGTCACTGAAATCCCAATAAAAAATTAAGGTCACCGAAGTCGGTCATCGCGAACTCCGAATGAACATAGCAGGTGAGGCATTGTAGAAGCTCAGTGGAGGAAATGGTGAGAATGATATCATCCACATAGAGTAACAGATATGCAAGATGACCACCGCTGAAGAAAGCAAATAGAGATGTGTACGACATTGAGGGAACAAATCCAAGTGTGCGAATGTGAGAAGTGAAGCGCTAGTACTACACACAAGGGGCTTGTTTAAGCCCATGCAAGGATTTGTGAAGATGGCAAACATGGGTCGGACGTGAAGGATCAACAAAGCTGGACAGTTATTGGAAATAAACAGTTTCATCAAGTGTGCCATGAAGGAAGACATTTTTGATATCTAAGTGATGAATTAGCCAATGACCAGGAAACGGTGATGCTAAGAACAACACGGATGGTGGAGGGTTTAACAACCGGGTTGAACGTCTCATCAAAGTCGATGCCCAGCTATTGAGATTAACCACGAACCACCCAACATGCCTTGTGGCAAGCAAGAGATCCGCCGGAGTGAAATTTGTGTTTGAAAATCCACTTACCAATGGCAACATTGTCTCTAGGAGGACGGGGAACAAGAGACCAAGTTTTATTGGCAAGAAGCACCTCAAACTCATCTCTCATAGCTTGACACCAATGTGGATCGGAGAGAGCACTCTTGTAAGAATTTTGGAATAGTTGAAATAGAGGAATGAGTAGCAGACAGGTTCATTAACTCTAAGGGAACAACAATGCCAGACTTAGCCGTCATGACCATATGATGCGGCCCCGATGCTGGATGAGAAATAAGACCAGGAGGCATGAAGAGAGGGAGTAGGGCATTGGGAGGGGTGACAACGGTGCTAGCATCGGATAGGATGGTCGACGAAAGCGCAACCGGAGAGGGGATGGCAGGCGGGGGAGGCGATGGTGGTGAGGACACTGCCAGGGGAGGTCGCACTGATGGCTGCAGGCGAGGTAGGAGGAGAGTGCATAGCAACAACCGAGATGAGTGGTGAGGTAGTCGAGACGAAGTCAAGGAGAAAATCCAATGCTGAAGATAGAACTGGATCAGGCTGTGTAGCAAAAGGAAACATAGACTCGTTGAACGTGACGTGTCGAGAGGTGATGACCCATCGAGAGGCAATGTCAAAACAACGATAACCCTTGTGGTATCTAGGGTATTCGAGGAAGACACACACTATCGAACATGGAGAAAGTTTGTGTGGGGCGGTGGAGGTTAGGTTATGGTAACATAAGTACCCGAACACACGAAGATGGATGTACGTGGGAGGGGTTTGGTGGAGGCATTCATGTGGTGTGAAATGTTTTATGGCAGAGGACGACATACAGTTTAGGAGGTAGGTGGCGGCATCAAGGGCTTCGACCCAGTACGATGGGGGCATGGGCGCTTGAAAAAGAAGAGTGCACCATGTTATTGATAGTACGAAGAGCCAGTCTGGTCTTTTTGTTCTACTGGGAAGTGTACTTGCAAGAGAGCCGAAGGAAGATGTTGTGTTGGAAAAAATCGAGAGCGAGAGTTGACAAATTCCTTGCCATTGTCAGCTCGGAAGGACTGAATGTGGCATTGGAACTTTGTCTGGACGTACGCATGGAAAGTGGTTATGGTGTGGTGAGCATAGGATATCGTGCGTAAAGGAAACATCCAAAAAATGAGTAAAATCATCAATGAGGACTAAGTAATACTGAAAGCCATAATTGCTCAACACAGAGATGTCAACAAATCACAAGGAATTAACATAAACAAACGATAGAAATTGAGTTTGACCTAACAAAAGGAAGATGAACATGTTTGCTCAGTTGGCAAGCATGACGTGTAGAGTGATCGACTTCATTATAGGAGATAAAAGAGGACTGTCGACGATCGAGTCGCCGATCTTATGAAATAAAATAGAGGAAAATGAAAAAAAAGAGTTCTTGGGAGAAAATAGGATTATTCTTTATTGCTATGAACTGGATCCTTTACAGGGGGTGTTTTTGGCCAGGCGGTGGACTAATCCTCACTACACTGAGCGTAATGCTTGTTATGCTATTGAATCAGAGTTGAAATATGAATCTAGTGTTGATTGTGATGCTTCAATCCAATGCGTTTGTTCATTCGTACTCCGTCTTTAAATAACCAATGAAGATGTGACAGTTACTCCTGGAGAAGACACTTGGTAGAAGTAACACGTCTGGTTGGAGGGACAGTTGCTATTAGTGAAACAGTAACTGGTCAACGGTTAGTATCTGTGAGACACTCAATCGTATGACAGTTATTGTTAGTGTCTGAGGACCATGAACTGTCGCGTGGTATGGAGGAAATATGATATATGTTCCATTCGTCACACGGTAAGAATATACTTAGAGTTAGATCCAGATACCAGTTCAAGGCTTCTACGAGCAGTCATCTAGTCAGGGACGGGGTACATGACCTCGTCCGACCAGGGCACCTATAAGTAATATCTAGAATCCTTACGACTATGGGGGTCATTAGCCTTAGGGGTTACGACCATAAAGACATATGGTCTTTTAATTATGTATTAAAGTAATACATAGAGATTTTAATCATCGTCAAGGACTTCTAGAGAGAAGCCATTGTGTCGCAGCCCGGATGGCCCAAGCGACAATGCCATAGGCTCTCGGGGGCGGAGGTGGAGACGAACACTTGAGAGGACGATGTAGGAACCACAAGAGGAATGGTGTAGAGATCTTCTCAGCTATTACAGTGAAGAATCTCTCTCTTGGTGCATAGGTCCTTGACAGAGAAACCAAGGGAACCAAACTCAATGGAACATGAATTATCATGTGTGAATTTGTGGACAAATATGATAATGCGATTCAAGGAACAACTAAGACATCATTAAGATGAAAGTTGGTGGATGGTGAGGAAATAAAAGAATGATTGGAATGATGAATGGGAATAGTGGAACCGTTGCCGACAGTCACGAGAAGGAGGGGGTTTGGAAGGGAGTGGAGTAGAGGAGTATATCATCGTCGGCACTCATGTGTGAAGTAGCCCCGGAATCCACAATCCACCCGCCCAGTGCATGCATGGACATGTTGTTCATGGCAGCCACCAAGCCAAATGAATCCCAAGATAGAGTGGAAGCTATCTGTGGAGACATGTACGATAGAGCGAACGTCGTGTTGTGCCGCTAAGGTTGGAAGCCAGGGCGTGGCTCGAGTAGTATAGCATTGGCGGAGGGGCGCCACTCACCGGCCAGTGGCTGGCCCGAGGAGAACTAGGGATTGAAGAAAACCCATGGTTAAGTAGGAGGAGTCGGCGGCATCTTGTTATTGGAGCCGTGATTGCCGGACTTGTCTCTGTTGTTCTTTCCCTTGCGGTTCTTGTTGCCCCCTAGGAGCGATCGGAGGAAGAGTCGGCACGATCACCATGGTCAGTGTGGCAGGAGCGTTCGGTGCAGACCGATTGGTGTAAGATCAAGAGTCCGACTAGAGGGGGTGAATATGTGGTTTTAAAATCTATTTTGGTCAAAACCGAGCTTTATGTGCGAAAGCTTAAATCAAATCGGTTTTGCACAATTATAGTCTACATGAACTAGTCTCAACTAAGTGCACCAACAACCTTAGTCTATGTTAAGGTTTGCAATCCTAGGGTGACAAGTAAGCAATTTAATTATAGAAATGTAAATTGCACAAAGTAAAGCACAAAAGAGCAAACTACAACGACACAACGATCTTTTTACTATTGTGTTCGGAGACTTGTCAGTCTTCCCTAGTTCACATTAATGTAAGCCCAAACGAATTGGACTGGCTCTATGAATTAAATCAAACATCTCGAATCCACTAGTGGCAATTCTTTCCCCCTCTTGGTAAGTGAGATCTAACATTCACGACACGGGCCTTCTCATAAGCTTCTTGAGATGGTCACCAGACCACAATGCTTCTACGCTGTCTAGGTGTCGGCAAACACGAAGATTAATAAGTCAAACCCCTTGCTTGACTGTCACCAAGTTCTACACAAGCACAAGCGGATACTCAATCCACCTCTAGGTGCAACACATGTAACTAGCGACATCTCTCCTTGCTCATAAGGTATAACACATGCACAATTGAGAGAAAAACTCACACTAATCAAGAGAGTGAAATGGGGTGTCTAGAACCTAGATAGAGAGCCCCAAACCAAGCTTATATAGCTCACATGCAAGAAACTAGTCATTGCTCACAAAATCAGCACAAACACATAGTAACACATAACGGCTAGTTCGTGTACACGTGGCAAGTAGCCATTGGGCCAAGATGCTGATACCATGGACATGTCTTGGGTACCCCCAGACATGTCTGGGGCCCTTGAGAGCTCTCTAAAAATCTCATGCATGTCTGCCCTATGCTGAAAGCATGGGTTCAATTAAGTTTTTGATTTTCAAAGCAAAGATGCATGAACTTCAACCATTTGCAAATTAAGTCATATGCCAAAATATTATATACATGAACCTCAAATATTTGCAAAACATATTCACAAACTTTAGTATCATGCCACAAGGAGTAGATACATGGACTTCAATCATTTGCAAAACACATTTGTAAATTATAGTCTGATTCTACAAAGAGTAAATGCATGAGTTTTAACTATTTGTAAAACACATTCGTAAACAATAGCATCATGCCACAAGGAGTAAGTGCAAGGACTTCAATCGTTTGTAAATTATAGTCTCATGCTACAAAGAGTAAATGTATGAGGTTCAACTATTTACATAACACATTCGCAAACAATATCATCATACCTAGAAGAGCTAGAGCAAGCGAGATTAAGATATCAACACATGATGAGACTCAAACTACTAGACAAGATCCTTATTAATAGTACGACAACCTATACTAGCAATCCGATCTTCCAATCAAACACTGAGACCGGTAGAATGACTAAGAAACATATCCTTAGCATATGCTAGTTACTTTTGCCTCTCGCATCCATCTTGGAGCTTGCACATGATGATGATCATATCCTCTCCAAGTCTGGGTCCTTGCCTTGATGAACATCAACTCATGATACCATCCACTTCACTTAATGACCATCAACTCATGCTGTCATCCAAAGTCTTCGTCGTCTACGGGACTAAACCTAATTCACACCAACTCATGGAGAATGTTAGTCCCATAAATCTGATTGTAATTAATCACCCAAACTCACCATTAACACATAATAGAAGGACTAGATCATTCAATTGGGAGGAGGCGGTACCGGCAAGGAGGTCATGGCCGCAGCAGCCTTGGCCTCGTTGTGCGTGTGCAGCTCCTGCAGGACGAGGGAGGAGCGGGCACTCATGAATGTGGGCAGGGGAACCATCATGGAAATGATGGTGGCCACATTGGAGAACTTCTCGTTGAGGCCTCGGAGGGTGTTGAGGACGAGGTGTCGATCAGACACGAGCTAACCAACATCACGAAGGCCGTCGGCCAGGGTCTTGAGATGCTGGCAGTACACAAAGACCAAGAGATCGCCCTGAACCAAGTTGGAGAACTCGGCTACAAGGAAGATCGTACGAGTGTCCTTGTTGTCGCAGAAGATGTCCTCGGTGCCAGTCCACAGTTCGTAGACTGTCAACGTCAGCTCCATGACAATATCGAGGATTTCCTCATATATGGAGTCGTAAAGCCAGGTGGGAACTGTGAATTCCTCGTGAGCCTAGTTGCGATCAGTAGGGTTGGTCGGGATGCCGTCTGTTAAATGACATGGTTTAGTGTGATATAGATTACGTATTTAGTCTGTTAAGATAAGATCATGTAATCTAAACCAATGTATACGTTCTGTTAATAACCAAATGCTCATACTGTAGCATATTCGGTAATGCCAAAGTTCGGTACGGTGAAACAAATCTTGTCTTTCCAATCTACTTAATTTTACACCGTCAACATGGTGCTGTAGGCCGAACTTACCGACTATCGACGATCGAGTCGCCGATCTTACGAAATAAAATAGAGAAAAATGGCAAAAAAGTTCTTAGGAAATTATGAGACTGCTCTTTATTGCTATGAATTGGATCCTTTACAGGGGGTGCCCTTGACAAGGCAATGGACTAATCCTAATTACACTAAGCGTAGTGCTTGCTATGCTAATGCTTAAGATGAAATCCAATCGTCTCTTGATCTTTCGAATTGGATCCCGCTCCTCCTTGTTTTCCCTCCTGCCGTTCGTGTTCTTCCTTAAGTAGTTGACGAAGTGGCAGTAGTTAATCTTGGAAGAGGCGTCTGTTGGAAGTGTCGCGGCTGGTCGGAGCGAGGCAACGGTTGATGAAGCATCAACCATTCGGCGATTGTTGTCTGTAAGACGCTAAACTACACGGTAGTTTGTTGCTAGTGTCTTAGGACCGTGAAACGTCGCATGGTATGGAGCCAATATGATATGAGCTCCATTCATCACACGGTAATGAATATGCCTGGAGCAAAATCCAGATGCTAGTTCATTGCTTATACGAGCAGTTATCTGATCGGGGACTAGGTACATGACCATGTCTGACCAGGGTACTTATAAGTAACCTCTGGAATCCTTACGACCACAGAGGCCGTTAGTCTTAGGGGTTATGACTCTTACGACCAAATGGGTTGTAGGCTTAGGGTTTACGACTCTTACGACCACGGGGGTCGTAGGCTTACGGGTTACGACCACGAAGATATATGGTCTTTCAATTATGTATTAAAGTAATACATAGTGATTTTAATCCTCGTCATCGACCATAGTGAGAAAGAATGTGCGCCACTTGGTGTAGTTTGAAGCCTGGAGATTGAGAGTCACCAGGATGTGAGTCTTGATGCTCGTGACGTTGATGGTATGCGTGCTCGGGGCGACCGTGGAGGAGGAAGACGACATCGAGCCTTCGGGAGAGAAGGTACTGATGGTGGAGTGGTCCTCGGCGGGGGAGCTCGGAGTACCACTCATGGTGGTGATGGAGAAGGGCGGAAGCAGGAAGAACATGTCCTAAGAAAGAACTAATATGATACCATGAAAACGGGAAGCACAAGAATTTAGAAGCACATCACACAGCAATCGCAGTGCCGGGCGTGCGCATATATTTGCCGAGCGGCTACTGTACAACCAACAGAGTCGGGATTACAACCGAGAGAATTGACAAGATACAAAACAAATCAGGAAAGAATCAATATGTGCCAACTATGTCATTTGACAATCAAGAAAGAAATAACAGATATGATTCTATACTTTAACACCTATGTCCGTTGTCACAATCAGGGTTGCATCACTAGGCCAATTGAAGTAATGAAGACCGCAAAACAATTCAGGTATGCTCCAAAGTTGCCTGTGAGCCAAAAACAAACTTACTAAAATAACAAAACTTGTGAAGTCACAGGATGGAAAGCATGATGCATACAGCCCATAGATTGTGCTGAAAACAACACAGTAAAATCAGTTACAGAGTCACCGGCTCTTTTGCTTTATGCTTGTGCACACTACAATTCAGATGCCGATGCATGACGGGGCATCTTGTGAACTGCCAGCCTCCACATGAACCGCTCAGTGTGGATCGACGTCGTTCACTGATGTCTCCGCTCACTCGAGTACTGCAGATGCCTAAACAGTCTCAGATGCTCAGAGGTCCCTTCGGTTTTCTGATGGCACAGAGTTTCCTGGAATCTTATTAGCTTGTAGCCGTGTACTGCCTGCCGATCAGTGAAGTACATGGCTTGTGCCCACTATGGAGCAGAACTCTTTTCGGTCATGTTTGATTGGTGATTCTGTTATAATGGTCCACAGCTGCCTTGATTCAACAATATGAAGCGGCTTCGCATCCAATGCTGGACACAAGATGCTCAAGTTCTCTGAAAAGGTCCCTGACCCAATTGTTCCCGGAAGAAAAAAAAAAACCCCCGTTCTTCTGATTCAGTTTGTCTGTCTGTCTCCACTGTAAGATTGGAACTTGCAGAACACATTAAAAAGACTTAACTTTCTCATCAAATTCGTCACTTTTGGATTAAAAGGTCCATCGAATGAGTAACTTAGCGTATATCACAAACAAATCTGTCGTAGAAACCTAAACAAGTGGCTCTCTTCTTTGATGCAATTCGAATGGGCATATATGCATACCAGAGAGGTCCAAGGGAAGACGAGAGAACAGCACAATCCACAATCCGCGTCAGAATCTAACACATTTCAGCAAAATCGGCAAAACAATTACCTTCTGGTGGTGGAAGCCTGGGACAGGAAAGGCGGTCGATGATGCCCGGTGCTGTCTAACCGCTTGCTTTCCACGGTACGTGGAGTCGGAATCCCATCTCATATTCCTCGATCAAGCTGGCACATACGAGCGCACGTCCAGCGATTTAAGCGGAAGAAAATACTATGAGACGTCGTCACCTTTAGATCTATATTATACCCTTTCAATCTAATGATACATGGCAATATAAATCAACAACATCTTTGCATGTCCATATGTCATAATTTGAAAGAGATCCAATTAAAGGTCAAAAGGTAAAAAGTTCCCAGGATTTATTTCCATCTTTTTATGCTAGCTTATTATGGTTACTTGCACTGATGCTTCCTTTTGCATTGATTGGATTAATGTCGTGCCCTCCTTTGTTTTGATTGGTACCAGACTGCTGGTGGGTTACAATCCATTAGCACAAAGTGAAGGAGAAAACATTGTATCTTTTGGTTTCTTTGGCTTTGCAAGATTCTTTTAGTATTCAATATTCACTATGTGGGTGGTGTAACTTGATACCAACAGCGGGTGTTATATTTTCATATACTTTACCGTGATATTAGTTGCCCAAACAATTGCTGCTCCATGAAAAATTTAAATGGCAGTTGCTTCCCTACATATTCCATATAGGTGTACACGAAAATATGGTTCAACTTGAAAATCAGTTCATGAAGCCTGGCTCGTTGTTAACAAATAATCCGGTATATTCCCAGGCATATTCCTATGGGCCTTCAAAAGCAGATGCCTTGCTTCATGTGAAGTTGTTGAACCGATAACCAACATTCATAATTTGTTCCATCTGTAAGCCTAGTTGTTTCGTAATGTACTTACTCACAAATGAAGGTATCAACTACTATTGGATACAGCCGTTCCCAAGATGAATGGTGTTTTTAAATAACATGCATGGTGAAATCTTCCATGTTCTGTACTCGGATCAGGTGCAAGTAAAAGTCTGCTTCTTTTGTGGTTTTCATATATCAGATCAAGGAAGCTGCAGCCTATAAGAAATTGATAACGAAGACCTGGAATTTTCCCCTAGTTAAGCCTATAAGGTCGAAAGGGAGATATATAGAGCTAAGTTTATTTTCTAGACGGTAGAAGGTGAGCGAATCATGTTACCGACTGCTGAAGGTGCTATGTGTTAACCAGTACTTCATGGTAAATCTTTTACTTATTATTGTTTTAACTATGCATTTTGGGCTGATTCACAGTCGCCTCATAGGATCACAGAACAGTACAATGATGCCGCCAGCTCCATCAAGAACTGAAGATGGCACATCCGTACATGCGTTTTGCTTTTCTGTGAAGTTGAAACCACCCGTGCTAATTACTCCCCGTACCGTCATTAGTCTTGCCTCTCCCAAAAGCGGAGAGAACGATTGGTACTTGCTGTCAAGATTCGAAATAATCGTTAATTTTGGATTATGTCAAACTGTCAATGGAGTAAGTATGATGGCTCATTCCATGGTTCATATGATGGCTCATTCCATGGTTCCCCACCGATACAGTAGATGAAGACGAGGTTTTGTTGGTTTCACACTTCTACTTGGGATATTCTTCACTGAATGGGCTAAAACTTAGATCTTGTAACTGATTGATTGATTTATTTATTTTTTGCCCGATCACGATATGCTTTGTATTTCGGCCTGAGACTGAGGCGTACAGAAGTAAGGGCATGCGATTTGCTCGTAAGTGAGGAACAAGGCAAGGGTTAAACCGTCGAAGCAATCACGAGGACAGAAAGGCTTGGAATTCGAAGGCCACCCCGATATGCCCGTGCGTAAGGCGCGTTAGCGGCTGGACCGTGGATGGAGACGGGCAAACGGCCGCGCGGGCGTGCGCGGCAGTGGAGCTGGAGCAGGCAGTCGTTACGGCGGTTAGGTGCGCGGAGCGCGTGCCCGGCGTGCGACGCGCGGTGCCGTGCCGAGGCATTACCACGACGTAGCCGGTCTTGGGCTAGCGTTTCTGCGTCCATTCGCGTTATGGGCGTGGACCGCGTGGCCGGCGTGCTCTAACGGCAGTACGGCGTATGCGTTTCGGACTCCTACCACGTGCATGGGTGAAGGTGGCTCTGCGGCCTCTGCTCGCGAGATTTTTTAGGGTGCGGCGCTGCACATTAGAGAAAAGCACTGTAGGTGTATTTAGTTGGGTGTATAAGTTTGGGTTAGACTTCTCAGGTGTAGAATTTTTTTGATTTTACTTGTTTGGATGGCTAAACGTGTAAAGCAACTTAATTGAGCAGATGCAAAAGTGTCGGACCCGGATTTTCTAATCCCGGATCCTCTGCGAATAACTGTGTTATTCCCTGGATCAGTAGATAGCACTCACAGATACATCACTGAATCATTTTATACAATGTCGTAAAACCATACCATTCATTAATTTAACACATCAGAGTTTACATAGACCGCATCGGGTCAAGTTTTACAATAAGGGCCAAACATGCCAAATGATTACATCACAAAGGTAGCGGAAGCGACAACGGAAGCAACAAGGGTGAGAGCACATCTCTCCACAGGCAAGTGACTGGGGAAACCTGTGTACATCCGATATTACCCGAAAACTCAGATAATATAGGACGCACCTAGGTACCAGCGGAGTCAGCTAGACTGGGGCGAGACTAGAACAACTAAGAACTAAACTACGCTCCAAGAACTCCTGGGTCTTCAGACATCTGGTTCCTCGTAGTAGTCGTGATCTCCAAAATTTCCTGCTTCTGGGGGTTTGGGGGAAAGAGCGAGAATGAGCACAACTACCGTGCTCGCGAGCCAACACACAGTATGCAATAGTATACATGCAAGGCTTAACAATAATGACTCAGGTTCTTTTATTTGCTAAAGCATCATTTTAAATTATCATAATTACAAAGTCCTATGACTTAGCATTTTAAACAGATTGCATTTTCATTTAAAGAGATTAAGTGCAATATTAAATAACAGCGAAGGTTACCTCCACCTTATGCTTAATTTTGATAACGGTTACGTCCACCGATTATCAACACTGGGTAAGGCTACCCAGGAAAATACAAAACAAGGGCTGGATGAGCCCAACACATTTCCATTCCACCCACAAAGATTTTTGAAATAGAACTAACTCAGGTTAAGTTCCCATGTCTGCCTTTGACCGAAGGCGCGACTGTTTAAACAGTTTAGACTCTGCAGAGGTTGTACACTGTACCCACAAGAGATAATCATACTCGTTACTCCACATGATTCCTTAGTCATATAGTTGAGCGATCGTCACGATGCGTTTCAAACTACCTTGCCCCTTCCGTCATCTCACCCCTATGGCCAATTCCATAAGTTGTGTGGGATGCTTACCACAATGACTAGCAAAGATGGCCCCGACCACAGTGACTAGCATAGCTGATAACTTCACCTTTTTCGGTGTCCCATTCAAGCCAGCATACGTCCTGCCGCTTGCACACTTCTAACACCGGTTGTGGGATGACATTCAGGGTTCAATAGTTTTACTAGGCCAAGTTGCACTTTGCAGACTTGCGGTTGTACTTGTTTTACACAGGAGGTCATGACAAGATTAAGTCCTTAATTCATCCGGGCGGTTCATACCACATACCAACCATTCTCGTATACGTCCGCACTCCACCATTCTTTCCATCCGTCCAGATGTGGTACTAGCAAGTTGTTTAGGGTTTTGGGGAGGAAAACCAATTAACGCAACACATCAGTCATCTACCTCCAATGACTGCCCAAAATCATTTTTCATGTTTAAAGGATGATGATCGGGACATTTATTATCCCGGTACTTAAGCAAGACTAGCATGTCGCTTAAGTACAACCTATACTAGTATTACCATATAATTACTAGGGTGACAAGGAATACTGGATTCAATTATCAAAGGATGGCTTAATAAGTAATTAACCAACAAATGGGTATTTAACTACCTTAAGCTTTAACATATCATTGTTTACAAAATTAAAGCATGCAACTTTGCTATTTTAAATAAACATAGTTTGCATAAAATGTAGGTTCGGAATGATCAAAGTATTGACTCGCCTTGGTTAAAGGCGGAGGGGTCCTGGTACTCTTGAGCTTGGTCGAAGTGGAGGTCTCCGGCGTCGTCGAATCCTAATCGGTCGAAAGTACCAGAAAAAGACACAACGGCAAAGAGAGCAAATAAATACCAACTCAATAAATAATAAACTCCAAAATGAACAAGACCAGTACCAATAGCAAGATCTTGATTTTAGAAAATTTTAGAAATTGGTTTCACAATTTTTGGAGTTATACAGAAAAAGATATGAATTTTGAAAGTTTTTAACCGATTTAACAATTAATCAGAAAATCTGAAAATCGGAAAAACCCAGGGGCTGACACGTGTCAATGCTGTGCTCGGTCCACGGGCACTATGCTCGTGGACCGAGTCCACGCTTCGCGCCACGGCCACGATGGTGAGGGCCCACTCGTCAGCGACAAGACAATCAAGGGACCCACCTGCGTCGTGGCGCTTGGCCGAGGAGAGGCCCACCGTCATTCACGGCGGAGGCGATAAAGCAGCGGCGTCACATTGGCGCGACGCTTTGTTTCTTCCGCGCCACGAGAGAGAGAGAGAGAGGAGCGGCGAGGCGGCGCACGTGGCGGCGGGAGGAGGAGCGAGGCGGGCGCCGAGCGAGGCGAAGAGGCGAAGACGGGCGGGCGCCGAGCCGAGACGAGGGGCGGGCGGCTCAGCGACACCGAGGCGACAGCACCGAGGGCGGCGCGAGGAGGAGACGACGGCTGGGAGCGAGAGGAGGAGGGAGGAAGGGGAAAAAGGAGGGGAGTCTCGGCTTTAATAGGCGCGAGCGGCGGAGGAGAAGAAAAGCCGGGGCGGCGGGACGGAGCGGGAGAAAGCCGCGCGTGTGCGCGAGGAGGGAGGAGAGGGGTCCGGGCGCGCGCCGCGAGGAGGATGGCGTCAGCGTCTGTGTGCGGCGGCACCCGAGGCGACGCCATGAGGCTGGCGGGGACCCAGCGCGCGAGGCGCCGGAGGAACCGGGCCGGGCCGGGCCCGCGAGGTAAGGGGCTAGGGTTAGGCTAGATTAGGGTTAGGGTTTAGATTTTTGATTTTGAATTTTGAAATTTTGAAATTGAAATCAAGTTTTGATTTTGAATCCTATTTTAAAAACGGGATGTTACAAAAAGATGCTTTCGGACCAGGCTGGACAGAATGTATAAGTTTGGGTTAGAGTTCTCAGGTGTAGAATTTTTTTGATTTCACTTGTTTGGATGGCTAAACGTGTAAAGCAACTTAATTGAGCAGATGCAAAAGATGCTTTCGGACCAGGCTGGACAGAAACCCCCAATTTCTTCGTTTCTCCAGATGCAGGCTCTGCTAATGACGTTATTAAGAGGTGATCAATGCATATTATGTAGTATTAGAGTTGATTAAAGTGGGCTAAGGTAAAATGAGGGCTATTGGAATATATTAAGACAAAATTAAAGGCATGCTAATATTTTCTTTCCACCATCTCTTGCATCTACACTTGCGGTCAACGTCTTTATGCACCTAACCAAACAATATCTCAGCACAGCCTGACCTAACAGAAACAATCAACCAAACAACTCATATTGCATCCACACAGCCTGGCCCGCTTCAGCCTGGATGACCCGTACGAGCCAGACTAAGTGTATGCAGGAAACCAAACACACCCTATGTTAATCACAATGGTGTACAAAATATATGCACACATCACATTCTTTTTTCCAATTCTATACTACAAATATACGGCAAGAATTACACGTACGTGCCTTACCCCCACACAGCAAATTTAGCTAATTTGAACCATTTACTGAATAAAATTATTTCTAAATGATGCTTGGTACGTATATTCTCCCCAAAAAGAAAATTGCACAGATCTTAAAACAATTGCGGCCCATTGCTTTATAGTCAGTGTAGTCGTCTAGTAAAAATATAAATGCACTTGTCAATATATATATACACACACACACACACTTACAAAAAATACCCATCAAAATGTTGCCCCTAAAATCCCAAACTTCGCAAGAAAACCCCCCATCTTTTTCAATATCGATCACAACACCAAGCAGCTAGCTAACAGCCAAGTAACAGCCAAGTAACCTCATGGTGGCGTGACGTGGGGAGCGAAAGAAACCTCCAAAGGTGCATCCTTTTTCACAGGTCGAGGAAGCCGGTGGTGCGCCACACGGCGTTGCGCACGCGCCGGAGGTCGCGCCCCTTCAGCGTGCGCCCGGCGCCCTCCATCACCGACGCCGCCGCGGCCGCGCGCCGAGCGACCATCTCGTGCGGTGGCACCACAATTTCGCTGTCGTCCTCCTCCTCGGCCTCTTGCTCCGCTTCCTGGCGACGCCTGTCCCTGTCCGTCCCCTTGGGCCAAGCCGGCACGGCGACCGGCGCCGACTGGCGGTACGACTGCGGGGGCTGCTGCATCTCCGGACGGGCCGCGGCCGGGATGGCCGCGGTGGGCGCGTGGTCGTCGCCGAGGAGCGCGGACAGGCCGACGCTATCCGCGGGGAAGCCGCGGGAGAAGAGGGGCCGGCGGAGGCCGCGGGCGGATGGGGACGGGGTGGAGGACGGCAAGGAGGATGAGGAGGTGGACGAAGACGACCAGACGACGTCGCGCTCGTCGAGCTCGAGCTCCTGGCCGACTCTGGCGCCGTCGGGCTGCTTGAGGAGGCCGACGAAGCGGAGGGACGGGGACGTGGCGGCGGAGCAGCGGTCGGGCATGGACATGGCCGGGCGCGCCGTGCTCAACTGCTCGGCGCTCGGCGCGCGTGTGGTGTGGCCACTGACCAGCGCGTCGTGGGTTTTAGGTCTTGTTTGGTTGGTGGTCTGAGCTCCCTGTCGGACAAAAAAGTGGTGTTGTACATTTGTAAGTAATCTGGAATTCTGATGATTTTTGTCAAACCAAGTCCGAGGATACGTTATTTGGTTGGAGATATAAAGCTAAAAATAAAGAAAAGTTGAAAGGTCATGTTTGGATAGTGAGAAAGCGCAAATCATGAAATACGCTTCTATCAAGTGTAAAACCACCCCCAAATAACTCTTCCTCCTCGTTCGGTCATCCCCAATCTTCGCCTGATCCACGTGTGCGACCATGCGGTTGAATCCAAGCGTGCGTGCGGCGATCACCCGGCGAGGATGCGGCAGTACGACTTCATCGGCGGCGGGATGCAGGTGAGCGGCAGGATCCAGACGAGTTGGGCGAGCAGGAAGCGGAGTCGGAACCACAGTAACAGCGGCGGGGTCCGAGGGAGGAGGCGACAGGTTGCAGGCGTTCATCTGCAGTGGCAGTGGGATCCAACAAGTTTCGGTGTGGCGGCGGCAGGATCTGGGGAGCTCAAGCATGGAGACGGCGGTGCAATACAAGGGCTTACCATGGCACTACTACACAAGAGCTTCGATTACGCGTTGATTGCGTGCGCCTGGAGCCCATGCGTCCATGGCACTACTACACAAGAGCTTCGATTACGCGTTGATTGCGTGCGCCTGGAGCCCATGCGTCCAATTTTGGACGCCTGGCTCAGGCTAACAACGCGCGAGAACAATCCAGGACAAACAACCCCATGAATCCTCATGAATCCAAACAAACACCATCCAGACAAGTCGCCAAGAGATTATGCCAGACTTGTTTTCTTCAGAGCACCAACCAAACAAGTTCTTATCCTTCAGGCGTTGAGTGATTATTGGCGGGCCGCACGGTCTTGCAGGGGTGGTGATTGGGTTGGGTACCCAATTACTGGGGTGCCACAAGAAAACACCGTAGCAAGGGACTTACCATGCACTCAAACCGCGGCAGACGACCTACTACGCATTCAGATCACGACAGGTCACCTGCCGCTAACCCAGAACAGAACACGTGACGTGCACATGCGACCTGTCGCTCTCTGGGTTAGTGGAAGGGTGACCTATCGTAAGCTGAGTGCACGGCAGTTGCCTGCTGCCGAATGGACTCCATCAAGTATCCTACCGCGCAATGGGTGCGCTGTAGGCCCCTGTTGTGGCATTTTCGTGCAGTGCGCTGGTATTTTTTTATTTTTTTGTGTTTGGATAAACTTTTTTACTATTTTGCTTTTAAAAACGCGCTAAATAAGCCAAAAATTGGAGTGATTGTGGTGGTACGGTCGTGCTGCACCTGAAATCTAGGTTTTTGTAGGCTTTGCGCTTGAAATCTGGAATCATTCCGCACGAGTCGTTGCCCAGAAAAATTCGGGTGCAACGGCTACAAGATACGACATTTCTAGGGACGACAGTAGCAGAACTTGGTGTTGACGATATTGAGGAACCGTCGCTGGCGAGTTCAGTATGAACTATCACCTCGTAGATAAACATAGAATCACGTTAAATAATGCAAGAATAAATAGTAGATTGAACACACACAGAGATAAAGGTGTAGGGGGTATTCTTCTTCTTTATTCATTCTTCACGCGATCAGCCTTTTATAATGATTAGCACCCCCTATTTATAGTTTACAAACCCTGCTATGGTTTTGGATGGGGCCCCACTCATGGGTCGGCTGCTGGGCCAAGCCCATGGTTTCCCAACACTCTCCCTTGGGCACCCATCCTCGCATGTTCATGCCTCGTCAAAACTCCATAAAGACCCAATGGGAAAAATTAGAGGAAGAGTACATGATGCACGTTCTGCTGGGTTGCACGAATTGCCTCGTTAAAAACCTTAGTAGAGAAACTTCAGGTCAGAAAAACTCGTCAAGGGAAAACGAGTACAATCCACACAATTTTATTTAATCTCTAGGATTTACTCTTTTGGTACTCGATCTTCGTGACCAAGTTTCAATAATGAGTTTGTGAAAATTCTCTCCATAAATTCTGCACTTCTCTAAGTCCTATCATTCTAATTCCACGTATGCATCCTTCAAAGCTAGACACTAGAAGTGACTTAATGAATAAATCTGCAAGATTTTTACATGACTTATGATGTAACAGTGGCCCGATCTTCCGAAAGGACTGATAAGTCGATTGTGGAGAACTCGACGTTGATGATCCGAAGGCTCCAACTAAAACAGATCAAACCCCTCGCAATCACTACACCACTGCTCCGATGGTTATCAACCGTACCGAACGCGGTTGACCTCGCCAAGAAGGCTATCTCTTGCATGTGAATCGAGAACACAAGCAAGAAAGTAGAAGATGTCATCTGATATTGTATTGCGAATATAGATGAAACTCACAATGTGGGGTTCCTCAACCGAACGTGCGGCGAGACTGCTAAGCAGAATAATCTCAAAGAAAAACCCACCCTAAACTATGACGGCTATATATATATATATATATATATATATATATATATATATATATATATATATATATATATATGTGTGTGTGTGCGTGTGGGAGGAGGATGTCGATCTAGGGTTGTGCGGCCGTGGAAAGAGACGTACACAACCTGGACTCCGACCTCGACACGCTTACAAGGCCCTATTAGTCCTAAAACGGTGACGCGGCACCTTATTCACTATTCATGTCACGTATCTATGTCGAAGAACTGGTCGTAGGACTGGTTCTGGGGTGGTCTTGAGGAGTCCATGCTATCTCTGGTCATAGATTGTGTTCAACGAGTACTGTGCTCGCTTCTCTGGTCGTGGATTGCTCCCAACGAGTCCTGGCTCGCTGAGTACTGGTGAAATTGGTCGTAGGACTTTTTGAAGTGGCAGTAGACCCTGCGGAACTGGTTGTAAACCTTCTTGAACTGGTCGTAGTCTAGATTCCTGATAAATAAGTTGACGTGTATGAGCTCTTGTAATTAGAATAGCAAGCATAGCAAATGTGGTTGTATCCATAGGGGTCATGTCCTCATCAACTTAGTATGCAGTACTTTAATTTCATCTATCTTTTGCAATTCATAAGCATAGAAGAACTTGGGGTTAATATGCTTTGTGAGATGACTCTTCACATAACTCATCTGCACTTATGCAACACAAGCCTTTTGAGTGTAGGTTAACTAATGCACTAATATTCCTTCAGGGGTATGCTCAAGCTGCAAGCCTAGGCAATGTTTGATTTTATCCAAATCTTTCATTTCGAACTCCGACTCCAAGTAAGAGCTTGTTTTCTTAATACCTTCCAGGGTTATGATGATATTCAGATCATCTTCATACACTGATATTATACAAAATTCATCCTGGGATCATCGTGTAAATACACAGGGATTATTCTCATTGTTCGTGTAGACTTTTTTTGCATAGAAAGTCGCTTCAAGCGATTATACCACATCCTGCATGATTGTTTCAGTCCATACATTGACTTTCTGAGTTTCACACTGTACATATTCCTATTTGCTCTGTCTTAGTTCGGGACAGGGATACATTCATGTATCTTCATATAAATATCCGAGTCCAAATTTCTATACAGTTATGCAGTTACCACATCCATCAATTTCATTTCTAAATTCAAGTTTGCTGACATTGAAATTAAATATCTAAAGGTAATTCCGCACGTGACCGGGGAATAGGTTTATTCGTAATCAATTACTGGACGTTGAGTGAAACCTTGCGCAATAAGCCTTGCTTTACTTCATTATTTTTATTTCTCTTTCGAACAAATACCCACTTATATCCTACGGGGTGCACATGGGGAAGCATACGGCTTACAGGCCCAAACACATCTCTTTTATTCAGAGACAGTAATTTTATTTCTATTGCCTTCTTCCAATCTTCTCAATCTGATCTTTTCTTACATTCAGCGAGCGATGTAGGCTCTAGACCAAGATCGATGATTGTGGTAATTTTCTTTACAAAAATAGATATCGACATTGGCTATTGTCCGACTCATAGATTCTCCCGTGGTCACATAATTTATAGCTATTTCTTCATAGGATGATACTTCTAATGTTTCTACTTTCTAACCACTGCTTCCAACTGCAGATGCAAGTCCCTTTAGTTTTTCTAGCTCTGATGTGTGCACACACATCCATGCTGATATCTCCCTCCGTAGGAATATTCAAATCTGGTATGCCTTTCTTGAAGGTTCCATACTGGTGCTAGGTCTCAACTGGCTCCCCTTCTTTTTCTGGGGAACTTTGGTGATCGGTTGTGTCAAGTCCTTCTTATCCTTTTTCACTAGGTGTCCCTGGTTACTTAGGATTCGAGGGCCCGAAGTTCTCGTCCTTTTCTGAGGCCTTAGCACGGCATTAGGGATACATTCATCGGTATTTCAACCCTTTCCGGTGCATTGCGTGCAGGCACATATCATGCTCTTCAAATCACTAAAGTAGAGGGGCCGTTGATTCGTTAATGCTTGCAAATCAATTATTTTGTGGACTTTAAGTATCTTCTGTACTTCAATTATCTTCTGGACCTCACTATTTGCTTCATTAGTTTGCAGGTCATGTGTATGGATTCTCGTGGCTTGTCACGTTATTTTCTGACATTTTTCATCAAGGGGTTGATTTTCTCCCCGTAATGACGAGAAACTATCCTCATCAAATATGCTATCAGCGAAGTAGGCTGCTTGCAAATCTTCATTCATGGGGTCCAAATACCTGATTATAGATGTTATCCCATAACCAATGTATATCCCAGACTTTCGGAGAGGGCTCATTGCAGTTCGCTACAGCGGTGGTACACGTATATAGACTTTGCAACCAAATCTGCGAAGATGAGAATTTTTCGGTGCTGACCTTTGCGCTAGTTGCATAGGTGAATGGGTGTTGTATGCCGATGGTCTAAAATTTATGAGAGTTGCTGCGTGCAGGACTGCGTGTCCCCAACATGTAATTGGTAAATTACAATTCTACTAAATCTGTTAGTCCATTCTGGGTGTGGACATGTGATACTGGATACTCAACGTTAAGTTTCATTGCCATACAATAATCATCAAATGCCTTCGAAACAAATTCTACGGTGTTGTCCATTCTGGTCGACTTCACATGATGATCTGGGAAGTTATTCTTAATGTTAATTATCTGCAAGATTAGCTTTACAGAAGCGTGGTTTCTCCTAGAGAATAAACATACGTGCTACCATTTCAAGGAAGCATCGATGAGCACCATAAAATACCTAAATGGCCTTGACAAAGGCTGTATAAGACTACAAATGTCTCCCTGGATATGGTCCAGGAATGCAGGGATTTCATCCTTCACTTTCAGAGCAGAATGTCTAGTAATAATTTCCCAGTGGCACATGCGGGACACATAAAATCTTTCTGATTTAGGAAATTATTTACATCGATATCATATCCATATGAATTGTTAATTATATTTCTCATCATCCTAAGACCTGTGTGGCATAATATATCATGCCAGAGATAGAAAAGTTCAAAACTTCTAAATACGGTTTTCAGGGCAGTATAGGCCGCATGTACCTTAATATTAGTGTAGTATAGCACAGTTTCATATGAAGGGAATCGTTCTAATACTCTTTTCCACTTTCTTCACGCTTTGTAATGAACATGTATTTTCTTACCATACTTTTCTTTAGTTTCTACGTGGACACCATTAGCGTGAATATCCTTGAGAGTTCTAGTCGATTCTGGGTACACCAAGGCTTCTTTGATGACCAAAGTTGTGTCCATCGGGAGTAATATTGTGGCCCTTCCTGATTCTATTATACAAGTATCGCTGCCCGCGATTGTCGTGAGACTACTAGCATTCTTTCTGATCGACTAAAAAAAATTATCTCTCTCAAGATGGTATTCGTTGTGCCGCTATGCGCTAAGCATACTTCCTCCATAGGGCGCCACACACGTTCTGATACTTCAAATACCAGAACATAATTTGCTATTATAAATATGGGAAAATTAAGCCTTGCCGGACTTATCACATGAATTTAATGTTTTGCTCTCCTAGAGCTTACAACCATTATTCAAATGATAAATAATTCAATATTTTGCTTCAATCTGCTCCATGGCGATCTTCTCCTCTTGGGCAACTACGGCTGCGGACACTGCGATGTCCAAAGAATGGGTGATGGGGGCTGGGACTGGGTTGTCCACATCCATGAGTGCAACTAATGGTTGTGGATCCTCTGTGCTTGTAATGGCGAGATGTGTCTCATGATGTTCTTTGCCTTTTTTTTCTTAGACTGAAAAGCATCAATAACGTACGACCCACGACCTTACCCTTCTTTCCCCTCTCCTTTGTGAGAGGCTTCCTCACCTTGTAGCTGCAAATATTGGCTTCATGGCCAACAGTGCTACTAGGCGGCTATGAGATGTAGTTCTTACTTAGAATATCATCTCGAGCTTCCGCAAGTTGCATGATTTAATCAATTCGGCATACTCCTTGTAGTCGTCTTGACGATAGTTGAAGATTGGTATAAATTATGTACAAATTCTGGCCATGCTGGGCCAGCCATTCGAACTCCCGGTTCGTGATGCCAGCTATCTCTAAATTCATGCAAAGAGTTCAAAAGATTATTGCTGATAATTTGCATAAAATAGTTGCAAAATTCTCATAATGCCATTCGAACTCCCAGTTCGTGATCTCATATTTTTCTATGTATTTTTCATGATTTACTGTTATTTTTAGTTATTAAAAGTAATATAAACAATCACAGATAATCAAAACACTAAATACAATATATAAATTGTATAAAAATAATAATAACAAAGTTAAACATGCTTCAAATGCTCAAAATGATTCAAAAATAGAATTCCCCAGGCCTTTTTCTGCTGGAATATGATTTTTTATCGAATTCCGCATTTTTCAAGAGCTAAAGCACAAATTTTTAGTTTTAATAAAATTTTCCACGCAATTTCAAGAAAATCCGAGGGGTTTTTCGCAAAATTTGATTATCCGCAAAACATTTCTCGTAAATTTCAGAATTCCAAGGGCCCTTTTGCAAAATTTCTATTTGTTTTCTGTTTTCTCACTTTCTTTTTTCCTATTTCCGAAAATTCATGGGTCGGGTCCATTTCCTGTTTTCTGGCCCGCTATGGACCAAACCGTGGGGCTAGTGTTAAAAACCCTAGCCGCGACAGCTCTCTTGCGCCAAGACTGATGGCGGCCGCAGCGCCGAAGTCGGTGGAGCCACCGCAGTGACGCGCTCGGCGGCGGCTTTCAGCCGTGGCTTGCGCGGACGATGCCCGGCCGGGGCGGCGGGTGCAACGGCGGAGAGGTGGCTCTGAGCGATGGTGGCGCGGCGCGACGAGGGCCCGGCGAGGACCGGTCGTGCGGGGCGGTCAAGGCGCGGTGCTACGGCGAAGGGCGACATCGTCAATGAGCGGCGAGCGGACGCGGCGTCTTTGCGTCGCGGCGCCATGGCGGCAGCAGCGTCAAAGCGGCGAAGCTCATGCGGGAAGACCGCGCGAGCTCGGGAGGCGCCTCGTGCGGGAAGACCGTGAGAGGCGGCGGAGGCACCTCTTACGGGCCGGCGTGGTGCGGCCGTCTGGCGAAGCGGTGGCGCCGCCGTGTAGCGTGGAGGTGCGAGGCGGTCGCGGTGGCGCGAGGGCCGTCGCGAGGCGATGTCAACCGGGGCAACAGGCCGGGTGAGCGGTGGCATGCAGGAGGCTCTAGGCCGGGTGACGGCGCGGCTCCAAGCCGGCGATGAGCTCGTGCGGCGGGCGGGGGCGGCCAGCGGCACGATTGTACGGGGCAGTGTGGTTTTGGGTGCGTGCAGCGCGCAACACATCGGCGTGGCTGCGAGCCAGAGCAGCTTCGGGTGTGCAGCTGCACTGCGGCTTTTGGCTAGCGCGTGGTGCAGGCGTGCAGGGTGGCAGACGTCGTGCGTGACTTTTTTCTGATCGGCATTGTGCCGATGACTACAAGTCGGCTTGCAGAGATTAGAGGAAAAATATGCAATCTAGAAACTACAGTGCAATCGTCATCTACTCTTTCATACAACCCACCGATCGGTATTATGCAGGTGACTTCAAGTTGGCTCGCGGTAGATTAGAGCGAATTTGCACCGTAGTAAAAACTCTAGAAAGCTAAATTTGCATAATTGAGAGCGATCTAGAAAATACGATTCGATCTACGAGCATCTTACTATGACGGTTACCTTTCTATCCCAGTATAGTAGGCCTAGAAGTAGGCCGGAGTCGATCGTCCTGATAACGTGTTGAGGAACTGTCGCTGACGAGTCTAGTCCGAACGATCACCTCGTAGACAAACGTAGAATCATATCAAATAATGCAAGAATAAATAGTAGATGCAACACACAGAGAGACAAATGTATTGGGGGTATTCTTCTTCTTTATTCCTTCTTCAAGCGATCAGTCTTTTACAATTACTAGCACCCTTATTTATAGTCTGCAGACCCTGCTAAGGTTTTGGATGGGGCGTCCATCCATGGGCCGGCTATTAGACCAAACACATGGATTCCCAACAGACGAGTCGCTAAAAACCGAAATATTATTGTATGTTCTGTACCTCGGCAGGGGAATCAACACATCATCAGGCAGGCAGTTAACAAAATGGTTGAAGAGGGAGGGGTGCCTTACAGGTACATAATTTGGCATGAGTAGTTATTATACTACTACAATTTATTTGGTGTATCTAAACTAACACAATGTTTACAAAGGCATGAATCACAGGAGCAATTGACAGGATACCTACCACCATAGCACCATCCGTACATAGCCCATTTTCCTTGGGGGCTAGGAGAGATGTGTGACGACCCTATTTCTGAGACCGCATAACTCTTCACAACTGTCCAAGATGTGCAATTGCAAAGCAATAAATAATATCACAAGCAAGTTTTACGATTACAATAAGAACCAAACTTTTATTTGAGAGATTATGGCTTAACAGCGACTTTGGACACAAACATGGACATCCAAGCCCAAAGATAATATATTACAACACAAAAGTACTTCTGAACCATAGGCACGCCCGAGTGTGATTGAGATCTGATACCAGTAGTCATCACCATCCAGTGGCTCTTCCTGCTCAAAGTGGTCACCTATATCTTCCTAGAATTCTTCTGTTGATATTTAGCAAGTATGAGCACAATCGTACTTAGCAAGTTGCATGAGAAATTATATTTAACTACTTGCTAGGGATTTCAAGTGATTGGAACTGTTTTACCATAATTGGAGTACATGGATGCATCATTTAGTTTTAAACAAACTTATCATTAAAATAGTAAAAATTATACTAATATAACATCAGAGGTTTTCAGCATCTGAATTAATTAACTTAACATATGTAAATTTCTATTTATGCCTTATATATTGGAATCACCCATGAACACAGCTTCATTAACCGGAAGCACAACGTAGAGTTGCCCAACTTTACTCACAAAATATCTCAAACTTTTAATGTCAAGTTGTATACACGCAACACGATAGCATAAGACCGAGTTGAGATAACAAGGTATTTTTACTGCTCAACCTTTTTAGCCTCTACCCGACAGATCCTTGGACAACACAGTCATCTGGAAACCACTAGCTAATTGTACGTGGTCTGATGCTGACTGTACCTACCGTTGTGTCGATCAGCGAGTGATCTAACCAGCTCACGCCTATCCCACTGCCAATCAGCGACTGCTCTATACAACAAGAGAAGATGATATCTTGTAGATATTCAATTGGAAAAGCAGTGTAGTAAGCCAAGTTGGATATACCAAACCCGTGGTTGAGCGAGTTCCATGTTTGTTATTTAGCACAAGGTTCTAGTATTTACTTGTCATCCAGTGAGGCGAGGGACCAACATCCAACTCACAGTTGTCCACCTCTTGATCTCACATTTGATTCACTTTTGTCAAGTATATTAGGTTGTCCATCCTCTGGCCTCAACCCTCCACCATAACCATTGACAGTTAGCCAATACTCTTTTTCATCAGTATTTGTAAACACACTGTGTGGCAATGTTGAACATCTATTAATATTTTATGTAGCTTAAACTTGTCAATGTAAATATGGCCTACAAAAGAATAAATGGGTGTGGGTGTGTGGATGATAAGATTTATCTAAGCATCATGACATTCAAAAATATTATTGTAATAACAAAGTAATTGGCATAAATATGATAATAAAAGTAATATTATAAGTACATGAAATATAGGATCGAAATGATCAAATAAATGCAACTTTCCCCCTTGATCAAGGTCTTCAGTGGCTTATGTTTCTCTGTTGTACTGACTGTTGTCTTCCGGGGCTTGTTCCTCGAGGTCGGAACCTAACACAAAAGAAAAACCAAATAAAAATCCAGACTCGACAAGGAGCGAGCTGGGAACAACATGAAATAAAATAATTCATAAAGAATTGAATAGAAAGGTAGTGTGGGCGATTAGGGTTTATTGGGTGCTTAATTTGGCTAAACAGAGTTGAAAATGGGATTCATAGGCTCAAAAAGGTCAAAATGGATATATAAATGTTTAAATGGGTTTGGATGAATAGTATCGAGTCTGGTGAACAGTATAGGTTGGTTCTATTGCTAACTGGTCGAATTGAATGAATATTAACAGTTTTGTGTTTTGGTTAACAGGTTGGGCATTGAATAGTAATGGCTTGCACAGTGATGACTTTTGGGTGGGTTGTGAACAGTAGCATGCTTCACTGTATAGCACAGTGTTGGGCTCGACCCAACACTTGGCCATGCCTTAATGGCCAACTAGGCCAGGCCTAAAGGCCCAGCTCGGTGCGGCTTGAGCCGCGCGTAGCCCACGAGTTGGGAGCGACCTCGAATGCTCCCGAGCCAATGGAGCGGCGTCAGTGAGGAATGCGGGTGGCCTGAGCAACCCATTTTTGGGTTTTGCTTGGGTTGAGATGGCTTAGGGAGGGGTTGGCAACGACGGCGGTGCATGGCCGCAGCAGGGGAGGATGGTGGTGGTGCTCCGACGACGTTCCAGCCAAAATGGCCGTGGCTTGAGCATCAGCGAGTGGAGGGGGTTCTTGAGGTGGCATTGATGGGGTCGGGGAGGTTTCATGGTGGTTGGCGATGGTGGCCGGGGTTGGCGAGGCGGAGGGGTGTGGCGCCAGCGAACTGGCAGCAGGAATGGGTTGATTGGAGGTGGGGAATAGCTATAGGAGGTCAGGGTGGCGCTGGTGCGTGGCAGCGACATGGGCAGCGGACCGAGCTCGACTCTGTGTAGGGGGCGAGCTGGCAGCGGGTGGCGTCGCGGGAGAGGGTGCCCCTCACTGATGTTGGCGCGCAAGCAGGTGAGGGTAGCAGGGACGGCCACGGCGCATCGAGCACCTGGCGTAGGAGGCGCAATGCGTGGCGTAGGTGAAGAGGTAAGGCCGGGCGGCGCTGGAGCGCGACCATTTAATGGCGCGAAGAGGTGGCCGACGAGGTGGTGCGGAGAAGTGGCAGCTACTGGCGCGAGACAGGAGTGGCGTGAGGACAAAGGCTGATGTGGTCATGGTGACTGCCGACGCGACGCAGGGCATAGAGAACTGAGCAATGGTTGGATTTTGGAAAGACGTCTTCGGGTGGAGGAAACGGGAAGACAAAAGCGGAAAGCGGATTTGGTTAAGGACTTTCCGAATTGGGAAAGAAATTAAACTCAAGCCAAAACTCCACAGCTTCAAAATTATCAAAATTTTGGGTTATTTCAAGGTGGATGAGCAAATAAATGAGACGTACCAAGTGATATAAAAAATCAGGCTGTGTCAGGCTCCTGTTTTTCTTTCGTAATTTTGAGCACCTTGGACCAAACCTATTTCATTACTGAAATAGTAGTAGCATTGTGATCACTCAAACCATTGAAACAATTATTGAAATCATTTAAATAAGAACTTAAATCAATGAAACAAGTAGAAAAGATAGTAAAAAAAATATGTGTTAATAGGGGTAAATGAAAATAAGACATGGTGAAATAGAAAAACCATGTGACTTATAAGAGGGTTTATGGATTTTTTTTTGGGAGGGTCTATTTATCAGTTGCCTGAAAATTGCTAAATACCAGCCACTTTTCAATAGCTTGTATTGCTCCAAGATTTGTGCAAGAGTATATAACCCTAACTCACAATCCCCACATCACTCCGCTCCTCACTCCATCTCTCCAACCGCCGCCGCCTCTCGCGCCAGCGAGCCCCGCCGACAAGCACCTCCACTGTCGCCCTCCTCTTCCTCCTCCGCCCCGCCTCTCTATCCCCTGCCCCCGCGTCTTCCTCCTCTGCGGTAAGATGCCCCCCCACACGCCACCGCCTCCCGCCGCTTCCTAACCACTTTGGTCTTGTCACCCCTGCCGACCTCCACCGCCCAGCCTCCTCCTCGACCAGGCCCGACGACACTACCGCCGCCGCCCACCGCCGGTCTACCGCCACACCAGTAAACCCTACCTCTAACTCGCCGCCGCCGCCGACAGCCGGAGAAGAAGAAGAGGACCTCGAGCTTGAATCTTCAGGCGCGGTTGAAAGGTGAGTAAATTGACTTAAACTTCCTTACTTTTTAGACGACTATGGACTAGTAAAACCGTTTTTTTTTTCACAAGATAGAAGTTCATCCTGACACTAAACCAGGCCGTGCTAGAGTCGAGCATGCCGACTGGACTGGAGTCACTGGACCAGGTGGGCCAAAACCTTCCTATAGTGGCAGGTGCACGTTGAGTTATTTGAGTAAGTCATAGATGACACCCAGACCACTCGAGACAAGTCTCGCCCCGGGTTTGTGCTGTTCTCCGTGGTTCATGCTTTAAGCTGAGAAAAATTGTGTGTATTCAATTTTCTTTCTTTGGCTCCCGTAGGAGATATGCGCGTATTTATATTAATAAAAGAAGAGAAAAATACAACGAGCCAGACAACAAAAAATTACAGAGAGGCTGCTGCCCCTACAACCATCCTGACAAAGAAACAACCGGAAAGCTCCTAACAACAGATGAACTACAGGAACAACTTAACAAGACAGTCACCTCCTGCCTCTTTCCAAATCATACTAACCTCTTTGATCTCTGTTATAACATGTGACAATTGCTTGAACGAATTGTTGAGGATTCTAGCATTCCTCTCCAACCAAAAATATCTCATGGTAAGCATGATTAAAGAATTGCATCCCCTTCACCTGATTAACCACAAGTAAAGCAGTTGACGAGAAGACTCAGACAGCTTCCAATTGGATGAACCGTAGTAGTACAAGTTCCCACGGCAAGATCAGCATTTAAACATTTGTCCCATCGCACATCTGTGTCCCATGCTGCCATGTCTTGTCTGCTGCCAAATTTCAAAAGATGCTTTTGCCATCAACCTTGACAGCGTTAAAAAGGATGGGCCGTGTAGGTGTTTTCATGGACGTACTGACAGCGGGATGGCGGCCCATGCAGAAGGTGTCCGCTAGGACTGAAAGAACGACGTTTCTGTTGAAAGAGAAAAAAAAGTTCAGATAGTTCAGATCGCGCAAAAGTCAGTTTGCTTGGTTCGGTACTGTAGAGAGTCCGGCAAGAGATTGTATTCGATCTGAATCCATCCCTTTCTCTCTTATCTGTAAATTGTAATCTCATACTGTCTATAAAAGGAGAACCGAACCCATTGGGTTTGGATACGGTGCAATACAATCTTTTACAGTTTCTTCGTCTCGTTTTCACTGATCACGAGTGCCATCCGGCATCCGAGCTAGATATATTGTTGCTGTTGCTGCATGCCTGGATACTTCCTCTACATGCAAACCGAGATCTCCCAAACTAACACCCCCGACAACTCCGTCGCGGAACCCACACCGGCCGGCCGATCGATCACTCGCATCAATCAGGATTCAGGAGAACTCGGCAGCACCGCAGCACATGCAGATGCACAGGAAGCTCAAATAGAACGCATAAAAAAAATACTAGCTAGCGCGGTGGCGCATGGGGCAGGTGCTCTGAATCTGCCTCTTTCGTATATATAACAACGGCTGCGCTGCTAGCGTTTCAGCTGATCGTGGAATTAAGAAAGGCTGCTGGCTGGTTGGCAATGGCGGGAAGGAAGAAGGTGTATGAGTTTGCAGAGGTCGCGAAGCACAACGACAGGGAGGACTGCTGGCTCACCATCTCCGGCAAGGTTCGGTTATTTCTTCTTTGGGCATCTCTCTGCTGCTTGATTACTATCCAGATGAATATTGACTTCTGAATCCCGAACAAATCTATGATAAAAAAGTTATGCTCATGCATGGAGACAGGCAGTAGCAATTTTGTGTTTGTAAGCTAGTGTTAGAGGTCCAACCATTGCCCGGTAGTCTATCAGTATCCAGGCGAGTCCTTATTAACGGTGCTTTTGAGAAAACACACTTTCTTCTAGACTGCATTCTTGCTCACGTACAAGAACCAAAACCTCACCGTCAAGGCATCTATTCCATCTGAACAAAAGCTGTTGCTTCAGGTGTACGACGTGACACCGTACATGGAGGAGCATCCCGGTGGCGACGAGGTCTTGCTAGCGGTCACTGGTGAGTCGTCCTACTCCTACCTCTGAATTTCATGAAGATTTCGGTTCTTCAGCATGTAAACTAGTGGCTGTTGGACAATAGCCAGGATCACACGCTATGTGGACACACACACGAACACAAACACGAGAGAAACTCACAGGCTTGTGGCACAATAACAGCCTGGTGTCTTTTCATGGTTTTCTTTTATTCTGATGTATTACTTGATGCCTCACACGAAATAAATAGGCTAGCTAACCGACTGACTCCTGATCTTGTGCCACACGCGCATGATCCGAACAGCAAGGAACAAACTAACTAGCAAGCTAACTAATCAAGCTTCCTGCATCCGTAATCAAGCTTCCTGCATCCGTGTCAGGGGTACACGCACGAGAACTAACTAGCTAATGCATGGAAATTCAACAAACTAAACAGCCTACATGCATCACTAGATAACCAAAGATCACATGTACATAACACATCTCCTAAGTGCAAAGTGAAGGGATACGGGTAGACTACACTAGCTCGTAATTCAAAAAATTATACTAATGAAACCAGGAAGCTATGCAAGCAAGAGATTATAGATTGTTACCACTAGACGCGCAGTACAGTGGAAGAAGAGTTGGAGAGGCCTGATCCAATATCGAGTGCATCGATTTAGTGGTCGTAGTCGATCGTCCAACGTCCTCGATGCCGATCATCTCTTCTAGCAACCAATTGTGTGCCTTATGAAGATCGTGGATTGTCCTCATTCAGCACAGCAGCAGTCGCAGCAGCACCTCTACGGTATCCACACGTCCAGAGATGGAACACCGTACGCCGGTGTGCTAGCACCAACTCGTACGGTAGGGTCTTCGAGAAGATGGCGACTAGGGTTTCGGTGGAGCAACTCGCATCCGATATCCCAACAACCTCATGTATCCCCTTATAAAGAACCCATGACGGATCATATCCGAACTCATTTGTTCCAACACGTTAAGTATGTGACCCTGTAGGTTTATGTGTAATTGGTTGTGACTCGAAACACCTTTTCGACCATGAGTCGTTAGCGGTTTCTAGTAAGACATAACGATTCCCGAATACACATAAATTATATCGGACGTACCTTAATGCAATATGATATAAGACCATATCCTTATCACTTACGACCAGCTCGTATCTCTATACGACCAGATCATATTTAGTCATGACAAATTCGTAACTCCTTAAGACCACTTAGTGATTATTTTTGACCAGTCTACGACCAGCTCGTATCTCCATACGACCAGTCTATATCTGATCGAACTGAACAAAATATTTGTGTATTCTCCCTTTGCCTCACGATATCTGGTTGAACTCTAGGTGAGATAATTTGTCATCCATAGACTGTTTAATACTTTCTCGATCAAGTGACGGATAACTTCATGTGGTCGACTCTTCGACCACTAGTGGTATGATCATGCACTTTTTTATCCGACCACATCGAGGGGCCTAGAGATATCTCTTATGTTATGTTAGGAGGGACAAATCTCATATCCGACTGCTAGTCACATCCCTCTGCATGTTTCATAGCATACTCGAAAGCTACATTTATAGTTACCCAGTTACGGAGTAGCGTTTGGCAACCCCTAAGTGTGTTATCACACATGTAGAAAACTATGCTGATCTCAAGTCTAAGGATTGTACATAATCATTGCTTGAGACCAACTAATTACACATAAAATCATAACAATCTCAATAATGTCTCAAGGTGGGTCAATCCAACACATGTTCTCTAACATATATTCACGTTATTGATTCGATATCCATATATCCATGATCGATGAAACATGGTCATCAATCAATTAATATATGTGTTGGTCGATAAGTCACTAGTGTTTCGACTAGTGAGATCCGACCAGGGATACATCTAGAATGACATCATATAAGTTAAAGAGATTCACCAACAAGTCACATGTTTGTTAATCTTCATAAATGATAATTCATTCAATGAACATAATAACATTTATTCTATAACTCATAAACATAGTATGATACAATCATCTCTAGGGCATATCACCAACACTCAGCTCCCTAACGTGACTCAAACAAGAAACAAACTTGTGCGGCAAGTAGACACAACTTCGTCTTGCGTCGCACGTACACAAACTTAGCAACCTTGTTGGACTCGGCTTCAACTTGTCCCACGTGCCCACGACTGGAGACGGTGACACAACTCGAACACGTCTCGGACTCGACTCTGTTACAAATTAATTCTAACATCCACCCCCTTAATGTTGTAACATCAACTAGCTGTAGTTTATGACACATCTCTAACTTACTGAGGCAATCGGTCTCAACTACGACTTGCCCAACTATTACTCAATACAAAAGGCGAACACATCTCCTCAATGTCCCAGACTCAACTCAGCATTAGAGCAACATCGGTTCGTCTTCAACATCAGCCTCAATTAAATACGCCTCAACTTTCTCTTTCCTCGGCTTACAGTATTCGGAAGCAAAGTACTCGTAGTCCTGACAATTGTAGGAGTGATCTTTTGCCTTGTTGAACTTGCGATTCTTCATGCCAGAGTTGTTGGTGCCCTCTTTCTTGGTCTTGAATTCCCACTCGGTACGGGTGAGTAGTAGATGGTCACTTTCCTCATCGTGTCTCCATCCCTTCGTGTGTTCCTCGTACGCCTTCAGACGCCCAACCACCTCCACAATTGTCGTCGTCTTGACATCACCAAATTGCTCAATGGTGGAGATTGTTGGCAAGAATTCGTCGGGGACGGCACGAAGAAACTTCTTCACGACGATGCACTCCTCCATCTTGTCTCCGAGGACACGAATCTCGTTGACGATGGTGGTCAGCTTCATGACGAAGTCGTTGATGGATCTCGTCTCCTTCATGCACATCACCTCGAACTCACTCATGAGGGTATGTACTCGTGCTTCCTTGACGCGATCAGCACCAACGTGTATCTCCTCCAGGGTGTCCCAAAACCTCCTTGGCCGTCTCATTTTTGGACAAGACCATCATCATATCATCGGGTACGGCTTGGAATATGAAGGCGGGAGTCATCTGGTCCTTGCGCTCATCGACCAACTCATTGCCTTCCACCGCCGCCCACATCCCTTGTGCGCGCATAAATACCTTCATCTTCACAACTCAAGAGTCATAGTTGGTTTCAGTGAACATTGGATATTGGAGGGTCACCGGTGACTTGGATGCCGTCGTATCCAAGGTGTTGCCACTACCCATGGACTTCAGCAGGGATGGCGTCTACATCACAATGACACGCTACACCTCGCTCTGATACCAAATACTGGATAATAGCAAGGATCACACACGCTACGTGGACACAAACACGAACACGGCTGGGAGATGAACTCAGGAAAAACACGAGAGGAATTCACAGGCTTGCGGCACAACAACAGCCTGGTGCCTTTTCATGGTTTTCTATTATTATCATGTAATACTTGATGCCTGTACACGAAATAAATAGGCTAGCTAACCGACTGATTCCTGATCTTGTGCCAAACGCACATGATCCAAACAGCAAGGAACCAACTAACTAACAAGCTAACTAATCAAGCTTCCTGCATCCGTGTCATAAACATGCATGACTAGATAACCAAAGATGACGTGTATGTAACATATATCTCCTATGTACAGCTCCTTAACGCAACTCAAATAAAAAACGGACTTGTGTAGTAAGTGGACACGGTGTTATCTTACGTGTCTTTGTTCGATTCGCCTACGAATGGAGACGGTTACACAACTTAAATATGTTTTGGGCTCGGACTCAAGAATCGGGCTCATGAATAGAGACGGTTGCACAACTTAAATATGTCTCGGACTCGGACTCGGCTCGGACTCAGACTTCCCCGATTAATTCTAACAGTGGCTGATCTGCTGCCACTCCGTCTGTTCAGGGAGAGACGCCACGGCCGATTTCGACGACATCGTCCACAGCAAGGCCGCGAAGGAGACGATGTCCCGGTACTACATCGGCGACATTGACCCTTGCACCTTGCCGGCGAAGGGGGTCGCCGCTGCCACACCGACAGCAAGGCGTAATAAGCCCGGCGCAGGCGCAGGCGCCCTCTGGCTCACGGTGTTGCAGATCGCCGTGCCCGTGCTGCTGCTTGGGCTGGCCTTCGCTATTCAGAAGCTCGCCATGGCTAAAAATGAGTACTAGAAATCACTGCAGATTCAATCATGTATTCCTGGTGGTGTTTGGACATCCAAGTAATGGCTAGTTGGTGCGATTAAACTCTGCGTGAATGGTGCGGTTGTAACAGTAGCAGCAAATCTGCTTGTCTGCTGCTGCTACTGTATTTCCATTTCAATTATGGAAGACGGCGCATTACTGCAAACAGCTGGCTTATTGCCGTCCTTTCTCAGATGTAGCAGTGACTTGCCGTGTAATCATCTGCGCCTGCTATCCAAAGCTTCTACTTTTGTAACTTATTGCAACAACCCCTGGAGAAGTTTCTAACACCCAGTAAATTTTGTTGTCTGGTGTTTTTTTTTGTCTTCCGTAAGTAAATGTTTCAGTAAGCCGGGAAGTACACTTGCTCCTGAATAGGGACTGCACGATCTTTGCACAGGTTCAGTACACCAAATGTTTAACAAAAAAATGAAAACTGAGTTACAAGCATCATGACTCTAGAAAAAAAAACATACAGAGGAACTACCGTGACTAGCATTAGGGCAACTACATAAAATGAACACTGAAGATGCTACAGTAAATACGTGTTGTTTCTATAGTCTTGTTGCGGTGTTGCTACGGATTACTGTCCACACTAACTCAAAACACTGTTTGCATAATGTTCTCTTGTTATTGCAGATAATCCGGATCTCGTAACTCAAAATTAGAATTATTAGTTCAGATGAATAAATACAGCTTATATCCCTATAGTATTTTCCAGTGGTCCACATAACTCAGTAGTCACCACACTAGTACTTGCAAGGAAAGGAACCCAACTATGGAGCATCTCATATAGTACACTGAAAATAAATGTATTGTATAGGCCAAACTACCAAAGTACACACAAAGCAAAATGGACAAGAGCAACAACCACCGAAACAGACAAATCAAATGAGAATATACACAAGCCATCTCCAGATAGAACGAGATACCACCACTATCAATTAAGAAAAAATGCACAATCTAATGTATACAGTTACCTAAAAAGAGCCGCGTGAGTCCTGAAGCAAAATTCGTGGTCCCATACAAAAGATCCCAAGGGGCAAGGGCATTGCACTACAATCGTCAGCTGTTACATCTCATGAGTTTCAGAGCATTTCACGGAAAGCCAGAATTTGGCATAAAATAACTTCTGTCAGTCAATCTCAGAACTATTCCATCAAAATAAGTTGGAAGGAGCAATGACAGCAACACGCAATTGGTAGATATAGGTTCATGTGGAGGAAGTATCATGAGATCTCCATTCTTCTTGCTCAAAATTCCGATCACGCTCAACTGCATCCCTTCACTGATATATCTACAAGTTCGTGCAACCATAGTATAAGCTTTCAAAGGTTCAATTTACAAAGATACTGACAAAAGGCAAGTGTATTGAGTAATTTGATTACCCTTCTTCTAGACGAATAAGCTGAGCTTCTTCAGAAGAAAGATTTCTTTCTTCCAGCCAACACTTCAAGGTTGAAGATAGCTCTGTGTTTCTGCTTGTTGTAACCAGAAGGTTTTCATCGATTAACGGAACTACTTTCGAGTGGTGCCCAGCTTTCACCAAGGCTCTTTTACCTGATTTTGCATCCGTTATGTAGAAATCAGCAGCAAACCTCTGCCCAACTCCACAGAATGTTTGAATAAGAATAATATGATACGTATCTGTGGCATCTTACTAGATAGATATTATAATAACAGCAGACATATTATAACATTAGAAAAGTTGAAAGACTAGTGGATTAAGTAGGACATAATGCAAAGGAACTAGAGTTCTCGAAATTCTCCAAAATAGATAAGAGCTACTCATTAGATCTACACAAGTACAAGATTTTGTTGTGCTATTAAACTATGCAGCAATAGTTTCTTCAAATTTGCACACAACTGAGAAAGGGCATTATTATTATTACTGGAATAATATCAGGGGAAGAAAAAGGACATTTTTTTGTATAAAACTCACTCACTGATGACATTTCTTTATTATCTCAAAAGAAATGGAAGGGTTTAGGTGCTGAAATATAAATATTCAGGAACTCGAACTAAAACAACACGGAATACCCTTCGTGTATTTTATTGTCAGCACTTATAGTATTGTGCATGAACTAATAGTATATTTCAATGCAATTGGATTGCATTAGAATAGTGTAAGGCGTGATAGACAAAACAGTTAACTGTTAAAGAAAAGGGACAAATTTTTATGACATAAGGTGCAAGATATATAAATGAAAGTACCTATGGTCTTATGCAAAAAGAACATTAGAAGCCCTGGAAATAACACGGGGATATCAACAGAGCCTTCTTACCTCAGCATGTGACAACTTCCACTTGGAACACCGATTCATAGGATTTGCTACCTCGGAGCCCCATCTATCACATTTTCTTAACAGCGTAGATGTATATACACAATTCTCAACCTTCTCATATGAAGATATCAGCGAAATATCACCACATGAAACAAACTGCATAAAAGAATGAACAACATAACATATCTAAGATTAACACACGGGGAAAACTGAAAACAACTCACGCAAACAACTCACATGAATAAATCACAGGGAAGACAATCTTGATACTACAATAGTAATACGGCAAGCCCATAGGCCAAAAGGAGCTATTATTTCCTTTTACATAGAAGGTACATTCAATTTACTACTACAGATTTGATCAAAACAAACAAACAAACAAGCTAGAGTAACTTCTCTGAACAGGTAAGCTCCAGTGAAGCCACTTAACAGAAATCTGGATAGAGGCGAGCTCTCCCCCACTCCCCCTTTGCAAGATTATGGCATCCATCTTTCCAATCATCTCTTCACAAATACCTAATCCGAGCGAAATAACTACCCAGAAGTCTAAGATCAAGGTGCATACAAACTCCACTGCAAAAGTATGATATTTGGATATTGCAGTCCACAATACATGAAAGCACGAGAAGATGCGGAATTACTATACCACACGCGTTACTCTCCCTCTATCTTGTCTGGAAATTAATGCATCATCATCCATTCTTTTACTGAAATAACTGGCTCCGCTAAAAGGCGGCTCGTAAGTTCACCAAGCACGAGAATTTAGCAGTCACAGAACAAACAGCAATTACCCAATCAATTGCACCACATTTGTGATAGATGAAATGTAATGCGTGTGCAGATAGCAAACGTACACCGGTGATCTTGACGAGCTGGCCATCGGCGGCGACGCGGAGGCTGGAGGCCGGGAGCCCGTCCACGAACCGCCGCAGCACGCGCCCCGACGCCGCGGCCGCCGCATTCCACAGGAGGAACGCTGCCACAGCCGCCGAGAGCAGGACAGCCACCACGAGCAGCGCGGCGCTGCCCACGACGGCGAGGACGAGGGCGCCGAGCCCGAGCCCCACAGCGAGCAGCGCCGCGAGCGCCCACGACGCCGCCCTCGGGAACGGCGCGTGCGCGGACACGGGGCCCCCCGGCTCCCAGGCGGCGGTGGCGCAGAGGTCGTTCAGGGAGGCCGCGGTCGTGGCGTCGTCGTCGTCGGCGGTGGCGCCGCTGTGCTTGCCGTCTTCGCCTCCCGGAAGCATATTCAGCTCGGCTCGCTCGGTTGTTGCGGGGTGGGCGTCTCGGTCCTTTTCCCTTTTCCTCTTGACCTTTTTGTCCTCTTTTCCCCTGTGCTGGGTTTTGGTTCTGGCGTGCGGTTTAAGGAAACCAGGATGGAGCGCATCGGCCCTCCACTTCACGGTGACCGGTGGGACCTCTGCTTGTCGGACCCACCTATCATAGATGTACCGTAAACTCGAGATTTACTGTGGAAGAGTAGTGCAGGCGTAGCATTATCTTCTCGATTTTGGAGCAAAAGGAACGTGCACAGCTCTGTATCGAGTTAACTCTCATAAACAAACTCTGTAGCAGATACGACTATGACATGTTGGGTCCATGCGTTCTGTTTCGTGATGTCAGTGGCCGTGGTGGTGCGTTGTCGTGTGGGTGCAGCAGGGGGGCCACGGGATCAGGCATTGCGGGCTCTCACGAGTTGCCGCTCTCAGTTGGCTTCGTACTCGCACATCATCTGTCACTGATGCGTGGGCCCAGGAATCGTGTGCTTACATATCTTTCGTTTACGTGTCCATGTACTGCTCAGTCTACATGTATAAATTAACGGTGGGTAGTGACGTGGGAAGGAGCTAAACAGAAGAATTAAGAAACAATCTGCGATAGCATGTATCATTTGTTATTAAGAGATGAACATGCAATCATTTAGGTAATAAAAAAAAGAATATAGTGTTATTTTCTAGATAAAGAAATAAGTAAGTTGTTGATATCAAAACACAATAAATAACAAAATAGCTATTAGAGACATATTTATTACCTAAAAATTTATTTTCATGAGTAGCAATTAAAATTTTAGATACAAACTCAAGAAAACTTATTTTTTATTAGCTGCCGTTTGGTTGGATTGGTTAACGGTACGTAAGTCCTTCCGATCATCCGATGGACGACTCTCAACAGGTCTTTCAAGTTTGAATCCCCACTTGTCCCGAGACAGACGATGAATACGGAGCCAGTGTGCAGCAATCTGCTCTGAATCAATATACGCTGGGTGACCTGATCTCCTATGTTTTCTGCTCAACTGTACGGCGTACTCGCGGTCCAACGTACCGTATACCCCTACAGTACCTCCCCTTTCTTTTTATTTTTCGTTATTGACTTGTCTTGTGCAGTTCAACTGGACTGTGTATGATGGATCATGGATGTAGTATCGTTCACGGGAGACTTGGAAAGTATTTTGCCTTCCGGAGGTAGGCGCACGTGGCTAGCGTTATAATAGGCTTATATAGCTCGCCGATATTGCGGTTAAGATTTCCATGCAATGCATGCTGCAAGTCTGACTGGTCACTACGGCGTCGCATGCCGTGCGTAAACCAAGTTTTATTTGTCCTTAGAACTGTGTGTCAAACTGTAAACTACTACTACCATGCGGCATGACCAAATGCACAGTACTCATGTATCCTCCTGTGCCATCGCGGGGGGAAACGACGAGGTAGTACTCACGTGGCCGGAATTTCAAGCGGCCGAGATGAGAGTTCAGCGCAGGCTCGGCACGACGATGGCGGCGAGTTGGGCTCCCCACGTCTCTGGTCTTCGCTCAAGTCGGAAATAGACGAAACGTGAGCAAGACAAGCTAAACCTAAACCTTCCGGTAGGGCCTCGTTACTTTGGGATCCGTGTCGGCGCCACCATAGCCTTTCGTCAGCCCAGTTATTTGAGGCATTCCTAGTCCCGGTTTGCCCCGCGAGTCCACCTCAATCTTCTCCGCTCTTGCGAAAGACATCGTGAAACAAGAGCGGTCGAGCCGGCCCACTCCCGCCTCGCTCACGTTTCTTCCGCGATACCTTCGGTCTAATAACGAGAGATAATTTTATATTTTATATATACTACATTATCTTTAGAGATAATATCTCTAATATATAGTCTCTAGTACACTCTTTAATATTTATATTATATATATTTTTTTAAAAAAAAATACATCCACATATCAACTAGAGTATATTAATGTATCGTGTCTTGTTTTACGTTATACTATTTTGTTTCGCGTGCACGATAATCTTTAAAAAACGCTATGTACTCTCTCTCCTCCTCTCTTTTCTCCATATAGAACTTTATTAACTATATAGTTAAAAGATGATAATAAATACACTAATAAAGATACTACGAGAACTTACCAGACTCGCGGTGCCACCGTGTTGTACAAAACACCACACAAAGCAAGGCTTTTTGCCGGGACATCTGTATTCGCGCTCACGCAAAATTGACACTTACCAACCAAATTCGTCTTTTCTGCGCGCACTGCCTGGGTTAAAGCTCTCTCTCCTTCGAAAGGAGAGATCGACCTAGGACATCGTAATACAGCAACCGGAGGATCATCCGATCTAGCATGGCTAGGTGGCCACCGCGCTGTGCCGGCGAACGTCTTGTTTTGCGCACGGCCGGTGAGACGAGACGAGATGAAATGACATGCAGAGGAAGAGGAACGAGACATAAAGGAAGGGAAAGGAACCGTCTTTTCAGAGAGGCACGCAAATGGACGACGCGTCCGAGGTGACCCGGTCTAGGTGGCGGCGTGGCCTGCAGGTGGCCGACGCCGGTGTCGCCACGGCCGCGCTCCGATCCTTTGCCATCAGAACAACGACGCCTGCTCGTGTTGTGCGCTTCGGCGCGCACAACGCATATCGTCTCATCGCCGTGCCGATCGATCGAGCTTTTGTCTGGTCCCTGTCAGGTGCATTGCCGAGCCACCTCATGGCCCGATCGGTGCAATTTGCGTGCATGCTCCCGGCCGCCCGCTCTGTGTCGGTTAAAGCGGCACTGCTGATTCAGCGTCTGATTGATGATTGACGAAGCTTTTGTCAGAGTAAGTACTGGACCATGGTGGCGACGGCGTGCAGTACGTATTAGTGACGACTGAGGCTAAAACATGATCTACTAATATTTACCTTAGCTCAATCAGTGAACCCCTAACAAGAATAATTAATACGGAAGCGTAAGTGAATAACCGATGATGAAGATACCATCTGGACCGAGGTCGGCGACGGGGTTGAGAGTAGTATCGTCGGCCTTGGGCAAAACTGAGACGTGAGGGAGTCCGGTAATGGCAGCGGTTTGAGGGTGACAATGTCGACCTCCGGCTTCCAGTCTTCGCCCACTTGAGCGCTCTTGATAGATCGGGTTGTTTGGGGCTTTCTTAGGCTAGAACCACAAGCGAACTTGCCTGTCGAGCCCTCTTTTGTTTCTTATAGCGCAGGTGAACGGAACTAAAGCCATATTGTTGGCTGCGCCCCCGATCAGAGCGCGAGTGGGCAATGCCCCCCGTGAATCTCGGTCTCGGTAGTTAGTCGAAATCAACCCAACAGTACATGCCTCTTGGGTGTTTGATGAATCTCTCTATGTAGGCAGGAAATGAGATTCTTTTCTTCGTACTAACGGCAAGATAGGTTCATTAGAAGCAGCTGAAAATTAACCAAGAAGTCAGGGACAATAAGCTTTCTCAGTGACATTAAGCTTAGCTCCTTACAAAGTTAGTGCGATTTTGAGTGCAAACAGAAGTTAACCACTTGGCAGTCGGTGCGTCTCAAAGTGGGAGCGTGACTTAACACTGCGTGCTTAAGAAAGCAAATAACAGTCCGAGCACTGTGATCAGATACGGCCATAGACACTAAAGCAGTGGAATAATCAAATCATGAGCGATGTCACCCCCACAATGGCGTTTGGGCGGTTAGCCACAGAAGGAGGCCCAGCTTTTCGTTGCACCTTTTCGGTGTTTCTAGAAGATTTCACGGGCTGAAGCGTTCCAAATCATCGATTTTTCAACGGAGGTTTCAGTTTTCTAGTCGCAACTTTGGTCTTCTTTTCTTTGGGCAAGTCGCCATCAAGTGTAAAAGTGCTTTTTGGTGAATTGGAGATCACAGATGAAAGGATCGATAAAGTTGCCCCAATAGGATCTAATGAGTGTACTACATTTGTCATGCTCGAATTGGTTGCAGAGGATATTGAAATTAGCTAGGATTGTGCTGCCGTACGTGCTACTTGTTCAATTCTAAACAAAAACAGTGCACAAACATTGTCATTCCAAACAGTACAATATACAGAAATACAATCAATATAAGACAAACTTGAAATTCTTAGTTCTCTAAAAAAAACTTGAAATTCGTATAATTAACGCTATGAAGCAGAACGATCAAGTCATCACAGTTTGGAAGTCTCCCTCAAGAATAGAGCTTTTGTTTGGATCTGATTTTAACTCTTAATTAGATACAGGTTTAGACACCACGTGTATTGAGATTCTTTCTACCAGCTCCAATACCATGCAATGGCAACTAGCTAGAGTATAATAAAGACATAGCTGCCTTGATTATAATAATTCTTTCAACGCCACTAATAGACTAACCAATTCGTATCACACCAAACAATTAAATAATCATAAGAGATCATCAATACTCTCAACAATCAATGGTCATGTCTAGAGGTGGGCATTGGGCCACGGCACCAGGGCTGTCGTGCTTCGAGTCGTGTTGTATTGTGTTAGTTCGGTCTGGTCACCCCATCGTGTCGTGCCGTGCCGGTCCGCCTCGCCTCTGGTCAGACCCAGGCACGGCCCAAAACCCGCCGTGTTGGGATCGTGCCGTGCCAGCCCAAGCCCAGCCCTAAGTAACTATAGACGCCTGAGAAGACGACAACCGCCGCCTCCGCCGCCTCCACCGTCCAGGAAGACAAAAGACACCCGTGGGCTAGGCCGGGTGGCAGAAGAGAATGATTGGTTGGGCTAGGCCGGTGTGGAGGAGTGATTGGGTTAGGCTAAGGGAGGGATTGGACAAGAACGGGAATGTTGGGCATATTTCGTGTCGTGCCGGTCCAAGCACGACCCAACTGATCGTGCCAGGCCGTGCCACCCAACAAAGTCGCATTCTCGGGCCGGCCGGCCGACTATTCGTCTTGCGTCTTGGCCGCCCACCACGTCTTGTCTTGCACTGTGTTTAGACCGTGTTGTGCCGATCGGACTTCGGGCTAGCCCAAAAAAGCACAGCCCAAGTTCCAACTCTAGTCATGTTCATTGGAAGGAGAACATCAATACAACGAGGGTAAATTTTTTATATAAAAAAAGCCAATTAATCACCAACATATGTGCACTAAGTAGTCCCAATCCCAAATTCATTTCCAACATAAATCAGCTTGACTGGTCCCAATCTTAACTAGTCATGTTTCACCATAAATAAACAGAGGGGGGATAGGAGATGCATAAAGAGTTGTGGACTATTTTAGCCCTGTTGTGCCATAAAAATTCCAAAAATAGCCTTTAAAATTTAAAATTTCAAAAAATAGCCCCCCTGCCCGTACTAGCTGCCGTCGCTCCAAAAATCCCACTCCTGGCTGCCTTGCGCGTCTATAAAAGGGAGCCGTGAGGGAGCGAGCTCCCTCACCGGCTCCTGCAACGCGATTAGGGGGTGAAATTTTTGTGCAAAAAATTCCACAAGCGGGGAAAAAAAATTAGGCGCGAGAGCGAAGGAAAAATTTCACGAGCACCTAGAAAATAAGTTGTGTGGCCTGCTGCGAGCACCTAGAAAAGGTAAGTGTCATTCGTATCCAGGTTATTATTATCGGTAGTTTTAGCAATATGATTAGGATGCAGTTAGATGAATTGTAGCAACAGAGTAGTTATAGTTGTGTAGTTAGTTTATTTTGAAGACCCGGTAGTTAACAATGTCATTAGGCCGTAATTAGTTGACTTAACAGACTTGTTGCTAATAGTGTTGTAAATTTCATCTCGGCTATTTGCATAGTTTCATGAACTTGGTCATAAAATAGCAAAATATTTGGAGGTCGTTAAACAAAATAGAAATGGACCCACTGAACGCTTTGTATATGTACTCTTGATCGGGCATATTGCCTCCGGTACATGCACTACGCAGTACACCGCTAGAATGAGAAACTTGTCGCACCTCTCAGTAAGTTTTTATGTCCAAAATTTAATGAAAAAGAATAATGTGTCGTAGACCCCACATGTCTTTGGTGTAAGCTAGGTCTAACTCGGGTATGGAAACGTAGAAATGCAATAAGAATTTCTGAAGTGAATTATTTTTGCACTGTAATATCGAACTAGTTAAAAAAATTCATAACTATATAAAAATTTAGGGAAATCAGTTTTGTTGGTTTTCTTTTTGATTTAGTACCACAGGAAATTTCTGAAGTGTAACATAGAATAGGCTACAGATTTTTTATACTACAAATAATATTAGCTTGGACATTTCATGGATAGAAAAATCATACGAACTCCAATCGAGATTGAAAACATGTACGACAAAACGCTCGTGTACAGTGGGCATAACCAAATTTGTAGAAGCATTCGTTCGGAAAAAATCCCACAAATAATTCGATGGTTTCATATGCACATGTGTTAGGTACTTTATGGCGGAAATTCAATATATGTTCGTGTTCCACGGGGACGCTCTCGTACGCGACGGACCGTACGGTGCGGACCTGTCAAATTGTCACCGCACCGTGATCCGGGTGCCGGCTCTGAAGGACATGAGCCTTTCGGAGCTAAGGTGGTGCGTGCGTTCCGCGTTCGATCGCGCCACTGAAAGGAAGAAGCTACGCATCGAGTCGTTGTATGCCTCGGTGGTGGGTGGTGTAGGCGAGACCGTTTGGCAACTTATGAAGGTCACATGTGACGCTTCATGGGCCAACTACATGAGGGTTGTTTGCAACCCCGCTGCTGCGATATATGCGCGGCCGATGGTCTACGTTCAGTTATTGGAGAGGACGGGGACATCCGGCGTGGGTGGTTCCGGTGAAGGTGAAGCTGCTGGTGAGGAGGAGCCTGCGTTGGTCTCCGGTGTTGGAGGAGACGTGGGCGATGGAGACCTGAGGAGGTGTGCGGTCAATTTTGAGCCCAATGAAGGAGCGGAGAGATGGTGGTCAGCCCGTATTGATTGTCACGAGTACCTGGCCGACCAGGTGGATGAGGTGGAAAGCGAGGAGGACGTGGAAACAACTAGTTCGGAAGACGACGAAGACGGAGAAGCTACTGTGGGAAGAGGTGCAGTTGGTGGTTTTGTGACCACTGACATTGCTTAGGTCCCCTCACGATTGGACGACGTTGCGACGACATCACTGGTTCTGCCACGTCCGGAGGGTGCTGAGTGGGGGTTCAATGAGGACACCTTGCTCCTAGGCCAGCGCTTTCCTAACAAGAGCGCCGCACAGCATGCTATTGCTAGATACGCTGTTAACATCGGTCGGACGTATCGGGTGCAGAGGTCCAACCCCGACACGTACATCGTCAGGTGTGTTGATGAATCCTGTGCTGGCAAGGTTCGAGCACAGAGGTTCACGGCCGCTGCCATGGGCTTCCGGATAACGGTGCTGAAGGACCACACATGCGAGTTAGCTGAGCCGCTTCACAGGCACCGCAACATGACATCCTCGTATGTTGCCAGCTTGATAAGCCACCCCGTCGCTGCAGATGTGTCCATTTCGCCAAAGCTCCTGCTGGCGGATGTTGCCAATATGGTGAGGTTCCCGGTCAGCTACAAGACGGCATGACGTGCGAAACGCAGGGTTCTGGAGCGAATGTTCGGCACATTCGAAGAGGCTTACAACCTAGTACCAAGATTACTGCATAAAATCGCCGAATCTAACCCCGGGACGTACATAAACAAGCTTGAGCGGGTGCATCTGACTGAGGGGCCCAATTGTTTTGTTCTTGAAAGGGCCTTCTGGGCCTTCCGTCAGGCGATCGAAGGGTTCAAGCATTGTCGTCCCGTGCTCACGATGGATGGCACCTTCCTTTGTGGGAAGTACAGGGGTACCATCCTCACCGCCGTTGCGGCCGAAGCGAATGACCAGTTAGTCCCTGTGGCGTTCACAATTGTTGAGAGCGAGAACACCGAGAGCTGGTTGTGGTTCCTGTGCAATGTGAAGCAGGCGGTGGTTCAAGATCGGCCAGATGTGTGTGTCATCTCGGATCGCAATGCTAGGTTGTTGTCTGCGTTGTGCATGATGCAAAACGGGACGCAGCCGCCGTACCAGTGGAACGATGTTAGGAGCCGTTGGTGCATGAGGCATCTCGCGGCCAACTTCCACACAAGGTTTCGGAGTAAGAACCTCATGAAGATGTTCAAGAAGCTCTGCATGCAGAACCAAAGGAGCAAGTTCGAAGTGGTGTGGAGACAGCTCGATGAGGAGACTGGGAAGCATGTAAGGGACTCAGCGCATGCCGAGGCAGGGGCAGCGGCTAGAGGGTCCGCGAGAGTTGGGGAGTTCACACAGTGGGTTAACTCGCACGCACCTGACCTGAAGAAATGGTCCCTGCTGCACGACACGGACGGTGCAAGGTACGGGATCATGACGACCAACATGTCAGAGGTGTACAACGGTGTGCTCAAGGGTGTCCGCTCCCTGCCGATCACTGCGATCGTGGAGGAGAGCTGGAACCGTACCATCGGATACTTTTATAACAGAGCCATGATGGCCAAGTAGCATCTGGAGGATGGGAAGCAATTCTCCGAAGTAATGCATGCCTACATGGAGAATAAGATCAGCAAGGCTCGATCGCACGCCGCTCGTACCATGGATGGCGTCAGGCAGAAGTTCGAGATCAAGCTAGAGAGAAGTACGTGATGGGCCACGCTAGAAGGGATCGTAAGCAGGTCTGCACGATTGGTGAAGAAGGGTCGTGCACCTGCAACAAGCCGCAGCTTCTGCACAAACCATGCTCCCATGTGTACACGGCGTGCGCGGCGTGGCGGCAGGCCTCGGAGCGTTGCATCTCCGAGTACTACGACATCCACCACCTGTATGCAACTTGGAGTGCCGAGTTCCATTCGTACGGGCTGGACACGCACTACAGGGACCTTTGGCTGGGGCAGGTGAAGTGGGTGCCCAACGACGCACTAAAGCACCCCGGCCGTGGAAGACGCCAGTCCCGACGCATCCGGAACGACATGGACGACGACCCGGTACGGCAACGGTTCGCCGCCCCGCTGCGCATCGTGCAAGATAGTTGGGCACTCCATCACCACGCCCAAATGCAGACCCATTAAGCAAAGGCAATCGTAGCGAGGAAGATATAATTACTAAGTCGTGATGTCGCTTGCTTATTTCAATGTCTTTGATGGACCGTGTTGTTGTTAATCCATACCTTTATGTAGTACTTGTTAAGTTGTCCGGGTATGTTGTTAACTCATTATGGTCATATTGTGTTGTTGAATTTTTAATTGTATATTTTGCCTTATTTTCCTATGCCACACAATATGTTTTACATGCGTGCACTGACATGTTGTTTCCCTGTTGGCAGGAGATGGCGCAGGCTCCAGTTGACGACGCGTACGAGCTGCTCGACCCACGCTGGGATGTGGGACACCGTTGCCAGGCGTGGTCTACCGGCGTCGGCCCTCCGAGCCTGGTCCTGAGCGCTCTCAGAGAGAGCTGGCCCATTGACGAGCGATGCGTCCCCAGGTTGCGGGAGACTGGGCTCCTGCCCCTTGCCCGGATGTTGGACCTCCCGCACGCGCTGCAGTTTGACGCGACACTCCTGTCTGCGCTCGTGGACCGTTGGAGACCGGAGACTCACACTTTCCACTTCCGATTGGGGGAGATGACCATGACTCTGGAGGACGTGGCTCTGCTTACAGGTCTACCTCTGCGTGGTCTTCCAGTAGTGCCCCCTCCAAGGGCGATGGCGGAAGGTCCGTTTAATATGATTTGGTCACCCGATTCCTGCGAACGCGTCGGGTGTGCCACATTCCTGGCTACGGCGGTACATGATCTGCCCGAGCATGCGACTACGGAGGAAGTGAGGATACACTTAGTCGCGTAACTTTTGTTCCTGTTCGGATGGATTCTGTTTCCTACCACGCAGGGAGACTGCGTGTACCCTAGCTACATCCATCTGGCACAGTCTTTGGCGGACGCTTGGCCCGAGGAGATTCCACAATACAGTTGGGGCTCTGTAGTGCTTTGCGCCACCTACCGAGGGTTGTGCGATTCTTGTCAGCGCAGTACGGGCGAGGAGCCAGTCCTCGCGGTATGCTACGCTCTGCTACAGTTATGGTCGTGGGAGCACTTTCCAGTCGCCGACCGTACATCCGCACCAGCGTGCACCCTTACCAGGTGACCACCGAGCTTTACGGGAACACTGCAAGGGACGACCCCGTCGACGGTCCTACGATGGGAACACGTTGGACACATGTTACTCTAAGGTGGGCTAGGGAGAGACCGAGATGCGTGTACCCAGAGTTCCATAACCTTTTCGAGACTCTCCACGAGGACGAGGTCATCTGGTGACCATGGACAGCACAGTTCCTTCACGACACGGCCCCCTACGGATTATCGTCCCAGTTCACTCTGGACGAGGCACTCTGGATGACAACCTACCACCTGGTCTTCTCGCACATGGTCAAGCAGTACAATCCGCAGTGGGTCATGAGGCAGTTCGGCCTTTACTAGGAGGTGCCACCGCCACGGGACGACCTCTCACAGCAAAGGCTCACCGGTATATCATTCTTTGGTGACATTTTGAGGGCATATTTGAATAAGATTTTCTGACATATAAATTCAATTGCAGGCAAACGAGGAGAGGGCGGAGGAGCGACGACTGGAGGCAGACGCAGCAGCGACCACGGGCCGTGGATCGGCTGTGGTTACGGCGACGCGTGGTGCCGAGTTTCATTGCTACGCTATCGGACGTCTGCGCGTACTTGCGGTGGTACGTTCCGCGCACTAGGTGCAGGCTTACTAGGCCAGCGCCGCAGCGTCTAGTGGACGTCATGCAGGACGACGTCGTACTAGCTAGTCCGGACCGTCACCGGGCGGCCCGCCTCGACGAGACGGTAAAACATTCTTCGTATAATTTTCGTCCGGCAACACTTTTCGCACTTACTATCGGTTTTCATGCAGTACTACCACTTGGAGCGTATCCGCCATGAGACTACTGAAGCTCTACACTGTGGGAACAACAACACATTGGATCGTCTCCTAGGCGTGATACGCACGATACGTGAGGACGCGATTTCTGCGATTAGATCCGTAACTTGTGGTCGCCACAACGACGTTCACGCACAGCATCGTGTACGCGGCGGGCACCCTCTACCACCTCCGCCCTCTACACCTCCGTCGGCACCGCCCTCCGCACGCCCGTCGCACTCCGGGAGTCGTCGGAGCTACGGTCGCTCGGCCTCGACCCGCCTCGGGCCGCAGGTATGTCATCTGTCAACCGGTTCTTGTCGTGAGTACCTTTTCATGCACTCATTTCGGACGTATCTGACATTACCCTTTGTTCTTGTAGCAGTTGCGAGGGGACAACACTCTGCTGCAACTATCATCATCACGGAGGGAGGCGCAGGACTGGACTTCCTCGCACGGTGTTCAATCACACCTACGGGAGCGTGATCAGTGGTTCGGCGACACGTACGGAGGGTACACCGTGCAGCACTACGGCTCAGACTGGCCAGAAGGATCCTCGTCAACACAACAGCCTACTCAGGTACACGTGAACGTACTTACACCGATTTTCCTGTCGTACAAAATCAATGAGTAACTCACCCTGTACGCTTTCCGCAGGAAGAGCACTAGTGGGTTGACGATATGCTCATGCCTCAGCCGGACCGCCATGATGAGATCACCCCAGATTCGTCTCCCAGACAGGACCCCTACTACGGCCTTCGAGACGTACGTCACTCCTTGGACAGGTTCACATTCCCTGAGGATCAACTACACCGTCCCAGCAAGCGACACGACGATGCGCCCTAACTAATTTCATGGCCGTGTAAAACTTGTTATGTAATGCCATTGTGCATCCCGCCTTTCTGATTTATGTAATGTCCCTGTGCATTACGACAGTGAGATTTATGTACACAAAATGTTCTCCGAAATATTTAGTAATAACAACAACTGTACCTCCCGATTTTAACTTACTAAACCTTAAAGACATAACGCAATGCTGCCCCACGATACCTCCTCGGCCCTGCTACCTCGCGGACGCGAATTTTCTTCAACCAAATTATAATTTACCCGCGGGCTATATATATGCATGATTTGGTTGCCATTCCCCTCACTCTTGAGTTCCTCTTCTCCTTCCTTCCAGTCTTAAACAGGATGTCTACAGCCTCATCAAACTTTCGAGTGAGCAGACAATTAGAAGCACTACGACAGCACTTGGATTGCCCTCATTGCAGGGATCCGGTGAATGTGTTCACGTCCCATACGCCAACGAATTCATCCCGAGTGTTCATGAAGTGTTCAAATCTTACGGTAACTTGTGCTTGATCATCCCCAATGAACTTCTTTTCAAACATCATATTTTTTCACTTGTAGTTCCAATTATTTTTACAGAACACAACATGTCGGTTCTGGCTGGGTGATGAAGCTGTGCCAGAGGTTCGAGGCATTGCAATACAAATTGCAACCTTGCAAGAGGACACCCGTCGTGTGGCTGCATTTCGTCAAGTGCCTCGACCATCGGATCAACCGACAGAAAATAAAGATAATGTTCTTAAAAGACTGGATGAAAGGATGGAAAGGGTTGAGAAATCGCTACAGAAATTAGTTAACATAGCCAGTTTGGTATTTTTTTCTTCTATTATTTCTTGTTCTTGCTAAGTAGAAGTTCAGTTTTAATAAGATTGTAATATCCACTCTTTATCTATGCATCCCTGCACTACGTGATGTATGCCTTTGCGGCGTTGTTGTACTAGTTTGTATCATGTATGCCTTTATCTAATTCCGTTATGAATGTTCCACGCGAAAATCAGAACTTCCGCGGTGCGGTAGTTCCGCTCCCAACATGGCGGTACTACCGCGCTTGTAGAAAATCGGCTAAGTCCCAAAAGGGTGCTCTTTGGAAAAAAAACATTCTGCGGGATTTTTGAAAGTTCTGCCGAGAGGTAGTTCCGCACTTATATCGTCGGAACTACCGATTATCCTAACAAAGCAGCAGATAGCTTTCAAAACAACTCCAATTGCAAAACAAATTTACGAACTTAAGTGACAACACACTGCCTCGTGAGCTTTTCAGACCGAAATGGCAGCACTCTGCAGAGTAAGACGTGACAACACACTGCCTCGCCAGCTTTTCAGACCGAAATGGCAGCACTCTGCAGAGTAAGACGTGATAACACACTGCCTCGCCAGCTTTTCAGACCGAAATGACCGCACTCTACAGAGTAATACGTGACAACACACTGCCTCACCAGCTTTTCAGACCGAAATGACAGCACTCCGCAGAGTAAGACGTGACAACACACCGCCGCCCGACTTTTCGCATCGAAATGACAGCACTCTGCAGAGTAAGACGTGACAACACACTGCCCCGCCAGCTTTTTACACCGAAATAACAGCACTCTGCAGAGTAAGACGTGACAACACACTGCCTCGCTAGCTTTTCAGACCGAAATGACAGCACTCTGCAGAGTAAGACGTGACAACACACTGCCCCGCCAGCTTTTTAGACCGAAATAACAGCACTCTGCAGAGTAAGACGTGACAACACACTGCCTCGCTAGCTTTTCAGACCGAAATGACATCACTCTACAGAGTAAGACATGACTTCTCTCTGCAAACCAGGACGAGAGAGAACTCTGCAAAGCAAGACGTGACAACACTCTGCCTCCCCAGCTTTTCCTACCGAAAAGACAGCACTCCAAAAAATGGGACATAACTTCTCTTTACAGAAAGATTAGACAACACTCTGCCAACCACGCCATGCCAACCCTCTGACTTATAAAAGCAGGTGCAAGTCATCTACGAGAGAAAACCACACAACCAAACCAACGCTACACCAGAGCTTGCTTCACTACGCTGGGATGGACAACCTCAAGAAGCAATGTGACGAGATCCGTGATCTAGCCAGGGCTTCAACGGCACGGGCCGAACAAGCTAGGGTGCTTGAGGCCGGGTCCGCAAGAGCACTTGCCGGGATGATGACTCTTCGCAATGAAGCCCCCCGTAGCAGTAACCCCTGCCAGAACGTTCCAACCGAGCCTTCGCCGCAACACCCGCCAGAGGGGGAGACGCCGCCCCTCTGTTGGTGCAGGGACACATGCAAGTTCTTCAAATCCAAGCACCAGCTCAGCCTCGGCATGCGTTACTGGGGTTATCCTAACTACTCATCTGACTATCTCGACCGCCGTTGGGATACGAGCAGCTATCGGCAGCAGGTAAGGAGTACTTACAGTAAGTTATTGTACCAATTCTCTTTCAGAGTACGCACTAACAATCTCTCCCGTCTATCCGTAGTCTCCGGAGCCGCTATGTGGCTTCCGCAAGTGGATCGACCTAGAGATCCACCCACACGACCAGTGATAGCTCGACTTTGAGGAGTGGAATGCCGAAAGGGGACGTGAGATCCGGGAGGAGGAGCGTCGAACTGAAGAGCACAACCAGCGTATCCGGCGGGAGACGCAGGCCCATCTTGAGGCGTGCAGGCGCAGGGAGCGCGAGGCACGCGGGAGGGAGCGCGAGAAAAAGCGAAAAATGGCGGTGAGGCCAGGGCGGCAGGCGAGGAGTACAGCGCCGAGCTCGCAAGAAAGGGCAAATGGCCCCGGCCCACGCAGTAGGTCGGGCCATTCCGTAGTAGTCCCCCCTCCTATTCGCCATGTTTCTAACTATCCCCTAAAGGCATGCGTACTTACATGGTCCGGAAGCTCGTGTCGCAAGTTACCGTAGTAGTAGCGTCCATGGTAACGTAATTAGCCGAACCATCATGCCATGTGACCACATGTAACGTGCTTCTGTCTGCGCGCGGACTGCAATGTAGTTCTGGTGCTGTGCCTCCGCTGAGCCATCAAAGTATGCCTCTTCTGGTGGAATTCCAGAGATAACCATTCACGTCGGCATCGATTCTTCTATATTTTAGGGCTTCTCCGTAATCGCAACGTTATCAACCACTTCAGTTAAGTTAATTTCCGTACTCTGCTTTTTCGTACTCTGCTTTCATAGAAGAAATGTGATCGAGAACCATATCGACCAAGACTAGTCATGTTGTACCAAACTTCGCACATTTCAAGTCACATGAAATCATGAAACCCTAATTTCTGAAACGTCTCGTCCTAATTTTTGAGACCTAAACTCTGAATTTGTCGAGATAATTTTAGAGTATATAAAATTATATAAACTTTACACAATCAAGTACACTGTGTAGGAAGTCTGGCAAAAAAAATCATAATGTTTGGACCTCATTTGCTATATTAGAAAATTCATACAAACATTAGACTTTAAAGAATTTTGGAGAAAAAAATAATAATGCATAAATTTTCAAAAAAATTATACAAGCACACACACTATGGCAGGAAGCTCCACAAAAAAATTCATAATTGTTTGAGCTCATTTTGTATATTTAAAAAATTATCCAACAAATATTATTAATTAGTTTTTTTTTTTTAAAAAAAATTTTTTGACCACATGGGCAGCATGGTGCTGCCCTTGCTGTTGTCCCGGACGACAGCTAGTACGAGAAGGGGGTTATTTTTGAAAATTTTAAATTTTAAAGGTTATTTTTAAAATTTTTATGGTACAATAGGGCTAAAATAGTCCAGATTTCATGCATAAACGGCTACGATATGCACAGATCCGTATATCTGCGAACCCCCCCCCCCAAACCCCAAAAAATAAACTACTCACAAAATACATGTGCTATCCTACACGTCCACGAAGTAATCTCCATGGAATTCTAAGGGATATCTCTGCGGCTAAACCATTTTACGTTTCTGTCATGATGTCCAAGAGGACTCGTTTCCGCCACGCGTTCGGCCGGGCCATGAGTCCAGAACTTTATCCTTGCTGCCTCCTCTTTGTGACAGGCAGGTGAGGTCCCGTACTACTGCTGCTACTACTATCGATCGATCCCTTTTGGTTTTCACTCTTTTTCTTATCTTGTGCCCTGCACTGTAACGGCAACTTGCAAAGCAGTAAACAGAACAAGGGAAAAGTCGACATCATGCGGAGTCGAATGTTTGCTAGACCCCCAAAACGGAAGCTTTGGCACCGTATTCAGCTCCTGTGGCTTGTGTCACGACGATACGACAACGACCTGCCGGCTACTGTGTGTAGAACAATGGCTTTTTTTTTCTTCTTTGACGTGTATTTCATCGCGAGCGTTCCGGCCAGATCATGCGCCCGATCCTAAGCGATGGACTGAAGGAAATTTGTGCTACTTCAGAGGTGTGCCTCTACTATATGTTGACTGTACAGAAAAGGGTTCGTATATTGAATGAATAGGGATTCTGGGTGAAATTATATTAAAAATGGAAGTTGCAGATTTCAAGGATGATGCGTCCCACCGCTTAAATTTCTCGGACACCTCCTTAGGGCTTGCTTAGATCGAAGGAATTTAACGGAAATTAGATAACAATGTAATCTATTATCTTAATAAAGCACAGTCAAAACAAACTACTACGGTCGCTCTCAAAAACTAGAAATTTTCATGTTAATAGATAGAAAAACAAAAAAATACATAGATCGTCATGTCAGAGATATGGTATGTATGTGTAAACTAATAAGATAATTTACCACACACATAATCAATATATTACTTAAGATTAAATAGAGGCACATGTGCATGCATACAATTTTTTTTTAAAAAATAATAGAATAAGAATAGGGGTATGCAACTACATGATCTATATGCATGATGGAGAGTTATTAGTTTTCAATAACCCTAACAACTTATCATGCTCGATAATTTCCTTCCATCAAAGGACATACTTCAATTACATTCCTGAGGTTGTAATTTCTTTCAAGCTTCTATTATCATTTCCAATGTTTGGATATCTTAAAAGTTTAAATAGCCTACAAGATACGTAAATGTATTCTCAAACATTTATACAAACTTTGGAAAAAATATAACCACACAAATGTGCGGAACATCCAGCTAGTTTCCACAAAAATACTGTAAAATTTGCACGTTCTAATCGGGACTTAGTAAACACATACTAAGCACAGCATAGCGATACATATATTGACATGGCAAGTGGGTTATTAGCAGTCGCAGAGCTTGAAGAGAAACATATTTAAATAAGTATTTTTATTAGTATGAAAGCGGTGAAAATTAGTGTTTGCATAAGAAAATTATTGCAAAAGGAAGGGTCATAGCCACCTTCGGCCTACACAAAGCCCCGCCACTGGTTATTATGACTTTATTGCATTCTTAATTTGTTAGCCGGTTTATCAACGGCATAAAAGGCAAGCAATGATAGGCTATATTCAACTGGGAACCAATGTTCGAGAGAGTGATCAAGTGAGAAATCGATGTGCTTGGTGAGTTTTGACTTATGAAGAGACTCAAAACTTATTGGCCATACATGTCTTAGCTGTCGGATTTCTTGCCGAACTACCTAGATGTGAAGAAAGTTATGTTTGTGATACACATTTCTAAGACACAGGATCTCAATCCCTCCATGATGGCGAAAAACGTGCAAGGCGACTTGGATGTAAGGTTGAGAGAGACAAGGAGAGGGAGAAGAGAGAACTAGAAATAAGGTTGATCATAAGAAAGCAAAGCTACATATAAAATTTCTCACATATTTTATTTTGTTGATTCCATTGTAATAAATTCATTATACACCTATCACAATTGAAATCTCCAAACTCCCATTAAACTATAACCATGATCAAATTAAGTTTAGAGAATCATACAAAATCCTAAGGTTGACTCCTGCGATTAGCATATACATAGACTGGATACTTTATTATCAACCGAACATGCTTCCAATGGATTGTCCTAATTTGAATTCAAAGCGGCAACAAACAGAGAGCTGCTGATGCAATTCTACCAATGATCTCTAATTAACTCCATTTTTAGCAGCATCCAAAACACAAGGCCCATTGACTAGTTGCCTCCAATCACTTCAATCCCTTTGCATCCCACATCAACAACCCGGCCCCACGCGTCATTGGCACAGACCCTTTCTTTGCCTCCATCCCAACCAACAGGACGAGAGATCGAGCACAACATGCACGTACGTTACAGACAAACCTACGTATACTACTCCGTTCAAGCCACCGCATTCCACTCGACGAGCGGCCACGGCTCCCAGAGCTCCGGCGTGGCGCAGAAGGACTCCAGGAAACCCCCGTCATAGTCGAGCTGGTCGTCACACTCGGACTCCACCGAAACGTCCGCCGGCGTGGCGCACGCCGTCCCGCCGAGCACGCAGCTCTCCGGCGGCTCGGTGTCGACGCAACCGATGGCGTTCCTCTTGTCGTCGTCGAACTCCTCGCCGCCGCCGTTGCAGCTGCTGCTGCTTGCCGTCGCCGTCGTCGTCGAGACACCGTTGCCGCCCCGCTGCTCCCGCCCCCTCAGCCTCTCGCTTAGCTCGTGCAACTGCATATATAAACCACCGCACGTACCAAAGAAAAAGTTAGCAACGTACTGGATTAATTATGGGGGGGAAAGCTGTGTATGGCAGCTCGGAATCGTACGTAGCTACGTGAGATTTGGTTTGCTTGATTACCTGTGCGGTGAGGGCGAGCTTTTCTTGCCTGAGGGACTCGACGCGGGCGTGGAGGGCGTCGTACTTGGCGCGGAGGGCGGTGTAGTCGTGCTCGAGCTGCTTGGAGCGCCACCTCGCGCGCTTGTTCTGGAACCAGATGGCCACCTGCCGCGGTTGCAGGCCCAGCTCGCGCGCCAGCTCCGCCTTCTCCCGCGGCTCCAGCTTGGCGCGGTGCGCGTGGAACATGGACTCCAGCGACCGTATCTGCTTATCCGTGAACCGCTGCTTCCTCTCCCCGGCCGCGCCCCTCACCGGCGCCGCGCCACCGCCTCCACCACCGCCCAAGAAGTGCTCGTCCATCATCGGCATGCGCATCTGCTGCTGCTGCACCGGCGCCGGCATGAAGAACTGGTGCTGGTGGTGATCGCCACGGTCCATGCCGATCGATCGATCCTGTAGCTAGCTAGCTATTCAATTCGATCCGACCTCTCCTGGCTCCCAGCCCTGGCGGCCTCTTTTATACCGGGCGCGCGGCGTTACGTGTCCACGTCCGGAGATGCGAACATGTGGTCTTTGCGATTGCGGATAAAGAAACCGAGGGCCCCACGCACCGTGACACCGAGCAAAGCCGCTTTTGTTTCTCGCCAAGTGTCTGGAATCCGGCCGCGCCAAAAGCTGTGCCCCCGGCGCCCAATGGTTCTCGAGATCGCCGCCCGACACGTGGCGCCGCTGACGAGAACGAGTGCAAGATATTCTTCTCATCTTGCTTCCTTCCCTGGGGGTGGCCTACTAACTCAGTAGTTATTTCGTTTCCTTCATTTCTCTCTCCGATCTCCATCTCTTGCATAATTAAGGTGCAGCACTGTGTCATGCGTGCATATACCAGCTGGGGGCCAGCGGCCAATGGGTGTCGGAAAGGTGTGCGCCTGAGACGGAGACGGAGACGGGCGCAATTGGAACAGGTAGACCAATGGGACGGAGCTCTAGCTCGACCGCGCTGCAGGCGTCGCCGTCACGGCGCCAAGTGTGCGGGGGCTTCCCCCGAAGGGGTCGTCGAGGTGGCGCGACGCATTTGTCCCGTTGCGCGGCGCCGCCGGGTGCACGCTAGACCGGTCGATCGATGCACTAGTGCGTCCACGAGATAGGCGCGCACCATGCGTCGCGGTAGCGAGTCTTTTCGCCCGTGTCGCCTTGCGGGTTCACTTGCTTACTCCAATCGAGGAGTAACGGCAGGGTAATTAATTAAAGATAGATACGGTCAGATGATAAGCATTAGTGCGGGGAGCAGAGCTTATCTCGATGGATCACATCGATCTACAAGGCCGGGAGAATTTCCCCTCCCGGAGAAAAGTGATTTGTTGTTGATCCGTACGTGTTCGAGCAGATCAGGTAAGCTCGAAGTGGTGACCCAATGCGACTTAACTAGCTTTATTTGCGTAGTGCTCATTGCGTTGGTGAGTTCTTGAAGCCGCAAATACGGCGGGAGATCAATTCGAGCAACAGTACGAGGCCAACTTGATAACCCCACTTAGACCACACCAGACCACGACGACGATTAACCATTAATGATTCAGTCATAGCTATGCAGCAACAGCGGTAGTTCGTCCCGTCAAGAAACGCTCCAGCTAGCTAAGTACCGCGCGGCCACAAGATTCTGTGCCGGGAGAGGAGATCCAGCCAGCCCAGCCTGCGTGCCGCGCGAGGGCTCGCGCATCGGTATCGCACACGCGGTGGCAAGCTGCTCGGCACGGGCACATCAGTAGCTGTCCGAGGTCACACCACGATTAATCACGGCGAGGAGGAGGGAGAGGTGTGCAAGGTAGCTAGAAGGAACAGTTAATACGCGGGCGTTGGAGTGGCCGGCTGCCCGGGGCAGCGCGGCGGTGGGCCCACGTGGGAGGTCGATGCGGTGGGCCGCGCAGCGGCGGCCACATGGCGTCGCGCGGTACTCGTGGCTGGTGCGCGCGTCAGCGTCGCGTGATACTCGTGGCTGGTGCGCGCGTCAGCGTCGTGGGGACGGATGGAGAGTTCTGCCCCGCGGCCGCGTGGCCACAACTTCTTTTGCGTCACGCGGGCACGCCTTTAATCTGCGCGCGGCCGCTGCTCCTCTGCAACCAGGGTGGAAAAAAAGGGTCGTTACGGTGCTCGTCGTTGCGGTTCAAAATTATTTTGATTAGACTTGTTATTTAGCTAAACGTTGTGAAATAAGTTAATTTTGAATGAAATTGTATTTCACTATGTCTCAACTCGGCTCGTTAGTTCAGTTCTAAAAATACTTTTAAACTATAAATAAAATAATATTAAATCAAATCGTGTCAATTCAAGGGAAAAAAACTCGATAAGACGACTATCTACTCGATATCCACCTCTATCAGCATCAGAGCGCATGGTTTTCCTTCCATTTAACTATGCGTAGATGGCTAGATGTCGATCTTTGATTTTTAACTCCGGTTGTCTCGGCAAAAATCAAGGGATCGAGACGGATGGGAGGGAATTTAGGTTTTTCTTTTCTTTACTTTTTTTTTATTTGTATGGCACAGTGCACCTCATCGCCTTCTTTCACGTGGCTCATTTAAACGATCCGATCCAAATGCAATTTAAGGATGAAAAGCACTTCTACATGCCTTCAGTGTAATTCAATTCTTTCCAATTGACTCAAAATTTAAATAATTTTTTTTTAATTTGAAGAGATTGATTCTAATACCTCTATATCCAAACCTATATCCAAACAAACCCTTACGGGTAGTTGCAGGTTGCACCCATGGCCATGTTGTTTGTTGAAGATACGAAGCACGTATCTGAGGCGCTGACACCTATCGCTAGTGATCGCAAATTGCGGTTTTAGATGTCGCTAGTTTGGTTTCTGCCATCGCAAGTTGCGTTTTCCAGAGAAAACTCGTGTTAGAGAACTAACACGAGATCCTGAAAATTCACATGGCAAAATCACGTATTTAACTTGCATAACAACATGACTATAGTAGTACAACCTTTTCTTAGTTGCTTCAAAGGTAAGTTAGCCAACCAATTGAAGAGCGCACTTTGCTTAGTTAGGCCAGTTATTCTGCAAAGCAGCATAGCTCTTTGCAGTTTGCACTAAATCGCACTAATCATCGGAATTTTATAAATTTATCATAGTTGATTAGCTGGCCCTACCAGATCGCTTGCGGTGTCCACTCTTAACCCATCGTTTGAGTTTGACCTCCAACTGTGGTGCAACTTTTTCTAATCAAGAAGGCGTTGCGTATTAAAGAAACATATCTCAAACACATGACTTGGAATTTGTTGTCGGCCCGGCCTCTGAGAAGGATAGACAGGCAGAAACTAAAAACCATCACAATCTCACACGTAAGTTCGTTGTTTTTTCTTAGCTTTCTCGTCCGTGTATCTTTCTTGGTTTCTTGTTTGTGCATCTGTATTAAGTTTTCCCCGGTCTAGGTTGCTAGCTGCTCAATTCATGTTCAAGACTAATTAGAGAGTGACAAATATACAAGTAACATGCTTTTATTAGGCGTTACAGATGGTGTGCCAGGTCTAAAACCTGAACCTATTATGGTTAAAAAAATTCTGAATCTGAATGTTTGCAAGTGTTACAGCTTATGAGCAGACACAAGGGTGACCAATTCTAGCCATCATGGGCAGTACGCAACCAAACCTCCCAGTTTGGAAAGGAAAAATTGCTAAAGGGAATTACTCTTTAGCAAATATTAGAAAAGGTATGATCAATAAAAAGAATCAAGGTATCCTCCTGTATAATAACTCAAATATACAGAAACCTCACAACATTGTTTGTCCAGTCCAAACTCTCGAGGTCTGCACGTTCTGAACCCACTCGCATTCCGCATTAGCAAGTAACGAACTAATGGTACATAGACAACTCAAAATCAGTTGTTAGAACTTAGAAATGGAAACAGAGCATACAGCGCCTCAGAAACTCGTAAGTTCAGCAGATTTACAGCGCTTAAATAGATTGTCTGCATTACTGGCCAATAAGCCTGCATTGCTCTGGCAGCAGGGAGCAGAGTACCTGTCCCTTGACGCGGCAAAGCTCACCATCTATTCCACAGCCATTGTGGGTGTTTGCACCAGGTTTAAGCTTGACTGATTTCACCTGTGTCAATGTCGGATCAGCAGTTAAGACCGGACACATTATTATTATTAGAAAGGAACTATTGTTGTGGAAAAAATGGACAAGAGCCTAACTCCATAAACTATTGTCTTACTTTAAGGGGACTGTTAGTGGTCCATGACAAGAGCTGGTGTAAATGCATAGGACACACTCAACAGCAGGTGATGATCAGAACCTACTTATAGGTACCAAGACCCAACCATGCTGTTGATTCTGACAACTGAGGACCACAATGCTACGGAAATCAGGAACCACCAAATCAGGATTGTTTCAATTGAGACATGTTGATACAAGTGCACATATGACCATTTTTATCACCCAAAAAAGGCAAACATATAAATAGTGGAAGGCATGCCTTTTATTAATGCATCCGAACATGAACAAGGTGATTCACAATATGACTGCCATTAATGAAGTTTAAATTGTTTCAGAACCCCTAAGAAGTAGATGACCACAAGGGAATAGCTCTTTAGAAAATAGATTTGCTGCCAGTAGTAAAATGAAAGCTCTTTAAAAAGCACAATAGAAGAGGATGAAAAGGAGAACATTTGAGCAAAGAAAGAAGTTGCTTGCTACCTTCACATATTCCACATATGGTAAAGAAAGATGCCGACCGAATTGCAGAAGTATGAAAAATCTTAACAACTTCCATCTCCCCCTTCCGCCAACTAAAAGTAGGTCCAAACTGTTGTCATCATGGTTGGCTTTTGGTGCAACAACCTGAGAACTCAAACTTTGCACAGTCTTGCATGAGTGATTGCATACTAGGACACCAAGAAAGTGCCCTTTCCTGACTACCCATTTCTCATCCAAATTTGGCACAGGTTCCATTGATGCTCCAATTTCTCTGTCTTCCGGTGGTCCAGGAAGTTCAATGGGGTGGTCAGGCCCCATGTTGGCTCTGTGTCCCATTTTGGCCCAGTGTCCCACTTTGGTTCAGAGTCCCAAATAGGTCCTGGATCTGATATCGTCGAGGAAATGTCCTCCTTGTCATGCATTGATGGGGCAGCCCAAGATAACCGTGTATCATTAGGAGCAGCAACACCAACTGAATTTCTCTCGGTTCTTGTTTTGGACCTGGTTCTCGGCCAGTATGATGCGTGATGTGGTTGAGGGTGTAGAACTTCTTCTGGTTCTGAAACAATGTTGTTTCTGCCCAGAGAAAGGCGTTTTGCTTTTGGATCAAGACCACGAACATACTCCGATGGTTCAGTACTTGCCACTGTACTACCCGATGTATCGAAGTCCCCTAGTGACATCCGACTTGGAGTCATAATAGAGTCAATACTTGATAAACTGGAAGCTCGTGGAATTCCTTCTCTTTTTGATCTGCAGCGCATGACATCTGTATAGATATCAGACAATTCAGCCTTGTCTTGTTCTGTACCTTTTCCATGCCCAGCCATCTCCTTTGACAAAGGAAGATATTCTAACTCGTAGAAATAGCTAGGTAAGCACAAAAATTTCAGTATTCCAGCCACAAAATATCGAAGAGGGCCGAATTTCTTCTGATATTTCTCAGAAAGTTCCAGGACTGCAGCAAAGTAACAAAAGTTTTTCAGCTTAGTGATTTTTTCAATGCTACACAACATTGCACTGCTGAAAATATTGGAAAGTAGACAAATAAACTAAACTTCCATCTGTGCATTCACCTCACATAAAAAACACATTAAATTTACAGTCATTAAGAATACATGCAGAACTTGAAAGGCGTTAATAATAGTCATAAGGAACAAAGCTGAACCATTTGTTCAGGGAACTTCATATCACATACAAAAGTAAAGAAAGCAAATTAAAAGCAGGCTTAGCAAGTATAATTTGTTTGCCAATTTGCATGCAAATATACCCACCAGATCATTAGCTCTGGTGTAGGTGGACATGTAATCAGATTAAGTGTTTAGAAAAGGATCAGTAACCAAGGTGGCCTATTTGGGTAAAGTATAAGATATTTAAACAATTATCATATCTTGAAGATATTGTTTATCGGCTAAAAATTACCATTACTCCAATACAACTGATGAAATCCTCAAAATTTAAATATGTATGACAAAAATGACCTACTAGAGATACTTGTGTAAGAGAGAAGATTTTGTGGAATTTGATCCGTATGTGACTTTTTGTGGCCTTACGATATAGATGTCACACAGTCCACATCCGAATAAGCAGAATTAAAAACATTGGAATAAAGTAAATATAATATCTCGTATATGAAGATACCGTCACTAACAAAACCATAGTATGAAACAGTTGTCCCAAAGTGTATTAGCCCAGATTGGATCCACTCAACAGCCAAGACGTCTAGAGATGTAAAGCCACCCTGTTACCAAGGGATAGTCCTCGTAAGAAAAGTTGTAAGTGATAACCTAATTTCGAACAAAGTTGAAGTGAGAAATAAGAATAATGTTGAGATTCTTCTCTTCCTGTAAGAGTAAGTCATGATAAAATCCTTTTTCTATATGATAGTGATAGGCTGATAGCCATACCTTAACAATTAATAATGAAGCGGAAATAGGATCTTTAACTCCCAAAACAGTCCAAACAAGTGAGTTGTCAGATCCTGCAGGTATTATTCCAACTGGAATTGATACAGCTTCTGTTCTATCGTTTCTACTGAGAAGACCGTTGAATACCTGCAGAAATATAAATGTTGAGCTAGCATATAAATTACTTATTCCTACCAAACTATAGTATGAACATCAAGGACGAACCTCATTTACAATTCCATCACCACCAACACACACAATTCCTACAAAACATTTTCAAGGTATCAATAAGACCAGTTGAAATGGTTGCCACTGTCTAAGGCCTAGATAAATTACTTAGCTACATGTGTACAGTTTATACCATCAGGGAATGTGCTAAAATCAAAAGTAGACGCAAGAGATTTTGCGTGACCAGCATGAGTAGTTTTAACTACTTCCATGTGAAAACCTGCAAGCTACACCAGATAATAGCAAATTAGTAGCCGGAAGTAAACATACACAAATTTACACAGTAAAGAGTAAAAAATATACAAAATTAAATCAGGATATTGAAACATGCATGGATAAAGCAAAAACTGTCTAATTCGTTTGTCAATCTCCAAAATGATAGGAGCATAGCAACTCGGCTTATGCAATTATATTCTAAATCATCTTCAAGAGAACTAGATGGCCAATAGCGGAATTTCTTTTTTTCAAAACAATGCCACAGCCCACAATGGCAACTACAGTTAGCTGCTACTTTATTTTTAAAAATTAGAACAGTACATTGCCACGGCACTGCCAGGGGAGAGGGGTTAAATAATCTTGCCTGACCTTTTGTTAATGAATTTAACGCAGCTTTTTAGTCCAGTTCCATTGCTGCATTCATTATTTCCATCCTTTTCTACCACAGCATCATACGGAGGCTCAAGAGATTAACAATTCTGTAGAATTGGCATTCTCATATATATTCATTGACACCAGAATAGAAGGTATGATTTCCCACGTGCCTAAATTGATATTGGGCAACAAGGCAAAACATCCAAAGAATTGCTACTCTTAACCATGAATCACTATTTTCTGGGCTCAGTATTTTCAGGTTGGAATTTAAAATCATTAACGGGAAACAGAAATACCATTATCCTCTTTGTGAGGTCTTCACTTTTTCAGGTTAGAACTAAAATTCATTAACAAGAAACTGAATATTTTAGAATACATGTGGTCAAACTTTCTAAATTACTCTTAAAATCATCTAGAGTGCCTACACGTAAACTATATCACTAGAATTGTCGTTAAAAGTACCCTGGTAATATTGTAATTTTATTAATTTACACTAGTATAAAGTTATAAAAAAAAATAAAAAGTACAGTAAATTGCACGGTCACTCCTTAAACTTGTACGATTGTTTCACCTAGCTCCCTCAACTTGAAAATTACTTTCTCAGTTCTCTAAACTTGTCTCCGCATGCACACTAGCCCACTTCCTTGGTTTAGTAAGTTTAGGGAGCACCGATGGTTACAGTCAAGGATCAAAATCCTGATACCAGATAAAATACAGCCCGACGCCATTTCTCCATTACCGTCCGGTAACCGGAAATCCCGGAAAAAACCCGGCTGAAGTTTGAAAACTGAAATTTGAATTTGCTTAAAAACCGGCCGAAATTCGAAATCTGGAATTTGAATTTGCTTAAAAACCAGCCGAAAACCGGCCGGTTTTCTAAATCCCGGTACCCACCGGTAAAACCGGTAACCGCCGGGATTTCTATCCATACTCACAGTTACATCTTGGACACCATGAAAAATCAATAACATCATTTTAAAAAGAACAGAGGGAGTACTGTTATCCTCTTTGTGAGTCCTTCAAGAGACTGAAAACCAAATGGTCAAATGAAAGCTTCAAGAAGCAAGCTTATCACCAAATAGATACATACATTTATTTAAACTAATTGTTGTTTAGCGCAGTGCAGAAAGTAGAAGTTTGCATGATCAAAACGTCATAAAGTACCTTAAGTATAGGTTCTGCTTTGTCATGGAAAACTTTACTTGATCTACCATGTCCAGATCGAGGGTTCAATATAACAAGTATTCTCGGTGGAGTTTTACATTTGATCGGTGGGTGGTCAAATAAAGCCCCAGTGATGGGGGCATCTGGGTCTTGCTTGATACCGGATGTTGCAGGATGAGGTAGTACATTAATATATATGTGTTGTTCGGCAAAGCATGTTACCCACAAAATGGCCTCATCTTGGGTAGGAGCTATAAATCGGAAGTCCTTCTGAACTCTATATGTCTTTCCAAATAAAGACTTCTTAGCAGGATATGCATGTACAGTAAAATGTTGGACGCCAGAATTATAAGATACCTGCCAAAAAAAAAGCAAAGCACACAAAAATTATTGGATTGTCCAACTGGGACAAAATAACAATAGAAGTGCATCTTAGTATCTAAAACTTACAGAGATGACATCCTCAAGGCTGAGTACAGACGAACCCCATATTAAGGCTTTACTTGTGAGCCTTGCATCAGTTGTATCAACTTTTCCATTTGCTGACAATTGATCATCCACTCCTATACTTCTATTTTTCTTGTCAAAACCCAGTTTTCCAGCATAAACTTCATAACCTATAAAATTAGACCTCTCATCCACCGGATCACTTTTTCGCTCATGGTTTTTTGCCTTTTTGCCATCTTTATTGTCAACAACAGCGTGCTTCTGCCTCAAAGATTTTGATTTGCCTCTTTTCTCTGGAAATACAGTGGGGGAAGATTGTTGTCCAGCTGACTTTTGAGAACGCCGACTACCAGAGCGGCGGCTGGATTTCTGGGATGAATTTCTGGAATTTTGATTTTCTAGCTCAGTTCCTTCCATATCTTTCTTTTAAACAGGAATTTAAAACACTACGGGTAAGGAATTTGATACAAGTTTGGAGGTGTATGAGGCATCATGGCACCAATGCCATGTAATAAGGTTGGTATAATCAAATAATCTGCAAAAAGGAAAACATAACAGTTTTAAGACGCATGTGGCCGATGCATGTGTGTTGCTTGTCGTTGACCAAAAGTAAGCAACTGTTAAGGACAAATGAGCATATGCCAGCTTCATTCGCAAAGACAACAAAAAAGGATAGCAACAAAAGGGCGAGGTCCTTGAGAGGTTATAGTACTGACTGCTGAAACACTTCTAAAGCAAATAAAATTTCCATAACTACTAGAATATCTATAATGGTGATTTCCTATCTCTACTAAATTATCGATGTACCTCATGTTTAACTATGCACGAGAAAACCTTGTGGAACCTCTAACAATTGTACTCCTAGTCCATGTTTAACTATGCATACTACTACTCCAGACATCATATCAACTTCTAACAATCGTATAATTGTGTTGAGCACTTGAGCCATTACCCCAAGCTTTCTAATTGTCAATTATTAGAAGCTGATCTGGTGGAGTATATGCAAATTTGTCAAACATATTTCGCAAATCCATAATTAATAACCTTAGTCCACAACACCCGCACCTTGGGTACCGAGTCCTATGGAGTCAACTGAGATCGATCGAGAACGATCTTGCGCGTATACAAATCCGCAACTAACTGAATGGAGAGAGAAACATTTGGATTCGATTGCTCACAGCCACAGCAACGAAAAGATCCCCCAGAACAAAACTAACTCTTAGAACAATCAAATCCACCCAAGAAAGTCAGGGTTCCTTACCAACAAAAGAATAAAGTAATCCAAGTCCGGATGGATCTCCACTACACGCTAGCCCAGCACCAGTACCACATCTACGTCGCAGCCGGACATCGGGAGAGGAAAAGCGTTGATCAGCCACCGGTCCGGTCCAATCCGGGCGTACTACGACGGTGGCTGGTGGAGTTGGGGTTCCGCCGCCGGAGAACGCCGGGTGGGAAGAGAACGGGAGAGGATGGGGGAGTGGGGAAGAAGAGCAATGGAGTGGAAGGCGGAGTCCGGGAACCTGGACGCGGATCCTCTCCTCTGGTTTGATGAAGCAAAGCCACAGCGTGCAGTCGCTCGCACAATCCACCGTCCGCGGCGATCTAACGGCTCCTCTTGTCTTTGGCCCACCAACCAAAGCAACTACCTCTCCCAGCCCAACAAGTCGGCTCACCGACTGAGCCGCGTCTTTTTTAGAAGATTCTAACCCTACGAGGTTGTGCCATTCTCGGCCCCCCACTGGAAATCTCTGTTAGCCAACGAGCCGTACGTGGTAAAAGTTACTCAAATTAACCGAACATTTCACAGTTGCAGCAATCGACCTCTATCTTTTCTTGTTGGATCCAGTCCAACTTGGCTGGTTCATTTTTAGTCCAAAAATGTGGTCATCGTGTAGTTGCGAGGTTGTCACAGGCCCTTGTATGATGAAGACTGAAGACCTTGGAGAAAGGAAACCAATGAAATTTCAGGCTCATTCCCGTTGAAATACAAGTTCAGAGTTAGTGAAGATCATGCAATTGTTAGCTCACCTGGTGAGATCATGCCAGCAATATCCTGCAGGGAATATCACTGACAAGGTCGTTCCAGTCTTGTTTAAGTGTGTACAGGTAGGTGTAGTGGTGGCGAGGATAAGGATATTGATTTGTTTTGGTTGTTAGAAAGAAAGGATAATAGTTTAAATTTCTCTTCTTGTAAGGAAGGATATCAATTCGGAAGTAGAGGACTCTCCGATCCAGCTCTCCCAAGGTTGTAACTGAAGGAGCTACATCGAGTAGTTGGACTTGCACTGATTGGACAGGAAATTCTTTCTTTGCTTTTTTCTAAGTGGAAATTCTTTCTGTTAGTTGAACCTTATCGTTATCCTGCGGAGGCATTCCTTATCTTTACCAGCACTAATGAGTACCGATCGCTTAAAATCCTATGTACCATCATACAAACCACATATTATGCCGAGCGTCAGGTGCGCAGCCAGTAGCACCCACGAGGTCGTGATGCCGGCGGCGCACCTCAGCAGCCCGCACTTCGCGCCGCTGATGGCAGCGGCCGAGAAAGAGGACGGCGTCCAGCGGGGGGGGGACGTGTGATCGCCATCCCGTGCAAGCTCTACGATTTTGTGGGCGCCATGGTGCGCGCGACGGTCGGCGCGCCGTTGAAGCCGAGTCCTCTGGTTGTCCATGACGACTCGGCGTGGTGGGTGCTCGCGCGCAAGGATGGCTACGCTGACGAGGAGCCGTTGAAGAGGGGATGTAGCCTTGGCTGGTATTCAGCTAGGTCACGTTGATGCCGTTTTCGTGGCGTTAGTAATCACGAAATCTTTCAGTTTTGCTGTATAATGATACTAGTACAGCAAAGTTCCAGTTTCCCCAGATGGGCTCAAAACGCAATTGCGAGCTGTGGCCCGTCACAGACTCACAGTTGAACCTACTTTCGGAGAAAACATTTGGGACAAACAGTGGACCTAAAGTGACGTTTTACCGGGCTTCTCTTCTAACAAGGCTTCTCTTTCCGAATATCACTGGCCCAACTTATCATCCCAAAGGCGCAATCGGACAAGAACATGGCCAACCGTATTTGGGCCGTATAGCCTACACAGTATAAATTTTAAATCTAGTAGTATAGGTACTAGCATCATTTCCTTATCATTGCTAATGCTAAAAGCACGCAACTTAATCAATCTTTTTTTGGCCCTGGGTCAGGGCTCACGAGCTGTGGAGTCGTGGGTCGTGACGCCCAAAACGGATTCTTCTTGTGTCAGAAGCCTCTGCCTAAAGCATCTGCATTGAAGGATAATATGCGTCGCACACTGATGTGCTTGCTGCTGACCCCTTCTTTTCTCCCAACTTCGGTAACTTTACAGTACAAAGCTTACAATCTTTCTTTCAGAATTCAGAAAAGCAGCAGCTATCTTCTTTTATAGGTACCTGGTACTACAACTATAACGGCGTATGCTTTCAAAGTTTTATTGCAGGAAAATCTCTTCAATTACCAAGGCACAACATTTGCTTCGTAGTAGTAGTGCATTTTAGCGTTCTTCTGTGTGTCCTCAAAAGATGCAATGATACAAAATCTCGGTGCCTTTTGCAACATTGACAAGAATGTGCGTGTATGCTCACCACTGTACGTATTCACGTTTACATTATAGGTGCCATTTTACTACTTTTACCTACCATTACTCTTCCAGTAGGTGTTGTGTATGAATCACGAGTTGTTTACTTTCGGCTAAAGTATTTGGCACTACGAGTCGCCAATGGCCCAATGCTGCTTTGATCCCACCTATTGAATGAAACCAGAAAAGCAAAGATTCTTGGAGATATCAGGCACGCTTTTATGGGCATCCTTTGAGTTGGATCTCCAAAAGAAACCTTCCCAGTGCTCTGCGGTTCGCATGAAACAACAGCAGCAGCAGCAACAAATAAAAATGGCACGAGGTACGCCTTTTTTGGCGCAAACATTCTCGTAGTGACGCGGTGCACGACGATAGAAGATAGAATCCGACGGAGATGGATTGGCAGCTAGGGCGCCATGGAGATAGAAGAGAAGGGGATGCATGTGAGGGGAGGGGAGAGAGAAAGATGAGGGGAAGTGGGGGCAATTGTTATTTTATTAAAGAATATGACCCAACTTAATACTCACAGGGGTCATATACATTATAGCATATTACCCTAAGCCATATCAACCCACATTAGGACCTCTTCAGGCTTCATGCATTGGAGATGGTCTTATATTAGTCCAATCAATTGTTTTACTGGTACAATATTGCAAGAGCCAGCAAAGTACGTGGTTTCAAGGATTTCAGGCAGGCTACTGCAACCTGCAACCGCTGCGTCAGTTCAGGTCATGGTGGAGTCATGGGCCCTTTCTATATGTCTGATCCAGGATCCACCATTGCGATTGATCTGCAGTTAACAACAGCTGCAGCGACTGGTACCTCTACCTGTGTCATGTCGTGTCTTTATATTCACCTCTCCAAGTTGCTGTCGTGATTCATCTGTGGCGGATGGGCCCAGTTGCTGCGATCAAGCAAGAGATCGGTCAGAGAGAAAAGAGAATGTATCGTCACATTTAATCACAGGCGCCAGCAGAAAACCCACATCCCACGCAGGTGCACGCGAACGTGGACGAGGAGTCAAATCAGGCGGGCAGTTGGGTTAATTCACTCGCGGAACCTGGCTGTCAGATCTAGACGCAGCCCGGGCCCGTGATTGGATCTAATCTTGCAGCGGTTAGTTACTGCAGTAGTATACTACTGTGACCTATTCTGCACGCGCCCGACCAAGCAAACCTAAGCTTTATCTGCCTGACGACTACTACAGGGAGTAATGGGAGCGCGTGTGTGGCCATGGAACGCGAGAACAATCAACGTGAGATCGATGGTCGATCGATCTCGACGATAAGGTGAGGAGCACGCGGGCTGCCGTCGTGGTCGTCGTTCTTTCCATTGCTTCATTTCACTTAGAAGCTAGCTAGACTTCTAACCGCAACATCAACAAAAGAATGGGCACTGCGTTTGCTGAATTCCGCTGTAGACTGACACGGCGCTGTAGACTGAACCAGCTGAGACAGGCGTGCCCTCACCGCTTGGCCCCCAAGGCTCTCGGGTACACACGCATGGACGCACGGACAGGCATGGGAAAGTCGCGCGCCGGGGGCCGGCCAGGCTCTAATCTCCCAGTTCTAACTTATCGGCGCAGCCGTAACCATCAATAAAAGCGCACGGTTAGTTACGTGATGAGGGATCCTCATCGGGTTACGATTACTGCTAGCTTATGATGGGTTACAGTTGCCTATATATATGGGCTTGATTAGGGCAGCGGCGCGCGATCGGCAAATAATGAACGTGCCACGCTTTTATGTGGAGGTTGATAGTTGCAACTAACCACCCGCCCCCACAGCCTAGCTAGCTTGTGGGCAGGAGATGGGGGCCGAGGTGGTGTCATACAACTATGCCTGCATCCGCCTATATGCACATGTATCGATCGATCGATCACTCATCGATGCTTGATACAACGATGCATCCATACATGTATACTAGCTAGCCACTATATTCAGCTTGCAGAAATAAATACATGCGAGTAGTACTACTTATCATGGTAATCATAATACACAACGCGGCGTCTTTACACACGCGATGGACACATGGTTATATTCTTGGACGGATGCCTCCCTCCAGCTTTACGTGCAGCTAGCCGTATTGCATTGTTGTTGTTTTTTTTAATTAAAATGGCAGGAGATGTGCCCGTTATATTGATAGAGAATGAGCGGTACATAGCCGCAAGTTACAGGTTAAGCTAAAGACTCAATTACAAAGAATAAAATTGCTTCAAACTTTTAGCCCCTACGAGGGACCAAATTCTTCCTTCCTCCTTAATCTTCGCAAAGAGGTACGGCGGGGCGGAGGCTTTATTACGGAAGATTCTAGCATTGTATTTCTTCCAAATCTCCTAGGTGACCAGGATAAGGACCATGACGTCACTCTCCCGGGGAGACCTTTCATCTCAGCGGCCTTTGTCCACCAATCCGCAGTGTTCGCGATGTCGGGCCATTGTGATGGGTGTAGGCTTTGGGCCCCTAGCCAGTCTGCCATGAGCTTCCAGACTCTTAACGAATAGCGGCATTGTGCAAAGAGATGTAGGGCAGATTCCATCGAATGTCTGCACAGAGGGCAAAAGTGGTGGTTTGGCCACCCTCTGACGTCCAGTCTATCTGAGGTCCACAAGTTATTTTGGATTGCCAACTAGGCAAATAATTTGCACTTTGGGCGAGGGATTTCCAAATTATTTGTTTGAAGTTCGTCGCTGTTGAGACCAGGAGGTGAAGGGCGTAGGCAGATTTAGAAGAGTAGACTTATTTCGGGGTGAGCTTCCAAATTATCTTGTCCAGAATGTCTGGAGCCAGTTGAATTTGGTTGGTTCTGGTCCAGAGTCCTAAGAATTGTTGGATGTGGTGGGGGCGTTAATCCCATTAGTGTGTTGATGTCATGCACCCACCGCCCGTTTTGTAGCGTTGAGGCCACTGTCTAGTTTTTTCCTTCTGGAGATTTCGTATATCTTTGGGGCAAGATCTTTTGGGGCGATCCCATCTAGCCAGGCGAAGAACCAAAATTTAGCCGTCTTGCAACCACCGAGGGTGACCATGGTAGCCGCGGCGAAAAGACTGTGATCCGCGTCGTCGTAAGGAATTTCCATGCTAACCCAAGGTTTGGACTGCCGAAGAGAAGTGCCAAAGGTTAAGAATGCCGAGACCACCCAACTGGGTTGAGCGACAAACTTTTTCCCAGTTGATTTTGCACTTGGCCCCGGAGACAGTTTCGAGGCTAGCCCAGAGGAAGCGAAGTCTAGTATGGTCCAGGGCTCTAAGGACTACATTGAAGGGATCGCGACAAAGCTACGATAGCACAAATAAAAATTTACCGCGCAACCAAGGAACCACCGCTAGTAATAGATCACGAGATTACCGCTAGACACGCCGACTCGTAGCGGAAGTAGAGTCGTTGTAGTGAGTTGATGCAGTCGTAGTCGTCCTCACGACGCGTCTCCTCCTTCGAATGGTCGTACTCGCCGCGCGTCTGCTCCTCCGAGTGGTCGTACTCACCATGCGACTTCTCCTTCGACTCCGGTGATCGTCGCGAGTTGCGGATCGTCCTAGTGGTGATGCTTCACAACAACACCTCTGAGGTATCCACACGTATGGGGCAGGATCACCACGCGCTGGAGTGCTAGCACCGGCAGCGTGGTTGAGAAGGCGTGGCTATTAGGGTTTCGGAGTTCTTCCTAAGATCATCCTCTCTTCCCACCCCATACCACCACCCCTTTTTATATAGGCATCCATGATGGGTCTCGACCTTGAGGCCCATTAGGAACTCGTGGCCTATACGAATTCGGATCACCATCCAAATCAAATCCTAGCCCTTTAAGTGTGTGACCCTACAGGTTCATGTGTAATCTGTTATGACTCGAAAATTCTTTTTCGACCACCAATCGTTAGCGGTACCTAGCAGCACATAACGATTCCCAAATACACATAGAATATATCGGACGAACCTTTATGTAATATGATCTATGACCAGGTCATCATCACTTACGATCAGTTCGTATCTCCATACGACCAGATCGTATTTGGTCCCGACTAGTTCGTAACTCCTTACGACCAGGTTCTTACCATTCTGTGATTATGTTCGATCAATCTATGACCAGCTCGTATCTCCATACGACTAGTCCATAACTGATGGAACTAAATGAACTACTCATGCATTCTCCCTTTGACTCACGATGTCTGGTTGAACTCTAGGTGAGATGTAGTGTCATCCATGGACTATTCAATACTTTCTCGATCGAGTGTCAGATAACTTTATGTGGTCGACACTTCGACCACTAGTGGTATGACCATGCACTTTCTTTATCCGATCACCATGAGGGGCCTAGAGATATCTCTCCTGTTATGTTAGGAGGGGTAAATCCCATCTCGACCAGTCACATCCCTCTGCATGTTTCATAGCATACCCGAAAGCTACCTTTATAACTACCCAGTTATGAGTAGCGTTTGACAACTCCTAAGAGTGCTATTACATATGTAGGGAACCATGCTGATCTCAGGTCTAAGGATTATACATCATTACTAGAGACCAACTAATGACACATAGATTCATAACAATCTCAATAGTGTCTCAATGATGAGTCTATCCAGCCCTATGTTCTCTAACATGTGCTCACATTATTGATTCGATATCCCTATATCCATGACCGATGAAACAAGGTCATCAATCAATACATGTGCTAGTCATAGTCACTGGTGTTTTGACCACTGACCTCTGACCAGGAATACATTTAGAATGACATCATATAAGTTAAAGAGTTCCACCAACAAGTCACATACTTATTGATCTATAACAAATGATTCATTCAAGGAACACGATAACATATTATCAAAATCATGAACATAATGAAATATCATCATCTCTATGATTGCCTCTAGGGCATATTTCCAACAGTCTCTCACTTGCACTAGAGTCAATCATTTAAGTATCTAATACCGATAGCTCTTGTGTGCGCCTCATGCTTTGGCTGTGTGAGAGGCTTAGTCAACGGATCAGCAACATTTGAATCCGTATGAACTTTGCATATCTTAACATCTCCTCTATCGACCAGTTCACGAATGAGATGATAACGCCTGAGTATATGTTTGGACTACTAATGAGATCTAGGCTCCTTAGCCTACGCATTGGCTCCATTATTGTCACAATAGAGATCCATTGAGCTCAAGGCACTCGGAACTACACCCAACTCAGTAATAAAATTCCTTATCCAAACACCATCTTTTGTAGCTTCAGAAACCGCAATGTACACGGCCTCCGTCGTAGAATCAGCAATCGTTTCTTGCTTGGAACTTTTCCAGCTCACTGCTCCTTCATTCAAAATGAATACAAAACCAGATTGCGAACGATAATCATCTTTGCCGGTTTGGAAGCTTGCATCGGTATAACCCTTTACAACGAGCTCTTCATCACCGCCATAAACTAGGAACACATTCTTAGTTCTTCTCAAGTACTTAAGAATGTTTTTCACAACTGTCCAGTGACCTTCACCAGGATCAGCCTGGTATCTGCTCGTAACACTTAGAGCATATGATACATCTGGTCGGGTACAAATCATGGCAAACATAATAGATCCAATGGCCGAAGCATATAGAATACTATTCATACAGTCTCGCTCATCAGTGATCGAAGGACACTGACTCTTGTTAAGACTTATGCCATGTGACGTAGGCAAGAACCCTTTCTTGGCATCATGCATGTTGAACCGATTCAACACCTTGTCAATATAAGTACTTTGGCTTAATCCAATTAGACTTCTTGATCTATCTCTATATATTTTTATTCCCAAGATATATGCTGCCTCTCCCAGGTCTTTCATAGAAAAACTATTTTTCAATGATACCTAAATGGATTCCAGCATATGAATGTCATTCCCAATCAATAATATATCATCCACATATAAGATTAAGATTACAAGTGCGCTCCCACTAACCTTCATGTAAACACAAGGTTCTTTTTTGTTTTTGACGAAACCAAACCTTTTGATTTCCTCATCAAAACGCAAATTCCAACTCCGAGATGCTTGCTTCAGCCCATAAATGGATTTATGAAGTTTGCACACTTTACTAGCATTTTTTTGGATCAACAAAACCTTTAGGTTGTGTCATATACACATCATTACTTAGGTTTCTATTAAGGAAAGCCATTTTGACATCCATCTGCCATATCTCATAGTCGAAATATGCAGCAATAGCTAGAATGATTTGAATAGATTTAAGCATCGCTACTGGTGAGAAAGTCTCATCATAGTCAACTCCTTGAACTTGTTGAAACCTTTTTGCGACAAGTCGAGCTTTATGAATGTGAACATTTTCATCCATATCAATCTTTTTCTTATAGATCCATTTGCACTCAATGGTTTTAACACCATCAAGTGGATCGACCAGGTTTCAAACCTGATTGACACTCATGGAGTCTATCTCAGACTTCATGGCTCCAAGCCATTTCTCGGATTCTGGGCCCATCATTGCTTTTTTATAAGTTTTAGGCTCACCATTATTCAACAATAACACGTCATGCCCATACCTTATAGGCAATTGACATGACCTTTTAGATTTACGCGAGGCTGATGTCTCATCTACAGGTTCAACAACACTTTGTTCGTCCTGCAGAGGTTCGGTAGGAGTTGAAACACTTTCAGATGTTTCCCGAACTTCTTCGAGTTGCATATTTCTCCTACTGACTCCTTTTGAAAGAAACTCTTTCTCTAAAACGACATCATTTCGGACAACAAAAACTTTGCCCTCATCTTGATTGTAGAAATAATATCCTTTGGTTTCCCTAGGATATCCTATGAAGAAGTATTTATCTGACTTGGGTGTGAGTTTGTCAGACGTCAAACATTTAACATAGACAAGGCTAGTGTCGACGATCAAATCACTGAACTTACAAATATATAAAAAACAGAGGAAAAATAACACGTATCTCCTGGAAAGGAATGAGCCTACTCTGTATTACTATGAACTGGCTATTACAAGGAGTGCATGTAATCTAGACCAAAGGCTAATCCTAGTAACACTGGAGCACAATGCTTGCTATGACTTTGCAATCTAATCGACTGGTTGTCTTCTGAGAGTGATTCCAAATCGATCCTCTCTCGGTCTCCCTCTCCACCTTCCGCGATCCTCCTTAAGTAGTTGATGAAGCGTTGGCAGTTATCCCCTGAAGAGACGCCTGTTAAGAAGTGATGCATCTGGTCAGATAGAGGCGTTAGTTGACAATGTATCAACTGCCATGCGGTTATATGCCACTAAGTCATTTAACCGTATTCCAGTGTCTTAGAATTATGTAACGTCGCGTGGTATGGAACATACAACACATGTTCCATTCATCACACGGTAAAGGATATACCTGGACTCATACCCATATAGTACCAATTTATAGCCTTATTAGTAGTCAACTGGTCGGGGACTAGGTACGGGACCTTGTCCGACCAGGATCTTTATTATGTAACCTCTGGAATCCTTACGACCAGTGATGTCGTTAGCCTCAGGGGTTACGACCACGAAGCCGTATGGTCTTCTCTTATGTATTAAAATAATACATCGAGGTTTTAATCCTCGTCAGCTATTATCTTCAAGATCCACTTCCCGATACCATGGATGAGGCTGATGGGTCTGAAGTCTTGTACTCTGTCTCTTCCCTCCTTTTTTGGGATTAGAACAATGTTTGTAGAGTTGAGAATGTGAAGGTGTGATGTGCGGAGGCTGTGGAAACTGTGGAAAACCACCATAACGTCTGCTTTGATGATGAGCCAGTAGAATTTGTAGAAGTTGAAGGAGAAACCTTCTGGGTCCGGAACTTTGTCCCCTGGCAAAAGTTCTAGCGCATGGAGAACTTTGAATTCTGTGAAAATCCCGTCCAGGCTATGTAAATCTGGAGCGGAGAGGTTAATAACATCCCAATTTAGGTCGAAGGTTCGGGGGTCAGGCGAGTGTAGCATGGCCTGAAAATGCTACTGAATTAAGCTTCCTTTCCCTGTATGCAAGGTCGCCCAACCAAGATTGTTTTGGAGTCTTTGAATGTGATTTTTTTCGCCTTCAGGAGTTGACTTTGAGGTGGAAGAACCTAGTGTTGCTGTCAGTCTCTCTGAGATAGGTGATCCTTAGGCCTCTTTCAGGTGGTTTAAGCACCCTATGATCCTGGGCCACGTCGAACCAAAGGATTAACTCAAGAGCCATGTGGAGATGGAGTTTTGGCTGAGGGAATATGGCAATGCTCCTGGATTTCAGCTTTGATGTCGTTACAGTTAGCTTATGGTTTAGTCGGTGCAATGGTTCAATGTGGTGACTTTGGGCGATCCAAGCATTTTTTACCACCTCCATGAAACTTGATATCTTCGTCCAGAAATTTTCGAAGCGGAAGCATTTTGGGTGAGCAAGGGCTTGAGTTGTTTGACAGGAGTAGGGGTAGTGATCCAAAATTGACGAGGACAACACCTGAAGGATGTAGTTCTCGAACAAGGTGTCTCGACCCTCGTTGCAGAAAACCCTGTCCAGCCTGACGAGAGTTGGGTTCTTGCATTTATTGCTCCATGTGAACTTACTATTTTGGAGATGCACTTCTCTAAGTTCACAGGTGTTTAGGGTGGCTCTGAATTGACCCATGCGTCTTTGGCTGAAATTCAAGTTTTTTTTCGACAGCGCGATATATGATGTTGAAATCGCCCAACACCAACCAGTTGGTGTTTGTCAAGGGTCTTAGCGAGATAATATCTTCTAGAAGAGCCAGCTTGTCCCTATCGCGGGACGAACCATACACTATTAATAAACAGAACGCCGAGTTACAATCTCGCAAGACTACGGTCGCCGACAGTGCATAGGCTGGCTGGTGCACATCGATGCAAGCGTTATTCCACAATAGGAGGATTCTGCCTCTCATGCCGGTTTTTGGGCAAAGCTACATAGGTTGTAACCGCCCAGGTGTCCTGCTACGGCCTGATCAACATTGCTGAGTTTGGTTTCCTGCAGGCAGGCGAGGTGACATGTTGTGGAGGTCGAGTTCTCATGGACCGTCATTCTTCTGGCTACGGTGTTAAGGCCTCGTACTTTCCAGCAGATGATATTGATGTTTGGCATGTTCATGTAATTTTGCAAAGACCGCCTGGTCGATTTTGAGCAGAGGTGTCGTGGTTTGACCGAAGGTGTTGATGATGTAGTGAAGCCCATGTAGTGATAGCATAGGAGGGGGATGGTCGCAGGGGCACTTCGACGATGGAAGATTGGGCAGCGATCCCATAGAAAAGCTTTTGATGTTCTGAAAGGACATAATCGGTAATACACAGAGTTGCACAAAAGGGATGCGACGACATGAAAGCAAAAGCGAACTTGTTGGTATGCATGGTCATGTTGACGAGGGCATCGTCTGTAGCTTGGTGATTCCTGGAACCTATGCAGCCACCACTAGGGCGCTGGTGCCTGTAGGGTGTGTGTGTGGCAATGGCATCATGATCGGGGCACCCGTGGTGTCGGTCTCGCTGAGCTCAATGAGTGTGTCATCGGCAAGCGATGTGAGCTGGTAGTCCGTCCTGAATAGTTGCAAGAGGGCAGCGATGGTATCTTGCGGTAAAGGTGCTTCGAACATCGTGAGATATTCTTTTAGCACGTCTTCGATCAGGGGGCGCTCTTTCGGTAACGTGCCCATTTTGTGGGCGAGCGCCTCTTGGGCACGGTGCATCATTGTGCCCGACCTCCTTTTGGACGCCAGACGCACACTCCGACGGACATTTGAGAGGTCAAACCTTCGTGGAGTGCGTGTGCGCGTGACTTGGGAGGCCATTGGTCTGGGCGAGGATCAGCGTTGGTGGGGTAAAGAAGAGCACCATCTCTAGGACTAGATCATGTTGTAGGCCTTGCACGGGGACGGCTTCCTGGCTTGGGGGTAGCTCCTCGTCCGGGGTGGTCGGGGTCGAAGGTTGGCTAGGGACCGGTGAGCCTCCTGATGCTAGGACTTTCAGAGGTATGGGGTCGACTGGCTGCAGCCGCAGAGGGTCAACGAGGGGGCAGGTGAGCCGTGGGTGTAGGTTCTTCTGGGGATATCGAGAGGGGGTGAATGGTGCAATAAAATTAAGAACTCCCTTTCTCAGATTTAAAGCAAATCTACAAAGCCCTCTGGATCTCTTAAGAAGAGTGAAGCAAAATCGAGAATCAAAATAAACTTGATGTTACATCGAAATCGGAAGGTCCGATTCTACCGTGATAGTTCCGCACTCCGGTAGTTCGGGATCATGCGGAAGTTCCGCTGCTGATAATTCGCCGTGGACAATCGGAAGTTCGATTGTCTGACCAAGAACGATCGCTCGGGTTTTCCCAAAATCCAAAGTGCTCAATCTTGAATGCTCTTCTCGGTCAAGTTTCACGGACATCATCCTAAGCAACATCTTGACCTCATGGAGAAGAATCGCAAACAAAGATTTAACAAACAACCCAAAATCGGATTTCTTGAAGAAGGGCAAGAAAGACCAAAACCGAAATAGACACGATTCTCGATTCCTAGTTCATGAAACTTTGAGAATACATTAGCAATATCAAAGCGAATCTAGATATCAAGTTTCATGCTATTTCATAAGGCGAATCAAAAGATATGCCAAAACCCTAGATATTTAACATGAGAACAGAGAGAAAGAAGAGGACATAAACAAGTAATCAAAACTCGAGTTTCATTGATAGATATCAAATGTTTACAGATGGAAACACAGAGGAAAGATTACATAAGATTTGAGATCATACTCTCCCTCTCAACAAGCTCTCAAAAGCAAAACAAATCTTTTCTAGAGCTAACCTAATTTTCTCTCAAAAGTCTAACCCTAACTCCGTGGTTCTCCCTATTTATAGCCTTGGCTAATGGGCCTCAACCCATTAAGCCCGCTACACCCGTCTGGAACCGCCTCCACTTTTGCCGCTTTGCGAAAAGACCCTTCGCCCCTTGCGCATCTTCTCGAAGCCTCCGTACACCTTGTTGTGCACGACTCGCAACCGCTTCAAGATTCACGCCATCTTGACACATCCCGACCGTTCGACCTCAACGCCTCCGGCGCCTAGTCCGGTCCACGTGTCTCGCCACGACTCCATCTTGATGCCTGCGCATCAACACAGACAAAAACACATCACATAGCATTGCACAATATCATAGCATCAATATTTGTATAAGACTCAAACTCATACAAAATCAAAATCACAATTTAACCTTCTACGCGATTACGGACACAATCGGAAGTTCCGCACTTACCACGGCGGAAGTTCCGATTTCGAACATCCGCTTTGTCGAATTATCGGAAGTTCCGTGCTTACCATCGCGGAACTTCCGATCTTCTAACATCCGATTTTCCAAATATTTAATTCCGATTAGCAACACAGAGAACACTCAATGTCGAAATATCGGACACTCCGCTACCCTTGTGCGGAAGTTCCGATTTCCTTCACCAGACCAAAACTCAGTTAATCGGAAGATCCTATTTCTAACACCGTAGTTCGATTATCTGAACTTCCGCTCCATACACACAGTAGTTCCGATTACCCGACTCAAATTGAAAGCACCCAAACCAAAACCTCAACTCTCAATCTAATCAACACACTTGTCAAATACTCATCACTCAGTGGAGGACCTCTCACATGGTCTCTCAATCTCCCCTTGATGAGTATATTGACAATTAAAAAAGCATAAGATGAGTTTGAGATTACAACAACCAAGGTCTAAACAAGAGAATTAAGCTCAAGACCAAGTTGACAAAAGAGAAAGACTTGAGATGAGATGAAGGCGCAATTTTCGCACAAAACTCAAGGCTTTTCTTCAGAACGCTTTTTCTCACACACATTCTCCCCCTTTGGCAATAAAATCATCAATATGTAGAAAAGGGAGGAAAAGACTGTATGAAGTTCATTTTAAGCATTAGGAGCCATGTAGATTATCCAAAATGACTATTAGAGTATTACACCAAGCCATAACACAGAAGAATGCTATCAAGATCATGACAATTGATGTATAGCAAAGCTAAGACAGAAAGTCCATAATCTGATTAATGATCCAGTTCTTTAGCAGGTCAAATAAGTCAAGATTGAAAACTAGCTAAAGATATCCAAGGATGATGCAAGCCATGTCAAATAATCTAAGTTGAACCAAGAAGACTCATACTGAACAGTTTAGAGTGCTACTAGTTGAAGAAGGACTCATTTTATCCAAAACTTGGTCTCTTTGATGATAAGCAATTTTAGCACATTTTTTTTTAAAACTATATATTTTAAGGCTCTCTAAGGTTTTATCTCAGTAAAGCAAGCTCTGGACTAGGTGCCATCCACAACTGCCTCCTGAGCTTCAACCATTTTTTTTAAACCATGTGCTAGATCCCAAGCCTTATCGACCACTCCAAGCAATGACTTAAGGAGGTGATCTTAGGTCATCCAAGGCTCCCCGAGTTCATGCCTAGTGCAATGGCAAGCCGTCTCATGAGAAAGATTTGGTGAGATCGGTTTTTCGCACAAAAGAGATCATTTTGCTTTTGAAGTTTTTAGACCGGTGATTAGAGATAAGTCATGTTTCTTAACAAACTGACATAGCTTACTCAAAAGTTCAAAAGAGATTCAGGACTCAACTCAGCCTACTTGACATGGCGAAAATCATAGAAGGATAGTTTCAACCAGACTAGTCTCAAGGGCTATCATGACAAGATTTTAATTCAAGTTAAGCATTTTTAATTACCTTAGCATGGCAAAGACTAAACTACACATAAAAAGTCATGATAGATCTAGCAGTTTAGCATAAATCATGGCAAGATGTAAAAATAGTGAAAACAGATCATAAGGGATAATAAACAAGGCTCCATTTGATTATCATGCAATGCTTGATGAAATACACAAAGATCCAGATTCCCTTTAGAGTGAGATGCATCTTTTAATTCAGGTTGAGTTATGACACAATTAAGAATATGGAATAACCAAGAGTAACTCCCCCTGAACCAAAGGAACAAAAACGAGAATCTGATAAGTAAACCGAAAAGGCGGTCCTTTAGAGCATAGAAAGATATAGAAAACTATCGCTCGACAGATTCTTATCTACCCCATATGATTCTAGGACTATTAGGTGATCTACACAAAAACTAAGGAGCAAACAACGTCCTGTCTACCCAAGGGTGGCCCGACCCTGCTAGAACCTATAAGAAGTGAGTAAGCTCTACTTAGAGAGGAAGAGACGACTAATAAGCGACATCCTAGAAGCACAAGACAAGAAGTAGCAGATCAAAGCAATGTGGCAAGAGAAACACTCTAACCTATCTTTGGAAGGACTTGACCGAAATATTAAAAGAAATGAAACGAGAAAGGAGTAAGCGTATAATATAATATAATATAATATAATACAATGGTAGCACAACGCTCCCCTCACAAAGATCCGTAAGGACAAACCACCCCAAGCTCTCCCATGCAGAAATGCAAACCGAGAGTAGCCCAGAGGCTTAGTGAAGATATCATGGCCGGTGCTCACTCTCCACAAACTGGAGCACAATGTCACCCTTCTCTACATGGTCTCTAAGAAAGTGATATCGATATCAATATGCTTGGTCGAGAATGTTGCATTGGGTTCTTGGCAATGCAAATCGCAGACGTGTTATCACGAGAAGAGTGGAACGCAATCGATAGATAGCCCGAATCCTGCAGGTCGAGACCATCCAAAGCACTTGACTACAAACAATTCATTGCGCACAGCGTGCTCGGCCTCTGCGATGGGTGCAAGAACACGGATTGCTTCCTCGGCGACCGGAGATTTAGAGAAGTGCCAATGAATTGGCAAGTGCGGAAGTGCTCTTCCTATCTATCCTCTGACCCAATAAATCGCATCGGAGAAGGCTCTAAGAGATAGACAAGAAGAGGAAGAGTACCGGATACCATAGTCAATAGTAGCTCGAAGGTGCGAAGATCGCTTCACCACTTTGACGGTGAGATCTGTGAGGAGAAGCTGGCATCGAGCACAAAGACATACGAGAGAAGTGTATGTCCGGTCTCGAGGTGTGAGGTACAAGAGAGAGCCAATCATGCTCCTAAAATCCTTTTGGTCAACGGGTTCGCCGTCTTCATACGGATCGGAGCATTTGTAGATGCCATTGGAGTTGATCTTGGCTTTCCATCATTCATGTCGAAGCGCTCAGGGAGGTCTCGAGTGTATTTGCCTTGATGAAGAAAGGTACCCTCCAGTCTGCTTTGATTTGGAAGCCAAGGAAGAAGCTCAACTCGCCCATCATGCTCATTTCAAACTCCGAGCTCATGACATCGGAAACCCGGAAGCGAGAGCATGCGAGGAGCCGCCAAAGATAATGTCATCCACATAGATCCGGACGAGCAAAGATCGGTGCCAAGGCGGCGAATGAACAAGGTCTTGTCAATTTTACCCATCTCAAAACCATGGCTCACAGATAGGACTTAAGCCTTTCATACCAAGCTCGGGAGCTGCTTGAGTCCATACAAAGCTTTGGAAAGCTTTGTAGACATGGTTAGGGTATTTGGGGTTCTCGAAACCGGGAGGTCAGTCGACATAGACTTCTTCCTCAATAAGGCCATTGAGGAAGGCACTCTTGACATCCATCTGGTAAAGCTTGAAACCCTTAGAAGGCAGCAAAGGCAAGCGAATTCTAATGGCTTCAAGTCTAGCTACGAGGGCAAAGGTCTCTTGAAATCTAGACCCTCAACTTGAGAGTAACCACGAGCTACCGGCCTAGCCTTGTTTGAATGACTAGCCCATCTTCACTTTGCTTGTTCTTGAACACCCATTTGGTCCCAATGATATTGTGACCTTGAGGGGCTCAACAAGAGACCGGACCTTGTTTCTTTCAAAGTTTTCCAACTCCTCATGCATAGCGTTTGTCCAAGACTCGTCGGATAGAGCATGACAAGCGTCTTTGGGCTCAAATGAGGCGACGAAGGCGAGAATGGAGACAGAAGAGAGACAAACCAGCCTTAGAACGTGTGACACGCTCAAGGAGGTCTCAATGATCTGCTCTGAAGGATGGTCCTTTTGAATGTGTCTTGGAGGTCGAGTTGAGTTGAAGAAGTGGCCTCTACCTCATCGCAGACGAGATAGGGACAGAGCCACTAGCTTCGTAAGAAGCGAGAAGGTAAGGGTGATCTCCTCGAGTGCGGTGGAAGAAGGCACCTCAAGAGGAGGAGGAAGAACTGGATCGTATACAACCATCATCTCCGTCTTCCTCTTCGTCCACAAAGATGGACTCGGGCGCTCTAAAGAACACGAGATATCGTGCCTAGTCCCCTGGTGGCCTCATCGAAGGTCACCTCACGTGTCTCTAACAACTTACTAGACTCGCGATTCCACTCTATAGGCACGAGAAGAAGTCGAGTAACCCGTAAAGATCCCATCACAAGATCGTGACTCGAACTTATCTAGGTTCCCGGACTTGAGAATAAAACACTTGCAACCAAACACACGAAAATGCGAGACGCTGGGTTTTCGCCCATATCTCAACTCATAAGAAGTGCGATGCAAGAGTGCCCAAGAAAAACTCTGTTAGAAACATGACAAGCGGTAGCAATTGCCTCATTAAAACTTCCTAGGTGTAGAGTACTCATCAAGCATCGTCCCGACCATCTCGACCAAGGTGCGGTTCTTCCTCTCCACAACGCCATTTTGTTGGGGGCGTATGGAGACGAACCGGTGCTCTACACTGTCTCACCACAAAACTCTCAAAGTAGGAATTCTTGAACTCGGTGCCATTATCGGTCACGGTGCTCGTAATGCACCGGGAGCTCAACAGAAAGTCTACTAAAAGACCACGAAAAAGAGTAAACGTCTCATCCTTCGAGGCTAAGAAGAACACCCAAGAATACCTCGAGAAGTCATCGACCACGACAAGCGTACCACTTCCTCCCATCGATTGCACTCTAGTTGGTCCCATCTTGTCCATATGGAGCGATTGACACAGTGCATCTGTCATAGTCATCAGAATCGAGGATGTGAAGCGGCAACCATTTTGCCGTCTTGACACGGAGCACAAACAAGATCCTTGACCATTTTGAGTTTGGCACCACGAATGAGATCGTGGCCGCTAACTCGGAGACAGATGATCAAATCCTATATGACCAAGTCTCCTATGCGAGAAAAGTCAAATCACGGGATTGAAGCAATTAAACATCGGAGAGGATCACGGAAGATCCAAAAATCAGCACGAAAGATCCTCCCATAACGAGAAATCCATAAACTAGACTACCCAAGAATCAAGAATTTTGCAATTGTTTTTCTTAAAGCTCACCTCGAAACCATCATCGGTGGTCGAGAGATGAAAGCGATTATCTGCAGCTTACTTACTAAGGCAACATCTTTTAAAATAAAAGAATCATTAATGCTCACAGATACCTTTAGCGATGACGCGCCCAAATGAAGCATCTCAAAAGTGATCGTCTCATCACCGGAGCACGGGCTAGGGAAGAAAACCAACGAGAATCTCGGTCATATGACGTGAGCAACCGAGTCTACAATCCGCACCTTTCCTTCCCAAATTTCCGGCGACCCTCATCGGTCGAGATACGGCTCATTGTCGCTCGATTCGCCCAGGGCCATGAAGCACATGCCGGAGAAGTTGCCGTCGTCCTTGGGATCATGATCGTCCTTCCCATCATCGTCGCTCCACCCCTCCACCTCGCCTGGTGTCCGGTTCGTCGAGGCGGTGAGGACGCGATGGAACAGCTTCTTTGCCTTCCCAAAGTTGCGGAACTTCTTCTTGCCTTGATCAGGTGCTGAGGGCTTCGTGTTGCGGTTCTTGTCGATGTAGTCGTTCTTGCTTGGTCCGCCATAGTCACCTTTGCCCTTCCCAAGCTTGGGACAGTTTGCTCGGATGTGGTTGGGGCCACCACACTCGAAACAAATCACAGGACCTCCTCTTTTACCATCCCTCCTCCTCTTGTAAGCATGAGAAAACTTCCGAGCTAGGAGTGCTAGCTGTTCATCCTCAAGCTGCTCTAACGATCATCGCTATGTCACGAGAAGCGCCTAGGAGAACCCACGATCGACTCGAAGAAGATCCGAAAGTGGGATCGATGACTAAAGCCATCGACTGTGACTTCGACCTTCGAGAGACAATGTCAATCTCGTGAGTCTTGAGACGCGAGTAAAGCGCATCAAGAGTCAGGGTCGAGAGGTCCGTGCTATCTTTGATGGTAGTCACTTTCATCTCCCAAACACGAAGATCGAGTGCAGAAAGCATCTGTCGAGCGTTATCCGAGTCGGGGTATGTAAGACCGACAGCTCGGAGGTTGCTCAAAATCTTATGAAAACGCGAAAAGCACTTTCGTCCAAGAGATTCACCAACAAGCATCTCAAATTTACTATATTCTCGCTTGAACGGTCTTGTCGAACCGTCTTAATCGAGTGGTGCCCTCATGGTATGCATCGAGGGTCACCCGGATGTCATAAGCGAAATCAAATGAGAAATACGATCAAACTCATACGCTCAAACCACGAATGATAATATTCCTTGCCTTAGCATTTGCCTCAACATCGACCATATTTCCCACATTGATGTTCTCATCGGCGGGGACAAAGAAACTGACTTTCACCTTTCTCGGATGGCATACCCACGAGCACGGATATACGTTTCCATTCGGCTCTTCCGGAAGGGTAATCGGACCATCAAAAATCGGAGGCTTGGTGGAATACTTGTCCGCTGCCATGGCTCAACCGACCGGTTAAGATCTATCAAGAAGAGCTAACCGGCTCTGATACCAATTGAAGGACCGAAATGGCAACAGAGGGGGTGAATGGTGCAATAAAAATTAAGAACTCCCCTTTACTGTATTTAAAGCAAATCTACAAAGCCCTCTGGATCTCTTAAGAAGAGTGAAGCAAAATCGAGAATCAAAATAAACTTCGATTGCGCTCGCTGAAATCGGAAGGTCCGATTCTACCCGTGAGTAGTTCCGCACTCCGTAGTTCCGGATCTCATGCGGAAGTTCCGCTCGCGATAATTCTTCGCCGTGGACAATCGGAAGTTCCGATTGTCCCGACCAAGAACGATCTTTCTCGGTTTTTCCCAAAATCCAAAGTGCTCAATCTTGAATGCTCTTCTCTGGTCAAGTTTCACAGGACATCATCCTAAGCAACATCTTGACCTCATGGAGAAGAATCGCAAACAAAGATTTAACAAACAACCCAAAATCGGATTTCTTGAAGAAGGGGCAAGAAAGACCAAAACCCGAAATAGACACGATTCTCTGATTCCTAGTTCATGAAACTTTGAGAATACATTAGCAATATCAAAACCGAATCTAGATATCAAGTTTCATGCTATTTCATAAGACGAATCAAAAGATATGCCAAAACCCTAGATATTTAACATGAGAACAGAGAGAAAGAAGAGGACATAAACAAGTAATCAAAACTCAGAGTTTCATTGATAGATATCCAATGTTTACAGATGGAAACACAGAGGAAAGATTACATAAGATTTCAGATCATACTCTCCCTCTCAACAAGCTCTCAAAAGCAAAATAAATCTTTTCTAGAGCTAACCCTAATTTTCTCTCAAAAGTCTAACCCTAACTCCGTGGTTCTCCCTATTTATAGCCTTGGCTAATGGGCCTCCAACCCATTAAGCCCGCTACACCGTCACGGAACCGCCTCCACTTTTGCCGCTTTGCGAAAAGACCCTTTCGCCCCTTGCGCATCTTCTGGAAGCCTCCCGTACACCTTGTTGTGCACGACTCGCAACCGCTTCAAGATTCACGCCATCTTGACACATCCCGACCGTTCGACCTCAACGCCTCCGGCGCCTTAGTCCGTCCACGTGTCTCGCCACGACTCCATCTTGATGCCCCGCAATCAACATGCATAAAAACACATCACATAGCATTGCACAATATCATAGCATCAATATTTGTATAAGACTCAAACTCATACAAAATCAAAATCACAATTTAACCTTCTACGCACAGCTCGACACAATCGGAAGTTCAAGACTTACCACAATGGAAGTTCCGATTTCGGTTTATCATCGACTTGTCGAAATTATCGGAAGTTCCGTGCTTACCATCATGGAACTTCCGATCTTCTAACATCCGATTTTCCAAATATTTAATTCGATTAGCAACACGAGAACACTCAATGTCGAAATATCGGACACTCCGCTACCCCTTGTGCGGAAGTTCCGATTTCTTCAAAGAGACCAAAACTCAGATTAATCGGAAGATCCTATTTCTAACACCGGTAGTTCTGATTATCGAACTTCCGCTCCATACACAGCGGTAGTTCCGATTACCCTGACTCAGCCCAGAAACAGTCCAAACCAAAAACCTCAACTCTCAATCTAATCAACACACTTGTCAAATACTCATCACTCAGAGTGGAGGACCTCTCACATGGTCTCTCATATCCTTACTCCCACTGGAGTAGTGAGGGCGGGGAGCCCCCTGCCAGTTGTAGACCATGCATGGCCGACATCTCGCAGGGACGTCTGGAACGCCAAGGCACACCGCGTGGGGGGTTTGGTGGAGGACAGGGTAACCCCTATGGGGTCACGCGAAGCTGCCTAGGATGGTTCATAGGAGTCCACCATGATGCTCTCGTAGGTGTTGCGCTACTGTACTATGGAGGGTAGCAGCTGGTCCAGGTCCATCAGGGCGGATATTGACGAGGGGTGGCCTGACTCCAAAGCGGCGAGGGGCGGGGTGAGGCCCGACTCCAGAGCGGTGAGGGGCGGGGTGTGGCCCAACTCCAGAGCGGTGAGGGGCGGGGTGTGGCCCGACTCCAGGATGGTGAGGGGCAAAAAGCGACCCGGTTCCTTCAGGAAGGTCGATCGGTTCGTCTTCCATACCGTCGGCCCAAGGGGTCTGTGACTAGTCCCAGCTTGTCCGCCACATCTGACGTGGCCTTGATGTAGTTCTCGGCTTTGCGCAACCATTCCAGCTGTGCCGCATCGAAAGAGGGTGGGAGAGGCATTGTGGGGGACTGAGGCGGAGCTTTGCCGAAGACCTCGTGTAGGGCTTCCCGAAGATCGTTGGCGTAGGAGGAGAATAGCTCTTGAAGTGTTTGGTCGGTTGTTGACCTGACTTCCTTCGGTGACGGCTTAGGGGGGAAGCAGTTCGGCCCCACCACTGGAGCACCAAAAAGGGGAGCCGGTCCCCCCTGGGACAGCCCAACATGACCATCCCCGTGGTTGTCGTGGATGTGACCCCTGCGGGGAGAGTGCTCGTGTTCTCGGCCCAAGCCTAGGCGGAGCTTGTCAGCGCCGGTGTGGGAGCTCCTTTGGCCTCGGTGAGTGCGGCGGTTGTGACGGCCCTCGTCGTCATCACAACCATCCTGATCCATGCACCTTCGGTGTAGGGTGGGGGTGGTTGTCATAACCCGAGCGACGAGGAGGTCGGTGGTGGTCGCGTGGGTTGCGACGCTCTTTGTCAGAGAGGTTGTCGTCCACCTCTTCATCTTGCCAAAGAGCTTGGGGAGGTGTCGACGACTGAGTCACCGATCTTATGAAATGAAATAGAGGAAAATGGCAAATAGTTCTTGGAAGAGAATGAGATTACTCTTTATTACTATGAACTGGATCCTTTACAGGGGTGTCTTCGACAAGGCGGTGGACTAATTCTAATTACACTGAGTGTAGTGCTTGCTATGCCATTGAATCAGAGTTGAAATATGAATCTAGTATCGATTGTGATGCTTCAATTTGATGCCCTTGTTCCTCCGTGCTCCATTTTAAAATAACCATCGAAGAGATGATAGTTACTCCTGGGGAAGACGCCTATTAGAAGTGACGCGTCCAGTTGGAGGGTCAGTTACAGTTAATGAAACAGTAACTGGTCGTCAGTTAGCTTTCGTGAGACACTCAACCGTATAGGAGTTATTGTCAGTGTCTTAGGACTATAAAACCATCTGTGAAGGCCTACTAGCATAGACGGTTTTCACCAAAAAGCGTTTGTGTTGTGACTTTCAAAGGCGGCTCACAAATCGTCTGTGATAACCTCCTGTTATCACAGACACATAGATTCAGACAGTTCAAAAATCATCTGTGATGACAGTTTAGAACCGTCTGTGATGATCCTCTCTGTAGTAGTGGAAGGCTTTACCAACTCTACTGGTTCAAATCCAGTAAACACGGTGGAGAAGAAGATGATGGCAAGCGCCAAGGATTATGCTCCCGGGCGTTTCAAGATCAAGACTAAAAAGACGACCAAGTATGTATACATGAAATAGACTTATGAAAGTACATACTTGTTCGTAGCTTCTGGTATTCTAAAATTTTGACTTTCCTTTATTTTATTTTGATAGGTCTTCTGGTGTTCTGGTCGTTTTCGACCAGAACACCCATTATGAGAAAATTCCTAAGGAGAAAGAGGTCGAGCCAGCAACCGAGCAGGTGGCAGCTGTAGATGCTCAAGTCTCCGTAACGTCTACAATCGTGCTTAAGGAGACAAGAGTTGAAGAAGAGCCTCAGAAAGTTCCACCTCCTATTGAGATCACTCAAGGGAGAGTTGTTTACCAGTTGTAAGATCGCATCGTCCTAGTTTTTTCTCTGGTCACGGTTGAATTCCTGATAACAAGTTGTTCGAGGAGGCGTGGAAGAGGGTGTCGGATCGTCAGTTGAAAACTGATCCTACTATTATTATTCCCAATATGCTGACACGGCGCTCGAGGTAGGCATCTTGGCCACTCTCTTTATCTCTTCTTTAAAATTTATAAAATAAAAATAAATAAGCCTTCTATCTTTGGCAGCATATGATTGAGAACATTGATGTGGTCGAAGGACTAACCAAGCGAATTATTAACTTGAAAAAAAGAAAATTATTTGTTAAAAAGTAAGCACTTCTTCCTGACTCTCTTCTCTTCTTTTTGTTACCTCTTTATTATTTATGAACTCTCCTCTTATTATGGTTGGCAGAATTGGAGGCAAATAAGAAGAGATTATGGCTAAAAAATCCAAAATAATAAAGTTTGAAGAAGAAGACCAAGGTAAGGACCGATCGATCAAATACTTGACGACCAAGCAGGGAGAAATCCTTGAAATTTGTAAAAAGCAAATTCAAAGTAACTGGTCGTAAAACCTAATTAGTTTACAATGCATTTAAGTTTTATTTTTAAACTTTGATTGTTCATGCAAAGCAAAATCAGAAGTTAAAAAGAGTGGAAAAAAACTCTTGAATTTGAGCATGACAAGGAGGTAGCTCTTGGGCAAAGTCTTGATGAACAAGTCAATATTTTTTTATCAAGATGATTTTTGACATGGTGTCATGATCAAGTCTGCCTACCTTGAGAGATCCAGCGGAGAAGATCAACTATCTTGGCTGACTACTCGAAGATCTCACAGGTTTGCTTGCATCTACTCGGAAAAATCATGCACAGACAATGAAAGACGTCGTTGCCAACGGAGTCAGCCTTGCTTTGGCAAAGATAAAAGTTTTCGACCCCTCCTTTCATCTCCAAGCTATTGAAGAAGACTTCAATTGTTCGGAGGATGAAGCAGCCAAGTTAATGGAGGATATTTTGCCTCTCAGAAACAAGGTTGCCAAGGAAATAGAGGTCGGATCTCTATCACGCAGCGGCCAGTCTAACTATCCCAAGAAGTAGATGATTGTAATGTTTGAATTATGAATGTAAAACTTACCTTTTATCATCAGTAAAGTCTTTGTTTTATCTTTTCTATTTGCTACTCATATATTTCCTAGCCCCCGACTGCTTGTATTAGTAGAAGAAATTACTAAAGAAGCAATAGACCAAGAAAAAGAGCAAAAGCTAAGACCATAATACAAAGTTTGTACTGATTATGTCACAGAAAGACCTAAGTAACATTAGAAAATCAACTTGGTCAGAACCAGCGTGGGACTTTGACCAGCTATAGATCTATTTCCATAATCGAAAATATTGTATAGTACACTTTATGGTCGAAGAAGTTGCAAGACTTAGCTTGATGATAAAGAACCATGCAAAAATATATGCATAATTAACAACTAGTCTTATTTATACACATTATCTAAAATTGTCGTAAAGGTTACTAAGATTCAAAGACATAATATACACTTCGCAAAATGTGTTCATGATCAAGTCCAACTGGCGGTGAAGATTGTAAGAAAAAGGCCGTCACTAGGAAACTCCTAGTGGGCAGGACCACATGTAGAGAGTAGAGATTTCGACTAGGAGGTTTTTCGTGTTCCGAACAGTAGCCAAACAAGAGTAGAACAGAATGTTAAAATGGAGAAAGTTAGTCTTTAAATTCTTAAACATGTAAGTAATCATATCAAGTTACCTATGTTACGCTATTTTACATGTTTCTTTTAAGAAAAGAGTGTATGGTCGCGCGTGAGAACCATAACTGAGATGGTCACGACTAGAACCCTTATGGCTTGTGACGATTATGTCGAGGCCAAAAAAATAAAATAGATCATTTTGAAAGGATATCAGAAGGAATTAGATCTTCTCCAACCAGTTAGAGAACAATAGTATGCAACCAGATAACGGATAACATATATATAAAGAATATCACTCATCAAAAAAGAAATGAATATATATTAAAATTGAAATAATGTAAAAATATATACAAAGAACTTACACAATTGATTAATATTCCAAGAATTTGACAAAACACGCCCATCTAATATCGCTAGTCGTACTGAGTCAGGTCGGGTGATTTCGACCACTGTGTAAGGAACCTTCCTATTTAAGAGAAATTTTATTGCGATTTGTTTGGTTCTGAATTTATCTAAGAAGCAGATCACGTACACCTATGCTGCGAGGTTGCACATTTACGACTATAGTACCTTCTCATGGCTTGTAGGTAAAGTGTTGATCGTATGAAGGGCTTGGTTTTGTCTTTCTTCAAGGAAATCGATGTCGTCGAGTCTTCGTTCGTTCTGGTGTGAGCAGAGTCAATTTTTCGTTCTGAAGGAAGCATAGCGGCAGTGTGTTGCGAAGAGGATCCTCCGAAGATCATATCCACAGTGTGTTGTGGCTCCTGATACTCTATTTCTTTATCGTCATCTTTGTCCTTCTTGAAGCTTGGTTCTCTGAGTTCGTGTATAGTGGGGAAGGGACCTTTACCTGAGTAGTAATTATTTAGTTTCTTTTTCCAGGCTCGGTAGATGCGCAGATCTTGCCCTGCTGCCTGGTGAAGTGGACACCACTTCTTGTTTTTCTTGTAGTCGTCGGTCGGAGTCTTTGCCTTGTTCCGACCGGAAAAGTCTTTCTTGCCCTTGGAATTTTTATCTGGAATCGCAAGGACTTCTTTATTGTCGAGCTTGCGGTTCTTCTTACCCTTGAGAGACTTCTTACTTTTTTTTCTCCTGTTTCTCCAAGCTAGGTTGAGGGATTTTATCTTTTTGATCAATAGCTTCGCACCATTGAACCGTCTCGCTAGCGGCTGCATATTTGTCAACCATGTCGAAAAGCTCGACGGTCGTTCATGGAGGATTCATAGTGATATCCTCCGTAAACCATCGATTCCTCAGCGCTTTAAAAGCCTGGAGAACATAAGATTCTGCGACCACTTTGATAGAGTTTCAAACCTAACTAAATCTCTTGATATATTGTCAAAGAGTTTCATTGGTCTTTTACCTGATCTGATGGAGATCGTCTTCTTTTTCGGGGCAATCGTACGTCCCCTAGAAGTTGGCGATCAATATGCCACAGAGCTGCTCCCAAGTGTAGATAGATCCGATCGACAGGTTGAGCAACCACAATCGAGCAAACCCTTCAAGGACCATGGGTAAGTAATTTGTCAGCACGTTGTCATTACCACTAGCAGCTTTGATGGCGGTAGAATAGGTTTGAAGAAATTCTAATGGGTTCTGAGTCCCATTGAACTTCTGTATGTTGGCTGGTCGGAACTTGTCCGGCCAACGTACAACTTGGAGCCCTGCTGAGAAGGCTCGAGAACTTGTTATGGTGTTGTGGTGCCGTCTTTGAAAAGGAGCCAGATTGTAATCGGTTGGGGATAGATTTTTTAGATTAGCATATCTGGTATCCGGTGTTCCAACTTGGTCGTGGACGTTAGCATAACGCCTCTGACAACCTACTTGGTTCAGATAGTGGCAAAGGTCATCAGAACCAAGAGGTCGTTCCTCTTAACAAGGAGGAGTGGCTGCTGAGAAGATATGTTTTCCCTTGTGATTCTCTGGTCGAAACCTACGAGGGGGTCTTGGTACCGTCCGGTCTTCCGTCCGACCATGTTGTCCTCTGCTGAGGGAGGAGCGCTGGGATGAAGTCATCATGTGACTTTGTGAGCCCCTTTGCTCCTGATACATTTCTGTACGCTGTGTGGTTTGTTAGATGATCTCTGACACTGTCCAGCAAGTTGAATATAACCCGGTGTCTCTGCTAAAGCAGGATCTGGGTTACTCAGAATGTCACGAACTCGTTGCAGCTTTTGAAGTGTTACCGAAGGTCTGGGAGGATTCTGACTAGCATTGGGTGTTAGATGAGTCGAATGTCCTTCCGACGTCCCATCTTGCCTTGTTTGACTTATCACACACTGTGAGGTAGGAATATGAGAATTAACTGATCGACATCCATCAGTTCGATTGCCTCCGGCCGGTGGTGTTTGAGCACCTGTACCATCCCCATCACTATGTGGTGGAGGGTTAGGCTGTGGAGGATCACGCACGGGAACTTGATTGGTATCTTCGATTGCATTAACTTCGTGCCTTCAACTGCAATCTTTCAACAAGCTCCCGTCGTAGCTAAGAGAGAGCCTTCCAAAGCTTCTACAAGGAGCCTCCATGACGGGGAGCGATCGGAGATTTCCACCTCTGGCCGGTTTTATGGTGGATTCAGCCTGATCTGGTGGATTGTTAATCGTATACTGAACTTTATCATTCCCACTTGGCCTTCGACCAGTGGCAATGGTAACTTCATTGACACTCTCACCAAGTGTCGGTTGGCCCCCAGAATATGTAGGAGTCGTTGGCGAATACTGGTCGCCCATGATAATATCGAGAGTACGTTGATTCTCTGATGTTGGGATACTATCGCCGTTCTTGCCGGTCGGATTAACCAGGCTTGCAGAGGTATTTGGATGTTCCGAACTGGTCAGAATGACCGGCAACTCTGGAAGGGCCATGGATGGCGGTGGTGCATTCTCATCTATCCAGTCGATCTCGCTGGTCTCGGCGAGTGGTGAGCCAGCAGAGGAGGATGATGGCGACATCCCATTTTCTTCCATGGCACGCATGCATATGTCCATATCGAGGTCGGAGTAGTCCGACAAGTCAAACAAGTTTTCCTCATCTCAAGTCTCTATCATGTTCGCATGAGCGATGACGTAGCGAAAGGAGTGAATAAACAATGTTTGAGCAAAGTGATATTCAAGAACCTAACGTCTTCCTCCCCACGGGCGGCACCAGCTATCGTCGATCGAGTCGCTGATCTTATAAAATAAAATAGAGGAAAATGATAAAGAGTTCTTGGAAGAGTATGAAATTGCTCTTTATTGCTATGAACTGGATCCTTTACACGAGGTGCCTTCGACAAGGCGGTAGACTAATCCTAATTACAATGAGTGTAGGCTTGGTATGCTAATAAATTAGAGTTGAAACAAGAATCTAGTGTCGATTGTGACGCTTCAATCCGATGCCCTTGTTGCTCGTGCTCCCTCTTTAAATAACCATCAAAGAGGTGGCAGTTAATCCTGGAGAAGACGTCTGTTAGAAGTGACGCGCCCGGTCGGAGGGTCAGTTATAGTTAATGAAATAGTAACTGGTCGTCGGTTAGCGTTTGTGGGACACTCAACCGTATAGGAGTTTATTGTCAGTGTCTTAGGACCACGAACTGTTGCATGGTATGAAACAAATATGATATGTGTTCCATTTGTCACAAAGTAAGATTATACTTGGAGTTAGATCCAGATGCTAGTTCAAGGCTTCTACGAGCAGTCATCTGGGCGGTGGACTAGGTACATGACCTCATCCGACCAGGATACTCATAAGTAACCTCTGTAATCCTTACGATCACGGGGTTATTAGCCTTAGGGGTTACGACCATGAAGACATATAATCTTTTAATTATGTATTAAAGTAATACATAAAGATTTTAATTCTTGTCAGGAGTTAGGTGGCTCGGTCCTCCTTTTGATTCTGGCTTCCCATCTACAACCCCTAGGTTCCATGGGAGATGGGAGGTGATCGACTCATAGGGTACGGTATCTGCGGTGGAGATGAAGTCGTCGAGTGGTGCAGTGGTGTGATCCTACATGTAGTCGAGGTGGATGATCACTCAATGGGTGAGGCCACACTTCCATTTGTCCGGGAGAGGAGCTCACTTCTGGCAGTGGCTTCCATGGGATACGGGAGGTGATCGACTCAAAGGGTGTGGTATCCGCAGTGGAGATGAAGTCATCGAGTGGTGTAGTGGTGTGATCCTCGATGTAGTCGAGGTGGATGATCACTCGGTGGGTGAGGCCAAGCTTCCATTTGTCTAAGAGCGAGGAGCTCACTTCTAGTAGTGGTTGTCGGTAGTCGTCGCCTCGATGAGTGAAGGTGATCCAGGCCACCTTCGTTATCGTGCTCGGGTTGTTCATCCACAACCAAAGGTTGAACATCCTGGTGTCCTCGCGGTTCGTTGAGACCCCTTCGAGGGAATGCAGCGAGCACTTCCAACCGATGATGCGTTCTGCGACGCCCTGTCGTCCAAGAAAACACCGCAAGCCCCTCCAGTCAAAGGCGAACACGGAAGAACACCGCGGCTCTGAAAGCATGGTTGACCATCTGCCACGGCCGCATGTGAATCTCTAGGGCTTCATGATGGAATTTCTTCAAGTTGTGCACCCTATACCTTGTTCGCTTGCTGCCGAACTTGATGAGGAATGTCTCGGGGTGGAGTGAAACGGTCAATTCATCTCGACGCAGCCCAAAGTGGCGACGTAGTGCTTCTGAGACTGCCTTGTCGTCGGTTTCGACCACGCCGCACAACACCCAGGCGACGAGGGCGGTGGCCTCCCAATCCTCGCGGGCCCGGTCAAGCTAGGGGTAGTCGTTGATGCTGTAGTAGTCCTCGTCTGGGCCTCCGAGGAACGCCATGAGGCAGGGACTTGGTGGGAGCTTGGGGGAAGCTTGACGTCGGCACAACTTCGGTTGAACTTGACTTGGGCAGCTCTTTGGCGACAACAATGACTTTGGCGGCCGGGGTGGCTTCAGTTGAGCTTGGCGTGGACGGCTCGCTGGCGGCTATGCTATCTTTAGCGTCTAGGTAGGGCAGTTGTGTTAGGCTCGGAGGCGACAGCCGCTAGCCCGATGGCCAACGTTGAGGTAGAGAAAGCACTTGAGGGGGTTGCGGCAGCGCAAAATTTTGTGGTTGCGTGCCAGGCAGCGAAAACACCTCCCTCTGGTTTTAATGGCGAAAAAGCTCGGTGAGAGGTTGGTGGAGTGAAGACGGGGTTGGTTTTGCCTTGAAGTATCGGTTCGGCGCGCATGCCACCATCGCAGTCTCTTAACCACCCGCTATCCATCGTTGTCGTCGGAGGGAGTGGCCTTGGGAGGGCAGGATGCATGTTGGCGCACCTTGTGTGGGGTGAAGATCTGCATCTTGCCCGAGGAAGCTCCGATGGGATGGTGGGGGATGGGGCGCTCTGGGCTACGATTAGGGCTGGAAACGAGCCAGGCTCGGCTCGGCTCGTTGTGGCTCGGTTTAAACTCTGGCTCGGCTCGGCTCAGCTCGTTTGGAAAACGAGCTCGAATGAAGGCTCGGCTCGAGCTCGGCTCGAAACTTCACCGAGCTCGAAGTCCGTCTCGACTCGGCTCAAAAAGCTCGAGCTCGATCGAGCCGGCTCGGCTCGCAATAAGCTCGAGCCGGCTCGCGAGCCGCGAGCTTTTTTTTGCCACCCCTAGCTACGATGGTAGCTGTGTGTGGATGTGTGTGTGCAGGGGGGGTACTTGAATGCGTTGCAGGAGCCGCGGGGGGCTGTTGGGGGGCAGCGAGGCGCAATAACTGATGACTTCACGCGCCGAGGAGGATGGGGCCCCTGAGGCTCAGCTTGGCGCTGGAGTATCTTCACGGGGCAGAGCGCACCGACTCCGTTGGCTCGAGGAGGCCAAGGTGGACTAGCGGAGCAGCATGAAGGGGGCTGCGTGTGGGGTGGGGGTGGGGGTGCCTGGGCCGCAGAGGGCCAGATCAGATTTGGATATGACCCCAGCAACGGCTTGGGGGGCGCGGGGGTGCTGTGGGCGGTGGCTGTCACTTGGGAGAGTTGGGGGAAGAAAGGGTGGCAGGGGGGTGGGTGGGTGGGTTAGGGAGGGAAGGACCCGGGGTGCTCAGCAGCAGCCGGAGGGTGAAATACTGGGTTGTTGCTTCTGTTATTAGCTTAGCCTTCGATGGATCGATCAATGGGATTGTTAAGGTGTTAATTCCCCGTGGATTCCCCCGTATGTGCAGTGCAGTGCTCCTGTGTGTTCGCGTTGCGTCAAAGGGACCACACCGCGGCATGTGAGGCTACTTGCATGAACAGTAACCCCTAGCTCATCTGCCCTGGAGCTGTGGGGTTGCAAGGCATGGATGCTGGATCGTCGATAGTACGTGTGTAACTTCGTCAGTAACTCCCGTTTTACGGCGGCGGCGGCGGCGGCGTAGATTCGCCGGGCCACGCCGAATGTGTGCGCGGTTTTACGTTACGTAATTGGCTAGGGCTGCTAGCTGTTGGGTGCGCCGAGAGAGATGGATGAGTGAGTGATCGGAAGAACGAACGAATGAATGATCGGATCAGTGGGGATCGATCGATAGTTTGGCTTGGAGCAGTGGGGTGTGCATGATCCGATCGATGAGTGCCTGTCATCTTCGATTTGCCAGTAAGCAGGGCATCTAACGCCGATGGCGACAGTGTCGCGGGATGTCGCGCTGCGCTGTAGGACAAATTTGCTCGGATTGCAACTCCGTGAGGCTAGCTGGCTGGGTGCGTCCAGAATTACGGGCGTTAATTCTTCTCTCAGGTTCAGTTCACCCATCGAATTTAAGCACGCGTGTCCGGGCGGGGCAGCTAAACCGTGACTCACTGTAATCGTACGTACGCCCCTTTTTGTCATGTACTCCGTACCGTACTATAGCTAGTAAGTTTCCGTTGTAACATAGCATGGAACCCGATCTGACTCCACAGGTGTGCCAGGCGTGGCAACTAGTACTTACTCTGAAACACCGCATCTGACTACCAATCAAGCAACATCTCCGCAAAGTTCGCGTTCATTCACACCGGTTGGTGCTTGCCGGCCTGAAACGAATTATATACGATCACTAGCGCTGGCGCCGGCACTGGCACTGGCACTGGCACTCGCAACCTCACACACCAAATGTTGCGTGCCGACGGTCGATTTGGCACGTCGTGTCTGAGAAAAGCTTAGCTAGAGCTAGCTAGCGATCGAGTACTAGCTCGGAGCCGCACGAGGCGGTGAGGAGGCGAGCGCACATGAGGAGGAAAGGTCTCGGCGGCTTTATTCTGCGGTACTATTGTCTGGTCATTCGCACCATACCCTCACCGCAACGGATCGCTCGCTCGCGCGCGCGCGGTAACAACCTGTTTTTCATACTGTGAACAGTGACTGAGAAACTTCATTTGAATTCAAAAGCTCTAACTCAAAAATTCATGTTTCAAACTTCAATTTCAGTTTGAGCTCTCGATTTTGAATTTTCTTTCTCCCCTCTTGGCCTCAGCCCCCTTGCCATCTCCCCAGGCTGGCCCATTCCCTTCCTCTTTCGGCTCAGGCCAGCCCAGCCTAAGCCACCACCTCTCCTGGCCCTCTCCCTTTTCTGGCCATGACAGCTCGAGCGATGCCTGCCGCTCTAGAGCGCGCCCCATGCGCTCTGGCTCCACCTGCGCCTCGCACGCCGCCCACTCTGGCCCTCTGCCACCACCAGCTCGCGCTCACCTGCTCCTCTTGACTCCGGCGTCACCGTGTCCCGTCTTGTCGCCCCGTCACTTCGCCTACCCATGCCGCAGCTGCACAAGGCCAGACGACGCCTCGCTTCATCACAAGACACGCACACTCGTGCTCCAGCTTGGTCTAATCGCTCGCCAGCGCCAACGTCGCCCCGTCGCCATCTCACCTGCCCTTCCGCGCAAGTCTTCGCTGTGCTAGAGCGCACCTGCCCCGTCCTCGTCGCTCTGCCACCACCTCGGGACCGAGCGAGCTCCAACGGCTCCCCTTCCTCCACTCGGCTACAAAGAGCCCAGGGCCTCCTCGTGCTTCCCCCACTTCACCCTTCTTTCACTAGTAAGTCCCCCCCCCCAAGGAGAACAATCGAAGAAGCGCCCGAGTCCCCGTTGAGCCGCCACCACCACCAGCACCGCTTCCCCTCTGGAGCTCTCACCTTCGATTCCTCCCTCTAGGATCTCCTCAACGACGTCCCCTAGCTCCCTCACCTGCCGACCGAAGCTCCCCGCCGCCCCCAGGCCGTTGCCGTCGCGAGCCGCTCCGCGCCGCCTCGGGCTCCTATCGCCAGCTTGCCACGGCTCCTATCCGGCCAACCCAACCACCCAGTGAGCTTCCCTACACCTCCCCCGTGCTCATGCTCCTCCCTTCCCTCTCTCCCCCATTGCCGTCGCCATCCACCCTACGCTGTCTGCTCCAGACGCCACGCTTTCTACTCAGTCGCCCCGCCCAACACCCCCTCCCTTGGCCTCCTCCACTCCCCGACAACCCATTCCACCGATCCTCGCCGCCCCTCCGGCCGCTGCTCGCCGTCGGCCAAGCCGCCCCCGTGCGCCTCTTCCCCTGGCTCCCCTGTTCTTTTCCCCTTGTTCTGAGCCCTTTGTATCTCATGTGTGATGTGATGTGTCCCTCTTTCCCTCAATGGCTAGTGGGCTCTTCCCTTTTATAAGCTAATGAAAGCACTTCATTCTAATTAGTTCATCTCTCAATTGGAAGATCATTTGATAACTTTCAAATATTGTAATAACCCCTTTTGTAAATCATGGTTAGTTAATTAATAAAATTAATTTAATTAATCTTCCACTAATGTGTAAAAAAAATATTACATGTAAGAACTTAAGTTACAAAATTTCAGGAAATATAATTTGAAGCTACTCAAGGATATTTATGATGATCTCAATATCTTGCTCCAGAAACTTGAACTTTAATTGCAAGTCCAATCAAATATTATATGGTCCAAATAATAACCAACACATCTTTATCCCGCGATCCAAAGTTATCAATGTTAATTTTAAAAAATCAGTATAAAGATATGCCCGGCAAAAAGATCAAGTATCCTCTCTTTGTCCCAAAAATCATGAAGACCTTTAAAATAGTGATTTAATAATTATGGAAAAAGAATCCTTTAAATCTTAAGTCCCTAATCTTTATCTCAAATATAACTTATGCATGGATATATACATTCTTGTGTAAGCGGCAAATAAGTTAAAAGTGAAATAATTAACCAACATGCCCTTGCCATCTAATTTAAAATACAGTTTAAATTTGAAGTCTTGCCCAAATATCATTCATCCTATCTTTATCTCTGGATATAAATCGCCGGGGGTAATTAAGAATAATTAATGTACCAACAATTCCAGGCACAACCTCAAGAGATGACTTTGGTAATATATGGACTCCAAGTTTAACTCGACAAATTAAAATTATATTCTTCACATGTTGAACTCACACCCTAATCTTTAATGATTAACACTCCTCAAAGAATGCACAGTGTTCTTGAGAGACTCATATCTATCGTAAGTCTAACCCTACTCATGGGACTTCCTTAATAAATATCCAATAATTAAAGAAGCTCTTGAATTTAAAAGACCAAGCTATGTCTTTTTCCTCAATCGGCGATATCTTGCCATCTTCCAAATCCGAAGTTGAAAACTCCTATAAATTTTCCCTCGACTTTGATCCTTCCTTAATTTTCTTCCCGACAGAGTTTCTTCGCCATTTCCTCTTTCGCTCAAATTGTCGTTTGACTTTGTCAAACATCCCCAATTCGCTAAATCTTCCCTCCACTTCTCAATCATCACAAATCTTAATCAAGCTCATTGAATTTAATTGGTCTTTTGAAGTTCTTTGGATTTATTTGGTTTCTCGGTCGTTATCGTGTAGTTAGAAGTTGGAGTCCCGAAGAAATAACGACTCGAGCGGGATCAAGATTCGGATAAAGATACAGACCAAGAATTCAAAACCACTAACCGAGAAGACTTTGAGTAAGATCAAGGCTACGGTAAATTGACCCAGGCGAGTCAACACTTTGGTAATTTTGAGCTTACATTTTATGTAAATTATATTTATTAAAATTACCAAAATTGCATACTTTAATTCTTTAATCAAGTGTATGTTAAAACTTAAGGTAGTTAAATACGCATTTGATGATTAATTAATTATTAAGCCATCATTTGATAATTGAATCCATTATTCCATATCACCCTAGTAGCTATGTGGTAAATACCAGTATAGGTTGTACTTAAGCGACATGCTAGTTTTGCTTAAGTACCAGGATATTAAAATGCCCTAATCATCATCTCTTCAACATGAAATGGTTTAGGACAGTCATTAGGGGTATATGATTGAAGAAATTGAGATAAATTGGTATTACTCCCCAAAACCCTAAAACTTGTTATTACCACATGTGGGCGAATGAAATGGTGGTGGGTGTCGTCGTGCACGAGAGTGGTTGGTAGGTGGTATGAATCGCTCGGATGGATTAAGAATTTAATCTTGTCATGATCTCCTGTGTAAAACAATTACAACCATAAGTCTGTAAAATACAATTTGGCTTAGTAAATTTATTAAACTCTGAATGTTATCTCGCTGGAGGGGTAGCGGGATCGTGCAAGCACTGGATACGGTCCGACTTGAATGGGACACCAATGCAAGGTGGAGTTGTCAATCACGCTATACGTTGTGGGTAATCCAGCTACGCTTGTTGCAGAGGTGAACATATCGTACAACTTATGGGCGAGATGACAGAATGGGCAAAATATTTCGAAATGTTATTGTAATGGTCGCTCAACTACATGACTAAGGAATCATGTGGTGCAACGAGTATGATTGTCTCCTGTGGGTACAGTGTACAACCTCTGCAAAGTTTAAACTATTTAAACAACCGTGCCTACAGTCAAAGGCGAACATGAGAACTTACTAGAATTAGTTCTATTTCAAAAACCTTTGTGTGTGGTATGAAAATTAGGTCGAGCTCACCTAGCCGTGAGATTGGATTTTTTTCTGGGTTTTCGAACTCAGTGATGTTAATAAATGGAGGTAAAATCAAAATAAGCATAAGGTGGAGGTAACCCCTGCTTTTATTAAATAGTGCACAATTACTCTCTTTAATAAAATACAATTAGGTAAACATGCTAAGTGATAGAAAATTTATAATTATGATAATTGAAAATGTTGTTTTAGTAAATAAAAGAACCCGAGCCATCCTTGATAAGCCATGCATGTATATTATTGCATCTTGTGTGTTGGCTCGTGAGCACGAAAGTTATGCTCATTCTCGCTCTTTCCCCCAAAACCCTCAGAAGCGGAAAATCATGGACATTACAACTATTACGAGGATCCAGAAGTTGTAGGCCTAGGAGATGATGAGAAGTAGTTTAGTTCTTTTAGTCTAGCTCTCGTGTCAGTCTAGCTGACTCCGTTGGTGCTTGCGTGCATTCAATATTATCCAAGTCCTTTGTTAATATCGGACGCTACGGGTTTCCCCAGTCGCTTGCCTGTGGAGAGATGTGCTCTCCCCTCTTTTGCTTCTGCTACTGTTGTAATGTAATCAATTTGGTATGTTCGGTTTTTATTGTAAAACTTGACCCGATACAGTCTATGTAAACTCTGATGTGTTAAATTAATGAATGGTATGATTTTACGATATGTATGAAATAATTCAGCAATATGTTCATGAGTATTATCTACTAATTAAGGGAATAACACAATGTTTACATAGAGAATATGAATTTACAAAATTCGGATTCGGCGCGAACGCAGGGTGGACCGACACACATGAACACTACGCGGCCGCGGCGTTTACTCCTCCCCCACTCCGCGCCATCGGAGAAGCTTCTTTACGCCGAGCAAGCGGATCATCGAACGCCATGCAACCACGCCTTGCTAGAAAAAACGGGGGAACTAGCCCTAGCCAGTCGCGCGAGGGAACAAGGGTAACATGCGTGTCGGTGCGGTGTGGTTTTGCAAACTGTGCGTCCGTCCATTTAACGCGCACCGGAAGGCGTCCTTTTGCGGAAAGGTGGCGCTTTATATTTTGCCATGCCTGGCACACAGCCACACATGCAACAAGCAAGCAAGGGAAGCTAGCTAGCGCGCGCCGGGCGGGTGAAGAGAATCGAAGAACAGGGTCATGTGCTCGCATGAGAGCGAGCCGAGTAAAAGCCAACATGATAACCCCATCTGTAGATACAACGAGCTGGGCGCGCGCAAGTTGCGTTTTGTTAGTTACAAAATTCGGACACTTCACAAGCTAGCACGAGCGCCCAGGTCGATCGTACTGTTCTGGGAACTGTACATAGGTGTGGAATTTTTTTTTTACATAAAAAGGTAGAGGAATCTCTACCTTATGACCATTATATTATCATGGTTGGTAAAAAAAAAATTACATTAAGAGTTGGCACTACTGATGGAGACCAATTTGTTACTCGGGTTTGGCCCGGTGCAGCCAGAGAGTGATAAGGCTTTAAATCTTCTGATGTAGTGCCGTCGCATTGCCCTCAAATTGTTGAAATATACGGTTATTTCTTATAGTCCATAGCGAATACGCGCAGGCAGCAAAACAAATTGATCAAATTTTTCAAAAAAAATTTATCCTTTATCATAGTCTTTTCTAGAAATTATGGATATTTTTTTCGTGCGATCGGGTTTAAACTTCAAAGTAGAAGCAAGTGACCAGTTAATTAACCTAAGTGGTATAATTTACATCGATCTTCGACGTATTCCGTTTCTATATATCCAGACGCGATCCGCCTGTGGAAGTGTGGATCGACAGAGAAAGAAGGAAGGGAAGTGAACGGGGAAAGGGAGAAAAGAAGAAGAAAAAAAAGGACCAACGCAGCGGAGAGCAGTGGTCCCGATCGATCGATCGAAGATGGCACGACGCATCCAAGGTGGAGGGCAGGGGTGTCGAGGGACGTCGCACCACTACAGACTGGAGGGGGTGGCCCAACCTCACGCTTGTTGGCACGTAATGGAGCCCATAACTTCCACCCCAAACTTTTGCGTAGATGCATGGTCCCCCCGGCAGCCACATATGGACGCATTGGAGTATACTTAGTTGCAAGGGCATGTGACTAATCGTGTAACACTCATATCCACATGGTTAAAAGTTAAAGCCGTCTTGCTCAATAGGGGGAAAAGACAGTACATTAATACGTGAATAATTCGCTTGGTCGGCATGTAGTTGATTGACAGGATACTTTGGGAGTACATGAAGCCTAACCTTTAGCTATACAGTACTTAGACATGTCAAACCGGTTTAACTAATCAACTGATGGCAAATTATATGCTTAACATTGATTCAACGCACTATCAAGCGGATTCACGACCAAGTGTTAACTGGACCTTCTAGAGTTTGAAACATAGTCTGTGCCCCGTGCGGATGTGGCAACAAAAAAAAAATGACTGATTTGACTCTCGTGCCATTGACTTCTTGCAATCCGTGAAAAACGTGAAATGACAAGCAGATCATATAATAAATAAGCTTAAGAAAATGCAGAGAAAAGCGATATAATAACGTTTCAAAATTATTGATGGTTGAAAAGAGCCGTGCGAAAAACGGGAAAAGCGTCAAGCCGTCAAGGCTCATCATATTTCTATTGACTGAACTGAAAGTGGGCCATATCTACAAGGAGATCGAAGATGCTTCACTTTGTTGCTAGAAATACAGTATTTAATATTTGTGCATGTATCATCGATCAGATCATAATAATTGTTTGGAGAATAACCAGCTTCATGCTAGGCATGGTTCTGTAGTTTATTACTTTATTTCATCCAGTATCTTGTAACTGATTAACCTAGCCAACAACATCGTATTATAGCACATGATTGTCTGCGTTGTTGTTACGGCTGGTAAATTTGCTTCATGAACTGCCGGGGCATCCAAGCTGTAGCTGTTTTCAGAACCATTTCGGCAAGAATATCAAGATAGCTACGTGCTAACTGTTTACTCGTGGTATAATAAATGTTTGTATTATAGCATCTATTGGAAGTGGAACTAAGTATTTTAAATATTATTTGCTGGTACAAAGGGCATGGATTTATTCAGTAAATAGGAAGGGAACGGATGAGCCAGCTGCCCATATTGCTTATTGACCAGATCAGGTGCATCTCATACCAGTGGATTCCACAGTACTAACTGTTTTATTTATTGGCAGATTTTTCTTCAGAAATTTTTTATTCCTTCCCTAGTCGCTAGTCAGTTGAAATGTCAAAACTCGATCGGATCACGTTAGCATTCTGCTGGTATGTGGACATTTCTTGACAAACTAAGGAAGCTTTTTTTTCTCTTTCTTTCTTTGAAGGCAAATGGCCCCGGAGGGCCAAATACCCTGGTACTATCTGGAAGCAACTGGTACAAAAGATGAGCATATTGCCCCACATTTTACAGAAATAACCTTGAACAAACTAAGGAAGCGTTTGTCTTGGAGGCTTCACGCTTCAGATGAGATCATCACATTCTGCTTGCTTCAACAAATATGGATGTGGCTTGCGCGTCTAGCCAACGGCACGGACCATGCGAACGGCGTGATCTTGCATGCACACCGAGATCGTGACACCATAATGCGTGCAAATTGTAATGTGCTTCCTTCTCTATGCATGTTATCGAGGCACCTCAAAAGCAAGGATCGGAAAACATGGCACTGACCCGTCAATTACTGGCAGTTTCTAGGTTTAATCCATCAGTGTTCCATAGGAGATTTTTGTGACCATTTTCTGAGGAATAGTTTTAGTCCAGTTCATCATATACGTACCATTACAAAATGGACGCAAGTAGGCATCTGAAGTCCGATGGATCGGAAGCTTGCTGCACCAATTTATATGAGATAATACAACAGTTATGTACAAATGTTGCGTTATAGTTTTTTTAATTGCGGCTTTTTATTATTATTGCAAAACATTTTCAAATAACCACGGCAACATAAAAATTGAATCACTACAACATTTAAAATGAACTAATGCAAGAAGCATACGACACTTGGGGAGAAAACAAATTTGGACACCTGTTTTTTATAATTAACTTTGTAAACATTGCCAACCTCGATCAGTTGGCACTTAAAGTACTACTACTGGCTTGTTTAATTTTAAAGTACTACTACTGGCTTGTTTAATTTATGACCACTTTAATAATCCATGTCCATCATTTGTCTACTTGGAGGTCCACTTTTACAATGCCCTCAAGGGCATCATCAATCATTATCACCTCGAGTTAACTTTTTTTTAAAAAAAATCGAGTTAACATGGATCACGCTGCACAATCACGGAAATACCAAGTGCAGGAGGTCGTGCGCCACCTGGGAGCACAGGAGATTAGATTCCACACCAACACACGCATATATCCCCACTTTTTTAACTTTGCTTTGGCAATGATCAATAACACTTATGATTAAGGTATAGAACTACTCCTACACACAGAAGACTAATAATAGTACTCCAGTAGTAGTATAGTGCCCTGCCGGGATTAATGATGGGCTGGCTGGCAGCAAGAATGCGCTGCCCCAAGCCTCCATCCAACCATCAAAGACAATGTTACTTTAGTCTAGCTAGTAGATCAATTTCTTGAGTTGTACTGTACTCTCTCAAGACTCACGACTTAATTTAAGTCAGCCTTGCGTATATTATAAGGTGCATGTCGCCTGCGGCCTATGGGGGTGTGCTTCCAAGCAGTTATGTACCATTTTCTGCAAGTACGAATCTTAACGTAAGCATCTGTAACATTTTATTTTCGGACGAAAATTAATATTTATTTCAATTTCCGATTTTTGCTTGTTTTTCAAAATTTGTGTTATTTTAAAGAATTTTCAGCCTCCTTCTAAGCTCGGATTTTGTTTCAAACCCCACTCCAATTTTTACCTCCCCTTATTTTCTTGGGGTCAGCCCGGCCCAATTTTCTTTTTCTCCCCCCGGCCAGTCCGACCTCCTACCCCCGGTCAGTTCGGCCCGCCCACTTGGCCTCGGTTTTCTTTCCTTGACCCGCATCTCCCCATTATTTTTCTTCCCAGATTTACGACAACGCCACCCCTGGCTTTTCTTCTCTCCCCTTTTCTTCTTCGCCCGGGGCCCCCTCCCCTCTCTTCTCTCCGGCGCCTGCGCTCCTGCTCGCCCGAGCTCCGCCCCAACAGCTCCTGCCTCCCCCGGACCCGGCGCTCCCGCCGCCTCCACCGGCTTTTCCCCTCTCTCCCCGGCTACAAAAGCCGAGAGCTCCCTGTGGTTTTCCCCTCACCTCCTCGCCTCCCTCTTCTCCCCGCTCTCTGTGGAGCTCGGTGTCGCCGCCGCCTCCTTCTCCCCCTCCGTCTGAATCACACGCCAAAGACTGCCCCACCGTCCTCAACCATCTCCACCCCACGGCCAAGCTCCCGTCGCCCTAGGCGGCTGCCACGCTGCCTCCCGACCTCCCTCGGCTCCGCCGTCGGTTGTCTCCACCGCCCCCACACGGCCACACGGTGAGCCTCCTCAGACCGCCTTGCATTCGACGCGCCTCCCCTTCCACTCCGCTCCCTTTGGTCGTCGTCGCCGCCGCTCGGCCTCTGTGCCCATGCGCTCCAGTCGCCGTCGCCTCCTCTCCAGTGCCGCCGGATGCCACCGCCACCTCCCTCTGGCTTGTGGGTCCCTTGTGCAGTGCAGCCATGGAGTAGCAACAGTGGTTGAGTATCTGGCAATCAAATTGTGAATTGATCTCGCAATATTTTGCTAACCCGCTGTCAATTGTTAACCTTCCAATTGTCGGCGTTGGCTAAAGTACGTAGTCGACGAATATTGAGAGCGGTTGATTGAGTACTTATTTGGGGAAAATATTCTAATATTTATTCTCTATGATTGTGTTGTGAACTTGCGATGATTCGATTAACCGTTGTTAATGGTTAACTTGCCGATTGACAAGTGTTAACAGAATTATCTATTTCGCCAATATTTGAGAGCTATCGATTAAGAACGTAATTTGCAAAATCCTTGGAATTTGATGTTATGCAAATAACTTTCAGAACCTCTTCGTCGTCTCCGCAATCGTGTCAAATTTTTGTTAAAACTAATTTATTCAACTTTTCCGCTTTTTTCAAAAGGCTTTGTGGTTTAAGAAACTAATTTGCAAATTTCTGAAAATAATTTTGGGAAGCTATTTGGGATTAACTTGTTGATCTCAATATTTTGCTTTGAAAACTTATATATTAATCTTGTAATCATATCTAGTATTCCTTGGTCCAAATATTATTTTTAGCACATTCTTTTATCCCCGATCAAAAGTCATCAAAGATAAAATGTTTTAATGTCTTTTTAAACCCGAAAAAATATCCAGTATCCTAATCTTGCCCGATCAGCAATATCCGAAGTGGAGTATCCCTGCGAAAGTTCTTCGACTTCGATTCTCCTTTGTTTTTCCTCGACATAGTTTTTCAGCCATAACCCCTTTCACTTAGTTGGTCGTTTGACTTTGTCAAACATCCTCGCCTCGCTGAATCTTTTCTCTTAAGCTCGTTCATCGCAAAACTTATTTAAAAGCGCTTTGAATATTTTTGATCTTTTGAAGTTCTGTGGATTTATTCAATATTCTCGTTTGTTATCGCGTAATTAGGAGTTGGAGTCCAGAAGGAGCAACAACTCGAGCAGGATCAAGATTCGGATAAAGACGCAGATCAAGAACTCAAGACCCTTGGCAGAGAAGGCCCTGAGTAAGATCAAGGCCGCGATAACCTGACCCAGGTGAGTCAATACTTTGATCATTTTGAGCCTACCCTTTATGCAAATTATATTTATTTAAAATATCAAAGTTGCATACTGTAATTCTGTAATCAAATGTATGTTAAATCTTAAGGTAGTTAAACACCCATTTGATGATTACTTAAGTATTATCCATCCTTTGATAAAATTGAATCCCTCGTTCCATGTCACCCTAGTAAATATGTGGTAAATACTAGCATATGTTGTACTTAAGCGACATGCTAGTCTTGTTTAAGTACCGGGACAATAAATGTCTCGATCATCATCTTTTAATCATGAAAGTGGTTTTGGGTAGTCATTAGATGTAAATGACTGGCGTGTTGTGTTAATTGGCTTTCCTCCCCAAAACCCAAAACAACTTGCTAGTATCACATCTGGGCGGATGGAAAGAGTGGTGGGTGTCGTTGTGCACGAGAGTGGTTGGTATGTGGTTTGAACCGTTCAGATGGATTAAGAACTTAATCTTGTCACAACCTTCTGTGTAAAACAAGTACAACCGCAAGTCTGTGAAGTGCAACTTGGCTTAGTAAAATTATTGAACCCTGAATGTCATCCCACGATTGGTGTTTGGAAGTGTGCAAGCGGCGGGATGTGTTCCGCTGAGAGAGACACCGAGAGAGGGTGAAGTTGCCAGCTGCGCTAGTCGTTGTGGTGGGGGCCAGCAGCGTTAGTCGTTATGGTGAACATCCCGCACAACTTATGGGGGTAGCCCATAGGGGTGAGATGACAGAAGGGGCAAGGTAGTTTGAAAAGTTACTATGACAATCGCTCAACTACATAACTAAGGAATCATGTGGGTAACGAGTATTATGATCTCTTATGGGTACAGTATACAACCTCTGCAAAGTCTAAACTGTTTAAACAGCCGCGCCTACGGTCAAAGGCGGACATGAGAACTTAATTTGAGTTAGTTCTATTTCAAAAACCTTTGTGGGTGGATTGAAAAATGTGACAAGCTCATCTAGCCCTTTTATGGATTTTTCCTGGGTGGTCTTACCCAGTGCTGATAATCGGTGGATGTAACCGCTATCAAAATTAAGCATGAGGTGGAGGTAACATCTACTGTTATTTAATATTGCACTTACTCTCTTTAATAAAATGCAATTTGTTCAAAATGCTAAGTCATAAGAATTTGTAACTATGATAATTGAAAATATTACTTTAGCAAATAAAAGAACTCGAGCCACCCTTGTTAAGCCTTGCATGTATATATTGCATCTTGTGTGTTGGCTCGCGAGCACGGAAGTTGTGTTCATCCTCGCTCTTTCCCCAAACCCTCAGAAGCAGAAAATCCTGAACCTTTTGACTACTACGAGGAACCAAATATCTGAAGACCCAGGAGTTTTTGAAGCGTAGTTTAGTCTTTAGTCGTTCTAGTCTCGCCCCAGTCTAGCTGACTCCGCCGGTACCTATGTGTATCCTATATTGTTTTGAGTTTTCGGATAATATCGAATGTACATATGTTTCCCCACTCGCTTGCCTGTGGAGAGATGTGCCCTCACCCTTTTTGCTTCTGTTGTCGCTTTTGCTACTTTGTGATGTAATTATTTGGTATGTTCGGCCTTTATTGTAAAACTTGGTCCGAAGCGGTTTATGTAAACTCTGATGTGTTAAATTAATGAATGGTATGGTTTTATGCCATGTATGAAATGATTCAGTGATGTATCTGTGGGTGTTATCTACTGATTCAGGAAATAGCACAGTGTATTCACAGAGGATTCGAGATTAGAAATTCATGTCCGACAGCATGACAGATTGAAACAAGGATAAGGGAAAACTGGCATAAACCCCAACCTCTGGCCTGGTCACCAAGTGAAACCTCATGCTCGGTTTTATCTAGAACCACGTCTCTTTTTGAGCTATATATGTTGTTCTGAGTAGATGATAACAGGACAAAAAATGAATGAGAAAAATAATCAAGAAAATGTGAACACATTATCTTAAAAGAAAGGGCATCCATATAATGGGAGAGACACTGTTAGCCCCGAGCATTGAAGAAAATGTCATAATTCACAGTATGATTTACTCGATTTCAAGAAACGGCGATGTATCTCCACAATAACGTGTGGCAGATTGCTCGACAGATTAAGGGCGTGCTATTTTTGGATGAGGTAGGCCTTAATCGAAGGCCAGTTTCATGGTTCACAAGAAAATGAGGATACATAAGAAGACTAGGATGAAATAATGGTGGATATGCATGATGAGTTCGATCGATCCCAAGTTAATTAAGCACAGGAGTAAAAACCAAGCTAGAGATTGATTGGGTGGTGGCGTGGTTTTTTCCCCTTTAGCAAGCGTGGTGCTGGTGCATGGGTGGTGTGTGCGCCGTGGTGGTATTACCTGGCTGGCATGAGAGGAATTTTGATGGAGGTTGGGGCTTCGGTGGGATCCGCGATAAACGCCCGCCACGTTCCGTAGTAGCCTCCTTGTTACGCCCTCTCGGGTGGGCCCCATCCTACAGCTGTTGCGGTGTATTCTTGTCTCCTACCCCTCCCTCCCCTCCAAAACCACACCGTTTTTCTTTCTCCCGGCTCCATTTTCCGTTTCAACCATGCCATGATTAACTCTTCACCAACGTAATGATCGAATCCTGCGTGCCGCCCGTTTCTTGTACGTCTCCACCACTGCTGCCCATCCGACTACGAGATTCAGGCTAGCTTAATCACTTCTCTCTGCAGAAACTATGGGTTACATATATTATTACAAATATTTTGTCGGCTTCTTATATTTTGCCATTCGGTTTTGTCAGGTAATTTGGCAGGCAGGATTGATCTCGGAGAAAACCAAGAGGTGATTTGGCAGGCTCTTTTTTCTGCACGCACGATAATTCGGTGGATAATAATCTCTACTACTTTAAAAAAAATTGATGGCGGTCCATCCTTTCTCATACGACGATGTGAGCCGTTAGATCTATATTTATTTGTGAGATGTGAGTCGTTAGATCTCGTTCTTTCTCGGTTCCTCCCATGCGTACGGTGGCCACCCATAACCTCCTCTCCACTCCCCCCACACCCAAACTGTCCAAGCTGTTGTGCAAGAAGTCTAAACATTCCGTCGATCTTTCCAAGAACAGGTTACCGGCGGATCATTTGCATTGTAGGCTGAGCACGACGACGGTTAACGAGATATAATTTTTTTTTTAATCTGTAGGAAAGCACGTACATTGGACTAGTAACACAAATGAAGGAATAGCAACATGCATAACTGCTATACAACGGTACAGCAAGGTCCAGTCATCACAGCACCAAACATTACTATCTCTTTAGTTAGCGAGAAAGGGTTATTTTATTGCTCTCTTCCAAGCTGACAAGCTATTCTGTCTCATTGGCCCTTCTTTAATTTCTTCGCTATACATATACATCCGGATTTTTAGTTTTTCTTTAAAGTAGAGGAAATTGATTATAGCATATGCTTGAAAGGTACATTACCTACTCAATCAGTCAAGAGATTACTTGATCGATCCTGGTAGTATTGTCAAAGAATAACACGCAAGAATTTGAACTCCATCTGTTCATTCAGTCAAATAATTAACTTGATGTGCCACACATCAATTACCAATCTGTTAAGAGTATATTAATTGCGCTATCTTGTTTAGCCACGTAACTGATGGATTAATCAAGGAGGTCGCCTCTATTTTATTGCGGTAGTTACCAATGATTAGTAGCGGCGACCGGGATGTTGGGTGTGACTGGACGATACCAAGCATATATGTAGTACATATTTTGTAGCTTTATCCAGACCCCTTATAATTGTTCCTCCTATTGTCGATCGTGTATGTGTACATCCATCGATCCTATTCGATAGATAATTACAAAATGCAACTAGTTTGATACGTGCCAGATCTGTAAACATGGTTAATTATTGACATGTGAACCTTGCGACAGGACGTTTCCAATGGAATCTAGAAAAAACGCGATTTGCGGTGGGCCGCAAGTGGTATTTTTACTATTTTTACCGTATTACTATTAGTATACCCAAAGCAGGTGCGGTTGTACACTACTGTACACCCCTAATGCAGATACGTACAGATCAAGCGCATGTATAAAGGTAGATTTCTGCGGGTAAATTTGCAGATTTAATTAGTTTGACCAAATACGTAGGGAGAGATGTGTACACAAGTAAAAAAATGGCCGGTTTTTTATTCCCTCCGTGGGCGTGGGCCTACACACGGGACCGGCCCACCACCAACCACGTTGTACTGCGGTGTGCACCTCATCACAACCGTCCACTTCGCCTGGGACCCATGTATTAGGGGGCTAGGTCTCCCGTTTTAAGCCGTTAGCCTCCCGGCTCCCACCCCGAATATATCATATCTTTTTTTTAAAAAAAATCATCTATTTGTTTAAGCCGTCAATTCTCCCCTCTCTAACAAGATACGCTCCATCCCGTCACACACCGATTTTACAGCCGCACGAGAGAGTTATGGATCCATGCAAAGGTTCATGCAGCCAGACGAACCATGCCGTGATGCTCCTCATGCATATACGTACGTAGATCTAGCCAGATAGAGTTTGAAAAAGAAAATATATGGAACGAGATTTGCTGCGGTTATTCACCATGCGATCGAGCATTGCACCTACCGACACAGGATGAGGGTCATCTCGGTATAGCCTGGATCGATATCCATGCTCGGTGAGCGCGCGACGACGCGCCCGCCCGCCCGCCCGCGCGGCAAGTAAATACAAGAGGCGCCGGCCTCCCATTCGGTTCGGAACGGAAACCTGCACGCTGCACAGACACGCGCGGGCGCACACCGTGCATGCACACAGCACCATCAATATATGTGCATGGGGATCGATCCACGCACGCAGAAGCAAATCTTTTTTACAATATCTCCAACGGACACAAGCAATCTATCTACCTAGTCACTCTTATCTCCGCCGTGTTGCGAGGAGAGATATACTCCGCACACGGGTATATGTGGCACGGCGGGCGGCCGGCCGCCCACGCATGCGACTCACGCGCGCGGCGTGAGAGGGGCCGTGCGCGCCGTGTTCCAACGAGGGCGTTGGCGATGTCAGCGCGGCCCAGTTGTCCCCGCGCGGCCGCGCCACGTCGGCGGGCGCCAGATACGTGTCCGGTTAACCGAGCCGCGCAGGCCATTGCGTTTCACTCTTCCTCACTGCCCGCGCAGTCCACACCCTCCGTCTTTTGTCCTCACGCACGGCCCATAAATTGCCCGATATCTATCACCATGGCCGGCCCCAGGGGCTATAAAACGGCACGGCCCCTGTAACAAACAGCGAGTACCACTCTCTCTTGCTCCTGCATGCATACATACATACATACACACACACACAGATAGATAGATACATGGTATGCCGGGCTGAATTGCAGTGGAATTTCGCTTCTTGTTGGGAGATGGATCGTAGATAGAGGAAGAAAGAGTCATAGCAGGGTAGAGAGATAGATATACATACACCGGACGCACCAGTACATGCACCACCAGCCCTTCCTTTTGTAGGCGCGCTCTCTTAACTTTCTCTCTCTTTTCCCTTGGGGAGCCAGGCCTGGCCTCCTCCCTCCCTCCCTCCCACCCTCTTTCCTTCTTTCTTTCTCCCTTTGGACCCTTTCCAGTTGTCCTCGCTCTCATCTTTTTCACCATCTCTCCCATTCCTCCCTCCCTCATCCCCTTGGCCTCCCTCCGGCCCTTCCCTACTTGTACCAGCCCCTCTTTTCCAATTTCATCCTCTCCCTCCAATTCTACTCTCTCTCTCTCTCCCCCGCCGCACACCACACTCACTCGGTGTGTGGGAGAGAGAGGGGAAGAGCTAGGAGGTTGCTGGCTAGCTAGAATTGCCTACAATTCAGTACTTCTCCCAATTGCTCTACTAGTTGCATATACAGTTCTAAAAGTACGCAGCTGAGGGTAGCAGGCCAGACCAGTTCTTGCCTTGCTCCTGTGGCTGCTAGCGAGCTACCTCCAGGTCAGTCATCTTTCCAAGAAGCGAGCGTTCAAGGCGGAGGAAAAGAGGAGGAGGAGGCCAGGTGGTGGTGCGGTGGGCGCGTCCATGCAGCAGCACCAGGGTGGCGGGTCCCAGTTCGGGGCCCCGCCGCCGGACATGGGGCCGTTCTCGCCGCAGCCGGCTCCCAGCCCCGTGCCGCTGAGCAGCTGGCCCCCGCCGACGTCTCAGCCGCAGGCGCAGCAGCAGCAGCAGACGAGGCCGAGCTACGAGGAATTGGCCGCCGTGTCCGGCGCCGGCGCCGGCAGCTTCCCGGACGACGACATGCTGGGCGACGCCGCAGCCGGCGGTGGGTCGGGGGCGGCCGGTAACCGGTGGCCGCGGGAGGAGACGCTGGCGCTCATCAGGATCCGGTCGGAGATGGACACCACCTTCCGCGACGCCACCCTCAAGGGTCCCCTCTGGGAGGAGGTCTCCAGGTAAGAGAGAAGAGAGAGCGAGCGAGCGCAAGAGTCCCCCAAAAAAAAGATTAAAAAAAGAAAATTTTCTAAACACATTTTCAGTTCGCTTCAACAAGCCCTCTCTCCGGCATGATTTCTCCTTGCAGAAAGCGGCTAACGGTTTCGTGGAATTTGGAACCTCGTCCCACATGAAATGATGGCTAATTGTCCTCCGTTACTGCCCCCAATTCCCCCGAATTTCCATTTTTTTTCTCTCCCCTCTCCAGGTCTAATCAAATGCTTCTCGATTTCTGCGAGATGGGGGTGGTGGTCGGAGTAGTAGGGGTAGGGTGATAAGAATCTGGGCGCCTGGGGATCGTACCACGGTGTGAGTGCGAGGGCAGGCAGGCATCTGCCACCGTTTTTTTTTTGCTTTCATGGGTTCCAGTTTTTCCAGTTTTTGGGAAAAGAAGGAAGGCAGCCTTTTTCTCTCATCCCAATGCGGCCGCCTCCCCTTAATTTATTTCCCTCCTCCTTCACTTCATTTCACCACTGCTACTATCAACTTCACATCTCCTCTCTGATCCCTAAAACGACGAGATGGCCTGTGAATTTTAACTAATTCCCTTCTACATATGCTCCCTACCTTAGCTTGTACTTCCAATTTCCTTCCATCCCCTTGTCTCCTTCCTCAAGAGAAAAAAAAACCACACACACTTGATGTTTATGCCACTGTGTTAGATGCTTCTGCCTGTAAACGCTGCCATCATTTAATCCTTCATGTTTATCTCAATCTTTTGTTGCACGCAAGTAAGAGCTGACAAAAGGCTTGGGTCCTTGTCGCTGCTGTGTCTTTCAGGAAGCTTGCGGAGTTGGGCTACAAGAGGAGCGCCAAGAAGTGCAAGGAGAAGTTTGAGAACGTGCACAAGTACTACAAGCGCACCAAGGAAGGCCGCGCCGGGAGGCAGGACGGCAAGAGCTACCGCTTCTTCTCGCAGCTCGAGGCGCTGCATGCCGCCGCTCCGCAGCCGCCGCAGCAGCAGCAGCAGTTGCCGCCGGTCAGCAGTGCCCCGCCCCCGTTGCACGCCTTCGCAGCTCCGGTATCCGCACCACCGCCGATGAGCACACTGCCGCCGCCGCCGGGGCCGATCCAGCCGGCGCCCATATCTTCGGCGGCGCCAGTGGAGCTGCCTCAGCCGCCGCCCGTCAGCCTGCAGGGCTTCAGCTTCTCGTCCGTGTCGGATTCGGAGTCGGACAACGAGTCCGAGGACGACGACATGACGGCGGAGACTGGCGGCAGCCAGGACCGCCTCGGCAAGCGCAAGCGCGGCGGCGGCAGCAAAAAGATGATGTCTTTCTTCGAGGGTCTCATGAAGCAAGTCGTCGAGAGGCAGGAGGAGATGCAGCGCCGGTTCTTGGAGACTATGGAGAAGAGGGAGGCGGAGCGCACGGCGAGGGAGGAGGCGTGGCGCAGGCAGGAGGTGGCCCGCCTCAACCGCGAGCAGGAGCAGCTCGCACAGGAGCGAGCCGCGGCGGGCTCCCGTGACGCCGCCATTATCGCCTTCCTCCAGCGCATCGGCGGCCAGTCCGTACAAGTCCCTCCCGGCGTCGTCCCGACGACCACACCGATGCAGGTCCAGACCCCTCCCCCGGCAAAGCAACCTCGACAGCACCAGCAGCAGCAGCCACCGGCGCCGCCACAGGCCACACTGCAGCCGCAGCCAATCCCTGCCACGCCGCTCCAACAGCAACCGCCGCAGCCACAGCATAAGGAAACGACGCACCACGAGGCGGGGACGCCGCGCAGCGCACCCCCGACGTCCGGCTCATCACTCGAGCTCGACACCGGGCTCGGAGGAGGGGAGGGCGGGTCGGCATCCTCGTCACGGTGGCCCAAGACGGAGGTGCACACGCTTATCCAGCTGCGCATGGACCTGGACATGCGCTACCAGGAGACGGGTCCCAAGGGCCCGCTCTGGGAGGATATCTCGGCCGGGATGCGGCGGCTGGGGTACAACCGGAGCTCGAAGCGGTGCAAGGAGAAGTGGGAGAACATCAACAAGTACTTCAAGAAGGTAAAGGAGAGCAACAAGAAGCGGCCCGAGGACTCCAATACCTGCCCCTACTTCCACCAGCTCGACGCCATCTACCGCAAGAAGCACCCCGGCAGCGGCGGCGCCGCTCCAGCCTCCGCGGCCAACGCCATCGCCGCTGCAGCTGCAGTCCCCGAGCAGCAGAACCCGAACCGGCAAGAGATAGAGGGGAAGAACATCAACGACAACGACAAGAGGAACAGCGGAGGAGGCGGGGCCGCGCATGTGCCGACCAGCAACGGCGAGACCGCGCCGACGACGGCCGCGTTCGACGTCGACAGCGGCATGAAGAAGGTAATCGCGCCGTACACTCCAACTAATCAATTTCCCCTAGCGTTTTTCGAGCTCGATGCATGTGCTCGATCGGGGTGGAAGCTAACCGGATATGCGCTTGCCGTGAAGCCAGAAGACATTGTGAGGGAGTTGAGCGAGCAGCCGCCCCGGGAGTTCACGACGGACGAGACCGACAGCGACGACATGGGCGACTACTACACCGACGACGGCGAGGAAGGCGAGGACGACGGCAAGATGCAGTACAGGATACAGTACCAGAGGCCAAACCCGGGCGGCACCAACAACGCACCTCCACCGGAAATTGCTCCGACGACCGCGGTGGCAACGTCGACTCCGTCCAGCACCTTCCTCGCCATGGTTCAATAGGCGCGCGCGCGCAATTCAGCAAGCACCCAGTACGTACGTATTGCGTTCAAACAAACAAAAAACCTCGAACCATCACCATCACCCTCCTTGAGTGCTCCATCGTCATCATCACCACACCACACCATCGATCACCAGCGACGACTGCTCTTGTTCATTTTGTAATTCCCCCATCGTGCCATTCCATTATTTATTGATTTGTTTCGTGTAATAAGAGCCCCTTCTGTCGACCCCTTAACCGGCCGAGGACGCAGAGGGGTTTGGCCGGTAGATCGATCGAGCAAACGAGTCCCAGAGTAACTTATTTATAGGTGGTCATCGTCGATCGTGTTAAGATCAAGAAATTGTACATCGATGTAACAGTTCCTGATGTCTCTGTTTTTTCTCCTCCTTCCCCTTCCGGCGACGGCGGTATACAAGTTTGTATACGGGTATACAAGAGAATTACATACATTTCATGCAACTTGGAGCATGCAGAGGTCAGAAGGTGTTTTTGCCGTGGGGATTTCTCTCTCCTTTTTTTGTTTTTTGCAGTGGGTATAAATATTGTTGTTACTGTGTACATTTGTGGTTGCTCGAGTATTTTGCTCCTTGTTTTCTTTCAATGTAGAGATTCCATATACTCCACCTTGGTTACCTTGCCGTTGTGAAGTTTTTTAAGCTCCACATGCATCGCAAAATGTGCGCAACAATGTCAATACCATTATAATACAGTAGCACTTCTGGTGGGACTGGGACGTACTAGAATATGGAATGCGCTAGTATACTGTAACTCGTATAAATCCCTTGAATTTTTTAAACATTTTTTGCGCTTGTATTTTACACTAGCTAGTAATATTTTCTGGGATCAGTTAACAATCAATAGTTTCATGCACGTCGTTTGCGACCGTCATCACTTCATGCTGATGCGGTCTTTAAGTCAACCCAATTAGGTGGAATTTTACGGTGATACTGTAGTTGATCTCGTAGTTGAAAGGACTAACGCAAAACACTTTTGCAGTGAGCTAAATAGACACTGGTACAACACTACAACAGCAGCAGATGTACGCATTTTAATTTACTCTTGTGTCAGTAGTAAGCCATCAATTATCTACTGCTCCTACACGAGGGCGAACATTTTGTAAGGATCTCCTCGCTGAGCGCAGATAAAAACCGCACGCAGTTCGTGTGGAAAAAGCGAGAGTTTTTTTTTACCATCTTCACCGTATACTACTTACGTCTTGCTGGTACTAAAAACTACGGAATGGAACTGCTCCAGTACACGAGTACTAGTGCTATTATTTGCACATGCAGTCGGGCTACACTGAATCATTTCTTGAGACCCAGGACACCGAGGCACGATGTGATGTGCATGTCGGCACGTCTCACGCTGACCCACGTCCCGTTGTGGCGGTTTACACTTTGGCCCGGGCGTACGCTGCTTATTCCGAAAGGGCCCATTGGGAGGGGACCTTCCAGTAAAGTAAACCTCAAGTTTGCTAGCAGAGGCCAACAGGAATCAAATCAAAACTCACATCAATCAACAAGGCAGCCACACAAGTATCATATTCCAGGTACTATTGTTTAATCAGCACTACTGCTGATATGCATAGCATTCATTTGAGACTCAAATAAGAAGAAAATGCTGGAATTAATACTCTCCCCCATGTTGTTTGAAATTAACTTAGCCCATATTTACAACGACAAGAATTTAGTAAGAAAGGTTCAACTCTTGCGGTAATTGAAAAAAATAAAAATAGAAATCTGCGTTGCAAACAGACCCTTAGAAGTGGATACTTGATTGGCTTTATACTATTTGCAATCACCCCTCCAACATCACTAGAATTACTTCCATATTCCAGAGGGCGGAAAAGAAAGGGATAAGTGAAGCGTAATGATACCATCACCTCCCTAATCAAAAGGGAAAAGAAAAAAAGATTCCTCGGTGTGTAGCCAAGCTGTAGGCCAGTGATAACTAAACAAATCAATCATGCAATTCTACCAGATTAGGCGGCAAACTGAGGGAGGCAAGTCGCTCTCGCGCGCGCGCGGGCGGATAGATAAGAGGATTAAAAAAAGGCTTGTGGGAGTGCAGATGCAGTAGCACCATATACAAATCAATCAAGGAACAGGAAAAGAGGGATTGGCCGTGGCCCGTGAGCTCCGATAGGATCAGAAGCCCCGGGGAGTTACTAGGAGGCGGAAAGCGACGGTAAATTTGGTGGTAATTGGCCGGTGGTAAGTGGCCGATAATGACCCCCATGCGGCCTAACAAGACGACGTCATCCGTTCACAATGAAGCGTTTGTTTGTACTCCATTCTTACTGCTTTTACTTTTACCCTACCCCTTTTCTTTTCTTTTCTTTTTATTCCCCCTCCACAGCTAGGAGTTGTGTGCGAATCCGAAACACCCTAGTCGGAGAAAGTTGCGGGTTTCAACGAATTTTCTTCTCTGACATAACTTACTGTTAGAATTGGACTGTTTTATACGATATTTCTGAAAATTCAAGCACTCCAACAGGAGCCTTACCGTGGAAACTTAACGCGTGTGTCAAAAAGCAAAAAAATTTGGTAAATTGTGACTAGTACAGGGGTGTATATGGACAGCACCGACACCGCAAATGCCGCCCGATGAAATTCCTTCGGTTCCTCCCCAATTATTTCTGTCCTGTTTTTTTTCCTGGGCCATAATGTTCCAAAACAACCAGAAAAGAGAGAGAAATTACTGGTTATTGTTGGTGCTTTTTTTTATTAGCTCGTTCCAATTTTCGTCATTATGTTCCGCACCAGTACACGTTGGCTCCATATCTTATTGGGACCATGCGCCCCACAAATAACTCAAACATCTCGCTCATGGGTCCCAATGCCTGCTGCTCATGTAAAATTATTGTTTTCACTCTGTTCTTCCTCCCCGACAGATCGATAGAGGAAATTGCACAGCCCCTCTCCTTTTTAACCTCGAAAGATGTGAGCTGGTTAACATTACAATCTCAAACTTAATGGTAAGAGAGCTATATATCTTCTTCTTTTGGCGAAGTGTGACAGAGCTAGTATCTTTAGTTCTTACCACTTTATAGCACCTAGAGGTCAAGGATCAAATTTCAGAAAGTCTCATACAAGTAACATATTCACTACCAATCTATATATTGTGCACTTGCATAGTGGGAGTCGAAGGCCTTCAACGAGGACACCGCGTGTCATACCAGTTGTACTAATTAACACTTTGGCATTATGTTTCTATTTGTGAGAAAATTGTCACTTTTACCGTTCAACAAAAAACAGGTTTACATTTTTACCTTGAAAATTTGCACCTATATATATAGTTCTTACATATTGATCTGAAATTGCACGTACGTGTTAGGTAGTAACAGTATGATTTAATTTTGTAATTTTGTTACCAGCAGTAAAATATAAAAGTATAGGCGGTGTATACCATATTTCACGTACGTATTGTCCGAGCGTCCCATCATACCTAACTTGAAGAGTACAAGCATGCATGTATGACATATATTTTTTCGTTCATTACAAGACGTTAGTATTCTATATGTTTGTTGGTAACAACTAGATTTCCCCCCTTCAACTATAATAAATATTGATAGATGATGCATAGAAGTCATTGCCAGCATTACCTGATGAGCTAGCTAGAGCCGGGCCATGAAGTCATGAATATATCCTTGCTCGATCCAGACAAAATAATCCACGCATTATGCTAGCTAGCTAGCTAGCTACGGCGGTGCCTGGACCTCCTCTCTTGTGTCATTCCTAATCTAGCTGGATTACCTAGCCCGTTACTGTGCATCTACAAGGTAGGGAATAGCTAGGGCTACAAGGGTCTATGCATGGCTCCCTGCAGCACTGCTGGGATGGGACAATGTTTACCTAACTAGAATATTAGGTATTGGCGGTGCACATACAACCCACCAAACAATCACTAGCTAGGTGCCCGGCCTTAGTTGTCACATGCATGCAAGCGCTAGCTAGCTCAGCTCAGCTCGCTACACATGAGGATCGACGCATGCCACGCTGCCACCCCCACCCTCATGTCCCATCCACTGACGATCCAACCCCCTTTGCAAATTGCCATGGTGCTGTAGACTGTAGCCAAGGGATAGACGAAATCGGTCACGGAATTTGCAACTAACTAAGCATGCAAAGCAACAAATCAAGAGGCGTACGTGCGAGAAGGGAACGAGGTTAAGGCAGCTGCTAGCTAGCTAGGTCGCAAAGAATGCAGCAGAATACAAATTGCATGACCCCATGATCCGTTGTCGCTGGTCGCTAGTGGTAGCACGCACACGCACACGCACACGCACACGGTCACACGCAACACAGTGCCTTACAACCCATGCTTCACTAGCTATAGCTAAGCTAGCTAGGCGTTGCTGCCGGCCGGCCGTTGCATTACACACCCAGCCCCAAGCCCCACCAAAATGACATGCATCCATCACGCGCGTACTCGCCCGCGCATTCGTAAGTACGTCGCCGTTAACGTTGCTTGTTGCTTCCTCTCCAAGGTACCTGCCGTCTCAACCATAATTCCGGGGCATAATTAGCTACCAGTAACTCGGCCGCGATCGACCAAACCGCCGGTTAAATCGGTTGGCCAGTATAAGCATAAGTAGTAGTAGTACTAGTAGAAGCATATATATCATCATGCAGTGGCTAACTCGATCGATATGTACGAGCGCCTCTGTTGTTACGTCGTGTGGTTGGGTTGCGTTTCGTGGGAGGTGAACCAGCTGCCAGCTAGGCCAGGATGGGCGCAGCGCTTGCACATTACTGTACGCGATAGGTTAAGACCGACGGGGCATTATGCGCTCGCGTGTGTTGCGTTGCGTCCTGTTCACCCGTCACATGCGCGTCGCCGGTTTCTCTCGCCTCCTCTCTGCATTTTATATACACCGGGACGGTCGTCACTTTCACCTTTGTCTATCTGTTTACTCCGTCCTTTTTCCTCTTTTGAGTGAAGAAAGCCAAACTGTTCTGCACGTCTGTTGAGGTTTATTCCTGCCTAGCCTAATCAGGAACACCAGATACATATATATGTACTATTGTGCAAAAGCAATGTATTAGCATGGCGTACATGACAGCTAGCGTGCAGATAATTCGAGTTCCTTTTTCTTATAACAGAAGGAAACCTTCCGATTTCCATTAATAGAAATCAAACTAAACTTGTCTGATTATAAAACTGAACAAAAGAAAGAATAATTTCAGTTCCTGAGAGATATATCGTATATATAAAGCTGCACGTAGTACTGGACAGTTGTGGTTTCTAATTGCAGTGACAATTAGATGCAGATTAACAACCATGCTTTACAATATCTATATGTGATGTTTTCCATCTTTCGGAGAGACAGAGGGAATCACCTCCCTAGCAAGTATCTTCCTTTTGTAGGCAAAAATAAAGCCACGTTACAACTCTCTATGTCTGTCTATCTGTCTCTCTCTCTCTCTACAGAAGATGAGATAATTAATTGAGATTATGAGAAGATGTAACTTGCAAGTCTAGGTTTCACAGAGTGGGTCAGCATGAGCCTGAATAAGCTACTATTCGGTTGCTTCATCACTGCTTGAACTGCCTGATCTCTCATCCGTTTTTACACACCCCAGAAACAAGCTGTGGACTCCAGGTACGTACATGCCAAGAGGATGGATAACCATGGTGCTGATCTTGTTGGAATTGATCTCTCGGGCATTTGGCCCAACGGCCAAATGCCCAAACCCTTAGATCGCGCCTCGATCAGGGCGCCAAACCATTAGGTCAGGGCCCTGTCGCCGGTAACCATATAAATAGTGGTAGGGGCGGGCACACGGCACCCAAGGATCACCGTCGCCGCCAAACCCTAACCAACATACCCTATATCGATCAAGAGGGCTGCAGCGGCGACGGATCGCCACCGCCGACTCCACCGACCGATCGACTACGGCCGTCCTCGTCACGCCGAGACACGCCACGCCGAGAAGCCCCGCACCTCTCCCACCGACCGTCGCCGCTTAGCGCAGACCCTCACCGACGAACCTCCATGGCCAACCCTACTTCATCTACATCGGACGGTATCTCTCTCTCTCTCTCGGTTTCTCGGACCCGACACAAGAAAACCCTAGATCCAAAAGATCCAAAAGATCAAAAGAAGTCTAACAATGGTATCGAGCCATGATTGGCTCGGATCCGACGGCAAAAAGAAAATCAAAAGAAAGAACCCAAACCCTAAGAAGGGAAAACCCTAGATCCGAAAAGAAATCACTCACCTCATTGGTCGCAGGAGATCGGTCGAGCCGCGGGCTCGCGGCGCTCACACGCGACGCCACCGTCGGTCACGAGATGATCCGAGCGCGCGGCGAGAGAGGCGCCGACACGGAGCCGCTGACGGCGCGCGCCTCCTCTCGGGAGCGCGCCGCCGCAAGAAGAGGATCCATGGCGGCGCGGCCTTCTTCCTCTTATCCGGCGACGTGGGCGATGTCGCCACCGCCATGCATCGCATCGCTTCGCTCCGAAGCGAGAGAGAGAGAGAGAGGGAACGAATGGTTTAGGGTTTGAGCGACGCCGCCGAGATCGCGTTTTGTTCGGCCGAAAACGCGCCGAGCCGTCGGATCGGATCGAGCGGCTCGGATCGAGTTGGTCGGCGGAGGCAGCGGCGCATGGCGCTTTCACGCCCAGCCCAGGATGCGCTCTGCGGCAGCGCGAGCGCGACAGCGGTGGCCATGACCGAAATGGGCCGCAATGGGCAACGCTACCGAACGGGCCGAATTGGCGGTTTGAACGATAAAGTGACCGGTTTTGAACAAGAAATCCGAAATTGATTTTAATTTAATTTCGAAGTATTATTTGAATGAATTTGATAGAAAATTGAATAAAATCTCGGAAAATTTTTGCACCAACGTGTTAATTTTTAGAGATTAAATTATACTGATATAATGCTTCTGAATAATTGATTATTTTAGAATAATTACAGTTTCCTCTGCAAAAGTTCAATATAGATAATTCTTTTAATTAAATTCGAACCAACGAGAGAATTTAATTTTTAAGAATTTATTGTGAATTATGATATTGTTATTTTCCGACCAAAGTTGATAATAACAAAGATTATAATTCTAATTGATATTTTTATACATTGTTTCTATTTACGCTTAACGGTGATATAGTTTTAATGTATAGATAAAATTGTTTTAGTTGTATGTCGTATTTTTGACCAACGTTGGAAATAAGACATATAATTTTAATGTTACGTTCTCACTTTATTTGATCTACATTTTCAGGAGGATACAACTTAATGAGTTGTATCGAGAAATACCCACTCAAAGGAGATAACTATGGAGAGTGGAAGAAAAAGATAGACTTAGCGTTTATCTTAGCCGAGGTGGACTGGTCCTCACTACAAGATGACCCAACGAGCCTACGGCACCAAAGAGGGGTCAAAATGAGGATGATCTTGCTTGGCGTAAAAGACAGAGAGATCATGCTCCTTACGGATGTCTTATGACCTAGAGCATAAGAAATGGACCACGACCAACAAGAAATGTATGGTCATGATAAAATCACGATTGAGCCCACAATTGTGGGCTCAATCGCAGATCGTGACACTTGTCACGAATACCTTGATAAAATAAAGAGTCGGTTCATCGCTCTTCAAAGACATATGCAACACACCGATTAAACGACTTGTGAGAGAGGTATTCGGTGGTGGGATAAGAGAACACATATTGAGGATGAGCAACTTGGCATCCAAGCTTAAACCAATGGATTTGGCACTCAAGGATGAGTTCCTTATTCACTTGATTTTTGCTTCATTGCGTAACAGTTTGACACTTTTGTTGTCAATTACAATATGCACACCGATAAATGGGACTTAGAAAATGCATAGCTATGTGTGTTCAAGAGGAGGAAAGATTTAAATCCTCACATGGTGGATCTATCAACTATGTGAAGGATAACAAGAAAAAGAACTTCCACAGTACCTCCTTCTCAAGAAACAAGGGAAAAGCATCATCCATCAACCTCAATGAAATAAATTTCTTGTAGACAAAGATCGTTGTCTTCATTGCAAGAAGACAGACACTACAAGAAGAACATCACGATTACTTAAAGATGATCATGGCAAAGAAAGGTGAGAACATTATTACATTCATAAATGAATGCTTGTATGTACAATATTCAAATCCACTTGGTGGATTGACTCAGGAGCAACTGTTCATGTTGCTAATTCCTTACAGGGATTCCGTTCGACGAGGACTACGCAAAGAAACGAAAGATGCATTAAAGTCGCAAATGGAGTCCAAGCAGAAGTTGAAGCCGTTGGCGATCTTTCATTAGAGTTAGCTAATGGCTCCAATCTTTTACTTAGAGATGTTCTTTTTGTTCCCTCTTTACAGAGGAATTTGATTAGTGTTTCCAATTTGGATAAAGATGGTTATGATTGTAATTTTGGAAATGGCAAGTGCGAAATAATATTTAATAAAGAATGTGTTGGTCTTGCCATATTACAAAATGAGCTTTATTTGTTATCATTGTGTGATGATGTGAATGTCGTATGCGATAATGAGAACGTCGCGTGCGAGAAAGTGATTGAATCCTCGTCTATGAACGTAAACAGAAAACGAAAGAGAACTCATAATGAATCGTCGAAATTATGGCACTGGCGTTTGGGCCATATTTCGAGGGGGAGAATAGAAAGACTAGTTAAGAATGAAATTCTTCCCTATTAGAGTTCTCGACTTAGAACAATGCAGAGAATGCATTAAAGGAAAATATGTAAAGAAAATTAAGAAAGGCGCAAAAGAAGCACAGGAGTTCTACAAATTGTTCACACGGACATTTGTGGTCCTTTTCTGTGAAAAGTGTGGATGGTTATGACTCGTTCATAACATTCACAGATGACTACTCCCGTTATGGATATATTTATCCAATCAAAGAAAGAAATGAAGCCTTGGATAAATTCAAGATATTTAAGGCTGAAGTTGAAAACCAACACAATTTAAAGATTAAGATAGTTCGATCGATCGTGGGGAGTACTACGGTCGACATACCCCATATGGACAAGTTCTGGACCTTTGCGAGGTTCTTACAGAAAATGGCATAGTAGCCCAAGATATTCTACACCGGCGAACCTCAAAAAATGGAGTAGCCGAAAGACGCAACTGCACCTCGATGGATATGGTGCGAAGCATGATGAGCTACTCCACACTCCCATTGAGTTTATGGATGGAGGCGTTAAAACCGCCATTCATATTCTCAATAGAGTGCCTAGTAAGTCGGTGCCCAAAACACCGCATTTGAGTTGTGGATGTGAAGAGTTCCTCACTAAACCACTTACGTGTGTGGGGAGTCTGCTTTGAGGCTAAAGTATTTAACCCAAACCTTGGGAAGCTAGATCCCAAAACAGTGAGTTGCCATTTCATTGGCTACCCTGAAAAGTCAAAAGGTTTTCGTTTCTACTGTCCAGACAGATATACAAAGTTTGTAGAAACGAGACACGCTGTCTTCTTAGAAGATGAAATGATGAGGGGGAGCATGGTAGCTCGAGAGATTGATCTTGAAGAGAAGCGGGTATATGTGCCCACTCCGATGATTCAAGAGCCACTCTTCCCACTACCTGCTGTCGCTGCACCGACGGTACAAGATACTGTGGTGCCAGCACCTGTTATTGTTCCTCCTGTGGCAACAATGAATGAAAATGAGGAACTGTTCTTGAGATCCTATAGAACCCATTGCCACAAATGAGGGGAGCAACAAAGACCTCAAGCAGAAGATGTACCAAATGTGGAGGCCCCGAGGAGGTCTCAAAGAGTAAGAAGATCAGCTATTTCTGATGATTATCAGATTTATCATACAGAGGAATTTCAAATGGAGGATGACCCCACCTCATTTGAAGAAGCCATGAGAAGCGAAAATTCTTCAAAATGGCTTGAGGCTATGGAAGAGGAAATGAGGTCCATGAAGACTAATAAAGTGCAGGACTTGGAAATTATTCCTAAAGGAGCCAAAGCAAGAGGGTAAATGGGTCTACAAAACAAAACTCGACTCCCAAGGGAATGTAGAAAGATACAAAGCGCGACTTGTGGCAAAAGGTTTTACTCAAAGAGAAGGATTGATTACAATGAGACTTTTCTCCGGTCTCATGTAAAGATTCTTCGAATCATAATGGCATTAGTAGCACATTATGATTTAGAGTTACATCAGATGGATGTAAAGACGGCATTTCTTAATGGGGATTTGGAGGAAAATGTTTACATGGCACAACCAAAAGGTTTTGTCATGGAAGAAAATGAAAGAATGGGATGCCGCCTAAAGAAATCGATTTATGGGTTAAAGCAAGCTTCAAGACAAGGGTACTTGAAGTTTGACAAGACAATAAGAAAATTTGGTTTTAAAGAGAATGTAGAAGACAACTGTGTCTATACAAAGTTTAAAGACGGGAAATTTATCTTCCTAATCCTGTATGTGGATGATATCCTACTAGCTAGTAGTGATGTCAGTCTGCTACTGGAGACGAAGAGATTTCTGTCCTCAAACTTTGATATGAAAGATCTTGGTGATGCTTCGTTCGTTCTAGGGATCGAAATTCACCGAGATAGAAACAAAGGGATATTGGGACTATCACAAAAGACATATATAGAGAAAGTCTTAAAGAAATTTGGGATGCATAAATGTAGTCCTTCACCTGCACCTATAGTCAAGGGCGACAGATATGGGGATTTTCAATGCCCCAGGAACCAGTATGAGATCGATCAAATGAAAGCGGTTCCATATGCTTCAGCTGTCGGAAGCTTACAGTATGCTCAAGTGTGCACACGCCCTGACTTAGCTTTTGTTACCGGGTTACTTGGCAGATTCCAGAGCAATCCTGGAATAGAACATTGGAAATTGATAAAGAAAGTCTTGCGTTATTTGCAAGGAACAAAAGGCCTCATGATGACATACAGAAGATCAGATCTACTCCATATAGTGGGGTATCTGATTCGATTTTGCGGAGATGATAGAAAGTCGACATCCGGATATGTCTTCACTCTCGCTGGAGGAGCTATATCGTGGAAAAGCTCAAAGCAAACCGTCACTACATCGTCCACAATGTATGCCGAGTTTGTAGCATGTTATGAGGCTACGGGGCAGGTGAACTGGCTTAAGAAGTTCATACCCGGTTTAAAAGTGGTTGACGACATCAATAGACCACTTAAGTTGTACTGCGATAATGAACCCATGATAATGTATGCCCACAACAATAAGTCAAGTGGTCTTGCCAAACACATTGACATAAAGTACTATGTTGTGAAAGATAAAGTTCGGGATCAAATTATAAGTCTTGAGCATATAAGTACATGAAAGATGTTAGCGGATCCGCTTACTAAAGGCTTACCACCCAACGTGTTCGAGAGAACATATAGCGGCATGGGTTTAAGGAAAGCCTATGATTCTGGACTAAAAGATGGCCCAAAAGATTAAAGCAACTATTTCAGAACAATGAGGTATATTGTAGCTGTTGAATCTATCGGCAATTGACCGTGACGATGAGACATGTTCTATGCACCAATTTGTGATGGAATGAGTAAAGTCAAAAGTAATTAAAGATAAAACACAGATTGAGATCAAGGGGGAGAATGTTGGAATTGATCTCTCGGGCATTTGGCCCAACTACCAAATGCCCAAACCTTAGATCGCATACGATCGGGCGCCCATTGATTAGGTCAAGTGGCCTGTCGCCATATATAAATAGTGGTAGGGTAGGCGACACGGCACCCAAGGATCACCGTCGCGCCAAACCCTAACCAACATACCCTATCTTGATCAAGAGGGGCGCTGACGACGGATCGCTCACCGCCGACTCCACCGACCGATCGACTACGGCCGTCCTCGTCACCGCCGAGACACGCCACGCCGAGAAGCCCCGCACCTCTCCACCGACCGTCATTGCCTAGCGCAGACCTCACCGACGAACCTCCATGGCCAACCCTACTTCATCTACATCGGACGGTATCTCTCTCTCTCACTCTCGGTTTCTCTCGGACCCGACACAAGAAAACCCTAGATCCAAAAGATCCAAAAGATCAAAAGCTATCTAAGTTTAGAGCTAAAAACGTTGTTTAATTTAAAGAAGACGGCGTACACGCACAAACATACTCACACCCACATGCACAAACTTTTGTGACCTGTGACATCAGAAACACTTAAAATTTACAGTTCGGATTTGGGGGACAGGCCCATGCCTTATCTGGTAGTTTTATAATTCTACATCTCATCAGATGCAGATAGGCTGCTGCTTTGGCATTGGGCTAATAAACTAATGCCTCATGATCCGAGCTGAGCTCCCCCTCTTTTTACATCTGAGGGAGAGTGATGCTTTGATCCAAAGTCACCATCACATGCGTGCCTGTGGAAACGGAGTGGCTCGATCCTCTCCTCTGATGTGCTGTGTGCATGAGTTGCTATCACCATGACAGCATAAGCAGCAGGCAAGTTTCAGATTAGACAGACACTAAACAAAAGGCCAGTGGCGTGGTTTCTTTTTTCCTCTCCTTTCCCCTCCCCTGCTTTTTTCTTCTTTTAATAGAGCATGAGCGGTTTGTGACGTTGATGATGCCTAGCAGGAGCCCCCGGCAATATGCCACTGGGAGCTCAACTGGGGAGGATTGAGGAACAATTAATTGTCCTCACTTTCAGTGTCAGTCAGTGCATCCGCAACTGAGTTTTATATAGGCTGGTGATTGGGAGTTTGGGGTCACTCGAATAGCTGATGATGTCAAGAGATTGATCCATGGATTCTCTTGAAGTGGACAGGTTTCCTTCCCCTTCTGCAATTTTCTCTGCGTCTGTCTCTGTATCAGTTTTCCAAAAATAATATTCAGAACATGCTGTCCTTTTTACCATGCTCGATAATTTGATGCACTGACTTTAAACTTTATTTTGCTATTCTGAGGACAACGAAATGAGTTTGCTCCACTGTGTCACTAAAACAATCGGTTATTGGAGTCCTAACGTGCTATCCGAGAATTGTGACCTCTAACCATCTGACCTGTAAATCCAACCGGATGACCGAATGTTTTAGGTGACAAATTCCATCATTCGGATTAATCAGTCTCTTATTGAACTCTGAACTGTAAAGCAGTCAATGTATAAACAGCATAAGCACCGCAACGTCTTCATGGCTGTGCATAAACAGTAGCCTGACGAGAGAATTTTGTGTCTTCAGAGGAGGAAATCAAAGCCAACAAATAACGTTTGGACTTTAAGAGTTCAGAGTGTAAAAGAAAGCCTGCTAGGTAACCGATTTTTTTAAAAAAAATACAAAAATAAACTGTCGACTCAAAAAATAGCAAAATGAGTTTCTGTCACCAGTTCAACTGGCCAACTATAAAACCCTAAAAAATCAATCCAAACTCATTTTAATTAAAAAATAGAAATAGAGGAGAGAGAGAAGAAATGTAGCGAAACTCTGCCAGTTCGTCGTGGAGGAGAGATAGACGGAGCATCGAATCCGATCGGCTATCTTGCAGGTATAATTTTTTTCGAACTTGGTATATTATGTCAAAATATTATCGGTTAGCAAACAAAAATAGCGACATAGAATTTAGTAGATTAGATAAATATAGTCTAATTATGTAGTACATCATTTGAGTTGTATACAAGATAAGTAGAGCGTAATGTAAATAATACCAGTTTTATTTAGCTTCTCATTTGTGCGCGGTAATTATCTTGTTAATTTTTAAGTAGGAAAATAGCATGACACGTTTTAAAATTAAAAGGAAAGTCAGTAGCAACTAATTAGGGTATGTAGAGCCTAATCGAATTAATCGCAGCTTTATTTAGCTCCCTATTTGTGCGCGGTAACTATATTGTTAATGTTGGGAATTAATTTATAACCAGAAAAATAGCATGACACGTTTTAAAATTACAAAGAAAATCCAAAGCAGCTAATTAGGATAGGTAGAGCCTAATCGAAAAAATTTCATCTTATTTAGCTCTGTAGGTTAGGTAGATCGTAATCACAGCTTTATGACTTGTCGCATAAATTTAGTTTCTACTTGTGGTTAGTAATTAGTTTGCTAATGTCGCTTCATATTATCTTTTTATATATTTCGTAGTCTTTACAATGTTTGCTAATATTGCGCCACCGTAGAACATGTGGCCATGACATGGGAGCAGGGCCTATGCAGAAGGGGCTTGTTGCAAGTGCATACGCAGCTAGAGCGGCATAGCGTGAACTCGTGGGTAATCTTCTCGCGGTTCGTCCCGCGGCGTCCTTTATCCCTCCATATTACCTCAAAGCGAAGCTCCTTTATGCCCATCTTGAATGTGCGATGCATCTCACCCTTCTTGCTCTTCTCCTCCATGTACTTGGTGATCATGGCGGAGTAGAGTACTCTGTAATTTACCACGACGAGCGATATGTATTGCTTCTGTCAACGAAGTAGTTTGTCGTACCGCGGAAAATTGCCTACACAATACCACGCCGTGCATGACCCAGTTATAAACCTCGACTAGATTGGTTGTCATGACACCCTATCTAGCACCGCCCCTGTCATGCAGCAGCGATCACTTCTCCTTACACTTGTGCTCAATCCAGTCCGAGAAGGATTTCACCTGCGCCCCCGTCCTCCTTGTCAGACTGGAACCATCTGTGGGTAGCCGTGGAAATGCTTCGAGGGTCTGGTCAGCACTTGGGGCGGCCCTTTTCGCTGCCTCCCTTCTGTGCGTCCGGGTACGCTATCCATAATCTTCCATAGTGCTTCGAACTTCTGCTGCTGGTTCTGGTTGTACAGCCACTTGAACATGTTCATTAGGTCCTTGTTGCGGAACTACTTGTAGAAGTTTGCCCCCAAGTGCCTCATGCACCACCTGCTTTGCAAATTCGCCCATGCAAGTGGTTCGTTATCTCCTTGTTGTACCTGGGTTATTGCACTGAGCAGGCCGGCATGCCAATCATGAATGATGCATATGTTTGGACGGTTCTATACAACAGAAATCATCACATTCTTCAGGAACCACAACCAGTTGTCTGTGTCCTCGCTTTCAACAAAATCAAATGCCGCTGGAAGAACTTGATTGTTGTCGTCCATCGCTATTGCGGTCAGTATCTGACCCTTATACTTTCTAGTCAAGAATGTTTCATCTAGCACAAGATTGGACAGCAGTACCGGAATGCATTGATGCATGGACCAAAGGCGAAGAATGATCACTGCAGTACCCTCGTATCGGTCCACTTCGGATGTGTGGCATCTTGAATATCGACATGAGTGCCGGGATTCCTGTGACTCGGAGTAGCCCGAGGAGGTTGTGGTAGAAATCCTCGAATGTGTCGAACCTTAACTCCACTGTCTTCTGTTTTGCCCCCCAAGCCTTGGCATAGCTGATTGTGTATTGTAACCTTACCTCAATCGCACGATTGATGGATCGTGGCTCAAAATCAAGATTATCAATGATCTCACTGTACATGAGGTTGGCGATAAAGCCTGGTAACAGGGTCCTATGAGACTGCACTGACTCAGCGACGATGCATGTGTGCAGGACCACTATAGAGCACTTCCAGTAGGTGTCCCACTTTGGCTGAAATGCGTGCACTCGCCAAGGGCATCCCTCTATTTCGCACTTCACATCATAGCATCTTGGGTTAGACTTGATGATTGTGAATGCGCGCCGCACCGACGAAGGCTCAGAATTTGACTGCCTCCTGCATGACCTCCTTGCATTTGTACACAACTTCTTGCTTGGCCTCGCTTTGGTCGGATTGACATGTGTTCCACTCGGATGGAACCGCCATTGGTCCACATCATCCTCATCGTCGGATCCTTCATCTTCTAACAATGCATTGTAGTCTCGGGATTCCTGGTCCATTCTTTGCACTATAGCTTCCAACTCCTCACTGTCGTCAACAAGCCCACTGTCCTACCTGACAGAAGAAGCTACTTCTCCAAGGTCTTCGTCGATAGCATCAGCAACTCCGGGAGCTTTGGGCACTGTGTGCGCCGCGCTGTGGTTGGAGTCACCGACTTCTTCTTGGGCATCACTACCCCCTTCTTGTTCAGCCGTGGGTGCAAGAATGGGCTTGACATATGCTTGGACCAGAAGGACCAAATCCCACCCCCTCCCTCGCCACGTGTAAATATGACTACCATGACTTTATTCCCTTCAGCTGCACTAACTCCAAATATGTGGGGTGTGTTGCTCGAGGGGCAAGGCAACTCGATCTCAGATCATACACATCACGGTCCACTTGGAATATGTGAAACAACCACCGCATCACAACGCCTCATGTATATGTATCTGCTCTTGGCAGGGGCACGATCGCCGATTAAAAATAACGCAGATCAATCCTCTCGGGACCCTCCAGAATAGTCCCCGGACCGTAGTAAAATTTTAAATTGGTGACGTTTGACATAATTGACACACTACACCATGAAGAACATTCCACGATTAACCACATATCTAAAACAAGACTGCCCACCGAAAAAATATGTACACATACTGCACTATGCAACTATACATTCAAAACTATATAATCCATTTGGTTAAAAAAAAATTACCTCACAGATGGGCAACCGGACAGGTAACGCTTCGTTAGCTTCTCTCCTCCCCTCTACTCCTCTCCCTTCCCTCCTTCTCTTTTTTCTGAACACAAATGAGTCTTGTGCCGAATTTTAGGGTTTCATCGAGCTTTTAGAGGGGAAGAGTCTCTGTGACCAGTTTCGCTAGTTCAACTAGCGACAGGGAAGTCGGACTAGCAACAGAAGGGGGGCAGGATACCTGTCGCGGGTTGAATTTGTGACAAGAACTTATTTTATTATTATTTGGATTGATTATTTATTTTTATAAATTTTTATAAATTTTTTTTTAAAAAATTCCTAGGTAACCAGACACGTGTAGTAACAATAATCATCCAGGAGAAAGAGGTTAGAGTACAGGTACGGCTGGCCCGAAATATGTTAGGGCCTGCCTCGTCTGGAGCATGGCTTTGGTTGGGCCGGAAAAGGAAAAATATCAGAACGGATACTTCGGACTGGCCCATTTGTCTACTTTAGATTTTATCTTTACTGTTTGGACCTTGGAGTGTTTATAGGTTTTATTTGGGTCTACTCAGTTCTTTCAAGCGGTCTGGCCATCTGTCTACTTTAGCTTTTATCCTTTTTTCCTCTTGGAAGGGAAACATTGTGCCCTTTTTCAGAGAAGATAAATGGATATCTCCTATCAACACAGATATCTACAATATTATGAATTAGCACGTGATAAAAAACAAAGATCAATATCAGTCGCTACAACATTTTCTCACGCTTGTCAGTGCCTACGCTATCTGTCGTGCGTCGACGCGTAATGATTCTTATGTTTCATGCAAGGAAAACACACCGATTTTCTTTTGTTCTCGCTTCATGTTTTTGTCATGGATGTTCCTACACGAACTGCAGGGACACAGACGTGCGACCAAATAATTCTTTGGTTTTCTTATCAAACTTGCAATTAACAAAAGTTTTGCTGAATCTGTTCGCTGGTTAGTTGATGAACATCAAGTTGCTCTGCTATCCGGGGCACCAAGCACGCAGCATCCCAGTGGAAGTTTCGTATCGCACCAACCAAACTGTGTCAATTCCGGACACACACAGCAGCGCGATTCCGATTCCGATCCCGATACCGATTCCGGCAGTGCGCGCACGCGATCCAATATCCACGGCAGATTTGTCTCGCCATTTTCTTTTCCTATCCAAGAATTGACCTGTCTGCGAATTGAGTGCTCGTCTTGGTACTACTAGGACCAGGAGTATCTACTACTCCTTTTTGTGGCATTATTGCTCGCGTATGTTTGATAATTAAACAGCGTGCACGGAAAAGTTGGCACGAACTTGCAATGAATTCAACAACCACGTTATTTCGTGTCAGTACTCAGCACTACTACCACGTACAGTAGTGCTAGTATGCAAAACGTTCGTGCACAAGATTTGATCAATACTAGTACTGTAGAAACTCTTAATCCCAAACACCGTGACAAAATTCCCGATACAGTAGCAGATCGTATCAAAATAGGCCGGCCTGAAGCGAGAACGTGTTATTCCGCGACGATCGGTGCGACACCGGCATGCATCTCTACCTGCTGTGCATTTGTTTGCCGGTTCAGGCACAAACGATCTAAACTAGGAACAGGATTGCGATCCTGACTAAAGCTTGCTTACATGGCTCGATCAATATGTGCATTGCACGTCGCGTCCCAACCAAAGTCGTTGCTATGTTCTTCAGTTCGACCTCGACCCCCGAGCTCCCCCTGTACTCCCAGCTCCCAGCACGAAGCTTCCCAGCTCGGATTTTTCTATCGCACCAACCGAGCCTTGGGTCGTCGGAACCGCGATACAGCGCCGGCCGGTACGCCGTACGCGTCGCGTCGGTGATGCCCTGCTCGGTCTCCTCACCCACCAGATATCAAATTCGCAATGTTTTGACTGCTTGATAATGTGTTATGGATGGAACGGATAGAGCGCAACGAGCGGCGCACTACTTAGATTTGCAACACGAGTGGTGCATTGCACAATAGTATTGGCAGGGGAGCAGTTCCGTTAGGTGAGCCAGCATGGATCGCAAGCGTGTGCGCAGGCAGGTGCTTGCCGTGTTCATGTTAATGGCATATCTATCAGGCGATGGCTTCCTCCGACCCTGTGGATTGCATAGTGTTTAATAAACTTGCGACTGTTTTATTGTACTCAAAACAGTCACATCGTGGACCGCAGGATTATGAATCAAAGAATGAGATCAAAGTATGCGTCTATACAATATTTGACAGCTTTCTCAACTCAAAACAGTCAAATTTTTTGTTCATTTACAACTTCATTATACATAAATTACCAGAATTTATGTATGTAATTTTTGTTCTTGATCACTGTAATTATTGTTGAAAGTCTTAATAACTCATATTTTCATCATATGATTCCAAATCTAACGTATACTTTGAGATATTTAGTAAAAATAAAGACGAAAACAAAGACAAAAAAATAAAATTCTATGCCAACAAAATACGACAACGTGGTGAACCCGTTATAATACGGCAATGTGGTGAACCCATTATGGTCGAAAAAATATATATAATAAATTCGAACACAATTCATCGTATGAGAAGAAGTGCAAATCTCCAAGCATATCGGACGGATGAAAACTCGACTATTTCGATAAAAGAAAATAGTCGAATGTTATTTAGCATGAATCTCCAAGTAAAATTGTAAGGTCAGAAAATCGATTATTTCCTCTCAAAAATATATACGACAGTTTTTTTTAAGCAATTCCGCTAATTTTGTGGTCACGTTTTCTGTTGCACGTTGCAAACCGCAAGGTAGCATTGTGCATGCACACCGAAGATGTGCACACCGTGTGACACAGCCGGGAGCAACTGTGCTGGGGTACACAGTCGCTAGCCTCTGCTTCTGTGCTTGGGCCCGGGCCGGGGTCCGGCCGGCCGGGGGAATCTTACTGTGCCTTGTGGACAGCAACGTACGCCGGTTGCTTCTGTGGCACGCGTGTTGCAAAGGCGCGTGCGTGGCTGTGCGCAGTAGGTGGCATTTGTCTCCCGACTTATTGGTTTAACTGTCTCACATTGGGATTCGGGTGCGTGTTACTACTTGCCAAGGCAAAATTTAATCCTGATCGGGGTCGGAAGTATACAAAGGGCGTGACGTTCTACCGGACCAGTTCCATCGGCCCAAAAGTCCAACCCTGACGTTGATGCCTCGGTCACATCAACCCTGCTAGGAGTAGTACTATAAATGCTCAAGATTGGGAGAATTCACTCGAGCCAAAACCTAGGAGTATTACTTGGTTAAGAACCGAGGACGATAGGGACGAAAACGAAGGATACGCGGTTTGAGCATCCGCAGTACTACTCTTAGGTTTGATGTGACCGATAAACTGTTATCGGATTGGGTGGGGGTGGGGGTTGGTTACGTACAATGTGTGCTTTTGCAATCTCAATACCTCTCAGGCTAGGTGGATTTGTCGTAAAAGACTGTATGGGTTAGTCGTAAACTTTCTGATAATAGATAATTGATATCTGTCGTTGTGAAAGTTTCATTTGTTGAATTTTTAGTGTGAATGGTCAGATCATATCGTGTATCGGGTAGTCTAATCGGTGATACTCGATGACCCTTTTCAACTGGACTCAGAATACTGTAGCTTCGAGTACCGAGTAATACAGTTTATAGTACTGTGACTCTGTGTATTGTATCCACGATGACTGTTGCTCCGAGTACTGAGTGTAACTTTTTCGAGTACTGTAGATCCGAGTACCGAGTGGTAGAGCTCCGAGTAATGTACTCAGTCGAAAGTCGAGGTGTTTATCGAGTACGAAGGGCAGTCGGAGTTGCATAGTCGAAGGTCAGGAAGCTACAGTGACTGGTGGATGGTCGAAGCTTATTGACATATCGATGGTTGATGGTCGAAAGCTACAATGTCTAGTCGGTGGTCGATTGATTGTAGTCGTAGACTTCATGATCGGTAGTCGTGAGCTTCGTGGTCAGTGGTCGTAGACCTTGTGCTCGGTGGTCATGCGCTTATAGTAAATGGTCGTAGGCCTATGGTAATTGGTCGTAGGCTTTGAGTGCTTTAATACCTGTTTTCTTTGAGTACCTTGAGTACCCGTGTCTGGTTGACCAGCGGTATGACCGGCGTGTACACAGTGGTACGACCGGTTTTACAGAGTTGTCTCGATTTGTGTTCTGAAAGTTAAATTTTATGGTCATGGATGATCTGATTCATGTTTATTGATACATGTGAGTGTGATATGCATGTGTGAACCAATATTGGTTAAGTTAGAGAACTTGTGCTAGGAAAACATTCTTTAATCTTTGTATGTGTAGGTTGAGCGTGGAGACGGTCATAGTCGATGACGAGGAAGACCAGAACTTGGAGGGAGAATCTAAGGTTCATGGATGTCACGAGGTGGTCGTGCTCACGCTGGGGCACATGAAGATAAAAAGTGAATGCATGATGCGTGGTCGAAGCTACAGGAGGTGCCGTTCTGGAGGCTTTGACGTGTGAAGAGTTATGAAAGACGTTTCATAACTGGAAGGTTTAGAGATATTACTGTGATTTAAGGGGTTTCAGTTCCCTTGTTTCACGAAAGAGATAGGATTATGTGTCTGTGTTGATAAGGACACGGTTTAGGACCCTAACATATAAAGACCGAAGAGGCTAAGAGTAACGCGCGCTCGTGGAATACTTTTTGGGGCTTTTGGCGATGGTGGCTTTCAGTATAGAGAGCTTTTCAGTACTTTCTTGCTAGGGTTTGAGGGGTGCCGTGAGAGCACTTTGTAGATATAGAACACAATTGAGAAATAATAGATCAGATCGTTTCCAAATAATTTTAGTCATCGTTGGTTGTTTGTGCTTCTGAGCATTGTGTTCTACTTGTTTCAGTTCATCGTCTTTGATATGTTTTTATGTCTTCGACAAGCTCTCGTGTTGATCAATCTTCGACGAGTTCCTGTTCCGATTGGTCTTCGACTAGTTCTCGTCCATCGTCTTCGATCTGCTTTTGTTAGCTGCAGTGCGTGAATCTCCCGAGGCAGAGGGTGAAAGAGATCCGATAGTCGAACTCCTTCGACTAGGTGGTCGTAACTCTCTCGACAAGGTCGACTTCATCTTTTTCGATTACGTACTGTGTTGTTCCCCCAGTTGTCGACAACAACATCGACTGGCAGAACTGATCACAACAGTTTTGACCACTACGACGAGGAGACCAACTCGTACAAGTACATAGTATTCAGTTGTCGGTTGAATTGGAGCAGATTCTTTTTGATAAATTACAAAAGAAGACAATGCAATTATTCACCCCCTCCAATTCTACAGTACCTATTCGCTCCTAATCCTGAAATTCTTGTCGGTACAATGCTTGCAACGCAAGCGAATTGTAACATGTCCGATTCGAACACAAGCCGTTTAATCCCTTTCTCCCCACATACTCTACCGGTCCGGTTTGCCCCAAAAGTCCGATGCCTCGCTTGCTATGTTGATATTCTGCTTTAGCATACCAACATTTTACCCTAGCATAATTCTGGAAAGAAGAGGCAACCAGCCCAGTAAACATGAGCAAGGCTATATTAGTGTTCTTGGTAACCTGACTGATTTTTTCCAGCCTGGTCTGTACTCTGTAGGGACCGAGAGCAACGAACCAAAAGCAGAGTTCCATCCCATGTAGTCCAGCCGGTGCAATGAGAGCTAGAAACAGGCTTAATCCTCCTCCCCACGGAAAAAAGAACACCAAAATAACAAACGACCCAAGCTGCATCTCTGAATATTATAACCACGCATCATCTTAGAATGATCGTCATTTAATAATGATCTCAAATTCTCAAGCATGGTCAAGAGCACGTTTGATGACCGACTCAGAAAACATATAGAAGAACGATATATAAAAGAGAGAGAGAGAGAGAGAGAGATTGATGACGTCGTCACTGATCATCAGCCCTCTGAAAGAATCACCTTTCTTTTTGCACAATCATTGCTTGTGCGGTCCACTCTAACAAAGAAGAACACAAGATGCAAAGAAAGAAAGCAGCCACAAGCTACCGCCTTGGCATATATATACACAACTATGCATTTGACTTGTAGCATGCAAGCAGCCAGTGAGCCAGCCACTAGCCATTCTTTGATCAGCGTCCTCTGTCCAACCTGTCCCCAGCTTATCCAGTAAGGCAGAGCCAAGAAAACGTAGCAACAACAGCAACAAGGCTAGAGAGAAGTGATAGCTTATTCTCCCTCCACTCCCGCTCCTCGCCCCACTCGTAACCCTTCTCCTTTTCGCCATTGCCGCAGCCTTGGGAGCTTGTAGATCTCTCGTTTCAGTGTGCGCACAATGTTCCAAGGGTGCGGCCTCTTCGCGTGCGTCCGCCGGTGCGGTGGCGACGTGAAGAAGCGAGGGGAGGTAGGCGCGGCCAACTCGCGGGTGGCGGCCGAGCCGGCGGGCGCCGTGGAGGAGGACGGCGGCGGCAGCAAGAACGGCGCCGCAGCGGCGAGGCAGCTCGCGTGGGCGGAGGTGGAGTCCGTCACGGGGGCATTCTCGTCCCGGGTGATCGGGCACGGCGGGTTCAGCACGGTGTACCTCGCCTCGCTATCCTCCTCCCGCCTCGGCGCCGTCAAGGTCCACTGCAGCAGCGAGCGCCTCCACCGCGCCTTCCGCCAGGAGCTCGACGTGCTCCTCTCCCTCCGCCACCCGCACATCGTCCGCCTCCTCGGCTACTGCGACGAACGAGGTAACCATCAAAGCAAACCAGACTGTTCACTCAAATCTCTAGTAATTAAACTGACTGTGACTGGTCAGAAAAATTAATTAACCAACTATTAACGTTCTTGCGTCTTTGAACAGATGAAGGTGTGCTGGTGTTCGAGTACGCGCCGAACGGTGACCTACACGAAAGGCTCCACGGCGGCGAGGACGTGGACGTGGCGGCGGTGCTGCCCTGGTCGCGGCGCGTGGCGATTGCGTTCCAGGTGGCGATGGCGCTGGAGTACATCCACGAGAGCCGCCACCCGGCGGTCATCCACGGGGACATCAAGGCGTCCAATGTCCTCCTCGACGGTAACATGGACGCCAAGCTCTGCGACTTCGGCTTCGCGCACGTCGGCTTCTCAGCCACGGTGGGGGGCAGGCCGTCGGCGCGCGCCGTCATGGGCTCCCCGGGCTACGTCGACCCCCACCTCCTCCGCTCCGGCGTGGCCACCAAGAAGAGCGACGTGTACAGCTTCGGCGTGCTGCTGCTCGAGCTCGTGACCGGGAGGGAGGCCGTCTGCCGCGAGACCGGTCGCCGTCTCACCGCCACGGTGGTACCCCCGGTCGCCGAGTGGAAGGTGCACGACGTGGTGGACCAGAGGCTGGGAGGTGAACACGACGGCGCAGAAGCGACCGTCATGGCGGAGCTCGCCATGCAGTGCGTCAGCGACAGCCCCGGGCTCAGGCCGTCCATGCCCGACGTGGTACGCGTGCTCCAGGAGAAGACCTCCGCGCTGGTCTCCGCCGTTGGATCGAGATTGGACCGCAAGATGATGTTCTAAGTTGCCTGGTGTTGATTGTAAATAGTAGTAGCATGTTTAGGGTAGGTGGAAGAAGGAGAATGTCTGTAGTGTGACTGTGAGAGCAAGTAGATTAGTTTAAGCTTTTGGATCAGGTACAATTTTTTGTGATGTCATGGCATCTTGTAGCACCAGTGATATGGCAGTAGTAATTCAGTTCAAATTGTTGCCTTGTAGATCGCGCGTATTAGGTGCAAGGAATGGCTTATCTTGTAGATCTAACTTTACCGACACTTGGTTGGTGGAGGACAGGCAATTTAGTTTGTTGATGACATAGTCAATTTAATATCATCCAAGAATCATAGATTAAATAGGTATTCGTACAGACGTACAGCGCCAATTATGTTACACATGAATGTGAACATGCAAGTAGGGTTAAAAAGATAAATTATTAGCAAAGAGAAATGCTCAAATTATATTCAGCTTCACCAATAAGCATTCCAAACTGAAGGCCACCAGAAAGAGTTCTCGCCTATCAAAGCTAGATTCCTTTTTCACGATAGTTGTGTTTCACACTCTTTCCCCACCTTTTTGTTTAACCAAATGCTGTAATCTGTATGTCAACAGCAAAGTATGTGATCCGTTGTTTACTCCAATCTCATTTGTGCATTGCGTAAAGGTGTGTTGAGCTACATTTTTCCGCATACAAAGAGACACTACAAAATTCCGATCTTTAAAGATGCTACATCTACTCTTATCTCATTTTGTCTTGGTTATATTACCGAGAGATGCTGCCTCTTTCCCTTTTGTAGACTTCACATATTTTTCTTTGTTCTGAAGCGAAGAATTTCCTGCTTGTTGGCGTATCATATTTCAATTTTAAAGCACGAGAAAGGAGAGCAAACGGCAGGACAACAACCATTGGCCGTGTGCATGTTGAACGCGCGATTTGTGTGACGATCTCCACTTTAGAAAGAAGTTTTTGCGATCAGCCAGTCGTGAAAATGAATTAGTCATAAGAAAGAAGCGCATGAAAATGATGCGGATTAGGTGTTGTGTGCGACATCCTAACGAACCTGTAGATGACCAGGGAAAAAAGTAAGAATCAAATACGGCGAAGAGAAACAAAAATGTTTGGCTATGTACCTAATTTGCTAGCTGTGACGCATAAATAAAAGGCATTGCTGTTGCAGACTTGGAACTAGTACAATTTGCAGTAGGTGCCTGAGCAACTCACGCCACAGAGAAGTCATGGCTGCTTGTCAGTACTTCAGCTTTTTTCTTTCATTGATGATAGTTTTCACTTAATACTTTTGCTGCCATAGTATTTGTGGTGACCGTAGTTGTCTGAGCAGCTGGAGCTTGGTGATTTGTGATATTGCAATGGGAAGATCATTGAATTAGTAGCCCGGAACTCAGTTGCAGAACACCGCGCGAGAGAGAGAGAGAGAGAGAGAGAGAGGGATGATGTTCTTCTTGCTGAGAAGGATGCAATATTGAAACAAAAAAAGCTTGATACGGATCGACGTACGTTGGTGCGTAATGTATTTCAATTTTTTTATGGTATTTGTATTTTAATCTTGATTGAAGCAAAACTCTAACTTTCCTCCTTGATTCGGCAAAAAGAAGAACAAGTGTATCTCCAAAGCGAGTAATGATATTTGGTTGATATTAAATCAATATGAAGAGATAAACAAAATCAAACCTGAAGAACAACACCAAACCGTAAGCACTTGAGGATGCTACGAATTGATGAGATGATCCACAAGGAATCACAGATCTTGGAAGATAAACCATCCTCAAATATTCACGCAATCACAAAACCCTAGATGAGATTTTTTGAAACGCATGTATTCATTATGCGCCACATAAACATGTGATTTTTCTCGTATTTTCTTCAACTCTGTCTTACTTACAATGGGCTCTACCCCTAAATATATAGTCTTGATGAACAGTAACTGATTTGGAACGGTACATGTGAACATTGACTCGAGTTGGATGAACAGCCCGTGAACAGTTATGCGATTTTAACTCTACTTTAATTGGAAACTTAAACTACTCCAATTGTTGAAAAAACTGCTTTAATTGTTGAAAATAGATTTAAACTATCTTATTACAATTAATTTCAAAATTAACTTCTAGTGTGTCATCTCTCCTTATTGAACTGGCTTCGGTTGACTTGGTGGCTCCCATCCAAGATTGCACAGAGAAAAAGATAAAACGTAGACGTAATCTCCTGGCCGAAACGATCACCTTTTTGTCAAACAAATCCAAGTGGCCTTCCCTAAATGTACTAATGTTGAATTCAAGGAACTCAAACTCTTTGACGTGCACTACATGACCTCCTCTTGGATCAAACACACCCAACAACATGCGTGCACATGTATATATATGGCTTGACTCCATGCACCGCTCAAGTACAACATGCATACATGCAATTTTCTTTCCTTGGCTGTGAACAACATGTGTGACGTCCTCATGTACTGCAACAGTCTTAATAATGTCATGCAGATTGTTTCGATCAAGTGTTAAACAAGAAAAATGAGAAACATTCGTTAAAGATATCCTAGCCACATCAAAACTTCTACGCTCTAGATAAAAATTGTTGGCTTGATATGCCTGTAGACCCCGCAGTGTCGGACCCGAATTTTCAAAATCCCGAATACTCTGTGAAAGCAATGTGCTATTCCCTGTATAGATAGCACTCACAGACACATCACTGAATCATTTCATACAAGTCATAAGACCAAAGCATTCATTAATTAACACATCAAAGTTTACATAGACCGCGTCGGGTCGAGTTTACAATAAAGACCGAGCAGGCCAAAAGATTATATCATAAAACAGCGGAAAGAAGCCGGTTTCGACCACCTGGTCGAAAGGAGGGACTACTGCAGAAACAACAGGGGGCAGAGCATATCTCCTCACAGACAAGTGACTAGGATACTCGTGTATGACTGGTATTAACTAAGGACTTGAAAATATTGGTCGTACACAAGTACCGATGAGCCAGCTAGACTGGGGCGAGACTTAGACTACTCGAAAGCTAGACTACTCTTCATCGCCGCCTTAGCCATCGACTTCAGGATCCTCGTAGACGTAGTCGTAGTCACCAAGATCTGCGGGTCTGAAGGTTGGGGAAAAGAGCGAGAATGAGCACAACTTCCATGCTCGCGAGCCAACACACAAGATGCAATAATATACATGTAAGGTTTGACAAGAGTGGCTCGGGTTCTTTTATTTGCTAAAGCAATGTTTTCAAATATCAATATTAGTAAAGTCATATCACTTAGTATTTTAACCAAAATGCATCTTGTCAAGAGAGTAATTGTGCAGTAATAGAATACAGCAGAGGCGACCTCCACCTCTGCTTTTTTTTTATCGTGGCTGCCTCCACCACTTACTAACACTAAGTACGACCACCCAGGAACAACACGAGGTCAAGGTGACATCCACCCGACCAGTTTTTCAACCTATCCACAAAGGTTTTTGAAATAGAGCTAACTCTAGTAAGTTCTCATGCCCGCCTTTGACCGTAGGCACGATTGTTTAAACATTTTACACTCTATAGATATTTGTACACTATACCCACAAGAGATAATCAACTCATGTCCCACACGATTCCTTAGTCATGTGATCGAGAGACCATCACAGTAACTTTTTAAATCACTTCGCCCCTTCCGTCATCTCATCCATATAGGGTTACACCTATACATTTTAAGGGATGTTCACCCCAACGACTAGCGCAGCTGGCCCCGGCCACAATGACTAGGCAACTGTCAACTTCACCTTACCACAGTGTCCTTTTCAAGCCGAAAAGCATCCGCCGCTTGTACTGCTCCGATCCACTCAAGCGAGATGACTTTCAAGGTTCGATAACTTTACTAAGCTAAGTTGCACTTTGCAGATATGTGGTTGCACATGTTTTACGATGGGAGGTAATCACGAGATTAAGTCCTTATAGTCACCTGGGCGGTTCATACCACATTCCACATATTCTCGTGCTACACAGCATCCACCATCATACCATCCGCCCAGACGTTGGATAGCGGTTCGAGGTTTTGAGGAGGAAAACCCAATTTATCTCAAATACTTCACCATGTACCTCACATGACTGTCCAAACCATTTTATGATTTAAGAGATGTTGGTTGAGATATTTTAATTCCCTAGTACTTAAGCAAGACTAGCATATCGCTTAAGTACAACCTATAGCTAGTAAATTACCACATAGTTACTAGGGAACTGGAAATAATGGATTCAATTGCCAAAGGATGAGGTAGTAATTAATTAACCAACAAGTGAGCATTTAACTATCTTAAGAGATAACATACGTTGCTAAAAAAATTAAAGTATGCAGTTTTGGTAAATATAATTTGCATAAAAAAACTAGGCTCAAAATGATCAAAGTATCGACTCGCCTGAAGCTATGGGCAAGAAAGTCCTGGTGGTCTTGAGCTTGATCAAACTGGAGATCTCCTGCTTCCCCGAACTCCACTCGAACGAACGTACCGAAAAATATCAACAAGCGGAGAGGACATGTAAATGCACAAGAAATAATTAATGAACTTCAAATTAAATAAGCCTGGTGCCAAATGCAAGATCTTGAATTTAGACGAATTTAGAAACAAATAACATTGTAATCGCAGTTATAACAGAGGAGAACGGAGTCCTCGAAACTTTGCTTTCGAGTACTGATCATTCGATTCCACGATGTCGTAGGGAGGGGGTTCGACTACACCACGTGGTAGGAAGGATTCGACTACTCAACATGGTTGAAAGAAGGAATAATCCGACCACTCAACGTGGTCGAGAGAAGGAAGTGTTCGACTACTCAACAAGGTCGAAAGAAGAAATGATTCAATTGCTCGACGCGGTCGAAGAAAAGAAAGACTCAAAAGTAGGGCTCGACTGCTCAACGCAATCGAAAGAAATAAAGGACACAACTGCTCAATGCGATCGAAAGAAAAGAAGGATTCGACTGCTCGAGTGGTCGAAAGAAAAGAACACGATATAGCACATGGCACGAAAAACTCACCAGACCGAGAGAGAGGCCGGAGGGAGGGGGACGGCAGACGACGAACAACGATGAGGAAGCTCATAGTCAAAGGCGAAGGAGGACGACGATGAAGGTGTCAGCCGGGACTGAAGGAGAGGGGGAAGGCGACGACTCTTGTGAAACAAAACTGAAGTGAGTGAGGGGATTGCTTCAAGGAGCTCTAAGGCATGAAACGACGTGGGTAGAGGAGGGGCGGCACCGGTGCGGCGAGGACCGAGAAAAGGTGCGTAACGGCTTGATTTTGGAGCTCAGGGCTTTGAGCAACCACAATAACAAAAGTGAGATGTAGGAAGAAAGAGGGAGTTGAGGGGGAAACAAGAGGAGGCAAAATGGCTCTTTGGTGCTCTATTTATAGAGGAAGGAAGGGGGTGGGGGTGGGGTGGGGTGGGCATCAAGATGGAGCGACAGGATTTGCATCGGCGCGGTGGAGACAACGACAATTAACGTGCAGACGGCACTTAATGCGCAGACGGCACTGCAGCGACAACGGCATTTAATGCGCAGACGACATAGCAGCGACAATGATATTTAATGCGCATGGTGCTGCGAAAAAAGAGAATAGGCTGGCCTAAACCGAAGAGCTGGTTGAGATCGAAAGGCTGGTCAACTACGAGGAGGTGGTCGCAACTGGGACCGAGCGGGGACAAGGTGCACGTGGTCGAAAGAACTTTCGACCACCTAGTCGAAAAGAAGGAAAAAGGGCAGGGGGGAGGAGAGGGGCCCGATGGGCTGGGCTAAACAGAGAGGACTCGAAAGGAAATCAAGATTCAAGTTGAAACTCGAAATATAAATTTTTGAAATGAGGCAAAAACCAGAGTGTTTTTGCAAATACACTATAAAATGAAATAGGTTTTAGAAACTAAGAAGACAAACGAGAAGATACTAAACGACATCCGAAAATAGGACGTTACACGCAGCAACAATAATATGTAAAAGACAGTGCGATTAATTAAGAGCGGCGAATTGGTTGAGCAAAAATGTTTTCATTGACAGCCACATGCAAGCGAGATCTAGTTTTGGCGCAATCCTTCCCCTGGGGTCCGGATCCTCTGGAGTTAAAAAGTCAACTCCAACTGGTGGAGTTGCCAATCTCAGTCGTTTCTTCCCTCCTATGGCTGATTATGCCACATAACTTCTGTCCAATGAGGCAATGACCACACATTCGTGAGAAGCACATTTGGATAAGTCTCGTCTTCTTGGCGTGCGCCTCCTGGTCATGGCGTTCCTGGGTGAGCATCATATGCATGCCAATGTTGTGCGTTGTTGCAGCATATGTGTGTGTACGCATCTGACATGCATGTACAATGTGTCTCAAGGTGGGCTCGACAGCGGAGGTGATCACCAGTGTCTCTAACGACAGCGGCATCGTGCAGGACGTGCTCAGTGAGAAGGTGCCCAACTTCGTCATGAACGCCACCATGTTCGTCAGTAGCTACGCTGCGGGGTTTGCGCTGCTCCACTACTACAGAGAGGGTGATTATAGACAACTTCAAACTGTCATCACAGATAATTTTTGAACCGTCTGTGAAAAAATATCTGAATGATATGAGGTCGTCACACACGGTTTTTGAACCATCCGTGAAAAAACTATCACAGACGGTTCAGAACAATAACCGTCTGTGAAAAAGATATCGTAGATGATTCGTCTATGGTAATTGATTATCACAGACGATTATTATTTAGAACAGTATGTGATAGCTTTTTCTATTAAAAAAATCGAAAGCAGGTGCTCAAACTTCGGAGGCTGTTTTAAGACCCTAAACGACCTTTTTAAGGGTTTTCATTTTGTTTGGAGCATCTCGAGCCTCGCGACTGAATTTGATATGGGCTTATGGATTTTTGGATTAAACTTTTCGTTAGCTTTCCAACGAGCCAAAGAACGTCGCAATCTGAGTTCGTATGCAAAAGTTATGGTTGTTTTATCAGACAGTGCATGATGTGAGGTGGAAGCCGGGGGTAACGATGTCGAGGGAGACTGTGGGCGACGAGGTCGGGGGAGGCCGGCGATGACGAGACCGGGCGAGGTGGAGAAGGCCGAGGGTGACGAGGTCATGGGAGGCCGGGGCGACGAAGTGGAGGAGGCTGGGGGCGGCTGTGTGAGGAGGAGGCCGGGGGCGACGAAGTGGAGGAGGCCAGGGTTGACAGTGTGAGGAGCAGGCCGGGGGCGACGATGTGAGGTGGAGGTCGAGGGCGACGATGTCGAGTGAGGCTGTGGGCGATGAGGTTGGGGGTGGTCGGCGACGACGAGGCCGGGGCGAAGTGGAGGAGGTCGGGGGCGACGATGTCGGGGGAGCCCATGGGTTATGAGATCGGGGGAGGCCGACGATGATGAGACCGGAGCGAGGTGGAGGATGCCACGGGCGATGATGTAAGATCGAGGTGGCCGACTAGAGGGGGGTGAATAGGCGGTTTTTAAAATCTATCGCGCTAAACCAATATATAAATGCGGAAGCTAATACGAATTGGTTTTGCACAATTAAAACCTAAAACAACTAGGCTCAACTAAGTGCACCAACAATACAAGAGAGCAATCAAACAATGATATATATAAGCAATTAAAGCATGTAATATAAATTGCTCAAAGTAAAGCACAAGTAAAAACAAGATGGACACAATTATGTTTTACCGTGGTGTTCGGAGACTTGCCGGTCTCCCCTAATCCACGTTGAGGTAAGCCCAACCCGCGTTGGACCGGCTCCTCAAATGAGCACACACCTCAGAGGTAAGTCCAACACTTGGACCGGTTCCAAACCGAACCAACACCTCGCTCAACTATGGTTGCTCTTCCTCCACTCCGAGATGGCGAGCACCAAACCACTCACAACCGTCGGGCCTTCTCACAAGCTTCTTGAGAAGGTCACCGAGCACGACGCCTCCACGCCGCCTAGGTGTCGGCAAACACCAAGAGTAACAAATCCAAACTTTCACTTGAACTAATCAAGTGTCAACGCTCACGTGGATACACAATCCACTACCTAAGGCAACACATGCACTTAGGGTTTACTCTCTAATCTCACCAAGTGCAACACATGCACAAAAGAGAATAGAGGTTTGCTCTTAGCTCAAGAGGCTCACAAAGAGTTCACAATAGTTCTAAGCAACTTGAAGCTCCCACAACCGCCAAGGTGGCTATATATAGCCCACACACAAAAACTAGCCGTTGGGAGACAAATCCTGAAAAATCAGACAATCGGAAGTTCCGCCGTACAAAGGCGGAACTACCGCAGAGAGAGAAAAGGCACCGCAACGGCTATGTCAGACGAGAAACTAGCCGTTTGATTTTTAGTCCGGAACTACCGCCAACTAAATATCGGAAGTTCCGATTCTTCGGAAGTTCCGCTCAACACATAGCGGAACTACCGCACCTCGAATTTTGGCTAAGTCCCCAAAATGGTGCTTCTCTGGAAAAAACCAACCGCCGGATTTCGGAGCATCCGATAAATCGGAAGTTCCGCTAAATACATTCCGGAACTTCCGCACTTGGAGAATCGGCTAAGTCCTAAACCAGCCGCTCTCTGGAAAAATCAAGCCGCGGAAAATCGGACAGTCCGGGGTGCGGAACTTCCGCCGTTAAACCGCCGGAACTTCCGATGTTCTGATGTAAGTCGAAATGGCTTTTTCAACAACTTCAATTGCAAAACACATTTGCTAATTGACAAGCCATGCCTACAAGAGTCACAAGCAAGATTCCCAACAAGTTGCAAAACACATTTGCCAACTTTTGGAATCATACCACAAGGAAAAAGGTACATGGACTTACACCATTTGCAAAACGCATTTGCAAACTTAAGTCACATGCTACAAGGGTTGAATGCATGAGCATCGGCTATTTGCAAAACACATTCGCAAATAATAGCTCCATGCATAGATGAGCTAGAGCAAATATAATGAGCTATCAACACATGACTAACTCAAACTACTAGTCAAGATCCCTCTTAATAGTACGGCAAACCTATACTAGCAATCCGGTCTTTCAACCAAACACCGAGACCGGTAAAAGACTAGGAACACATCCTTAGCCCTAGCTAGTCATACCTTTGCCTTGCATCTTCTTGAAGCTTGATGACGCACATCAACACTTCAAGTCCGGTCCTTGACTTTGACAACCATCAACTCATGATGATTTCTTCACTTGGGATATTGTCTTGATCATCATCAACACATTATGATTTCTTCATCCCGATTCTTCACATGCATCAACGCATGATGCATTCCTTCACTTGACCTCCATCAACACATGATGATTGGTCTTCTCTTGTCTTGATGATCAACTCATGATCATTTCTTCTTGATAAGCATCAACTCATGATGCATCATATACACCAAGCTCTTGACTTGATGATCAACTCATGATCATCCCGAGTCTTCATCACCCTGGAACATAACCTATATATCCAACTCATGGAAAATATTAGTTCCACAATGTGATCATCATTAATTACCACATCATACCATTAACTCATAATGGTGGGACAAGATACCTCAATCTTTCCCTCTTTGGTAATTGATGATAACCACTTAAATTTTCATAAATTTAATGATGATAAATGAGAGAACAATTGAGTATATAAACTACACAAGTTATATATACTCTAACATGAGTATACAAGAACTACACAAGTTCTATATACTCATAACATGAGTATATACGAACTACACAAGTTTTGTATACTCAAAGGTTTTGTTTCAACGTAAAGATCCTTAGTATATGTGGAAAATGGAATATGGATCAATACTAATGAAACCACAAAGTATAGGATAAAACTCCCCCTAAATGTGTGCATACACAAATGTGTAATGAGGTCATATGCACATATTCAAGTTTGACTTAAGGTTGAGTTCAATCCTATATTTTGGATTCGAGAAATGCAACATTATATAAATTGAGATGTCGATTGCATACCTCGTTGTGTTTCACCTTTATCCAAATAAGACTACACAAAGATAATACTTGATAAAAGAGTTAGTCTCATATTTGGATTTGTCATTAATCACCAAAACACTCCATTAACTCATAATGGCGGGTCTAGATCTTTCAATCTCCCCCTTTTTGGTGATTGATGACAAATCCATTATCAATAACAACATTTGGATATTCATAGACATAAGATAAGAATTTAAACTAATGAACTATGTCTATGCATCATATGAGAGAACATAAAGCATTAAACAAAAATGCATGTGAACACATTCTCCCCCTTACACATCTAATGCATGCATTTTCCCTCTTTTGGTATGTCTAAACAAATCAAACATCCAAATGAACAATATTGATAAAAACATTCTCCCCCTTTTGGCATAAATCACCCAAAAACACAAGACAAATCTTAGCCAAAAGGAGTATTTGCAAATCAATACCACTTGCAAAAACAATGAGGTAGGTCACAAAAAGTATGAATTGAACTTATATGACCAAAGGGGGAATTTTGTTCTCAAGATATGAGAGGAGAAACAAGGATAGGTTACATACCTATTGATCATCACATTCTCCCGTTGTAAATCAAAATATTTGAGAACCACTTGAAATGATAGTTGAAACATATTCAACTAACCTCCCCTTTGAAAAGAAATATAGATAATCTCTCTTTTTAACAATTTTACAAACTATGTTGAGAGAACATAAAGAACAATGCTTGTGAGAGATTTCCATAAAAATTTCGATGAATTTCTCTTGTAAAGAGGACATCCACGACAGAGATGAAAAGATATAATCACCATAAACATTTTCATTCAATCACATCTCATCCACATCTCATGCAAAATAAAAATCATGACATAAAACATGTTCTCACACGAGTAGCATAAGATAGCATAGCCAAAATGAAAGTCATACAACCAAGTAGTCATAAGATATTACAATTTTGCATACAAGGTCTAATGACCTAAATAAACAAACGACTCTTGCTCGTGGGAGGGTCTTGAGGATGATCGATTGGAGGAGCAGCGGGGAGCAACAGGATGACCACCAGAGGAGAGCGAAAGCGACGCCGTCCATCTTGAGCAGTGGAGGAAACTGTTGGCGAATCTGGTGAAAGCACGTCAAGGCCGGGCGAGTAGGCGTCGAGTCCGAAGTGGTAGCCGCCTCAAACGCATCCGATCTAGAGGTGGTTGCCGCTGGAAGGTATCTGGGATGCTCTCATCTCCAACAAGGTGGCATAAATCGATCCATAGTGGCTATACCTTGTGGAGGAGCAAAGCGGAAGAAGAAGCAGGAGGTGCACAGTACTTCTGCTGAGCACGCCTAAGATTGGCGTGAATAGGAGGACCTTCTCTTGGTTTATAGGCTTTATGTGCTGAAGGTAAAGCTCCATTATATCCAGTTTGTTTAACGATCAAAGCCATAATGTAAGGTGCAAAGTTTATTCTCTTGACTCGATCATTCTTTGTTCCTGCTATCTCCCTTATGATGACATCCACAACATCAAACTTTCTACCATGCATGATGCATTCCAATATATTCCAAACATGTCCTCTAATGGCATCATAATTCCCACTCTTAGGTAACATGGTATGATTGATGATCCTATTTACCAAGCTGGGAATAGGGAGAAGTCCTGTGATCTTACCAGGGACAAATCTCTGTGTGGTGTCATAAAATTCAGTCCAGGCTGAAATAGGGAGAACTGTTCCATCATAAATTTTCTCATATTAAGCTTGATGGATATTCAATGCATGTTCAAAAGCACGCTTCGTGCAAGAATACCTCACAGTTCCTGTCATCCAGGTGAGCTGAGAAAAATCTAGAGGAATGCATACTGTGGCATAGAACTGACGGATGATCTCATCACAATAATTGCATTTTATTGCCACAAAGTTGTGAATCTCTCATTGAAGAGCTGTAAGTACCCTCATATCTGTCAAGTCCGTTGAGATAGGACCAATTGATGTACTTGTGATCAGCAAATGGTTTGGATGGTCCATAAAAGAGATCATAGACTTGCCTTTGAAATTTGGTATGGAAACGAGGGTCATCAACTTTTCTCGAAGTGAGTATTGATCTTTATCCCTAAGAATAGTGTAGTCATCTGCTGTGAGTCCTTTAAGATCAATTTCCATTTCTTCCGGTTCACCTAACTCCTCATCAGATTCATATTCAGATTCTTCTCCTGATGCACTTTCTTCTGAGTTTTCAGATTCTTCCTCATTTCTTGACGAAGATGCGCCAGCATCTGAATAGTGCTTCGGGACTGCCAACTTCATCCTTGGCATCTTCAAGAACAATAATGGATGAAGTGTCAAAGATTGAATGAAAAGAAGATGAAATTCTCAGGTTCTGTCAGGACAATCGGAAGCTCCGCAAGTTTAACGCCGGAACTACCGCTAGCGGAAGTTCCGCGCTCTTAACAGCGGAAGTTCCGATTTTCCTGGCCGACTCTAGGGCAATGATAAATTTTGATTTTTCAGTATTTTGATGGATTGAGTCCATGGAATCGATGCATAAACATCATACAATACTGAATAAACTAGTTTGCCCAAGAATCTACCACAGATTTCATCCACATTTCATTTTCCCCCAAAATCTTAAACCTAGGGTTCATGAGAGGCATAGATCCAAAGGGAATTGGAAATACCTTGAGGAATGGAGTGATTGAACCCTGGGGAAGCAATTGGTCGGTTGAGATTTGAAGAAAAACCGAAGAGGGATCAAAGAGTTTCGGTGGAGTATTTGGAGAAGAGAGGAGTAGCTCGGGACAGAAGAGACTGCGGCTGGAGGGGTTAAGGAAACGGAGGAACCGCAGGAATTAAATGCTCTCAGCTACCGGAAATCGGAAGTTCCGCATTTGAAAGGCGGAAGTTCCGGCCAGCGGAAGTTCCGCGCCTGGAGTACCGGAAGCTCCGATTTTCCTGATGCTTCGGAAGAGAGCTGAAACGGAGCTCCATAATACATCGGCGGAAGTTCCTGAAAACGGAAGTTCCGCACATAGAATGCCTAAGTTCCGATTATCCTGACACTTCAGGAAAGATCTTGGAATTTGATTTTTATGCAAATGATCCCTAGTTTTGCACTCAAATAAATATCATTCAGGATCATTGTACATTAAAAAGACTAATGTCTATCCAAGAAAATAATTTTTATGAATTTAGTTTTGATTTTGCAAATGAAGCCTCATTTTCATGAAATTAATCAAAACAACTCAAAGAGAATATTTTGTTGATTTTAAAGCATCCAATTTTATGTATGAGTCATAAATGCCATTTTGAACCTTTTCATAAGAATAGTTTTGGTTCATATGGAAAAACTCACTTAAGTGCTAGAAAGTGACCACTTAGGTCAAAGTAGGATTTTGGACGAATTTCAAAATCAAATAACCTTTTCTAGGTTGGTCTTTTGGAAATTCTTTGAATACCAAAAATGTTTAGAATAACCAACTCTAGGATTTTTCTTTTGACAAGATTTTCAAATTCCTTTTAGAATAGATTTTACACGAAAATCTAGTTTATGTCAAAAACAAGATACCATAATGTAAGATTTTGGACATAAACTTATTTTCACTTAAAATAGGTTTTTCTAAAGCCAAAACCTTTGGTAAATCTTTGAAAAGCATTTGTATACCTTTTGCAACTAGTTTTTCAAAGAATTACTAATAATTATGAAATTTTTGACTTTTGGCTAAAAAGCTCATTTTTGAAAAACAATACTAGCACTTAATCAATTTGGGCACACTTAGGGATGTGAAATACATGACTATGATTTAGCACTCCCCCTTAATGTGCCACAACAACTTGCTCAAGATATTAATAATGAACATTATGAACATAGAGCAAGAGTACCCCTCTTAAAATGATTTTCATGAAATGCAACCTACACAAGGTATAAAGGGGCTAGATACTTCAATGTAAATACTTGTTACCGAGATGGCATTGGTTCTTGATGTGAAACGATTATCCTCAAACTTGGCTCCAATTTGATATATGATGACATCCATCTTTATATGAATAAGCCAAGTCTCCAATGCCTCTCAAGTACCTATTAAGCATTTAAGCGCATTTTGGTACCCAAAACTAGGTTGGGTCCACGAATGTTAGTCACAATAGATTTGGGCACCCAAATGGCCCTAGCATTAGTTTTATGTGTACTAACTATTCTAGCAAACACATTGCCATTAATATCCTTCCTAAGCAAATATTGATCATTATAAATAATGGGCTTAGGAGTGATACCTTTGGGACAACCCTTACTCATATGTCCCTTTTCCTAAGAATTGTAGCAAGTTCAAGTTTGTATTCGCTCTTTTACCTTCTTTACTTGCTCCTTGCCGGTTTGCCTCTTCTTTGATGACAATTGCTTGTCATTCACCTTGTTAGGACACACCGAGGCGAAGTGGCCCTTTCCTTTGCATCCATGGCTCTTGATATTCTTCGTGTGCCTTGCGTTGTGCCTTGTCTTGCTTGTCTCCTTTTTCTTAGGAGTGAAGCCAATTCCACTCTTATCTTGCAAGCGTCTTTGCTTGCTCAATATATCGTCAAGAGTGGCCTTCCCTTTTAGGCCTCTTTCCAAGTCATTCTTCAATTTGTTGACTTGGGCCTTAAGCTCTTTGTTTTCCTCTACAATGTTAGTGTTGACAAGCATAGAGGAAATAGGAGCATCTACTTTTGAGCAACAAGGCATATCAATCAAATCCTCACAAGAGGTGGATATGCTAACTTTAGATGAAATGCAAGATGTGGGAACTATGCATGGCATATCATCTAATAACTTGCATGTAATGCCTATATCCACCTTGGACTTATTAAGATCTTTGAGAAGGAGAGTCTCATGAGCTTCTTTTAGCTCTTCATAAGAATCCTTGAGAGAAAGAAATTCTTTCTTCAAGACTTTGAATTTTGACTTCTCCTTGCCAAGATATTCATTTAAGTCTTCTAACATTTCCGTCAACTCATCATAGGTGGGTTCTTCATTTTCGTTTACCTCATCATTACCTTTAGCCATGAAGCAATGAGTTGATGTGGAGGGAGTTGTGGACTCATCATTATCGGAGCTAGAAGATGAACATTCTTCTTCCGATGTCCACTCCTGTGCAATCATCACTAGTAGGTGTGGACATTTCATATTTATCTTGAAAATGTGTCCACATAGCATGAGCGCTCTCAAGATTGCACGCTTCATCAAACATCTCTACACTCAAAGCACTAAATAAACCGTTAATTGCTTGAGCGTCGAGATGTAAGCTTTCTCTTCCTCAATTGTTGGAGCAAGATGATCCAATGGAGGAGAAAAGCCAACATCTACAATCCGCCATATTTTTGGACTCATGGCCCTAAAATAACAAGACATGCGGATTTTCCAATGGGCATAATTTGTGCCATCAAATAGAGGTGCTTCACCTAGGTGCACTAAATCTCTAGTTGCCATCCTTTACTCTCTAGACGGTTAAGTCTAATAAATGAGAGACCAAGCTCTGATACCACTTGTAAGATCGAGGTGGCCGACTAGAGGGGGTGAATAGGCGGTTTTAAAATCTATCGCTAAACCAATATATAAATGCGAAGCTAATACGAATTGGTTTTGCACAATTAAAACCTAAAACAACTAGGCTCAACTAAGTGCACCAACAATACAAGAGAGCAATCAAACAATGATATATATAAGCAATTAAAGCATGTAATATAAATTGCTCAAAGTAAAGCACAAGTAAAAACAAGATGGACACAATTATGTTTTACCGTGGTGTTCGGAGACTTGCCGGTCTCCCCTAATCCACGTTGAGGTAAGCCCAACCAGCGTTGGACCGGCTCCTCAAATGAGCACACACCTTCGAGGTAAGTCCAACACTTGGACCGGTTCCAAACCGAACCAACACCTCGCTCAACTATGGTTGCTCTTCCTCCACTCCGGAGATGGCGAGCACCAAACCACTCACAACCGTCGGGCCTTCTCACAAGCTTCTTGAGAAGGTCACCGAGCACGACGCCTCCACGCCGTCTAGGTGTCGGCAAACACCAAGAGTAACAAATCCAAACTTTCACTTGAACTAATCAAGTGTCAACGCCACGTGGATACACAATCCACTACCTAAGGCAACACATGCACTTAGGGTTTACTCTCTAATCTCACCAAGTGCAACACATGCACAAAAGAGAATAGAGGTTTGCTCTTAGCTCAAGAGGCTCACAAAGAGTTCACAATAGTTCTAAGCAACTTCAAAGAAGCTCCCACAACCGCCAAGGTGGCTATATATAGCCCACACACAAAAACTAGCCGTTGGGAGACAAATCCTGAAAAATCAGGGACAATCGGAAGTTCCGCCGCACAAAGGCGGAACTACCGCAGAGAGAGAAAAGGCACCGCAACGGCTATGTCGACGAGAAACTAGCCGTTTGATTTTTAGTCCGAACTACCGCCAACTAAATATCGGAAGTTCGATTCTTGAAGTTCCGCTCAACACATAGCGGAACTACCGCACTCAATTTTGGCTAAGTCCCCAAAATGGTGCTTCTCGGAAAAAACCAACCGGATTTGAGCATCCGATAAATCGAAGTTCCGCTAAATACATTCGGAACTTCCGCACTTGGAGAATCGGCTAAGTCCTAAACCACCGCTCGGAAAAATCAAGCCGCGGAAAATCGGACGGTCAAAGTGTGGAACTTCCGCCGTTAAACCGCCGGAACTTCCGATGTTCTGACGTAAGTCGAAATGGCTTTTCAACAACTTCAATTGCAAAACACATTTGCTAATTGACAAGCCATGCCTACAAGAGTCACAAGCAAGATTCCCAACAAGTTGCAAAACACATTTGCCAACTTTTGGAATCATACCACAAGGAAAAAGGTACATGGACTTACACCATTTGCAAAACGCATTTGCAAACTTAAGTCACATGCTACAAGGGTTGAATGCATGAGCATCGGCTATTTGCAAAACACATTCGCAAATAATAGCTCCATGCATAGATGAGCTAGAGCAAATATAATGAGCTATCAACACATGACTAACTCAAACTACTAGTCAAGATCCCTCTTAATAGTACGGCAAACCTATACTAGCAATCCGGTCTTTCAACCAAACACCGAGACCGGTAAAGACTAGGAACACATCCTTAGCCCTAGCTAGTCATACCTTTGCCTTGCATCTTCTTGAAGCTTGATGGCGCACATCAACACTTCAAGTCCGGGTCCTTGACTTTGACAACCATCAACTCATGATGATTTCTTCACTTGGGATATTGTCTTGATCATCATCAACACATTATGATTTCTTCATCCCGATTCTTCACATGCATCAACGCATGATGCATTCCTTCACTTGACCTCCATCAACACATGATGATTGGTCTTCTCTTGTCTTGATGATCAACTCATGATCATTTCTTCTTGATAAGCATCAACTCATGATGCATCATATACACCAAGCTCTTGACTTGATGATCAACTCATGATCATCCCGAGTCTTCATCACCCTGGAACATAACCTATATATCCAACTCATGGAAAATATTAGTTCCACAATGTGATCATCATTAATTACCACATCATACCATTAACTCATAATGGTGGGACAAGATACCTCAATCTTTCCTCTTTGGTAATTGATGATAACCACTTAAATTTTCATAAATTTAATGATGATAAATGAGAGAACAATTGAGTATATAAACTACACAAGTTATATATACTCTAACATGAGTATACAAGAACTACACAAGTTCTATATACTCATAACATGAGTATATACGAACTACACAAGTTTTGTATACTCAAAGGTTTTGTTTCAACGTAAAGATCCTTAGTATATGTGGAAAATGGAATATGGATCAATACTAATGAAACCACAAAGTATAGGATAAAACTCCCCCTAAATGTGTGCATACACAAATGTGTAATGAGGTCATATGCACATATTCAAGTTTGACTTAAGGTTGAGTTCAATCCTATATTTTGGATTCGAGAAATGCAACATTATATAAATTGAGATGTCGATTGCATACCTCGTTGTGTTTCACCTTTATCCAAATAAGACTACACAAAGATAATACTTGATAAAAGAGTTAGTCTCATATTTGGATTTGTCATTAATCACCAAAACACTCCATTAACTCATAATGGCGGGTCTAGATCTTTCAGATGAGCTCTGGGGAGACCGAGACACAAGGTGTGAGGAGGAGAGACGACGGAGGAGGAGATGTAGGTGTGAGGTGTGCGGAGACTCAGTTAATATAAAACGAGTTTCGGCAGCACGCCCATTAAATTCAAATTTTTGTTTCTCGCCCAATAAAACAAAAGTATCTAAGACGGTTCTTACTAAGAACTATCTGTGATGTATCACTATCGTAGACGGTTTGTAAATAGAATAATTCACATACTGTTCTTAAACTGTCTATGATGATACTTCTAATATGATCTGTTTTGTAGTAGTGCACGTTGGTGGTGTCCGTGCTGCTTCTCATCATCGCGGGGTTCATGTACCGCCGCATCCTGATCCGCCTCGCGCGCCGGATCCGGGAGCAGTACAAGCGCCCGGGCGCCGTCGCCGAGCAGGCTGTATCGTCGGTGCGCACCTTATACTCGTTCGTGGCGGAGAGGATCACCACGGCGCAGTTCTCGGCGGCGCTTGAGGAATCAACGCGGTTCGGGCTTAAGCAGGTGCTCACCAAGGGCGTTGCCGTTGGCGGCAGCGACATCACCTTCACCATTTGGGGATTCAACGTCCCGTACGACAACTGCCTAGTCATGTACCACGGCTGCCAGGGCGGCACCGTCTCCGCCGCCATTGTCGGCGGCGGCCTGCGCGTACCACTTCCATTTCTAGCTTATGAATCCTTCCCTCCATTTCTAGCTTATGAATCCTTCGCCATTAACAAACCATATATGATCGAATGTGTGGTCATTGGGGTTTGGGGAGCGGAAGTTATGTGGCATAATCTGAGCTGTAAGAGGGAAGGAACGGCTGAGATCGGCAACTCCACCGGGTGAAGTTAACTTTGTAACTCCAGGGGATCCGGACCCCTTCCCTTGAGTAATCCTACGTGCGTGTTCTGATTGGCCCTGAAATTGGTTAATTAAGGATGTTTTCTTGTTTAGACGTTCTAGGCTGGCCACTGGCGCGATTGTACATCAGTACATTACATCCCATTGTTTATGTATGGCCTCTGTTTCAACCACGCGCACAATAGATCTTGCCCTGTGCTGGTTTCGTCAATGAACAACGGATGGTAGCAGTGCAGTAGTATCTGCATGCTTGCATTGGTGTTCATTCTTTTCTGTAAAGAAAAGCATATGTGCGTGTGGCGACGATGTGCGTGCCTTGCGTGCACCTGGTATACCAATGACCATTCATCTCATGTGCAAAAATTCGTCGTAAAGCCCTACCTATATTTTCATTACCTTAAGATGAAAGTACTAGTCTATGGATTATTAACTGACAAAATATTGTTTTGTTAAATACTAGCTCACATCAGAGATTGTAGGAGAGAATAGGTAGAAAAAGTCTATTTATCATTACAATACCATGCCAGCCAGGTAGAGATTATTACATCTTGCATCGACTTAACAGGTCAGCCCAATATTACATCTCCTAATACGAAAGTTCTAGCCAACACTACTAAATGAAAGGAGGTACAACTACGTCTAAGAATGACGCTGGGTTAGGTAAAAGAAGTGTCTATGCGTCACGCTTCCCAATGTAGCCTTCGTCCGACTTATGGGGTTAGTCTGGCTAGCTTTTCCCTAAAAAATGGATATAAAAGCAAGGTGAGTACAATGGACTCCGCAAGCATCATATAACATCTAAAAAAACATAATTTTTGAAAAATATAATAAAAATAAGCGGAAGAATGATTTTGAGCATGTTAATATTTTTGCAAACAACAAGTTAGAAGAATTTTTGAGAAAAACATATAATAGATAAAATCCTGAAATATTTACACAAGAAACTATACTGTGCCAGGAGCCTCTACAAGAATTTTCATAAATTTTAGACCACGTTTACAAAGTACAAAAACTCGGGAATCGTTCAGCCAGTTTTGGAAAATTTAAAAGCTAATTCGAATTTCCCACCAAACCTTGGGTCGAAACCGAAGTCGGCCCAACTTCGTCGCGCCCACTCTAGCTGTTGGTGATATGCCCTAAAGGCAATCATAGAGATGATTGTATCACATTTATATTTATGAGTTATTGAATAAATGTTATTTTGTTCCTAAAATGAATCATCAGTTATAAAGATTAACGAGTATATGACTTGTTGGTGAAGCTCTTTTAACTTATGATGATGTCATTCTAAATGTATCTCTGGTCGAAAGTCACTGGTCGGAACACTAGTGACTCTATCAACCAGCACATGTATTGATTGATGACCATGTTTCACTGGTTATGGATATATGGATATTGAATCAATAATGTGAACATATGTTAAAGAATTTGGTGTTGAATTGACCCACCTTGAGATACTGCTGAGATTGTTATAATTTCATGTGTCATTAGTTGGTCTCAAGCAATGATGATGTATAATCCTTATACCGAGATCAGCATGGTTTCCTACATATGTAAGTGTACACTCTGAAGTTGCCAAAGGCTACTCCATAACTGGTCGAAACCTAGTCGTAAGAAGTTACGAACTGGTCGAGACCAAATAAGAGCTGGTCGTAGGCTGGTCCAAACCTGTTCGTAAGGAGTTGAGAACTGGTCGAGACCAAATAAGACCTGGTCGTAGATCATATTGCATTAAGGTTCGTCTGATATAATTCGTATGTAGTCGAGAATCATTATGTCCTGTTTGGTGCCGATGACGACTCGTGATTGGAAAGGAGTTTCTGAGTCACAACCGATTATGCATGAACCTATAGGGTCACATACTTAACGGCTTGAAACAAACCAGTACGAATACGATTCGTCAAATATGTTTAGATAGGATCCATCACAAGCACTAATTAAGGAGATGCTTGAGGCTATTGGAAAAGGAGATAGGTAACAGAAGAGACACACGACAAGAGTTGACGTGAGTTGCTCCAAACCCTAGCTGCTATCTTTTTTAGAGAGCCTTCTCGTGCGACTTGGTGCTAGCACACCGGCGTACGGTGTTCCTGCCTTGGATGTGTGGATATCGTAGAGGCGTTACTGCGATTGCTGTTGCGCTCGAGGACGTTCCGTGATATTGCAAGGAAAGCGATCGGTTGCTGGGGGAGATGATCAGCGACGACTACGTTGGGCGATCGACTACGTTGAACGATCAACTATATCGGACAATCGACTACGACCACTACACCGACGCGCTCTTCGTTGACCATGCTGCTCCAACTCTTCTTCTGCTGCATTGCACGTCTGGTGGTAACAATCTGTGATCTCTTGCTTGCCTGGTATTTTGATCTAGATCGGTCACATATACTAGATATGTGGTAGTAGTAGATTAGATCTATTACTGGTCGGGTTTGGTAACCTAGATCAGTTTATGTGGATGGAACGATCTAGTCACTGGTCGATGAGATCGATCAGTGTTCGGCAATAGTAGATGAGTTTACGAGGAGATATGAGCTAAAAGGACCAGATGATTTACTCGACTTGTTTTCAACTGCCTTGCATGATACTCCTACTGGTTGGAATTCTGCTATCGGAGTATACTGCAGTGCGTGGTTGTATCAAGGTAGTGATCAGATTGGTTCGGAATAGGGTTAATATGATTAATTCAATGATTTCTGAGGCTCGACTACGTGAATAAGATTCATATCCCAGAAAAGGTTTCCGAGCGCGTTGCCCCTTCGAACCCCTCTCGTTAACCGGCTAGCGGGACCGCCGTGGTCGTAGCTGCGTTATATGGTATTATGTGTTCATATCACCTGATAGAATTGAATTCTATGCATAACTTATTTTTGCAGGGATTGATGTGAATAGTATGGCCCATTGTGTATGTGATACATGAATGGATTTGTCATGGCCTGCATGTCATGCTGTGAGATAGCCATCGAGCTACATATTATTGTATAAAGGTCTGCATACCAACATGTGATGCTTGATATTCTCGTCTGTAATTCATTACCAGCTTTTAGGAGTAATTGCTTAGTAGATGAATATGGTCAGAGACTTCAAGCATGATGGTCGAATGATAGGAAGCATGGGGATGAATATCGTCATGATAAGGGTCATACTATTTCATAGTTTAATTTAATTATCTGTGAATGTTTATTCCTACCATGCTATTTGATCATATTTTCATTAGTTATTTTAACATGGTAGAATAGTATCTCTCAAGAAAAGTTAAGTTAATTTGATATATTTCCAATTGTTGCGCCTGTTACGATTTTGATCGTTAATTGGTAGGTCTACCAAAGTAGAGTGCCATTGACTATCTTAATAAGACAGGGTGGGTGTGGGACACTCACATGCAAAGTATTGGTTAAACTTGACAAGGCTATCAAACAGATTTTGGGCCTTGGGGCATAGTACTGTTGTTGTCGGGGCATAGAGATGTCGTTCAACAGACAAGAGTCATATGTGATATGATTGGCAAGAGGTTGTCCACCTAAAATCACTAGATTTCTAGCAGTGGTGCCAAAGCTCACTAGGACTTAATAATTTTTTGGATCTTGAACTCACTATATGATTTTTGAGGGAAACATGGTTTAGAACATATAGTAGGAGTATCTTTTATTGATTGTTGATGATTAAGTTCGATCAGGTATGGACTGGTCATATAGTGATACGACCAGATCCAGACTAGTCGTATAGTAATACAACCAGATCCAGTCTAGTCCAGACTAGTCGTATAGTGCTACGATCGAGTCCAGACTGGTTCGTATGATGATACGACTGGATCCAGACTAGTCGTATGGATATACGAGCTGGTCGTAGACTGGTTGAACACGACCACTAACATAAGTGTCTAATAGAAGATCTTACATAAACTTAGTGATGAATCTTTGTATATATTTCTATTGTAGATCATGGCACCTACTACTTCTTCTGCACTTACCTTTAACTTGCGATCTATTCTTGAGAAAGAAAAACTGAATGATACAAACTTCATTGGCTGGTTTAGTAATTTGATAATTGTTCTCAAACAAAAAAAGTGGGAATATATTCTAGAGGGTCCCTATCTCGATTCTCGAGGAACCGAGTGCCGATGCTCCTCGTGCTGATAGAATGATTACGAGAAGCATTGCAATGACGCAGTCGATGTGCACTGCCTAATGCTTGCGACCCTGAACGCTGAGCTTCAGAAGCAATATGAGACCACAGATGCTTACAATATGATTGTAGGTCTGAAGGGTATGTTTCAGAATCAAGCAAGTGCAGAGAGGTTTAACACCTCTAAGGCATTGTTTTCTTGTAGACTCTCAGATGGTAACCGGTCAGTCCTCATGTGATCAAAATGATTGGTCACATTGAGAGCTTAGAAAAGTTTAGTTTTTCCCTTAGTCAAGAGTTGGCTAATGATGTGATTCTCCAATCGCTCCCTGCGAGCTTTGAGCCTGTCATATTGAATTTTCATATGAATAGCTTGGAGAAATCGATGACCGAGTTGCATATCATGCTTAATGGTGCCGAGGAGAGCATCAAGAAAAGTTATAATCATGCGATGATGGTTCAAAAGACTACTAGCTTCAAGAAGAAGGGTATGTCAAAGGAAAAGGGAAACGGGAAAGGAAAGACTCAAAATAAGATCGAGAGTCTCAAGGTTAAGCTTAAGAAGCTCAGGCTGGGTCCTGAGCCTGAATCAGAATGTTACCATTATCATGAGACTGGGCATTGGAAGAGAAACTGCAAGAAGTACTTAGCAGAGATGAAAAAGAACAAGTGAAGTAAGACTTCCAGTTCAGGTATAAATGTTATAGAGATTAATCTAACCTCTTCTTGACCAGTTCTTGGGTATTTGATACCGGATCGGTTGCTCATATATGCAATTCGATGTAGGGACTGACAAGAAGTAGAAGCTTGGTAAGAGGAGATGTTGATCTTCGCGTGGGCAATGGAGTAAGAGTTGTTGTATTAGCTATTGATATTTTACCATTAGCTTTACCCTCGGGATTAGTTATGGGACTAAATAATTGTTATTATGTTCCTGTCTTAAGCAAAAATATTATTTCCGCTTCATGTTTAGGAGCAGAAGGTTATGAGTTAAGAATAAAGAACAATTATCATTCAATTTATTTTGAAGATATGTTTTATAGCCATGCTCCATTAGTGAATAGATTATATATTTGGAATCTTGAGGATGAGCCCATCTATAACATAAATGCTAAGAGACTTCGACCTAATAATTTGAATCCCACTTTTATTTGGTATTATCGTCTAGGTCATATAAATGAGAAGCGCATGATGAAGCTCCATAAAGATGGTCTTCTAAACTCATTTGGTTTTGAATCATTTAAAATATGTGAATCTTGTTTACTTGGCAAGATGACGAAAGCACCTTTCCCGACTAGACGTGAGAGGGCAAGTGACATATTGGCCCTTGTATATACAGATTTATGTGGCCCAATGAGCACTCCGGCCAGACATGGTTTTCAGTACTTCATAACATTTATTGATGATTTCAGTAGATGTGACTATGTTTACTTGATGAGGCATAAGTCAGAATCCATTGCAAAGTTTAAAGAATTTAAGAATGAAGTGCGGAATCAACTTGGCAAGACAATCAAATGTCTACGATCTGATCATGGAGGTGAATATTTGAGCCATGAGTTTGGTGATCATCTAAAGAAATATAGAATTATTCCACAACTTACTCTGCCAGGGATGCCTCAATGGAATGGGGTGTCTGAATGACAGAGTTCGGTTAATGTTGAGCCAATCTGATCTTCCATTGCAATTCTGGGGATACACTCTCGAAACAACGGCTTTCACTTTAAATAGGGTTCCATAAAAAAACTATAGAAAAGACAACATATGAGATATGGATGGGAAGAGTCCTAGATTGTCTTTTCTCATGGTGTGGGGTTGTGAGGTATATGTCAAACGTTTAACATATGATAAACTCACACCCAAATCCGATAAGTGCTTCTTTGTGGGGTAATCTAAGGAAACTAAAGGATATAATTTTTATAATCGAGTTGATAACAAAGTGTTTGTTGCCCGAGATGATGTCTTCTTGGAGAAAGAGTTTCTTTTCAAAGGAGTCAGTGGGAGCAAGGTGCAACTCGAAGAAATTCGGGAACCATATGAAAATGTTTCAAGTCCTACTGAACCTCTACAAGATGAACAAGATATTGTTGAACCTGTAGATGAGGCGTCAACCCCACGTAGATCAAAAAGGCCACGTCAATTAGTTGTAAGGTATGGACATGGTATTTTATTATTGAATAATGATGAGCCTAAGACTTATACGGAAGCGATGATGGGCATAGACTCTGAGTTATGGCTTGAAGCCATGAGATTCGAGATAAAATCCATGTATGACAATTAAGTATGGAACTTGGTTGATGCACCTGATGGTGTCACAACCATAGAGTGCAAGTGGATTTTTAAGAAAAAGATAGATATGGATGGAAATATTCACATTCATAAGACACGACTGGTCGCGAAGGGTTTCAGATAAATTCAAGGTGTTGATTATGATGAAACATTCTCGCCTGTCTCGCAACCTAAGCATAAGGCGCACACAAGAGTAATGGGTATAAGATACCTATATGATTGACTCTGGTGCAAGTCTGACCATGTATGGACTGGTTGTATAGTGACAGATCCAAGACTAGTCGTATAGTGATACGACCAGATCTAGACTAGTTGTATGGAGATACGAGCTGATCGTAGACTGGTCGAACAAGACCAAACAAGTGCACACAAATAGCCATGGGTATTTGATACCTTTTTGATTGACTCTAGTGCAAGTGGGAGACTGTTGGTGATATGGCCTAGAGGCAATCGTAGAGATGATTGTATCACGCTATGTTTATGAGTTATAGAATAAATATTATTATGTTTCTTGAATGAATCATATGTTATAAAGATTAACGGGTATGCGACATGTTGGTGAAGCTCTTTTAACTTATGATGATGCTGTTCTAAATGTATCCTTGGTCGAAAGTCACTGGTCAGAACACTAGTGACTCTATCGACCAGCACATCTATTGATTGATGATCATGTTTCACCAGTCATGGATATATGGATATCGAATCAATAATGTGAACACATGTCAGAGAACATGGTGTTGGATTGACTCACCTTTAAACGTTGCTGAGATTGTTATGATTTCATGTGTCATTAGTTGGTCTTAAGCAATGATGACGTATAATCCTTAGGCCCGAGATCAGCATGGTTTCCTACATGTGTAAGAGTACACTTTGGGGCTGCTAAAGGCTACTCTGTAACTGAGTAGTCATAAAGGCAGCTTTCGAGTATGCTATGAAACATGCAGAGGAATGTGACTGGTCGGATATGAGATTTGCCCCTCCTAACATAACAGGAGAGATATCTCTGGACCCCTCTATGTGGTCGGATAAGGAAAGTGCATGGTCATGCCACTGGTGGTCGAAGAGTTTGACCACATGAAATTATCCGACACTTGATCGACAAAGAATTGAACAGTCCATGGATGACACAACATCTCACCTAGAGTTCAACTAGATATCGTGAGGCCAAAGAAGAATACACGGGTTGGCTGTTCAGTTCGATCAGATACGGACTAGTCGTATTGAGATACAAGCTAGTCGTAGGCTGGTTGAACATGATCACTAAGTGGTCAAAACCTGGTCGTAAGGTGTTACGAACTGATCGATACCAAATATGAGCTAGTCGTAGGCTAGTCGAAACATGGTCGTAAGGATTTGCGAACTGGTCGAGACCAAATAAGACCTGGTCATAGATCATATTGCATTAAGGTTCGTCTGATATAATTCGTGTGTATCTGGGAATCATTATGTCCTGCTATGTGCCAGTGACGACTCGTGATCGGAAAGGAGTTTCCGAGTCACAACCGATTATGCATGAACCTGCAGGGTCATACACACTTAACGGGTTGGAACAAACCAGTATGGATACAATTCGTCAAACGTGTTTAGATAGGATCCATCACGTATACTATTTAAGGAGATGCTTGAGAATGTTGGGAAAGGAGATAGGTAACAGAGGAGATACACGACAAGAGTTGACATGAGTTGCTCCAAACCCTAGCCACTATCTTCTTGAGAGAGTCTTCCCGTACGACTTGGTGCTAGCACACCGGCGTACGATGTTCCTACCCTGGATGTGTGGATACAATAGAGGCACTACTGCGGCTGTTGTTGCGCTCGAGGACTATCCGCGATATTGCAAGGAAAGCGATCGGTTGCTGGAGGAGCCGATCGGCGACGACTACGCTGAGCAATTGACTACGTTGAACGATCAACTACGTCGGACGATCAATTACGATCACTACATCGATACACTCTTTGTTGGACCAGGTTACTCCAGCTCTTCTTCCGCTGCATTGCGCGTCTGGTGGTAATGATCTGCGATATCTTGCTTGCCTAACAACTGGTTTACGCTTTAAATTTTTTGAATTGCTAGCTAGCGTAGTCTACCCGTATCCCTTCACTAGACCGCGCCAGCTCCCACTGACATGCCGGGCCCGCACGTCAAGGCATTTCTTCCACCTCACGCAACCATCTCCTCCGCCCTGTAGTGCGCCAGAACCCTGCCCATGTCGTTGTTTCCATCATCCTCGAGCACCCATGGGAGGAGACCAAGGTCGCACGGTCTCACCTGCTCCGCCCACCATTTCTCTTCGCTTGGGTCTCGTCGCCTGGCGACAACCCGAGCCGACTGCCTTTTTCCTGTCGCCATTCTCGTCCTCATCTCGCTACTTGAAGCTTTCCCTTCTGTGCCAAAACCCTCTACTCCCATTGCCATTTCCATTTTCCCGCTTCCCTGTAAGTTTCTTCTACTATAACGCTCGAACGCCGCCATCCCAAGCTCCACTGCTCGTGCTCCACCGAAGCACAATCGTGTCCCGGTAAGCCAAGCCCTCAACATGCGCGTCAGCTTGCACCATTTGGCTCACTTAACCACCTCCTCACCTCCATATTCTTCTATTGCAGTATAGTGCTACAATCAGGTCTTCTTCCTCACCTACGGCGCTACGGCGGCCACGAAAGATCTTCTCGCCCGGTGAGTCATGGTCAACTCCAAGTCCAGTTTGAGCATCGCCTCGGCTCACTGAACCTCCTCGCACCACCTATTTTAGCTATTGTCACCTACACGGCGCTGTCACTGTAACCTCCATGTCTCCGCCGCCGCCTTCAATGACAACACTTCTACAGTTGTCACCCTTCGAAGATCTTGGTTGCTTCTTCCTCTAAGCAGTTGAAATCCGCTTCGAGAGTTCGGAGATTAATGGAGGGGTCGAAAGCTTTAAGATTGGCCAAGGCAAAGCAACCGCATTAGCAACAACGTTCTTCATAGTCTGCGCATGGTTCTTCCGAGTTGTTTCGAGCAGACTTTTGAGATCTTCAAGTTGTTGGCTAAGATAATTTATCTTCTCCACTGGATCTCTTAAGATGGGCAGACATAATCCCGATCCCATGTCGAAGAGCATTTTGTTAAGGGCCCTGACCTTCTCTTCAAGGCCTCCTTGTCGTGCTCAAACTCAAGAGCTTTTTCTGCTCTTTTTAACTTTTGAGTTTGCTTTGTATGGACAAGTAAAAGAGTAAAAAAACAAACTTCAATACATAGTAAATTGATTAAGTTTTATGACCAGTTACCTTGAGTTTTCTTCTCGAAAGTTTCGATAACTTCTTTTCGCCTGGTCGTCAAGTATTTGATCGACCGATTTTTAGCTTGGCATTCTTCTTCAAGCCTAATTATTGTGGCCTCCTTAGTCACGACCTCCTCCTCGAATTTTTCAAATTATGTCAACTACAATAAGAGGAGAAGTTGAGGAAAGAACAAAATTACAAAAAAAAAGAAGGATACAAGAAGTTCTTACTTTTTAGTTCGAGTTTTTATTCTCCAAGATAGTTATGAGCTGGGTCAACTCTCCGACCACAACCATATTACAAGTCTGTTAAACAGAATGATGATGATAAACTTGTATGGAAAATCACAACCAGCAAGCAATTCACAGTCAGTTCATTCTACAAAGCCTTAAAGTTGTGCAACCTACAATTTCCTTTTGAGTTTCTTTGGGAAGTCAAAGTACCTCTGAAGATCAAAATCTTTATGCGGTTGATACTTAGGAAAAACATTCTAACCAAAGATAAGCTAATTAGGAGGGGTTGGAAAGGAGAGAAAATGTTAGTTCCGTGGCCAAGATGAAACCACGGAACATTTGTTCCTATTTTGCCCCATGGCCAGGTTTATTTAGAATACTTTGAAATATGTTTTTAGTTTCATATCCTCCCCACCGAGTGTGGAATATATGTTTGAGCCTTGGTTAAAACATTTCAAGCGGGAGGACAGTAAACTGGTAACAATTGGGTTGGCGGCACTAGTTTAGACGATTTGGAAAGCTCGTAATGTAGCATATTTTAGAAATATCCTCCCGACTGACCCCGTTGAATTAATCTTCGCCGTCTATTACTGGTTGAATCAATGGTCCATTTTGCAGATAAATGAGGATGCAAGAGAAACGCTTCTGTTATAAGCCAAGCTACCAGGACAGATGGCTTCTGAAGTTTTCAATGCACGTAGAGGACAGCGACCCACGATAGCAAGGATCACCATGTGAAGGCTAAAAAAGCAGAGAAGTTGGCTAGAACAGCTAGGAAATGCTTGATACTCCCTGAGATGGTGTTATCATTGTGATACTTTTTCTTCGTGTAGTTAGCAAGCTGTTTGTGTAACAGGCCGGCTCCTAGTTTGCCACCTCCTTTCATTGACATGCTTCGCCCATCCTCATGTGAAAATTTGGGGGTTCAAAACAGCAGAGCTAGGAGTGACCTTTGTCTCTTTTGTTTTCGTTTTCCGCGAACCAGTGATTTCTACTAATAGAAATCGGAAGGGTTTCCCCTTCTTTTATTCAAAAAATGTGCTCCTTCTCTGGCCTCAGCTTGGGCTTACAGTGATTTGTCATACGGCCACGCTAGCGTGGCTCCCACCGCCAAGCTTCCCGGCTGAGGCAAAGTCGGCCTCACCGCCGTGTTCCGTGGCTCGGTGCGCCGCGACGGGATTCAGGGCCCCACATGTGCGGGAGCGCACACGACCGTGCTGCTGGGCGAGTGCTAGTGCTCGGGCGAGGGGTGTTGCCGTGAGAGAGAGCGACTTTGCGGCTTGCGTACGTCGCTACTCCAACCCGACTTCAGGTGGGTGCTCTATTTCTACAATTCTAGTCCCTTGTCTACTCTACACATCTTGGCTTGGTCTCTACAAGACTTTCCTTTCCTAGTTTCTTAAGTCCCAATTTGCCATACATGTAATTCTAAAACAAACTTTTTCTAACGAAAGACTCTAGTGCAAGTATTTAGCCAAAGATACTAATTACCTTATTTTACACATGTTTAGCTGAAAAGCATATCTAGAACACTGTCACATTTTTACAACATTTCAACTTTTCTACTGCACTTCTATTATCTGGTTCACCCTATTTTTATACTATGATATTTACGCGATTTATACTTCGTGTTTGCTTCTACTACCCTCTGTTTTCAACACCGTCCAAATATACATTTTCTTTTGCATATTCACAAGTGCTATTTTTTTGTTACTATTTGGTTATATTCTCTCTATTGCCTAACTTATACATGCTCTACCAGGGCATGGTCCAGTCATGTGAAACGTGCTAAGATAAAAGTGGTGTATGTGGGAATCACTTGTTGTTTCGATGGAGGATTTTGCCTGAGTTTTCCTGTTGTTGTGCCAAGTGTTCACTTGTCGGCTTTCTTGTCCTTCTCTGGTCCATTGTTGGCTCCTTCCTGACCAGCTCCCCTCCTGGTCGACTCTTCTTCGGCTTTCTTGTCCTTCTCTGGTCCATTGTTGGCTCCTTCCTGACCAGCTCCCCTCCTGGTCGACTCTTCTCCTTACCCTTTTAGTCGACTGGTTGGTAGGTTGTGTCACCATTTAGGCATTTGGAAGGAGATGAGTGATGGATTGGAAAAGGCTTCTAGTCTTTTCTACTTGGGACTTAGCTACTGTGGTGAAGAAGCTCTTCTACTTCACTGTACTCTCATTCCCCCTCCCCTTTTATATTACTCCTTCCCCTTCTCTCCCAAGTTGTCGATTGGTGATTGGCCCTCCTCCAAGCTGCTCCTTGGCTGTCGACTTAACATTGGTTGAGAGGGAATGGGGAGTTTCTATTGGCTGTAGTGTTCTCATCACTACCTTGTACTAGTTTGGGGAGGTTAAGGTTGTGGTGCCTTTTGTGTAGTCCAAATGTGGCCTCACCATGCTGACTATGCTTGTTTGAAATGAGGAATATACCTTAAATGGTTTCTTGCCTAAATGGTGACCTTGGTGTGGCTTATTGGTAGTACATTAGTGCAGTGTGATTGGTTGGTTTACCAAATGTCTTAATGCTGGTTTCTGGTTGCCTAATGATGCCTCGCAATGGGTTTGCCTGTGATTAGCCGGATGATGAACCCAATATTAGCGATAGGTGTCGGCTGCCCCGGATGGACTTGGTATCTCGGTGAGCTAACTGGGCAGATGATACATAATGTTTGGGTCCAACGGCAACTGGTTAATTAGACTATAATTGTTTTTGCTTGACTTTATTATTATTATTATATGCAAGATAAATGTGTACAATATTATTATGTAAATATGTTGTAATTCAAGGTTAATGTACTATGTATGTAGTAATCATGGACTTTGGGCATTGATAATTATGCTGGTGTGTATGATTTGGACCCTGGATATATATATATTCTTTCATGTACATCTGGATGTGATGAATTTCCTATTGTTAATATATTTAATAGCTTAATTTATAAGTCTAAGCCAGCAACGTAGCGACAATTAGTCATGCGGTCGTTATTTAGAAAGTAGTAAAAATTCGGGTCGTTTCGAGCCCAGTATTCAACGAGAACGGTCCTCGGATTTGTCGTATAGACCTACTCCTACCACCCGTTCGGCCGTTCTCTGGCCCTGTTTGGTACAACTTCTACTTTGACTTTTGGGTGAGAAAAGCCAGAAGCTGTGCCAAACGGTTGGCTTTTTTTCTGGCTTTCACAGGAAGCTCAAAGCTGTCAATACATATGGAAGCCAAAAGCGAAAAGCTAGTGTTGAGGTGCTTCCCACCGCTTCCCACCTCCAGTGTTCCAAGAATACCCCCAGACTTTGCAGAAATTACCCACCTCATACCTAGTATTTAAAGCAATCTTGCCTGTTCGCCTTCCCACTGGCTCGTCCCGACTCCCCCTGGCGTTCCTCCCCCGTGCGGCGCTCCTCCCCGGTTCCTGCCGCTCGTCCCCGCCTCCCCCCCGGCGACGCTCCTGGCGGCCCCCCCGGCGACGCCTCCTCGTGAGCCCCCGTGCCGACTTCTTGCCCCTGGCGTTCCTCCCGTCTGGCGCTCCTCCCGGTTCTGCCGCTCGTCCCGCCTCCCCGGCGCGCGCCTCGTGAGCCCCCTGGCCGCCGACTTCTTGCCCCTGGCGTTCCTCCCGTCTGGCGCTCCTCCCAGGTTCTGCCGCTCGTCCCGCCTCCCCGCCGACGCTCTGGCGGCCCCCGCGACGCCTCGTGAGCCCCCGCGCCGACTTCTTGCCCGACTTCTTGCCCCCTGGCGATTTAGGAGTAGGGTTTGGAGTAACTATAGCATATGCTTGGCGCAATCGAGCATCTTGGAATCGATGGATCTGATTGATAAAATGTTGGTGTTGAACTCTTGATGAATACATTTAGATATGGTTTTGTTTGCTCGCAGCTCATGTTGAACCACGCTTGGCTTGGCTTACATGTTTTGCATCATTGAAGGGCCCGAGACAGGTCAAGATTTTGATAAGTCAACTCGCAGGAGATTCGGGATAATATTTAGGTGAAGTGCTCAAGAACAAGATATAGTTTTAGTATGGTAATCGATGCAACTAAGGTGGAAATGGTCGTCCACGAGGTAGAACATAGCTCCATTGAACTAGCTATTCAAGGATGGTGTCACAGAACTTGTCTTGTTGGTTCCTTTCTAGATCTAAAGCTATTAACCATGCGTATTACTCAAGAATATTTGGCATGCCATGATATCTTGTATTGAAGTTTGAAACTTGAAAGCGCTTGGTTACCAAACTTTTACTTTACGTAAGCAGAGTGCGAGATAATCTAAAGGTCTACTATGCTACATGTTTCACTCTCATTCTTTGGAATAATGGTCTTTGGTGGATTTCTTGCACCAATTGTAAGTTATATTCTCGATTATTGAATTGTCATTGTTGCTATCCTCATTGATTTTTTTTTGACAATGGTGACTCATATCCTAATCACCTAGGATTCGGAGAAGTGTGCTACAAGGATTCTTATATGGATACAAATAGGATTATGATTCCTACTTCCTTTTGGAGGAGAAGTGCTTTGATTGATAATGATTTTGCTCGTGCAGACAGGAATGATGATTATGTAGACAGGGACATGTCCACTAACCCCAGCGCATATGATGATACAACTGTTATAGATGATGTTGATATGAACGGCCTCCGTGACGCTATTGCAATGGCTTTGGTAGCATGACGATAGGATAGATGGAAGATATATGCAGTATTTTGTATGTAGTACTTGCCAATTTAAACCGTGTATAAGGGACTGATCTTCTAGTCCATATTATTTTCACATGCTTTCTGAAGTTTTATTGTTAAATACCGTTAAATGTTCTTAAATGTCGTTAAATGTTGTTAATTTAGTTAACGACATCAAATAAGTCATTACTGTCCTCATGGGCATTTCAGACATTTCATATCTCGGAAGCTGCAGCCAGTCTACCTAAAAGCTAGACAGCCAAACACTAAATCGTAAAAGACACCATTCAAATTTGCAAATGAAAAAGCTCTACAAAGACACCGGAGTTCGCTTTTAGGAAAGCGCGGTTGTGCCAAACAGGACCTCTATCCGATCATTTGTATCATGAGCTTTATGGCCAACTCTGAAGTGCGATGTCTGATCTCAGCTCGGAATAATTGCATAATTGTTACGTTCAACCAGCCCATCTTACAACTGTCTGGGTGACGATGAATTTAAGGCAACGGAAGCGGCCGCACGTACGCCCACCGTTGGGTCATGGGTGTGATTGCTGAAGTACTGGATCAACTAGTGGGCCGTAACGGTGCGCCCTGGCTCCTCTATCAGATGATTACTTCCCGCTTGAGTGCTGCTTCGGCCTAAAACACAGCATATGACGGACGACCCAAGTGCTATCAATACCGTAGAAAGTGATGGGGTTATTATTGCAGCAGCGGCCTGCCGCCTGCGTGGCCAGGCAAGAAGGCGTTTCCTCGTCAGGGACCACACATTCACTTGCCAGTGCTGCTGGCCGGGGTAAAATGAGCGTGGATTATTTCAAACCGTCCGGCGATCGAGTCTGCTAGTATACGGATTCCGTGTAATCTTGGTAGAATTTAACTCGAGCACATATACGACCGCATGGTATTTGTCGCTTCGTGCACTCGGCCCTGGTTCACAACTTCACATCCCCTAGCGCCGCATGATAGGGCGCCCGGGCCGTGAGTTTCCCTGCCGCAACCCCGCAGGCCACGGTGGCGCCCAAGTTCGCAACAGCAGGCCGGGAACGCACCACCTCGCACAGCCGTTAAACGATCGCAAGTTCGCAACCACCCAAAAGGCAGCTGTTACAAGAGCCACGGCCCGAGCGTGGCGTCTGGACAGGCCAACTAGTAGGCTAGTAGCAGGCGTTGGCCCGTCGCACAGCCCACCCATCCTGCCACGCACACTCAACTAATTCAGATACCGGCTCGGATAATAATATCGAATTACGGATTATTTTTATCGAAAACAAATACAGATTTGCGTCGAATACGAACACGGCTCGGATATCCGGATATACATAGATCTGGATACCCGGAGATACTATTTGAGGCTGTATGCACATTTGTCTTCTGAAAACTATAACTTTTTCGTTCTAAATCCAAATTAGGCAAATATATAGGTTAAATTGTAGATCCCGATGATATCTACAACTTTGTATTTGTGAATATTTTTATTCGAGTACATTCAATGTCCAAGAAATATCTCTAAATAGTATTTTCAATACTCGATATTTCTCCTGATTTTAGCCAAGCATGACTCCTTCCATCATTCTTCATTTGAATGAGTCCCAAAACATAATCATTATGCATATAAATAAATAGATATTAATAAAATATTTTTTATAATGTATTATTGTAACATTCAAAGTTATGTTACCAAGAATAAAAATATTATTTTATTAAATTTTCTGGGTGTCAAAGAATTCTATTGATTTTCTATAATTTAAAAAGAGTTTTCCTGCTTAAAATAAAAAAATGATGATAATAGTAATTATATATATATATAATAAAATATTTAATTCCCTCAGTTTTAAAGTCAAAAGAGAAATTTTATTTAATTTTCTAATTTAAAAAGGGTTTTCCTTTTTCTAGAAAATGAAAATAAATTATGTGCAAAAATAAAAGCCAAATTTAAGTTGAAAATAATTTTATTAAGTTCAAAATTAACTTCCTAAATTTTATAATCTTTTTTAAGCTTTAAAAATAAAAGGAATCATTTGCAATTTATTAGATCAATTTAAAGTTTAATTTGAAATTTTTAAAAATAAAAAATATATATTTTTTAATGATTAAATTAAAAATTATTTATTCAATCTTTTCAAGTTCTAAGGATTTTTTGAAATTTAATTGAATTTATTTTATTTTTATATTTTTCAAATTTTTTCCCTTTCTTTTCTCTCTCTCCTTTCTCCTACCTCTGTCCAGAACGTGTGTCCAGCATGCGCACGTCATGAGAGCCTCATGGAGCTCTCAAAATCCATATTTTCCTCCCCTGATTTCTCTCGAATTTGTGAGCATTTAATTCCTCTCATCACGACACCTCAATTCCCGGCCTCTCCCTCCATTTTCGCCTCGTGACATTCTACGCTGTGCTCCCTCGCGCCACGCCGCCGGTGAACTATCTGCGCGACCTCTGTCGTAAAGGTGAACACTGTGTTCGTCTCGTTCTCCTCTTTCCAATGATGCCCTCGTCACCCGCCGATTCGCCAAAACGTCGATTTCCGTGCACAGCACCGCCACATCATCGCCACCTCACCATTTTGCCTATGTGACCACCACATGCTGCCTGTCACGCCTACGTGGCTGCCCAGTCAAATGCTGCGTGGAATTCCCCTTTTCCTTTAGAAAAATAAATCAGTAATTCCAGAAATTCAGAATTTCAATGGTGAAATTCAATCTTTTGAGAGCTCGTTCTCCTTCGTTCGAACTCCAATTTCGACGATTCAAATTTATAAAATCATATAAATTTAACATCTACCTCCCATAATTTAATTTATTTAATTAGGAGTTTATTTGAATTTGACTCGTTTTCGCGTATAGATTTTGACGACTTCGGATAGTCGGATTTCGACGTCGTTTGAGAAAAACAAATAATTGAGAAATGCAAGCTACATCTTTGATCTTGTTTGATCCCAATATTTTAAATTATTATTGTATGCTTATTTCTATTAAATGTAAATTAAATATATATTTTTAAATTGTAGTTAATCCCAATACATTTGTATGTCCAAATATTGACATTGAAATATTCAAACCATGTCACCTTAGATAAAATCTAGTTGGTACAAAAGTTTTAAATAGAATATTTTGGAAAAAGTATGCTTAGTCATGCTTAGACCTTAAATATTTGATTTGGGGGAATTTCAACAAAACGTATGCTTAGTCATGCTTAGACCTTAAATATTTGATTTGGAGAATTTCAACAAAACAAAAAATCAAATGTTGTTTAAATTGTATCCATAGCATTGGTGTGTCATGGAAGTTCATAAATGATTTTGAACAATAAAAGAGAATAAACTAGTTTGGACTTGGGCGAAATGGATAGTTAGTGGGTGCATGTTTATGTATGGGTTCAATTCGAGAATAGTTGTGGCCCACACGTTATTTTGGAAGTCGCCCAAGTTAATTAAGGACCGGTCTTTGCGCCGCATCTTACAATGCTCTACCGTACTATCACAAGCCTGGAGTGGAACATACTGGGCTTAATAATTTGCAATGTTCCACTGTTAGTTGTGTCATATTGATGTGTGGGTGTCGGTTAGACAGTATTCCGACTTGGCGTAAGAGGGGGATTCCAGCGGGTGGTTAGCTCAAAGGAAGTGAAACCTTAGCGGCGCAAGAGGGGGCTTCTGGCGGATGGTTAATCCAAAAGAAGTAAATTCTTAGCGGACATGATTACTTTGGAATGACGTATTATAAAGGTTTCGTGATAATCACTTAGTCGCACACTATTGGAAGTGTGTGAAACGGATATTAAAAATTAATTATCTCTTGTGGGTAAAGTTGTACAGCCCATGCAAAGTATAAAACTATTCGAATAGCCGTGTCTACGGTCATGGACATGTTGACCAAAGCCACTCAAAGTTAGACTTTGATTTTGTTTTCAAAATATTTTATAACAGTTTATGACATGGATAGGTGTCCATGAAAAAAATTGTGAGCTGAAGCTCCGAGTTGGTGCCCGTGTTTAAGTTAGTGTTAGGTTGGTGCCTATACTAGCTTTATTAATTTAATTAAAACTCAATTTTGGATATTGTAAACTTGAACTTTTGAACTTAGTTATTATGTTTAAAAACGTCAAATTATGTTTTTGCACAAATAACCCTATAAGCATTCCTTTAATAATATTCATGCATGTATTAACTCTGTTATATGTGTAACTTGCATAACACAGTTGTTTGTGTTCACCCTTACTTAATAAAATATTGTTAAGAGGAGAATGACTTCTTTAGCGGTGTGGACCTCGCTGACTAGGCCTCTACTCCAGTCGATTGTCTATGGCAGATTAGCTGGGTTCTACTACTCCGTCTTCGTCTTCCGCTGTGTTGTTTATTGTTGGCTTGTAAGTCTCTCTTGTAATAAATTGTGATATTTATTAGTAAAATTGTGCGAATTATAGATGTTACTATATTTGTTTACTATATGAACTAGCTACTGATCATGAGACTAGTTTAGAATACACAGAAGATTTGAGGCTTAACTCCCGGGTCCGACAATTATGCAATGTTTTATGAGGTAGCTAATAGATATAGAGTAATCAAAAGTGTTAAATAAAGCATACAAGGGAGAATATATTTCAGTTACTACAATGAGAGGGTTTTCATGTTCTGAGAAATATCCGTGGTCGTATTTGTTTTGATTTGTATTTATCCGGTATATTCGTATTCATATTTACATCTAAAAAAATAAAAATAAAAAAATTATCCGAGCATATTCCATCCATTTTCACCCGGTGGCCGGCGCTGACATGGAACGACCTAACACAACGCGAAACGACCCACGAGCCGACGTACAGTTTGCGTTGCGTCCCACCTTTGCGTGATCGAAAATGCACGCGTACCGTGCCGAGATCGTCCGTGCTTTAAGAGCTGGGCACCGCTACTGGCGCCACAGCCGTACTACGTCGACCCATTTGGTCCTTTGGACGCGTTGGTTGGGCTGGCTGGCTGCTGCGTAGATGCGTTCATGCATGGGGCAGAAAGGTTGTATTGCGCAGCGCATGATCACCTTGCGGCGCGCGCGCGGCAACCCGAACGGCAGGCTCCGCATGAATGCACGGCACGAAGACGCAGTTTGTAACTTCAGATCGACGCATTGCACGCCTGGCCCTTGTACTTCGTATTAACGTCCTCGTAGATGGGAACCCCCGCCAAAAAAAAAGACTCTCCAGCGAGGCCGCGACATATGAGCAGAGCAACGAGAGCCTACACTGTTCATAGGCGCTAATACGACACTGTTAGGCTGTATTAGCCCTGTATTTTTCTCGCTCTTCTCAACCAGCTGCCAACTATTATTTCCAAAAAACGGCTCGACCGTGGCTTTCTCGAAACACCGACCGGCGACCGCTCGACCGAGTCTCCGTCGAATGAGATGAACCGGACACTGTTGTCGTCTTTCCTGCTGTTTGCAGTTTCTTGAGGGGAGCATGCGGCAAGTTTTGCAGTTGAACACAGCAGAAGAGGAAATTAATCTGACGGTACGTGTAACATATCCAAGATGCCCATGCCAAGGTAGTCGGCCTCCCATCTCTTTGACGATAAACAGTTCGATGCTACCGTGCTACACGGTGCTCGGTGCACTTGCCACCCGTGTGTATAGTGACTTACGAGTCACGAAACCTCCAGATAGGAAACAGGAGGCGGTGGACTTGCCCTCGCAGTGGCTGAAGCAAATTCTGAGCAGGAAGGTCGTACATCTATGGATCTGTTGCTCGCAAGTCGTAACAGAGACGCCGACGGAGCTGCACTGTTCTGGTTCTGTTGGAACCCCACCCACCCACTCCAGGCGCCGGCCAGAACCCCCGAGCAGGCAGCAGTCATGTCTGCCTTGAAACATCCTTAAAAAATCCGAAAATTTTAATTTTTTGAATCTTTTAGTTTGAATTTCAAAACTTTCCTTTTTCGCCACCCAACCGAGCGCAGCCACACACGTCGCCAACCACTGCTCCCACCGCCTCCATATTGTCGCCGTCCTACTAGAGCCACCGCCTATCTCCGGCTATAAAAGCCCGCCCGGGCTTGCCTTCATCACCATCTCCCACCCCAACCACCTTCACTTCTCTCCCATCGCCAGCACCGGCCAAATTTGAGGTTCTCCCCGCCGCCCTTCTCCTCTGCCGAAGGTAAGCCGAGGTGAAATCCGCCGCTCTCTTTCCTCCCCTCCCCTTCCCCTTCCGGCCATGGCTCCACCTCGCCACCGCGGTTCCTTTCCCCACCTTGCCCCACCCCCCTCCCTCACCGAAACCTCACCGGCACCGCCCCTCTCCACCGCCCTTCTCACGGCTCACGCCGCTATGCCACCTCAAGCTGCCCCAAGCACCCACACCACCACCTCTGAGCTACCCTCCACCCACTGATGCTTCTCCACCTCTCACCCTTGTCGGAGCGCAGCCGCCTCCTTCCCTTGCTCCAGCCGGCCGCCACCTACGCCGCCATCCCATGCCCGAACCCCCTCAACCCCACCCAAGACCAAAAATGGAACCCTCTCACCTCAGTGGTGCTCCCCGCACCATTCGCTCCCGCCCGCAGGCAAGCGCCTTCGCCGCAATCGTCGCCACCGCCGGCTCGACCTTCGGTCGAGTGCGGCTCAAGTCTGCCCAGTGCTGGGTCTTTAAGGCCCGGCCGTTTGGGTCATGGGCCACAACAGTAAATGGGCTGGCCCATTTACTATTCAAACAAACCAGCCTTTCACTGGTCAAGTACACAATAATTTCTTTTACTGTTCACTCCAAATACTGTTCATAAATCCAAAAATGCACAGTAAACCCTAATTACTATTCATTAGTTGAAAATAGTGAATTCTGTTACTGCATGCCATCCGATTGTTGTTAATGAATAGTAAAATTAGCACTATTCATCGTCCGACACTTTTTCGCCTGAAACCCTAATTCGACATTATATATCCATTTCATCCGTTTCGAGCTCACGAATCCATTTCTCCACTCTGTTCAATCCAATCTAGCACCAGCTCATTCCTTGATGTTTCTTTTCCGTTTGTTTTTACTTGCATGTTGTTCCCAGCTCATTCCTTGTCGAGCTGGATTTTATTTGGTTTATTTTATTCTTTTTCACGTTAGGTCACGACTTCGATGACCAGACCCCAGAAGATGACAGACAAGAAGAGCTACTAGAAGAATTTGTGCAAGAAGGCAAGTCGCATTCATTGATCATTTTGAACCAACATGTCATGTATTTATATTATTACTTTCATTACTGTATTTGTGCCAATTACTTTAAATATTGAAATAATACTTTTGAATGCCATGATGGTTAGAATAATCCTATTACCCCACATACAAGCCCACCTACTCTTGTAGGCCATATTCACCCTAACAAGTTTAGGTTACATAAAATAATGACTAGATATTTAGCTTTATCACCAAAGTGTTGATAAATCCTGAAAAGTAGTATTGGCTATTCGCCAATGGTTTTGGAGGGAAGTTAAGGGTTGAAACCAGGAAGTTGGAGAACCCAATAGACTTGTGTTAAAAGTGAGTCAATGGTGAGATCAAGCAGGTGGACAGCCATGAGTTGGTGTTGGTCCATTTCCTCACTAGAGACAAGTAAGGACAAGAACCTTGTGCCAAAATAACAGACACAGAAAACCGCTCAACCACAGGTGTGGTAATTACTCCCTAGCTTAGTTCACTGCTCTTCCATTTGAATATCTATAGGATGTCAACTGCTCTCGTGTGTTAAAGCAGTAGGAATTGGGGTGAGATAGGAGTGGGCCTGAAGGGACACTCTCTAATCTACACAACGGTATGGTCCCCGTCAGCCTCGGAGTACGAATTCCACATTGGGCTGGTGGTCTCTCGATGGCTTATGGAGTAGAACCTACCAGGTAGAGGCTAAAATGGGTTGAGCCGTGAAAAGGCTTTGTTATCTCAACTCAGTCGTATGCTATCGTGTTGCGTGTATATAGCTTGACAGTATAAGCATGAGGTATCTTGTGGGTAAAGCTGAGCAACTCTGCATAGTATAATTAATGATATTCGAATACATCATGCTTCTGGTTAATAAAGATGTGTTCATGGGTGATTCCAATACATGAGGCATAAGTAGAGTTTTTAAGATGTTAAGTTGGTAATTGCAATTGTTGAGAAACCCCCCTATTGCTACTATTTATTATTATTTTACTGTTTTAAAGTTAAATTGCTTTAACTGTAAAATGCATCCACATATGCTTGTTAAGGTAAACCCTAACCATCCATTGAACTCCTTGCATGTAATTATTTAGCTTTTCTATGTGGCTTGTTGAGTACGATAGTAGTACTCATTCTTGTAAAATCTGCAAACCATCCACTAAGCAAGCTTGGGAAAAGCTGAGGATCTTGTTCAGCAGTATTTTGGTGGATCCCCAGATGGCAACGACTATTGTTATTAGATCTAAACTACGCTCAAGCGTGCCTGTGGTTTGAAGTTCTTTTGTCTTGTATTATATTAACTTTAGGCTTAGATGCCCATGTCAGTGCTAAAACTGGCTGTTAAGCCTTAATCTTGTGTAATAAAAAGTTCATTTTTGTTGTAATCGAAAGCTTGCTTGAGACACTGCTGACTTCGCAACTGCACATCTTAGGCGGTTGTGAAGAGTTTAACGGCCAAAGAGTTTGGGGCGTTACATGCCTCACTGTCTATCTCAAGGAGGAAGAAGGATGTTGCTAGCCTTGGACACTTGGATGGCTTGTCTTAGGCCGCTAGCTGCACAAAGAGTGCAGGATGCCCACTAGCCCAGCACACCATGCCGCATCAAACCTCAATCCTCCCCAACCCCAAGTCCCAAGTTGACTCAGGAGCTCCCCTAATTGGCTAACCCTAACCACAACGCGCGGTCACGGGTGGGGGCGTGAGGCGAGACGCGGCGGCGATCTGTGGCGGCACAAGGCGTGGGCGCGCGACGAGAATCGATGGCCGGCAAGGGGCCAGGGCGCGCGGCACGACGGGTAGCTCCCAGGCTGCCACTCGGCCGCTCCCATTGTGAGTTCAAGTGTTCAACACTGTGGATTTTGCTTGAAAGTTGAAACAACTAATAGGAGAATTTCAGTGTTGTATGACTTCGTAGAATCTGAGTGGTACATTACATAATGCTTGCCAATTTTTAGGTATCTTGAAGTTAACCCATTCATCAAATTGACTTTACTGTCAAAAAAATAAAAATAAATCTTTGCGAGAAGCGCTGATACAAGAGATTTTGGATTTTGGAATTGAACATAACAACTTGAATATTTGCCTAGATCAGTTGGATGACTTGATTTATACGTAATAATTATGTGTAAATTTGCTTGCAAACAAACTGTGGATATCATGGGATGTACACCAGATCTAAGGATGATGTGACAATTGGAAATGGTGTTAATGATTTATCGTTTCACGTGTTTTTGGCAAAGTTGGCGTCTTTGTCAGCTATAACCGGCCCGGCCGGCCTTGGTCATGGCGGGCTTGACGACCGCTCGGATGCGATTCTGAAAGTGAGAATTGAGCTGGGCCAAAAATAGAGGGTGTAGGCAAAAGAGGGGATTCTATTGCACTTGGTCTCATAATTTTTGGAGTCTCCAGTCAAAAGTTCTATTGGTTTGAAAATTCCAGTAGGTTTGGGTTTTCTAGAGAAGAAAAACGGCTAAGCCCCAGCTGGCGGTCTGACCGGCCCATAGGTGGCGGTCAAACCGCCAGGTGAGCGGTCTGACCGGTTTTCACTTTGATCGTCGGTCTTCGAGGCAACGATATTCGTGTGTTAGGTCAAAGTCATGAGTTTCAGGGCATATATGATGCATGATGCATACTTTGACTAACATGGGTTAAGTTGTGAAGAACTTGTTCCCAAATTCGGTTTACTTGTCTATTGTTGTGCAGGTTGCTTGGTGGTCAACGACGGTCAACAGCGAGGATGATGGGGACTAGGCTTGGAGAAGCTGAGGTCCAGAACGATCGACGATGCCGGGTGAGGTCAATGTACTCAAGCGTGGTGCAAGACGGACAAGGGTGACCTATTAGCTAATCCGAGGCGCAAGGTGTAGCTAGTTAGATCAAGAGATGTTAAAAACGGCGCATTAAAATACGTGTGTAAGTGTCCCGTTTGTTTTGGACCTTAACGGGAGCCTAATAGAGTCAAACTTCTAGAAGGTCTAAGCTTCCACTATAAATAGGGAAGGTGGCTGCACATCCGTTTCGTCTCTTTTGTAATTTTTATAAACCCTAATTTTCTTAGGGAGAGCTTTTGTGGAGGCTAGGGTTCTTGATGTTTGATGTGATTTTCGTGCTCTTGGATTGAGCATTGTCCTCCATTGATGGAGAGGCTGTAAGCCCATATCATATCAATCAATCAAAGGAAAGTTTGATTAATATTTTGTTTCATTGCGTTCTTTCTCTCTATTTGATGATTTTGGGTCTTTCTTTGATCCGTGAGTTTTTGCTTGGTTTCTTCACATGATCTAGCTTGCTGTGACGTGTGGGAATCTATCTAGGATCATCTTGATCATCAATCACCCACGAGCAAGAGCTTTGGCCTAGTTTTCGTTTTGACCCGGTTTTGAACCTCTCTTCAATCAAATCGAAAAGGATCGCTATTCTTCCTAGAATTATCACAATCTTCGATTGTAATAGGTCTCTGATATCATAAAGAAGGTGTGTTCCAAGTTTCATCAAGTTTGGATTATTAGATCAAAAGTTTCATCTATTTGCATCTTCGTCATCGGGTCTTCGATCTGTTCTGGAGGCCGGCGGTCAGACCGTCCGTAGCCACCGGTCAGACCGGCCGAAAATCGGTCCGACCGCCCAAGGCCAGCGGTCCGACCAGCAGCGCACTGATGTGCTTTAATCTTTGGTGTTTTTATCGTTTTGCTTAGGGGTTTATATTGGATTCAATATTAGTCTTCCGCTGTACTGAATACTGATCTTCATAGCTTCCATAGCTACTGGAGTGAAATTGTGTTGAATCCATTATTTGTCAAAAAGTGAGTGTACTCCTATTCACCCCTCTCTAGTCGCCTTTTCGGTCCAACACAAACATTGATTCCTACAAAATTGGCCTATGTGATAATTTGAGCCCTCCCGAGCTAGTGGATGAAAAAAAATACAGTGCTCTTTCTATTGCCTATTAGCACTGTTGTTTTGCCTAAGAAGTATTGGATCTTTTATAATTATTGCTATATAATCTTACTCGTGGACAATCGTGTTCTCTAATGCTCACATGCATATTATATAGTTGTTGATTCTATTTAGTATTATATACTTTTATTACTGTAATTATAATATAATTTATTTATAAGTTTGTCGGTGTATTAGAACCGATCTTACGTAAAGATTGTTTGATTCGGGGGGTCTCCTAGAGATAAGATCACGCAGAGTGGATTGACACGGGATGTTTAGACAGGTTCAGGCCTTCTCCGGAGAGAATAATAACCCTAATCCTGTGTGTATGGTATTCTTGATGATCAAGTAAAAGACTAAGACTATTACAGAGAATAGCACTTGTGTTCCTACTTGGTGGCTCTTGTTAGCCTCCCTATCTCTCCGATTGATACCCTTATATAGTCGTGAAGAAGTAGCCGTTTAGTCCTACGGAAGATGCGCCTAATTAATGTAATGTAACTGCATGATGGTAGTAATTACCGGCGCCTTGACTTCTTCACGCCGTCTGGCAATTATCTTCCAGAGATAATGGGGTATTTACACACCATTAATACGCGGAATAATAGTGCGTGTAGACCGTTCGGATTCCTTAATCAATTGGACCTACCCGTCTGTAGGTTTGATTATAAGGTGGTCGTAGTTTTCCTGGTCGTAGAAGGACTTACGATCAGGTAGCAGTCGTAGAAGAACTTACGACTATGTAGTGGTCGTAGAAGGACTTACGATCAGGTAGCAGTCGTAGAATAACTTACGACTATGTAATGGTCGTAGAAGGACTTACGACCATGATGTAGTCGTAGAAGAACTTACGACTATGGGGGTGATTGTAGAAGAACTTACAATCAAAGGTTAGGCCTCTCCTTATAGAAATAAGGGTACTTACGGGACTATGTGACATCATATTTACCCATAATAAAATTACGATAAAAGATAAAATGAGGATTATTAGATCCTCGTCATCTAGCCCCCACTTCAAGTGAAAGTAACTTACTTGGTGAAGGTTTCAGTAAATGGTCTTACGACCATGAAAATGTCGAGAACAATAGTCGAAGGAAGAACTCTTCGATATTTGAATGCTACTTTGACCAGAATTTGTTTGGTCAAGAAGGTTGCTTACAACTATCAAAAGTCATAAGAACCCCTACAACTGTAGTAGTCGTAGTAGGCGATTGGAGAAAAACCTTCCGATTGATACTTCCTTTGACCAGAAAGACTTGGTCAGGAAAGTAATTTTACTTGGAGATGATAAAACAAACATAACTTTCTCGAACAGACCGTCTGGGGAATTGCAAACGATCTCTACAGATCTGTTGATGAGACGGTTCCAAGTGATCGCATAGCCGTGAAGATTGTTTACAACTTAAAAGTCGTAAAACCCCTACGACCGTCGGTGGTCGTAGCGGGGAATCGGAGAAAAGCCTTCCGATTGATACTTCCTTCGACCAGAAATACTTGGTCAAGAATGTAATTTTGCTTGGGGGTGACGATACGCACCTAATTTTTCTCGAACGGACCATCTGGGGAATTGCAACCGGCTCTCTCAGACTTGTCCGATGAAGCGGTTCGCGAAGCGGTACAACCAACTCCTACAGACCTATAGACGAGACGGTTTCCGAAGCGGCGGAGATCGCGCGGTTATAAAAACTTACCAGAAGGTAGACTTGGGTTTTACTTTTCCCGAATCGCTCCATTGCTCTTGAACTCTTGCTTTCTCCATCCTCGACTAGGTTTCATCTTTTCACGCTAACCCAATCAAAAACTTCTTGCTTACGGCGAAATGGCCAAGAGAGTTTCTGAATGGGAGGAATCGGAGATGGATGCGGCTAAGATCAAGATCTTGGTTGATGCCGGGAAGATCCCAGAGAAGGCTCTGGTGAAGTGGATTCCGCCATCGGGCAAAGATCGCCATCGGGGAAAATGGGCAAATCCCGTCTTCCAAGCGTATTGTGAGTGCGGCCTTGATTGCTGCCACCCCTTTCTTCTGATGGTACTCGAACACTTTGGGGTGGGCCCGTGAACTTAGGTCCCAATTCCATTACCATGTTGAGTGTGTTCGTATCCGCTGTCGAGGCGTACACTGGGATTCCATGGATCTCGAGTGTTCCAATATTATTATGGGATGGCTCGACAAACCGGAATCGCCGGAAGCTGTGATCTGAAGCTCCACGACTCGAAGTCGAAGGAGTACATTCAGAGTTTCACCCGGTCTTCGTGGCCGAGCTGGAGGAAGAGGTGGTTCTACTGGAAGGTCACCTCAAGACACCTTTCTTTCGTGGGGAAAGTCTGAAAAGAAATCTTCATGGGATTCAACCCCTGAAGATATTAGCCGGATTAGCCCTTATATTCAAGCCATTAAGGACTTGAAGGAAGAAGGGCTGACCGGATGGCATGTGGTGAAAGATTTCATCACACGCCGAATTAGTCCTCTGAAGAAACGAGCATCTCCTATGTGGAGGTACTCGGGAAGAGGAGACCCCACCAGAGACTACGAGGAGGGTAAGCAATTGTCGACTTAACTCTCCGTTTGGTCTTTCTCAACTTTGTCTAATATTTTTATCTGCTTTACGGATCTTTCACAGCCGAGGTTGACTCCAGTCGACTCATCTGTGAGAAGTCCCCGCCACTCAGAGGCGGTTCCTCAAGTCATTGCGGTTTGTCCGCAGATGAAAGGATAGAGCGCCTAAAGGTAATCAGAAATCTGATTCTCTCTTTAGGACTTTATAGTCGTAGAAGATACTTACGACTAATGGTGATCGTAGAATATCTTACAATCAAGAAAAAGTCGTAGAAAAACTTACGACTTGGTACTAGTCGTAGAAAAAACTTACGACTAATTAGTGATTCTTCTTTTACATTTTGCTTTACGTAAAGTAGGCATGGAAAATCGCCGGACGACGAAGAAGTCGTTCGATGACTATTGGCGCCGGGTTGTCGAAGACAAAGACTCGGCTCCTCCTCGAAGAGGCGTCGACTTGTAAAATCTGCAGACAAGGGGAGCAAGTTCGAGTTCGGTCTTTCGACCAAACCTCTACAAGGCTGCGGCAATGTAGTTATATCTGGCCGAGGCCGCGGCTCGTCGGCCGAGGAGGTTGAAGCGGTTGAACCTCTCAAGCGCAAACCTCGCAAGGCTAAGGTACCCTTCTATTATGACACTAATCTTTCGCAGATTGGTGCCACTCCTAGTTTTATTAAACAAGCTGGAAAGGAGAACTGGAAGGATTTTATGTCTTTTATGAAGGGCGATGTTGCATCGGCACAACTCGCAATCGAGGGCGATCTTTATACGGAATGGTCGAGACACCTCTCGTCCATCCGAAGATCGAGAAACCAGAGCTCGGTTCTGTTCAAACTCTACGACCGAGGCGTGGTCGTGGTGAGCCAAATGTTGAACCTCGACCGGGCGTGGTCGTGGAGAAGAAGAGGTCCTCCGTTGGGAGGATTGCTCCAAAATTCTGGTTAAGACCGGTGCGAGGTATGTGAAATGTCTTGAAGTGTAAGAAGGACATTTACCTTTTCTTTTCACAACTTTGATTTGCTTTTCTTTATTTGGTCCGACTCCTTGGCCGGGAATGCTTCACGAGAAGTCCATTGCTATCCCTTGACTCTTGGAGAGGTAGCAACGGAGGTGGTCAAGCATCACCCTTGGCCCAGTGGCCGATGAAGTCGAGACTCCCAGTGTCTCCACATCTGCCAAGTCGTAACTCGACTCTTGAGGTAGCGGCCGTTCTTGTTGAGGTGGCGCTTCGACTCTCAAGTCGTAGAAACAACAGAGGCAACGTGGAAGCCTCTGGTCAAGGTGGTGACCACCACTGCGCCGCTCTGGGAAGGAAATCGTAGGAGGCGTTCCTTCCCCTACCCAAAGAGAAATCACAGAACCAGAAGGAGAGAATTTCAACTTCTGTGGTGACTTCTTTGGGCCTGCCTCCGTCGTAGGGTCTTCTGCTTACAAATCTCGTGACCGAGTCCCCCATCCCAAAGATATTCCCAATACGGACAATACTTTTGACAACGAGCGCCTCGAGAAGGTGTGGTGGGACAAAGTCGCGAGGATAGATAAGCTGCAGCACCCGGACCTTGTATATTCGATTTTTGCTAGAACGACTATGAATGTAAGTATCTTCAGAATACTTATATATGTGGCTTTCCTTCCTTCTCCTTTGTTTTCTTTTTGCGAAAGCTCGGAGCAAATTCTTTGTTGTCGGTGAGTATCATCGACAACTTTTAGAGCTAAGACAAGAGAAGGAACTACTCTGCGCAGAGGCAGAGAGGTGGTAAGTCAATTATCATTCATAGTTGTTTTTGACTTAAATACTCGTATAATGCTTTACGAGAATAGTCATGGAAGAAACTCATGACAAAGTATTAGTCGTAAAAAGCTTACGACTACTTACGACCAGATAGTGGTCGCAGAAAGACTTACAACCATTCGTAGTCGCGAGAAAAACTTACGACTAGGTCGGTGGTTGTAGAAGTATTTATAACCATTCTACTGATTTTTATCTCCATCTCTCATCCTTTGTAGGTTAAGCAGTGATTCAAAGACCTTAGCCGACTCGCTCGACTATGAAAAAGAGGAGTCGAGGAGGCTAAGGAATGAAGTATTAACCCTCTCGGAAAGACTTGAGAGGTTGTCTACATCTAAGAAATTGCGGGAAAAAATAAGCGATGAAGTCTTGAACTTAAGACTGCTTTTGAGTTTTAACCTTTACCTAACTCTCATTTCTTCTTGGATAAAGAAAATGAGATGAAGAATCTCGGATGAAGTTGGAGACAAATCTTTGGTCATTCAGAGTTTTCCGCATTACCAAGAATAAGGATCAAGAACTTGAGGTTCGAGAACTCAAGTCACGTAAGTAACTCTTTACTGTTGTCCTTTTGAGTGTTTTCCTTTTTAATGTCAATTCCTTGTTGAAATTGCTGCCAATTGAGAATCCTTGAGGTGAAATCCAAGCAAAGACCTTGATTCGCAATGAGTCCGTCGCATTGCTAAGATGAATGCAGAGGACATCGAGGCGTGGGAGCAAAAGCATCTTTGGCTGTTGCTTTCCATCGCGAAGAGGTCAAGAAATTGGATTCTCAATTAGTAGGTAAGAAATGCTTTTACCTACAAATATCTTTGTGTTATGTTCCTCTAGAAGTATTTTTGTTTGACCGGTATTATTCTTTTGAACAAGTGGTCGAGAACAAAAGCTTGCGAGGCTTCGACTTGTACCCAACAGAGATGGAGTCGATGAAGACTAGTCTTCAAGGCAACATCACTCTCTGAACAATGTGCTTAGTGAGCTACATTACGAGGGAAAAACTCCTCGAGAAGATACTATAGCCGCTCACACAAGTACTCTTGGAGAACAAGTCGGAAAATTGCAAGAAATGGTGACCACTCTGAAGGCTAATCAAATTTGAATCAATAAGGAGGCGATCGAAGGCTGCTGTAAGTTACGCTTTGGCGAAACTTAAAGCTCAAGATCCCCGCCTAATGTTAAACCAATCGAAGCCGACTTCGATTGTCCGAATCGAGAGCAAGTCGTCGATTGTGGAAATGCGATCGATTGGCAAAAAGGTGGCGAGGAAATGCACTAGGCTCTCCCCTTGAGTAATCTTGTAACTACTTTGTAAGGCGGACAATTTTGTTGATGAGTAATATATGATCCGCCTTATTTCACGAAAATCATCTTGTCGAGTAGTTAGTAACTCAAAAGATAATAAGCGAATGAAAGACGAATGAAAGACTAAGAATTGAAGTCAAATTAATAACTTTATCCTAGCCCCGACTATTTGTTTAGATTGTTTAGACAATCTAAATAAATAGTGTTTAAACAGGTTTTACGAAAACAAAGAGAGGTTTATTTAACTTATAGCTTTTGTTACGGTTGTCAAGCAATCGGTCGAAAGAGTAAAACGACTCGACACTAGGAAGTTCCTTCTAGTGGGCGTGGACCACGTGCAGAAAGGAAAGGCTTCGACTAGGTGATGTTTTCATTTCCGACTAGTTTAATCGAACCAAGAACAGCAACTTGAGTTAAACAGACGTCTTAGAGGACTTTAGTAATTCGTTCGTCCTTTTTTGGTGGACTTCGATAAGTCTTTTCCAAAGAGCAAAAGTAGGAGGCGAGCAACGCTAGGAAGTTTCCTTCTAGTGGGCAGGACCACATGCAGAGAGGAAAGACTTCGACTAGGTGTGTCTCTTCCTTCGACCAGTTAAAACAAATCGAGTACACCAAAGGTGGTCGAACAAATGTAAGAAAGTGCACTCTACTTAGAATATTTCTTGAATTGACTGAAAAAATAAACTAAGATTTGAAAGAGTTGGCTTTGAGAACATTTCGACTGGATAGAACCTGAGCTCTTTGTATTGGCGACAAAAAATGAGTAGCAGTCGATGCTAGGAAATTCCTTCTAGTGGGCGTAACCACATGCAGAGAGGAGAAGTTTCAACTAGATGATGTTACTCGCTTTTCGACCGGTGTAAGAAAAAGCGAGTTTTATTTTTGTATCATAGTCGAAATATTAAAAAAGCTTTACTCAAAAAATAAGGCAAGAGAGGTAGAAGGAACTCGGACTTTTATTGCCTGAGAAATCAGTCACACATAGAATTTGCGTAACTGGTCGATGTTCCAAGAGTTTGAGAGAACCTGTCCATCTTCCATTGCTAGTCGTACTGACCCTGGACGAGTTACTTCGACCACTGTGTAAGGACCTTCCCATTTGGGGGAAAGTTTATTCCGATTAGACTTGGATTGGCAGAGCCTCAATACCAAGTCACCTACAAAGAAGGTCGCGAGGTTGGACCTTACGATCATAGTATCTGCGCAGGCTTGTTGGTAGGCCGCGAGCAATTAAGGCTAGGTTTCTCCTCTCTTCAAGTAGGTTAATGTCATCTGCTCGAAGTTGTTCCTGGTCTGAGTTGTTGAAGGTTTCAACTCGTGTCGACCGCAATTTTAGCTCCGGAGGAAGCATGGCTTCGGCTCCGAACACTAGAAAAAATGGTGTTTCTCCTGTTGCTCGACTGGTGGTTGTACGAACTGCCCATAATATGGAAGATAATTCTTGTACCCAAGCCCCCGAGCGCTTAACAAGCTGATCGAAGACTCGAGTTTTAATTCCTCGCATTATTTGGCCGTTTGCACGTTCGACCGCCCCATTACTTTGGGGATGTGCAACAGAAGCATAGCATAACTTGGTACCCAACTCGTCGCAAAATTCCTGAAATTTTGCACTTGCGAATTGTTTACCATTGTCTGTAATTATCCGACTTGGTACTCCAAATCGACTAATTACGCTTCTCATCATGAACCTTTTGTCGCTTAGTTGTTATCCCATTCTGAGTTCACCGATCCATTTTGTGAGCGTGTCAATAGCCACAAAAAGGAATTCGAAACCTCCTGGAGCTTTGGGAAACGGTCCTAGGATATCAAGCCCCCAGGTCGCAAAAGGCCAAGAAAGAGGTATTGTTTGTAATGCTTGAGCTGGTTGGTGTATCTGTCTACCATGAAATTGGCACTGGACACACTTTTTAACCACCTCTTTAGCATCGTACAGGGCTGTAGGCCAGTAAAAACCTTGTCGAAAGGCTTTACCAACTAATGTTCTGTAGGAAGCATGCGTCCCACAGATGCCACTGTGTATATCGTGAAGGAGTGTTATTCCTTCGTTTTGCGGAATGCATCGCATGAGTATCCCTTGGGTTCCTCGTTTATAGAGGACTCCTTCAACCAAAGTATACATTTTGGCTTTTCGGGATAATCGATCTGCCACAAGATCATCTTCGGGTACGGAACCCTTGCAAAGATACTCGTAGATGGGAGTCATCCAGGTATCCTCGTAATCTAATGAGGCCATCTCAAGAGGAGGTGTCTCGGTTCTTCGACTGAGAGCGGTTTTGGAGTTGCTCCAAGAAAACTCCTTTTGGTATTATGGATCGGGAAGAAGCCATCCGAGCAAGTTGGTCTGCGAGGAAATTATCCTTTCGAGGGATAAATTGTACCTCGAAACCTAAAAAATGTTTTTCTAGCTTACGTACTTCTGATAAGTACCGAGCCATTGTTGAGTTAGAGCACTGGTACTCTTTCCCGATTTGATTCACGACTAGTTGAGAGTCTCCTCTCACGAGTAGTCGACGAATTGAGAGTGCTTTCGCAGCTCGTATGCCAGCTAGCAAACCTTCGTACTCGCCACATTGTTAGTAGCACGAAAGTTTAATTGTATGGCATACTTTAAGGTTTCTCCTAGGAGATACCAGACCACCCGACCCGAGCCACTTAAAGTAAGTGACCCGTCAAAGTACATCATCCATCGGTCGTGGGAATCGTCTCGGGATCTGAGCGAGTTCAGATTTGTCCATTCGGCGACAAAGTCCGCCAAGATCCGGGATTTTATGGCCGTCGACACGAAATGGAGGTCGAACTCCCAAGTTCGATTGACCATTTTGCCATGCGTCCATTGTTTCCTTATTATGGAGGATTGCTCCCAAAGGAAACTCGGGCAACCGACTATTTTGTGCGCTGAAAATAATGCCGCAGCTTCCTCGAAGACATGAGGAGGGCATATAGAAGTTTTGGACACGAGGGTAACGCTCCTTAGGCCGTGTAAAACTTCGGCGACATAGTAAACCGGTCGTTGTATGCGTTTTCGTTCTACGACTAATCTCGCGCTTCTTTGCGTGGCGTGGCAGCTAGGTAAATTAAGAGCGTCTCTTCTGGCTTTGGAGAAACCAGAACAGGAGCACTCGAAAGATACCTCTTGACATCCTCAAAGGCAACGTTTGCCTCGTTCGACCACTCAAAACCTTCATGTCTCCTGAGAAGTTTAAAGAAAGGTAGTCCTTTTCTCCTAGTCGCATGCGATGAAACGACTTAAAGCCGCCATGCACCCAAAGAGTTTTGGACTTCCTTTTTTGTGTTTGGAGGACGCATCTGGAGGATGGCTTTTATTTTTTCAGGATTTGCTTCGATTCCTCGTTCAGATACTAGGAATCCAAGCAATTTTCCTGAAGAAATTCCAAACACACACTTCTCTGGATTGAGTTTTAAGCGGTGCTTTCTGAGGTTGTCGAATGTTTCTTGTAGGTCGGTGATATGATTAAGTCTCTTAATGCTTTTACGACTAGATCATCAACATAGACTTCCAAATTCGGCCTAATTGAGATGAAAAAGTCGATTGCATTAAGCGTTGAAAAGAAGCACCGCATTCTTTAGACCAAATGGCATTTTGACATAGCAAAAGGTACCAAATGGAGTAATGAATGCGGTCTTTTCTTCATCGTTTAAACACATATTGATCTGGTGGTATCCAGAATATGCATCTAAAAAACTTAATATCTCACAACCTGCAGTTGAATCAACCAGCTGATCAATACGAGGTAAAGGGAAATCATCTTTTGGACAAGCTTTATTAAGATCGGTAAAGTCCACGCACATCGCCATTTGCCGTTTGACTTTTTGACCATTACAGGGTTAGCCAACCACTGTGGGTGGTTGACTTCTCTTATAAAGCCTGCTTTAAGTAGCTTATCCAACTCTGACTTAATAGCATCTCGTCGATCAGGGGCAAATCTCCGTAATTTTTGTTTTACGGGTACTTTATCAGGCCGTAAAGCTAGCCCGCGGCTCGATTACCTCCACAGGGACTCGGGCATGTCGGATGCTTGCCACGCAAAGACATCTGCGTTAGCTCGGAGGAAGGTAATGAGGCGTCTTCCTATTTGGGGTCGGAAGTCTCCCGATGCGAGCAGCCTTGAGGGTTCTTCTCGCCCGGAGGAACCTCTTTGACTTGATCGTTCGGCTTTGGTGCGGCTTTGAGGCTTCGACTTGCTAGTCGGTGACTTTCATCTCGAGTTGGTATTTGACCAACCATCTCGAGGATCGACGGTCATGACTATACGCCATCTTTTGTCACATCGAATGGTGATCACTCCTTTGGGACCTGGCATCTTAAGACATTGATAACCCGTAATGAGTAGCCATTAAGAATTTTGCCAAAGTTGGTCGTCCGAGTATGGCATTATATGCCGTATCGAAATCGACCACATCAAAGGAGACTTTCTCTGTCCTGAAATTACTTGGTGAGCCAAATGTTAAAGGAAGAGAAACTTGGCCAATAGGTTTGGCTGAAGACCCCGGTACAATTCCATGAAAGGAGTATCGTACCGGCCTTACCTTTGTCCTGGGTACTTGCATCTCGTCCAGGGCATTAGTAAATAATATGTTCAAAGAACTGCCACCATCAACCAACACTCGATTGACCCGACAGTTGTTGATGGTGGGTTCGACCACAATCGGATATCGACCTGATCGACTCGTAGTGATCGGACAGTCATCCTTCTCAAAAGAGATGGTAACTTCCGACCACTTCGGTAATTTATTGACGAGAGGAGTATGTAGAGAATTTACCTCTCGTCCGGCAGCTTTAAGTTGTCGTTTGGAGTCGTATGCTGATGATCCTCCGTAGATGTGCTCAACGGTATGTTGCGGATCTTGGAACGGCATCTCCTCATCATCCGACGGCTTTTGGCCACTGTATGTCCTACACGCCGAGTAGGGAGTGGTGCTTTGCCGTTGTAGTAGTCTTCGAGCTTTCTTTGGAAAACTCGGCAGTTGCGGAGGTCATGTCCTTCCTTTTTATGAAAAGGACACCACCTTGGTTTGTCGTTCCTACGATCAGGGCGCTTACCTTTGCCTTGATCGAGTACGACTTGGTGGTTTGGGGCTCTCCATCTTTCACGGCGAAACCTCCTTGGAACCACCGCTTGTGGTTTTGATTTTATTTTCTTCTTGGACTTTTTGCTTTTTATCTTTACCAACTTCACCGCTCTCGAGGAGTATATGTTTCTCGATCGATAGTGTTGTTCCACTCGACCGCCTCGTAAGCGATTGCATATCGATCGGCCATCTCGAAGAGTTCGGCAATGATGTTGGGAGGATTGAGCAATGTCCTCCGTTATTCTTCTCTGCGGACTCCTTGCTTAAAAGCCACGATCACAGAGGAATCGAAATTTCGGAATTGAGTTACTGAACCCGACTAAAGCGTTTGATGAATTGGCGCAAAGTCTCGTTGTTGTTCTGTTTTATCCGGTGCAAGTCGTCTTCTTTCCGGGCGGTTGTATGTGCCTTGGAAATTCGCTGTAGAAGATCACAGAGGTGTTGCCAAGTAGATCGACTCAGTGGTTGGTTTAATAACCACGATCGAGCGGATCCTTCGAGCACGATCGGAAGGTAATTCGCCATTACATGCTCTCCTCCTCCTGCCGCTCGGACGGTATTAGTATAGATCTGAAGAAATTCGATGGGATTTTGAGATCCATCAAATTTCTCCATGTTCACCGGTCGAAAATGAGGTGGCGTGAATCGCTCAAGGTCGGCGAAAATGCCCGCATCCGGTAATCACTTCTTGACGCCTTCTTTGTAGAAAAGAAGGGTTAATGTCACCAGTGATCGTATACGACGATACCCTGTAACAGTGACTGCTCGTAGTAGGCCTCGGTTCTCGAGGAGAATACTCCTCGTATTCCACTCGTTAGAATTTCTTTGTCGAAGTGGTGAATGATCACCTCTTCGAGGGGCTTCTTGATCTTGGTGATCGAAAGGTATTTCTCGAATAGGGAATCGATTCGACTTATGGTCGTGTCGATTCCTACGTGAAAATATTCGATTGATCGTAGTGAGGAAGTCGTATTGCTACGACTACACGAGTGTTGTCGATGAGGTACCTCCACTTGTCATTACGATTCGAAGTCTTTGCGTAATCTCTTGACAGAAAGAGATCGTACCACAGCGTTCGAGCAAGCTCTTGATCGGGATTCTCGAGCAAGTCGTTGATGTTCGGAGTTCTTGTACCTCCTCCGATCGATGTTGAATGCGCCGAGCAAGTTCTTACGATCGCAATTTTCTTTCTTCTGACGACATCAAAATCCTCCTCCTCAGGTCTTTGAGGCCTTCTTAGTGGAGTGCGAGAATGTCGAGGATTTCCCTCGCGTTCATCAGAGTGTTGGTCCTCTCTGCCAACGGTGGTGCCCTTGCCATTACCACGAGGGGCGCAGTGTGTGATCTTCGGGAGTGTCCTTATCTCGGCCTCCATGAGGTGACCACGATTTGGGGAAGGGCGAAGACCTCCGTTGATGATTCTCACTTGCGCCGAGGCCTCCCGCTTGAGGAGTGCTCGAGGACACCATCTGGCGACTTGGAGTAATCCTCTAGGTAGGGGAACTCCGGTTATAATCGTCTCCATTCGCAAATGAGATCTGCGGGAGACGGCCGAATTTGCGGTGAAAAGCATGCTTGATCCCACCTCTCTGGAGTTACCCTGAGAGAGAATCACTAGATGCTGGTGGAGTCCTGGAATGGTGGCTCCCAGAACTTGACTTACCAAGTCGGACCGTCTTAAGGGGACTTGAACACTCGGAGAAAAAACTCTCGTCGCGTTGTGAGTCCTCCTGGGGGCGGTCCTGGTCGGATTGACCCTTGTCCTTTGAGGAAATGGCTCCTCTGTTGGGCGTATTGTTGTGGGGATAAGGATCCTCCTCAACTCTATTAATGGGATGGTTTCGGAGAATAATCTCCAAGGCAACATCACCATCGTGGATGCATCACTCGGTTCATAGTCGAAACCGGCATCCATGTCGACGTCTGCGTAATCTGCCAAGTCAAACCAGTTCTCCTCGTTCCATTCTCCTGCCATGATTGCATGAGATTGGAAAAAGAGAGTATGTTGACAAGAGATTACCTAAGATCCCCACGGACGGCGCCAACCGCGGTGTATTAGAACCGATCTTACGTAAAGATTGTTTGATTCGGGGGGTCTCCTAGAGATAAGATCACGCAGAGTGGATTGACACGGATGTTTAGACAGTTCAGCCTTCTCCGGAGAGAATAATAACCCTAATCTGTGTGTATGGTATTCTTGATGATCAAGTAAAAGACTAAGACTATTACAGAGAATAGCACTTGTGTTCCTACTTGACTGCTCTTGTTCGCCTCTCCTATCTCTCTCGATTGATACCCTTATATAGTCGTGAAGAAGTAGCCGTTTGTCCTACGGAAGATGCGCCTAATTAATGTAATGTGAGCGCATGATGGTAGTAATTACGGCGCCTTGACTTCTTCACGCCGTCGGCAATTATCTTCCGAGAGATAATGGGGTATTTACACACCATTAATACGCGGAATAATAGTGCGTGTAGACCGTTCGGATTCCTTAATCAATTGGACCTACCCGTCTGTAGGTTTGATTATAAGGTGGTCGTAGTTTTCCTGGTCGTAGAAGGACTTACGATCAGGTAGCAGTCGTAGAAGAACTTACGACTATGTAGTGGTCGTAGAAGGACTTACGATCAGGTAGCAGTCGTAGAATAACTTACGACTATGTAATGGTCGTAGAAGGACTTACGACCATGATGTAGTCGTAGAAGAACTTACGACTATGGGGGTGATTGTAGAAGAACTTACAATCAAAGGTTAGGCCTCTCCCTTATAGAAATAAGGGGTACTTCTGGGGACTATGTGACATCATATTTACCCATAATAAGAATTACAGATAAAAGATAAAATGAGGATTATTAGATCCTCGTCAAAGTTCTTTTAGTTTCGGGTAGTTCACTTTGGTCCACGTCACGACTCTACACTACCAAAAATGACTCTACACTACCAAAAAATTAGTTGCACGCTGCCAAACATACTAATACAGGTGACAGCGCCGGTGTGGTAAACTGTGGTTGCCAACAAAACACATGAGCAATAACTGTAGCCGACACTGTCTCGTACCTGACAATGAAAAAGAATTGACACCAGCCGTGAGCGAGGACCTTTCAGCAGTAAAATCACTTTGGTCATGCCGTTCTGAAAATTGGCACATCAAAAATTCTTAACTAGGTCAACATTTCCGGTTATAGTCAAAGTCCCTACGATGGTATGTCCACGTATAAGAGGTTATCTCTATAACGGTTATAAACCTGCAATCTATAGTTAAATGAAGTTTATTATCCTTTACTACGACTCGAGTTATGAAACGATCAGTTGTGAACATTGTCCAACCAGTTATGTGGTTTTATACAGTTCTCGACCAGCAAATTGTTCAGAAGACACGACGATTTTTCACATAACTATTGTATTCCTATGCACTCGTTGTGTTCATAGTATTAAAAGGTCTTTGTTTTTTTTTTTTGTACCGTTCTTATTATTTCCCGTATAAGTTTGTTAGGCACCTGTTCCGACCATCAACACCATGGACCTTTGAACGGAAAAATCACGTGCGTAACTGTATAGCTCCTTGCAAACTAAGGGGAAAAAAAGTCTACAGAAAACTCTCGATACAAATTAAGAAGAAGAAATGGCCACAAACATTGCATTCTGTTCGCATCAGTCAAAACGGAGCTCCAGTCATCGCATTAATGAACGACAATTCCCGTGAACCATTAAAGCAGGAAAAAAAAAGTCTACAGAAAACTATCGAAACAAAGAAGAAATGGCCACAAACATTGCATTCTGTTCGCATCAGTCGAAACGGAGCTCCAGTCACCGCATTAATGAACGACCATTCCAGTGAACCATCGAAGCACCGTGTGTCGACAGACAGACGCAGGGGCACGCCAGTTGCAATAAAATGGCCTCCCAGGGCGAGCGAGGCTTTCTTGTGTGTCACCGACTCGGAATCACTAGCTCCGAATGGAGTGGAGTACACTAGTAGAGTAGTAGAGTGTGACCGATCGAGCAGCAGGGAGGATAGGAGCAAGGGCACAATGGCGCCTAGCGTTGAGGCTGCAGATGGGGGGCAGCGTCCTCTTGACCTGGGTGGAACGGTGGGCGAGCTGAGAGCGGCGTACGAGAGCGGCAGGACGCGAAGCCTGGCGTGGAGGCAGACCCAGCTCAGGGGCCTCCTCAGGCTCCTGGTGGAGGAGGAGGAGGAAGCGTTCCGGGCGCTCCACGAGGACCTCGGCAAGCACCACGTCGAGGCTTACAGAGACGAGGTTTAATTTGCACGGCATATGCATGTCCATTTGACATTTTTCGTGAGGATCTTGCTTGCGGTTTTCACATGCCCATTGATTTGTGTGCGAACGATTTGGCATTTAGATCGGCGTGCTCATCAAGTCCACCTACGCCGCGCTGCGAGAGGTCGGGAGATGGATGGCTCCGGAGAAGGCAAGCGTTTTGTCACGCTTAATTTGCATGTCTACTTCCGATAATGTGGTATTGACGCCTCGCTCCGTGTTGCATGCGTGCGTGCGTGTGTTGTTGGCTGTGTGCGAACGAGCGTAGGTCTGGGTGCCGCTTATCGCTTTCCCGGCGAGCGCGCAGGTCGTGCCGGAGCCGCTCGGGGTCGTACTCGTCTTCTCCTGCTGGAACGTCCCCTTGGGTAAGCAACCACCAAACCAGTCATTTGCTCTTCGTTTCTCTTCTTGCAACATGAATCTTGTAGAGTAGGATAATAGTGTGACCGCCCATGTGCAACATTGTCAGAAAAATGGCGCAACACTCGTTGATAAACTGGTCCATTGAATTTTCACCTATACATCGGAACACACCTATACCTAGTATCTACCATGCAGGCTACCAGTTGGTGATCTCATGAAACTAGAAGAAAATAGCATAGCACTACACTAGTTCATTAGAGCTACTGTACTGCACACACATAAATATGGAAGTGATCGAGCATCTCCAAACAGTCTCGATCTACTGTTGTCATGTTAGTCCTGCTAGCTGCTTGCCTAGCGAGTCCACCTTGCAAGCTTCAATTAATAGGCTCGGTGTGGGGAGTGGGGACACGTACTATTCGAGCAGAGGCCTTGCTGATTGAAATCAACATATGGATGGCTCTCGGCTGTTGGATCGTCATCCAACGGCTGAGATAACGGCACCCATCACCAGTTGGGTTGACGGTGCAGTAATGGGCTGGGGCCCAGTTACTACTTAATCGGCATGCTGATGTTAATGAAGCCTTGATAAAGATACATGGGATTAATACAATCTTTGAGATATGTGTGTACGTCACCTTCCTTCTAAACGAGTGGTTGAACCTGGTAGTTTAAGAGCTGTCTTTGTTGATGCCACGTCGATCTTCTCTGTTCTTTCATGGCGATGTCTTGGAACATGGAACTACACACATGCTACTATGCTACCACGTAGAGGTATCAAAAATTAAGATGACGTAGTTACGTGACATGTTCGATACGTACAGCTTATACAAGTCTAGGTCGTACTATAACGGGTCAGCACATGCAATCAATGAAGGACGTGATTAGCGCTAGAGCGCTAGCGTGCAGGTTTTCGTCGCTGGATTTGGATGAAGTTGTTCGGACTTTCATCTCGTTCGTGAGAATCACTCTTTCAAAAATCTTCGTAGTGCAGATAATATTAATAATTCTTTATATCAAAATTTTCAGCGATATATCAAGTAAACTGGATACACATATAAAAAATATCAGAATCAAGATAAAGTATCTGGAGAAAAAAATTAGTTGAAAAATCTTACAGCATCACCGTGAACAGTACTAAATATTTTTTTATACATTGCGCAACATCTCAAAGAACAGTACGCAACATTCTTTTACAACGGATTGCAATAATTTTTTCAATGGACCGAAATCTTGCAATATCACCGTGAACAATATGCAATATATTTTTTTCCTACAGATACAATGTTTTTTTCCTACATATGCAACATTTTTTTATACGGGACACAACATCTCAAAGAACAGTACGTATAATTCTTTACAACAGATTGCAATAATTTTTTCAATGGGCCTCAACATCACAACAATTCACAATTTTTGCAATCATCAGCGTTAGCAGCCAAGGAAGTATCTGTGCGTGTCCATCGGAGGCTCGTTGTACTTCTCCTGATCAGTTGGCGCTGGGACGACGCTATCGTCCTCAACGTGCGGTCACGGGGAGAGTGCATCTGAGGCGAAAGGAACTACGTTGGGATGAGAGAGGCGAGCACCAACACGTAGAGGGTACGCAGGAGCAGTGCCGCCTCTCCCGACAACATTTAGCGCGTCGACTCGGAACCTCGTCCAGACGTGCACTCTCACGAGCGCACCCACGCTGCCATCCGTTATCTAGTGCCCCCCTCTATCGCCACCTGCTACCTCTATCTCCTCCCTTTTATTTGCATTAGTACTGAGGAGTTTTAGTTTGGGTCTCGGGAAGTCGGGAAGTCGGGAAGAGCTTGGTTTGATGAGGATTGGTGGATATGAATGAGTGGAAGGGAGGAGTTGGGGAAAAAGATGAATGAGTGGCTTGAAGGAGGAGCACGTGGAAAGAAAAGTAAAATAAATGGGTAGACATGTCTGATATTTTTCTTTACCCCTGTACATATATCTATTATCATTGTCCATCGATGAATTATATATGAAACGCTGACCTTCAAATTGTACGAACAAACTATTGACCCATAAAACAACCAAACCAAGCGCAGGAGTTTTAATTAGTGCAACGACACGATATAGTCCAATTTATGGTCATACATAAAGATATTATGATCACGTGTAAATACTAGAGCTATCAAATTTAAACCACATGAACTTAATATTATTGTATCGCCTACCGATAACTCTATCTAGTACGAAATTTGCAGCAAAAAGTTAGCTGACGAGGATGGTGTAATCCTCAATTGATAAAGCTATTTATCTATAATATTTATTATATATAATAGTATTTTAATAATCCTCTATTATACATCTCTCATCGGAGTTACCTTACACGATCAGTCCAGGTTTCGACCACCTCTAGTCGGAAAACTTGTTACGATCAGTTCAAATCACGATTATTTTATGGTCGATACGTTGGTCTTATCTTATCAACTGGGGTTCTATATACCATACTCAACTATACATGGTAACAAATACAACACGTGCATCTTTGTCTCTTTGGCATAACTGCGCACATCTCTCTGTCTCTGGCAATAACCGTCTAGCGAACACACAAGGAGGACGTCTCACTGACAACAACCGTCATCAACATGCGGATTCCAGCAACTGTCAAGTCATCTCTTGATGGGTAACAACTGCCACTCTTTCGAAGCTTTATAAGGGACGGTGTTGGCGGATAGAGAGAGAAAATATCTCCAGCATGTTCATAGTTTCAGTGGCACATTGTGCATTGTAATATCATTCAATACAAGAACACGGGAGTAGGGTTGTTATTATCTCTAGTGAAGACATTGACTTGTCTAAAAAACAACATGTCTCTTCTTGCAATGAGATCACATCTCCGACTTGAAAAAAACTTTTGACAACCTCAGAAATCACTGCTTGAAACTCAATCCTGGTAAATGTGTACTCGAGTTTCTTCGGGGAAACTACTTGAGTTTCTTGTCTCCGCTTGAGCATTGAAGCCAATCTTGAAAAGGTCACGACCATCGATGAAATGTGCCATTCAACCACAAAAAAGGAAGTATAGAAACTTACAAGGTGCATGATAGCGTTAAGTCGCTTCGTAGCATGTCTGGGAGAAAAAATGACTCCCTTTCTTTAAACTTTTTAGGGAAAAAGAGGGGTTCGAGTGGTCTGAAGAGGCAAACAAAGCCTTCGAAGATATGAAAAGATATCTTACAAGTGCTCCAATTTTGGTTTCTCCCTAACCAGATGGGCCACTCTCATTGTACATAGCCACTACGCCACAAGCGGTAAGTGCAATACTGGTCGTTGAATGTGTAAATACTGAACGACCAATATACTATGTAAGTGAATTCTTACATGGATCGAAGGAGTGCTACCCCTAGGACGAAAAACTTTTTTATGCCCTCCTGATGTTTTTGAGGAAGCTAAGACATTATTTCCAAGCATACAAGATTATTGTGCCATCTGGATTTCCCTTCGGAGAGGTCCTCTAGCACATAAAAGTAACGAGGCACATGGCTAAATGGGTTGTTGAACTTAGGGAGTTGGGCATTCATTTTGTGCTCTCAACGTCTATTAAATCTCATATATTGGCAGACTTTGTCAACGAATTGACAAATCGTGAACCAGTCCAGGAACCCGAATACGAATCCCATGGCCAGTGAACAATGTAATTTGACGGATCACTAACGCTCAGTGCCTCCGGAGCTGGGGTGATCTTGGTTTCTTCAACCATAGAGACATTAAAATTCGCTATCCAATTAAACTTTCATGTTACTAATAATGTGACAGAGTACGAAGGTTTACTGGTTGGCCTCTAAGCAGCAAAAGCGCTCGGGTTTTGCCAACTACTCGTGAAAGGTGATTATCAGCTAGTCGCAAATTCGCACTCTAATTAGACCATATCTCAATACTTATTGGAAGTCGGAAGCTTGAAAAATATTTTTTCGATCGAGGTTCAACACATCCCCCGAAAGGATAATTTCCCCGCCGACCAGTTAGCTCACCTAGCTTCTTCCCGATCACCCTACCATAATGAGTTTTCTTGAATCAGCTCTAAAAGTCGTCTCTGGTCGAAGGATCAGAGACATCTCCGAGTGAGATAGCCTCTTTAGAATACTAGGATACTTGGATGAATCTCATCTACGAGTATATTAAGAAGGTTACAATACTCGATGACGATCTCGAGGCTGATCGTCTATCCCAAAATACCAAAATGTATACTTTGGTCGAAGGAGTCATCTACTATCGAGGTACTTAATGGGTGCTCAAGCGTTGTCTTTCGCGGAAAGAACAAGTGGAACTCCTTTTTGAAATATATAGAGGTATTTGTGGAACTCATGCTTTCTACGAAACCCTGATCGATAAGTCTTTTTGGCATGGTTTTTACTAGCCAACAACCCTCCACGATGCTATAAAACTCGTTACAAAGTATGTGCAATGCCAATTTTATAGCAGGTAGATACATTGATAGCTCAAGCATTGCAAACTATTCCTCTTTGGCTTTTCCTAACTTGGGGTCTAGATATCCTAGGACCATTCCGAAAGGCACTAGGTCAAGGTGGCCTCGAGTATCATTTTATGGCAATCGATATGTTCACAAAATGGATCAAAGCCGGACCTGTTTCTCAGATAACAACAAAAGTGGCTAAGAAATTTATGATGAAAAATGTGATAACTCGATTCAGTGTTCCGAGTCAAATCATAGCTGTCAATGGTATCTAGTTTGGAAGCACAAAATTTTAGGAATTTTGCGAAGAACTATATACCAAATTATGTTATGCCCTGTTCCCATCCACAAAATAATGGGGCAGACGAAAGGGAAAATAACCAAATTATATAGGGAATTTAAACTCAAGTTTTCGACCAACTTATATAGCTCTTAGGGCTTAGGTGAAATAATTATCTTCAGCACTTTGGGCAATCCGCATGACTACTAGTCAGGCCACAAGCAAAACACTCTTTTTCCTAGTTTATAGTGCTGAGGCTATGCTTCCACCAAAACTAAAAATTAGGTCTGCAAGGGTTGAAAATTTCAATGACTTGGATCAAGAACAATGCTGAACTGATGACATCAATCTTCTCGAAGAAAAGTGGAACTAAGCCTTAATCCAATCGACAATCTACCAACAAGTCCTGCGCAAGTACTACGACCATAAGGTCCAACCTCGCAGCCTTATTGTAGGTGACTTGGTCCTGAAAAGATTTAGACCTAGTCTAATCGAAATAAGCTTTCCCCCAATAGGAAGGCCCCTACACAGTGGTTGTAGTCATGCGGTTGGGTTCGGTACAATTGGCAATGTAAGATGGCAGAGTTCTCTCTAATTCTTAGAACATCGACCGTTAATAAAGTTCTATGTATAAACTCTTACGCTTTCAATAAAGTTTTATGATTTTTATTCATTCTTTATTGTCTTACATAATTAATTGATGAGATAAAGTTTTTATTCTTCCTTCGATCACTTTAAACACTTGTTTTTTCTTACACTGGTCGGAGAAAGGCGATGTCATCTAGTCGAAGTCTCTATTCTCTGCATGTGGTTTTGCCCACTAGAAGGAGCTTTCTAGCGTTGATCTATCCCTAAATCTTACTGCAAATACAAGGAGACTAGGTTCAAAAATGTGATCAGAAGAATTTAAACAAGCTCATTTTCACTGTTTTCCTTAGTACATTTACTTTAACTATCCAAACAGTTGAGGGAGAAGTTATAATTATAACTTTTGTACCTTGGTCTTTATTTTTATTTCTTATTTTTATTTTTATCTTATGAGTTACTGACTACTAAAAAAGACAATTTACATGAAAATAAAGATTTATATATGTTCCAAAAGCTCAAATATTTCTTTACATGCACTTTGCATAACATGTCACAAAGAGACTTCAACTGCATCTCTTCTACCGCCTTTCTTTCGACTGATCTAGTCTCTTCGACATGTTTCTGGGCTTGCTCTTCGGTGCATTCAAATCAGGCCTCGGTTGGAAGAAGGTAGAGAGTGCACTCGTATGCTTTGAGCTATACCAAGGCATCACTCATTCCATTCTTAACAACCTCTCTCAATTGCTCAAGATTCTCGGTGGACTAGTATGCAATTGTTCAAGATGTTGCTTCTTTCCGATAAGAACATCAGTCTTGATCGGAAGTTACACATTATAGATAGTCAAGTCTTTCCTTCTCACCGGGATTTTTTCAACAACTTCAAATGTTATGTCTTTCAGTCTCACTGACGCTTGTACCATCAATAATTAAATCCATTAAAGGTCTCACCACATGCTATCCAGTCAGCTCTTTATCTATCAGGTCCTTGATGGCCTGGATCTGTGGAGCAATCTGACCTCAACCACTCGGGGCCATGTCCGAGGACGTCTTCTTTTCTATGGACTTGCCCACATAGAATAGATGATCCTCGTGGGTGACGGTCGGGTAGAACCACTTGTTTCTCCAACCAGATCAAGATCGTATTGGTCTGGTTTAAGGAATCTTCTCAGCGACGACCAAGGCGGCCATCTTCTCAATATTCACCTTCGATTGTCCCCACTTAGACATGGATCCAGTCATTTCTTCTAAGGAATTCACTTAGATTCTAAAGATTTAGGAGGAAGGATTTCAAGCTTCAGTAGTGGTGGTGAAGGCAAGAGCTCAAAAGAGATGAAACAATTGGGGAAAGTATTTTTTTTCTAATTTTACTCCTTTAGCGACTACTTATACCCACTAGCCTGTGGTGGAAATCAAGGGGAAACCCAATGGTTGGAATTCCTTCGGGAACTGCTACCAACTGGCAAAATCACAGGTGATTGTTTACCTCCTTTTCCCGTTCAAATGTATTATTTTTACAACTCAAGTAAAAATATCTTCCTTGACCAAGTCAATTTCTGGTCAAGAGAAATACTACTCAGAAAGTCTTCTTTCGACTACTATTATACGATATCTTTTCAAATCATTTTCACTTGAAGTTGGGTGGTGGGGAGCAAAATGACTAGGATCGAATAATCATCGATCAATAAAGCTATTATCTATAATATTTATTACAGATAATGATATTATGATATTATAATAAACCTCCAGTATACTCCTGGTTGGAGTTACTTGCCACGACCAATTCAAGTTACGACCACCCTCTGGTCAAAAACCTATTACGACCAAGTCGAATCGCGAACATCTTCTGGTTGGTAAGTCCTATAGACAGATATGTGAGTCCTATCTTGTCAACAAGAGACCCTGTACACCATGCTCAACCATGCGTTGTAGCAAATGCAACACGTGTGCCTTTGTGTCTCTGACATAATTGCATACATATCTCTCTGTCTTTGACAATAACCGTCTGACGAATGTGCAAGGAGGACGTCTCACTGACAACAACCGCCATCAACATGCATATTCAAACAACTGTCAAGATGCCTCCCGATGGGCAACAACTACCACCCTTTCGTTATTTTATGAGGGGCAGTGCCAACAGATAGATAAAAAATAGAGGTCATTAACAACGTTCATAGTTTTAGTGGCGTATTGTGCGTTGTTATCTTATTCAATACATGAATACAAAAGTTTGTTTTTTATTCTTTCCGAAAAAGATTTAAACCTACCTATAAATATATTATCCCTATATGTGTAATCTTAGTAGTCGTGTCCCTGCATTCACTCGTAGATATCGATGGTAATTCAGGGACACTTATTTTCCTGATGTCAAAATGTTGCCAATTGTAATGCCAGTGCCATGTACCAACAAAAAAAAACTAACTATTTCAGCGAGGGACCAACAGAGGGGTCACCAACTTTCGTAACCCGCTTTAGATGTTACAACCATCCATGTGCCTTAATTGTGTGGGTTTAGTCCTGCCAACCGTCTGGATGAGCAGCACACTTTTAATGTAAAGGCGTACACTAGTTCGGCGCACATGCCCAGCGACAGTGCTTGCAGTGTAAGAGAGCGATTTTAATGCAGCTTCCTGAGTTTTAGTAGCAGCTGTCACCTGTGACCTGTCTGATGGCCTGATGGGTATACTGCCGCTAGCAGAGCCAATAAATAGATAACGACAGTATTAATATCAAGAGATGAACAGCATACATGATTGATCTCTTCATCCGGTCCTGCACACGTTACTGTGTGCTACAGTTCTATCTTAGCATGTGCATGCATTTCCTGGAGTCAGACACACCGGCACGCGGGTACACTGCCTTTCGAATGCACCACGCTACCGTACCGCGTCTCAAGCAGTACACTGCCCGGTTTCGCCAAAATCGCTAGCTGGATGCAGCGCATTTACCACCTGGGCAAACAGTGGTACTGCCTTAGTTTGCTAGGGGCAAAAACTAAATAAATCAACCGTACTCTGATATCTTGACCAAAAGTGACCACTTTCTAGTTTACACTTCTCATTGTTTTACGAGTCATAAATTGTTCGGCTAATCACGCAAGAAACCATGTATTGGTCGTGCGCGTTGTTTTAGCATAGGCAGATGGGCTGGTATTCACACGTTCGCTCGTGTGCATGCTCAATGTGCGCAGGTCTCTCTTTGGAGCCGCTCATCGGGGCCATAGCGGCCGGGAACGCCGTGGCTCTGAAGCCGTCGGAGCTGGCGCCGTCCACCGCCAGGTTCCTGGGCGACAACATCGGCAGGTACGTGGACGCCACGGCCGTGAAGGTCGTCCAGGGCGGCCCCGAGGTGGGGGAGCAGCTCATGGAGCACAGATGGGACAAGGTCCTATTCACCGGTAATTAACCTCAACCACTATTTGATCCCACAAACCACTTGTAACTAGCTTGCATTTACCTGGATCGTAACTCTTCGCCGATCGAACGTTCCGCACGGTCGATCACGCGTGTGCGTACGCCGTTAATTTCTGGCTTCCTGCCGCGCGCCTCAGGGAGCCCGCGCGTAGCGCGCGTCGTGATGGCCGCGGCCGCCAAGCACCTGACGCCCGTCGCGCTCGAGCTCGGCGGGAAGTGCCCGTGCATCTTCGACTCGATGGGCAGCGCGCGGGACGTGCAGATCGCGGTGAACCGCGTGATTGGGGCCAAGTGGTCGTCCTGTGCCGGGCAGGCCTGCATATCCGTCGACTACGTGCTGGTCGACGAGCGCTTCGTGCCCATCCTGGTGCGCTTCGCTTCGATTAATCCCCGCATCTACTCTCCGTGTTTTGCTGTGCCGTGCACGAATCAAGTCGTGCGAGAACCGCGTTGTATCTGACGTTTCTGGTTATGTTAATGTGTTTATTTCCTCTGAAGATTAAGGTGCTCAAATCGACTCTGAAGAGGTTCTTCCCTGACTTGGACCACATGGCACGTATCATCAACGCGCGGCACTTCGAGCGGCTGAGCAACCTTCTCAAGGATCCATCGGTGGCGGCGTCCATCCTTCATGGCGGCACCTTGGACGCCAAGAACCTGTAAACTCTGAACACAACCGTGCTTCCTGAGGCTGCTGTCTCGGTCTACTTGCCTCCTCGTTTCATTCCAAAGTGTGACCTCCTCCATAAAATTTTCACAGGTGCATTGAGCCCACGATACTGCTGAACCCTCCGCTCGACTCCGCGATCATGACCGAGGAGATTTTCGGCCCTCTGCTCCCGATCATCACGGTACATAACTGCTGCTGCTGCTGCTGCTGCTGCAAGTTTGCAACATTTTCTTAATTAAACTGAGCCAGACAACCAAACACAAGCAGCAGAATGAAATGCCTTCTACTTCTGGTTACAGGTCAAGAAGATTGAAGACAGCATCGCCTTCGTAAGAGCGCGGCCGAAACCGCTCGCCGTGTACGCGTTCACCAACAGCGCGGCGCTGAGACGCCGGGTCGTGGAGGAAACGTCGTCGGGAAGCGTCACGTTCAACGACGCGGTTGTACAAGTATGCACTGCAAACAAATTTTTAGCCACGGCTAGAGCATCGCTGTGTCTACGAACATATTTTTAGACGCGGTTTTTTCTGATGGTTTCTTTTGCAGTATGGGATCGAGACGCTGCCGTTCGGCGGCGCCGGCCAGAGCGGATTCGGGCAGTACCACGGCAAGTACTCCTTCGAGATGTTCAGCCACAGGAAGGCGGTTCTGAGGAGAGGCTACCTCGTCGAGCTGATGCTCAGGTACCCGCCGTGGGACGAGAGCAAGATCGCGATGATGCGCCACCTCTTCCGTTTCAATTACGTCGGATTCGTCTTCACCTTCCTCGGGCTAAGGAAATGAATTTAAAGCAAGAAATTGGCGATGACTTGTTGGGTACGAGTGAATGAAATTAACCCAAGAAACTAGTATTGATGAATGAATAAACAAAGACGTATATCTCTTAGTAGTGAGCAGGGTTCAAAATATCGGCCGCCGATTTTCGTTTATATCGGCCCGGTAGGAATTTAAATCCGGTTCAAAAAATTCGGGTTGCTTGAATTTTGTAAAAAAATAACTGAATTTGTTTGATTTTTTATTTTGATTTTTAAAATTTAAAATCCAACAAATTAAAATAAATTGAAAATTTCGGTGCCAAACGCCTTACCAACCCCGGCTTAAAAAAACATTGGTAGCGAGAAATAAGAATCAGTTTGCACTTGATAGCGCACAAGATATAAAAATGTGCTACATGTAACTTTGGTCTAATTAACGCGCGAATGTTGTGGACGTGTTTATTAGTTGGATGTACTAGCACCGCCGGTGCAATGGGGCCACGGCCTTGGGGCCGGCTGGTAGCCGCAATGGGGATATGGAAGGAGATAAGTTATAGCAAGAGATCAAGTTATTTAGTAAGAGATAAGTCATATTAATTAATTTTTTTACATTGTATTAATTAGTAGCCCCCATAAGAGATATTTTGTTAGTTGCTTTCCTTATCACTTTCTAAATATGAGTTGCCTAATTTAAAGAGGTAAGTTATTTAGTAAGAGATAAGTCATATTAATTAGTTGTCTCCTTAGGATTTTTAGTTGCTTTCTTTACCTTGTGACTTTCTAAATATGAGTTGCCTAATCTATAAAGGTAGCCTTGTGCGAGTTGGAAAGACCAGTCAAGAAATAAACTAAACTTCCTCACCTAGTTTCGGCAAGATCAGAGTCTCCTGGCCGGCCGGGAACAAGTCATGTCTTGCCTAGGAGAGCAATCCTCCGCCTTTGCCAGTTATACCCTCTAAATCTCCTTCCTCCTTTCTCGATGTCAAATCATCTTTCTCGATATCAAATCATTTGGTATGAGAGCCCTTACCACCACCCTTCCCCATGGAGAAAAGCAAAACCCTAGATGATGTGTTCCAAAAACTCGACCCACTGATGACGGAGGTCAACGGCATCAAGGCGTAGCAAGTCACCCATGACCAAGTCCTCGCTAGTTAGAAGACTAATAGCTCGGACGCATTCCCAATGACGACCAGTGGGATCAGCAAGGGAAAGTCGTTGGACCCTATGTCTCGCGACGAGGATAGGCGCACCATTCCTTGCTTCCACAAGCTCTCGTTCGGTCGTTCCCAACCTACAACGACGAAAAAGTCTCTCTTCCCTAGCTCAATCAATGTGAGCAATTTTTCTGTGGGAACGAACCATGGAAGAAGAGAAAGTGTGGTTGACATCCTACCACTTGATCGGTGCCACCCAGCAGTGGTACTACCAACTCGAACGCGATGAAGACGGTCGATGGTTTAGTATCTATCTTGCGAATGAATGCTGGGGACTCTCCTTGAGTTAAACCACACAGAAAAAGACACATGAATTTTATACAGGTTTGGGTCTTCTCCTGAGAGAATAATAATCATGCTCCTGTGTTGTTGTATTGGCTATGCTTTATAACAGAGAATAAATCACTAGAACTAGGGCTTAATGATTTCTGTCTACTGATCTTGTCGCTACTTGTCTTGTGTTCGTTGTCGTTGTCGTTGTCATTGTCCTCTGTCCACCGGCTTTACTCCTTATATAACATGTGAAGGGGTGACAATTGTTGCGTATCAAGAGGCATCTCATTGTTTGATGAAATATGCACGTTCAATAACAGTTATTGTCAGAGACTAATTCTCCCGCGTTGTCTTGCAGTTATGTCAGAGACAAATGCTTAATACGTGCAGATATCCCAGAGAATAACAATACATATTAACTATTGTGTGTATTAAACACAACGCATAAGTGTTCCTAGTCGATTGTGCCCACATGTCTGTAGGTTTTGTTGACCATAGGGTGGTTGTAGTCGATTTGGTCGTAGTAAAGCTTATGACTATGAAGTGATCGTAGTAAAGCTTATGATCATAACGTGGTCGTAGGAAATCTTATGACCACCAGATAGTCGTAGAAAACTTATGACCATATAGGGTGGTCGTAAAATAGTTTATGACCACTCGGCTAAGTTCATCCCTTATGTTATCTATAATTACAATTACGGATAAATAATTTAATTAATTGAGAATTATTATATCCTCGTTACCTAGTGCCCCCCCCCAATTCAAGTGAAAGTAACTTTGAAAAGAGGTAGTAAAATAGTGGTCAGAAGCATAGACTTTTCGACTGGTGTTTTATTTGACTAGAAATTGACTTGGTTTTACTTGAGTTGAAAAGACATAACTGATTTTCCCGAACGGACAGATTAAAGAATGACAATTGACTCTCACAGATCTGTCTGTTGGGAGCGGTTTCTGAAGGGGTGGTAACTGTTGAGTTCCCACAATCTTTAAATCAGACCTGCAGTTATAAATATCTACCAAGGGTGTGACTCAGGGTTTTTTACATTCCCTATTTTCTTCAACTACTCCCGAGCTTTCGTTCTCTCCGCCGCCAACCAAGTGTGCAATCCTTCCCCCAAATTCTTTCAAATCCAAATCAAACTCACTCAAAAGAAATGGCCGAGACCGTTTTCAAGCGGGAGAAATCTGATATGGATGTGGAGAAGCTTACTGCTCTGGTCGTAGCAGCGAAGATCTTGAGACGCACTTTGGTGAAGTGGACCAACGCTGAGGGTCAGCATTGGCCCTTGGGTGAGAAGGACATCATTCTAGTGTCCCAAACGTATTGCGAATGTGGTTTTCGACTGCCTGCTCACCCTTTTCTGATGGTCGTACTCCAACATTTTGGAGTGGAATTGATGAACTTGGTTTCCAATTCCATTACAATGCTGAGTGTATTTGTTTATCTGTGCAAAGCCTATCTGAAAATTCTTCTAGATTTGTACATGAGTCTTCATGTATTACTACAGCATGAGCAAGCACGACGGAATCGCAGGCAGCTACGGACTGAAGCACCATGACGGAAAGTCGAGGGAGTACATTCAGATGTTCACCCAGTCATCGGGGACCGGGTGGAAGAAGAAGTGGTTCTATTGGACCTTGTCTAAGGGCAATAGTCTTTTCTTCACGGAGAAGCTCGTAGAGAAGAGTTCGTCTTGGGACTTAGCTATAAGCGTTCTCGACCAGACCACCCCCTACATCCAAGCCATCAAGGATTTGAGGGGAGAGGGGCTAACCAGATGACACGTGGTGAGAAACTTCATCGCACGCTGCATTAGTCCCCTGAAAGATTGAGTACACCTCATGTGGAAGTACTAGTGGACTACTAACCCGACTAGGGATTATGAAGGATGTAAAGTAATAATCAACATGGCTCTTTTTGTTAATTTTAAGCATGATTGTTGATTATATCTTCGTAATAGTAGATCTCTCACAAATAGAAATTAACGCTCAAGTCAAATTCATTTGTGAGAAGGCTCCTACGACCATGGTAGGAGCCCCTCAAATCCTAGCGGTCGCAACCGAGGAAGAAAAGGAAAGGAAGCCTAAAGGCAATCAAAATTTGATTCTGTCTTTAGGGTTCAGTAGGCGTAAAATTTGACCACTTGACAATATATTTTTTCCTAACTTTTGCAGAAAGTAGGCATGGCAGACCGTCAAGATGACCAAGAGGTCAAATTAAAGGCTGTCGAAGATGAGTTAGAGGAAGACAAAATTCCTCTGACCAAAAGGTGTCACCTTGTGAAGACCGCCGAGAAGGAGGTCATGGAGGATGTCCCTCCGAGTCCTCAAGGTGGAGTCGCGTCTTCTATCAACAACAAATAAGAAGACGTAGAAGACTCTTTCGACCTCTTCCCTGATTTATTTGGACCATCGACTATCGGGTTCTCTTCGTTTAGGTTTTGTGACCGAGTCCCACACACTAAGGATATTCCCAGCAGGGGACATATCTTTGACGACAAGCGTATTCAAAGAATATAGTGGGACAAAATCGACGGGTTCCGTAAACTAGAGGATTCCTAGATGGTGTATACCCATTTTGCTCGGTCAACCATCGATTTAAGTACTTGATACTAAATATTTATATATTTGGGTTTTTCTTTTCTCATTGTGTATTTATTTATTTAGAGAGCTCTCGAACAAGTTGCTACTGTTGGTGAATACCATAGGCAGTTGTTGTTGCTGAGAAAGCAGGAAGCTAAACTCTGCGAACAAGCAGTGAGATGGTAAGTTACTATTACAACTAGTCTTTTTTCTTTCGACCACTCGTTCAATACTCATGTCTACTTTAACCTTTATAAAGCCTTGGCCGATGCACTCAACTATGTAAAAGCTGATGCGCAAAGGCTAAAGGATGAAAAAGAAGACATACAGAAGAACCTTGAGGAGACAAATTCTGCAGCTTGCGAGCTGCGGGATGAAATAAACAATAAGTATTTTCACTTAAGATTGTTCATTTCGACAACTTTATTTTCCTTCTCTGACTCCTTTTCTTTTTTTTTAGAAAAAGAGGTCGATATGGGTAAGCTTCGTACTGAGGTCGATTCGAAGATCTTGGTGATCAACGAGCTTACTCGTATCTATCAAATCGAACAAATTCTCCTCATTCCCGAATCTCTATTGATGAAGAAGAATTCTTCTTTGACTGCTACGTAATTCCCTTGACGGGTTTGATGTGGTACTTGGAATTCGGTGGCTCCGTACTCTGGGACACATACTATGGGATTTCATTTAGTTGACGATGTCGTTTTAGCGGGATGATCACCGGGTGACATGGACCAGCCTTGATGCAGAGCGGACCGACACCCAAGCATGCGCCCTCACCGACCGAAAATTGTTGGACAACCTCTTGGACGAGTTCACTGGCGTCTTGAAGGCGCCACAAGGGCTTCCACCACAGCACCAACACGTTCACCACATTCATCTCCTACCGAGCGTAGTTCCAGTAGCAGTTCGTCCATATCGCTATCCTCAACTATTGAAGAACAAGATCGAGTAGCAATGTGATGATATGTTTGAGTAAGGTATTATTCGGGAGAGTACTTCTGCGTTTTTATCACCTGTTTTGCTTGTCAAGAAACAGGATGGGTTTTGGCTTTTTTGCGTGGATTATTGTGCGCTTAATGACAAGACCATCAAAGACAAATTTCCCATACCAGTCGTCGATGAGCTTTTGGATGAACTCAACGATTCTCATTTCTTCACCAAGCTGGATTTGTGCAATAGCTGTCATCAAGTACCGATGCATGGTCCTGATGTTGAGAAGACTATTTTTTGCACGCATCAGGGTCATTTTGAATTCTTGGTCATGCCTTTTGGCCTGACAAATGCCCCGGCAACATTCCAGGCGCTCATACACCAATTGAAAGATCTCACAAGGCCTCCCTGTAATAAATAATGTGAAAGGTCAAACCTTAGCGACCCGGAGTGGTGTATAGAGTGGAGGACATGAAACGAACCTATAGGTTCAGGCTTCGAATGAGGAAGTTCAAGACATGTAACGAGCTCGATCTTGGTACCTTGACAGTCGACTGCATCGGTTCCGGTTCTTTGGTTGGCTTTTGGTTTAATGAAAATCTCTCCTTTCCTCCTTTATTAGAGGAAGTCTTCCACTTTCCTTTGTCCTAGAGCAAGAGCAGAATTATGACAATAAGGATTGAGGGTTCCTATTTGACCTAAGCCTTACTGTCTCGCTTTCTATGAAAGGATGAGACATCACTACGCCTAGTACATACAATTTTTTAAATCCCCTATACGAGCAAAGAAATTTATTTATCACATTTACTTATTAGATGCGAGATTACCAATGTCTCCTTGATAATCCCCAGGCAAACAACTAGGGTTCCAGATTCACTGGACAAGATCATGCAAGAGCTGGGTCTCAATGATGAGCAAAATCCGGCTGATCTCCAAGACTGGAGACATCCATCCTGAACGCCATCCTTAATCATTCCATTCGCCGCTTTGTCCTTGTTTTCTTTGATGATATTTTGGTCTACAGTTCTTCTTGGGCAAAACATCTCCAATAGGTTTGTGTGGTACTATAGCTCATGCATCACCACAAACTAGCTCTCAAGAAGTCCAAGTGCCTCTTTGGTGAGGAGTCTATGGCCTATCTCGGCCACATCATCTCTGGTCAAGATGTGACCATGGATTCCAACAAGGTGGAAGCAGTCTAGGTGTGGCCGAAGCCTCGCACCATAAGGGCACTTCGTGGTTTTCTCGGTCTTACCGAGTACTACAACAAGTTCATCAAGGAATATGGCTCGGTGGCAGTACCCCTCACCAAATTGCTTAAGAAGGAGGCCTTCTCATGGACGGCCGAGGTAGACACCGCGTTTGTAGCCTTGAAAGTTGTTCGTAGCCTTGAAAGTTTCCCTTGTGTCGGCTCCATTGCTCCATCTTTCGAACTTCACAAAGCGCTTCACGATGGATTGTGATGCATCAGACGCGGGATTCTGTGCAGTGCTACAACAAGATGGTGATCCGATTGCCTTCTTCAGTCGGTCAGTCACCCCTTACCATGCCAAATTGGCCGCCTATGAGCGCGAGTTGATCAGTTTGGTCAAAGCGGTGCAACATTGGCGACCGTACCTATGGGGGCGAGCTTTCTTGGTCCAGACGGGTCACTATAGCTTGAAATTCTTACTCAATCAGCGGCTTTCCACTATTACCCAACATATGTGGGTGAGCAAGCTGTTCGGCTATGATTTCTCTGTGGAATTCCATCTTGTCCGACAAAATACCTCCACAAATGCGTTGTCCCGTCGTGGTGAGGAGATCATGGTGGTTCGTGCACTTTCCATTCCCAACTTCTCCATCTTTGCAGCACTTCAACAAGAGATTTCTTCCATTCCAGAGTTGGTTACACTACGTGATCAAGTACTGGCCAGGACAGCTGAATCGGCTTGGACTTTGGTGGACAAGTTGATCTTGCACAAGGGGCGCATTTTAGTAGCTGATTCCTCGCTCCTTTGGGCCGACTTACTAGCAGATGCCCACGGCATTAGTCATGAAGGTATTCAGAAGACTCTACAATGTTTTCAGGCAACTTTCTTCAACTCAGAGCCCTCACAAGAAGGTATGGAATTATGTCAAAGGATGTATGGTTTGTCAGAAAAATAAAACAGAGCACTTGCATCCAGCGGGACTTCTGCAGCCTTTAGCAGTGTCGATTACGGTTTGGGAAGACATCTCCATGGACTTTATTGAAGGATTTCCCAAGGTGGGTGGCAAGACGGTTGTGTTAACGGTCGTCGATCGTTTCTCCAAGTACGACCACTTCGTTAGTCTCGGTCATCCCTACACCGCCAATTCGGTCGCCCAAGCTTTCTTCGATGACATTGTTCGCCTTCATGGTATTCCCTATTTTGTTGTGAGCGATCACGATCCTGTTTTCATAAGTAATATATGGACATAGCTCTTTAGCCTTGCGGGTGCCGGGCTTCACATGAGTTCAGCCTTCCACCCACAATCTAATAGTCAGTCCGAGGTGGTGAAACCGCACCATTGCCATGTACCTGTGGTGTTTGTTCGGTGATCACCCCAAGTAGTGGCTCTAGTGGCTTCCTTGGGCGGAGTTTTGTTACAATACTTCGTACCACTCCTCAATGCGCATCACACCTTTCCGTGTTGTCTATGGTCGGGATCCTCCTACCTTATTGACTTATCAACCGAATACGGCATGTGTGGCAGCAATTGACTAGCATATGAGAGACCGTGATGAGTTCCTCGTCGACATTAAGGAGTGTCTACTCCAAGCCCAAGATTACATGAAGCAACTCTACGACAAGCATCACCGGGCAGTCAAGTTTGAGGTGGGTGAATGGGTGTGGCTTCGTCTCCGGCACCATGCTACGGCTGCCATCACCGATCAGTAGCACTCTAAGTTAGCTTCCTGTTTTTACATACCCTTCCTGGTTGAGGAGCGCATTGGGATTGTGACCTGTCGTCTTCGTCTTCCTGCTAAGGCTGGCATACATAATGTCTTCCCTGTTGCCTTACTCAAGAAGCACCAAGGGCCCACACCTGCTGTCCCTGGCTAGCTACTGGAAATCGTCCATGGTTGTGTGGTCCCCTCACCTTTGTCTATTGTCTGGGCTCGACTGAACCGCGACACTTGGGAATTGTTAGTTCATTGGGTAGATTGCTCTTCGGCGGACACTACGATGGAGCAATTGGAGGACTTTCGGCGATGCTACCCTCTATTCCAGCTCGAGTACAAACTGTTTCGTGGAGAGAAAAGTAATGTTGTGAAAGCGTTTGTTGGCAAGACGTACCAGCACCGTTGGCACAATGGGGCCACGACATTAGGCTAATGTCTGGCTAGTAGCCGCAATGCAGGCAGGAGATCAAATTATTTAGTAAAAGATAATTCATATTAATTAGTTGTCTCCTTAAAACATATTTTGTTAGTTGATTTCCTTTTCTTGTGACTTTCTAAATATGAGTTGCATAATCTATAAAGGCAAGTTATTTAGTAAGAGATAAGTAATATTAATTAGTTGCCTTCTTAAAAGATATTTTGTTAGTTGCTTTCCTTATCTGGTAACTTTCTAAATATGAGTTGCCTAATCTATAAAAGTCTAGTGTTGTGTGAGTTGGAAAGATCAGAGGCCGATCCTAGGAGGGCGATCCTTCTCCTTCGCCAGTTATCCCCTCCGAAACTCCTTCCTCCTTTTCCAACGCCATATCAGCAAGTGCCTTGAAATGTTTAGTTGCGAGTTAGCATAAAGCATTGATCAGATACTATCTGTGGTACACTGCATAAAAGTATGCGCAAGAGCTTCATCTTTTAAAAAATCGCCTGCTACTTGGCAAAAACGGCTCTAATTTGCTTGTTTCTTGATTACACAAAAACGTTTTACAACAATCGTGTTGTTTGCTTTGTTCCCGCTTGGGCTAATTTTGTGTACAAGTAAGACAGCTATATCCCAGTAACTGCTATATATACAACAAAACTACAGTAGCACGACGGCCTCCAGCCTTCCCTGCACATTGTTCAGTCATCACCCCGTCGATCCCGGTTGGTGATAATCACCAAAGTTTCATATCTTGTAATCCGCAAGGTAACCTAACCTACAAAAATAAATAAATAAGTAAAATAAGCATGGAAAATGCATCCCAAGTCCCAACATAACCATTGAATCCACTAAATTAAAAAGCTTACAGCGCAACTTCTACATATAAAAAGGCACATTCTTTTGGTGGAAAGAACACCAATGCACAGGTTAAAATTGAAACGGGGATTTCATAGACTGCAATCATTGAAACATCGCATGTAACACTACGCTGCTTGGTTACTGGTGAAGATGCAGTTAAGATAATACCATTCAACGGGTGGCACCCAGCCGATGAGCTTCCTGACAATACACCAATTGAAACGGGGATTTCTTGCAGACTGCAATAATTGAAACATCTTATGTAACACTACACTGCTTGGTTACTGGTGAAGATGCAGTTAAGATAATACCGTTCAACGGATGGCGCCCAGCTGATGAGCTTCCTGACAATACACCTCTGCGTATACTCCATTGAACATCGAAAGCAAAAACCTACTGGCGTACAGTACATAATGCGGCAGCTCCTTCACGGAACGTGGTCCAGTCTCAGGAAATGGAACTTTGGCGTAGCGTAGCGTAGCAATAGTCTCATTCCAAACCTTTTTTAGCAGATGTATTTGCCTTTTCCTTGTCCTTTTCTTTTTCCAATTTCTTTTTCTCAGCTTCCACACTTCGAGCATTTTCATCACGTGATTTTTTGAACATATTCACGAAAATAACCAAAATCGATGTAACTGAAAATAGAAGAGCAATAATTTCTCAGGGAAACGTCCATAAGTAAGTACAGCTTGTGCTAAAAATAAGATCATGTCATTCAGACAGAAGTGTGCCGATCTTCATAATAGAACCAAAAGGTAATTTCGATAACAATGTACTGTATGGACAAGCAAAAGTTTTGGACCTTCCGGGAGAATGAAGCTGACAGTACTAGAGAAACTTCCTCAAGGGCCAAGAGAATACTTTTTAGTGTTTTTTCTTATCATTGTGTAATCAGCAGCCTAGGAATGGGGAAATCAAGAGTTCAAGACTACTCACAGCTGTTTCACTGATCCACTTTCATCACTACATATTCCGAGGGTGTAGCATGAGTTACGTATATGCATGTAATTCAGAGAACAATGAGTAGTAAAATGGTGAAATACTACAAAGGCCACATCAAACCTTGCTCAAAAGGGCAGCGCGCTGGATCCTCACCAAAATACTGAGCTAGGGAATCAGCATTTCTTCCCTGCAAAACTAATGCTATCAAGATCTTTCAGAAACATATGAAAAGTGATTTTAAGGCAGGGACTCACCACTTCCGAATACAAGGAAATGAGGGACCTAACCTCAGCCTCTGCTGCCTCAAGAAAGCTTTTCAATACCTGTAAAAGCAACTGATCTCAGTTCACTTGTAAAAAAATCATCATTGCTTTTGTACACACTTGACACAGTCTCGTCAGACATAGCTGAGAGGTGCATAGTGCATGTAAAGCTGAGGCCCTTGTTTTACATTGGCATTCTATAATTGATCAGTGCATCAATGGTACAGATCATGGATTGAAATATCGGCGGTTACCGGCCGGTAACCGGTTTACTGGTCGGCTCCGGGAAACAAATACCGGCCGGGATCTTTTAAATACAAATTTGAATTTTTGACTCCATAATGTCCTTCCCTAGTTGGTTTAGGCATTGTTATGCTAGATTATGTATTGAAACATTAGTTTTTAGTATATTTAGCACTATTAAAACATAAAAGAAGACTTTTTTTTAATTCCGGTTTTTCCCGGTAACCGGTCCGGTAAAAAACCAAATTCAAATTTTGAAATTCAAATTTGTACCGGTTTTTTTTTTTATTTTCCGGTAACCGACCGGTTACTGGTACCGGCCGTCGGCCGGGAAATCGGCCGGAACCGAGATTTTGATCCTTGGTACAGATACATATGCACTTATACTGCTGTCTGCTATATATGATTACATACAAGAGAGATACAAAAACCTAGTAAGTGCTCACCCAATATCTGGAAACAAGTAATTTGAATCATTTCGTAATAACACAGTTTCAAGCTATTTCTCGTTTCTTGACCTAATGAGTAATCTCTCAGTTCTTCGATGGACTAATTGTAAACAGAATTAATATTTTCACCATCCAACAACTGTTAAAAATACACAAAAAGGGAATATATATCTTACTTTATGGAAGCCAACGGATGTTGCACCGTCGTTCACTGAAGCAGCTAATTCTTGCTCAATCTTCTCAAGACCTTTGTTTATTGCTTGCATTTCTTCCGCAAGCAACTTCAATTGGATCTAGGGGAATTAACAAATATGATTAGTACCTTGATAGTTATACAAAATTGCCATATTTTAATATTATTACAGTACCTTAGAAGCTGCTTCCAAATGAATTAAGTCTTTGTCAAAATCAAGAAGCTCAGGTGTTTTCTCAGCAAGAAGCTAGCACGTAATACAGATGGAAAGAAATTAGCTAAATTATGTATACAAGCTGGCAAAAACATGTGACAGACTAACAGCTAACGGCCGTAAGGCGGCTGAATGGATTTGACATTTAAAGTGGATATAGTAGGAAACTGGGTCAAAAAGAGCTAATATTTCATTAACTTGCGGAGTAAAATGCAGAATACTAGCACAAAACCTTTTGCATGTGGGATTTTTTATGATGACAAACAAAAGGAGATGTAAATGATAATAGTACATTGGGAGGTGTTCTTCTACGGTTTACTTTCAAACTTCCCAAGAAAACATCATGTAGATATGGTATCGGAGTATAGGAAAAATCTTGTGACATATTAGAGCGCATAACAGGTGGCACAGTTCACCAGAATTGCAGTAAGATATTGAATTTGAATTCTAACCAACTTTGAATTATTGCGAGGTATGTTCAGCAGTAAAGATCAAATGAAGGGATTTTAGCATGCGAAACTATATGTTAATAACACTTCTCATTGCCAAGTGCATACCTTGCATAAATAATGCATTAGTGTCATCTTAGTGTTTCTAGATCGAGTATCTGACAGTTTAAGAAGACTGTCTAATCTGAAGCCAACAGCAGATCCTGTTCAACCGATAACCACATCAGGCAAATTTATCAGAGAAAAGAAATTCTATGGGATTTCTTTTACAATTATTTGATACCTCGAGCTGTTCCTTGATTCAATGCATTCCCTAATGTAAGAATGGTCTGCATTATCTGCCGTAATTTCAGAGACTCTTTGACCTGCATAAAGTGAACAATTAAGCCAGTGAAAAAATGAGAACATATCTCAAAATTTTACAGGGTATAATGCAGTACCTCCTTAGTTGCATCATTTATGGTGATTAGGTTAGTTCTTAGCTCATCTACCTGTCAAAAAGTTGGGCATCTCAATCACAAACAGCAAGGTATGGAGAAAATAAGATAATCCAAGTGATTTGGCTGGGGGAGAGGGGTCAACGGACCTGTGTTGAGAATGTAATTCTAAAAGCAAATACTCTTAGTTTAGACTCCACACGAGGAACTTTCATTAGCTCCAGGAAAAACTACGACATAGTTTAAAGCTTCCATCAATACTCAAAATGGGATTACTATATGCAACCAAAATATTAAACCAACCTGTTCACATTTCCCAAGCATATCTTTGTTGCCATTATAGTTCTGAGCTCAGAAACCCCCACAAAAAAAGAAGATGAAGTCCATTAGGATAAAGCAACGTTAGATATCAAATACTAAGTGAACAAAGAAGTTTAAGTTACACATCATAAAGTACAACAAAAAAACGAGTAAACAGAAGCACCTTCAACATATCGATGTCTTCCTTTGTAGGGCAAAACTTAATGAGATTTTCCACTTGGTCATTATCAAGAACAGAAGTGTCCAAAGCCAAGATTGCACCCTGCCAGACACAACAAGTTAACGAAAGCAAATTATATAGGAGTGCAAAATAAAGTATCAGACAATTTGTTAATAGCAGCATGTTTACCAGATTAACAATGTCATCGGCATGATAACTTGCTTAGAATATTAAAAAAAACATGCATCAAGAAATCCAACACAGCTTAGCAATAACTTGCACAGATGATAATTATGTACAGTAGTACAAGTTATTAACCAAGTGAGGTAAGGATCAAATTCTCCAGTACTCTATAGGCTTAGCCAAAGAAGGCGATACCACTGTGTGAATGGTGAATGCAATTCAAACAAGAAACATCATAAATATCTTATAGCATACTTTTTTTGCATTGACAAAAATCTATATGCATCAAGCAATACAACAATAGATTATTACATCTCTTTTGGCTGTATGGAAGGTGTATGATAACATATGAGCTTACAATTAGGCTATATGACAGCAATCTTTGTAAATGAAGATGATCAACAAAGATATATTAACTGTATATTGAATTGGGAAATGGCAGAAACTAAAAAAAGGAAAGGAAATATGAACAGAAACTCTAGATATTCAGGATGGCATAAATAACTAAGTCGTCAACACAGCACAAAACTCTGACTTGTCAATATTCCACATGAGGAAATTGATGTGCCTGATTTTTTAAAATTACAGGGTAGAGAGTGGTTGAGTCACAAAGAATACTCACGATCATATCAGGAAGAGGCATTTTAATTTTGGTAAGCATGATCTCACAGTTATTTGCCCTTCGCATATCAACCTGAAATAAAACTAATAGGAACAATTAGTTCGTGATCTAATGAAATGAACAGCATAATTTCTTTTAATTTCCAACATATCATAGAATAACCAAAGAATAAAGTTATGAAACAAGTGTGAGAGGATGCATGTGCTTCAGTAGAAGCACATGAGTCAGGTCAAAAACTTTTGATCACTCTACAGTAAATCGGTGAAATTTCACCCAGGCAGGGAGAATAAATCAAGCTAGGGAAGATGTTAAGAAAGGGGAAATAATGTTTTAATACCAGGTGAACAATTTCTGGCTTGCTAATAGCTGAACCACACTTTGTTCCTCCTTTTGCACTTGCAGTGGTTGCAACTGCAGTGGAGAACAAGCTCTCCAACTCAGATAAATCAATATCAGGTGCCCTGAAAAATAGCTCACGAGTAAATACAGTTTCAACGCAGACAGTGTCCACATGTTAAACAAATAAAAAAGGAACTCCAAGCCCGGGTTCAAAGAAAAAGATTTTAGGATGAAAGAACAGATACACCAACCCAGTTCATTTAGTCAAGAAAAAAGCAACATGATTATAGTCCACAAACAATGTATATCAAATTTTATTAACTAGTGATATCAATGGTGCAAAATCATCAATAGTAAATCGATATGTGCAAAATGAAATGATGACATATTAAGAATAGAAAAAATCATGCTATAGCATTTTTCTTAGCACATACCTAGCCTGATTTCCTTGTTTTTGGGCATCAGCCCAGAGACTTCCTTGCATTGCTCGTGTAACTTTCACCCAATGCAAAGGCTTTAATGAAGCTTTCTTTGGGGGGTTACTTTGCTGCGCCAATCCAATGCTGCGACCTTTTGCTGATCCAGTTGCTGCTCTCCCCCTTCCCAATAACGGAGGAGGTGGTGCAGGTGCATTTGAAATCTTTGAGCTTGGGGGATATGGTGAACCTGGTTCACCAATTCCTCCATGCAAGGGTGGTGGAGGGGGTGCAGTCCCAGGAGGTTTTGGTGCTTGAGGTGGCAGGGGCGGTGGTACAGGAGCTTTCTTTCCAGTCATCAGGGGAGGAGGTGGTGGTGCTGGAGGAGTCCTTTGAATAGCACCTGTGGGCAACAGTGGGGGTGGGGGTGGTGATGGAGCACCAGAGCCATTGGCTCGACTAGCTGGAGGTGGAGGTGGAGGTGGAGGTGGTCCTTTTGACTGAGTAGTAGCAGCAGTTGTAGGTGTTCTGCTAGAAGAGGGAGGGGGAGGGGGTGGGGGAGGGGGAGGGCATTTGTTAGCTATTCCATGAGATGGAGGTGGTGGGACTGAACGACATGGAACATTTTTCTGTAGCTGCAGAGGTGGTGCAGGTAGAGGTGGTCCTGTCCTCGAATTTGGCAGGGGTGGCGGCGGTGGTGGCGGTGGCGGTGATGGAGACTGTGGAGAAGATACATTACTAATCCGAGGCAGTGGCGGTGGTGGTGGCGGTGGGAAGAAAACAGGTTTGCTGCCACTTGGTGGTGGCGTTGGCGGCGGCGTTGGCGGTGCCAAGATAATATGTTTGCTTCCATTTGCTGCTGCTGCTGGTGGTGGTGGTGGCGACGGCAGCAGCCTGCTACTTGGCAACTCCTGCTGTAATTCTGGTCGCAGCTGACTTTGCTCAGTTGAAAGGCTAGAGAATCTACCATGAGGAGGCGGTGGTGGCGGTGGTGGCGGCGGCGGCGGTGGAGATGAAGTGTTCACCGAGAGAGTAGCTGCAAAAAATGTGATGGTTATGAATCAGAAATTAATAAAGATGGTGAAGAAAATATAGAGAACAGGAGGAGAAGAGCTCAGTGCTGGGGAAATGGGTAGCACGGAAACACCAGGTGCAGCAACAGTAGGCAAAGTTCTCTTAAAGGACATATTGCAACAAATTATCGCACGTAGTCATAACTCATAATGTCCAACAAAAAATGGTTTGTGTGAATAGCTATACCAATGGATTCAGAATCTTCAGTGGTAAGATCGCGATCAATGTTCTCTGAGTCAGATGGGTTTCCACCATGCTGAACCTTCTCATGATCAGCTGAAGAAACAGAATCAGAAGCCACAGAATATTTTTCTTCATCAGAATCCAGCGGAGACATTAGTGCCATTTGCAGACCAACTTTAGCTTGGAACTTTGAAAGTTCTTTCATGTCACTGAGTATTAGCTTTTGAAATTTCTCTTGCAGCGAGTTTGCTGAGAACTCTTTGAGCAACCAAAAAGCAGCATTGTCACTGCTTTCCATCCATTCAACTACATTGAAAAGTTCTTGAACAGCTGAAAAGGCCTCAATTGGTAAACCACTTTTCATATCACCGAACAACGTTGCTGTTGGAGCTCTTGGAGGAGAGATGCCACCAATTTCACAAAACAGCACCTGCACTTCCAAATTTTTGTCAGTAATTGATTTGTCTCCTTGGGGAGTTTCAAAGAGTAGGTGTGCCGTTTTTACCTCTGCTCTAAAATTCATTGGGTACCGGTTTTTTGAACCCCAGAGTATGTCTACATCATCACTATTCAGCATTAGTACATTTGAACGAATAAAAGCAGTATTGAACATTATCCGAAACATCATAACTTCCTTTTCCAGATCAAGATCAAGATGTACACACTCCAGAACAACATCTCCCTGGACTAGACACTGTATATCAATTTTTATGACATCACAATCCTCCTGCATGAAAACATTGCAGATTGATGCAAACTCAAAGATACAGTAATACAAAACAACCAATATTTTCACGCTGAATTCCATGTACCACCTACCTGCCGATAGTGACGCAAAGACTTATTCTTAGGCATTGAAAAAATCATGTTGGTCATGCTAGCTTTCTTGCCAAGAAGATTTCGCCCAAAAATTCGGACTAATGGCCTACATCCATTATGAGAATCGAAACTTGGAATAGCTCGAAGAATCAGGCAATCCAAAGAAAGTGCCCGCTCCATTGGAGGCCACTCTGGAGAGATATTCCTTCTGGCTACATACTGCATGTATCGGAGCTGAGAAGGCATTGGGTTGAGTGCAGAAAAGAGCTGTAGGAAGCCTTTAGGGGCTTCTCGGTAAACAATGTCCAGAGTTTTATGTTCTGCATTGTGTAATTTCTTGAAAATAAGAAGACAAGATAACAGAAATGCCAACGATGGCCAGCCCCCTCTCTCACAATGTAGTAGTATAATATTTTGGTTGTTCCCAGTGGATAACCAGTGTTCACAGACACGAAGGAAATGCTGAACAAGAGATAAAGGAAGCACAGGGCAGCCTTCAAAATGGCGGGGGTAGTCGATGACTGGAATGTCATATTCACGTAGGATATCGGCAAGCTGGCTTCTCTTATCTCCATCTCTAAAGTTAATTGCCAGAAATGAAGACTCTTCATGATCTTCGTACAACTCTGTAAGAATCCCATTTAAATAGACTGGGTACATTCCATGCGGTAAAACTTCAGTGCAGAAGCATGAATCAAAAACTGCAGAATACGGTAAGATGCCAAATTAATTGGAATATCACATACGTAAATAAAGTGATCAATGTAACAATACTTTACTTTAGAGACTTACCATAGATCCTGTCAATAAACTCCAGTAATCCATCAGGAGGCCTCTTGTAGAAGAATCTACTAAGCAGTGACATTTCATAGGATTGAAGATTTGTTGTGAAACATGCTCAGGATCCTCAGTATTTGCTCACTTGGACTGCAAAAGTTAATTGATTTCAGAACAAACAGTAACATGTGAATACTATCACCTCTGAAAGTAGAACGCAGTACATCAGGTAAGTCACTTGATGGCCCTTTTACAATTGGTGAGTACAGTGACTAGTATAATTCTGATTAGTGAGCAGACCCTTTGAGATACAACAAAATTGATCAACCATACTTCTTAAGACCAATACATGCTAAGCACCACACTAGAACTGCTGATTCAACACAATATCATGGTCTAAATCTCATTACCACACACTATCAACACCACCTATAAGCGTGCTACTTTTAAGCAATGATGGAGCCTGCTAGAGCTAGATTTTTTTTTCCTGTTACAACGACGGAATAAAACATTAGATATCAGCCAACTCATGAATCAGACACTTGAGCGTGTACTGTAGCAGTCTAACGTGCACATCCTCCCGTTCATGCACCCCGCGACATTACGAGCCTAACCGCATGTTGTAAACATCTTAATCGAATAAAATACAGATCAAAACCTCAAGCTATCCTCCTACTCAGGTACAGCAACTGTGTGAGGCATTTAGATGTACCATTCCGGCATGCGGTCTCTAACATAAACATAAGATTTGGGGTGGTATACTAAACCTTCCACCTGGCGAACCCACTGAGAACTCAAATCAAGCGGAGATAGCAACACATTGTGGCACTCGGCACCGCAAAACAAACGAATCCGAGGGCATAGGAGCTGCAGCCTGCAGCAGCTCCCGTTGAGGCGTAACGCCCCGCGTGCAGAGGCCACGGGGAGCCACAACCCCCCAAACACAACCCAGTTAGTAGTAGCCTGGCAGAGGCACCTCCGCGCGATTCGCAGCGCACCGTTGCAGAAATTAGAGGGAGGGAGGGCAAACTTACGCTTTTGCTGGACGCTAGGGTTCGGCGCAGACAGCGACGGCGGAGGCGGCGATCCGAGAGGGAGGGGAGGGGAGGGGTTAGGGAAAGGGTGGGAGAGGAGAGGAGAGGGCAAATTTTTGAGCTGGGCTGGGAGCGAGGGGAGCGTATGATTTTTCCCTTTGTTTTTCCGTGTTTGGGTTCTCTCTTGTTGTTCTATTGGCACCGTGCGGCGCTGCAACTTTGAACCAAGTGATGGATGGGGTGGAGGCGCCTCGCGGGGCCTTACCGAGGGTAGAAGAGGGCCAGTGGGTGTGGATGTGGTGCGGTCGGGAGGAGCGGCTTGCGCTTTCGACTTTGCTCGAAAGTGATGCTGCCGAACTCGAAATCTTTGGACGTGGTACGACGGGTCGTTTCGTTAGTTTTGGACTATAGGCTAGAGTGTGCCTGTCAACGCTGTGTGATTCACGTCCAAACCTGGTTCACTAGCCAAGCAAAAATAGAGTGGGTTTCTGCTACGTATAGCATAAACAAATCATCTACTTTTACTAAATTTGGTGCTTCCTACCAATGTTCTCCAAACAAGGCCTTAGCCATTTTACATTCCTTGAAAGAAAAAGTTTGCCACTTAGATCCTCATGATATGCAACGTTTCCAAACACACGGGCACTCGCCATCGTCATCCACCCGCGTCGCCGTATTGCACAACATGTTGCACTTTTTTGTTCTCCCCTGGCCCAGCTAACTGTTGGATATTGCTCCACTCTATTCTCCTCATCCATGATTTTTTTTCAACAATATGGCAAGTAAAAAAGTAGTGAAACCCATGAAATTCCGCTTGTTGAATCGATAAGCTATCCGCGGTTTTCTAGATATTGAGAGCAACTCCATCGTTGGATGCTAGGTGAGTCATGGTTGTGTTGGGTAGAAGGGTGAACCCAGGACAAAACACAGAGTGGGAAGCCATGTATAAAAGCAAGTTAAGATAAGTAAAAATACCAACGATAGAAATTAGTCAAATACTATTGCGGGTCAAAATTAAGTGGACTCCCACTCAACTCTATATGGATCCGCCCCTAGCTAGGTATGTGAAGTGATGGTGGTACGGGGTGATCCGATCTTCTCGAGTAGAACCATGGATAAATAGCGTTTGATGACGAATAACGCTCAGCTGTACACCACGCGCCAGTGCACGGACTTGTAGCTCTATGGATATTCGTCGCACCTGGTTGATCGCCGCTAGACCACGAGCGGAGATCGTCAAGCCCTCAATTCCCAGCGGAAAAGCAAACTTGACCTTAAAAAGCAGAACGAACAATTGATCGCATAATTCTCTCTCAGAAGTCCTCGCATGAACTCTGTTATGAAAGAACAAGTAATAACTTGTGTTCTATTCTTATGCATAAACGTGGTCTGGTTTACAATGGGGGTCTACCCCTCAATATATAGTCTCGGCCTAAGACTATTCAGCACTAATTTTTTCATATGGTACTATTCACACGCGTGTACTGTTCATAGGCCGGGTACTGTAGCACAGAATGTTCATGGGCTAGGGGCATTGTAGCATGGCACTGTTCATGGGCAATTGTAGCATGACATTGTTTATGATACTGTTCATGTGCGGCACTATTCATGTGCCGATCGCTGTTCATACCGTGGACTTGTGCTTCCTTGGATGACAGCCGCATATCCTTGATCTCCGTCCATCGCTGACTCTTCAAACCTGAGCACAAGTAAAATATTATTTTTAGGTAGTATAAAATTCTCATTAAAATCAATGACATATTCATTAAGTAGCAAGTTCACCTGAGATTGTAGTTTCTTGACACATGCTCTTGTTATTGGTCCTGTCGGCAACTCGAGGCCTATATCATGAGCATTAGGTGGAGGAGGAGAAGGTGTTGTAGGGATGCCCTCATCAGATGGAGGCCAAGCACTATCATTTGCATCTTGCGCGATGCACAAATACCAAAGAAAGAAGGGAAAAACATAGATGAGAAGTGCAAAGGCAAATTTTGTTTATAGTTAAAGTAATTAAGTATAGGGGCCTCTATAGTATAATCAGATGCTAAAATGTTGGCGATAGAGAGATGTTAAAAGAGATAGGATGAATGTGATGTGGTACATATTAGCACATTTTTGTGTGCCAAGAGACGTAGATACCCTAATGTGGTTGAGCCCTCGACTAGACTTCCTGACCACTTGGACATAGAGCTTTGGCTACTGCCACTAACACATACATTGCATTCTTGTTAAGGAGGAGATAGCTCTATGTAGGATTCATTCAAGAAACTACTTAGGGCGTGTTCGGAAAATAAGGATCTGATTTAAATCCTAAAAATTCGTAAAGCAACCCCTTAAAAAGGGAGTTTACAATACCTTCTACTGATACAAAAGGATGGTAGTAGAAATTAAATTTATATATTGATTTGTTAATGACATAATAGACTTTTCTCTGTGGGTTTTTGTGAGGGTATTATGAACTTTTTATTGAATATATTACTAATCGCTCATGCGTGTTCATTTCAAACTCAGTTAAGCAATTACAATTTTAACCCTCGTGGAATTTGTACTCGTAGTATATTAAGGAAAATATAACTTAATCATAACTAATATGATTAACTAATATGATCCATGGAACAAAAACATTGGATGGTTCGTATCGATTTGGTACCGTAAAAGAGTCAGAGAAAAAGAAAAACTCAGGTTGTTGCTTTTCACTCTGATGTTTCTCACAAGTTGAGGGGTTCTGGCTTTCTGCATTGTGCCACTTGCAGCATCGTTAGTTGGCATGGTCTGCTTATTTTTGCACTTGTCTCTCTCGTTGCTGCAACCATTTTCACCCCGGAGAAATTAATCTGTGTTATGCCCCTTGTATTAAGGGGAAATTCGTCCTTCACACGAGAAGGAATACAGATAGCGACAGCATGCAAGAGCTGGCGATGAGCAACCACTGCACATCCGAGACGCGCGTGTCCGAGCCTGCGTTGGGCAGCGAGGGGTACTGATCCGGCGGCGGCATGACGCACTCGTGGCCATCGAAGTACACCCTCCTCGGGAACGCCCATCCCCCGGAGAACGTGAAGTCGCTCATATCCTTCTTCAGTATCATCTCCGTCTGCACATTCCCGTTCTGCAGCAGCATCTCGTTGTAGTGCTCCATCCCCCAGAACATCCCCGTGTCATCTGCAAAATCCCATTCTTGATTTTACACTCTCCTTGAACTTGCGATGTTAACTTGTAAAGTGAGTGGCACTTACTGATGGTGCCGTACTGGATGAGAGACTGGTAGTTGAAGCTGAACAGCTGCGTCAGGCTGCGGAGGTTCGGGTGCTGCATCACCAGGTTCCAGTCGCTGTAGTTCTTGATCACGTTGTAGTTGGTGATCGTCACCTTCACCCTCCAGTACTCCCTGTAGTTGAGCTTCACGTGCCAGTGCACCCGGATAGGGCACATGTGCTCGGTGCACCGGACGATCGGCGCGGCCGGCTCGCCGTCGCCGTCCGGCAGCTCCTGCGCCTTCGATTGGTCGCCCTCGCTGTTAGGCCAAACGAAAATGTACACAGATCAGAAAGACAGCGCCATCTTTATAGTATAAAGCACGAGAAGAAGCTAGGCAGTGTAAGTAAGATGGGTGGCTTTGCCTGACGCATTGCGGCGCCGAGGGGGAGAGTGGGCAGCCGCAGCTGCAGTGCGGGCACGTCACGATCGTGCTGCTGTAGAACGTCGAGAGGGAGACGCAGCAAGACGGCGACGCGGCCTCCCTGAACTGCGAGTACGAGCAGGTAATCCGCCATGTCACTGCACGGCGGCGGCAAGAAGCATCACTCAGAACTCTCACTCAATGCCCCGCGCGGCGGCGGCGCGCCACAAAACAATCGTTCGCGGTCAAGAAAAGGCTTACGCACGCATAGCTTGGACTTGCCGGTGCCTGTCCACCTTGGACTTTGTCGCGGGCACCTTGGTCGCGTTGCTGCAGCTGTAACCCGGCACGCCGATGCTGAAGTTGGTCGGCTTCTGGGGTCCTTCATTGTCGTAGGCGAAGCTGCCGACGGACATCTGGAACGCGGTGGCGGCCGTCCTGTTGTTCTGCGTGAGGGACGACAGCATGCCGCCGTGGCAGCAGTTGGTGACCTGCTTGTTGTACTGCGTGCCCGGCGGCATGTCCACTATGACAGGCCGCTTCTCGCAGCAATGCGGGGGGCTAGTGGCGACGCGAACGCGGGTGCAGTCGCCCTGCTCCGTCGCCTCCGCGCCCCTCGTGTCCCAGATGACCTCGTCGCCGGCCCACGCCCAGCTCAGCTGCCACCCCGGCTGCTCGACGTGGCGGTACAGCTGGTAATTGTGGATGCTCACCATGACCTGCACACACAGGAATTCGATTCGGTTGATTTGTAGGCTGTTTTAGTGGCAGAAATGTCGAATTTTCTGTCAGAGTCGGGAGCGTTGCATTTCGGCTGCACAGATCAAAAGTTTCATTCACCAAAGGAAATGAACGTGGGGAAGTTGAATCACGAAAAATTGCTAGCAACTACGGAGATAGATATGTCTGAATCTTTCTTCAGGTGCATCGACTGGGATGTTTACAGGCAGCAAAAATGGCGATACTAAACTCACAAGCAGGTATGCGCACCGTGTACACGCTGTCGATGTTCTGAAAATCCCAATTGATCGTGATGCTCCCCTTCGGATCCATCGGATCATATGCATCTGCTAGAAGAAACACGATGAAACAATCACCAATCACAATTCTTGGAAACGCAGAAAAATTGAAGAAGAAGAGAAACAAACACGTCGGAAGAAGATCATGGAGATTACCAGCAAACTGAGAGGATAAACAGAACAAGAAGATGAACAGGATGAACCGGTCCATGACCATCGCTCTGAAGCTCCAAGGATTCTTCACGCACCAAAACATCGCAACTTCGCCGGAGGGAGAGAAAAAAATCGCACCTTTTGCTCGCACCCCGCACCCCGCACCCGGATCTGCGTAGGAGACAAGGGGAATAGCCGAGGAAGGAACAGGGAGGTACGACGAAGAGGCCAGGGTCAGTGTGTACACAGATAATCCGATCACTGATGTGACATGCGTGTCATCAACCGCGGCATTAGCCTCGAATTAAACGCCCGAGACGGGGAGGGGGTGCTGCGCTGCGCCGCGAGCGCACACACGCAGTTTACTCAAGCAATAAACGTAAGGGCTAACGGCCATCGAATACTCCCCCGTCTTAACGCCTCTCTCTCGCTAGCTTCCAGTGGGTAGCCCAGTTGGCGTCCGGTCACCGTGGAGCTGCGTATTTGGAAAGCCATCCCGGATTGGTCGCGTAGGCCTCCTTCCCTCTCTGCACATTTGTCACGTCGTCGCACGCATGGTTGCCAGATATGGAGGGAAGTTTGAATTGGAGGGTCTCGTCCGCTGACGGGTGGGGCCCTGTAAAGCTCTGAGAGCTCTGGTTGTGACATTTGTTCGAGGTGCGACAGTGGGCAACAACTTTTTTTTCTTCTTTTTTTTTTGGTTGTAAAATGGGCAAAAACTTGGAGTTTGCGTGTAGGTTGTGTAAGTTTACGCCTTCAATGGACAGACGAACAATCTGGGAAAATGCAATTGATGCTCTTGGTTGGTGATGAGTAAACTCACTGTGGTAAAAAAAACCTTTTGTTTTGAGGCGACCCGCGGTAAAAACTTATCGTACTTGGGCAACCTTCTATGAAAAGCCGCACCTATTTTTGAGTGAGCAGTGAGGAGTGAGCGCGCTCCTAACTAGCGAAAATTCTGATACGTCTATTTTACTGGATATGAGTTCCCTACGAAATTTATGTGAGAATTCTAGCCTTTTTTATGTATATATGATATATATGGTGTTTGGATAGTCAAAATGTCAAATGGCTCTTAAACTGGGTGTCTGGTGTGAAAGATCTTCTTTTGGGTGTGTAATTTGTGTTAGCGAATATCATGACTTTCCTTGCATGACATTGTATATTTGGCATGTACAACAAGCTTTCTTGTATTCCAAGATAGATTAGCACATTCCTTATCATCTCCTTGATTAGTGGAGGCGGCTGCAGCTGTACGTTTATATGTATCAGCCCATACATCGAATATATGTGTGTTGTGAATCCTATTCGCCTGCATGGTATCAGAGCTACCAAGTGATCTCCTGCCCAAGCTCCTTTTCCCTTCCTCCGGCCGCCATGGCTAGCACCAATATCTCCCTCCTCCTCCACCAATACTCCCGCTGCTACCAATCCAGTCAGCGCTCTTCCTTCGTCGGTAGCCCAAGTCACCAACATCCTTACCCATGTTCCTGTAGTTTAGGATCTCAATTAGTCCAACTACTCAACATGGTGTGGTTTCTTCAAGGTCGTCCTCGGCAAGTTTGGCCTCACCCGTCACATTTCTAAGCCCGGCCTCGACAACCCGACTTGGGCGCAAGATGACTATAGCGTTGTCTCCTGGCTCTACGCCACAATCTCCATGGAGATCCTCGGGATCGTTATTGTAACATTCCAATTTTTGATCTTTCAAAAATCTTTTGTGAAGTTTAGGTCCCCAAAATATTTCACCAAATTTTCTTGAATTAATAAAGCTTAATTGATATTTTTTAAATTAAAACAATTTAATTTCAATAATTTAAACCTCAAATGAATAAATAAACATTGTTATTTGGGTTCCTTATGTTCCCATGTATTTTTATGAAATTTTTTTGGCATTTTTCTAAGTTCGTTTGGTATTTATTTGGGCTCATTTGAGTTTCCAGCCTTTTCTTTAATTCAAAAATCAATTCTATTACCTTTTATCTTGGTGGGCTGAATTGGCTCGGCCCACTCAACCCTCTCTCTCTTCTCGATCACCACCTCGTTTCCTCATCCGGCCTAGGACGGCTCCACATCCTCGCCAACCTACTCCACTCCCCGTGTTGCCACCCAGCCCGTTCCCCTTTTTTCCCTAGCCCATTTCCTTGAACCCTAGCACCCCGGCCCAGCACCGCCTCCAGCCCAACTACGCCGCCTCCTCGCTTGGTCCCACTTGGTCGTCGTCACCACCGCCGCTGCTACACATGCGCGCGCATACACGATGAAATATCTGTCGCCGTCATCCTCGGTGTTCGGGTCAAGCATGCTTCCCCGCGCCATAATTAGCTCCTTTGTGCGCATCTGATCCATCTTGTTGTGCTTCCTCCGTCGCCCTAGCCACCGCCACCGTGCGCCGTCGCTGTGGTCGTCTTCCTCACGTCTGGTCGTACTCCGCCACACTGAAATGTCTCCGTCGCGTTCCCTGTTGACTCGGTGAGTTCATTCGAATCCTCTCGTGTCACCATGTATTCCACCTCTAGATCTACCCATACCATCTCTTAATTTTGAGATTTGTTCACCGTGCGTAGAGATCGATCTGTCTCTCTCAACTCTGGCTGTCACTCGATTTCGCCGCCGCTGGTGAGCCTCCGCCTCCATCTTCTCCACCATCATCTTTCCCACGCCGCGTTCTACCCGATGCTCACCTTCCTTTTTGCCAAAGCTCTTCCCCTCCGAAGAGTCTCCACGCCAGCACCACCTCCATCGACCTTTGGCATCAGCAATTCGGCCATCCTGGTCGTGAAGCACCTTCTCGAGCACTATGATCTTTTAATTCTTCATGTAATAACAAGGGCATCTCTACTTGTCATGCCTGACAAATTGGAAAACATGTTCATTTGCCATTTTCAAACATTACATCATTTACTATTGTTCCCTTTGAACTCATCCACTGTGATATTTGGACCTCACCAATTCCTATCATCTCAGGATATCAGTACTATCTTGTTATTCTTGTTGATTTCAGTCATTATGCATGGACGTTTCCTTTACAACACAAGTTCAATGTGTTCTCTCTCATCACTTCTTTCCATGCGTGTGTAAGAACTCAATTTTAGCTTCCCTCCTCATTGTCTAGACTAACAATGGATGTGAATTCAACAACCATGCATCTCGCTTCTTCTTTGCCCAGCATGGCATCACGCCCCATCTTTCTCTTTCTGTGCACCTCCCAACAAAATGGGCCTTTCTTTTCCGTACACCTCCCAACAAAATGGGTCTTTCTTTTCCGTACACCTCCCAACAAAATGGGTCTTTCTTTTCCATATACCTCCCAACAAATGGAAAGGCTGAGAGAATAATTCGTACCATTAACAATGCTATTCTAACACTTATTTTTCATTCTCACATGCCTCCTCACTTCTGGGCCGAGGCTCTTTCCACCGTCACATATCTTCTCACCCGTCAGCCGTGCAAACCTCGTCGCCTTATCTCTTCCTATGAGATTTTTTTGGTGCTCCTCCCAACTAGAGTCATTTGAGTGTATTTGGGTGCCTATGTTACCCAAACATGATTGCCACTGCACCAAATAAACTTTATCCTCGTTCCCCTACCTGTGTGTTCCTTGGCTACCCAGTCAATCACAAGGGCTATCGGTGTTACGATCTCACCTCTCATCGTATCATCACTTCTCGTCATGTTTATTTTCATGAAGCATCTTTTCCTCTTTTAACCACCTGATAAGGATTAACCTAGCTGATTTGATGTATCCTGATTATTGGCTTAATCTTTCATGGTACGTACGAAGAACAACAAATTCATAAACCAATTCGGGAGAATTAAATTTTAAAAATTAGCACACTCACAAACCAATCTAATAGGTTCAATTGCATGTAATAGTAGCCTCGGTGAACAGTGTCAAAACAAGAATAGTAACCGCACGTGAACAATACCCGAACTCTTGATCTCTCTCTCTCTCTTTCTCTCTCAACTCATCTCAAGAACACACGATATGTGCCAAAACGGGTTTTCTAATTTTTATTCACCTAAATCATAACTTGTCTTTTACATGGTGCGGTCATGGGGCTTAAATAGCCTCTTGTGCAAGCACAATTATCTTCGGATGAACAATATCATGCTTGGAGAGTACACATAAATAGTATACGAAACCAACTCAACCTCCTAAATGCACACAACTCAAACCCTCCTATTTTTGGAATTAAAAAATAGCAAAAAGGAATTTTAGATTTAAAGGTCCAAAGTCATCTCGGACTCAAACCCTAAATTGAAAACTAACTATATTGGTTATATCCGATTAGGACTCTTTAATTTAAAAGGAAATACATAAAATTAGGAATTGATGCTTTGGGCTGAAATTCGGACTGAACTTGGAGTCCAATTCAAACTCTTTGTATTTGTTGGATTTCATTAATAGTAACTCGCCTTGGCCTACCTCTCCTCCTTAGGCCGAGTGCCTCCCCAGCTTGGGCCCATGTGCCCCTTGACTTAGCTTTGGGCCTCCACTAGGTTTCCTCCCTCTTGGCCTACACCCAAGTTCGGCCCCTTTGGACCATGCGGTTTCTCCCACTTGGCCCACACACCCTTGGTTGGCTGGTGCACCTTGGCTTCCTTCGGCTTGCTTCTGGCCCATGTGGCAACCTCCTTGCTTCGGCTATGGCACCTAGGCCGGCGCGTGGAGAAAACTCTCCTCTTTGCGGGGTCAACATATCTCTCTCCTTGGCTAGCTTCGCTTTCCTCCCTCTTGGCCAAAGCTAGCTCCCCTTTTGCTTCTTGTAGTAAAACAGTACCACATTGGGAACTGGCACTAGAATGCAATTTAGAAAAAACTTGCCAAGGTGGTAGATGCTCCTATCGCCGTATCACCACCCATACAGATTCACCACCATCTTTGGATTTCCTTGATTCTGATGCTCCTTTATTTCCCCACCAACATCTACAAGCTGTCACGGTGTCTCGATCACCTGCCAAAATTTCGGTCGCGACTCCTGATTTTCCTACCACGACAACCCTGCCCCTTGTCGCACCTTCTACAGTAGCACCTCTGTAGATGATTTGATATTGATCTTACGAATGAATGCTGGAGATTTTTCTTAGTATGAGCCACACAGAAAAGACACAGGGATTTAGACAAGTTTGAGCATTCTTCTAGGAGAATAACAATCCTACTCTTGTGTTGTTGTATTGACTATGCTTTACAATAGGGAAGAATCACTAGAAGTAAGCTTAATGACCTCTCTGTTGTCCCTCCTTGTTTTTTTCTCTTCTTTCTCCTTTGTCCACCGGTTTTACTCTTTATATAGCGCGTGAAGGAGTGACAGTTGTTCCATACCAAGAGATATCTCAATGTTTGATGAAATACTCACGTTGATGGTAGTTATTGTCAGAGAGACCACGTCCCACGTCGTCTTGCAGTTATGTCAGAGACAGAGCCTTTATATGTTCAGTTATATTAGAGAATAACAATGCATATTAACTACTATGTGTATTAAACACATCGCATAGGTGTCCCTAATCGATTGGACCCACATGTCTGTAGGCTTTATTGATTATATGGTAGTCGTAGTTGACCTGTTCGTAGTAAGGTTTACAACCATAAGTAATGGCAAGGGCACCACCGTTGGCGAGAGAGGACCAACACTCGATGAACGCGAGAAATCCTCGACATTCTCGCACTCCACTAAGAAGGCCTCAAAGACACGAGGAGGAGGATTTTGATGTCGTCGGAAGAAAGAAAATTGCAGTCGGAAGAACTTGCACGGCGCATTCAACATCGATCGAGGAGGTACAAGAACTCGGGACATCAACGACTTGCTCGAGAATCCCGATCAAGAGCTTGCTCGAGCGCTGAGTACGATCTCTTTCTTGAAGAGATTACGCAAAGACTTGACTGTGATGACAAGGCGGAGGTACCTCATCGACAACACTCGGTAGTCGTATGTCGACTTCCTCATACCGATCAATCGAATATTTCTCTCGTAGGAATCGACACGGCCATAAGTCGAATCGATTCCCTATTCGAGAAATACCTTTCGATCGGTGAAGATCAAGAAGCCCCTCGAAGAGGTGATCATTCACCACTTGACAAAGAAATTCTAGCGAGTGGAATCGAGGAGTATTCTCCTCGTGAGGCGAGGCCTACTCTGAGCAGTAGTCACTGTTCTAGGGTATCGTCGTATCGATCACTGGTGACATTAACCCTTCTTTTCTACAAAGAAGGCGTCAAGAAGTGATTAGGATCTGGGCATTTCGCGACCTTGAGCGATTCATTGCCACCTCATTTTCGACCGGTGAACATGGAGAAATTTGATGGATCTCAAAATCCCATCAATTTCTTGAGATCTATCTAACAATGTCGAAGCGGCGGAGGAGAGAGCATGTAATGGCGAATTACCTTCCGAAGCGTGCTCGAAGGATCCGCCGATCGTGGTTATTAAACCAACCACTCGAGTCGATCTACTCTGGCAACACCTCTGTGATCTTCTCTGGCGAATTTCCAAGGCACATACATACGGAAAGAAGGCGACTTGCCGGATAAAGCAGAACAACAACGAGACTTTGCGTCAATTCATCAAACGCTTTAGTCGGGTTAGTAACTCAATTCGGAAATTTACGATTCCTCGTGATCGGGGCTTTTAAGCAAGGAGTCCGCGATGAAAGAATAACGGAGGACATTGCTGAATCCTCCCAACATCATTGCTTAGAACTCTTGAGATGGCCGTCGATATGCAACCGCTTACGAGGCGGTCGAGTGGAACAACACTATCGATCGAGAAACATATACTCCTCGAGAGCCGGTGAAGTTGGTAAGGATAAAAAGCAAAAAGTCCAAGAAGAAAATAAAAATCAAAACCACAAGCCGATGGTTCCAAGGAGGTTACAGTAGTAAAGATGGAGAGCCCCAAACCACCAAGTCGTACTGCGATCAAGGCAAAGGTAAGCGCCACGATAGTAGGAACGACAAACCAAGGTGGTGTCCTTTTCATAAAAGGAAGGACATGACCTCCATGGCTAGAGTTTTCCAAAGAAAGCTCGAGGACTACTACGACAAAGCACCACTCCCTACTCTCGCGGGTGGGACATACGAGTGGCCAAAAGTCGTCGGATGATGAGGAGATGCGTTCAAGATCCACAACATACCGTTGAGCACATCTACGGAGGATCATCGACATCGACTCCAAGCGACAACTTAAAGTCTGCGGACGAGGTAAATTCTCTACATACTCCTCTCGTCAATAAATTACGAAGTGGTCGGAAGTTACCATCTCTTTTGAGAAGGATGATGCCGATCACTACAAGTCGATCAGTCGATATCAGATTGTGGTCAAACCCACCATCAACAACTGTCGGGTCAATCAGTGTTGGTTGATGGTGGCGATTCTTTGAGCATATTATTTACTAATGCCACGGGCGAGATGCAAGTACCGAGACAAAGGTAAGGCGATGACGATACTCCTTTCATGGAATTGTACGGATCTTTAGCCAAACCTATTGGCCAAGTTTCTCTTCCTTTAACATTTGGCTCACCAAGTAATTTCGGAGACGAGAAAGTCTCCTTTGATGTGGTCGATTTCGATCGGCATATAATGCCATACTCGGACGACCAACTTTGGCAAAATTCTTAATGGCTACTCATTACGGGTATCAATGTCTTAAGATGCGGGTCCCAAAGGAGTAATCACCATTGATGTGACAAAAGATGGCGTATAGTCTGCGATCGTCGATCCCTCGAGATGGTTGGTCAAATACCAACTCGAGATGAAAGTCGACCGACTAGCAAGTGAAGCCTAAAGCTACACCAAAGCCGAGCGACCAAGTCAAAGAGGTTCCTCGGGCGCGAAGAACCCTCAAGATTGCTCGCATCGGAGACTTCCGACCCCAAATAGGAAGACGCCCTCATTACCTTCCTCCAAGCTAACGAGATGTCTTTGCGTGGCAAGCATCAAACATGCCCGAGTCCCGGGGAGGTGATCGAGCACGATGCTAGCTTTACTGGCTGATAAAGTACACAGAAAACAAAATTACGGAGATTTGCCCCGATCGACGAGATGCTATTAAATCGAGTTGGATAAGCTACTTAAGCGGGCTTTATAAGAGAAGTCAACCACCAGTGGTTGGCTAACCTGTAATGGTCAAAAAGTCAAGCGGCAAATGGCGTGTGTGCGTGGACTTCTTGATCTTAATAAAGCTTGTCAAAAGATGATTTCCTTTACCTCGTCGATCGGTGGTTGATTCAAGCTGCGGTTGTGAGATATTAAGTTTTTAGACGCATAATGCGGATACCACGGATCAATATGTGTTTAAGCGATGAAGAAAAGACCGCATTCATTACTCCATTTGGTACCTTTTGCTATGTCAAAATGCCATTTGGTCTAAAGAATGCGGTGCTTCTTTTCAACGCCTAATGCAATCGACTTTTTCATCTCAATTAGGCGAGAATTTGGAAGCCTATGTTGATGATCTAGTCGTAAAAGCATTAAGAGACTTAATCATATCACCGACCTACAAGAAACATTCGACAACCTCGAAGCACCGCTTAAAACTCAATCCAGAGAAGTGTGTGTTTGGAATTTCTTGGAAAATTGCTTGGATTCCTAGTATCCGAGCGAGGAATCAAGCAAATCTGAAAAAATAAAAGCCATCCTCGGATCGTCCTCCAAACACAAAAAGGAAGTCCAAAACTCACTTTGGGTGCATGGCGGCTTTAAGTCGTTTCATCGCACGACTAGGAGAAAAGGACTACCTTTCTTTAAACTTCTCGGGAGACATGAAGGTTTTGAGTGGTCGAGCGAGAACAACGCGCCTTTGAGGATGTCGAGAGGTATCTTTGAGTGCTCTGTTACGGTTTCTCCAAAGCGGAAGAGGCGCTCTTAATTTACCTAGGCGCCACGCCACGCGCGGCAAGCGCGATACTAGTCGTAGAGCGTGGCGAAAACGCACAACGGCCGGTTTACTCGTCGGTGAAGTTTTACGGGCCTAAGGGCGTTACCTCGGTCCAAAAACTTCTATATGCCCTCCTCATGTCTTGAGGAAGCTGCGGCATTATTTTGAGCGCACAAAATAGGCATGCGTCGAGTTTCCTTTGGGAGCAATCCTCCATTAGGTCGTACAAATTCTTACGACTAGTAGGTAGTCGTGGAAGTACTTACGACCGTGCAGGTTTACGACCACTCGGGTAAGGTTCTCCCTTATTAATGATAAGGGGTATCCTTACGAATAACATGAAGGTATTGCTATCTATAATAACAATTACAGATAAATAATTTAGAATTATTAGATCATCATGAACCTTTTTCCATGCAGCCACCTCTTTTTCTCCTACTGCGGCAGCCCACCCAACAGTTGTTGCTTCGGACACAACTCTCACTCCTTTGTTGCATCCAATGATCATGTAAAGAAAACACGACATCTTCAAACCAAACATGAAATATGCCAATGTCGCTTCCACTACTTCTCCTATTGCTGGCATCCCTCCGCTGCCTAAATATGTGCACTCCGCTCTTTGTGATCCGCATTGGCTGCAAGCTATGCAAGAGGAGCATTATTCCTTGCTTGTCAATGAGACTTGGGTACTCGTTCCTCGCCCTCCTGGCGTGAACGTTGTCACCGGTAAATGGATCTTCCACCACAAGCTTCATTCTAATGGGTTTCTTGATAGATATAAAGCCCGTTAGGTTGTGTGTGGTTTCTCTCAACGCCCTAGTGTGGATTTCGATGAGACTTTCAGTCCGATCGTTAAGCCGATGAATATTCGTACTATGCTTAGTCTTGCTGCCTCCCCAGCAATGGCTTGTACACTAACTTGATGTTAAGAATGCCTTCCTTCACGGTGTTTTGTCCGAGACAGTCAATTGCCAACAACCGGCTGGCTTTCTCGACGCGTCGAAATCAGATCATGTTTGTCTTCTTTCAAAGTTCTTGTACGGGATGAAGTAGGCTCCCCATGCCCGGTACACACGGTTTGCTACTTTTTATCTGTACCATTGACTTCACGACAATTGCTTCCGATCCCTCTTGTTCGTGTTGAGTTGAGGTTTCGACATTGCATATCTCCTCTTATACGTTGATAACATTGCCTTAACAACCTCTTACGACTCTCTCCTTCACCTCGTTATCTCTTGTCTTCACGATTAGTTCTCCATGAAGGATTTGGGTCCTCTCCATTTTTTCTTGGCATTTCTGTCACCCGTTTCTTTCTTTCTCAGAAGAAATAAGCTAAGGATCTCCTTGATAGGGTTGACATAACTTCTTATAAGGCTGCCACCACACCCATTGACACCCGACTGAAAGTATCCTCTACATCCAATTCTCCTCTTACGGATGGCTCCCACTATCACAATTTGGTTGGCGCCTTACAATACCTCACAATGACGCATCCTAGCATTGCTTATGTTTGTGCAACAAGTTTGCCTTCATATGCATGATCCACGTGTCTGTCACATGGCTCTTGTCTTGTGATATATCCAAGGTACCACCTTCCACGGTTTACAGCTCCACACCTCACCGTCCTCGGACCTTGTGGCATACTTCGATGTGGATGGGGCCAGTTGCCCAGACACACGATGTTCCACCTCTGGTTATTGTGTATTTCTCAGTGATAGCTTGATCTCATGGTCCTCCAAGAGACAACCCATCGTGCCTCGTTCTAGTGCGGAGGCTGAATATCGCATCGTCGCTAATACCGTTGTCGAATGCTGCTGGCTCCGTCAACTCCTCCATGAACTGTACCAACCGCTCCCCAAGGCAACTATTGTGTATTGCGACAATGGTTTGGTTGTCTACATGTTCGTCAATCTGGTTCATCACCGCCACACCAAACACATTGAGCTTGATGTGCACACACTTCATCTGCGAGAAGGTCACCCTTGGTGAACTTCGTGTTCTGCACATCCCCTCCAGCTAGCAGTTTGCAGATGTAATGACAAAAGGCTTGTCGACCGCTGTCTTCAACGAGTTCTGTTCCAGTCTAGGCATTCGTCCTTCCCATTCTCAGACTGCGTCGAGGTGTTAGCGAATATCTTGCCTTGCCTTGCATGGCATTGTATATTTGGCATGTATAGCTAGCTTTCTTGTATTCCAAGATAGATTATCACATTTCATATCATCTCCTTTAATAGTGGAGACGGTTGCACATGTACGTGTATATATATCAGCCCATACGTCGAATATACGTGTGTTCTAAATCCTATTCGCCTACAAGTTGCATCTGAGGACCGCACCAATAGATTAGCATAAATGGGGGGAAGTATTTTTGGAGCATATATCTAGGTAATCAAGCAAGCGATAAAAGTCAAATTAATGCAAAGTGTAACACTGCAATCTCACCTCATTTGTGGTAGAACCATAAATTAACACATTGGAGTACTAAAACTAACTGACATATGGAGGCCTTATCTCACTCACAGTTAACAATTAGAGGCATTTTTAAATAATAATATTTTAAAATAAAATAACAAAAGTAAATAGTAAAAAGTACAAAAATATTTTAGTGTCGCCATTTGATGGCGAATTGTCTTATCGCCATTCCAAATGACGATAGTATCCTGGAACAGTGCAGAGAGGGTCCTGTCGCCACTTGGACCAGCGGCATGGTCCTGTCGTCATTCCAATTGCCGACAGGACCCTATCGTCATTTCAACCTGCGATAGAGATGCCACGGTTAAAAAATTTTAATATTAAAATTTAGGACAATTGTCAATTCAAATGGCGACAGGGATCTCGCAAGTCCCTAAATTTTTTAATATTAAACTTTAGGAAAATCACTATTTCAAATGGCGATCGGGATCTCGCAAGTCCCTAAATTTTTTAATTTTTTAATTTTAAAAATTATTAAAAATTATCATTTCAAATGGGGACAGAGATCCTGCAAGTCCCTGCCGTCATTCTAAATGGTGACACAATCTACCCTATAAAAGACCAAAAAAAATCTAGCATAACTTACTTTTATTCAGAAAAAAGAGAAAGAGGGGAGGGGAGGGAGAGGAACAGAGAGGAGTAGAGAGGAGGAGAGAAGCTAGCGAAACACTGCCTGTCCAGTCGTTTTTAGGTATTTTTTTAACCGAATAGATTACATAGTTTTAGATGTACGGTTATGTAGTGTAGTATGTTGCACATAATCTTTTTCAGTGGGTAGTTTAGTTTTAGATATGTGGTTAATCGTGGAAATCTTGGTTACGGTGTAGTACGTTAAATATATTGGACGCCATTAATTTCAAAATTTACTATGGCCAAGGGATTATTCTTGAGGGTCCCGGGGGGATTGATTTGTGTTATTTCCAATCAGCGACCGTGAACTTAACAAAACTAGAGCAGCGTACATGGGGCACTGTGATGATGTGGTTTTTTCATATATTCAATTTGGACAATGTTGTGTATGATCTGAGATTGAGTTGCCTTGTCAACCGAGCACCACAGGGCACATGTTGGGAGTTAGTGCGGCTCAAGAGAACAAGATCATGGCAGTCATATGTACGCATGACGAGAGAGGAACGGTGGGATTTGGTCTTTCTGGCCCAGGCATATGCCAGTCCCACTCCTGCATCGGCGGCTGAGCAAGAAGGGGGTGGTAATGTTGAAGAAGAAGTCGAGGACACCAGCCACATCGCGACACACACAATGGCCGAAGGTCTAAGAGTTGCTGATGCTGTCGTTGAAGATCGTGTGAAAGGAGCTCCTTCAGTCAGGCAAGCTAGTGGATTGCTGATGAGGGTGAGGATATGGAAGCCCTGGTCCAAAGGATGGATCTCGAAGGCGGTTGTCAGAAGATAAAGGATCCGACGACGAGGATGTTGTGGAACAGCAGGCGGTTCCATCCGAGTGGAACACATACCAATTCAACAACGTCGTCGTTAACGAAGGCTCCCGTGTGCCGTGTGAGTACGACCAGATTGAGGTCAGGCAAGGAGCCATGTACAAATGCAAGGAGGCTGTGCAGGAGGAGGTCAAATTCTGGGTGTTGTTGGTGCGGCGTACATTCACAGTCATCAAGTCTAACCCAAGATGTTATGAAGTGAAATGCGACATAGAGGGATACCCTTGGCGAGTGCATAAATTTCAGCTTAAGTAGGACACCTACTGGAAATACTCTATAGTGGTCTCTCACACATGTGTCGTCATTGAGTCTATGCAGTCCCACAAGAACTTGTCATTGGGCTTCATCGCGACTATCATGTACGATAAGATCGTGGATAATCTAGACTTTGAGCCATGATTCATCATTTGCGCGATTGAGGCAAGATTATAGTACACAATCAGTTATGCCAAGGCGTGGGGGGGGGGGGCAAAACAGAAGGCATTAGAATCAAGGTTCGGTACGTTCGAGGACTCCTACCACAACCTACCCGGCCAACTTCGGGTCATACAAGACATGAATCCCGGTAATGTTGTCGCCATTAAAGATCCCACGCATCCGAAGTGGGGCAATAAGAGTGTACTGAAGCGAGCATTCTTCACCTTTGGTCTATGCATCAATGCATTCTGGTATTGTCGTCCAATCTTATGCGTGAATGACACATGCCTGACTGAAAAGTACAAGGGCCAGATACTGACTACAATAGCGACGGACGAGAACAATAAGGTTCTTCGTTTGGCATTCACATTCGTTGAAAGCGAGAACACGGACAATTGGTTATGGTTCTTGAGGAATTTTAGGATTTATGTTGTACAGGGTCGTCCTAATGTATGCGTTATACATGATCGGCATGCGGGCTTGCTGAGTGCAATAACTCGACTACAACAAGGAAGAACCACTTCTATGGGTAGATCTGTAGAGAGGGTGGTGCATGATGCAATTGGATGCAAACCTCTACAAGTAGTTCTACAACAAGGACTTGATAAACCTGTTCAAGTAGCTGTGTAACCAGAACAAGCAGCAAAAGTTTGACGCACTCTGGAAGATTCTGGATGAATGGACCCGGACACATAGAAGGGAGGCAATGAAAAAAGCTGCTACGAGCGCTGACCAGACCCCCAAAGTATTACCACAGTTACTCACAGATGATCCTCATGTGACGAGGAAGACATAGATGCAGGTGAAATGCTTCTTAGACTGGATTGAGCACAAGCCTTAGGAGAAGTGGTCGCTCCTATATGACAGGGGTGGTGCTTGATATCATATCATGACAACCAATCTAGTCGATGTATACAATTGGATCATGTGCGGCGCCAGGTGCCTCCCTTTGGTTTGTATTGTAGAGGTAATTCTCCGTAGTACAATAAATTACTTTATTGACAGAAACAACAACGCGTCGCTCTCCATGACAAATGACAGAGTATTGTACTCCGCTATGATCTCCAAATACACGGAGGAGAAGATCAAGAAGGGTGAGATGCACCGAGCATTCAAGATGAGCACAAGGGAGCTTCGCTTTGAGGTACTGTGCAGGGATAAAGGATGTCGCAGGACGAATCGCAAGAGGATCACCCACGAGTGCACGCTACGCAGCTCTAGTTGTGTATGCACTTGCAACCGGCCTCTTCTTCTGCATGGGCCCTGCTCACATATCATGGCCACATGTTCGACGGTGGCGCATCATCCCGGCTAGTACCTCTTTGATTATTTCAACAAGGAAGGGGTGATGCAAACCTAGAGTGCAGAGCTGTATGGTTACGATTGTTGGTGATATACCCTAGAAGCAATCATAGAAATGATTGTATCACGTCTATGTTTATGAATTATAGAATAGATGTTATTTTGTTCCTTGAATGAATCATTAGTTATAAAGATTAACAAATATGTGACTTGTTGGTGAAACTTTTTAACTTACATGATGTCGTTCTAAATGTATCCCAGATCAAATGTCACTGGTCGGAACACTAGTGACTCTATCGACCAACACATGTATTGATTGATGATCATATTTCACCGGTCATAGATATAGGGATATCAAATCAATAATGTGAATGCATGTTAGAGAACATGGTGTTGGATTGACCCACCTTGAGACACTGTTGAGATTATTATGATTTTATATGTCATTAGTTGGACTCAAGCAATGATGATGTATAATCTTTACACCTGAGATCAGCATGGTTTTCTACATGTGTAATAGTACACTTAGGGGCTTCTAAACGCTACTACGTAATTGGGTAATTATAAGGGTAGCTTTCGGGTATACTATAAAATATGCAAGGAATGTGATTGGTCAGATATGAGATTTGCCCCTCCTAACATAACATGAGAGATATCTCTAGGTCTCTTGATGTGGTTGAATAAAGAAAGTGCATGGCTATGCTACTAATGGTCAAAGATTCGACCACATGAACTTATCCGACACTTGATTGAGAAAGTATTGAACAGACCATGGATGACAAATTATCTCACACAGAGTTCAACCAGATATCGTGTGGCAAAGGGAGAATACACGAGCAGGTCATTCAATTCGAACAGATACGAACTAGTCATATGGAGATACAAGCTGGTCGTACACTGGTCGAACATAATCACTAAGTCGTCATAAACTGGACGTAAGGAGTTACGAGCTAGTCATGACTAAATATGAACTGGTCGTATAGAGATATGAGCTGGTCATAAGTGATAAGGACCTAGTCGTAGATCATATTGCATTAAGGTTCGTCCGATATAATTTATGTGTATTCGACAATCGTTATGTTCTGCTAGGAACCGCTAATGACTCGTGGTCGAAAAGGTGTTTTCGAGTCACAACCGATTACGCATGAACCTACCGGGTCACACACTTAACGGGTTGGAACAAACGTGTTTGGATAGGAACCGTCATAGGCTCTATATAAGGGGATGCATGAGGCTGTTGGGAGACATACGTGATAGACAACGTGAGTTGCTCCACCGAAACACTAGCAGTCATCTTTTTTAGAGCCCATCGTGCGAGTTGGTGCTAGAACACCGATTGCGGTTGCTGCTGCGCTAAAGGACGATCCACGACTTCGCATGGGACACGACTGATTACTGGAGGAGACGATCGGCGACGAGGACGCTGGACGATCGACTACAACCACTACATCAACGCGCTCTAAGTTGGATCCGGCTGCTATCTCTTTTTCTGCTGCACAGCGCGTCTAGTGGTAACGATCTATGATATATTTGCTTGTATGGCGTCCTGGTGTACGTGGTAGAATTTTTGAATTGTCAGCTAGTGTAGCCTACCCGTATCCCTTCAACGGCGTGGTTGGCCATTTCATTGGTCATCTGGCCTGGAAGCAACTTATCTGAGCTGCAGATATTGATAGACTGAAGGGAAAGGTTGGCCGGCGATAAGTACGACATATCAGGAATGACATGGATAAAGCAGAAGCTGGGTGTCGTACGAAGAAGTGCTCCATTTGCAGGCAGTCTGGGCACACATTCAAGAAATGTCCTACGAGAAATGCACAGGATGAAGGAGACATCGGTAGTCTGGACGATGTCGTGAAGACCTCATCCGACCGCCCCACTCGTGGCGGTCGACATGGCGGACGTTAAGGTCACGACCACGAGAAATGTTTGTCTTGTTGAAATATGTAGTGCTCAATGCTTTGTAATATAAATATATAATTGTGATTTGATGACAAAATATGTGAGGACGTTGTGCTAACTATTCTGTAATATCATTGTGATTTGTCGACAAAATATGTGATAACGTTGTGCTGAATATTTTGAAATATCATTGTGATTTGTCCACAAAATATGTGATCAGAAATATACAGTAAAAAAAGAAGTAGAGGTTCTGTCGCTAGTGGAAATAACAATAAGGCCATGCCGCTGGTCCAAGTAACGACAAGACCCTCTCTGCACCGTTCTGTTCCGGGATACTATCGTCATTTGGCATGGCGGCAGGACAATTTTGTTATTTCAAATGACGGCAGTAGCCTATTTTTGTAAAAAAAAAATCGACTATTTACTTATATAATTTCCTTTTAAAATAATATTATTTAAAAAATCACAAATAGAGTACTTTATTGCTCTATCTATTCTCACCGGATTGGAAAGAAAAAAAGTACCTTCGTACGATCCAAATCACCATTTTTGGGAGCAATATCCAAATCATCTTTGGAACAAGCATGTGGAAGATTCCGAAGAAACTCTGTTCGCAACGACCAAAAAAAACAAAACAAAAAACTGTTCTTTTTCAGAACAGTGGGTAGGCACACGGTGTGATCAAACTTACAGCACCTCAGGAAAATAATCTTAAGTCACCGGTGATACCCATGACTAGATAGTACCATCTCTAAGATATTAACACATGGTAAATATAAATCTTTATGTAGCGACGCTATATAATTTTTTCGCACCCTACTTAGAGGGTGAGATACATAAAAAATTTATGTTTGTCACATGTTCGTGTTTTATAGGGGTAGTGTCATATCCCCTTCTTCTAAAATCCCCCTTCTTCTAAAATCGAAGTTTTAAGATTTGACAAAAAAAGCAATTTACTGTAGTTCTGGATACGAATCCTTGTTGCTATTAGTAGTTACTTCTACTAGGATAGAGTAAAATTGCAACGGAAGCACTTCAATGGTAGCTATTGTGTTGCGCTCAAGTCTGAATCCTGGCACCGTGGTATGGTACTCGCTGCAGGTTCATTATGCACCTTGCAGCACAACTCTCTTTGTTTGCGCATCACAAGTTTCGCCTGAGAAGAAGTCTAAAGTCAAGAAATGTATGCTGAAAATTCCAAAATCTTACGAAAGAAGCACATGCCGAAACAAGCTTCTTACTCCCCAAAAATACACACTTCGGTTTGCAGTACGACCACAGTACTGTTGCCATGTTCACAAAGGCGCATAGTTGAAAGTTCCTCCTCACCCCCAATGAGCACAAACATTCCCACCCCCCAAACATTCAGAAGTCAGGATTCAGGAAGCGAAAAAATGGCAATATATAGGCTCGAGATCAACATCCACCAATCAAACAAGAAGCCATGGTTCAGTTTTTTTTTTTTGGCTCCTTTTTCTTTGGTTCCTATCTTCTAGTACTAGTGTACTACTAGTAGTAGTACACATGCCACTGAAAACCTCACGTTTTTTCACCAGTAAGAGTAGGGCGGCGACGCCCTGGGTCGCTTGCTGCCGGCCCGCTCCGCGTGCATCTGCGGCACCCACCGCTCCCGGCTGGCCCGCTCATCGGCGGCGACAACGACGTCACTGAGCAGCTGCTCCCGGCCCGCCCACGCCGGGTAACCTTCTTGCAGCCCACCGATCTGATCTAGCCCTCCTCCCTGCTCAGACGGCAAGTTGCCCACATGCATATGCCTAATTAGTACAAGCATAAATTTCTGCCTTTTTGTTTGTTTTGTGGTACATGTATACTTGCATGGTTAAATCTCAAATGCTGAAATGCAAAAGTAGTAGGAGTGAGTAAATCTGCTTATGACAAGACTGATGATATGCAAAGCTGATCGTTTGCATTAGAGCATCATATCTAGGTGGTCTCCACAAGACATTATCCTGACACCCTGGTCCAGCAACTCGTTTTTTTTCCTTCTTAGTGCTAGTTGTGAGCATGACAACAAACTGCCTACATGATTGTCAACTCAAAAAATTGAGGACTGGCGGTAGTGGCTTCCGTGCACACGGCGGCAGGACCAGACCAGACTGCAACGTGCTGTGTTTTCATGGTGCTCTCATGAACGTGCCAAGAAAGGTTCAAGGGTTCATGGACCGTACTAGCTCGCAAGTAGTATTTGCATTGCACTGGAACGGTGGAACTGACCTGATAAGACTCGTCTGCAGAGACGGCGGCGGCGGCGGCGGCGGCGGCGTCGTCCATGAGGAAGTCCTCGACGTGCCACCCGGGCAGAGTCTTGGTCAAGTACTCGGAGATGCTGCTGCCGTCGCACGCGCTCGCCGTGGCGGTGCCGGCGCCGCTGCAGGAGTCGCCGTTGCAGGGGCTGATGCTGTTCTCCTCCTCCGCTTCCTCCTCTGACGACGGCGCGGGGGAGTCCACTGGCGCCGACGAGACACGCACGCCGGTGAGCAGGAACCGGTTGTGTCGCCTCGTCAGCTCGCTCGCCGTGTGCACCGGCACGTCGCACTCCCGGCACAGGATCGCCCTGTCCTCCTTGCAGAACAGGAACCCCCTCTTCTCCTGCAGTTCCGTTCACGCTTCAGACTTGAGAGTTGGCTAGCTGTAGGAAGCAACGACGGCGCAAAGAAGAGCCTTTTTCCGTTTGGTGTTTGTATATCTCTCACCTGGCAGATGTCGCAGAGAGGGGGCTTCTGGGTGGACGACGAGGAGGGGTGGAGGAGGGAGAAGCGGCGGTGCTGGCCGGCGAGCTTGTTGGCGCGATGGACGCGGCGGTCGCACGCGTCGCACAGCGCGGCCTCGTCTGCGCAGCAGAAGACGGAGGCCGCCTCGCCCGCGCACACGTCGCACTGCACCTTCATGCCGCCTCCAGTTCGATCGATCGATCTGCACTGCACAGCGCAAGAGGCGAGATAGCTCAAGCTAATCAAGCGCAAAAGATGGTGGGGAGAGAGGGGTTGATAAGGTAGCTGGGGTCAGTGTCTCGGTTAGAGATGTTGCGACCGTGGGTCCGGAATGGTAGTAGTTAGCACACGAGAGGTGTTTATATATTGGGAGGTGGCACGACGCTGCGTGATTGCGTGAAGTAGTATATATTATAGCGCGGCGGGCAGGGCAGTTCGTGCTGGGAAATAGAAATGCTGCCGTTTGAGGTGAGGTGAAAAGGAGAAAAATGGTGAAGTCTTGTTGCTAGTAGTTGCTAGGGCGGTGGAGATTTGGGACTTTTGAGGTTGGGAATTGGAAAAGGTAGGGGGTCGCTTCTGACTTACCCTGATTCGTGATAGCTTTGATGAATCATGATAGTGCAATCTGGGAGGTGAATTGGCATTGCAGCCATTTCTGTTCTGATGTTTATGCATGCTAGTAGTGGTTAGCAGGGTACTTAGGCCCGTTTGGAAAGCACAAATTCAAAAAAGAAAAACAGTTCAATTTCCACATGAATCCAGGAAAATTTCCGCATTACAAACAGGCTCACCTCTTCAAGACTAGTCAACTCTTTGTTTGTCCATGCATTTTGTGCTCTAAGCAACATTTTATTTACTCTGAAAATCTACATGGTAGTACAACTAAGAGTCTAATACACTGTTGCTACAGCAAAATGGCATATTAGTCTTGCCAAAAAAGCGAACTAGAGAGAAACAAGGATATCTTGTTGAGAATTTTATCTCTGATTAAAAATATGAAAACGTCCCACCTATTTATTATGTGTTTTAGTTGCTATCATGCTTTAATATCAATAAAAAAATGTAGGGGGGCCAGGACATTCGCTTTCGGGACCACACGCGTTGTTGCTATCTAGACCTGATCAACTTGCAGAAGCTGGCCAAGCTCGTCTCCACAATGCAGTAAAATTCAAGGTAACAATGGAACCATGCCAGACAGTCAGGTAATGAAAAATTGGATTACAGCTACTTGTACACAATGCTTCTTCTCTGCAACTGCGAGCACGTGAATGAATATGTAAACTTGAGCTGAAGTTATTGCCATTTTCACATCACATTATCTCACCTTTTGGTCGATTGGACTGAAGAAAGTTCATGCCTTTTGCGGCTCAATGATTAGCATTCCTGGGTTGCATGGGCATGAAATGGGCTGGCGATGGGGATCAGAGCTCAGAAGTCAGACATGGCCGCATGGGTGCTCTCAGGGTCAGGCTCACAACAAGGACATCGTCCTCCAACTTGACGCCTCCTCTTGTACTCCTCCCCGCAAGCGTTTGATAATTACATGCACCCCTCTGAATTTCAGACTAAATTGCGTAATGCAACTCCAATAATGTGCTCGCTTAACGTACTTGCAAAAGGTATTGTTTTCTGTAAGGTTTGTAGTGGAGTAGTACTAATGGATATATATCTATATATAGACACATATGTGGTAGCAAGGCACTCTCAATTTGCTGTACAAGTCATGCAATTCTTATCTCTTTTGTAGGAAAAGCAGTAACCACTTGCCACTTCCTCGAGTAAAATACTAAGCAGTGCATGCCGACAGAGCGCTCCTAGATCATGCAGTTTATAATATTCTACGCGGCACATCGGACCACAGCAAGTGCCGAGTGCTCCCATGGCAGCTGCCACAGCCGGGAACTGAAAGGTATGATCAGTTTGCCAATAATAACCTCCTAAATTCTATAGTATAAACGTCTAGAACCATGATATCGCCATGGTCCCCCATTGTTGCTTGCTTATAGCTCAGATAATCTAATCCCACTGGTTTGCCAAAATACCTTTCCATTGATGTCACGGCTGACCTCAATTGCCAAAGTTCTTTAAGAAATGTGTTGCCCTCTGGTACAGATCCGCTGCAGTTAGGGAGCTAATTCCGAGTTTTGAAGTGAAATAGTAAAAATAATCTTACACAAATAAAATAGTAAAAATGTCATTCCTACTGCACGAATATGGCACGGTAGGGACCTGCTGCTCTCAGGTTTAAACAGTTATGAATAGTGCGGTGAAATGTTGTTGCTACAGCGCCCGGTTTTATTTTGATGCCACACACGGGAAGCATGGTGATGAGGACATACCTACTAATTATGAGGTTGTTTATGAAGCAAGAACTAAACTTCTCAAACAACAGGTGCATTTGTTTCTTAATGAGTATCCTTGTGTTGTCGATGAGAATTGGTTACTACCTAAAAGCAATACTTAGTGCATTATCGGTTTGACAAACTTAAAGAATTTGGAACCAAGAGCGAGGTCGGGGACAAAGTCATGAAGGAGGGCAACTGTAACATCCCAACTTTTGGTCTCTGAAATTCTTCTAATTAGTTGCTAGTTGAAAATCTCACCATCTGTATTTTATTTGAATTCAAATTTAAAAGCTTATTATAGACTTTCATGCCAAAATAGTTTATTGGGGTTAATCCCAATATCAACAATTGCCAAAATTATTTTATTTGGACTCTATGTGCTTGAATATATTTTCTAGAATTTCTGGAATTTTTCCAAGTTCATCTGCTATTTTCTATTAGCTATTTGTATTTACTGGATTTTCTAAAAAGGAAAAATCAATTTAAATTCTTCGAAACAGTGTTGGGCCGAAGCCCAATACTATTCCCACGCGCCAGCCCATCTCCTCATTCGCCCGCGCCTCGTCCCTTGGATGCGCGACGCGTGCCTCTCGTTTCGATCGGACGCTTGCGCTCAACTCCGCCTTTCCCCGTTGGATGATCGCCGCGTGTCCTCGCTCACGATCTCGCCGCTTCGCTCGCCGTGCCTCATTGCCATCGGCGACAGTGGGGCCGCCACAGGGTCGTCTTCTCCGTGCCTTTCTTCTTCCTCGCGCGCGCCTTCGCCCGCCATTGCCGAAGCTTCAAGCTTTGTCCGACAAACGCGTATCCGTTGCGGATTCTTCGCGCCGACTATACCAAATCAAACCCCGAGTTATCCCGTACATATTTCTGTTGGAATCAAACCTGAATTCGGCATATATCCCCGAGAATCAAGGATTTCAAAATCGCGATCGTTTCGGACTCGAATTGGGGGTTTCTAATTCCGGCGTCCCCCGGTCCTATAAATACACCCCTTAGGATCGCTCAGTCCTCCCAAGCAGAGCCGCCACCCTCGTCTCCCCGATCGCTCTAGCGCCGCCGCATTTCAAATTTTAGGGTTGTTGGACCGAAAAGGCGACTAGAGGGGTGAATAGGAGTACGCTCACTTTTTCAACCAAGATCAGATTCAATGCAAATTTCACTCCAATAGCTATGGAAGCTATGAAGATCAATATATCAATACAGCGGAAGACTAGTATTGAATCCAATCTAAACCCCGAAGCAAAACAACCAAAATCAACAGGGGCTAAAATTCTAAGTGTTGGACGGTCTGACCCCTGTGTTAATGGCGGTCGGACCTGTCACCTTGGGCGGTCTGACCTCCAGACTGATGAACAGTAAAAATAACCTGAAAAACGAAGTTGCAAATAGATGTAACTTTTGATCTACAACTCCAAATTTGATGAAACTTGGAACACACCTTCTCTAGGATGTCAGGAACCTATTCCAATTGAAGATCATGAAGATCCTTGGAAAAGTTACGATATTTTTCCATTTGAGAGGAGGATGGTTCAAAACTGAGTCAAAATGAAAACTAGATCCAAAACTTGCTTGTGGGTGATTGATGATCAAGATGGTCCTAGATGTGTTCCCACATGTCGCAGCAAGCTAGATCACGTGAAGAAATAAATCAAAGACTCACGAATCAAAGAAAGACTCAAAATTACCAAATAAAGAGAAGGAAGGCAAAGAGACACATCTTTGAGCAAACTTTCATTAGATTGATTTGATAGAGTTTGGGTTTACAGCCACTCCATCAATGGAGGATAAAGCTCAATCCAAGAGCACGAAATCAAATCAAAACTCTCTAGAACCCTAACCTCCACTAATCCTCTCCCTAAGCCAAAATTAGGGTTTCAACAATAATGAAAGGGTTGAAAAGGGTTGCAGCCACCTCCCTCCTCTATTTATAGTGGAGGCTTAGACCTTCTAGAAGATTTAACTCAAATGTGCTCCCGTTAAGGCCCAACACAAATGGGTCACACATGCACGCATTTTAAAGCGCCGTCTTCAACACCTCTTGACCTAAACCACTTCTCTTTGCGTCGTCTTGCGCGCTGGTTGCAAAGGTCACCAAGGTGGTATTTGGTAAGATTACCAAAATACCCTTCTCGGTCCTTCTCCAAGACCGAGTCCATTCTGCTGAAGCACTTCGCATGCTCATGCCACGTGTAGGTTGATCAACGGCTCTCTCCGTGTCGGCAAGTCTCTCCCATCCGGCTCCCACTGAAACCACCATGGCACTTGCACCGACTCCCGCGCCGCTTGATCAAACCAGTCACACCGAACTGTCCGTTCGGTCATCCTTGCCTATTCTGCACCGCACTTGAGTTCATTGACATCACCCGGCATCGTCGATCGTTCTGAACCTCAGCTCTCCAAGCATAGTCCCGATCATCCTCGCCGTTGACCGTCGTTGACCACCAAGCAACCTCGCGAAAGAATAGACAAGCAAATCGAATCCGGAACAAGTTCTTCACAACTTGACCCACGTTAGTCAAAACATGCATCATGCAATACATATGCCCTGAAACTCATGACTTTGACCTAACCAACGAACAACGCCGCCACGAAGACCGACGTTCAAGTGACAATCGGTCCGACCGCCCCTCAGGGTCGGTCGAACCGTCAGCCTTGCCGGTCGGACCGCCAGCTATAGGCCAGTCCGACCACCCAAAAGGACTTAGCCGATTTTCAACCTCTGAAAATCGAAACCTACTGAAAATTTAAAACTAATAGAACATTTGACTGGAGACTCCAAATATTATGGGACCAAGTGCAATAGAATCCCCTCTCTTGCCTACACCCTCTATTTTTGGCCCAGCTCATTTTGACACATTTGGTCACTCTGGGTCCGATCACGCTCATGGTCGGTCGATCGATTTGGGACCGGTCGGATCGCCATGCTATGGCCGGTCAGACCGTCTGTCACCTGACAGTTCTAAAACTTTGTCAAAAACACGTGAAATGATAAACCATTAACGTCATTGCCAATTGTCACATCATCCTAAGATCTGGAGCATATCCCCATGATATCCACAAGGGTTTTTGGCCGAGCTTCTTCTCCGGCGAATTACGCCGCCGTTGTCGTCGCCCTTGTCCCGCCGTCTACACCATTGTGATCAGCAAGGTCCGAGCTACCTCGTGCACCCCTCCTCGTCGCCGGAGCACCGTCGGAGCACACTTCCGACAAAACCCGAGCCTCCACCGCCGCTTCTTCCTCACCGCCGGTCACCACCGTCGTTGCTAGACACTGGTAAGGGCACCAACAGGTGCACAATAGCACCAGCAACCCACTAGTACCCTCCACCGCCGGTGACTCGCCGCCAATCACCGGTGACCATCGGGTCCTGAGCGCCGCCCTCGCCGCCGTAGCCGCGTCAGCGCCACCGCAACCGTCGCGTCAACTTTTGTGCCTGCATGTCACCATCGTGTCGCCGTGTCAGCGTCAGCACCCGTGCACGTGGCCCAGTCCACCGCACCAGATCTTCTTTGGCTCGGTGAACTCAGTTCACCGTGAGCCCAATCGCTGACATGTGGGGCCCACATGTCAGATTTCTTTTAAATAAATTCTTTTTCTGAAAATTCTCGGCTGACGCAAGCATTGCGCAATAATCCAATTTTCCTTTATAAAAATAATTCAGGAAATTCATTAAAAATCTAAATTAGGGTTTTATTTGATTTCCAATCTTCCAAAGCCCATAACTTTTGCATCCGACCTCCGATTGAGCACATTCAAATTTGTAAATTCATATAAAATCAAGATCTATTTAATGGTGAATTTTATTTGATTTTTGGAGTTTGTTTTGCCTCTGTTATTTATTTGTTTTTGTTTCTTTTGTCTCGTTTGCGAGTAGACGTCGATACTTCGGGAAATTTTGGAGAAGAAGGAGCACCTCAAGATCAAGACCAGTACCTAGACCTATTACAAGGCAAGTTATACCTTTGGTCATATTGAACCTAGTTTTCAAAATACTTTGTTTCAATGTATTGCATTCTATTTCAAGTATTTATTTAAATAATTTTGGGATAGTTATTAATCTAATTTGTTATATCCACCTTGCCTATTGTATGCCATGATCTTTTGTCACCCTAGGTTGGTTCATTATTAGTTGGTATTATCATAGCACCAACGTGAATTGGTTAGATACGAGTAGACTGCTTAGCCATGCCACGAGTAGACTGCTTAGCCATGCCACGAGTCATTATTTCATGTGAGTTGCAATTATAAACTTGACTAAGTGATTACGGAACTGTGTGGTGAAACTGTATGTACTGTGTGCTATTACTCGTTGATGGCATGTGTTGCACTTAATCAACAGGGTGGAAAAAGATTTGGACTGAGGCAAGTGGTGGATCTGTGTGAATGGTGGAGATGTGTGCTTTATAAACTTTGTGATTTGGGTTAAAACTGGAAGTCTTGCCTTGGTCGATTAAAGACTTAACTTTGTGCGCCATTGAACTGGGCCTTACTGTACGACCACATGTCTAGTATGGGCTGGACCTAACTTAGTAAGTTATGGAGTCTTGACATTGACAACTCAGGTTGTATTTAAGCTATGTGATGGGCTGGAGGTGTGATATGTCACATCGCGGGACGGTTCGCTATATCCCTGTCCAACGATGTGTGTCGTAACCAAACGCTGTGTGTATCGGTTGGCCGGCAGGAAAGCACATCGGGAGTGTCATTGCTTGAGATGAAATCTCTAAAAGGTTTTGTTATGGTCAGTGATAGCTACACTGATTGTATCGTGTGGGTAAAGTGTACAACCTCTGCAGAGTGTTTAAACCAATCTATTCGAATATCCACGTCTGCGGTCATGGACATGCTCGGGGTTTTCACACGAGGGGTAGTTTTTTATAAAATAATTGGGAAGGGTCAGCTGTGTTAGATAACTTGTACAGCTGTGTGAATAACTTGTTTAGACTGTGTGTCCTTTGTGAAATCAAATGTTAAATTAATATTCCTTATTTGTTTCAATTATGTTTTCAATCTATTATTTGTATTCAATTACAAATGTTGTATTTCTGCAAAATAACCACAGAAGCCATTCCTTTGGAATAAGTCATGATGTATAATTGCATTATGTGGTATGACTTGCGAGTACGGTTGTGTATTCACTCTTGCTAAACAAATCAACAGAAGTGGAGGAGTCGTCACCAACTTTTGAAGAGGAATTCTTCAAAGGTTGATCGTTAGGGTCTTGATCCCAGTCAGTTGCCTGTGGTAAATTGATGGGAGTCCGCTGGAGTTTACTTTGTTTCCGCTGTAGTTTATTTCATTATTGTGAGCCTTGCATGGCTTAATAATTGTAAAAGTCGACTTTAAGGTCACAACAGTTATTTGTTATTCAAATTACTCGTTTATTTAATATTTCGTTGTATGGAGTTGATATTTCATCGATGTTGATACTGTGTGCACTAGCGTGATCCTGGACTAGTGCAGAATACACAGAGGGTCCAGATTTCCATATTTGGATCCCGACAGCAACACATGCGGCCAACAAAGGAGAAAAAGCTCATGCGGCCAAGAGGGGAAAAGGGGAGAAGCCCAAGAATCCAAAGCCCAAGTTTTGGATAAGATTTCTAAGCCCAATTTGAACCTTCAACAAGTCCAACCGAAATCAAACTCGGAATCAACTTAGAATTCAATTCGGATTCGGTTTAGGACAGCCTAACAGACATGTAATAAAAATGTCATAACTTTTACATACGGAGTCCGATTTGGGTGTTTTTGGACTTGTTTGAAAGCTCATTCCAAGACCCACTCAATGGGTAAGGCCTCAGCTCCAGAAGCCCAATTGTTGCGCCGCAATGACCGAAACAATATGATGGTTGTAAATTTAGGTCTTCCTTTTGTGTGAGTTTGAGTCCAAATAGTGTAGGGTTGAGTTGGAGTCGGTTTGGATGACTTGTGGCCGACCCAAGGGGTATATATACCCATGTATTCATGCCCTTATACCTTAGACCAGTTTATGCATAAGATTGAACATAGCTATTGCTTGTTCTTTCGAAACCAGAGTTTGTACAAGGGCTTTGAGAGAGGACTAGGTGATCATTGATTCGTTCTATAATTCAAGGTCAAATCGCCGTTCCATTGGGAATTGGGGACTTGGCATTGGTCTCACGACGAACAACTACCCGGTGTGTTTTGGGCGTTTTCCAAAGAGTTGAGGGTTCATGCATGGGCGCAAGTGTTCAGCTAGTGACATCGTCTTCATCACATAAACTATCCACGGTTCCTCACTGAGAAGATCACGCCTCCCCGTATCACATGGCAGGTGGACTGCTGTGATATTTTTGCACGGTAAGAGTGTTATTTTTGCTATTTCATTTGTGGAAAGCTAGATTTGCTATTTTTTTCTTCAAAATGAGACCAAATGGGCCAACAACTCGCTAATTCCATCCGTCAGATATCAGGTGTGACGAGGATCTAGAAATCCCAATTTAATTATTTATCTGTAATCCTTATTATGGATAATGGCGCCATTATATGGTTCTTGAGTATACCCCCTTAATGTTCATAATGGAGAAGCTGGGGTCGTAAGATCTTCGACGACTACCTCGTGATCGAAAGTTCTTCTGCGATCGCCTCATGGTCGTAAGTCTTTCTACGACCAAGTCAGCTACGATCGCCCCATAGTCGTAAGTTCTTCTACGACTAGCACGAGATCATAAGTTCTTCTACGATCACCTCATGGTCACAAGTCTTTCTACGACCAGGTCAGCTACGACCGCCCCATGGTCGTAAGTTCTTCTACGACTAGCACGAGATCGTAAGTTCTTCTACAATCACCTCATGGTCATAAGTCCTTCTACGACCGGGTCAGTTACGACCACCCTATAATCAATCGAGCTTATAGACAAGTAGGCCCAATTGATTAGGGCATCTCAATAGTCAGTATACGCTATTATTCTCGAAATAACTACACTATTAATCTATTTGTCCTGGTGATAATTGTCTGGCGACGTGGGAACGTTCCTTCTCCAACAATAATCTTCGGTAACTGTGTCATCATCTGAAGCATTGATACGCCCTTTGGGTGGAGAAATTGTCACCCACTGCAAGCACTCTATAAAAGAAGGAATCACAAGACGACGAAGGAGGAACAAGAGGAGGAAGAAAGACACAATCAGGAGCACAAGGCATTGCATTTCAGTCTTTCTCTTGATCTGTAACCAACATACTCAATACAACCACACAAGAATAGGGTTTTTATTCTCTTTGGAGAAGGTCGAACCCGTATAAAAATCAATGTGTCATTCTCTCTACGTGATTTGAGTCTTGGAGACCCCCAAATCAAATAATTATTACGTAAGTTTGGTTCTAAAACACCGACAAGGTGGAAACCCATTTTTTAGCCCTCACGCTTAGTTCAAAATTCAACTTCCATGGGAGGTAGTATGAGTTTCATGGAATAAAAGTTATCCCCGATATGAACAGATGATTGCAAGTCTTGAATATTGAAACAAAGGCATGAGATTGTGCAAAATTTACCAGTTGGAGTTGTCGAGTAACTCCAGGGGCCGGGTCACACAAACCTTTCATCCACTCTCCACACCAATACGACACGATAACAGCTACAACTTACAACAAACACAGTAAACCATAAGCATATACAATGGGTTGACATCAGCCATCTATAATCTTTGTTGTGTAATATTTTTTATGATATGGATGAGAGATTAGTCGTCATCTGACATGCAATATACCGTCCTTTTTATTATAACCATCTTTTTAATTATAAGGCACTTATAGACAATCTTTTGTTGTTGTAGCAATGTTGTCTTTAGGAATTGTAAGGTCAACTTAGAGACAACTCATTGTATTAGTTATCATTAGTTGCGTCTATAAATGATATGAAGAGTACTATAAATGCAACGTGATTCAACAACCTCCATTGGGTGGTGTATATTTGCAGAGCAGTCGTGAAGGTCAGGTCAGGTGCAGCACAACTGCATACACAAAGAAGAGAAGCACTGGTTCCATTGTTGATTTGAGACAAAAAAAAAAGGGCAGCTTTGGCCGTATTCTCTTTCTTAGTCGGTGTTGAGTTCAAGTGTGATACTGATGAGTCTATGGTCCGATCTTCCGAAAGGTTCTGATAAGTCGATTGTGGAGAACTCGACGTTGATGATCCGGAGGCTCCAACCAGAACAGATCAAACCTCCCGCAATCACTGCACCACTGCTCCGATGGTTATCAACCGTGCCGAACGCGGTTGACCTCGCCAAGAAGGCTATCTCCTGTATGCGAATCGAGAACAAAAGCAAGAGAGTAGAAGATGCAATCTGATATTGTATTGCGAATATAGATGAAGCTCACAATGTGGGGTTCCTCAACCGAACGTGTGGCGAGACTGCTAAGCAGAATAATCTCAAAAAAAACCACATTAAACTATGACAGCTACTGTATATATATATGGGTGGATGTGAGGAGGTCGACCTAGGGTTGTGCGGCCGCGGGAAGAGGCGTCTACAACCTGGACTCCGACCTCGACACGCTTACAAGACCATATTAGGCCAAAACGGTGACGCAACACCTTGTTCACTATTCAGGTCGCGTATCTCTGGTCGAAGAACTGGTCGTAGGATTGGTCCTGGGGTGGTCTTGAGGAGTCCATGTTATCTCTGGTCGTAAGCCTTCTTGAAGTGGTCGTAGACCCCGCGGAACTGATCGTAGACCTCTTGCACTGGTCGTAGTCCTAGATTCCTAAGTACAAGTAAATCATCTCCGTCAGGCAGCATCATAGAGTTCTCAAATAATACACTCAGCCCTAGAAACGAATTTACCTGATAAATAAGTTGACAAACACGTGCTTGAGTAATTGGACCTTGCACATGAGGAGTGTTCGTATCAGTAGAAGTGATGTCCTCATCAGATACGAATCGAGTTTGAGTGTGATACAAATTTTGTTTTCTATTCCAACTCATAGTTCGAGTTCTACACAGAGTCTTTCATGTATCACTATAAATATATCCTTGTAGTCCATAGGAAAGAACAAAGAGCTTCATTGTAAACATCTCCTCATATAGTGATATTACCTTCGTGCGCCCGTGTTTTTTTACTGAAAGGGTTTTATATGTAAAATTCATCTCTCATTCCTATTATGTGCATTATTTGCAGCAAATGGTACCAGAGCACATGAGATTCAAGGAACGATTCTTCTCATGTCTTGTGAGTTGCAATCCTAATCGGCGTCGAATTCGAGACTGTTTCTGCATTGAATGCAAGGAGCATCTGTTTTTCTGCATGAATAAAACAGGAAGCGCAGCAAGCTGATCACAAGGCGAGCAAAGCAATAGCAACATTGATTGCAAAGAAAAAATGTATAGGTAAAAGCGACATGGCGTGGAGATTGTAGAGTGAGTATGGATGAGAGCGAGTACGATGAGGGGGGAGTGTTGCCCCGGGCTAAAAAATGGTGAAAAATTGATTGCAAAGAAAAAAGTGTATACATAGAGGCAACAGTCCATGACATGGCATGGCATGGAAACCTACAGAGCGAGCATGGACGAAAAGGAGGGAAATGGAGTGTTGCCCCCGGCCTAAAATTAGCACAACAGATGCTTTAGAAATTTAGAAATAAAAACTAATTAGATTTAAAAAAACTACAAGTGAGAAGCCAGCGATACTAACGACCATCGTATGGAGCATCCGCTTGTTTGGTTGGCACTCTAGGTTCCATGTTTGACAAAAAGTGGTGTACATAGGTAGCCTAAAAATCAGATAACTTTTTACTGATTAGGCAAACCTAAGAATGTGGTGTTTGGTTGGAGACTTGGGCATGAGAAAAATGTAAAATGAACAAATCATGCTTTGATATGGAGAAAATGTAACCACACTAAATACACTTTAATGAACTTTGATAATTACCTTAACAAATAAATTATTAGCACAACGGATGCTTTGGAAATACAAACTAATTAGATTTTAAAAAAACTATGGGTGAGCTACTGGCGATGTCGACGACCATCATATGGAACAGCCGGTGATGGCAACAAACGGGTTGCGCACCACAACGGAATTAACATGGATACGACTTGATTAACTCGTTAATTGTGTTTTCTTGTCCCTACCTAGAGCTCTGGTGCACAATTTTAGTCGCTTAACTGGAGCTAGGCCAGGCGAAGGGAAGAGGTGCTTAGAACACCAAGCAAATAAGGTCCAGAATCGTCTCCGCGAATTTGTAACAGCCCCAAATCTGTCCTCTCAAGGGCCCTGCAACTACTAGAGCGCCGCCGCAAATCAGAAGGATACGGCCGGATACGTTCACACCGCAATCACTTCATTGATTCACTGGTTAGCAGCAATGCAGGTACTGCTTCTTCGAAAGCTTCTTGGTAGCAGTAATACAGGTACTACTTCATCCTAGTCAGAAGGAAGGTTCGGAAAGTCAAGCCGTCGTTTGCTGAACGTCTCGGCCGATCCACATAACATGAAAGCCACGTCCCATAAATGCCGTCATCTCAGGCTCGGCGCATAACTTGAGCGTGATAGGATCCATCCCAGGACAAGCATTTCAGACGTGATGCCATTGAAAGAACAGGGTTGACCTTGTTGAAAAGGTGAATAATATTTTAATTTTAAATTTTAGCACGAGATAAAAAAATTTAAATTTTAGATTTTAGTATAAGATAAAGATCATAAATAACTAGAGATATATAAAGCGATATCAATAGCAGCTAACTCATTGCACTTCTAAATATACTCAACAATATGATTATAGCAGAAAAACTAATCGTACAACTAACTTATAGTCAGGCTTGAAGAATACGAAACAATGCAGACTCGATGCAGTGCATATCGTAGATGTCGTGGTGAAGCGAGTAGTCGTAGGATGCAGTGCAGAGAGCGGTGCAGAATCGATGCAGTGCAGTTCGTAGATGTCGCAGTGAAGCGAGTAGTCGTAGAATGCAGTGCATAGAGCGGTGGCACATATGCGCTGCCTAGAAACCTTATTGCCACCCCATGCAGGAGAACTCTGCGACAATGGTTCAGAGATATCCGCTCACCCTCCATCCCGATGCACGCCGAGGAGAAGTGATGACTTGATTCGACAACTCAATACCTCGCATACAGTTGATTAGAGAAAGAGATATAAAAATTGGAATGAATCAATCTTTTTGTTTGGACGTCTCCAGATCATTTTAAGGTCGAGACAATTACTCTCTAGTAACTGCATACTTAAACCCCTGGTAATTGCTAATTCAAAACTAATTAATGGTCATTAAGCAGTGTTTATTGATCCCGATTGTACACTGGTCTACAACTTCGACAACTGGTCTACAACTTTGACCAGTGTATTACGACCACATCGGTCTAAAGATCCGATCACTATTTTTCAACCACACTGGTCTATGACGTCGACCACAATGGTCTTGGCTTCAACCACATTATTTCAACCTGGTCTAAGTCTTCGACCACACTGGTCTATACCTTCGATCACATTATTACGACCATATTGGTCTAAGGCTTTGACCACACTAGTATATGTCTTCGACCACACTGGTCTAAGGCTCCGACCACCCTGGTCCAAGACTTCGACCACCCTGATCTAAGACTTCGACCACTCTGGTCTAAGACTACTAGTCTAAGGATTTGCATGCTTTAAAATTTTAAGAATGAATGGATCTTTACACATATAGGCCCAATTTCAACAATCCTCCACCAATTCCAAGGCAGGTAGCAAAAAAATGATTAAGATTATTGTGCTGAAGAGATGTTGATATACCAGTCTTTCAGTGTAAGTCTCGTATGGGTTGAATTAGCACCTAGAATAACAAGATTCATCTTCTCACAACTAATGAATGGATTATGGTTTGAATTCACAGTCTTTCGTGATTAGATTTTACTTGAAATCTCAACGATACTAAGCTGTTAAAGAACCATGCCTAAACAGAGCATTATTTGATCATGCTATCTTATCTTCTCATAAGCTTTCTAGAGAATGCCCTATTCTCGTGAACTGCGACCTCACAGTTAAGCTCAACTAGGTGTATTCATTTTAGGTATCTTGTAGGCTAATACCTTTTTCTCTCATTGAACACTAGAATACATTAAGACTTTTAGCCATCCTTCCATACAGTTGAGAGTGCTTTGTCTATTAGGACACATATACATATGTTATTATAATGTACTCTCTTGTTCAAATATCAACTTATTTTTCCTATTGCCTAAGTCAGGAGATCTTCGAAAAAAAATGTATGAGTTACTATTGAGTTGTAACTCCAATGGGCCTCATTCATATGCCCATAGACGCAACGAAAATCGCCTTCCGTGCTAGCCCCTTTGTGAAAGGGTTGCTAGATTTTTCTCAGTGCGAATATAATTCACAGTAATCACTCTTGAGTTCCTCAGTTTTCTGACAGATTTAAGCCTACGCTTCACATGTTTGGAGGACTTCATGTTATCCTTAGTACTTATAACCTTAATCAACGCAATTTGATTATCACAGTACGTTAGGATTACCGGTATTGGTTTCTCAACCAGTGGTAAGTCCAACAGAAGCTCTCTAAGCCATTCAGCCTCAACCGTAATTATGTCTAGTGCTATAAGTTCTGCTTCCATGGTTGACCTCGTCAATATGATATGTTTACACGACTTCTATGAAACTGCAGCACCTGCAAGTGTAAACACATACCCACTTGTAGCTTTGATCTCATCTGCATCAGAGATCCCATTTGAATCACTATATCCTTCAAATACAAATGGATACCCAGTATAGTGAATTCCATATGAGATTGTGCCTCTCAAGTAGCACAACACTCTCTCAAATGTCTTCCAATGATCATCTCTTGGGTTAGAAGTAAACCGACTTAATTTGCTAACAGCAAATGATATGTCTTGTCTTATGGCACCAGATAGATACATGAGTGAACCAATAATTTATGAATATCTCAATTGATCTTTTCCTAATCCCTTATTCTTTCGAAGCTTAACACTAGCACTTTCGAAGTTTAACACTAGCATCATAAGGAGTTGGGGAAATCTTGTAGTTCTCAAAATCGAACCAGCTCAAGATTTTCTCAGCATAATGGGATTAGTTCAAAGTGATCTCATCCTCATTTTTTATCATTTTAATTTTCAGAATAACATCTACCTCTCCTAGGTCTTTCATATCAAAGTATTTAGATAAGAAAGATTTAACCTCATCAATAACAACAGTGTTTGTCCAAAATATAAGTATATCATCGATATACAAACACAAAATCACTCCTTGACCCCTACCATAACGATAATACACACACTTATCTACCCATTCACAGCAAAACCAGCAGAAGTTAAAGTTTTATCAAATTTCTCGTGCCGTTGTTTAGGTGCTTGCTTTAGACCATACAAGGATTTGATTAATTTGCATATCTTACTTTTCTGTCCAGAAATCACAAAACCATCTGGTTGCTCCATAGAGATTTCTTCCTCCAACTCTCCATTAAGGAAAGTTGTCTTCACATCCATTTGATGAATGTGTAGACTATAGGAAGAAGCTAATGCAACGAGCACTCGAATGGTGGTCAATCTGACAGCAGGAGGCTAAGTATCAAAATAATCCTCACTTTGTTTCTGGGTATAACCCTTGGCCATAAGCCTTGGCTAGTACTTATCAATAATACCGTCAGGCCTTATTTTCTTTTTAAAGATCCACTTGCATCCAACAGGTTTGCACCCGATAGGACGATCAGTGATCTCCCAAGTCCCGTTAGTCATGATGGAATTCATCTCGCTATAGACTGCTTCTTTCCAATACTTAGCATCGGTAATGCATAAGCCTCGTGAAAGAGTGTTGACATATCATCTATGAGATATACAATAAAGTCTTTGCCAAAAGTTTTTCAACCCTCGCTTGCTCCTGCGATGAGTCTCTTCAACTAAATTGTTATCTTCCTCAGGATTATCACAAACTGGTGGTATATCACTCATTGGTTCAGAGATGGTTGTAGATTCAAAGTTACTATTATTCATAGTTTGATCATTCTCAGTTCGAGAAGTATTGTCTACTGTTCTTATATGATAAATATCCTTAAAAATAAAACATCTCTAGACTCCATTATTGTGTTAACAATAACCTCACGAGTTTCTATTTTTACTACTAAAAATCTTGAGGCCATGCTATTATGAGCATATTCCAGTAAGACACAATCGACTGTTTTAGGTCCAAGTGTTCTCTTTTTCTAAAATGGTATATTGACTTTTATCAAACTCCTCCAAGTTCGCAGAAAGTTAACATTGGGTTTTCCCCTTCCATCCCTCATACGGAGTAATCTCACACCTTTTAGTGATTACTCTGTTTAGGACAAAAGTTGCTACTAATATAGCTTCCCCCACCACATCTGAGGTATACCAGCACTCTCCAACATGGTATTCACCAAGTCTGTTAGTGTCTGATTTTTTTCTCTCACCCTGTTTGATTGGGGTGAGTATGGTGGTGTAAATTCATGGATTATTCTATGTTCATAACAGAATCGGGAGAATTCATGAGAGATATGCTCTTCTCCACGATCAGACCTTAGTCTTTTAATTTTATTTTCTAGTTGGTTCTCAACTCTGGTCTTATAAATTTTAAAGTAATTTAAAGCTTCATCTTTTGTTTCAATAGATACACATAACTATATCGAGATGCATCATCAATAAGAGTTAGAAAATATATGTTGCCTCCTTTGGTGAATAACCCATTCATCTCACACAAGTCAGAATGGACTAGATCTAAAGGTGCTAAGTTCTTTTCCTCCCGTATCCTCTTAAAAGGTTTCGGGTTTTTTTGCTTGCACACACGTTTGACACTTTGATAGTTTGACAATTTCACATTTTGGAATTAAATCTAATCTAGACATTCGAGCAATACTATCAAAACCAATATGACAAAAATGAGAATGTTATATATTGACCTCACATTTATTCAAACTAGTTGCAACATTTGGATTGTGACAATACTCTAGAGTACTTATATGGAACAAGTCTCCGCTCTCATAGCCTTTACCAACAAAGTTACCAAACTTAGATATTATAATTTTATTTGACTCAAATACTAGCTTATAACCATCCCTACATAGGAAAGAACCACTAACAAGGTTTTTGTTTATTGTTGACACATGTTGCACGTTCTTCAAGTGGACAATCTTCCTGAATACACCAAGAACAAAAGTATGCGACCAGTTCCCCATTAGGACTGAGGAAAGCCCGACTGCCTGATAAGAAGAAAATAAGGAAATATAATAACATACTTGAACATTAGCTCCAGTATCAACCAACAAATCAATGGATTGACATGCTATAAATACAACAGATGAGTTATCATACTCTCTTGTTGAGGCATCACCTATGATCACGTGACATCCTTTTTCTTTGGTTGTACACCATCCTTGCTCTTGCAGAAATGACAGTATTTGGCCATATGACCATTTTTTCCACACACAAAGTAGGTGATATTCCTCATATCTTTCTTCTCAATTTTCTTCTTGAAGCTAGTTGTCTTGTTTGGTTTAAAGCATTTGTTATTCTTGTCATATCTCTTCTCTATGATATTTGTATTGATCATATTGTTTTGACTGAAAGTGTTTGGTGCATATTTTGCTCTTGCCTTTTCTTCCACATCAAGGGCAGCAATGAGATCCTCAATAGATATCTCTTCCTCTTGTACTTTAAGCCAGTGGTGAAATCCCACCATGATGCGGGAAGTTTGGTAACAATGCCCGCAGCCACAAACTTAAGATGCAAAACATAGCCCAGATGAGCAATCTCTCCGACTAGTAACTATAGCTCGTGAGCCTGTGCAACTATCAACTTAGCATCTTCCATACTGTAGTCAAAGAATTGCTCGAGTGCATCCCACAACTCTATGGCGGACTTGAAGTCTATGTACACATCATAGAGTTGGTTGGCTAGTATGGTCAGTATGTATCCAATGGCGGTGTTGTTATCTGTGTTGAACTTCATGGTCTGTTCAATCGTAAATGGATATTGTGGTTGGATCACCCACCACAGCCCCAAATACATAGGCAAAAATTTGACCATTGTCTGCCATCTATGAAAGTTCTGACTAAAAAACATCTCAGGTTTCATAGCATCAGAAGCACCATCCATTGCTAAATCAAAAAAATGTCCACAATAAGGTTTCTGGATTGTTGGAAAAGTGGACCACATTTTAATTTCAGATTTTATAATGAGGTAAAGATCACAAATAACTAGAGACACATAAGGCGATATCAATAGCAAGCAACTCATTGCACTTCTAAACATACTGAACAATATGATTATAGTAGAAAAACTGGTCGTACGACTAACTTACAGTCAGGTTTGATGAAGAACACGAAACAGTGCATACTCGATGCAATGCAGATCATAGATGTCGCAGTGAAGCGAGTAGTCGTGGGATCGATCGAGCAGCGATCTTAGACTGATGCGATCTGATCTTAGATGTCGCAGATGGCGAATAGTCGTGAGGATGCGGTCAGCGAGAGCGGTGGCGTAGATGTCTTTGTCGGGAACCTTATTGCCGCCCCGTGCATGAGAATTATGCAATAATGGTTCGGAGATATCCGCTCACTCTCCTTCCCGATGCACGCCGAGGAGAAGGGACGACTTAGTTCGACAACTCAATACCTCAGCACAGTTGATCAGAGAAAGAGATAGAAAAATTGGAATGAATCAATCTTTTGGTTTAGACATGTCTAGATTATTTTAAGGTCGAGACAATTACTCTCTAGTAACTGCATACTTAAACCATTGGTAACTACTAATTTAAAATCAATTAATGGTCATTAAGTAATGTTTATTGATTCTGATTGTACACTGGTTTACAACTTCGACCACTGGTCTACAATTTCGACCAGTGTATTACGATCACACTGGTCTAAGGATCAAATCACTATTTTTCGACCACACTAGTCTATGCCTTCGATCACAATAGTCTATGACTTCGACCACATTATTTCGACCACACTGGTCTAAGGCTTTGACCACACTGGTATATGTCTTCGATCACACTGGTTTAAGGCTTCGACTATCCTGGTTTAAGACTTTGACCACCCTAGTCTAATACACCTGGTCTAAGACTTCGATCACTCTGGTCTAATACCACTAGTCTAAGACTTTGCATGCTTTGAAATTCTAGGAATGAACGTGCCTTTACACATATGGATCAATTCCAATAGACCTTAGGCACAGTGATTACGAATGAAATTGGTCCGTAGATGGATGGATAGCCACCAGGACAACCACCTCTGCCACGAAAAGGGTATATAGCGTCTGGAAAACGAACGCCATTGAAAGAGGAAAGGAAGCGAGCAACTTCGAAGAGGAAGGAAAGGGAGAGAGAAAGGCATGGCTCGTGTAAAACAGAGTAGCAGTACTACTACGTGCCATGTAGATGTGGGCACGGATCGTTTTATTCCACGGCTATTTCGCAGAGGCATGGGCGCGCACGGTAGCTGCGCTTTACTAGCGATGGCGATAAGGCGGCGCGAGTGCGAGATGGTGATGTTGCGATCGCATCCGCTGCAACGGTGATCTCCTACGCGCTGGCCAGTACAGGCTATAACGTTTTCCGGCACGACACGGAGACGCCGTTGATTATCAGTGCGGTGGTGGTGGTAGGGAAGGGAATCTTTATAAGTGTGGTGGGCGTTTTCTTCCGAGAATGAGAGAAAAGTTCGCTTTTGTCATTTTCCTCTACCACTCTAATTTTGTCAAGATACGATATATCTCTCGATTTTTTTTAAGGATCTTGATATATAGCTGGTGCGATGTTCTACCTTCTGGCCTCTTGGCTGGCAAAGGCAAAGCGGTCGAAACCGAAACGACAAAGAATCTCTCAGAAGTTTCCGCCATGTACACGAGTTTATTCTCTAAAGTTGGTGAGTGTTTTGTTCTCTGATGACGGTCTGCTGCCTCTGCTGATTGATGGCTCCGGAAGGCCTGGGCTAGTAAAGAATTTGCAAACGAGTTGTAACCTTGGAGATGTAGGCCCGTCACTTGCCTTTTCTCATTGCCCGTGGTCAGGTCCTGTCTAGAATAATCTGGCCCACAGTTGGTCAGGGCCGGCCCAACTGATACAACCGAACGATGTTTGTGCAGGTGTTTCTTTTGTAAAAGCTTCTCTAGGATTTCAATCTAGCATTCTAGCCTCTACTGCAGCTGGTAATGCATTGAGTTCTTCATTTCTCTCTGTTTGTCTTCTTCTTGCTGGTAAGAAATTCGCAGCACCCGGTCCTACTCCTGTGAAACAGCAAGTACCTTTCTTTCTGCAAAAGTGAAGCAGTAAATAAATAAGCAGCAGTAGTTATTTCCAAAAGAAAATGTCAGCTTTTGCTTGCGTTTTCCTCGAGTGATAGATATCTGAAGCGCCTGCGCCGACAGGTTGTTGGCATATACACACGGACGGACGGACGGGTATACGGAGCCGTCGTCCTCGGCCCAGCCATTACGGCCTCCCCGTAGGCACGGACCGACCGTCCTGAGCCCCCCATCTCACCGTCAGGTGGGCCCTGGCGACGGAACCTGGTTAGTGTTCCCGGGGCAGCGACGACACGGTTCCAGCGGAAGCCTGAAAAGGCCGTGAACTCGAAGCCAACCACCGCGAAAACATCGGAGCAAGCCGCAGGGGCAGAGCCTACCCGTCATCAATCCCTCGTCGTCCGGCCAGAAACCAAAGAAAAAGGATAGACCAAAGGCGTATCCACCTGTTTGTCTCCGCGCGACCGGACCGGCTGTTCTTCCCCCTTCCCGTCCGTCTGCTCGCCGCCGCTCGTGAATCCCGAGGCCGCCGCGCCGCGTCCATGGAGGCGCTGTGGAAGCAGGCCTCCAGGCTCAAGGAGCAGGTCGCCCGCCAGGTGACGTCTCCTATCTTGACCGCCCTCGCGATTCTTGATCGATCTGGGTAGGGTACTCGTACGGGTGGGCTGGACGCGCACCGACCGTGGGTTTGATGTTTGATTATGTGTATCGTTAGCTAGATGCGGTCAATCTCTCAGAAGTCTGCGCTGTTTGATTCGGACTCCGATTTGGTCTTGTCAGGTTATATTGATGCGGGGAAGTGAAGTGATGAATAGAGAGAGGGTTGACCATTTGGTGGGCTCGATTACAATTTGCAGACGAAAAAAACTTGTCGTCTTTGGGATATAATAGATCAAATTGGTTGAGTTATAAGGATATGTAGGTTTCTGATATAACGCATCGGCCTTTATTCCTCGTCCAAATAAAGAACCGCATAAACATGATCCGCCCCAATACATTGTTTTTAGTAATAGCTACTTGATTGTTTTTCATCTATCCTTTTCTATTGAGAAAATTAAGGAGTTACTCTGCCTTAGGAACAGCCAAGTTAAGGGTATTAGAGGGATAGAAGCATAGAAACGCAGATGTCATCAGCAGGCACGCATGGAACAGTAGCAAGTACGCATTCGGGTGATCTGATATTCTGGTTTCTAGTGTTTGTTTCGGTGATACCTGTGTTGTTTGGAGATGCAGATGGTGGTGCACTGTTTTGATTCTAGACCCGTACTTATTCCTTACTATGAAATTGGTATGCAAATGTTGTTCCTATATACTTATTCAAAAACAAAATGCTGTTCCTATATGAAATTATTTTAAGAACTAGCTGGGTAAGGTGATATTAGGATTCTCAGCTGAATTTATACTATGCTATACTATAGCCACAAATACCATGGTTTTTATGCTCATGCTTGCGATTTGCAAAGGAAAGTGGAAACTCAAGGGCATTAAACGCCAGTTTCAAGTCTGACTTGAATTGTTCGCGCGTTGCTAAAACTGGGAGTTCATACCTGGAACCTGTATACTAACTGGCCCATATCATAACCGCCCATATACACTGCATGACATTTACTTGAATATTTGTTTTTTTTATGTTTTTGAATATATCCCTCATATTTAAGTGGCATCCAAAAGTCATTCTTTTTAAACTTGATATAAGTAACATAACATTGTACCTATCTATATCATCGCAGGGTGTGTTTAAGCAGTTTGGAGCTGGTGCCTATGGAAATTCAGATAATGTATTTACAGATGAATCAGAAGTTAAACTACACCAGAGATTGGAAAAACTTTACTTATCAACTCGTGCTGCTAAAGTATGAACAACACATATTTATTGTCTCTTTTCTTTCTACCCTTCCTTTTTTATATATAAAAACATTGGCATCTTTTGCCAGCATTTTCAAAGGGACGTTGTACGCGGTGTGGAGGGCTACATAGTCACAGGATCAAAACAAGTGGAAATAGGTATGTTATTCCAACTACCTATTAGCTGAACTGAGTAATTTTGATCTATACATTACTAGTCCTTAGTCAGTTATATTGTCAATTCAATATCTACATTAATGTATGCTGATAAGCTCTACAACCTACATTTGTAGGAAAGAAATTGTCCGATGATAGCCAGAAATATGGCATTGAAAACACATGTACAAGTGGTAATACTTTATCCAAAGCTGCTACATACTATGGAAGGGCTCGTTCTCTGATGGAAAAGGAACGTGAGAACATGTTGAAAGCATTTGGTACGCAGGTCTGTGTTTGTTTTTACTTTATGTTAATATGGTATATGTTTGAAAAATGCCAAACTCTTGTAAATATCCAAGGATATTTGAGTTATTACAGATTGATAATATTTGGAGTACAATTGGGCAGTTTTTCATTTTGTATTTGTGCATGTTAGATAAATTTGTTTTTGATAATCTGATAAACTGTGTAATAATTTGTTTGAATTCTAGGTGGCAGAGCCTCTGCGAGCAATGGTAATGGGTGCACCTTTAGAGGATGCCAGACATCTAGCCCAGAGATATGACAGAATGAGGCAAGAAACTGAAGCTCAGGTGAAAATCTTGGCTAACTTATAAGCTGTCTCTTGCAATGATGAATTAATATTCTTGGAGGTTAGATATCATCACAGAATATACTTGGGCTCTTGGTTCCTTAAAGATTTATTCTCTCGAAGCTGAGAGTAATATTCATTCAGGAGCTCCATAAGCTATATGCTCCACACTAGTACAACCTGTTACTGCAAGTCTTATAGACGCATAGAGGAAAAATGATGGATCTATTTCTCTAGTTTGTGAACTGGCACAATCCCATAGAGGTTCTCAAGATCACACTGTTATTTTTTTAAAAAAACAAGACACTACTTTTTTTTACGGGAAGCATTATCGTGTGTACGAACAGATCTCTTCGGTCTTACTCATCTAAAGGTGGTTTCCATCTCTTGAAATTATAGAATACAATCATTTACGAAGCAATGATACCAGTGCCAATGTGCCAGTTTCCACCAACCAATGCCCAGATTAAATACTTAAGTGTCAACAGTTCTGATAAGCTTCTGTTGCACTCAAGCTCTTCTATATTGGATCCTATTGCCACCTCAGATCATGTGATTTAGTTTAGACATTCTGAAATTTGAGCTACATATGTAATTCTTGCATTTCCCCACTGTGATCGTTCCTTTGTGTAAACAGTACTATTACTCCTTACTTTCTTTTGTCCCTTTCTAGGTTGTTGAAGTGTCAAGACGGCAAAACAGAGTAAGAGAATCAGCTGGGAATGGTGAAGTGATATCAAAGTTGGAAGCAGCTGAGTACAAACTTGAAGAACTGAAGTCAAGCATGGTGGGGTTAGGGAAGGAAGCTGCTGCAGCAATGGCTGCCGTTGAGGCTCAGCAGCAAAGATTGACATTACAACGTCTCATTGCAATGGTAACCATCAACTACACCAATTAATGCAACATCTGCTTTTGCATCAGGTGGTTGCATTTTATCAGAAAATTATGTGTTCACTAATCATTCCTGTTTTGGCCCGAAGGTTGAGGCTGAGCGCACTTACCATCAGAAAGTTCTGGAGATCCTTGACCATTTGGAAGAAGTATGCATACTCTAGTATTTGTTGCATTTGACCAAATTTATTTCTTGGCCTGTTGGCACATCCCAACTTGTGCAATGTGAAGCATACAGAAATCTTGTGTGCACATAACTTAATGATTGTATTCTGATTGATAGATGGTGTCTGAGCGTCAAAAAATTGAAGCACCTCCAACCCCAACAGCAGAAAATTATAAGCCACCACCACCACCATCTTACGAAGAAGTTAATGGCGTGTTTGCATCCCCTTCTGCTGATGAGCCAGTAACATCTGTCGATTTCTTCTTAGGAGAGGTGTAACATATTTTCAATACAAAAACTATTGTGCCAGCCGCCAAATGTACATGAAGTTGTCAATATCTGGGATTCTTCTTAAATATGCTTATGTATTCTTTGTGATGCAGGCCCTTGATTCCTTCAAGGCTGAAAGTGAGTTTGAGCTTAACCTGTCTGCTGGCGACATCGTTATTGTCCGAAAGGTAATACTTTTTCTAGCCATGTTAAGTAAGCTTCCTCTGAGTTGTTAATGCCGTTCCAATTTCAAGGATTCCCAATGCTTGCTCCTAACAGCTAAGCATACCATCATTTATCCGCCATTAATCTGGTGTTGTCTTGTCCCAACTCCTAACGCAGGTATCAAGCAATGGTTGGGCAGAAGGTGAATGCAAGGGAAAAGCAGGATGGTTCCCACATGCTTATATCGAAAGACGAGAGCGCGTTCTAGCAAGCAAAGTTCCGCATATTTTCTAGCAGTTTTGAGAGGAATATAGGTGTGTTCCGCAGCGTGGTTTTGATTTCTACAGTTGGAACAGCGTCACACCTCCTTTTTTTTCCCCCTGTTAGCTTCCACGTTATGCTTACTGTAAGTCCTATGTATAGAAGACATTTCGAAAGACCGAATTGGCCATTAGCTAGCTTTATATTGTTGTTTGAAATGGTGAATCGCTGGTGCAGTTCATAACCTTCTTTGCATCCTGTATTTTCTGTCCATATGAGGTGTATAAATGTACAATAGGAAGCTCAAATCTTAACTGCTAAAAATTGGGATTTACCACCGCGCACCTAACATCCTCCGGGAGATAAAACAACACCGGTCGTAAGGCTCTCTTCCTTCTGCAGTTCCGCCAACTGCTCGGTCCCCACATCTTTCATCTCCACAGTCACAGCCGATCTTCGGTGATATCGCTCCACTAGCGGCCGCACCAAAAGCAGGTCCGCTCGGATCTCCTCGCGGAGGGCCGGGTCGACGGCGAGCGTGTCGAAGGCGTCCGAGGTCCAGACGCGGTGCTGGTCATCACCGGGGGAGGCCGCACAGTTCGCGTAGAGTCTGCGCTCCTGCAACTTGAGCCGCATTTTGGTGGCCTCGTCGTTGAAGTTGGGGGTACACTTGTGGATGAGATCCCCATGTTGCCGCGGGAACTAGAGCTCGAGGCTGCGTTGGTTGCCGCCGCCTCCCTCGGAGGTGTGGCCATAGATGTTGTACAGGTTGGGATTTGGATCGTGCTTTTTTAGTTGGCCTGAAATTCGGTCGGCACGACACAGTTTAAGCACGGCAAGGTACGCAGTGGACCGGGCCGGAACAGCACGAACAGCGGGCCAGACTGGGCCTGAGAATGCGGCCCATTGGACGGCACGACACGATACGATCAGTTGGGCCGTGCTTGGGCCGGAACGGCATGAAATAGGCCTAACCTTCCCGTTCTTACCCAATCCCTCCCTCAGCCTGACCCAATCACCCCCTACACCGGCCTAGCCCAACCAATCATCCCGTTCTGCCATCCGGCTTGGTCCACGGGTGTCTTTGTCTTCCTGAATGGCGGCAGCGGCGGTTGTCGTCTTCTCAGGCGTCTATAGTTACTTAGGGCTGGGCTTAGGCCAGCACGACACGATCCCGGCACGGCGGGCTTTGGGCCATGCCTGGGCCTGACCAGAGGCGAGACGGGCCGACACGCCATGACACGGTGGGGTGACCGGGCCGAACTGGCACGGCACGATACGACCCGAAGCACGGCACGACCCAATGCCCACCTCTAGCGTCAGACGCGTCGCGCTCAACAAGGTGCGCGGTGGATGTCCACTTAACGTGGACGCCTTAAAAGATGTCATGGGTAGTGTGGGCGTCTGGGAGGGAGGCAACGGGGCGGTGCACTTGGCGCGGCTTGTTGGCCGCACTAGAAGCCGTCGGCAGCCGATTCCCATCTCGTCTCCGCCGCCGCCGCCGCCGCCATCACAGCCCCCTACTCTCCGCCGTTTCCGGGCCTTGGGCAGGACATAAGATTGTCAGTCTTGTTTGGTTACGCGATTTAGGCCCCGCCGTAAGCTTCTCGATACTCTACGCAAGGTACCGCGCGGTGGTGTTCGACAAAATGCGCAGGAGTTTTAACGTGCTAATTTGGGCTCTAAATTTCGTCGTTGACTTCTCGATACTTTACGCGAGGTACCGTGCGGGGGTGGTGACCGGGACATCTTGACGCCCAAGTCTTGGCTCACGCCATCTACCGGGTGGAGGCTCTTGGAGTCGCTTTCGGCATGTCCGCCGTAGGCAGCTTTCTTTTAAATCTCACTAGCAGTGGTCGTTCTTGGTACAATAAACGTAATTATTGCAGTTTGGAGTAAACTGCAGTTCTTGCAGTCTGCCAGAGGTTTAGTGTGATTGTAGCTTCTAATTTGTTTGCGCTAATTGGTTGTAGTATCTCAAACTTGCAACTATGTTACCCGGCCCAGACCTTGCCAAATGGGTAGCTTGGTCAGGTACGATTTGGACATGACTGGGCACGACTCATTTCGGTTCGACTATTAGATGGGATATGCCATGACAGTCCACGTGTCAGGGAGGCGGCCCAGGCATAGCCCGTCGGCCGTTTGTGCTAGGGCGGGTTGGCACGTGCCTGTTTGGCCCAGCGGGCTAAGTCTGGCTTATTTAGTCCATTTAGCCCGTTTGGCCCGTTAGAATAAAAAGATAATCATATTGAAAATGTAATAAAGGGTTTTATTAATGTTCAACTGACTGCATCATTAAAACCTTCACCAAATAAAAACTCAAAATGAGAAAACCTTGGTAAAGAAAAAAGAGTACAACATATAGCTCTACATATATGATACATCCTTGTCTAAGTATAGATTTTCGAACACCTCTGACAATTCTGTATTTTCCACAAAGTGTATGTTCATGAATCAGCTTGTTCACAGTCCTTCACAGTTAGAAAGATCTCCGCCGTTTCACTTGTGAGACATGTTCTTCTCTCCTTCAATATTTTTCTAGTGAGACTGAAAGCAGACTCGGAGGAAACCATCGAGATAGGAACAGTTAACACATCGCGTGCAAGTATGAATAGCACGGGATATGTTAACTTATGGGCTTACCACTATTGCAAGATTTTGAAGCCTTTTGAGTTGAAATCCACCTCGTTGTCTAGAAAGGTGGATAGTTCCCTACTCCTTGTGGGTCTTGCTTGAGTAGGCTGCGGTGTAGAAGAAGAAGACCTTGACCTAAAGGAAGAGGCACAGTCTTGCTTGAGTAGGCTGCGGTGTAGAAGAAGAAGACCTTAACCTAAAGGAAGAGGCACTGAATCCCACATATTTTGTCTTGCTACTTGAGGCGGGGTCACTGGAGGTCGTTGCGAGCGGACTCCCCGGAATTTGTTTTCATACCTTTGGTAAACCTTGTATAACCAAGAACGAACTTCTGCAAAATAAGTCAGTATAATCTAGCCCTGTAGTCTAACTTTGCAAAATAGTCAGTATAATTTAGCCCTGTAACCACACTAAGAAGATCAAGTACACTACCAAATGCATCAACTTTACCTCTAGGATCTAAAAGAAATACAAATACATATAGGTAAGGGATTTCTTTCTAATATTTAAGGTATTTAGATTTCATGAAAAAATAGCATCACGTAAAACTAAGTTATTTTCATACATTTTTTATTGAGTAGCAATCTGTAATTTTCTAAGAACGAGAGGACATGTTGGATAGTACACAGCGGACAAAGTAACAGTGGCCTCATAAATTTTTTCTAAAATGACAGTATCTTCTCAGCAACGAACCAATGTTGCTAAGTAAATAGTATACTAGTGTCACTGCTCTGATAGTGTGTTTGAATAAAAACAGAAAAAATGTTCTTGTATGCTAAAAGACTCTTAAGCATAATGTAAGTAGAGTTCCACCTTAACTCCATGTTCAAATCAAACTTTCTTGGACGTACACCCATCGTTCTGTAGAAGTTCTTATATTATGCAATTCTTATGTTAAATTATTCAAGAAAGAAATTGCATCGCGAAAAGTTTTAATATACGGACTCAACCTCTTTAAACCACATTTGACTATAAGGTTGTTAATATGACAAGCACATCGTTGATGTAGAAAAAAGGAATCGGTGTATGTACTAAACACTGGAGTAAGAATGTCAATGACCCTAGAGTTTGAAGCGGTGTTGTCTAAAGTAATTAAGAATATTTTGTTTGTAAAACCAAATTCTTCCACGACTTTGATAATATAGTCTGCAATATTCTCATTCATGTGTGCTACATCAATTAATTTCAAAACTATAATCCTTCTCTCCATTACCCAGTCGTCATTAACATAATGAGCAACTACACTAAGGTAATCCTCCCTAGCCCAACCACTCCATATGTCCGATATCAGGGCCACTGAAAATGTGCACGTATTAAATAGTTACTTTATTTTTTACATGTTCATTGTAGTATTTTACTAGATCCCTAATTGTTGTTTGTCTAGAAATGGAAGAAATCTAGGATTATACGTAGTCATAATGTAATTTTGGAAAGAAATAGACTCCCCAAAGCCTAACGGTAAATCATTAGAAGCAATTAAACGACAGAGAGATTGATGGGCTACCTGAGGATCGTAGTCCCAGCTACGTATCATATCGCCGGGGTTGTACTGCAGATGCGTCTGGCTCATCACCAATCCTTGCTTGGCTCGACACCTTGTAGCATGTCTAAGCAAGTGGCTCGTTCCACCTGTAGACTTTGCATACAATTAACTACGATAAATTTTACAAATAGCAAATGGTACCTCATTTTCCTGTGTGTCTTGCTTGGTTGTCCTTTCAAAATTCTCCCACACTCCCAATGTAGACGGCCACGATCTCTTTGCTCTGGTTGGCGTGGAGCCTGATGACGGAACTCTGCCTTGCCCTTCCGGTTCGCTTGAGGCATCCCCAGCCACCTCTATGGATGCAATTTCATCTAGTGAAAGTCTGTAATCACCAAGAGTAAAGCTGTCGTAAGGATTGACCATAACGAAAACTACAAAATCGAAACTAACACTATTATTACTTTCATCTTAGCATAACAAGCAATAACAATAAAAGTATGCAAAAAATAGTATTGTACCTCTTTTGCTGATTTACAACCAAAAATTGAATTTTCCCCTAATTTGGCATATTTTTTTGAATTTTGTCAAATTAGCTCAACACGAATTTGAATTTTCACAACATAATTTCAAAGAGAGAATGGGAATGGAGGGGTACTGGATGAGAGAGGGGTATGGTGGATCTGGTTGGCGTGGAGTCTGATGCTGTCGTGGAGCCTCATGACGGAACTCTACCTTGCGCTTCCAGTTCGCTTGAGTCATCCTCAGCCGCCTCCATGGACGCAATTTTCTCTGGTGAAAGTATGTAATCACCCAGAGTAAAGCTGTCGTAAGGACTGTCCATAACGAAAACTACAAAATCAAAACTAACATTATTATTACTTTCATCTTAGCATAATAAGCAATAACAACAAAAGTATGCAAAAAATAGTATTGTACCTCTTTTGCAGATTTGCTACCGAAAATTGAATTTTCCCCTAATTTGGCATATTTTTTCTAAATTTTGTCAAATTAGCTCAACACAAATTTGAATTTTCACAACATAATTTCGAAGAGAGAATGAGTAATGGAGGGGTGCTGAATGAGAGAGGGGTATTGATGAGGACATGACCCCTATGGATACAACCACATTTGCTATGCTTGATGTTCCAATTACAAGAGCCCGTACGCTTCACTTAAATTATCAGGTGAGCTCGTTTTTAAGAGTGTATTTATATTATATGAACTATATGATGCTACCTAATGATGAAAATGTATATTTGTGCAGCATCACATCACTTTTGTCCAAGCTAAGCAAGATTTCGACTGACACGTTTTGGAATCCAATTCGGCCTCCGGAGACAACACCGACTTTAAACGCACATAACTTTTGCAAACGGAGTCCGATTCGGGTGTTCTTGAGCTTGTTGGAAAGCTTATTCCGAGATCTTTCCAACGGATCCAGTCTCACCTCCAAATTCCTTATGTGAACTGCAAAATTGTCAAAAAAAAACTTGCTATATCACATATTTGGGCCAATTTTGGCCTTGTAATCGTACCGGAATTGGCCCATATTCTAGCCGGACACCTAATGTGGCCCATACTGTTCATGTGAATAGTAATACCACTATGAACAGTGCATGAATAGTACCACCCCCTATTTTGTTAGCTATGTGAGGCTTTCCCTTCCCTATATAAGGAGGTCGCACCCCTCTAGTTTCATTGGATTTCGTTTGATTAGATCTCCATTGTGAAAACTCTCGTTCTTCGCTCGTGTCGACTAGACCAACCGTAAAAGACCTCTGCGGAATTCCACTTTTTGAACTCAATCATATATTTGCAATTCAGATTGCGTTTTACCTTGTTCTTGCGTGCTTCTTTGGTGTATGCAGGAATTGATCTTCGTGATCAGGTCATCCGAGTATTCGTGCACGGTTGATAATAACTTGTCGAGCAGTTCAGCGATTGCGTGGTTTCAGGCCTTGCGAGTTCGTAGCCAGGATCGTGAGAGTTGAGTGACTTCTACCGAATTTATCTTCTCATCGAAAGATCGGGTCAAATTAGGACCTCGAGGTTCATCAGGTATGGTGGCTATTTATAGAAAAAAATTCGGGGTGCTGAATGAGAGGGGGATATGGTGGCCAAAATGGCCACAAAAAACGAGCAGAAATGCCCCAACAGGCGGATTCTTCTCGAACCGTATCGTGCCAGGCACGTCCCATGAGCACACTGCCCGGCCTGCCCTGCCCCTGCCCGCTACTCGGCGCTGCCTCTTTTTCGCCGCCCCTCGGTCTCGCTGGCTCCCTATCGCATGCAGCGCGCGCGCGCAGATCGGGCAATGCTGCGCAGCGATGTACACGGCGGCTCTCCACGGCTCCATGCGTCTGTCCTCCACGCCAGCGGCACCCTCCAGCCTCCACTCCGCGGCTCCGCCTCCCTCCACTCCGGCCTTCTCCTTCCTCCGCGCCGACGACGCCCCGACCTCCTCCGCCCTCCTCTTCCCTCCTTGGCTCCTCTCTTCTCGAGCTGACGGTGCCCTCCACTCCGCCTCTACCTCCATTGTCCCTTCCCGAGCCTGCCCAAGCGCCCGACGCCTTCTTCTTCCCCCGCGCCGGCGAAACCGCGTCCTCCTCCTCCCTCCTCAGCTCCTTCCTGGCTCCCTCCCTCGCCATCGCCGGCTTGGCGGCCTCCCTCGGCATCGGCAGCCTCTCTGCAATCAGGTCGTGTCGGGATACACAGGCCATGCCGGGGTCGTGTCGTGCTTGGCACGGTCTGACACTATTCGTGCCGTGTCGGGCTGACCCACTGTGCCTGAGTGTCGGCCCAAGCATAGCGCATGCCTTCGTGATGGGCTAGCCCGACCTATGAACAGTGTAGGTCGTGCCATGCCTGGGTCAGGTCTACAGTGTCGTGCCTCGGGCCAGCACGGCAGGCACGACCCGTTTGGCTAGCTCTATCTGGGCCTGCTATTCCTATATTGTCCTAGGTGCGCCATGTGGTAAATTTCAGTTGTAGCATGTTCTTTCTGTGTTAAATTTAGTTACATGCAGTGGTTATTTTGCCTAAGTTTTCGTTAATCCTTGGTTAAAATGTTTAATCATGTGCTGTAATTTCGGTTTATAACTGTCGCAACACTATTCATGTAATCATTGTATGGTTAGGTGATCCTATGGTGCCCTAACAGTACCAATTTGATTTCATTGTTAGTTTTGAAATTTGTTACCTCGGTTCAATGTTGTGGAGTGACATTCTTTTGAATGAGTGCCAGAATGTGATGAAACACAACTCCAATGTGTTGGAGATGAGCACTGGTCTTGTTTGGTTATGCGATTTAGGCCCCGTGGTAAGCTTTATCTGCACTTCTCTACTTACTGGAAAATGGATGTTCCGCTGCAGTATGTGTGTTGGCTCAGCATCCTTACATTCATTTTCCCCCATTAGTTTGTTGTGTGTGAAGGTCAGACAAGCTGGACACGAGAAATTGCGAGGTTGGATTGGCAGTATAATGCATATGGAGGTACCTCACCATCTCCGCAATATGAATGATAATATCCATGTGTTTTGATCAGTGAAAAAAATTCGGCAAAATTTTGCCGGTCACCAGCGGTAATCAAGCTTACCGGTGGGGGCTGGTAGAACTACAAACTGGCCCCGAAATTTTTGGTTTGGATGAATTTTGTCAAAAAAAAAATCAAATTTGCTTGATTTTTGTCCGAATTTGATTTTTTTAATTGAAATCCAAAAAAAATGGCCAAAATTTTTCGGCTTTCGCAGTTACTGGCCATACCCCCTCATTAAAAAAATCCTATTGGTAATGGTTTCCCTGGTTTTGATCATAAGAAACACCTAGCATCGTCTTTTTGGTGCTTATTGTCAAGGTTTTAGCGGGTTATTTGAGACAGAAGAACATCAGCACAACGGGAGAAAAAGGATAATTTTCCCACAACAGAGAAAAGGATAATTTTTCCATTACCACGAATTGTTACCATTAGTTATTGTGCTATATATTGTTTGAATTATGGGTAGTGGGTCTCTAATTCTTCATTTATAGGTCTTGGAATTGGGGAGGATTCCTAGGTTTGAAACAAATTTTGTTCTTGAAGGTGTGTTGGAATTAATACGGGCTAGGCTCAATTTTTAATTCTAATTAATTCCTAAAAATCTCAAAGGCTCATTTGCACTGCTAAAACTATTTAGTCCCACATGGAGAGTTGAAGGGGAGTTACACCATTTTATAAGGTGGAACATGGTAGGCCCCTTGTGGAATTGAAGAGAGCCAACACACGCACGCGCTCACTCGCTCGCTCGTCGTGCCGTGCATGTGTGCGCGTGCATGTCGGGTGTGGGCGTGTTTTTCTTTATCTATTCAAAAATCAAAACGCATCGACTCGTAGTACATGGAATTAACAAACGGCTGGTAGTAACAGTTCGGTTACTAGTGAGTAATGGTTGCGGTTAACACTGATTGATGGCAAATCAATGGCGACCGTTTCCTTGGCAAATCAAAACTCTCTGGCCTCTTTGTTTTTGGCTATTAAAAAGAACAATGAACTGGTTCTTCTCTTATTCACTCCACGAAAGACTAAGACAGAACCCAAGAGTTTGTTGCTGGATCTAGCGATCTCCATCCCGACGAGGCGCGTGTACGGTCGAACCGGGAGAGCAGGCCTCCGAAACCCTCGTCCTTGAAGACTTGCATGAGCGAGGACGAATAAGGTTTTTGGGGAGCGTTCGCGCGACTGCTCGTTGCTTCCTCTTCATTTCCTTTTCTGCTACGTCTACATCAATTACACGGCTACTACCACGACGTCTACTACGCCATGACGAACGACGACCTCACCAAGACTCCTCCTGCTGCTGCTTCTGCTTCTTCCACTGGATCTGGGTATGCCTATCTCACGCTTGTTGTTTGGTTAGCTTTATTATCTGTTGTTGCCTTGAACTCTGAGATAGGAATGCTAGTTTCTGTCCTTCTAGAAATTCGTATAACTATAGTGTTTTTTATTACCCGCTTTATGAAAAAGGCAAAAAAAATTCCATGATTCATCTAGCATATTTCTGGATTAAAGTAATTCAAAAAATACTCATATTTTTATCAATCCAAAAACCTTATTCTAGGTATTTTTCGTCAACTGGCTTTGCCGCTGCGCTCAAACCCTCTGAGTTCGATGGTGCGAATTACAAGAGGTGGCGCACCAAGATGGTGTTTTGGCTAACTGCCATGAACGTTTTCCATGTGGCAAATGGCAAACCTGAAGGAACACTTACTCATGTACAAGAGCAAGCGTTCGAGATTGTTGTTAACCTCTTTAAAGGTATTGTGGTTAGTGTTCTTGGTGAGAAGTTAGTTGATGCATACATAGTCATTAAAATAGGGAAAGAGATGTGGGATGCACTCGAGGCCAAGTTTGGGATTTCGGATGCAGGCAGTGAATTGTTTCTCATGGAGCAATACCATGACTGTATAATGGTTGATGATCGTTCTGTAGTTGAACAGGCTTATGAGATACAATCAATGGCCACAGAGCTTGAGTACTTCAAGTGTGTGTTACCGGACAAGTTTATCGTGGGAGGTATTATTGCCAAGCTTCCTCCTTCTTGGAGGAATTTTGCTACTTCTCTGAAACACAAGAGACAAGAGTTTTTTGTTCTAGATCTCATTGGGTCTCTTGATGTTGAAGAGAAGGCGAGGGTAAAAGATACACACACTAGAGGTAATGAGGGACATTCTAGTGCCAATGTGGTGCAGAAGAAGAATGACCAAGCTCAAAAGTTCAAAGGCAAGAACAAGACTGCACAAACAACTAGCTTCAAGAAGAAGAAGAAGAACACAAAAGATGGTCTTTGCTTTGTGTGTGGCGAACCTGGTCATTGGGCCAAGGATTGCAGCCAACGCAAGGGCGGAAAGAATCAGCAAGGGCAGAATTCCAAGTCTGCTAATATTGTTTTTGGTACCACTGAGATAGGAACATCAGGGTATGGTAATTTACCTACTGTTCTTTCCGTATGTCAATGTACCGATAGGTGGATAGACACTGGTGCTAATATACATATGTGTGCTAATATTTCATTGTTCTTTTCTTACCAGGTCACTCGGGATTCAGTCGTTCTAATAGGGAACAGGTCACATGCCACTGTTCATGGTGTTGGCATGGTCGATCTGAAGTTTACTTCAAGGAAAATTGTGCAACTGAAGAACGTGCATCATGTGCCATCTATCAATAAGAATATCGTCAGTGGATCTCTTCTGTGTAGAGATGGCTTTAGACTGGTTTTTTAGTCCGATAAATTTGTCGTGTCCAAGTGTGGACAATTTGTTGGTAAAGGCTATGTGTGCGGAGGCTTATTCCGCCTATCTCTTTCAGATTTGTGTAGTAATTTTGTGAACCATGTTTGCAATGGTAATAAGACTACTATTTGGCATTCACGACTTTGTCACATAAATTTTATATGCATGACGCAGTTAGCCAGTTTAGAGTTAATCCCGAAATTCACCATTGCCAAAGGTTCTAAGTGTCAAGTTTGTGTGCAATCAAAGCAGCATCGTAAGCCTCATAAGGCCGCGGAGGTAAGAAACTTGACACCATTAGAACTCATACATTCATATCTGTGTGAGATGAATGATGTGTTGACAAAAGGTGGTAAGAGATATTTCATGACTTTGATTGATGACTCCACTAGATTCTGCTATGTATATTTTTTGAAAACTAAAGATGAAGCTCTTCACTACTTTAAAATCTATAAGGCAAAAGCTGAGAACCAACATGAAAGGAAAATCGAAATGGTACGGTCTAATCGTGGCGGCGAGTACTTTTCTAATGAGTTCAATTTATTCTGTGAGAAAAATGGTATAATCCATGAGAGGACGCCTCCCTATTCACCCCAGTCAAACGGGGTTACTAAAAGAAAGAACCGCACTCTAACTGATTTGGTTAACGCCATGTTAGACACAGCGGGTCTTTCCAAAGCATGGTGGGAGAGGCTATATTGACTTCATGTCATGTCCTAAACAGGATTCTCACAAAGAATAAAGAGATAACTCTATATGAACAATAGGATAAGAAAAGACTATCACTTTCATACTTGCGCACTTGGGGTTGTTTCGCGAAAGTCAATGTGCCAATTTCCAAAAAAGCGTAAACTTGGACCAAAAACCATGGATTGCGTCTTTCTATGATATGCTCACCATAGCATCGGATATAGATTTCTAGTGGTGAAATCTGGAGTACCTGACGTGTATGTTAGTACAATTATGGAGTCTAGTGATGCTACATTCTTTGAGGATATTTTTCCGATGAAAGATATGCCTAGTTTATCGAGTCAGTATCCTGATACAACTCCTGAATCTGCCTTTCCGATGGAATATTTTGAGCAAACCCTTGAGCAAATTCCTGATGAGAAAGACAATGAAACTCTGAGGAAGAGTAAAAGACAAAGGACTGCAAAGTCTTTTGGTCCTGATTTCATTGTGTACCTTGTGGATGATACTCTAAGTACCATTTCTCAAGCATATGCGTCTCCAGTTGCGGAATACTGGAATGAAGCAGTCTGTAGTGAAATGGATTCCATTATCTCTAATGGAACTTAGGAGATCACTGAGCATCCTTATGGCTATAAACCTGTAGGATGTAAGTGGGTGTTCAAAAAGAAGGTTAGGCCTGATGGTACTATCGAGAAGTACAAGGCACGGCTTGTGGTCAAGGGTTATACCCAAAAGGTAGGCGAAGATTCCTTTTATACTTATTCACCTGTGGCTAGGTTGACCACTATTCGAGTACTAATATATCTGGCTACCTCACACGGTCTTCTCGTTCATCAGATGGACGTTATGACGGCTTTCCTAAATGGAGAGTTTGATTAGGAAATTTACATGGAACAACCAGATGTACTTGTAGTAAATGGTCAAAAAGGAAAGATGTGCAAGTTATTGAAATCTTTGTATGGTCTTAAACAAGCACCTAAACAGTGGCATGAAAAGTTCGACAGAATTTTAACATATGCAGGCTTTATTGTGAATGAAGCTGACAGATGTGTGTATTATCGCCATGGTGGGGGCGAGGGAGTCATTCTATGTCTGTATGTTGATGACATACTGATCTTTGGGACCAACCTTAATGTGATTAAGGAGGTTAATAATTTCTTATCTCTGAATTTTGAGATGAAAGATCTAGGAGTAACTGATGTTATCTTGAACATCAAGCTGTTGAGAGGTGATGATAGTGGAATTACATTGTTGCAAACCCATTATGTGGAAAAGGTTTTCAATCGTTTTGGTTATAACGATTACAAATCCTCCCAACACCTTATGATCCTAGTGTGTTGCTTAGGAAGAATCGGAGAATAGCCAGAAACCAATTGAGATATTCTCAGATAATTGGTTCACTCATGTATTTAGCTAGCGGTACCAGGTCTGACTTCTCGTTTGCTGTAAGCAAACTAAGCCATTTTCTTTCCAATTCGGGAGATGATCATTGGCATGCTCTTGAAAGGGTAATGCGCTATCTAAAGGGTACTCTGAGCTATAGCATTCACTATACCGGGTATCCCGTGGTACTAGAGGGTTATAGCGATTCAAACTGGATATCTGATGCTGATGAGATTAAGGCCACAAGTGGATATGTCTTCATACTTGGAGGTGGCGCTGTTTCATGCAAGTCTTGCAAGCAGACCATCTTAACGGGGTCAACAATTGTAGCAGAACTCACGCATTAGATACTGCCATTGTTGAAGCCGAATGACTTCGTGAGCTCTTGATGGATTTGCTGGAGGTTGAAAAATCGGTACCGGCTATTTTGAAGAAATGTGGCAATCAGACTGTGATTGTCAAGGTGGACAGTTCTCAGGATAATATGAAGGCATCAAGACATGTGAAGAGGAGACTGAAGTCTGTCAGAAAAATGAGAAACTCCGGAGTAATAGCTTTGGATTATATCCAAACAGCTAAGAATCTGGCAGATCCCTTCCGTGATAGACAATGCATCGAGGGAAATGGGTTTGAGACCCACGTGAGTTATACCATAGTGGTAACCCATCCTATATGATCGGAGATCCCGTGAAGTAGGATTGACGAAACAAGCTATTGGTTAACTGGGAGGAGAGTACTTTTATAGACCCACTCCATTGGAGATGCAATTCTTTCCTAACTTTGTACGGCAGGTTGATTTTTATCTTAATGTGTTCTGTGGCTTGTTTAAGCAAAGATGATGTCCTACAGAGCAGTCTTGAAAGAGCACACCTATATGAACCCAATTGCTAGTCACAGTCTATGAGATAGTGTAATATCTAGAAAGCTCATGTATAGGCCAAGAGTATGACTTAGATGCTCCAACCCGTGGGAATGCCTGACAGCCTAGTATCAATTAAGGACTTAAGTGAAACTTATTCACACAAAACTGCCAATTCAAGCCTTGGTTCATTGTGCAGTTGTGGATAAGTGTAGCTTCCGTTCTAGGTGGATGTTCAACCTTAATCGGTCTCCATCGAAACACTGGTATATTAAAATAATACTATGGATCAAGGCATTTGACATGTGCCTTTGGGATCTGGTAGGGGATTGTTGGAATTAATACGGGCTAGGCCCAATTTTTAATTTTAATTAATTCCTAAAAATCTCAAAGGCTCATGTGCACGTGCTAAAACTGTTTAGTCCCACATGGAGAGTAAGAGGGAGTTACACCATTTTATAAGGTGGAACGTGGTAGCCCCCTTGTGAAATTGGAGAGAGCCAACACACGCGCTCGCTCGCTCGCCGAGCCGTGCGGTGCGGGTGCGTGCGCATGCGCGTAGCGCAGCATGTCGGGCACGGGTGCGTTTTTCTTTATCTTTTCGAAAATCGAAACACACCGACTCGTAGTAAATAGCATTAATAAACAGCTGGTAGTAACGGTTCAGTTACTAGCGAGAACCCCAAATCAATGGCGACTGTTTCCTTGGCAGATCAAAACTCTCTGGCCTCTTTGTTTTTTGCTATTAAAAAGAACAGTGAACTGGTTCTTCTCTGATTCGCTCCACGAAAGACTAAGACAGAACCCAAGAGTTTGTTGATGGATCTAGCGATCTCCATCCCGACGAGGTGCATGTACGGACGAACCGGGAGAGCAGGCCTCCGGAACCTCGTCCTTGAAGGCTTGCACGAGCGAGGACGAATAAGGTTTTTGGAGAGCGTTCGCGCGACTACTCGCTGCTTCCTTTTCATTCGATTCTCTGCTACGTCTACATCAATTGCACGGCTACTACCACGACGTCTACTACGCCATGACGAACGACGACCTCACCAAGACTCCTGCTGTTACTGCTTCTTCCACTGGATCTGGGTATGTTTATCTCACGTTTTTGTTTGATTAGCTTTATTAGAATGCTAGTTTTTGTCCTTCTAAAAATTCGTATAACTATAGTGGTCTTGATTACCTACTTTATGGAAAAGGCAAAAAAAATCCATGATTCATCTAGCATATTTCTTGATTAAAGTAATTCAAAAAATACTTATATTTTTATCACAGTGGAGATGATCAATTCGTGTAATTTCTTCGTATTCATGTTTTCAAATCACTTGCTGTCTCTCACAAACATTAGAATGTTGACCCCTTCTATTTTCTTCACCTCATTTGTCGTGTAGTGTCGTATTGCATAGTTTCATCTTATGCCTTTTTATTATCCTTATGATCTTCAATTTTATCTTGAGTATAACTCTCCTATTTTTTAATCCCATTGCAACATCAAGGATATCATCAAAGGCATCTCCTCCTTTCTATAGGAACCTATATCACCACTGAGTAGTGTTTGTGCCATGTGAATAGAAACCCCACATGAATAAGGAGGAGATAGAGAACCAGTCGAAGAATCATCTTGGTGTGTCTAATTAAGGTCATCTGGTTGCCCAAAGGCCTTTGTGGTAAGTTGGTAAAATACCCTATCTTTCTAGCGTATAGTGATATTTTTCATCCATATTATTTATTTAAAGCATCACCAAGGTTCAGTGCTTCACTTTTGTATTGTTTCAAGCTGCAGAGGTGTTATGATCCCACAGGCGATGAAATCATCAGTGGGCATGTTGACAACGTATGCTGCTTTGCCAGACCTGGTGTTGTTCTCTTATCATGGATCGACGACAAATCTGATCCTTAGTTTCGGTTGCGGCATTCGACCTTCTTTCCAGTACCACTGATGCCAAGGGCCATAAACTAGAGATTATCAAAATCCATGTCCCTGGACCGCTATATATGACAAAACAAGAAGCAGGACTATTTAGAGACTTGGTATGGGCATTTGCTCTTTTTTCAGTTTTCTCTTGTATTCTTGTACTAATTTAAGTTTTAGTTTTACTAGTGTTCCTTAAAAAAAATTAATTTGTCAGAAAGTATTTGCTTAGGAGCTCTCCATCTGTCAAAGTTTCTTATGTGGTGATAAATATTTGATGGTTACAGGTGGCATCAAGGCTGGGGAGGTTAGCACGTCGAGCATAGTATGTAAGACGCTTGCTGGTCTATTCTGACAGCTGCTCTGTTTGCTATAATATATCTGCGATATTGAACCTTTGTCGAGGCAAGTTAGCATGCATTGTAAGCCCAAAAAAATATTCATGGTATGAGTCAAAATTCACATATCATGTGTATATATGTTTAGGATAGTGTCATACAGGAATAAAAATATATCTATCCCTATGGAAACAATGGTTTACGAAGGATAACCATCCACCTTTAAAGGACATTAATTGAAAATACGTTGTGTATAAAATAATCGATTCATCTAATAATTATGCCATGGCATGTATGTTCTTGTAAGCTACTCACGCGTATCCTCTCTTTTCCTCGGATGTTGCTGCCCATGGAAGTTGGATGGTTGCCATATACTTTTCAACAAAGAATCAACCTTTTGATGTCATGGGACAGTGGTCGTGTAGGATGTGATTGTCAACAATCTCTTATGGAGGATAGTTAGCTAGTTAAATTGATTTGGAGCCATAATGTATTTTCTTTTAGACAAGTAACATCATAAACTACTGAATATTTATTTGTACATATATATGTTTTGCTCGACGTGTGTGAGAAATTTAATGCTTACTATATTGTTTTGGGATCACGTTTGAGCACGCGTGCTCAAGAGGAGTCTTGGGCCCATTTCTTCGTTAATGCAGCCAAAAGGCAACACACAAAAAAAAAAGTTCAGTAAACCAACCTAGCCTCGTACTGGTTGTCTGGTGTCTCAGATGAGTCAGATTCTGATGGATAGGAATAGGATGGCGTTGAGAAATCGAACGTTTGGTCAAGGCAAATCAAGGATGCCCAGAACAGAACAGAACGATTGTGTGTAGTATATGGTGTGCCATGCATTATGCATCGTGCAAACCGCCATCAGATGGTCCATACACTTGACCGGGCCATGATAGAAGGTAGGTATTGGGCCATGAAGTGGCCGAATTAATGGGAACAGAAGGCCAAACATTGGGCCATTAACTGGCCGAATTAATGGGAACAGAAGGCAAAACACGAAATAGGGGTGTTGCGAGAATCGAACTCGCGACCTCTCGCACCCGAAGCGAGAATCATACCACTAGACCAAACACCCGGCTTTAATATAGAGCTGCTTATCTCATTGCCATTAATATATAATGAGCAAGCCAGCTTCCACAACGTAGCGAAACAAAATGGGCTGTTCACTCCCAACCACCCACTGCTCTTGCAAAATGTGTAAACTGAAGCCAAAAAAAAACCTCTGAATGCGTTAGGAATATTTTGAGCTAGCTCCCAAAATACAGATGAAAGAACGCAGAGAAAAATTCAGCCCTCAAATAAAACGAAGAGGTGAAAAAAACAAGGTCAGGTCCTCGCTCCTATCATATCCTCCAGAACACGCTTACTTCCCAAATGGAAATTCTCAAAGCCAAAAAAATGAGTTGCATCACCCACAGCAACCACTCTGCGCCAAGGTGGAACGCATCGTTCATACTTCCAGGCCGCGTGACCTCACCGTTGGTGAGCTACCAATTCAGTCGCTGACCTCTCTGGTGGGTAAAACTGACATCGGTTAGGTAATTGTACAGAGCGGCATGTGACTGACCCCTTCAATGCCCCGCGCGCGCGGGTGGGGTGCTAGCCGCCTTTGCCGTCCGCGTCACTCGTCATCTGTAGCCGAGCCAACTGCTGATAGCAACGTCGGCCGACCGCCCGCCCCTTTTGGGCAACGTACGTGTATATGGTGCGTTAAATTATGATCTGATTTCGCCACCGCGAATGCATCGACCGGCCGTCAGATAAGATATCGAGTAGCGTAATCAACTCTGACTTACTTTTCTTCTTCCTTAGGGACTTCTATTTCTTAATTTATATATGTATCTTTGTAGTCGTACGGTTGAAGTATACCAAAATTCCACGTGTTTGTAATTCTCCTCTACAGTAAATTTCATCTTCGTGCGTACGTGATTTTTTTCACAAAGGTTTTTCACGTAAAATATGTGTGTATTTTTTTTGTTCATGCTATTTTGTCGTATGTTTTATAACAAGTGGATTGCTAAAGTGTGATACGAATTATACACCGTATCCGTGCCAGACACGGACACAACACCAGCCGGTATCAGACGTGTCGTCGAGCGGTGCCATACGTGGCGCCAAGTAGAGTAGTAGAGTAACCAACTCTGATTCGATTTCGTATTCTCCTAGGATTCACGTTCCCTAGTCTATATATTTAATCTTGGAGTCGTGCGTCCAAGGTTTTTTCTACAAGGGTTTTTTCACGTAAAACTTATGCTTCCTCTTTCTACTATTTCTAGTTCGTTTTATAACAAGTGCTATCAGAGAAAAACCACGGACGCAAGAAGGCGGGATTCACTATATGAAGATAATTACAAGCACGAGGAACTTCAGCACATCTCAACCGTTCGATTACAGGGGTACATATATAAGCTAAGGAATAAAAGTCCCCAAGGGAGAAAGAAATCGAGTTATAGTTAGTTGCCCCACTCGACGCCACGTCTAACGCAAGTCAGCACATGTGTTGCGTCCGGCACAGACACGGTGACAAAATCGGATCATATTTTAACAATTCCCGCCTTGACACGAATTCGCTCTTATAGATGAAATATCAAAATTTCCTCCAAATAAGTCTTCATCAGCAAACATTGTGCCTCAAAAGTCCATATGACTAATCTCAACAAGTAAATCTAGAATAGTCTTATTCAAACCCTTCTCATGAACAATGTTCATGAAGGCTCTAGGCGCTAGCAACGCGGTGGACTAGCGCCTAGGTGACCGACTCAAGAGCGATGCAAGGGGAGCAGAGCACACACATAGAGGATGGGGAGCAGTCAAGCAAAGCATGCGCCAGCGATGGGGAAGCAGAGAGGGTAGCAGAGGGGGCGGTGTGGAAGTGGAGTAGAGGGGGTAGACGAGGGGGCGCGGTGAGGAAGCAAAGCGGAGCTGTCGACGATCAAATCACCGATCTTATGAATGTATGAAGAAAAAGAGGAAAATGACACGTATCTCCTGGAAAGTAATGAGACTGCTCTTTATTGCTATGAATTGGCTATTACAATGGGTGTATGTAATCTAGACTGAAGACTAACTCAGGAATACAATGCTCTTCTGAGAGTGTTTTCCAATCTATCTTCACTGTTCCGGCCTCCTCCACTTCTGTTCGCAGTCCTCCTTATGTAGTTGATGAAGCGTTGGCAGTTGTCTCTGGAAGAGACGCCTGTTGGAGAAGTAGTGCGTCTAGTCAGAGAGGGGCGCCAGTTGACAATGTGTCAACTGTTGTACGGTTATATGTCAGTGAGCCACTTAACTGCATTCCTGTGTCTTAGAGTTACGTATCATCGCGTGGTATGGAATATACAGCACATGTTCCATTCTTCACACGGTAGAGGATATATCTGATACTAGATCCAGATATCAGTTCAAGGCTTTGTGAGCTTTTGACTAATCGGAGACAAGGTTGGAAACCTTCTCCGACCAGGTTAGATATTGTGTAACCTCTGGAATCCTCACGACTAGTGAGGTCGTTAGCCTTAGGGGTTATGACCACGAAGTCATATGGTCCTTTATCTATTAAATAATAAATAAAGGTTTTAATCCTCGTCAGGAGCGCAAGACGATGGGGAAGCAGAGCAGGCTATGAGCGATGGTGAAGACAGAGGATGCCAGCTGCCGGTGAGGGGGAGAGCAGAAGGGGTAACCAAGGAGGTGCAGTGGGAAAGCATAGCAGAGCGTACGATAGAGGCAACGTGAGGGGGAAGCAGAGGCTGCAGAGCAAAGCAGAGTGACGGCGAGGGGAGAGCAGAGCAAAGATAGGGAAGGGCGAGCAAGTCACGGTGAAGAAAAGGCGAGGAAGGTGAGTGGGGACCATAGCACACCTCGAGAAGAGAGGAAGTGTGAGGAGGCGATGGGCCACCATAGCACACCTCGAAGAGGCGAGGGCTCGATTCGGCGATGGAGGCCCCGATAATTTTAGAGCCAAAAATAGCCCCCAGTTAGATTCGACGACCACGGCCCGTGGGCAAAAAAAAAAATTAATTTTTTCAACACAATTAATAATATTTGTTGGACGATTTTTAAATATGACAAATGAGCCCAAAACATTATGAGGTTCGGTGGTCGTGTAATTTTTTTGAAATTTTATGCATTCTAAAATTAACTTAACTAAAAGGGTGAGAATGTTGCGATTACGGAGAAACCTAAAACATAGCGAGAATCGATCTTAGATGTGAAAAGGCATACTTTGATGGCTCGGTGGAGGCACCGCACTGAACTACATTGCGGCCAGCGTGCGGACAAAAGCACGTTACATGTGATCACATGGCATGATGGTCGTGGGAGCACTTTACATGTGGTCAAAAGCACGTTACATGTGGTCACATGGCACGCTGGTGCGGAAGTGCGGTCACCGTGGAAAGTGCTCCCACAGTATGCCCCGCTCTGATTATGGTCGTGGGAGCACTTTCGGTCGGCCGACCGTGCCCGCGCCGCACCGTGCACCCTTACCAGTGACCACCGAGCCTTACGAACGCAGCTGGGACGCGACCCCATCGGCGCGCCTACGATAGGAACACATTGGACACGTGCTACCCTAGGGTGGGCTAGGAGAGATCGAGGTGCGTATACCCAGAGTTCCATAACCTTTTCGAGACTCTCCACGAGGGTACAACACTCTGCTGCAACCATCGTCATCACGGAGGGAGGCGCAGGACTGGACTTCCTCGCACGGCGTTCAATCACACCTACAGGAGCGCGACCAGTGGTTCGGCGACACGTACGGAGGGTACAAATGCGGCACTACGGCTCAAAGCGCGGGAGGATCCTCGTCAACACAACAGCCTACTCAGGTACACGTGAAGGTACTTACACCGATTTTTCCGTCGCTCAAAACCAATGACTAACTCACCATGTACGCTTCCCGCAGGAAGAGCACCAGTCGGTTGACGACATGCTCAGGCCTCAGCCGGACCGCCACGATGAGATCACCCCAGATTCGCCTCCCAAACAGGGCCCCTACTACGGCCTTCGAGACGTCACGCCACTCCCTGGCGAGTTCACATTTGAAAGATCTAGACCCGCCATTACGAGTTAATGGATTGTTTTGGTGATTAATGACAAATCCAAATATGAGACTAACTCTCTTATCAAGTATTATCTTTGTGTAGTCTCATTTGGATATAAAGGTGAAATACAACGAGGTATGCAATCGACATCTCGATCTTATATATTGTTGCATTCCTCGGATCCAAAATATAGTATTGAACTCAACCATAAGTCAAACTTGAATATGTGCATATGATCTTATTACACATTTATGTATGCACACATTTAGGGGGGGTTTATTCTATACTTTGTGGTTTCATTAGTATTGATCCATATTCCATTCTTCACATATATTTGGGATCTTTACTTTGAAACAAATCCGTTTGAGTATACAAAATTTGTGTAGTTCTTGTATACTCATGTGCGTCATCAAGCTTCAAGAAGATGCAAGGCAAAGGTATGACTAGTTAGGGCTAAGGATGTGTTCCTAGTCTTTTACCGGTCTCGGTGTTTGGTTGATAGACCGGATTGCTAGTATAGGATTGCCGTACTATTAAGAGGGGTCTTGACTAGTAGCATGAGTTAGTCATGTGTTGATAGCTCATTGTGTTTGCTCTAGCTCATCTATGCATGGAGCTATTATTTGCGAATGTGTTTTGCAAATAGCCGAGGCTCATGCATTTAATCTTTGTAGCATGGGACTATACTTTGCAAATGTGTTTTGCAAATGGTTGAAGTCCATGCGCCTTAGCCTTGTAGCATGATGCTGTTATTTACGAATGTGTTTTGCAAATAGTTGATGCTCATGTTTGATTTATTGTAGCATGTGACTTAAGTTTGCAAATGTGTTTTGCAAATGGTGTAAGTCCATGTACCTTTTTCCTTGTGACATGATTCTAAAAGTTTGCAAATGTGTTTTGCAACTTGCTAGGAATCTTGCTATTGATTCTTGTTGGCATTTCTTGTCAATTGGCAAATGTATTTTGCAATTGAAGTTGTTGAAAAAGCTATTGCTGTGCTCTGTCAGGATAATCGGAAGTTCCAGCATTGTATGTGCGGAAGTTCCGATTATCGGACGCTCCGGAATCTCGGCGGAACGTTTTTTCCAGATAGCGCCCTTTTTAGGGACTTAGCCGATTTGGAACCGGTCCAAGTGTTGGCCTTACCTCGGAGGTGTTGGCTTAATTAGTGGAACCGGTCCAACGTGGTTGGGCTTCCCTCAACGTGGATTAGGGGAGACCGGCAAGTCTCCGAACACCACGGTAAAAACATAATTGTGTCCATCTTATTTTTACTTGTGCTTTACTTTGAGCAATTTACATTACATGCTTTAATTGCTTATATATCATTGTATGATTGCTCTCTTGTATTGTCGGTGCACTTAGTTGAGCCTAGTTGATTTAGGTTTTAATTGTGCAAAACCAATTCGCTATTAGCTTCCGCATTTATATATTGGTTTAGCGCGAGAGATTTTTAAAACCGCCTATTCACCCCCCTCTAGTCGGCCACCTCGACCTTACAACATTCCCTGAGGATCAACTACGTCGTCCGACAGCGACACGACGATGCGCCCTAACTAATTTCATGGCCGTGTAAAACTTGTTATGTAATGCCATTGTGCATCCCGCCTTTCTGATTTATGTAATGTCCCTGTGCGTTACGACTATGAGATTTATGTACACAAAATGTTCTCCAAAATATTTAGTACTAACAACAATTGTACCTCCTAATTTTAACTTACTAAACCTGTCGGTGTATTAGAACCGATCTTACGTAAAGATTATTTGATTCGGGGGGTCTCCTAAAGATGAAATCACGCAGAGTGGTTGACACGGGATGTTTAGACAGGTTCAGGCCTTCTCCGGGGAGAATAATAACCCTACTCTTTTTCTGTTTTGCTTTACAGAAAGTAGGCATGGAAAATCGTCAGGACGACGAGGAAGTCGCACTGATGACCATTGGCGCTGGGTTGTCGAAAGACAAAGGCTCGGCTCCTCCATCTAAGAGACGTCGACTTGCAAAATCTGTCGACAAGGGAGGAGCAAGCTTGAGCTCTGGTCTTTCATCCAGACCCTCTACAAAACTGCGGCGTAGTAGCCATAATCGGGCCAGGTCAGCAGCCTATCGAGGCCGAGGAGGTTGAAGCTTCTGAATCTCTTAAGCGCAAACCTCGCAGGGCCAAGGTACCCTTCTATTATGATAAGAAATATTTCGCAGTTGTTGCCACTCCTAGTTTTGTTAAGCAACTGGAAAAGGAGATCTGGAAAGATTTTATGTCTTTTATGAAGGACGATCTTTGCTCGGCAAAGACAACTTCGTCGAGGGTAGTGCTGCTTTCGGAATGGTCGAGACTGATCTCGACCATCCAGAGAACCAGGAGACCAGAGCCCTGGTTCCTGTTCAAACTCTACGACCAGACGTGGTCGTAGCTGGACCCATTGTTGACCCTCGACCGCACGCGTGGTCGTGGAGAAGAAGAAATCCTCCGTTGGGAGGATTGCTCCTAAATTCTCGTTAAGACCGAGTGCATGAGGTATGTGAAATGTAATAAAGTGTAATAAGAACATTTACCTTTTTCCTTTTCACAACCTGATTTGCTTTTCTTTATTTCACCAATTCCTTGAATTTCTCGTGAATGCTTCCGTTGAGAAGCCCATTGTCACCTCTTCAGTTGCTGGAGAGGTAACAATGGAAGTGGTTGAAAAATCTTCCTTGATCTAGATGGCTCCCGAAGTGGTTTCTCCAACTGCTGAGGTTGAGGTTATGACTACTGAAGTCATAGCTACGACCACCGAGAGGGCAATCGCGACTACCGAGGTCATAGCTCGACCATCGAAAGGGTAGCTACGACCTCTGAAGTGGTTGTAGAGACCACGAGGCACCGTGTAAAAGCCTCTGGTCAAGGTGAGGACGACTCAGACACCGTCTTGGAAAGGAAGTCGTGGCGTACATTCCTTCCGGTGTCCAAAGAGAAAGTGCGACCACGTAATCGAGGATGAAGAATATTTCAACTGTCGTTGTCGACTTCTTTGGGTCTGCTTCCATCATAGGGTCTCGCTTACGAGATCTCGTGGACCGAGTCCCCCATCCCAAAGATATTCCAAATAGAGGAGATACCTTCGACAATGAGCGTCTTGAGAAGGTGTGGTGGGATAAAGTCGCGAGGATAGATAAGCTGCAGAACCCGGAGTTGGTGTACTCGATCTTCGCTAGGTCGACCATGAATGTAAGTATTTTTAGGATACTTATATATGTGGTTTTCCTTTTCTTCTTACTGTCTTCTTTTTGCAGAAAGCTCTGGAGCAAATTGCCGTTGTCGGTGAGTATCATCGACAACTTTTAGAGCTACGACAAGAGAAAGAAGAACTCTGCATGCATGCAGAGAGATGGTAAGTCACTGTTACTCATAGTCGTTTTTTTGACTTGACTACTCGTATAGTGTTTTCGAGAGTTATTATGGAAAAAACTCATAACAAAGTACTGGTCGTAAAGAGTTTACGACTACTTACGACCAGGTGGTGGTCGTAGAAAAACTTATGACCATGACATAGTCGTAGAAAAACTTACGACTAGGTCGATGGTTGTAGAAGGACTTGAACCAATCGGTTGATGTTTATCTCCATTTTTGTCCTCTGTAGGCTAAAAAGCGACACAAAGACCTTAGCTGACTCACTCGATTATGAAAAAGAGGAGTCGAGAAAGCTAAGGGAGGAAGTAATAGTCCTCTCTGATAGACTTGAGAAGCCATCTCTCAGCATCTAAAAGATTGCGAGAAAAAATAAACGATGAAGTCTTGAACTTAAGACTGCTTTTGAATTTGACCTTTACCCATCTCTCATTTCTTTTTCAGAAAAAGAAGATGAGATGAGGATGCTTCGGACCGAAGTTGGAGACAAAGCTTTGGTCATTCAGGAGTTTTCCCGCATTACCAAGAATAAGGATCAGGAACTCGAGGGCCTGAAAACTCGATTAACAGGTAAGCAAATCTTTACCTGTTGTCCTTTTCGAGTACTTTCCATTTTCTTATGCTAATTTCTTGTTCAGAAATTGCTGCTGAGTTGAGAAGTCTCGAGGCTGAAATCCAAGAGAAAACCTTGATCTGCAATGAGTCCGTCCGCATTGCTAAGATGAATGTAGAGGACATCAGAGCATGGGAGAAAAAGCATGCTGAAACCATTGCTTCCCATGAAGAAGAGGTCAAGAAATTGGATTCTCAACTAGTAGGTAAGAAATATTTTTACCTACAATTATCTTTGTGTTAGCTTCCTCTAGAAGTTTATTTTTGTTTGACCGGTTTTATTCTTTTCAGAATAAGTGGTCGAAAACAAGAATCTTCGCGAGGCTTCGACTGCACTCCAACAGAGATGGAGTCGATGAAGACTAGTCTTCAAGGCAACATCACACTCTGAACAATGTACATGGTGAGCTACATTCGAGGAAAAACTCCTCGAGAAGATACATGAGTCAGCCACATAAGTACCATTGGGGAACAAGTCGGAAACTTGCAAGAAATGGTGACCACTCTGAAGGCTAATCAAGCCGAATCAATAAGGGAGGCAGTCGAAGCTGCAGTAAGTTACGCTTTGACGAAGCTTAAAGCTCAAGACCCCTGCCTTAATGTGCAACCAATTGAAGCCGACTTGATCGCTCAAATCGAGGCAAGTCGATTGATTGAGGAAATGCAATCGGTTGGCAAAAAGGTAGCGGAGGAAATGCAGCTAGGCACTCCCCCTTCAGAGTAATCTTGTAACTACTTTGTAAGGCAGACAATTTCTGTTGACGAGTAATATATGATCCATCTTGTTTCCTGCAAATCATCTTGTCGAGTAGTTAGTAACTCAAAAGATGATAAACGAATGAAAGACTAAGAATTGAAGTTAAATTAATAACTTTATCCTAGGCCATCTTGTTTCCTGCAAATCATCTTGTCGAGTAATTAGTAACTCAAAAGATAATAAACGAATTAAAGACTAAGAATTGAAGTCAAATTAATAACTTTATCCTAGCCCCCGACTATTTGCTTAGTTTGTTTGGACAATCTAAGTAAATAGTGTGTGAAATGGGTTTACGAAAACAAAGAGAGGTTTATTTAACTTATAGTTTTTGTTACGGTTGTCAAGCACTGGTCGAAAGAGTAGAAACGACTCGACACTAGGAAGTTCCTTCTAGTGGGCAGGACTAGGTGATGTTACCATCTCCGACTGGTTTAATCGAACCAAAAACATCAACTTGAGTTAAACAAACATCTTAGAGGACTTTAATAATTCGTTCGCCCTTTTTTGGTGGACTCGATAAGTCTTTTCCAGTAGCAAAAGTAGGAGACTGAGCGACGCTAGGAAGTTTCTTCTAGTGGGCAGGACCACATGCACAGAGGAAAGACTTCGACTAGGTGTGTCTCTTCCTTCGACCAGTTAAAACAAATCGAGTACACCAAAGGTGGTCGAATAAATATAAGAAAGTGTACTCTACTTATAATATTTTTCGAAATTACTGAAAAAATAAACTAAGATGGGAAGAGTTGGCTTTAAGAATATTTCGACTAGATATAACCCGAGCTCTCTGTATTGGCAACAAAAGTGAGTAACAAGTCGATGCTAGGAATTTCCTTCTAGTGGGCAGGACCACATGCAGAAAGGAGAGACTTCGACTAGATGATGTTACTTGCCTTTCGACCAGTGTAGGGAAAACTGGGTGTTTTTGGATCATAATCGAAAGATTATAAAAGCACTACTCAAAAATAAGACAAAAAAGGTAGAAGGAACCTAGACCTTTATTGCCTGAGGGATTGGTCACACATAGAACTTGCATAACTGGTCAATGTTCCAAGAATTTGAGAGAACCTGCCCATCTTCCATTGCTAGTCGTACCGACCCTGGCCGAGTGACTTCGACCACTGTGTAAAGACCTTCCCACTTGGGAGAAAGTTTATTCCGATTAGACTTGGATTGGCAGAGCCTCAATACCAAGTCACCTACAGCAAGGCTGCGAGGCTGGACCTTACGATCGTAGTATCTGCGTAGGGTTTGTTGGTAGACTGCAGAACGGATTAGGGCCATGTTTCTCCTTTCTTCGAGTAGGTTAATATCATCTGCTTTTGTCCGCACGCGGGCTGCAATGTAGTTCTGGTGCGGTGCCTCCGCTGAGCCATCAAAGTATGCCTTTTCACATCGGTATCGATTTTGCTATGTTTTAGGGTTTCTCCGTAATCGCAACGTTCTCAGCCCTTTTAGTTAAGTTAATTTCGCAGTACTCTGCTTCCGCACTCTACTTTCACAGAAGAAATATGATCAAGAACCATAGCGGCCAAGAGTAGTCATGTCGTACCAAACTTCGCACATTTCAAGTCACATGAAATCATGAAACTCTAATTTCCGAAACGTCTCGTCCTAATTTTTGAGACATAAACCCTGAATTTGTCGAGATAATTTCAGAGCATATAAAATTTTGTAAAATTTACACAATCAAGTCCACTGTGTAGGGAGTATGGAAAAAAAAATTCATAATGTTTGGACCTCATTTGCTATATTAGAAAATTCCTACAAACATTAGACTTTAAAGAATTTTACAGAAAAAAAAAAAGAATGCATAAAATTTCAAAAAAATTACACAAGCATAAAAACTATGCCAGGAGGCTCCACAAAAAATTTCATAATGTTTTGGGCTCATTTGTCATATTTAAAAAATCGTCCAACAAATATTATTAATTAATTTTTTGAAAAAAAAAATTTTTTTGCCCACGTGGGGCAACACCAAGGTGCTGCCGTCCCCGACGGCAGCTAGTACCATGGGGGGGCTATTTTTGGAATTTTGAAATTATCGGGCCTATTTTTGGAATTTTTGTTGCGCAATGGGGCTAAATTTGTCCAGAATTCCGCTCGCCGCTGCCGCGCCTTGGACCGCCTCGGTCATCTTGGGATGCCTAGGCCATCCTAGGCACCCAACTAGGACCCAAGTAGCGACCGGGGGGGGCGCTGAGCGCCTAGGCGGCTGCTGAGACCGACTTCGTGAACACTGCTTATGAAGCCAAATTGTGCAAACGATCACCAACTCCAAACACACAGCTATCAACAAAGAAGACAAACAAATCTGGGTCTTCAACAGTTCATAATCCCAACAAAAGTGAGTCTTTACAACTGACCTTCTGAAACAAATGCTCAATCATCAAATGACATAAGCTAATACATCACCCGTGGAGCTTGATAGATAGCAAGGAACTCATCTCATGGCATCTCACATGCTCCGCCTAGAACACAAAACTCCGCAAGCAATGCTCGCTAAAATAGCAACTTCCACGTGTGGTCACCACGCGCATTAAACTACCAACTTCAAATGTAACTAGGATCCATGGTATGGTTAAAATTGCTCCTGCAAAATTGTTCGGATGAAATGAACTCTTTGCCAATAAATGGAGTAGAAACTATAGTAGACCCCTCATATCGAGTTATGATAACTGGACAAACATTGTAGTGTCCAGACAAAACAAACTTCTTCTTGTACCTAATCCTTCATTTCAAACTAAAATTTGGAGCAAAACCTTAACTTTCAAACAACATAACTTTGGAGAGTACCATGGTAGTTACCATTAGGGTGTCATCAAACGGTGGTTGAAATACCAAATCAGTTGTCCCATCAACTGAATTCAAAAGTGTATGAACTGCATAACTTTCGAATTTGGATGTTTTTTTTTTTTACCTCAAAATCTCCTGGATTAAAATGTAGCCCAAATTAATTCAATAGCAGCAACAAAACCAATTGCAACTCCGCCTTAGACTCTACATGTGTGGATCTTGCTGAAATAACCCGTAGAAATCACTAGTGATTACTGACACATTGAACCTGGACTAAAGCAGACACCGGGGTAAAACACGGGTCGGCGCCAAGACGGAGTCGAGGTGAGTTGAAATCACCAAGTTGAAGATGTTGAAAGTCGCCGAGTTGGAGTCTACAACGAAACCGACGGTGGGACAGTCGTTGGGGTTGGCGTGCTAGGTGAGTCTCAGAATCTTGGTACACCTATGTGTACGTGAAGCAAAATGGTTGTAGCTTCCTAGTAGACATCTTCGGGTACACGTAGCGAAGCTTTGAAAGATTCCTTGGTAGTCCCCATGTGTGCGCTTAGCAAAAACAGTAAAGTGCGGGTGAAATCATGAAGCAATTACCGACACTGCTCCTCGGAATTTAATGCTGCAGGTCTGCCTTGGATTTTTGAGATAAGCAACCTTTCGTTGATTGCTTCTTGATTTAAGTGAGGTTGCCGAGTGCTGCGTAATGCCAAATTTATCACAATTCCGACCATAATTCTAAAAAATAGTAATTTAGTTCTTTCCTAACTGTAATGCAAAAAAAAAAACCACAGAGATGTCAGCTGTCGACACCTAGAGAAATCCGGTTCCCACGGGGCGGACTCCACCTCCACCGTGTCCAAGGGGAGGACTTCCCCAGTGCCACATGCTAAATCCGGTTCTCTGGGGACGAAACTAGCGCGCTCGTGCCCCTAGGGGCCGTAGCACCCTAGTCTGTGCCCGTAGGGCACAGTTTTACCATGCCATGGCCCAGGGGCCAACCCCCCCCCCACACCCACCCGGATTATTTCATGTGAACCTCGAGTGTTTTATAGTTTTGTGTTATCTGAACTTCGGGTGTTTTATGATTTCATGTGAATCTTGAGCGTTGTAGTCGTCGACAAAGCCGATATATTCCAACAATACGCACATAATGTATACAAATATGCTATGCAAAAATATGTACACAAATATAGTACAACATAAGCACACAACATCTATACTATGTAATTACATATGGACTACAATATGGCTCACTCTTCTGACCCACTCTCTGCTTGCTGCATCTGCGTGTGCGCCCTGCTGTTACGTTGAGTATGTCTCGTGGGATACATGAACTGGTCTGGAGGGCGCACGGAGACCGTTGAATGGGCAAATGTGCTTCAGCAAGCTGACTCTAGCCCAGCTGAGTCTATCCAACATCAATGTCGTCTAGCTGAGTTATGCTAAGCTGGCTGCCATCTGCAATCATATCAATAATGAATGACTCCATGAATTCGCCCCCGAAGCCACGACCCCCAGGTACGATGTATGAATAGCCCTCGGTGTGGAGGAGCTCTGGCCTTTACCGTACGATGTACCAACGACCGAGTAGCTCTAGCCTTAGTATGATACTTCATACTGGTCAATGTTCTGCTGAGAATATACCAAGGGTGGGCGCTCGGGGTGGTACTCTTCAAATTCTGGCGCCGTGTACTCCTTCCTAGCAATGGCCGTGATGGCTACCTCCTCATCGGTTGATTCGTCATCACCTCCACGCTCACCTGAAGGCTAAAAGATGGAATATGTTAAGCGAAATCAACAATTAGGACCTAACCTGAACATCACGTAGCTCCCCAATGTGCAGTGCGGATGACCGACGGGGACCACTATAAGATCGAGGAGACCAACTAGAGGGGGTGAATAGGCGGTTTTAAAATTCTTTTAGTTAAAACCGAGTTTTATACGGAAATAGGAATCCATTCGATTTTGCTCAATTAAAACCTAAATCTACTAGTTTTGACTATGTGCACCAATAATCTAAGACTATTGACAAAGATAGCAAACATAGAAAAACATGTAAGCAATTTAATTCTAAGAATGTAAATTTCACAAAGTAACATAAGAGAATAAAACACAATGACACAAGTATGTTTTACCGTGGTATTTGAAGACTTGCCCATCTCCCCTAATCCACGAAGAGGTAAGCTCAAACGAATTGGACCGGCTCAACGAACTAAGCCAACACCTTCGTGGTAAGCCCAAACAAATTAGACCGGCTCACAACTTGAACCAACACCTCAAGCCACTCGGGTTGCTCTTCCTCCACTCTGGAGATGGCAAACACCAAACCACTCACAACACATGGGGCCTTCTCACAAGCTTCTTAAGAAGATCACCGGACCACGACGCCTCCACGCCGTCTAGGTATCAGCAAACATCAAGAGTAATAAGACAAGCCCCTTGCTTGACTCTCACCACGTGCAACGAGTGCATAAGCTCAAGTGGATATGAAATCCACCTCTATATGCAACACATACAACTAGACACCTCTCTCCTTGCTCACAAAGTACAACATATGCACAATTCAAAGAATAAGCTCACATTAGCGAAAGAGAATAAAATAGAGTGCTAAAAGATTGTCTCTCAACTAGCCAAAGGGATATTTATAGCCCCCACCACAAAAACTAACTGTTGGGAGCAAAATTCAGCAAACATCAGTATTTGCGGTAATACAGTTGTACAAACCCGGTACTACCATTTTTACTATTCAATTGTCAGAACAAGTGTATTAAATGCTCAAAAACTAGTCATTAAAGTGTTTATTGCGGTAGTACCATAGTACAAATCCGGTACTACTTTTAGGCGGTCATACCGCATCTTAGGGCGGTACTATCGAGGCAATTTTTAGCATAGGCAACACTAAAAAAAATCATAACTTTTTACTCCGATGTCGGAATTAAGTGATCTTAGACTATATGAAAAGCTTATTTAGAGGGCTACACAACCCATCTATTTGTATGATCTCAAACACATTAAATCAATTCAGAAAGCACAAGAACTCCAAAGAGTCACTACCATAGTCCGAGTTCAAGGAAATAGTAACAAACAATCTTAGACCATGCTAAGGGAAAATACATGAGTCCTAAACATATTTGCAAACTTAGATCATACCACAAGGAGTAGGTACATGAACTTCAACTATTTGTAAAATATATTTACAAAGTATAATCACATGCTACAAAGAATAGATGCATGAGCCTTGACTATTTACAAAACACATTTGCAAACTTAGATCATACCACAAGGAGTAGGTACATGGACTTCAACTATTTGCAAAATATATTTACAAAGTATAATCACATGCTACAAGGAATAGATGCATGAGCCTCGACTATTTACAAAACATATTCACAAATAATAGCATCATATCATGGAGAGCTAGATCAAGCGGAATTGACCCATCAACACATGATAAGACTCAAGCTACTAGACAAGACCCTTCTTAATAGTACGATAAATCTATACTAGCAATCCGGTCATTCAACCAAACACCAAGGTCGGTAAAAGACTAGGAACACATCCTTATCCCTAGCTAGTTATACATTTGCCTTGAGCATCCTTTTGAAGCTTGATGACACATATCTTCACTTCAAGTCCGAGTCATTGTCTTAATTTGCATCAACCCATGAAGCATCCTTCACGTGCATTCCATCAACATATGATGGGTCTTCTTTTGACTTGATGATCAACTCATGATCATCTCTCTTCGAGATCTTGATATGCATCAACACATGATGCATCCTCTTCTTGAACCTTGACTTGATGACGATCAACTTATGATGCCATACAAAGCTTCCATCGTCATGGAACATAACATATTAATTCAACTCATGGAAAATATTAGTCCCACAATGATTGATATTAATTACCAAGATATACCTGCATTAAATGCTTCTGAAGACGCCATTACTGTGAGGTACGATACTACCGCCAACTAGAATCTAGTACTACCGCACGCCGACAGTACCGCTCGGCTCAAACGGTACTGCCGATTTCCAGAGGCTCAGAAATCATGAAAAATACCCTCTCTGGAAATAACGTATCACCATGTAAAACTCGGTACTACCGCACTCCAAGTACCACTCAAGACATGCGGTCATACTGATTTTAAAAGAAGATGAAAACTCCAAAAATAAGCTCTCTAAAAAAACATACCGCTATGTAAAACCCAGTACTACCACACACCGGCAGTACCGCTCATCAAATGCGGTCATACCGATTTCCGCTGAAGATTTTCCAAAAGCTATTCTCAATGCAATGCATGACTCCTTTTGTCTTGAGCCATGTCGATCTTATATCATCTTTGCATTTCCATTACAATGTCATCATCCAAACTCCGGGACTAAGCCTTTAAAACATCTTAGCACACACATTAGTCCTATAACACAATTGCAAATAATTGGATATAAAGCAATATGAGTATATATGAAGTACGCAAGTTTTATATACTCAAATGATATGTTTCAAAGTAGAGATCCCCAATATAAGTGGATAAGAAATAAGGATCAATACTAATGAAACATCAAAATATAGAGTGAACTCCCTGTAAATGTGTGTATACAACAATATGTAATAAAAACATATGCACATATTCAAGTTAAACTTTTTGTGGAGTTTGACATATATTTTGAATCCAAGGAATGCAACAAGATATAATAATATAATATCGAATGCATACCTCCATGATTTTCATATTTTCATCCAAATGAGACTAAATAATGTCATAGTCAACAAACATATTAGTCTCACATATAGATTTGTCATTAATCACCAAAACTAAATTAATGAAGCTTGAACTTAGAACCACTTGGATGTCCGTCAGTTTGAGTAGGCCTTGCAGACGTTGATCACAGAAGTGATGCATCCCGATGGACATACGGCTGGAAGACAGATGTTACCACAACCTAAGGCGTAATAAATAATCAGGACGTAAATTGAACATAACTTACCTTCCTGATATGTAGTGTGGATGACCGACGGGGAGCTCTAAGATCTCCGCTAGTCAAACTAGGTTGTGCCGACCTAGAAAGTGAGCACAGTTAGCCCACTCGGTGCACATCTTGATGGATGTCGTCTCTCGACTGACCGCAGTTCATGTTCTTGGTTATTTGTTGACCCGCCAAGATGGACTTAAGAGTACTAAGAAACCCTAGAACGGTGTGATCTGGGTTGTGGATGGCAGAATTTGATTTGTGTGAGATCCGCTAGATCCGGTTGAACTAAAGTGACAGACAACAGTTGTTTAGTACCAAATAGTAAAAATATCATGAATGAAGCGAGCATAGGTTGTGAGTGTTTATAGTGTTATCACGCCGTGAAGTATTGTGTCGATCGAATGAGTGACGAAGCTTCTCGTCTGTTACTTGCTCTGGATGCTCTCGCGGACAACAGGTGAGTCTAGTGCGCGACATGGTACATACCATTCAATGTGCTAGTGGTAAGTTCGAACGTCGTCACTTGCTGCTCCTGTAGAACCTCAATATGTGTCGTCTCCATCCAAGCCGTGGTCCACTGATGCAAGACTGCCTATCAGTCCTCAGAATGTTGGCCCATCCTGGATTGTCTACATTCGAGAATGATTTATATGAGAAGAGTGGATATAGGTATGAACGGTAAACATTACTTAGATGGAGTTGCACTCACAAATGGACAGCTCGCTCGAGCATCCTCCTGTCGAGACGGGGCATAACCTAGTAGAGATCGAACTGTCCTATTACGTGTTGTAGTGCATAAGGCTCCACAATATGGGAAAACACAAGGTAGCAGGTCGTCGCCCATAATCCAATGTCTTGCATGTATTGCACGGAGAGTCCATGCATGCTACCGTGTTCATGAAATGTGGGCTCCATAGAGACCATATGATGTTGTCATCGTGCAATGACTCTAACAAATTGTGGAGCACGGGGTGTCACCTCACCAAACTGTCTCTGGCCTAGCGTACCTTGGCAGTGGTCTATCGGGTGCCCGTAGTAGGCCCATCTATGGGGTCGTGGAGCTCGACATATGGGCTGCATTCTGAATGGTGGGTTGTCCAACAAGGAAGTCCTCCCAACTCCACAGTTGTAGAAGCACGTAGCAGACATCAAGGACCGGTTTCAAACCAGTGTCGCGCCGCGAAGCGTCACACATCCCTTTTATATGTGGTGCAAAGGACGGTTGGTCTGAAGCTGTAGTGGGCATCTCCCAAAGGTTGGCATCAGCCAAAGACTCAACGATGCAGATGAGGCTGGGGTACACCCAATCACCCTGTGTGGTGGAAACAAGGCCCATCGAAAAGATGAAGAAAGTAAGTGACGAGGTGCGTACTAACCACCTTATCCGGTGCATTTGGAGGGCATTGACTAAATTTCCTCAGCCATGTTCGAAGGACATCACTAGCCCTATCTAGGACAGCTGGCCAAACTGATGCGCCAAGCGGGCCTTCCAATCCGTCAGCGGATGGGCTCTACAAGGGTGTCTCCCCTGATCGACGGACCGGTCAAGAATGAGACATCCTAGAGAGTGGTCGTTATCTCTCCCCACCGAAAGTGGAATGTGTGTGTCTCGGTTCTACATTGTCGACAAGTGCCGACATTAGATTCCCGTCCAGGGTAAAGTAGTGGCCGATGTGGAGCATTCTCACAAAGGGCGACATGCTTATGTCCCGACGGAATGGGATGTAGCGAGGGTCAAGGTCCCAGTAATACTTCTCTGAACTATGCATGAGGAGTGGAGGACCATCCCCATCCCAGTGGTCCACAACTTGCCCCGGTGATGTTCATCATGGAATGGTTCGAGTGGCTTCGGTAGATGCATGACTTACAAGAGATGAGGACACAAATTAATAATTTAATAATGACTAAAATTATTATGAATAAATTATTTACAACTAATTAACTACGAATAAATAATTATAACTAAATTAATTATGAGTAATTTACTGTGACTAAATTAATTACGACTAAATTAATTATGAGTAATTAGTTGTGACTAAATTAATTAGAACTAATTAAGTAAGACTAATTAATTAGACCTTAATCAATTGCGACTAATTAACTAAGACTAAATTAATTATTACTAAATAATAATGATCAAATTAATTACGACAATTTGACTATGACTAAATTAATTATGAGTAATTAACTCTGACTAAATTAATTATGACTAAATAAGCACGACTAATTAATTAGGTTTTAATTAATTTTGACTAATTAACTATGACTAAATTAATGATAACTAAATTAATTACGGCTAATTAATTATGACCAATTAACTATGACTTGTTAATTACGCCCAATTAGCTATGACTATATTAATCATGAGTAATTAATTAATTATGAGTAATTAATTATGACTACTTAATTATGAATTAATTAATTGTGACTAGTTAATTATGACTAAATAACTATGCCTAAATTAATCACGACTAATTAATTATGACTAAAAAATTACACAGTTAATAAACATAATGCATAAGAGAGAAAAAATACCACCTCTTGATGTCGACCTTTCTATACTAATACGACCGCTCTACACCGCTATAAAACACCCTTTAATCGACAGCAAAATCGAACTCGCTCGCTCGCTCTATTCTATCTGTCTCTCTACAGTGAGCACGAGAATGAGAATGAATTCGAGAATGAGAGTGAGAGCGATGCCAGTTTTTATAGCCGTGGAAATGCAATTCCCGCCAACCATGAAGTGACAGGAGGGAATCTGATTCCCTCCTGTGCACGGTTTTTTGCATGCGGGGGAAACCTTTGCATGCATGAGGGGCATGGGTGTGATGGATGGGACAGAGGGAAACAACAAGAGGGACTCGATTCCCTCCCAAGCGAGCGTTGGCGCGGTAAAACCGTGCCCCAGGGGCACAAACTAGGGGTACTCTAGCCCCTAGGGACACAGATGCGCTAGGTCCGGCCCTAAGGGGACCAGATTTAGCATATGGCACGTGTTGCACGTAATCTTGACTTGGTCGGGTTTGTTAGCTAGACCGAGTCTTCAGTTAGTACGTGCGTGTAGTTTTTGTTACTGAGCGGTGTGCGCAAGCTTCAAAGAAGTTGTGGCCAACAAAACTGGATCGTGGCTTCACCCACTAGCTCTAGCCAAAATAGTTTTAGTTATTGCATTAAGTTACAGTTGAGTAATACATTCCAAAAAATTACCCCATAATACTGTCTTTGAACATTGTCATTCTTCTGATCTCTGAAGTCTACTGTTCATCATCAGACAAAATATAGTATGTGATTGTTTTGGCGTGTTGATCCGAGGTTTGATTCCAACACTTGGTATCATAGCACCAGGGTACACACAAAACTAACCCAGATTTGACTCCATGGCGCTTACATCCCAACAGGCGGTGAAGGAGTGAGGCGGTATGTCGTTCAACTAGTTGTTGGCGTCGTCTAATTATACGACGTGGGCGGTCAAGATGGAGGCGATTATGGATGCCCAGGGAGTCTGGGATGCCATAAAACTGGCGGACAAAGTGACTGTGGAGGCAAGGAAGGACAAGATGGCGAGGGCTTACATTTTCCAAGCTGTTCCAGAGGATATTCTTTTGCAGATCGCGATGAACAAAACTACGAAGGAAGCCTCGGACATCCTGAAGACAAGATTCCTCGGTGTTGATCGAGTGAAGAAGGAATGGATGAAGACCTTGAAGAGTGAAATTGAGGTCCTGCGCATGACAGAGGGAGAATCTATTGATGATATTGCCAGCAAACTGAGCGCAATGGCAACCAAGTTCAAAAGTCTTGGAGATACTCTTGACGTTGCTGCACTTGTCAAGAAACTCCTGGATTCTATACCAGATAAGTTTCTCCAGTTGGTCACCTTAATCGAGCATTCATATGATCTCGACATAATGTCGTTCGAGGAGGTGAATGAGTGCCTCAAAGCATATGAGTAGCAGGTGCGGTAGAAGGCCAGCGGCGGTGACTCGTCCGTGAACAACAAAGGGCGAGGCGCCGGCGGGTCAGACAGGCGTGACCAGGGAAAATGGCATGGCAAATGGCACGGTCACAGCAAGGGTGGCCGTGGCAACTCTGCCAGCGGCTCCAGCGACGGCAGGGATAAGCGTCACATTAAATGCTTTAATTGTGACAAAATAGGGCACTATGCTTCGGAGTGCCGAGTATTCCTAGGGATGAAGAATCAAATCTCACTCAGGCTCAGGAGGATGAGCCGACTTTGATGCTGGCCGAATGCTCAGAGGAGCCATGTGATCAAGTGTTGTTGAATGAAGAACATGTCATGCCTAGTCAGCGCACTAACGTTGGAGATCATAGTGAAGAGGGAAAGAGCATGACATCCGGAGTGTGGTGCCTTTACAATGGCGCCAGCAATCATATGACTGAGCAGTGTTTTTTCTTTGTTGATCTTCATGAAGGAATTGTCAGGCAGGTGCGCTTCGGTGTTGGTTCTATGATGCAAATCAAAGGAAAAGGCTCAATCTTGTTCGACTGCAAGAATGGCGAGCAACGGCTTTTGTCAAAGGTATACTTCATGCTGAGTCTCTGCAATAATATTTTAAGCCTAGGGCAGATGACCGAAGATGGGTGCAAGGTGGTGATGTTAGGAGAATTCTTGTGGATGTATGATAGGGATGGCATGCTACTCATGAATGTACAAAGGTCAAACAATTGATTGTACAAGCTTGTTCTTCACACAACTGCACTGGTGTGTCTTACAATCAGTTTGGATGAAGCGGCCTGGCTATGGCATGCCTGATTGGGGCATCTGAATTTTTAAGCAATGAAGCACATGGCGGCTAAGAAGATGGTGCGGGGAGTACCAGAGATTGATCATCCGACATAGTTGTGTGAGGGTTGCCTATTAGCAAAACAGTGTAGGATGCCATTTCTGTTCGAGGCACAATATAGTGTCGGCAATCCACTGAAGTTAGTCTATGCTGACCTATGTGACCCAATTACACCACAGACCCTGGGAGGTAATCGTTATTTTTTCCTGTTAGTAGATGACTACAGCCGATTCATGTGGGTGTATATTATCAAGACGAAAGATGAAGTCTTTACAATGTTCAAGAAATTCAAGGTGCGGGTTGAGAAGGAAAGCTCATTCAAACTGAAGATGCTGAGAACTGGCCATGGAGGAGAATTTGTCTCTCAGTGTTTTGCATATTTCTGTGAAAGAGAAGGAGTGCAGCGGCATTTGACTGCACCTTATACCACACAGCAGAATGGCGTGGTTGAACACCACAACTATTCTGTGCTTGCGACAACAAGAAGTCTACTGAAAGCCATGATAGTCCCTAGAAAAATATGGGGTGAGGTAGTTCGACATTCAGTATATTTACTGAATCGAGTACCAACCAAGGTGGTAAGATATTCCACTCCTTATGAAGCATGGAAAGGAAGGAAACCGAACCTTGAGCACCACAGGAGTTTCGACTGCACTGCACATGTTAAGGTACCCTTTGTTCACCTAACCAAGATTGAAGATAGGAGCAAGCCTATGGTATATTTGGGGGCAGAGCCCGGGAGTAAGGCACACTGCTTGTTCGATCCACAACTAGGAAGGCTGTCCGTGAGTCGTGATGTGCTCTTTGATGAAGAAAAGAAGTGGATCTGGGATGGATTTCACAAAAGCAGTGATAACGGCAACCCGAAGTGGACTACGTTTACTGTCGCAGAACCTGTAACAGATGTTGATCAGCTCAGTTCGGCAACAACTGCGCCAGGCATGTCCTCATTAATGCTGCTATTGCCGGTGGAGACTTCCCAGTGGCCAGGTCACCACAGGCGACACTAGTAATTCAATCCTCATCCCCACCACCCATCACGATGCCTACGGCAGGGAGTAGCCCGGTGAGCGGTGGTACACCTAATTCCTCCACTTATGATGCAACACTGGTTCAGGGTTTCAAATCTCTCACTGAGATCTATGTAGACCCTCAGTCGAGTGAGTTCGACCCTGAGCAGTTGCTATTGGCTATCGATGAGCTAGAAAATTACAAGGAGGCAGTTGGTGACAAGGACTGGGAAGAGGCAATGCAAAGGGAGATCGAGTCAATTGAAAGGAATCAAACTTGGGAGCTGACTGAATTGCCATCAGGACACAAACCCATTGGTCTCAAGTGGGTCTTCAAGCTAAAAAGGGGTGTTGTCGGCAAGGTGGTGAAGCACACGGCGAGGTTAGTAGCCAAAGGTTATGTGCAGAAAAAAGGGGTGGACTTAGAAGAGGTGTTTGCACCTATTGCAAGGCTGGAAATTGTGAGAATGGTGCTAGTATTATCTGCCCGGGAAGGGTGGAAAGTGCATCACCTTGATGTTAAGTCAGCATTTCTCAATAGCAAGCTACAAGAGGAAGTATATGTGTCCCAACCGGAAGGGTTCATCTCAGTGGGGAAAGAATACTTAGTGTACAACCAAAGCTCTATATGGCTTGCGGCAGGCACCAAGGGCTTGGAACACTCGACTTGATTGTACTCTGAAAGAACTTGGGTTTCCGAGGTGTCCCTAAGAGCAGGCTGTGTACAAACGTTGTGCAGGTAACAAATTTCTCATTGTTGGTGTTTATGTAGATGACTTGATTGTGATTGGATCAAGTAAAGAAGATATCCAGGTATTCAAAGAGCAAATGAGGAGAGAGTTTGAAATGAGTGATCTTGGTACTCTTTCATACTATCTTGGCATAGAAATGCTGCAGAATTGCAAAGGCATCTGTCTAAAGCAGATCGGATATGCCAAGCAGATTCTAAAACAAGAAGGAATGGGGGAGTGCAACCCATCCAAGTACCCTATGGAACCAAAGCTGTGACTAACCAAAGATGGAGAGGGAACACCAGTGAACGCGATAGAGTATCATCGCTTGATTGGTAGTCTGCGGTACTTAACCCACACTTGGTCGGATTTGAGCTATGCAATGGGGATGGTTAGCAGATATATGGAGATTCCAAAGCAAAGTCATCTCCAAGTAGTGAAGCAAATCCTAAGGTATGTCAAGGGGACAATCCATTATGGCCTTACTTACTGCAGAGGAGGAGATGGGGAGGTGATCGACTACAGTGGTAGCAACCTTGTGAGTGATCTGTATGAACGGAAAAGCACCACTCGGATGGTGTTTTATTTCTCTAGAGGTCCTGTTGCTTGGTGCTCCCAGAAGTAAAAAATCGGTGGCCTTGTCATCGTGTGAAGCAGGGTTCATGGATGCGACGGCAGCAGCATGCCAAGCTATGTGGCTAAGAAGCATGCTCCGTGACTTAATAGACTGGGCACCGAAAGGGGTAGTGTTGCGAGTAGAAAACAAGTATGCCATAGCACTCATGAAGAATCCGGTGTTTCACGGCAGAAGTAAACACATTGATACTCGATTCTGTTTCATCCATGAGTGCATTGAGAAGGGGCTAGTTTCATTGGAACATGTGAGTAGCGATAAACAGTGTGCAGATGCACTGACTAAAGCACTCTCAAGGGTGAAATTTGTTGAGATGCGGGAGCTTCTATGTGTCAAAGATCTCGCAGTTTGAGTCAAGATTAGGGGAGTGAATGTTGCATGTAATCTTGACTTGATCGGGTTTGTTAGCTGTTCTTTCAAGATATTTCTCAAATTTTGATCAAAATTATGATGTGGTGGTAGGGAAAGATTAGCTACTGTAGGGGTGGATAACTAGCTGGCTCGGCTCGGTTCGGCTCAGCTCGTTAAGCTAAGGAGCAGAATAACAAGCTCGGCTCAGCTCGGCTCGTTCAGCTCGTTATTAACAATTGAAACTAAACTAGTTAACTTGGCTCATTAAGGCTTGTTAACTTGGCACTGCGCACAGTGGGCTGGGCTTGGTTTTCTTAACAAACTAAATGAGTAACTTGCGAGCCAGTTCGAACTTGACTTGTTAAGAAAACGAGTTAAATTGTCAGTTTAACTCGACTCGTTAAGGGACAAAGTTCGAGCTAAGTTCTTAACGAGCCAAGCTGACTCGCGGGTTTTGAGCTTTTTTTTTTCCACACTTAACCTACTGTAAGGCCCAGATAGCAATAGAGAAAGTACAGTTCTCAACCTTTCTCTCTTCCAAGTGTGCTATGTCTTGTGTAGTGTGTGTGTGTAAAGGGGTCAAAATCAAAAGCAAGCACATTGGAGAGGACAAACAACAAGGGACCAAACGGGAAAGAACAGGCCGGCCGGCACACCGCCACAGACCCACTGCATCGGAGTGATCGAGCCGAGCGCGAGTGGAGAGAGAGAACAGAAAAGGAGGAAGCAATCCGTACCCATCTTTCCGCCATGATCTATCATGCCCGGCCTTCTTTACCTCTGTACGTAGTTCAAGGAGCACAGAAAAGGAATCAGAGCCCGCCGTTCCAAATATACCTGGCCGACTGACTCTGTCACCGTGTTAACCCCCTAATCATTACGACCTTGTAATTACCAAGTGCCGCGCTTTCGGATAACACCTATCATTCCAACGCCCACATGGACAGGACTCGTGGGGAGAGGGAGAGGGAGAGGGAGAGAAGCATGCAGGATGCAGCTCTCTTTCTTGTTTCTGCACGCCTTGCGTGCAAATGTGCGTGTCTACGCCGTCTTGGTTTCTGGGTAACTCATCTTACTACGTCTCTTAGCCGGGCTAAGTCTTTAACATGCTATTGCTGGGTTAGTACCAGCACGAACAAATTGAGCCAAGGAATAAACGGAAAAGGGAAGGCAGAAAAGCCAGCCATCTATACATATATGCAGCGCAGTACTGGAGCACTTATATATGGCAGAGTTTGATGGTTGGATGGACACCGAAATGAGCAAGAGGTGTGACGTTCTTTCGACTTGTTGTGGAGGCGCGATGGCGGAGTCGGAGTTGTGGCACAAGCAAGTATGGCGACCACAATTCAACGTGTTGACTAATATGATTTTTTTCTTCTGGCAAAGCACGGACATCTAACTAGTGCACACAATGTTTGAGTAATAGCAGTGAAATTGATTTGAACTTCGAAGTCACTGCTGATAAATCCTACTCAAGCAGAGTACTAGTCCTCCCTTTTCAGAGGTTGACTGACATAAGAGACAAAACTTCAGGAACTCTGCAAGTCATTGGAATATTTTCCCAGTTTCAGCCTAATTCTTGTTCTGGCACTGCCAGTTTGTCATTTCTAAAAGGAAAAACATGCGCTTAATGCTGTGCCGTCCTTGCACCAAAGGCGGTGTAGTCATGAGGATGTATAAGAATAGAACGGATGGAGCGTTGTTCCCTCTCCTTGTCTAACGCGAACAAGTTAATAATAGCTTTCAGCGTTCCTCGCTAAAAAAACAAACAGATTTGGGCGTTTCCATAGATGAACTAACGTAATCCTTGACAGATTTACGAATGACTTCGTTAGGTGATTCCAGTACTAGAGTTGCTCTCAATACTACATGGCTGTACTGCCGTACTGAGTACCATTCGAGAGTTTTATTTTACCGTTTTAGCACATTTTCAATATGTATTTACAGAAATAGCCGTCTTCAGAGTGTATATACAAAAATAGCACCGTTGCCGTATGGCCACCGTGAGGCAACCCCTCTCCGCCCACCACGTCGTCTGTTGCCGCATGGCCGCGCCTCCGTCGCCGCCACGTGGCCTCCCTCAGCCAGCATTGCCGCCATGTCGGTTTTTTTTTCTTTTAAAAAAAAATTTATGCATAGTTTTTATATGAATTTTTAAATATAGCAAATGAACTCTAAAAATTATAAATTTTTTTTAGTCTCTTGACCTAGTGTACTTGTTTGTGTAATTTTTTCAAATTTAATTCAAAAAAATTTAACCAATTCTGAATTTTCTAAAAAAAAATAAATTGTTACAGTGTGGTTAATGCACATTCACCGTGCGGCAATCATATTGTAGCAATCTTTTTAATTTTTAATTTTTTTTAGAAAATCATTTATGCATAATTTTTTAAGAATTTTTAAATATGTCAAATGAGCTCCATAAATTTTTTTTTTGTGGAGCCTCTTGACAAAGTATACTTGCTTGTGTAATGTTTTTTAAAATATAACTTCTAATTTTTTCTCAAAATTAATTTAAGTATACTGTTTGTAGGAATCTTATAATATAGAAAATGAAGTTCAAATATTATGAATTTTTTTAAAGGCCCTTTACACAGTGGACTTGATTGTGTAATATTTTTTAAAATTTCATATATTCCAAAAATCTCAAAAATTAAGGGTTTAGGTCTCGAAAATTATGGTTTTATGTTTCGAAATTAGGCTGCACTTTCATGGCAAACTATATTTGACTGTAATCTTAAGCATCTTTGTGAATTCATTTTAGGATAATGTAGCTGAAAAGGCACAATACAGCTGATAATAAAAGCCACAATGGGACACGCCTAATTTTTTATTGTAATTTTCTACACACCTGATAAAAGCCATAATGCAAACATTGTCGGTACCATACTATTATTTTGTATACACCTGATAAAAGCCACAAGTTTTCCACAAAGGTGCAACCATGTTGACATACTACTATTATTTAGATTTTCGGTACCATACTATTTTTTCGCTCCAAGTAGAATTTGAACTCTCATAGTAATAATAATCATATTGCCAATAATAGTAGTATGATTAGTACTACTATAGGAGTCCAGAACATATGAAATTCTGTAAATATTGCACAAGCAAATCCAATGTGTAAGGAGCCTTAAAAATCATAATGTTTGGACCTCATTTTTATATTATAATATTCCTACAAATAGTATATTTAAATGATTTTTTGAGACAAATTCAAAATGTATAAAAAAAATCAAATTACACAAGCAAGTACACTTTGTCAGGAGTATCCACAAATTTTTATAATTTTTGGAGCTCATTTGCTATATTTAAAAATTTCTACAAAAATTATGCACAAATAAATTTCTAAAAAAAGAAAGAAAATTGCTACAGTATGATGCCGCACGAACACAGTGCGGCAAACACACTATAGTAAAAAAAAATTATCTTTTTCGAGAAAAATTTAGAACGGATTAAATTTTTTTTGAATTGAATTTTTAAAAAAATTACACAAGCAGGTACACTAGGTCAAGAGGCTCTACAAAAAAATCATAATTTTTTAAGTACATTTGCTATATTTAAAAACCACTACAAAAATTATACATAAATATATATTTTTTTTAAAAAAAAAGAAAAATCGATGTGGCAGCAGGGCTGACTGAAGAAGGCCACATGACGACAGCGAAGACATTGCCATCGAGGAGGGGTTGTTGCACGATCATCGTGCGGTAATAATGCTAATTTTAGAAATACACTTCGAAGACAATCATTTTTATAAATGCATGTTGAAAGCGTTTCAAAACGGCAAAAAATCACCATTCGCTCGTTGAGGATTCAGTATTGTGCGTCAAGGAGGGGACGACTTTAGCGTAAAGGATTTGAATGCCCAAAACCGGACACGCCGACGCGGCGGGGCCCAGTGGGCTCACGTGACAAACTGTGCGTATGAGAAGTTTTATATGATTTAGATAACGATATTGCGAATAGACGACTGGTGGATGCGGCGGTGTTGCGGTCGCATGATTCCATCCGTCGCCTTATCCGCGCCGACCCGAGTCTTGACATCTGATGATCCGTCCAAACTCCAAACCCGCCTCACTTCCTTCCTCGTAACGAAATTCCCGGGCACTCCAGTTTAAAGTTTAAACAATCCGGCTACACTTCTCCACGCTACTACTATACCAGCACATTACTACGAGTCGTGACGATGCTAGCTCACCGCAATTTTTGAACCGTCGTGGCTCTCGATTGATTGTCCTGCGGAAAAAACACTGCAGCGAATGATTTGCAAGACTGTACATTCTGTAAGGACCCTCTAGAGTAACCAGATGCGTACTGTAGCTACCAGGAACCGAGCTGCTACAGTGTTTTACCCGCGCAGTACAACGCAGGTGCTGTGGCTGATCTTTGTTTTTACTTGTTACAGATATTACTGTAGCGGTGGTGATGTGTATGTCAGTCTAGCCCGTTGAATCTCGATCGAAATACATCCCTAACGCACAACACTGTATTTCTCTACATTAACCCCACGCCGGAGCATTCATTTCCCATGAATACAAGATTCTCATGTGATCTACCGGAGAGGCACAGGTCATCTGGGCATCTTTCGTGCCTGAATTTCCAGCATCAGTAGTGGAGTGAGCATAGGAGTGCACAGCACTGGGCACTGGCAACTTCACATATATCCTGGTCTTCTCACTCGCTGTTGTGTGCACAGGCACAAACCAAAGATACCCAGCTCAGTTGAGACTTGAGAACAGAACAGTAGGGAGCAGAAAACGCAAGGAATGAAGGAAAAGAATCCAAGCGAAGGTAAGAGGGAGCAGGAAGAAAGGAACAAAAGGAAAGGAAAACAATTGCGTACTTGCTTAAGATAAGACATGAGGTTAATATCGTTTGGTTGGTGCAGTGATCTCAATGCATGGGGAAAATTGGTGTCTGGTGGTGACCTGAAAAGTAGGTAATTTCTAACTGATCAAACAAGTCTGAGGACGTGTTATTTGGTTGAAAACCTGAGCCTGAAAAAATATATAATTAAAAAATAACGTTTTGAGAATGGAAAAGCTTCTCATTTCTTCGATAATCACTTTGCTAATTGTCCCTGTTGGAGATTCAACGCAATAGAGAAGCTTTGCTTCTGCTGCCAAAGTCCGACGACGATTTTTAGTCGCGAGTTTTCTGCTAGGGAGGTTCTCAGGCTCCGAACCAAACACACCACAGGCATGCTCCCGGCCAGGCAGATCTCCCTCGCGTATACAACCAAACAGGCCAGTGTGTGTGTGTGGTGGTGGTGGTGGTGGTGGTGGTGGTGGTGGTGAGGGGAGGGGGCGCGGCCGGCCGGCCGGCCGGCCAAGTGGGAGGCGCGCGTGAGGGGGCGGGTGGGCCTGGTCGCCAGTGCAGCGCAAAGCCAGGCAGCATTGTAAGAAATCAAGGCAGGCACGGGTCGCGGTCACCGCCTCGGTGCCCCACCATCGCCATTACCATTCTGGTTAGGTCGGAAATAAGTTGGAGCTGGGTCCAAATGCGCGTGTCACCACTCAACACAGACAGCAAAAAAATCTCAGGGCTAGCTAGCGCCATGGAAATTTCAAGCATCACAAACCACGGACATATGATGGAGTAGCACTCAAATCACGAGGGAGAAGCATCTCAGTGCTGCCGCTGCCGCTGCCGCCGCACCAGAGCTTGTGTTGTGTGTAAATAAAACTGAGCACGCACGGATGCCGATGTACCTGGCCACAAAAGCCAGGAGAGCTCCAAGAGCTAAATGTTCATTTTTTAAACAGTTTTGTTCAGGTACAGAGACCACTACACCAGAAGGGCCACACACAGGTGCAGAACCCATTGGAAGAGCACATTAACAGGCTAAGGACCCTACCTCCCAGTTCCATTCCTCTCTCACAAACAGACACTCTAGCTAGCATGGCAAAAGATTGCAACATCTCCATCTTAATCTATCATATTGCGTCTTGCTTCTATCCCTCGCTATCTCAACTTCTCAACCCCCCTAACTACGCATCATGTGATTACAACCAAAGGGTGCACGCAGCAAGCACCCGTTCCCCGTACACTGCACTCGTCAGTTCTCAATCTCCTGGCCCTGGGCAATAAAACAAGGCGATCAGTTTCATCTCCTCCTCTTTCCTTCACACCAACCAACGGCGCGGTTAACCCTCGGTTTCTTCTTGCCTGATCAGAACTAAGCACCGCCATCGATGAACCAAACAAGCTACCTGCTAGCTCATAGAGAAAAACTCCTTTGAAAAAGCTAGAAGAAATAAAGTTCTGCGCTAGTGCTGCACTGCTGCTGTAGCGGTTAATCCTCGGTTACTTCTTGCCTGATCAGAACTAAGCACCGCCATTGATGAACCAAACAAGCTACTTGCTAGCTCATAGAAGAAAAACTCCTTTGAAAAAAGCTAGAAGAAATAAAGTTCTGCGCTAGTGCTGCACTGTGCTGTAGCGGTTAATCCTCGCTTACTTCTTGCCTGATCGGAACTAAGCACCGCCATTGATGAACCAAACAAGCTACTTGCTAGCTCATAGAAGAAAAACTCCTTTGAAAAAAGCTAGAAGAAATAAAGTTCTGCGCTAGTGCTGCACTGCTGCTGTAGGCTGTAGCAGTAGCACCCTAACAAACTAGTAAAAGCTGGAGTTGGAGGTGCACCGGAACCAAAGCTGAATTCCTAAACCGAACATGACCTAAAGCTCCTAAACTCTAATTAATCCAACCGGAAGCTAGGATGATACTAGAAGAGAAAGGAAAAAAGTTTTAAGTACGGTACAAGACTAACACGGCTGGAAAAATGTACAGCCACCGCGGGTGGTGTGGGCAGCGAGCGAGCGAGCTAGAACGACGCGACGGCCGGGGCGGCGGTGGTGATGATGCTAGTCTCCTTCTTGCGCCGCATCTCGAGCACCTTGCGGTGGGAGTTGGAGTGGATGCTGCCCACGAAGGTGGGGCTGCAGGCCGGGCGGTACTCGGGGAGGAGCCGGCCGGACTTGTAGCGGACGCCGCAGGCATTGCACAGCGTCTTGGCGCCCTCCGGCCCCGCACGCCACTGCGGGGTCTTCTGGACGCCGCAGTGGCTGCAGCGCCTGTCGCCGAGGGCGGGCGGGGAGGCCGCCGCCGCCGCCGCGCCGGAGGGGTGGGGAGGGAGCTGCTTCGGCTTGCGGCCGCGCTTCTTGGGCTTGTGCTTGCTGTTCTTGCGGTGTTTGTACTTCTTCGGCGGCGGCGGTAGGTGGTAGTCCTCCACGAGGCCCGAGGAGCCGAAAGGGGGCGAGTCCAGCAGGAAGAACGGCGAGAAGGAGGCGGACGAGGAGCACGAGGAGGTGGTGGTGGTGGACGAAGAAGAAGTCGAGTCAGAGAAGGGCGGGGCGCCCGAGAGCGACCAACCCGAGGCCCGCGAGCGCTTGCTGCGCTTCGCCTTGACGGGCACCAGCGCCTCCAGTGACAGCGCGCAGATGGTCGGGCTCCGGAACGGGTCAGAAGCCAACGGCAGCGCCCGGTACGCGCCGTCCTGCGGCCGCCGCTGCGGCAGACGGTGCTGCGGCGGGCGCGGTGCTAACGACGCCACCACCGACGCCGGAGGCTGCGGCGGCGGGGGCAGGTCGGAGAGCGAGTCGTCCATGATACGGGACACCCACTCCAGCTCTTCGACGTCATGCGCCTACAGAAACACACAGCACATATTAATTCCCAGGAGAGACAAGAAGCCACGCGAAAGACGCCGTCTTTCCCGCGAAAGGGGTCAAAAGTCTCCGGGAAACTCACCGGCAGGTCAACAATCTCCGGCGGGGGAGGAGGGGGAGGCGCGAGCTCGTACGACACGACCGACGACTGCTGGGAGTCGTCGTTCGACTTCTCCTGGTCCGCGGAGACCGGTGGCGCCTCCTCCTCGTGCTCCTCGGCGCCGTCCTTGTCCGCCTCGCAGAACTCCTCAAGGTCCAGCAGGTCCTCCACCGAGAACCCCTCCCTCTCCACCATTCCCCACGACGCCGGCACCGCGGCGGCCGGCGCCTCCTCGGCCGCCTCCTCCGGCCGGCAACTGCTCTTGAGCGCCTCCATCTTACCGTCCTTCCCCGTCCCAAAGGCACACACATACACACAGCAAAACCATAAATTCCCAAATTCCAGAAACCAAGCAACACAAGTTCATGAAACGCTCGTTTTCTTTTCCACAAAAAAAAATCAACAAATCTTTCTTTCTTCCCCCCTATCATCTCCACCCCCTTCCTTCCTTACCAGAGAGCTGTGGTGGTGCGCGTAGGACGGCATGGATGAGGAGCGAAGGAAAGGAGAAGCCGAGGAGGCTGTGGCGGCGGCGTTGAAGGGGGAGAGGAGAGGCGAGGGAGAGGCGGAGGAGGGGAAGGAAGGGGTGGAAGAAGGGACGAGCGTTTGGTGGAGCATTGAAGGGCTGGCAAAGTCCGTGGGCACAACAAATGCACTGTTTCCCCCCGCCCCTCCTCTTTCTCGCATTTTACTCCTCCTCCTCACTCTCTCAGTCTCTCTCTCCAAATCTTTCCTCTTTTTTTCTTCTTTGGCCCCTTGGTGCTTTCTCCCTTCCTTTTTTATTCTATTTTATTTCACCACTTTGTCATCTGATATCGTTCGCCTCGCCTACCCTTTTGTATTGACGCTGCCCTCTTTTTAAAAAAGAAACGGAGCCAAAAAACAAAGATGATGAAATGGCAGTGGTAACAGCAGCCTTGTGGGGACGCGCGGCGCGAGCGTTTATTCATTTTCCACCGGCCGCGCGTCGTGATTATTGTGCGGCAGGCGGCGTGGTTTTGGTTTGGCCTTACGGACGGACGGTTTAAGAGAGAGAAAGTGGGTGAGGGAGCGGAAGAGCGATCTAATGGCCGGGGGAACACGTGGTGGGCCCGGGCGGCCTCGATGCCTCGCTCCATTTGGAGGTAAATCATAAATGGAGTCTTTTTGAAATGCGGGCTCCGGAAAGGTTCAAATTGGATCTGCGCAGGATCGACGGGCTGCTTCGAATTCCATCTGCTCATGCTCATCCACCGGATGTGCTTACGTTTCTTTCGTTCTGTTTTTTTTTCTCCCTCCTTCTTCTAGAGTCATGCGTGTTAGTAATTTTTGAAAGTACATACTCATACTTCTCATATACTATTTAAATTGTATAGTATTTTTTATCAATTTAAGTATATATATATATATATATATACACACACACCCCAAGGTGAGAATTTCATCATCTTCTTCGGTGCTCGTCGACCATGAATAACAACTCTAGGAAATGGATCAAACTAGGAGAAGAATAGTCATTGCATCATTGACGGTGATCTTAGTAACGGCGGCGACAGCAAAAATGACTCACTCTGTTTATTTTTTGGGTTGCCATTACCTTGTTGGCCGTGGCTCATTGTCGGTAAGCTCCTTGCACGCTCTATATATGTGTGCGCGCTCCAATAATGATACATCTTTATCAATTTGAGTATACTCTAATAATGATTATAAGATACCCCAGAGTGGGTTCCATAAAAAAAAATCGTTAAAATCCACCTTTTATAGCAAAATTTGTGTGTGTATATATGAGAAAAAGGGTATATAGCAAAAAAATTAATAAAGGTCTCTAATGAACAAAAAAAAACAATGAAGTTGTATTGGAGTATCTTATAATTGGTATTTAAGTATACTGAAAATGATAAAAAAATATATATTATATATTCGTTTAAGTGGTATATTAGAAGTTGACATCCTAAAGATATTGTGCAATCACGAAATTAGCATTTTTCTCAACAAAAAAATCTATGCAATCAATTGATTTCAAAATTTTGCAAGCTCGCAGCTAATCGCCAGGACAGAAAGGTTATTGTGCAGTCACAAAATTAGCATTTTTCACCAAAAATAGATACACAATGCTGAATGGATGCACAGCGTGCAAGTCAATTGTAGCAGTAACTAATTGTTCAAAAAGTTTATATAAGGGTCAACTTATGGTCATGAATCTGTTGTTTCCTCATGTGTGAAGCAAACTAAAGTAACATCCAGATAAAACACGCAAGTGTTACAATTTGTTGATTTGTATTGGGCTTTCCCACCATCATTTTTAGGAAACATCGAGAATATGCTCTGTTTGTAGTGAGACGGATTTGGCCAGATCATTGAGGAGTATTTTCTAGTTGTCACATTGAGAAGTAAGAAAGGTTAATATTAATGACATAAGTTCAAAAATGGTTAACATTTAATGACATGATCACCCTTTGCTTGCAGATATATGATTCCCAGCCTAAAGATACAAACCAAACATACTGACAGCACAATGATCCGAAACAAGTTCAAATGTTTCCCTCCTTCCACCTGTTTGGCTTCCACGCGTTAGTTACCGCGGCCGCTCGCGTGGCTTCACCGGACGCGCGTATGTGGGATTATGGAATCGCCAAAATTGACCAACGTTTCTGCGGTTCTGAGAAGTTACCCAAATACCCTCCCGTGACAAAAATCCGCGCGGCAAAGGCGGGACGCCGGGACCGCGCCTTGGGCCACCAACCGTTGGCCCGGGCGGGCGAGGGGTAGGAACTACGGTTGCCGCCGGAAATGCTATTTGCCGCGCGCGCGGCAAATAGCAATGCGCCGCTCAACAGAGGCGGCCATAGCGGTATTGGAAAAGATAAGCTGTCTTCGGATATTTTTTTTAAAAAAATATTATTATTATTAAAAAAAATACAATAATAAATAATCAAAGAAGTTTACAAAACTAGTGTATTATCGCCATTAAAAAATTATAAAAATAACTAATCAAAAAATTTTACAAAACTAGGCAACTGTCATTATTTGGAATGACGACAGTAACCTAGGCAGTAGCGACAGGGGCTTCAACAATATAGAGAGATCTCTATCGTCGGTTGAATTGGTGACATAACTATATCGCCATTTCAACTGGTGACATAAACATATGTATTGTGTTTTTACTGACTATTTTTTAGCATATATTTTGTGAACAAATCACAATGATATTACAAAACATTCAGCACAACGTCGTAATATCGACAGGGACATTTATGTACTGTTGAAACCCTTCTCGTCACTGCCTAGGTTACTATCGCCCGTCCAAATTGCGACATGACCTTATCGTCATTTCAACTAGCGACAAGGACATCTGCCCTGCTTTTTTACTGACTATTTTCAAGCACATATTTTGTGGACAAAACAAAATCATATTACAAAATATTCAGCACAATGTCACATCATATTTTATCGACAAATCATATTACAAAATATTCAACACAATGTCATAACACCTTTTATCGACAAATCACACTGATATTACATAACATTCAAAACAACGTCATAACATCTTTTGTCGACAAATCACAATAACATTCAGTGCAACGTTGTCGCATATTTTGTGGACTAATCACACTCACGTTACAAACCAGGTTTGCATCACCTTCTCTTTGTTGAAATAGTCAAAGATGTATTGGTCGGGATGTTGCGCCACTATCGAACATGCGGTCATGACATGTGAGCATGGCCTATGCAGAAGAAGTGGCTAGTTGCAAATGCAAACGCAATTAGCACGGCGTAGCATGGACTCGTGGGTGATCCTCTCGAAGTTCGTCCCGCGACATCCGTTATCCCATCACAATATCTTGAAGCGAAGCTCCCTTTTACCCATTCTGAATGCTCGGTGCATCTCACCCTTCTTGCTCTTCTCCTCCATGTACTTGGTGATCATGGTGAAGTAGAGTACTCTGTCATTTGTCATGGCAAGCAACGTGTTACTGCTTCTGTCAACAAAGTGATATGTGATACCGCAGAAAATTACCTCCACAATAGCAACCAAAGGAGGTACCTTGCACCGCACATGACCTAATTGTACACCTCGACTAGATTGATTGTCATGATACCATATCGAGCTCCACCCTTGTCATTTAGTAGCAAGTACTTCTCCTTAAGCTCGTGCTCAATCCAGTCCGAAAAGCATTTCACACCCCCGGGTCTTCCTCGCCACATTAGGACCATCTACGGGTAGCTGTGGCAATGATTCGGGGGCCTGATCAGCGCTTGTAGCATCCATTTTCACTACCTCCAGGTTGTGCGTCTACGTCCGCTCATCCAAAATCTTTCAAAGTGCTTCAAACTTTCGTTGCTGGTTCTGGTTGTACAACCGCTTGAACATGTTCATCAAGTCTTTGTTGCAGCACAACTTGTAGAATTTTGTACCCAAGTGCCTCATGCACCATCTGCTCCACAGATCCGCCCATGTAAGTGGTTCGTTATCTCCTTGTTACAGCTGCGTTATTGCACTCCACAGGCCGGCAACTCCGCGGGCCCGCATGCCGATAATGTATGATGCATACGTTAGAACGGCTCTGTACAACAGAAATCCTTAAATTTCTCAGGAACCACAACCAATTATCTGTGTTCTCGCTTTCAACTAAGCTAATGCCACGGGAAGAACTTGGTTGTTCCCGTCCGTCGCTATTGCAGTCAGTATCTGCCACTTATACTTTTCAGTCAGGAATATGTTATCCATGCACAAGATTGGACGGCAATGCTGGAATGCATTGATGCATGGACCAAAGGCGACGAATGCTTGCTTCAGTACCCTCTTATTGCCCCACTTCAAATGCGTGGAATATTGAATGTCGAAATGAGTGTCGGGATTCATGTCTTGTATGACTTGGAGTAGCCCAGGAAGATTGTGGCAGGAGTCCTCGAATGTACAAAACCATGATTCAAATGCCTTCTGTTTTGCCCTCCACGTCTTGGTATAGCTGACCACGTACTGGAATCTGGCCTCAATCGTCCGAATGATGGATTGTGACTCAAAATCTTAATTATTACGATCTCACTGTATATGAGGTTTGGGATGAAGCCTGATGAAAGGTTCCACTGAGACTGAACTGACTCGGCGACGATATATATGTGAGGGATCACTATAGAGCATTTCCAGTAGGTGCCCCGCTTAGGATGAGATGCGTGCACTCGCCAAGGGCATTCCTCTATGGTGCACTTCACGTCGTAGCATCTCGGGTTAGACTTGGCGACTATGAATGTACACGCGCACTTACAATGCCCAGAATTGGCCACCTCCTACGCGACCTCCTTGCATTTGTACATAGCTACTTGTCTGACCTCATTCTAGTCATACTCCCATGCTTGACAAGAGCATTTGTTAACGATGAGGCTGTCGAACTGGTATGTGTTCCACTCGGATGGAACCACCTGCTGGTCCACAGCATCCTCGTCGTTGCATCCTTCATCTTCTGACAGTGCCATGTAATCCTGATCTTCGAGATCCATCCTTTGCACTAGAGCTTCCAGCTCCTCACCCTCACCAATAAGCCCAATACCTTGCCCAACTGAAGGATTTCCTTCCACAGGGTCTTCATCGATAGGATCAACAACTCCTGGACCTTCAACCATTATGTGCGCCGCGCTGTGGGTGGAGTGCCCGATTTTTTCTTCGGTATCACCACTCCCTTCTTGTTCAGCCGCTGATGCAGGAGTAGGCTTGGCATATGCCTCAGCAAGAAGGATCAAATTCCACCGTTACTCCCTCGCCCTGCCTATATATGACTGACATGACCATGCTCCCTTGAGCTGCACTAACTCTCAATATGTGTCTTGTGGTGCTCGGTTGGTAAGGCAACTCAATATCAGATCATACACAGCATGATCCAAATCGAATGAGTGGAACAACCACCGTGTCACAATATCCCATATACGCTACTATGGTCTTGTTAGAGCCAAGGTCGCCGATTGGAAATAACGTAAATCAATCACCTCGGGACCCTCAAGAATAGTCCCCTAATTGTAGTAAATTTTAAAGTTGGTGGTGTCTGGCATATTTAACATATTGCATCGTAAACAAAATTTTCACAATTAACCACATATATAAAACTAAACTACCTGCAGAAAATAATTATGTACATCATACTATACTATGTAACCGTACATCTAAAACTATGTAGTCCATTCGGTTAAAAAAATTACCTGAAAGGCGGGCGATCGGACGGACAGCGCTCTACTATCTTGTCTCCTCCCATCTACTCCTCTTTGCTCCTCTCTCTTCCCTCCCATCTTTCTCTTTTTTTTCTAAATAAAAGTGGGTTATGCCAGAATTTTAGGTTCTTTTAAAGGGTAGATTGTGTCGCCATTTGGAATGACGATAAGAACTTGTGGGATCCCTGTTGCCATTTGAAATGGAGGTTTTCGAAAATTTAAATATTAAAAAATAGGATCTCTATCACCAGTTGAAATGGCGACATCAGCTATTCAAGCCTATGTCGTCACTACTTAGGCTACTGTCGCCATTTGGGACTTCTTTATAAATACGCAGGGACAGTCATCATTATTTGAGTAACCCTTCTTCAGGAAAAAGTCACTTGGTTGTACCACATTCTTCCCAACTGTTTTAATATGTACATCGACCTATACAGTTTGACACAATATATGTTGCTCAACATGTGCACTAATAAAACAATGTTCCTCGGGAACTTAAACTAAACTGATATGCAATAAAAACATATAGGGAGACTATTTCATGTCTCCAAATGGAACCTAACTATCCTTATGTGGGTACAGGAGCTCCAACCCAAGAGGATTGTCGTGATTCACGGCGGTGCCTTCTCCCCGAGCCGCAACATCAAGAACCACATAATCATTCTTCTCGACGTCTTGTCTAGGAGACGGTCCAATCGAAGCGGACCGAGTAGTGAAGTGAGCCACAACTTTGTTCCCGTGAGTCTTCTTGACTCATCCTGTGGACTGCATGTAGAGGTTGACCAAATACTGCGAGGTGCGGCAAGTGCACGACAACTGGCCAGTGCAGCCGCATCTAAAGCACGTCTAGGCAGGATTAGTTGTCTTGCTACCTTATTCTTGCTTCCGGGCCCCCCTTTACCTGCTCCTCTACCATAGGCTTTACCCTTACATTTTTGCACCACAACCTTCTACTATTTTCCCCCATTCTATTTTTGGACGTTTTCCGCGATCCTTGCTTTTGCTAGCCTGCTGAGCGTTTGCGTGTGCTTCAGGCACATCCATCGTCCTAGTGGGACGTATCTGATGGTTTTCCATCAGAAGTTCTGCATGTTACTCTGCTTTCAACAGAATGTACATCAGCTCAAAGTACTTTGAGTACTTCGCATTTCAGTACTGTTGTTGTAGTTTCCACATATTAGGGTGGAATGTGCACAAAGTTTCTCTACCGTATCAGCTTCTGTAACTACCTGGTTATAGAACCTCGATTTGGAAATAACTTTGTGCATGACAGAGTTATATGTTGCCACGGTATATAAATCCTAAAAGTGCACGTGAGTCCATTCTCTTAGTGCTTCTGGGGGAAGCATAGATCTCTGCTGGTTGTAGCGTCCCTTCAGGGAATTCGACAACACCAGTGGACCCTCCTCCATTCAATATTCATACTCCAGGTCTTCATGGAGGTGGTACATCAGGAAGTGCAGAGCCGCATATCTAGCGGCCTCAGGGATAGCAGGGGCGCGAGTTGCTGGCTCGGTGATGGCATCTCCAAGAGATCGAGACTTCAGACTAATCTTTGCGTCCATCGACCAGGCGAGATAGTTGTTGCCATTCAGGGCCAGCTCAACAAATTATTTCTTTACCATGTCTTACATCTCCTACATTATGTTCATGCAATTATTTAGTTTTACCGTGTGTAAAATAAATTGTAAACCATCAATATTGCAAATCAGTAAAGATTGGTTTAACATCTGTGCAACACGTATGTTTATGAAATTTCCAGAATTTTCCTAACAATTATTATGGATTTTTGCTAAATAATGAGATATATGGATAGTTTTAAGAATTATCAATATGACAGAAAAACAATTCAGCAAATAAAGCTAGGGAAATAAAACATATGGTATGAAACTTCCAGTGTGCTAAGTCTAAGGTTTCACAAAACTATGGAAGCTCATATGGCTAAAACCCATGTTTTTGGTATTATTACATAAAAATAAATAATATTAAAGCAAATAACCATAAACTGATGGTCTAAAATACACAAAAACAATGAGATGTACCAATATGTCGTAAAAATCAGATTCCTGAGGGGTTATTCTACAAGAATATATAAAAATCCAAATTTCGATGTAAATTTTCCCAACTCCAAGGGTTTTTTCCCCGCAAAATTTCCTTATTCGTGGAAAAATTCTCGGAATTTCTAGAAATCCAATGGCCTTTTTGCAAATTTGCAAATTTCCAAGTTTTTCTTTTTTTTCGGATTTCACATTCGTTTTCGATTTTTCTCTCTCTCTTAGTGGGCCGAGCTGGTTATAAGGTCATATAGCATGTTTGTCAATAGGTTAGGGGAAACCCCCTTTAGGGTTTCCGCCCCCTAGTTTCTAGTGGGTCGGCGTGGCTGGTAGTGCACGAGCGTGGCTCTGCCGGGGGTGTGGCGTGCACAATTCTACCGGTGGCGTGGTGGGCGTCAGGGCGACAGGCGACCGGCTTCATGCGACGCGCGGTGGGTGTCGGCGATGGGCTAGCGGCGGCGATGGTGGCCAGCTCCTGGTCGGCCAACAGATCGACGAGGTTTTTTGTTTTTCGTACGCGAGCAGTACCTGTTAGATCTAAATAGGACTACTCCCTGCGACGAACTGTGATGAACATTAATAGGTCCGATCCAATTGGACTAATCTCTAATTTAGAATGATAATTAATCATAAGGTTGTTGAAGAACAAAGTAATAATAGGAATCCAATAAATTAATCACCGCACAATAGACAAACAATCGAGAGACAATAGATAGAAATATAATATCATAAATATCTTTATTCATAGATTAATCTCTCCAAATACAATGATATTTTATTCAAACACTAAAACCCACCGAAGGGTATTTTACCCCGTAACTCTTAAATCGGAATTTCTCGAGACTCCACGCGTAACTTGTCTGAAATATCGGTTCCCACCGTGAACGGCCCAGGTGTCATCGGTGGGGTGCTTTTTGGGCGCAGTTTCCGAAGGTTACTAGGTGTCCAGTCGTCATCCAACCTGGCGTGCGGACAGACGCGTCAGGCCGAGAACGTGGCGGTCTCTGGTTGGGTTGGGCGACGTGGGACGCTGGGGGTGGGGACGTGTTTGGCTTGCGCCGCGCCCGAGATTTGAAAGATGGACCGGGTCCTGGGCTGGCTCACCGCCCGACATAAAGCAGTTTTAAAGGCGAGGTGAGGTGACGACCGCGCGGCGGTTTGGTTTGGGATCGAGCTGGTCCCGTGGACCGTGGACCATGGATTAGTCTTCTCAGCCTCTCAGGGTCGCCATCGATGCAGGCTAAAACAAAAACAAAAGCAGGCATGGGGTGGGGTGGAAGAAGGTAGCATACCGTCGTACTCGCATTGACGCGTACAGCGTACATCTACCATAGCTGTCGATTGGTTCGACACTTTCAATGTACTTCAACAAATATGCTTCCCTCGAGGTTGGTCATCCACCATCTTCCTGAGAATTCTCGATTCTAGTTGATTCCTTAGATCCGGATAAAGATAGTACAAACTAAAAGGCTTGACCTCGAACATTTTATGGTGAATCCTTTTTACGGGATGAGTATTCAATTTTACTTGCTACCACCTACCATCTGAGAAATTGTTGTTAGTAAATGAAATGGTGTGTGAATAAAGGTGTGTTCATAGGGGGAAATCAAGTGTCTAAGCTACCGTCCGGTTTGGTTGGGATTAGGATCCTTTATTACAATACAGATAATCATTATGTGAACAGTGATATATGAGTGTGTGAATATTACTCGGGAACGATGCTGTAGCAAATACTGCAGAAACATCAAATATGTATCATGGTGACATATAATGTAGAGGAAAGCAATGTATCAAAACAATGTAGCGATTGATCTGAATCTTTTTTCCGATCAAACGGTGAAGATCGGCTTCTAATGTACGACATTATAGATCCTCTGCACTGAACCCTTTAACATAGAGGATCCATCTCTGTTTGGTTGGGCTTTGCCTCGAATCTCTGGGGTTCTAATAGGTGTGCTTAAGAGGCTAAAGCTACAAACAAGAAGTTAAAACCAGGATTTTGATTGTTTGGCTAGATTTTGGGTGTTTTCAAATATTTTGGACTTGAACATTCCGCCTCTCATACAAGATACCCCCCTATTTCATTGTGCGATAGCATGACCTAGATCCATCGACAACGGACCACGGAGGAGCAGACGAGTATTTAGATTTATCACCTGAAAATAGTAATAGAATATTTGTCATAAAAATGTACTTCTGTATATCTTATGTTAGTTATTTTTTAGTAACATAAAATTAAGAGTAATTAATGACCAAATATATGTATTTATTGAGTTGTATGTATCAACCAGTTAATTCAAAAACTTAAGCTGACGAGTAAAGGTAGATAATATAATTCAATACTCCTCATCAGGCGTATGACGTGGATTTGAAGTGGGTCACAATTATTTTTTTAATACCGTGTTAGCCGGGTCTTGAACTCATCACGTCTTGACTCTGATACCATATTGAGTTGCATGCATCAAATATTTCACCCAAAAGGTTAAGCTGACAAAGAAAAATATGTTGACTTGTATGCACCATCGAATTGAAGTGGACTCGAAGTGGGCCACATTTTTTCAATATATTGCGTTTGCGGATCTTGAACTCAGGAGCTTTTGGCTCTGATCATATTGAGTCGCATGCATCAACCAGTTCACACAGAAGCTTAAGCTGATAAGGAAAAATATATTGACTTGTACGCACCAACCACTCGAAGTGGGTCATGTTTTTCTTATTGTATTGCGTTCGCCGGTTGTTGAACTGATGAGGACCACTTGGTTATGATACCATATTGAGTAGCATGTACTAAGCAGTTCACTCGAAAGCTTAACCTGTGGAGAAAACGTGGAAAATGTACTTCAACAATATTTAAGACCACAACAATGTTTACAACGAATGTAAGTTAGAAAGAAGAGCGTACTCAAGAAAAGATTTTTTAATAACCAACTTTTGTATTAAAATTATAAAAATAAATAGTCAATTTTTTTACCAAAATAATACGATACCGACCTCCTATAGTCAAATCAAATGACGATAGAGCTCATGTTGCCAATTAAGTGGCCTTCTGTCATCATTTCAAATGGCAACAAGATCATGCCGCCAATTGATTTGGCGACAAAGGCCTGTGGGCCAATTGAATGATGTCGACTAAGTAAATCAGCGACAAGGCTTCTGTCGGCCACTTGACCTGTTGCCAAATGAATTGGCGATAGGCTGACATTGAAGTTTTTGTCACTAATTCAATTGGAGACATGTCCTATTTCGAAGCAAATTGGTGATATGGGCCGCCACATTAGCATGTCGCCAATTCATTCGATGATAGGTGATTGCGTTATGTAATTTATTTTGAAAATTTACCTATTATATTATTAAAGCAAAAAATAAGTCATCGCGTTCGCTCTCACGAGATAGAAATTCTCATGTTATTGAAAGGAAAAAGTGAAAGATATACATTGTTAATCGTGGTGGGTCCAGATTTTAACATAAAAGAAAGAGTTTATATCAAGTATAATCAAGAAGTAACTGAAATTCAGAATAAAACATAAAAGGAAGCTGATATAACACCTTAAACTTTGATTGAAAGTCCATCCAGTACTCTGAACTATGAAACTAGACATTTAACCCCCTAAAACTTTGCAATCCAGTTCAAATAACACCCTCACCTAGTTTCGCAGGATGCTATTGCCCATGTGGCACAATGAGTAGATGATTTTACCTCGTGGCATGACACACTGGCCAAATTGGGTCAATGACCAGTGGGGTCCACAAGGGTAACTCCCACCGCGCTTCTATGGCCATCGTCCCCTGTAGCTCCTTCCCTCTCTGTTTTGATTTGGGGGAGAAGCTCTTGTGAGTTCCACTTGTCATTCACCAAAACTTAGCCAGCGTGTCATTCTACATGGCAAAACTGTTAACTCATGGCGCCATTCGGGCAATACCACCATGCGAAATCGGGTTAGTGTGTTATTTGAACTGGATTGCAAAATTTGGGGGTCGAATGTCTATTTTCATAGTTTGGGGTGTTGGAAGTTCGAGGTGTCATATAGACTTTTTCAAACATTAAAATAAAATTAATAACTTGATTACTATACAAATTCCTAAGTAAAATCCATAAATAAATTGTTGGACCGTAAAGGCGACTAGAGGGGGGGTGAATAGGAGCACGCTCACTTTTTCACAAATTATGAACTCAATACAATTTCACTCCAGGAGCTATTAGAAAGCTATGAAGATCAATATACCAAGACATCTAAGACTAGTATTGAATCCAATTAAACCCCTAAGCAATGCTACAAAATCAACTAAGATTGCAAAGACTCACAAGACGCACGCGGTCGATCACTGGACCCAATCGGTCGGACCGATTGCCGGGCGGTCTGACCGGCGTTATGCTGGCGGTCGGACCGCTCCAAAATCGGTCTGACCGGTGATGACGGGCGATCCGACCGTGACTCGTAACCGATCCGCAACAAGAAAATCACCCGATGACGAAGTTGCAATTAGGTGAAACTTTTGATTCTCAACTCTAATCTTTATGAAACTTTACACACACTTCTATATGCTATTGAGGACCTATTCCAATCGAATATTATGATAATTCTTGGAACGATCTTGAGCAATTGCCAATTGATTAATGTAAGGTCTAAAACCGCAAGAACGAAAACTTGATCCTAAAGCTTGTTCGTGAGGGATTGATGATCAAGATGATGCTAGATAGATTCACACATATCACAGCAAGCTAATTCACGTGAAAGAATCAATCACAAACTCGCGGATCAAAGAAAGCCCTAAAAACACGAAATTGAAAGCAAGAACGAAAAGAGACTTATCTCAAGCAAACCTTGCATAGATTGATTTCGTGATTGTTGCCGGATTACATCCACACCATCATGGATCGATGGACAATCAAAGATCACGAAATTCACCACAAACCATCAAGAGCCCTTGCCTCCACCTCAACTCCCTAAAGACAATTAGGGTTTTGAAACATAAAAGGCGAGAGAGAAAAGAGTCAGGTGGTGCAAACCACCACCTCCCCTATTTATAGTGGAGGCCTAGACTCCTAGGGTTTGACTCCATTGGGCTCCGTTAAGGCCCACTAACAAACGGGTCACACACGCACGCTTCGCATAAGCGCCGCCTTTAACCTTTTGACATAAACCGCTTCACCATGCGCCATGGATTTACCAATAGGTCACCCTTGTCCATCTTGTGTCACGCTTGAGTCATTGACTCACCCGACATCGCCGATCGTTCGACCTCAACTCTCCGAGTCTAGTCCCGATCCTCCTCGCCGCTGACCGTCGTTGACCACCAAGCAACCCGCACAACCACGCACAAGCAAACACGAATTCGGGAACAAGTTCTTCACAACTTGACCCATGTTAGTCAAAACATGCATCATGTAAATCATATGCCATGAAACCAATGACTTTGACCTAACAAATCAACATCGCCACGAAATTGGCCGACGCTTCAAGTAGAAACCGGCTCGACCGCTCAGAGCTGGCCGAGACCGCCGGTCGGCCGGACCGGAGTTTGCCGACCGCCACTGGCTTGTCGGACCGACTCCTCAATGAGCGGCCGGACCGCCTTGGGACTTAGCCAAATTCATACTCCCAAATTCAAACCTTCGGAAACTTTAAACCAATAGAACTTCTTCTCGAGACTCCAAAATTATGAGACCAAGTGCATTGGGATCCCTCACTTGCCTACAACACCTATTTTTGGCCCACTGCTTTGAACACTTTTGGTCATCACGGTCCGATCAGCCCATTCGCCCGGTCCCGACCGATTTGGGACCGGCCGGACCGCAGTGCAAGGACCGGTCGGACCGCCCGAGCAATAAGCTCAGTAACTTTGTCGAAAACGCGTGAAACGACAAACCGTAAACGCCATTGCCAATTGTCACATCATCCTAAGATCTGGAACATATACCCATGAAATCCACATAAATAAAAAATCAAAATAAAGAATTAAACAAACATTAGCAATTTGATTTGCATACCAATATCCAAAAACCATAAATGAAATTTGGAATAACAAATAAAATAAAATAACCAATCTGATTTCCTACAATATCCTAAGTAAAATACCAAAATTAATATAATTCGAAATAAAAATTAAACAAAAATTAACAATTGGATTTGTATATGAATTCCAATAAAAAATAATTGAAATTAGGAATAAAAATAAATTTACCAATTTGATTTCCTACAAAATCCTACGTAAAATGCCGAAATTAATATACTTTGGAATAAAAATTAAACACCAACGACTTTCATGTAAAAAGTGCTGCATATTTTGATTATGAGATATGACAAATGGATGTCAAAACTACTTTCCTAAATAAAAACCTAAGTGAGGATGTGTACATGACACAACCTAATGGTTTTGTTGATCCAAAGGAAGCTAGATAGGTATGCAAACTTAAGAAATCCATTTATGGATTGAAGCAAGCATCTCGGAGTTGGAACATTTGTTTTGATGAAGTAGTCAAAGGGTTTGACTTCATCAAGAACGAAGAAGAACCTTGTGTTTAAAAGAAGGTTAGTGGGAGCAAGCTTGTGTTTATGATATTGTATGTGGATGACATACTACTGGTCCCAAAAGATATTCCAATGCTTGAATCAGTTAAAACTTTATTAAGAAATATTTTCTCAATGAAAGATTTAGGAGATGCATCATATATTCTTTTTATAAGGATATATAGAGATAGATCTAAAAGGCTAATTAGATTAAGCCTGGATATGTACATAAACAAGGTATTGAAACGGTTCGACATGCAAGATTCCAAGAGAGGTTTCTTGCCCATGACACATAATATTAATCTTAGCAAGAATCTGTGCCCTACGACCACTGATGAGCGAGACAAAATAAGTAGAATTTTATATGCTTCGGCTATTGGATCTATCATGTATGCTACGCTATGTACACTACCAGATGTGTCATATGCTCTAAGTATTACAAGCATATATTAGTCAGATCTAGGTGAAGGTCACTGGACAACAGTCAAGAATATCCTTAAGTACTTGAGAAGGACTAATGATGCATTACTTGTGTATGGTGGTGAGGAAGAGCTGGTCGTAAATGGTTATACCGATGCCAGCTTCCAAACCGACCAGAATGATTTAAGATCGCAATCAGGGTTAGTGTTTTGTATTAATGGAAGAGTAGTGAGCTGGAAGAGTTCCAAGCAAGTAACTGTTGCTGATTCTACAACAGAAGCCAAGTACATTGCGGCTTCAAAATCTGCAAAAGAAGTCGTATAGATTAGAAAGTTTATTATTGAACTGGGTATGGTTTCTACCACTTCCAGTCCAATGAATCTCTATTGTGATAATAGTGGAGTCATTGCACAAGCTGAGGAGCTTAGATCGTATCAAAAGTCCAAACACATACTTCGACGATGCCATATTTTTTGTGAGATCCTTGAAAAAGGTGATGTCAAGATATGCAAAGTGCACACAGATTTGAATATTACCGATCCATTGACAAAGCCTGTCCCACAACCTAAGCATGAGGAGCACACAAGAGCAATGGGTATAAGATACCTATATAGTTGACTCTAGTGCAAGCGAGAGACTGTTGGTGATATGCCCTGGAGGAAATCATTGAGATGACTGTATCATGTCTATGTTTATGAGTTATTTAATAAGTGTTATTATGTTCCTTGAATGAATCATCTATTATAAAGGTTAACAAGTATGTGACTTGTTGGTGAACCTCTTTTAACTTATATGATGTCGTTCTAAATGTATCCTTGGTCGGATGTCACTAGTCGGAATACCAGTAACCCTATTAACCAGCATATGTATTGATTGATGACCATGTTTCACCATGTCCTACTAGGTACCGCTAACGACCCGTGGTCGGAAAAGGTTTTCGAGTCACAACCGAACTATACATGAACCTACAGGGTCACACACTTAACGGGCTGGAACAAACCAGTACATATACGATTCGTCAAACATGTTTTGATAAGATCCGTCACGGGCATTATATAAGGAGATGCTTGAGGCTATTGGGTATAGAGAAGTGGAGATGAGGATATGTGAGTTATTCTACAAAACCCTAGCTGTCATCTTCTTGAGAGAGCTTTCTCGTGCGACTTGGTGCTAGCACACCGGCGTACGGTGTTCCCACCCTGGACGTCTGGATACCGTAGAGGCGCTACTACGATTGCTGTTGCACTCGAGGACGATCCGCGACTTTGCAAGGAAAGCGATCGGTTGTAGGAGGAGACGATTGGCGATGACTACGCTGGATGATCGACTACGTCGAACGATCGACTACGACCACTACATCGGCGCACTCTTCGTTGGACCAAACTGCTCCAACTCTTCTTCTGCTGCACTGTACGTCTAGTAGTAACAATCTGTGATCTCTTGCTTGCATGACATCCTAGTTTATGTGGTAGAATGTTTGAGTTGTTAGCTAGCGTAGCCTAGTCGTATCCCTTCACGATATGGGGCTATTGGACAGTTAGGAGTGTGTCATCGTATCGTTAGATAGTGACTAAAGTAGGCATGACAACATTAGTGAAGATGAGAGGTCAGCGTGGTTAGTGAGGAAATCACAATATTTAGTTGACCAACATCGAAGAAGATGAGTGATCAACACAGAACACGAGGAAATCAGACATGTATAACATGATGCGTGTGTATACATGCATGCATCCGTACGAATAGAAGCGCGAATGTACAAAAGCAAAGGAGCAAAGAGCTCGGAGTAGAGATGACACAACTGTTGGGGTTTGCAACTACATGATCCCTTTACGATGGATAATAGTTATGTTTCTAAGAACCCAATAAGTTATTGTGCTTTATGATTTTCCTCCATCAAAACTCATACTTCAATTGTGTTGCTCATGTTGTATTTTATTTCAAGTTTCAATTGTCATTTGTAATGTTTATGATATCTTAAAATATAAATGTTGGACCGAAAAGGCGACTAGAGGGGGGGGGTGAATAGGAGCACGCTCACTTTTTCACAAATTATGAACTCAATACAATTTAACTCCAGTAGCTATTAGAGAGCTATGAAGATCAATGTACCAAGACAAATGGAAAACTAGTATTGAATCCAATTAAACCCCTAAGCAATATAACAAAATCAACTAAGATTACCAAAACTCACGGACGCGGTGATCGACCGTTATACTCAACCGGTCGGACCGATTGTCGGGCGGTCGACCGGCGTTGTCTTTGGCGGTCGGACCGCTCAAAAATCGGTCGGCCGGTGATGACGATGATCGGCCGTGACTCGAACCGATCTGCAGCGATAAAATCGGCCGATGGCGAACTTGCAATTGGGTGAAACTTTTGATTCTCAACTCTAATCTTTATGAAACTTTGCACACACCTTCTATATGCTATTGAGGACATATTCCAATTGAATATTATGATAATTCTTGGAGCGATCTTGAGCAATTGCCAATTGATTAACGAAGGTCTAAAACCGCAAGAACGAAAACTTGATCCTAACGCTTGTTCATGAGAGATTGATGATCAAGATGATGCTAGATAGATTCACACATATCACGACAAGCTAATTCACGTGAAAGAATCAATCACAAACTCGCGGATCAAGGAAAGCCCTAAAATCACCAAATTGAAAGCAAGAACGAAAAGAGACTTATCTCAAGCAAACCTTGCATAGATTGATTTCGTGATTGAAGTGGATTACATCCACACCATCATGGATCAAGAGACAATCAAGGATCACGAAATTCACCACAAACCATCAAGAGTCCTAGCCTCCACCTCAACTCCCTAAAGACAATTAGGGTTTTGAAACATAAAAGGCGAGAGTCGAGAGGTGCGACCACCATCTCCTCCTATTTATAGTGGAGGCCTCAAACTCTTAGGGTTTGACTTAATTGGGCTCCGTTAAAGCCCACTAACAAACGGGTCACATACGCACGCAGCGCGGCGCCGCGCTTTAACCTTTTGACCTAAACCGCTTCACCATGCGTCATGGATTTGCCAATAGGTCACCATTGTCCATCTTGTGTCACGCTTGAGTCGTTGACCCCACCCGCACCGTCGATCGTTACGGACCTCAACTCTTCAAGTCTAGTCCCGATTCTCCTCGCCGTTGACCGTCGTTGACCACCAAGCCACTGCACAACCACGCATAAGAAAAACACGTATTCGGAACAAGTTCTTCACAACTTGACCCATGTTAGTCAAAACATGCATCATGCAAATCATATGCCATGAAACCAATGACTTTGACCTAACAAAACAACATCGCCACGAAGTTGGCCGACGTTCAAGTAATTCGGCCCGACCGCCTCGGTGGCCGGTCGAGGCCTCCATGGCCGGTCGGACCGCTCCACAATGAGCGGCTCGGACCGCCTTAGGACTTAGTGAAATTCAAGCTCCCAAAACCGAAACCTTCGAAACTTAAATCCAATAGAACTTCTTCTTGGAGACTCCAAAATTATGAGACCAAGTGCATTGGGATCCCCTTACTTGTCTACAACACCTATTTTTGGCCCACTCGATTTGAACACTTTGGTCATCGCCCGGTCCGATCGCCCCGGATGGCCGGTCCGACCGATATGAGGCCGGTCGGACATTGCGTCTAAGGACCGGTCGGACCGCCCCCGAACGATAAGAAGTCAGTAACTTTGTCGAAAACGCGTGAAGCGACAAACCGTAAACGCCATTGCCAATTGTCACATCATCCTAAGATCTGGAGCATATCCCCATGAAATCCACAATCTCCCCCTTGATGAACACATTGGCAATTATCCAGAAAATGGAAGTAAGAGGTTTGAAAACGAGTTTACTCGTAGTTTTCGCACAAAAGCACAACTTGGTCCATAAGCAAGAAAAAGCAATGAAAATGACCAAGCTGGCATCAGAATAGTATAGGCATGTGAGACAAAGCAAAAATAAGCATAAAAACTTTAATTTCCAGAAACGGGTCAAAATTCTCACACGAGGTCCATATGAATAAACAATTGTTCAATTGACCTATGATCATTGTGAGTATAAAAGAATGCAATTCAAGAACTCCCCCTCACTATGATCATCAAATTTCAAATTTTCAGTTTCTCCACTTTGTATAAACTTCTCCCCCAATCTTCTCATTAACACATCTTCTCCAAATAAGAGTAGCAAAGAAATATTACACATCATCTCCCAAAGAAATATATTTTCATTTAACACATCTTCTCCCCCTTTGACAATGGATTCATCAAGGAATCACGCCTTCCTCTCATCCAGGGATAACAAATAAAGAATAAAGAAAGAAGCAGAAACAAAAGAAGCATAAAGAGGAATATGCATGAAGTGCAATGGAGTGGCTTCAATTTTTGTATTTTTCAATTTATTGATTACAAGAAGCTTTGGAGATTACTGTGGATTTCATGGGGATATGCTCGGATCTTAGGATGATGTGACAATTGGCAATGGCGTTTACGGTTTTGTCGTTTCACGCGTTTTCGACAAAGTTCTGAGCTTCTTGAGCAGTGCGGTCGACCGGTCCTTGCACTGTGATCCGATCGGTCCCAAATCGGTCGGGCCCGCCATGAGGCGCGGATCGGACCAAGAATGACCAAAGTGTTCAAATCGAGTGGGCCAAAAATAGGTGTTGTAGACAAGTAAGGGGATCCCAATGCACTTGGTCTCATGATTTTGGAGCCTCGGTGAAAAGTTCTATTGGTTTAAAGTTTCGAAGGTTTGGATTTTGGGAGCTTGAATTTCGCTAAGTCTAAAGGCGGTCCGACCAAGCTCACGAGGAGCGGTCCGACCGCCATGCCATGATCTGGCCAACCGCTCACCGGGCGGTCGGGCCGAATTACTTGAACGTCGACCAACCGTGGCGATGTTGTTTTGTTAGCTCAAAGTCATTGGTTTCATGTCATATGATTTGCATGATGCATGTTTTGACTAACATGGGTCAAGTTGTGAAGAACTTGTTCCCGAATTCGTGTTTTCTTATCCGTGGTTGTGCGGTAGCTTGGTGGTCAACGACGGTCAGCGGCGAGGAGAATCGGGACTAGACTTGAAGAGTTGAGGTCCGAACGATCGACGATGCGGGTGAGTCAACGACTCAAGCGTGACACAAGATGGACAAGGGTGACCTATTGGCGAATCCATGACACATGGTGAAGCGGTTTAGGTCAAAGGTTAAAGACGGTAACCGCGAAGCGTGCGTGTGTGACCCGCTTGTTAGTGGGCCTTAACGGAGCCCAATTAAGTCAAACCCTAAGAGTTTTAGGCCTCCACTATAAATAGGAGGAGATGGTGGCTGCACCTCTCTCTCTCTCTCTCGCCTTTTTATGTTTCAAAACCCTAATTGTCTTTAGGGGAGTTGAGGTGGAGGCTAGGGCTTTTCATGGTTTGTGGTGAATTTCGTGATCCTTGATTGTCCATCGATCCATGATGGTGTGGATGTAATCCGGCAACAATCACGAAATCAATCTATGCAAGGTTTGCTTGAGATAAGTCTCTTTTCGTTCTTGCTTTCAATTTCGTGTTTTTAGGGCTTTCTTTGATCCACGAGTTTGTGATTGATTCTTTCACGTGAATTAGCTTGCTGTGATATGTGTGAATCTATCTAGCATCATCTTGATCATCAATCTCTCACGAACAAGCTTTAGGATCAAGTTTTCGTTCTTGCGGTTTTAGACCTTACGTTAATCAATTGGCAATTGCTCAAGATCGTTCCAAGAATTATCATAATATTCGATTGGAATAGGTCCTCAATAGCATAGAGAAGGTGTGTGCAAAGTTTCGTGAAGTTTGGAGTTGAGAATCAAAAGTTAGACCTAATTGCAACCGTCATCGGCCGATTTTATGTTTGAGATCGGTTACAGAGATCGCCGGTCCGACCGCCCGTCCACCGGTCCGACCGATTTTGGAGCGGTCCGACCGCCAGATAACAGAGGTCCGACCGCCTGCAATCGGTCCGACCGGTTCACTCTGATCGAGCCGCGATGACTTGTGTTGCTTTGATTCTTGCGATTATGGTCGCATTGCTTAGGGTTTTTATTGGATTCAATACTAGTCTTCCATTTGATCTTGGTATATTGATCTTCATAGCTTTCTAATAGCTACTGGAGTGAAATTGTATTGAGTTCATAATTTGTGAAAAAGTGAGCGTGCTCCTATTCACCCCCCCCTCTAGTCGCCTTTACGGTCCAACAATTACCCAAAAGAACAAGCTAGTATCTCTAATATTGCACAAACAGCATATCAAGCCTGACAGCGCTAGCAAGATCATGGTAAGACATATATATCAAGGCTAAGCACAAAAGCTCAAAAGTAAAGCAGTAGATTTGATCAAATTAAGCAACGCTTCAAATTCAGCAAGTTCATCAACAGGGATCCTAAAGTGAAATTGGCCATGTCAAAATGTCAAAGTGAGATCAAAAATCTAACAAAGACCACATTAAGAGTCAATTAAGTCCCGTATTGAATCATTTTGCTCAATATTTTGTAAACGCCCAATTGTCAATATTTTTCTCATTTGCATTGAATATTGAAGTTGACTAATGATCTAACTTAGTGACAAGATCCCGGACTAGAGCCATCCACAAACTCATCCTAAGCTTCGACCAAAAGTTGATTAAAGGTATATCTTAGTAAAGAAGATCCTGGACTAGGAGCCATCCACAAACTCTTTCTAAGCTTCTACAGGCGACAAATCTTGAGGTTCATGTCATTTCGACAAGCGGTCCCCATGAGATCGTCGGTTCATCAAACTATCTCCAAGTTCATGTCATTTGACAAGCCTCGTAAGAATAGTTTGTACAGTTTAAGCATAAGACAATCTTGATTTTCATTTTTCACAAGAGCATTTTAGAATCTCAAGAACACAAAAGCTCAAGTAATGGTCAATTTTAGATCAAAGAGCTAACAAAGCAATTACGACAGGCCAATATCACAAGAGGAGCACTAATTACGCAACTCGCTAAAACATCCACAAATTGCAATTTCTTAGTTTGAGTTGTTTAAAAGATTCTAGCTCATATAGCAAAGACTTAGCTACACATGTAAAAGCATGATAATTCTAGCAAGTCAAAGAACTAGACATGACATTGAGCAAGAATTGAAATACAACGACTCCAAAGGGTAATAGGCAAAGCTTCATCAATTTTAAAAGATAAGTGAAAATCTTATATTACAATGCATCTTTTGGATTTTTCATACCATTTGTTGTAACCACTTGATGGAGTTTCTATATGAATGCAATATGACACAATGAGATGCAATTAAAAAGCCTAAAGAACTAAAAATTCGAAAAGATCACTAAGTTCGGAAAAGAACAATAAAAGATCAAAAGAACAAGGAAAGATAAGAAAAAATCAAACTCCCCTCAAACCAACCCATAAGGATAAATTACCCTAACTCGCTTCTTAAGGAGGAAAATGCGGTTTGATCTAAAGGCTTGGTAAGAATATCGCCAATTGAGCTTGGACTCTCACGGCGCATCACAATATCACCTTTTCAACATGATCTTTAAGGAAGTGAAAGCGAATGTCTATGTGCTTAGTCCTAGAATGTTGCCTTCGGGTTTTAGCAATATTAATAGCGTAGTGTTATCACGAAAAGAGGAACACTAGCAAAGTTTAACCCATAATCTTTCAAAGTAGACGCCATCCACAAAATCAGCTCAAAGAACTAGCAAAGACTACATACTCCGCCTCGGCGAAGTGGATTGTGCAATGTAAGACCGCTTCCTAGAAGACCAAGATACAAGAGAAGTGCCTAGGAAGTGACAGTGCACGAGGTACTCTTCCTAAATAACCGACAACCCATAAAATCGAATCAAAAAACCTCTAATGGACAAAGTCAAGAGCAGAATACCAAATGCCATATAAGAGGGTAGAGTGTAAATACCGAATATGCGCTAACGACTTAGCGATGGGAAGTTCTCGGAGACGCCCAAATCTTGCACAAAGGCATACCGTGAAGTGAATGTCCGGTCTCGAGGCCGTCGACATCTGAAGGGAGCCGATCATGTCACAGATACTCGCGTTGATCCACGACTTCTCCTTCCTCATCCGGATCCAAAGCAATCGAAGTTGCCATGGGAGTGGAAATTGGCTTGCAATCACCCATGTTGAAGCGTTTGAGTAGATCTTTAGTGTACTTCGTCCGATGGATGAAAGTTCCTTCCTTGCATTGCTTGATTTGAAGTCCCAAAAGTAATTAAGCTCTCCCATCATACTCATCTCAAATTCCACGGACATAGTGTCGTAAAAGCCGAAACAAGAGCATTAGAGGAACCACCAAAGATAATATCATCCACATAAATTTGAGCAAGCGAAGTCATTGTCACGCCAAAGAATAAATAGAGTTTTATCCACTTTACCCATCTCAAAATTATTTTTAAGCAAGAAGGTCTTAAGTCTATCATACCGGGCTCTAGGGGCTTGTTTAAGACCATATAATGCTTTAGATAGCTTGAAAACACGATTTGGATATTTAGGATCCTCAAAACCGGGGGTTGCTTAACATACACTTCCTCATCTATGAAACCATTTAAAAGGCACTTTTAACATCCATCCGATATAATTTAAAACCTTTTGATGCAAACAAATGCAAGCGAGAATCACGAATGGCTTCTAGTCTAGCAACAGGAGCAAATGTCTCATCAAAATCTAACCTCTCAACTTGGTTTGAAACCTCGAGCTACCAATCGGCCTTATTTCTAACCACGAACCATCCTCACCTTGTTTATTCTTAAACACCCAACAGTTCCTATAACATTATGACCACTAGGAGGTTCTACTAGGTTCCAAACTTTGTTTCTTTCAAAATTCTCTAACTCCTCATGCATGGCATTTACCCAACTAGAATCGGATAAAGCATGTGATATATCGCGGGGTTCAAAAGAAGCAACAAAAGCCGAATGAGAGTAGAGATTTGGATCATTATACCCAGAGCGAGTGACTCGCTCATGTAGATTACCTATTATACATTCCGAGGATCTTTGTCTCTGAATCACGAAGTGGGCGCCGGGTGAGATGTCGTTTCTTCGACCTCCAGTCATGCGATGATGATGATGCAACAGGAGCCTCAATCAAGGTGAAGTAGACGTAGCGAGTTCTTGTATCAATATGGGCGCCTCGGCGCAGATGAGGGAATGACATTAACCGTCCTCATCTTCCTCCACAAAATGCTCTCACACCACTGTAAATCATCTCAGCAATTGATCTAGCTCGTGGCTAGTCTCATCAAAGTGACATTACAAGTCTCTGAATAATGTTAGTCTCGAGATTAAAAACTCGAAAACCCTCGAATGAGCAGGATAACCCGAAATACCCCATCAAAAGTTCTTGATTCAAATTTATCTAAGTTGCTGTCTTAAGAATAAAATATTTTGATCCAAAAACTCAAAATGCGAAATGAGGGTTTTCTACCAAAACGAAGCTCATAAGGAGTCTTGCCTAAAGAAGGTCTCAAAAAGACACGATTTGCAATATGGCAAGCGAGAGTAATAGCTTCGGCCCAAAATCTCCTCGGTGTGCTATACTCATCTAGCATCGTCCTAGCCATTTCGACCAAGGTTCTATTCTTCCTTTCCACCACGCCATTTTGTTGAGGGACGTGTGGAGAAGAGAACTGATGCTCAATACCACGCCACAAAAAGAAGCAAAAGAAGCATTTTTGAACTCCGTGCCATTATCATGCGAATCGCTCTCAAAGCACCAGGAAGCTCAGAAGCCAAACGAAGAACAAGGTCATGAAAATAACCAAAAGCTTCATCTTTTGAAGTAAGAAAGAACACCCAAGTATATCTAGAAAGATCATCAACTATAACAAGAATATACCATTTTCCACCGACTGACCGGACTCTAGCAGGACCAACAGTATCCATATGAAGCAAGCCGTCACAGTCCGTCGGTCCATAACCATAGTCACAGAAGGGTGTGGCGGCAACTTGTTTGCCATGCCTACAAGCCGCACAAACAACATCTTTGATGACTTTGAGCTTAGGCAAACCTCTCATGAGATCAAGGTTGCTAACTCGTGTCGGATGATCAAAACCAATGTGCCCCAAACGCGTCGATGCCAAAGCGTAAATCGGAAGACGATGTAAGCAAACATTTAAGAGATCCAAAGAAGAGATTCGAAAAATCACTCCAAAAATTCTACCAACTCTAGAGATTCCAAACACAAGCTCACCAGTAGAATCAAGCACACGACAAGCATTTTTCTTAAAAACAGTCTCATAGCCATCATCAAGAAGCTGAGAAACAGAAAGAAGATTATACCTAAGCTTGTCCACAAGAGCGACATCTTTTAGAATGAATTTGTTGTTTACCCTAATTGATCCTGTTCCTTCAATTCGCCTTGTGTATCATCTCCAAAGGTGATGAAGTCATCACCTGTTGCTCGCGTGAAAGAGGTGAACCATTTTGAGTTCCCGGTCATGTGGCGTGAACATCCGGAGTCAACGAACCACGTGTTCTTCCCCTTTCCGCGGTAATCCTAAAAATCAAGGAGTAAAACGATGTGTCTCAATCTCGGGATTAGATAAACAAGATTTAGGAATCGATCTTGACACACGCGTCTAAAGGAGTATACAAACCGTAGTACTATCCTTGATTTCATTTAACATTCGGTTATGAGCAATGTTTAAATTCCCTTTCTTTTTGCCTTGAGGGATCTCCTCCTCCTTGTCCTCCTCACTCCCAGTATCCACATCGCTCAAGGATTGATCCTCAAAAGCGGTAAGGACCCGGTGAGCAGCCTTCACAAGCTTATTTGCCTCATACATTGATTTGTTGAAAGGAGGCTTCTTCCAAGTCGCTTTCCTTCCTTATGATTGCTCTTACCTTTCAAATTAGGGCAATTTGCGGATATGATTGAGCTCACCACATTCATAGCATGTTACCGGACCACCTCTCTTTTTGTTTCTCAGATTATTGTAGGCCCGTGTGAATTTCTTAGCTAGAAGAGCTAACTCTTTTTCAGGAATACTTTCAAGCTCCTCTTCATGAATAGCGATAAACAAGCAAATGAAAATCCGTAAGAAGATTCACAAGAGTCATCAAAAGCCTTTTGAGAGGATCTGCTACCAAAGCTAAATTATCTTTCTTAGGATGATCAACTCTTTTAATTTCATGAGTCTTGAGTTTACTATAGAGCAATTCTAAAGTAAGACTTGAAAGATCAACATTTTCTTCTATAGCAAGAGCTTTCATCTCCCACTCCTTGGTGTTGATTGCACCAAGAGATGGGTGGCATTTTCTGATTGAGAATATTCAATATCAACGACTTTCATTTTATTAATTACTTTATTAAAGCGATGAAAATGTCATCGATGCTCTCTCGGGACGCATCTCGAATTTATTGTACTCACGCTTGTAAATGCTTGACGACCTTTTTGATTTGGGACGAACCCTCATGATATGTTTCGAGAGTGTTCCAAATTTCATGCGATTGAAAGATTGCAAATTCTATCATATTCTTGTCTACCAAGTGCACCATATAAAAGATTCTTAGCCTTATTGTTGTTAGCCAAAAGAATTGCGTAAGCGGTGTAGCAATTTCAGAATAACCAAATGGGGCTCTAACAACATCCCAAATAGCTTGTCCTCGCTCTCAAGAAAGACGCGCATACGATTCTTCCAATAGGCATAGTCGTGCCCATCGAAGATATGCGGTTTAGTAGAAAACTTATCCATCGCCAAAGTTACGTGACCGGTTAAGATCAAGATTGAACTAACAGGCTCGATACCACTTGTTGGACCGAAAAGGCGACTAGAGGGGGTGAATAGGACACGCTCACTTTTTCACAAATTATGAACTCAATACAATTTAACTCCGGTAGCTATTAGAAAGCTATGAAGATCAATATACCAAAGACAAATGGAAAACTAGTATTGAATCCAATTAAACCCCTAAGCAATATAACAAAATCAACTAAGATTACCAAGACTCACAAAGACGCGGTGATCGACCGTTATACTCAACCGGTCGGACCGATTGTCGGGCGGTCCGACGTTGTCTTTGGCGATCGGACCGCTCAAAATCGGTCGGACCGGTGATGACGGGCGATCGACCGTACGACTCGACCGATGCAATAATAAAATCGGCCAGATGACGAACTTGCAATTGGGTGAAACTTTTGATTCTCAACTCTAATCTTTATGAAACTTTGCACACACCTTCTATATGCTATTGAGGACCTATTCCAATTGAATATTATGATAATTCTTGGAACGATCTTGAGCAATTGCCAATTGATTAACAGAAGGTCTAAAACCGGGCAAGAACGAAAACTTGATCCTAACGCTTGTTCATGAGAGATTGATGATCAAGATGATGCTAGATAGATTCACACATATCACAGCAAGCTAATTCACGTGAAAGAATCAATCACAAACTCGCGGATCAAGGAAAGCCCTAAAATCACCAAATTGAAAGCAAGAACGAAAAGAGACTTATCTCAAGCAAACCTTGCATAGATTGATTTCGTGATTGAAGCTTAATTACATCCACACCATCATGGATCAGTAGACAATCAAGGATCACGAAATTCACCACAAACCATCAAGAGCCCTAGCCTCCACCTCAACTCCCCTAAAGACAATTAGGATTTTGAAACATAAAAAGGCGAGAGTCAGAGAGGTGCAGCCACCATCTCCTCCTATTTATAGTGGAGGCCTAAAACTTTTAGGGTTTGACTTAATTGGGCTCCCGTTAAAGCCCACTAACAAACGGGTCACATACGCACGCTTCGCGAAGCGCCGCCTTTAACCTTTTGACCTAAACCGCTTCACCATGCGTCATGGATTTGCCAATAGGTCACCATTGTCCATCTTGTGTCACGCTTGAGTCGTTGACCCCCCGCATCGTCGATCGCTCGGACCTCAACTCTTCAAGTCTAGTCCCGATTCTCCTCGCCGTTGACCGTCGTTGACCACCAAGCCACCGCACAACCACGGACAAGAAAAACACGATTCGGAACAAGTTCTTCACAACTTGACCCATGTTAGTCAAAACATGCATCATGCAAATCATATGCCATGAAACCAATGACTTTGACCTAACAAAACAACATCGCCACGGTTGGCCGACGTTCAAGTAACACTGGTCGGCCGCTCCAGTGGCCGGTCGGACCATTCCATGGCGGTCGGACCGCTCCACAATGGCCGACCGGACCATTAGGACTTAGTGAAATTCAAGCTCCCAAAAACCGAAACCTTCTGGAAACTTAAATCCAATAGAACTTCTTACTGGAGACTCCAAAAATTATGAGACCAAGTGCATTGGGATCCCCTTACTTGTCTACAACACCTATTTTTAGCCCAGCTCGATTTGAACACTTTTGGTCATCGCCGGTCCGATCGCTTGGATGGCCGGTCCGACCGATATGGGACCGGTCGGACCGCCGTGCAAGGACCGGTCGGACCGCCCCTGAGCAGTAAGCCTGTAACTTTGTCGAAAACGCGTGAAACGACAAACCGTAAACGCCATTGCCAATTGTCACATCATCCTAAGATCTGGAGCATATCCCCATGAAATCCACAATAAATATCCTAAGAGATATGTAAATATATCCTCAAGTATTTTAGTTATATCATTTGATAAATATGAACTGGGAAACAAATATAATCGTGTAAATGCGCATGTCAGCCTGCTAGTTTTTTCTAATATTAATAACAAATGCATTATTTAAGAAAAAAAACCTCGAGAAAAAAGGGAAGGGTAAAACCAGGTCCTGTCCACTCGACCAAATTAATGCATGGACTGGGGACTTTCCTAGAGTTTGTAGCCTTGGACGGTGAAGAAACGTTTCTTAAGAAGAGGGGGGCAATCACATGGACCCTCTCATTGATTTCTGTACTATTCCTCGTAAACATTGTAGAGCATCGTCCCTCTTTTATTACATGGGGAGCCACTCCATTCGAAAAGTAGAAATTGGTTTCTTAATCGAAAAGTAGATATTGTTGGATCCTATACATGTATCGAGTATCATGTATGCCTATACACATTCATGGAATTTTTGGCAGATACGACATGTTTTTAAACCGTATTTACAGATATGACCACCCACTCCGTGTATTTGCAGAAATAGCACCATTGGCGCATGGTCACCATGCGCCAACGGCTCCCACGCTGCCACGTGGCCCTCCCGACACCTCACCGCTGTTGGCGCATGGCCGCCATGCGCCAACCGTTGGTGCATGGTGACCATGCACCAACAGCTCTCGGCTCGCCATGTGTCCTAGGTGGTTAGGTTAGTGTTAGGGTTAGGGTTAGTTAGGGTTAGGGTTAGGCTGAAATCGGTAAGAATTTTAAAATATAGCAAATGAGATCAAAATATTATGAATTTTTTAGTTTAGCCTCCAGACACCGTGTACTTGCTTGTGTAAATTTGTTATTATTTTATTCGTTTGGAATTTTTATCGTCATTTCGTATAAGTGCCATGTTTGTGCGAGAACAAAAAAATTAACAGTAAACCGTGACATGTGTTGTTTGCCCAAACATCCGAATGATGCCCTCCCTCCATTTGTTGTTTGCCCAAACATCTGAATGAGGCCTCCCTCCATTTGCCTTCCTTTTCCACCGAAATCATCAATCACTTGTCATCCCACCACCTCCTTGTTTCATCCATCAAATCTTTGTCCCCGGAAATGCAGTGTACATTAATTTGTAGTGTTAGTTTGGTTGTAAAGCAAAATCAAATAATAAGAAATGCATTCACCGTAGAACAGAGGATGCGTACTTACGTAGTTGTAATTTTGCAAGCATTTACTTACTTTAACATTGTTAGTCGCATGTAGGAAAATGTCATGGCTTAAATTGGATACTGATCTTCTCCTAATTTCAAAAAAATTTAGATGTGTTTCATGAACACCAGTGCTGAGAAGGAGAGAGGTTTTTGTGCAGAGTTGTGGTGCATATTTTAGAGTTTGGGCTACGTCCACCGACTGGAGTATCATGGCTTCACTATCAACAAATACAATAAGGAAATGTGGCGCGTCAAGGTCACCGTCTACTCGAAGAGCCATCTACGAGGAGACAGATCCTACCGCCTCATGGCAGAGAGGGAGACAGACAAGCTCGGGATGCAGGATGCGACCAGGGAGACCATCATCCGTATGGGGTTCCACTACCGTAGTGCACTAGGACGTACCACCTTCCGCTACTTTCCCTATCGCAAGAAGGAGGGGTCTTTAGTAGGTTCAGATCCACTGAGTGGGACAAGGACACCACCATCACCCACATGACGTCCTTGATCAAGGCGCAGGACGAGCCTATGTGTTCATGGCCAATGAAATGGAGCAAGTGTACGAGAGGCTGGATGCTGCAGAGAGAGAGAGCTCGCCCAACTGAAGACAACTTAGCATCAACCTCCACCAGCTCAGGATGATTTACCTTATCGTGGAGCGACTCTAGACCCGCAGCCAGCTAGACGTCTTAGAGACGTACCCCACGGGATGGCCGCACACAAGAAGGTCTGTTGCATGGAGACTACTGGTCCTTCAGTTTAGGAGATCCGCGGTCAGATTACAGCTGCTGGGGGAGAGAGTTCTTTAAACTCTTCAGTGCAGGGACATTGGTGGCTTAGTGATGACCTAGAGGGCCTCGAGGAGCGTAACATCGGGGTGGACGTTGAGGAGGACGTCTAGGAGGAGGGCCCTGAGTCATGAAACCCTAATATGGATGCTATTAATTCTTTAATACTACATCGCACCACAGGCTAAATAGGCTTGTACATGAACCAAATGGGGGAAATACGTGGTGTGCAGATCATATAACGATATACCGTAGCCTTCGAAACACACACGAGTCGGAGGTCATGGTGCATCGTTATATGATCTGCATGCTACACATTTCCCTCAGTTGGTTCATGTACAAGCTTATCTAGCTTGTGATACAATACATTATTAAAGAATATAGTCCAAATTAAACTGATAAATAAACAAAGAGTGTCCTATTTGATCGGGTTACATGTGATAGTACCCCCTCCTCCAACTGATAAATAAATAAAGAGTGTCCTAGCATGTTCTAATTACATCTATATTGGACTTTATATCATTGGTTGTTATTATAAGCATTGCAATAAAACTTTTCATGTTCCATGTGCAGTATTGATATTGGATTGCAACATTTTTTCTATACATTCAAAGTCACATGAAATCATGAAACCCTAATTTCCGAAATGTAAAATTGAAACTTTCGCGACCTAAATCCTAAATTGTTGAGACAATACTAGAACACATATAAAATTGCCAAAATATTACACAATCAAGCGCACTGTGTGTGGGGCTTCAAAATAAAATTTAAAATTTTTTGGGCTTATTTTCTATATTTACAAATTCGTACAAACATGACACTTATACGAAATAGCGATAAAATTTTTGAAAGAAGAAAATAATGACAAATTTACACAAGCAAGTGCACAGCGTCGGGAGGCTCCACAAAAACTTTCTTAATTTTTTGAACTCATTTGCTATATTTTAAAATTATTACCAATTTCAGTCTAACCCTAACTCCCTAACTAACCCTAACACTAACCTAACCACCTAGGACACGTGGCGAGCCGAGAGCTGTTGGTGCATGGTCACCATGCACCAACGGCGGTGAGGTGGCGGCCGGGAGGGCCACGTGGCCGCGTGATAGGCTTTGGTGCACGGTCACCTTGTGCCAATGCCATGTGGTGGCGCGGGAGCCGTTGGCGCACGGTGACCGTGCACCAACAGTGCTATTTCTGCAAATACGCAGAGTGGGTGGTCATATTTGCAAATACGGTTTGAAAACGCGTCGTATCTACCAAAAATTCCGCATTCATGCCACATTTGTTGTTTGGGAGCATGCATACTTATAGGGTGATACGGTGAAGTGGACCAGATGACGAAGAGGATAGGAGCAAATTGAGTATCTTTTTTGAACTAAACTAAATTTAGAGCAACTTGGAAACTACACTTCAACCTAGGTGTCTATGGTTTGCTAGTCTGCTCAATCAACTCCTAAACATGTAATCAAGTTTTGCAACCTAAGTTTCAATCATACACAAATATAGTGATCTAGGAATTGAAAGAACAAGAAATTAAGTACGAAAACATAAAAGCAACAAGAGACATCCATATTTTTTTACCGAGGTTTGGGAGATTTCGGCGATCTCCACTAATCCTCGTTGGAGCACTATCGCAAGAGTATAGCTTCTACTTGAACTCGCACTAAGATCCAAGCAATGTTTAGAAGTCCTTCTCTCGAGATAAGTGGACTCCAAATCTTCACAACCCTTTAGGTGCATTCCACAAACTCCTCCTTGGAAGGTCACCGAGAGTATGCCATCAAGCCGTCTAGGAATCACCGAATTCTAAGAGTAATAATTCTAAGGATGTCACTTAAACCCAGCAAAGTCAAGCAACTAAGAGTGATGCACACTAAAATCTAATCTACTCTCTCACAGTCTTGAAATCACAACTTGAAGCTCTTGAGTACCCTTGAACTTCTCAATATGCAATTCAATGTTTTGGAGTCACAAATGTTTCTATCTTGAATGCACATGGTCCACTTATATAACCTCTCCATTCAGAAGCTAGCCGTTTGATTTTTAAAAAAAGTGTTTGTTGGCCCGGATTATCTACCTCGACTCGCATCATACGCCTCAGTTCAATTTTCCTCAGCTCCAATGGTTTAAAAACTAGCCGTTATGCTGATCCGGATCATACGTCTCGACTCGGATAATTCGTGTGACTCATATCATCCTCTTGAGCCGTATCATCCGCCTCAACAAACTCACATTGTAGAACCTCTTTGGGACAATGGTACGAGTCAGTGGTACGTCTTGACCTGGATCATCCGTCTCAATGCTTCGCTCAAATTGAAACATTCTGGACCAATGGTACGCCTTGAGCCATATCATCCGTCTCTCAACTTGTCCAAAAACAGTATCTTTGGAGAGATGATATGTAACACCCCAATTTTCTGAGCTTTTAAAAATCTTTTATCAGTTAGTAGTTGGAAAATTCAACATTTGGATTTTATTTGAATTTTTAATTAAAACTTAATATGGACTTTTAGCATTAAAATAATTTAATATGATTAATCCCAACATCAACAATTGTCAAAACTATTTTATTTGGATTCTATGTGCTTGGATATATTTTCTAGAATTTTCTATAATTTTTTCGAGTTCATTTGCTATTTTTAATTACTATTTGGGTTTTTTGGTATTTTTTAAAAAGAAAAAACTAATTAAAAATATCGGAACAGTGTTCGATATCGAAATAGTGTTCGGGGCGAAACCCAATCCTATTCCGCTTCCAGCCCAACACTGTGCGGCCCATCTTTGCCTGCCCGCCCGCGCTTTGCCTCTGACTAACATGCGTGTCCCGCATGTCAGCCTTTCTTCTCCTCCTCGTGCGCACGTTCGACCGCTGACGTGTGGGCCCCACCGAGTCGTCGTCTCCGCGGCACCGTCTTCTGTGCACGAAGACGTGTGCGTAGTCCGCCATTGCCGAGCTCGAAGCTCCGTTAGACAACACAGTTTTTCCAACTAAATCGCCCCGTATTTCCACGTCAAATCTTATCTCGTATATTCCCGCATCCAAATCTAGCCGAATCAAACCTCAAATCGGTTTCTATCTCTGAGTTCTTCGTGTTTTTGTTTCGGACTCGTTTTGGACATCGCTGCCAGCACACCTCCCTGGACTTGCCCGTGCCCCTATAAATAACCCCGGAGGTTCGCCTGGTCCTCCGCAACCCAAAGCCCCAACTCTCATCCACCCGAAGCCCTAGCACCGCCGCGAGTGGAAGAATTAGGGTTTTGGCTGTAACTTGAGTTCTTCGAATTGCGCTGTCGTCGTCATCAACTGCACCGCCGAGTCCGCCTTCACCTGGGCTACCGCGTGCACCACTCCCTACTTCCGGAGCATCGTCGGAGCTCGTCGCCGACAACAGCTGTGCCTCTCCTCTGCTCAAACCTCGCCGCCGGTCGCCGTCGTCCACCTCAGCCACCCGTAAGTGCACCAGCGAGTGCGCAATAGCCTCAGCTACGCATTGGTACCACCCACCGTCGGCGAGCCGCCATCGCTCACCATTGACCATCGGGCCCAAAGCCGCTCTGCTGCCGGTCCGACGTGTCGTGGCACGTGTGCAGCCACATCAGCTTTCGCGTCTATGTGTTGCGCGGGGTGGTGCCGTGTTAGCATCCACGTGTGCGCATGCGTGGACGGTTCACCGAACCCTAGATCCAATCGGTTGGTGGACTTGGTTTACCGTGAGCCGTACCTATGTCATATGGGTCCCATTGTCAAATCCACTTTTCCATGAACCAGTGAACCCGTAGACCAGTAAGCCTTTCCGTGGACCCGGTCTATAGACCATGGGCCCCACATGTCAGCCACTGTAGCTTTTTCGTGGGATTTATTTTAATTCCAAAATTCCTTCGCTGACATCAGCTGACGTCATAATCCAGATTTTTATTTAGAAAATTAATTTGTAAATTCTAGAAATTCTAATTTAGAGTATTTTCTTGAGTTTTGATCTTCCAAAGCCCATATCTTCTTCATCCGAACTCTGATTGAGCCCATTCAAATTCCTAATTCATCTAAATCCGAGATCCATTTATTTAAGATTTTTATTTAATTTTTGGAGCTTGTTTTGTCCCTGTTATTTATTTATTTCATTTATGTGTAGACGTTAATTCTGCATCAAGAAGGAGTGCATCAAGATCAAGACCAGTACCTAGACCCATTCAAGGCAAGTTATACCTTTAATCATGTTGAACTCAGTTTTCAAAAACTACTTTGTTTCAATGTACTGCATTCTACTTTAAGTATTTATTTAAATACTTTTGGGTTTTGTTATTAACCCAAATTGTTATATCCATCTTGTCTATTGTTGTGTCATAATATTTTGTCACCTTAGGTTGGTTCATTACTAGTTGCTATTATCGTAACACCAACGTGGCTTGGTTAGATACGAGTAGATTGCTTAGCCATGCTACGAGTCATCATCTCATGTGAGTTGGAAATATAATCTTGGCTAAGTGATTATAGAACTGTGTGATAAAACTGTGTGTGCTGTGTGCTATTACTCATTGATGGCATATGTTGCACTTAACCAACAGGGTAGAAAAAGATTTAGACTGAGACAAGTGGTGGATACTGTGTGATATGGTGGAAACTGTGTGAATGAGAATATTGGTCTGTGTGATTTTAGTTTGAAATTGGAAGTCTTGCCTTGGTCAGTTAAGGACTTAACTTTGTGCGCCATTGAACCGAGTCTTAATGTACGACTACATGCCTGGTATGGGACGATCCTAACTTAGTAAGTTATGGAGTCTTGATATTGACAATTTAGGTTGTAGGTTAGGTTGTGTGATGGGCTGGAGGTGTGATTCTCACATCGCGGGACGGTTCGCCGCTACCCTGTCTAACGGTGTGTATCGTGCTAAGCACTGTGTGTATCGATTGGACGACGGTAAAGCACATCGGGAGTGTCAATGCTTGAGATGAAGTTTCTGAAAGGTTTTGTTATAGTCAATGCTAGCTACACTGATTATATCGTGCGAGTAAAGTGTACAATCTCTGCAAAGTGTTAATCAATCTATTCGAATAGCCGCGTCCACGGTCATGGACATGCTCGGGGATTTCACACGAGGGGTAGATTTTCATAAAACATATGGGAAGGGAGCTGTGTGATCTAAGTCATATGGCTGTGTGAATGACTTGTTTAGACTGTGTGTCCTTTGTGAAAATAAATATCAAAGTATTATTATTTATTTGTTTTAAATATTATTTTCAATCTATTATTCATATTCAATTGTAAATATTGCTTTATGTAAACTAACCACAGAAGCCATTCATTTGGAATAAACCATCATCTATAAATTACATTATGTGGTATGACTTGCGAGTACGGTTGTGTACTCATGCTTGCTTCAAACAATCAACAGAAGTGGAGGAGTCTTCGCCTTCATTTGAGGAGAAGTTCCACAAAGGTGCTGATCGTTAGGGTCTTGATCCCAGTCGGTTGCCTGTGATGAATTGATGGGATTCCGCTGGAATTAAACTTTGTTCCACAGCTGCTATTTTCTTTATTGTCAGCCCTGCGTGGCTTAATAAATGTAAACTCAACCATAAGGTCAAAACCATTATTTGCTATTCAAATTAGTCGTTTATTATATTAATCATCTTGTGTGGATCGATATTCATCTATGTTGATAATGTGTGCACTAGCGTGATCCTGGACTAGTGCAGAATACACAGAGGGTCCAAAATTGTATTTTTGGGTCCCGACATGATACACCTCAATGGTATGCCTTGAGCTGTATCATCCGCTTCTCAACTTGTCCAAAAACAATCTCTATGGAGAGATGACACGCCTCAATGTACGGGTTGACCCAAATCATCCGCCTGTGTAAATTTCAAAAAAACACAGAGAATACCCTCCCTGCACAGATGGTACCCCTTGATGGTACGCTTGAACCAGATAATCCGCATCTATTGATTTTTCCGTCTTAGCTGAAATTTGATCCAAACTTTGATATCCTCTCAACCACAACTTGATTCTTGGCATTCTTTGACTAGAACTGAGTTGGAAAGACCTATTGTGCACCATAACTAGTTACTCAAGCTAACAAAGCTCAAACTACTAGCCTTGAACCCCCTTAATAGTATGATCAAAGCAAAAACAGAAATATATCAACTATAATGATCCACACTCGACTTCTCCGATCATTTATAGTCATAAGGTCTTTAATCTTCGTAGAGGATATGTTTTGTTATTATTTGCATACACGGAGATCCGTAAAAGTTCAAGAACAACTCATATTCATCGTTAGGACGTAACTAATCTCGACAACACTCAAACCAAAATTAGTTTTAATAATTTAGGGGTCATTAATCACCAAAACCACATAATCAACGAATTAGGGGTATAGACGCTTACGCATGGGCGTACTTGTAGACATGGATATACTTCTTCCACGTACACTCCCAACAAAACAACCTTCTTTGCTAGCACTTCAATTTTTCTCCAGACACGGACACGAAAGATTTCACTGGACCGAATACTCATGGAGTGCACACTCCAGTCTCACACACTTTCGAGACGTAAAAGTGCGATATATATATATGGTGGGGTTTTGCTTACATGATTGGTAAGGTTAGTGCTCAGTGCCAGTCGATCGGAGCTCCCTTTCGTCGTTTGCACTAAGCTGGCGTGCATCTTGCAATGAATGTTGCTTGGTGCTTGCCCGTTTCACCCATCCGATCTTTGCTATCAGCTTACTATCTTTCGCAATGCAACCACATATGTCAACTGCTAACTGAATGGTCGTTTTCTCGGCTTGCCAACAAAACAGCTCCAGAAACAGCAGCTTCAGCTAGCCGCACCTTTCGGGCGAAGCAGTGGGAGTCTTCAGTGGTGCGCTTTGCCCACTCAGGAAGGTTGGAACCTTGTTAAGCATGAAGCAAGTGGAGCAGCACCGCGCGAGCAGCACTGTGATGAGTGATTACTGTGTTTTTAGAATATTCCATCTTAAAAATTACTCAGCTGATTTACAAAGTTTGAAGAAAATGGTCGTCTCAGAGCTACTCCTGTCTCTCTTCTGTTTCATTTCTCAGCAAATTACTAAGCCAGACCGTCCTCCTACATAGGTAGTTCTGCATGCTTGGAAAGAAAAGGACATCTAGCTAGATAATAAGGTTGGGCATACGTAAAGATGTGAGCCCCTTTTCATCTATGGATACGAGTATATGACCAAATCTTTACAGCAACGCACTCCCCTCTGCATCAGTGGACATGCCAGCATAAATCCAAGTTACAGCAAGGATGTATGTCACGGGCGTATGGCAAGGAACAGAACGGAACAGAATACCAGGGAAAAAATACAAAGAAACTAACCAATTCTGAAGGATGGCATCAGAATTCAGAAGCTTCAGGGTAATCTGATGGCCATTATAAAGATGGCATCAGACGCTTCAGGGTAATCTGACGGCCATTATTTCCATGTCCGTCCATCCATCCATCCTCCTCTGGCAGATGCGAACGGGAAAAATCCTCAAAGGCAAACTCGGTGAAATCAGTATAAAATTGACCAGGCAGCCGTGTTAGAAATCAAGAGCACTGGTACTTTCGTGGACACACACACTCTTGCTCTTTTTCCTTGAGAAGAAGATGAACACACAGTTACTTTTGTGCCGCTCAACTTGCTTGCAGCCTTTTCTGTTCCATCTCTTATTTAACTCGTGAAAAACTCCAGATGCTTACATGCAGAGAGGCCAACTAGGCCGACACTTGCGCCACGATCCTGAAGACTCGTCCATACTGGGCATCGTGGCTCAACTAACTCTTGTAGACAACGCCACACTCAAACAGCCACAACGTGAACTAGCACGTTTCTGGCTACATGCATTTACATGCAACATAATTTAACTAACACCACTTGCTATTATCTAACTGCATGCAGCTTTAAATGCGGGTGCTTGTGCACATACACACCCACACTGGCTGCATGAATGCTAGACTCCCACGTTCAGTTGCATGGCACGCCAAGTAACTCTCACCGGCAAAGACTTGGCCAACTACTAGGCCATCAGATCATGCACATCATCTCCTCAACACACGCACGACCCATTTTCTCATCTAAGCTCGGCATCATAACGTGCACATGAACAACTGGCCGCAGCATTACTCCATGCACAACAAAGTTCATATGCATAACTAATAAAACAACAAGATTAATCTAACAATCACCCCCTTAATCTTGTTGTCATTATTTAAGTACCTCCACGTCGAGCTTCAGAGCAGTGTTGGCTCGTCATCCGCATCTGCCATAATGAGATGAGCTTTCTCCTCTTTCTTTGATTCGACATTCTGAAGCGAAGTGCCCAAACTCATCACAATTGAAACATTGGATCTTTGACTTGTCGAACTTGCCGCGGCGCTTCTTCTTGTCGCCATCTTGGCCATGTCCACGGCTACCGCCGCGCCCGCCGCTACCGGAGCCCTCACCCATTCTCTTCTCTTCGGCTGCTTTGGCTTCCCATTCGGCCTTGGTGAGAAGCAGGTGCTCCTCTTGTCCGTTCTCGCGTTTGCGTATCCGCTCCTCGTATGCTTTGAGGCGGCCAATCGCCTCCTCGAATGGCATGGTATCCACATCGAGAACCGCTCAATTGCAAGAACAACTCGCAAATACTTGTCAGAACCGAATCAAGCAACTTCTTCACGAGTGTGATATCCTCCAGGGTGGCACCAAGACCACTGAACTTGCTCGCTAGCCCACTGATCTGGCCAGCAAACTCGTCGATGGAGTCGCTTTGCTTCATGCGCAGGGCCTCAAATTCACTTTTCAAGGTCTGCACCGCGCTTCTTCACTCGACACGAGATACCTCGCCTTCAAGCTCTCCCACGCCTCCTTGGCTGTCTTCTTCTTGGCAACCCGGTGGAGCACGCCTTCGAATGGCTTGAAAGATGCACGCAAGTGCCATCTTGTCCTTCCTCCTTTCCACGACCACTCCGGCCACGGGTTCGATCGCCTCCCGCATGTCCTCGCGCCCCATACAAACCTCCATCTTGATCGCCTGTGGAGTAGTTGGAGGAGGTGAGCATCGCACGGAGAGAGACGCCTCCCTCCTCGTCGACATCCTCGACATTGCCTCGTCACGGTCACACTCCACGACAAGCGCGACATGATCTTGGATATGAACCAGAGCTCGATACCAATTGTTAGAAATCAAGAGCACGGTACTTTCGTGGACACACACACTCTTGCTCTTTTCCTTGAGAAGAAGATGAACACACGCTACTTTTGTGCCGCTTCAACTTGCTTGCACCTTTTCTGCTCCATCTCTTATTTAACTCGTGAAAACCTCCGGATGCTTACATGCAGAGAGGCCAACTAGGCCGACACTTGCGCCACGATCCTCAAGACTCGGCCCATACCGGGCATCGTGGCTCAACTAACTCTTGTAGACAACGCCACACTCAAATGCCCACAACGTGAACTAGCACGTTTACGCTACATGCATTTACATGCAACATAATTTAACTAACACCACTTGCTATTATCTAATCGCATGCGACTTTAAATGCGGTGCTTGTGCACATACACACCCACACCGGCCGCATGAATGCTAGACTCCACGCTCAGCTTGCATGGCACGCCAAGTAACTCTCACCGCAAAGACTTGGCCAACTACTAGGCCATCGATCATGCACATCATCTCCTCAACACACGCACGACCCATTTTCTCATCTAAGCTCTAAGATCATAACGCACATGAACAATCGCCGCAACATTACTCCATGCACAACAAAGTTCATATGCATAACTAATAAAACAACAAGATTAATCTAACAATCACCCCCTTAATCTTGTTGTCATTATTTAAGTACCTCCACGTCGAGCTTCAGAGCAGTGTTGGCTCGTCATCCGCATCTGCCATAATGAGATGAGCTTTCTCCTCTTTCTTTGATTCGGGACATTCGCCGAAGTGCCCAAACTCATCACAATTGAAACATTGGATCTTTGACTTGTCGAACTTGCCGCGCGCTTCTTCTTGTCGCCATCTTGGCCATGTCCACGGCCGCCGCCGCTTCCGCCCATGGAGCCCTCACCCATTCTCTTCTCTTGGTACTTGGCTTCCCATTCGCCTTGGTGAGAAGCAGTGCTCCTCTTGTCCGTTCTCGCTTATGATCCGCCTCGTATGCTTTGAGGCGCCAATCGCCTCCTCGAATGGCATGGTATCCACATCGAGAACTGCTCAATTGCAGCAACAACACCGCAAATACTTGTCAGAACCGAATCAAGCAACTTCTTCACGAGTGTGATATCCTCCGGGTGGCACCAAGACCATCAACTTGCTCGCTAGCCCACCGATCCGCCAAGAACTCGCCGATGGAGTCGCTTTGCTTCATGCGCAGGCCTCAAATTCACTTTTCAAGGTCTGCACCGCGCTTCTTCACTCGATCGGTGGCAAGAGATACCTCGCCTTCAAGCTCTCCCACGCCTCCTTGGTGTCTTCTTCTTGGCAACCTCGTGGAGCACGCTTGAGAATGGCTTGAAAGATGCACGCAAGTGCCATCTTGTCCTTCCTCCTTTCCACGACCACTCCGGCCGCTGGTTCGATCGCCTCCCGATGTCCTGCGCGCCCATACAAACCTCCATCTTGATCGCCTGTGGAGTAGTTGGAGGAGGTGAGCATCGGCACCGAGAGAGACGCCCCTCCTCGTCGACATCCTCGACATTGCCTCGTCGCCGGTCACACTCCCTGACAAGCGCGACATGATCTTGGATATGAACCTGGGAGCTCTGATACCAATTGTTAGAAATCAAGAGCACTGGTACTTTCGTGGACACACACACTCTTGCTCTTTTTCCTTGAGAAGAAGATGAACACACAGTTACTTTTGTGCCGCTCAACTTGCTTGCAGCCTTTTCTGTTCCATCTCTTATTTAACTCGTGAAAAACTCCAGATGCTTACATGCAGAGAGGCCAACTAGGCCGACACTTGCGCCACGATCCTGAAGACTCGTCCATACTGGGCATCGTGGCTCAACTAACTCTTGTAGACAACGCCACACTCAAACAGCCACAACGTGAACTAGCACGTTTCTGGCTACATGCATTTACATGCAACATAATTTAACTAACACCACTTGCTATTATCTAACTGCATGCAGCTTTAAATGCGGGTGCTTGTGCACATACACACCCACACTGGCTGCATGAATGCTAGACTCCCACGTTCAGTTGCATGGCACGCCAAGTAACTCTCACCGGCAAAGACTTGGCCAACTACTAGGCCATCAGATCATGCACATCATCTCCTCAACACACGCACGACCCATTTTCTCATCTAAGCTCGGCATCATAACGTGCACATGAACAACTGGCCGCAGCATTACTCCATGCACAACAAAGTTCATATGCATAACTAATAAAACAACAAGATTAATCTAACAAGCCGCACAGATTTTCGAGACCATCAGTTCCAATGCGATTACTAGGGAGTAAATTAAAACCGGGTGAAACCGAAAGGATGTCAAATTCCAAGGTCCCAGAGCAAAGGAAAGTAGGAGACGGCACCCACCACGTGAGATTGGCGGTGGATATATATCCAAAGCTTGTTCAAAAAAGCGAATTGAAGGGCCTATGCATCTGCATGGGCTTCGAGTTGATATGGCCCCACGAGCAAAGGTCTTTGGGAACTTTTGAGGCATGAACACGGCCGCGGGCCCGGCCATGCATGCATGCCCACACCCGAACCCGAACGCGAACCCGACGTCACATGCAAGCATCTGCATGCACGCCGTGTGAGAGCCCTACCACATGGCCATGGTCTCATGCATAGACCCTTCGGTTCCTTGCCATGGACTTGACGGCTTCAAACAACAGACAACTTGTCAGGGATCAGACAATCATGGAATTTGCAATCTAATTTCAGTAGCTAATCGCAGCAATCAGAAAGTAAGGATTTAAAGCAGGAAGCTAAGAAATGGGGGAAAGTAGAGGTATATAACATAGAAGTAGGGTTTTTACATCATGATAACAAACTCAAGGCCCAAATCTGCTTACATGGAGGGGGTTTACATCATGATAACAAACTCAAGGCCCAAATCTGCTTACATGGAGGGGGAGCATTACTAGTAACAGTGATTACTTGGTTCTATTCTAACCCTCCGATCTTGCTTAGGGGTATGCGACAATGTCAGCCGTCCGATCTTCTTAACTAGTCACCTTTGGTTCTCTTCCTTGGATCACGCAACGAAAGGGTATCAGACAATCCTACCATTCAAGTGATTTTCCCCCTGTTCTTCTTCAACCTTTAGCCTGTTCTGATTCTTCAAGTATGACAATACCCATTCCTTACGATCATTGTCCTCGATGATGAAAATTTGGAAATACCTTCAAGATAAAATCAGCATCTTCCCAGGTAGTAGCTTCTGCAGGTAGATTCTCCCAACGGATCAGCCACTGCACCACCGGCTCATTGTTCCTAGGCACTACCCTCCTTTCCACAATGGCTATCGGTTCAAACAAAATATTTCCATATGGGTCCACTAATGGTAGCTCTGGGTTGGGAATCACTCTAGGACCAATATGCTTCTTCAACTAATTCACATGGAAAACAAGATGTATTAAGCTTCCAACTAGTAGCAAGAGTTTGTAAGCCACTAGTCCAATCTTCTCTAGAATTCTGAAAGGTCCATAGAATTTAGAGTGCAATTTCAGAGAATTGTGTAATCCCAAAGCATTGTGCCTACATGGTTGCATTTTTAAGTATACCATCTCACCAACATTGAATTCCCTCTCCACTCTATTCTTGTCAGCAAAGAATTTCATCCTTGTTTGAGCCTTTTGTAATGAACTCTTAATAGCCTCAAATATTGCCATTCTTTGTTGAGAAGGATGGTGATTTCCACTCATAGCAGCATCTGGTATCATTACTTCTGTCACTTGGGGTGGTGGGATCCCATACAATGCTTGGAATGGTGTCAATCCTAAAGAGGTATGGAAGGAGGTATTATACCACCACTCAGCCTGAGCTAGCCAAAACTTCCAACTCTTAGGGCTTGCAAAAACCATGCATTTGAGGTAATTCTCTAAGCACTGGTTGACTCTTTCGGTCTAACCGTCAGACTGTGGATGGTATGCACTACTGAGTCAAAGCTTGACTCCCAAAGTCTTGCCACAATGTACTGGTGAATATCCTATCCCTATCAGAGATTATCACTGACAGTAAGCCATGTAATTTGTATATATTTTCAATGAACAAATCCGCAAAAGTCTGAATTGTATAAGGGTTTTCAAGGATATAAATGTGCATATTTAGTGAATCTATCCACCACTACTAATATCACATCATGCTCCTTGGATTTTGGCAGACCTTCAATGAAATCCATAGTTACATGAGCCCATGCCATTTCTGGAACAGGCAAGGGTTGTAAAAGCCCTAGATAATGCACATTCTCTGATTTATTTTTCTGACATATTGGACATTTCTTCACATAATTGTTCACATCCATTCTCATTCCTGGCCAGTAAAACAATAGCTTGAGCCTCTGGTAAGAAGCTCTTTCACCTGAGTGTCCTCCCAAGGCTGATGCATGAAATGATTCCAGGAGTAAGTTTTTGAGTTCAGTACCATTTCCTACATACAACTTACCATCATATCTGAGTATCCCATTATGTAGGGAGTAAGGAGGCTGAGCTTGATTATCCACACTAAGCTTAGTCAGTAACTCTAAGCATTTTTCATCCTCCACATAACTCTGCTACACTTCTTCTATCCACCTTGGAACCGCAGTGGTAATGGCCATCATAGTTATTGGAGACCTGGAGAGAGCATCTGCAGCCTTGTTTTCCCTTCCCTTCTTGTATTCAATCTTGTAATTGTACCCCAACAATTTAGCCATCAACTTGTATTGCACACCTTCTACCAGCCTTTGTTCATTTATGGATTTGAGGCTTTGTTGATCAGTCTTGATTACCAACTCAGCTCCCACTAAGTAATGTCTCCATTTCTTCAATACTTCTAAGATTGTTAGAGCCTCTTTGTCATAAGTAGACAGTGATGCAGCCTTTGGTCCTAATGCCTTACTGAAAAAGGAAATTGGTCTTCTTGATTGCATCAATACTGCGCCTAGCCCATGCCCACTAACATCAGTCTCCATGATAAAAGGTTGTGTGAAATCTGGGAGCCTTAATACTGGTGCGTGGATAATACTTCCTAATGACTTCAAATGCTTGTTGTTGTTCACTTTCCCAATGGAAGGCATTCTTTTTCAACATATTGAACAATGGTCGACAGATTACACCAAAGTTCCCCACGAACCTCCTGTAATAACCAGCAAGTCCCAGAAATCCCCTCAATTTAGTCACATTAGTTGGCACAGGCCACTCCTTGACTGCATTAACTTTTTGAGGATCAATTGCTACACCATCCTTACGATAATATGGCCCAAGTATTCCACTCTTTGCTGCCCAAAAACACATTTGCTGCTCTTAGCACACAATTTGTTCTCTCTCAGTATGCTTAGTATAATTTTCAAGTGATTTTCGTGTTCTTCTAGTGAGAGGCTATAAATCAGGATGCCATCAAAGAAAACAAGCACAAATTTCCTCAAATATTTGGCCAAAATCTTGTTCATTAAAGTCTGAAAGGTTGCTAGTGCATTTGTAAGACCAAAGGGCATGACTACAAACTCAAAATGCCCCACATGAGTACTAAAGGTAGTTTTAGGTATGTCCTCAGTATTCATCCTGATTTGGTGGTATCCCGACCACAAGTCTATCTTAGAGAAATAGCTATCCCCATGTAACTCATCCAATAAGTCTTCTATCACAGGAATGGGATATCTATTCTTGATGGTATTTGTATTCAATTGTCTATAGTCTATGCACATACGTCATGTTACATCCTTCTTTTTCACAAGAATTGCAGGAGATGAATTGAGACTTACACTAGGCCGGATGGTGTGAGACTTTAGGAATTGATCAATCAGCCCCTCCATAGCATCTTTCTTGTGGTGAGGAAGTCTATAAGGTCTCAAATTCACTGGTTCAACTCCTGGAGTAAGAGGTATACTATGATCTTGTTCTCTCATGGGAGGTAGTTCTTTTGGCACCTCAAAGATATATGAGTATTGGTTAAGAATTTCTTTGATTTCTTTGGGTACCTCTTCAGTGATGGCACTGATAACTAAAGATGGTTTGGAATACACAATTGCTCCAACCACTCCTTTTTCAAGCAGCTTTTTGATGTACATTGATCATACAATCCTTGCCTCGTAATGTTTCATCCTTGAGTAATATTGTCTTTTACCATCTAGGCAAATAGAGAACTCTCTAGTTCTCATATTCAAGCTAACTGGACTATGGGCATATATCCAATCATTACCCAAAATAATATCATATCCTTTCAAATTCAATGTTCTGAAGTCTGAGTTAAATTCTTCTCCTGTATGGTATAGTGGCAATTGTGGCAAATAGCTTCACTCATAAGGATCTCATCATTAGCGACAGAAACTCTCACCGGTTCATGATTCTTGATTTGACAATGAGTCTTCATAGCAATCATGGGGGTTATAAATGTCGTCGTGCTTCCAGTGTCCACAAGTGTTGTTGCCATCACCTTTCCAAATTTCAATCTCAAGATGAATGTAGAAACTTCAGTACTTGTACCTGACATGGCATGCATTGAGACCTACATATCTTGGCTATTCTCTTCCTTATGTTATGGACTAGAAGGAGGTGTGGTGAATGTTGGTGCTTCCTCTTCGTCTTCATCTTCTATAGTGATAAGGTGAATACATTTCCTGAATTTGCACACATTACCATGGCATGGCACTCACGGCTCCTATCATTTGAAACACTTTCCATTATTCCACTTATCAGTTCCATAATGGTTGGCCTTGACCCCTTTGTTGATAAAAATACTTCCTTTGGTTGCATTACTGGCTTGATAGCTTCCCTTAAAATTTGGAACACTTGACCACATTGGTTTCTTGTATATGGGCATATTCTCATAATTTCTAGCATGAACATATGTATCCACTAATGTTTTAGGATCCAATGATTTCAATGGAATCTTGATGTAATCCTTCAGTCTGGATAAAAAGAAATCCAAAAAGTACCCTTCACTCAAGGTTGGATTGTTTCTCTTCACCAATGTCATAATCTCTTCAAATTTGTCAATATAAGTACTTACTGATCCACCTTGTTGCAATCACCTGAAAGCATAAGCAATATCGATTTGATTGTCTGCAGCAAACCTTCTGCGATTTACATCACAGAACTGGGACCAACTCATATTGTTAGTATCAATATTGTTGCTACTAATCCATTGATCAGCTCTTCCTGTCATGTATATTTCAGCTATTGAGACCCTATGCTCAGGTGGTGTTCTTGATAACTCAAAGCACTTCTCAGCTTTCCTAATCCAAGACTCTGGATTATCTCCATCAAACTTAGGGAATTCCATCTTGGGTCCTTTGCTAAATGTCCGACCATACTGATTTCTGTTGCCATATGGTGGCCAAGGTGTTTGATTTCCATTCCAATATTCATTGGGTCTAGACTAGCATGGTTCAGGTCTAATAGGTGGGTGTCCATGGTACTGATAAGCTCCATAACCATAAGGTGGTACACCACTTGATGCAACATTGACATATTGAGGTGCAAAATTTCCCCCTAGTAGATGAGAAACATTGTTTCCTATAGGTGGAACTGGTAGCATAGAGACTTGTGGTGGTAAACTGGTCATACTAACTTGAGCATTTACATTGACAGGGCTAGTATTAGTCTTGGAACTGAAACTGGTTTACAAGGTGAATCATTCATACCTAACCACAATCCTAGTGGAGCAAAAAAATGTCCACTTCCTAGAGTTCCTACCACTAGATCGGCTAAGGTCGGTGAGTTTCCACCATCCATGCCGAATTGGCTTCCAGTACCTTCCTGTCCTGTCGGTGCTCTATCCCCAACCTGTCGATCTCCTTGCCTGATCTTGGCCAAAATCATACCCATATATGCCTCCATTTGCTTCTGCATCTGATTTGTGTTTTCTTGCAACTGGATTTGCAGTTGTTTGATCGATTCCCCCATTTGTGCATTATGTTGGTTCAATTCTGCCATCTTCACCTTGATTTTGTCCACCTCGCCTTCTAGATGGTGCTCTACCTCGCCTTCAGCAACATACGGTTTTCCACCTTTCGACATCGCCTTCCGCCATCTTCACCTTGATTTCCTCCACCTCGCCTTCCAGATGGTGCTCCACCTCGCCTTCAACAACATACGATTTTCCACATTTTGGCATCTCCTTCACTTTGTGTGTGGGAAAATCACCTACTTTGTGTGTGGAAAAACGGTCATATGGCGAAAAATCGTCATGTTCGCAAGAACAAGGATGTTGTACAACAAAAAAGGTTGTCAACGTAATCATAGGGAAGGACTCAACAGGAGGGTATGGTAATTCACCTGTTGTATTTTCAACATGTCAATCCACTGATTGGTGGGTTGATACTGGAGCTAATGTTCCTGTATGTTCTGATATTTCTTTATTTTCTTCTTATCATGCAACAGGGGCTTCCTCCGTGCTAATGAGGAATAAGTTGCATGCTTCTGTTCTTGGTGTTGCCACGGTGGATCTGAGGCTTACTTCAGGGAAGATTGTCCACTTGAAGAACGTGCAGTATACGCCAACAATAAACAAGAATCTCGTTAGTGGTTCTCTCCTATGTAGAGATGGTTATAGCTAGTATTTGAGTCAAATAAAATTATAATGTCTAAGTTTTATAACTTTGTTGGTAAAGGCTATGAGAGCGGATGGTTGTTCCGCATAAGTAGTTTAGAGTATTGTCGTTGTCTGAATATTGCAATTAGTTTGAATAAATATGAGGCCAATATATGGCATTATTGTTTTTGTCATATTGTTTTTGATAGTATTGCTCGAATGTCCAGATTAGATTTAATTCAAAAATGTGAAATTGTCAAAGGATCAAAGTGTCAAATTTGTGTATAAGCAAAACAACCTCGAAAACCCTTTTTGGGGGTTATAGGAGGAAAAGAACTTGACACCTTTCGATCTTGTCCATTCTGACTTGTGTGAAATGAATGGATTGTTGACCAAAGGATGCAAAAGATATTTTCTAATTCTTATTGATGATGCATCATGATATTGTTATGTGTATCTACTGGAAACAAAATATGAAGCTTTAAATTAATTTAAAATTTATAAGCCGAGGTTGATAACCAACTAGAAAAGAAAATTAAAAGACTAAGGTATGATCGTGGAGGAGAATATATCTTTCATGAATTCTCCCAATTCTGTTCTGAATATGGAATAGTCCATGAAGTTACACCACCATACTCACCCCAATCAAATGGGGTGGCTGAGATGAAAAACTGGACACTAACAAACTTGGTGAATGCCATGTTAGAGAGTGCCGGCATGGCTAAGATATGGTGGAGGAAGCTATTTTGATAGCAACTTTCATTCTAAATAGAGTAATCGTTAAAAGGTGTGAGATTACTCCGTATGAGGGATGTAAGGGGAGAAAACAAATTGTTAATTTTCTACAAACTTGGGGGTGTTTGGCAAAAATCAATATACCATTGCAGAAAAAGAGAAAGTTTGGACCTAAAACAACCGATTGTGTCTTACTGGGATATGCTCATAACAGCACGACAGATAGATTTTTAGTAGTAAAATCAGAAACTCTTGAGATTATTGTTAACACGGTAATGGAGTCCATATATGCTTTATTTTTTGTGAATATTTATCATGTGAGAACTACAAGTAGTACTGCCGATCTGATGATAATCAAACTATGAATAATAGTAATTTTGAACCTACCACCACCTCTGAACCAATGAGTGATATACCACCAGTCTGTGATATTCTCGAGGAATATAACAATTTAGTCAAAGAGACTCCTCACAGGAGCAAGCGACAAAGGATTGAGAAAACCTTTAGAGAAGACTTTATTGTATATCTCATGAATGATATGTCAAACAGTCTTTCGAGACTTATGCATTACCTAATGTTGAGTATTGGAAAGAGGCAGTCCATAGCGAGATGGATTCCATCATGGCTAACGGGACTTGGGAGATCATTGATCGTCCTATCGGGTGCAAACCTGTTGGATGCAAGTGTATCTTTAAAAAGAAAATGAGGTCTGACGGTACTATTGATAAGTACAAGGCAAGACTTGCGGCCAAGGGTTATACCCAGAAAGAAGGTGAGGAATATTTTGATACTTACTCTCGTTGTCAGATTGACCACCATTCGAGTGCTCATTGCATTAGCTTCTTCCCATAGTCTACACATTCATCAAATGAATGTAAAGATAGCTTTTTGAGAGACCATGTGAGAGGTCCTACACTCTGAGTGATGAGTATTTGACAAGTGTGTTGATTAGATTGAGAGTTGAGTTTTTCGTTTTGGACTGTTTCTGTGTTGAATCAGGAAAATCGGAACTACCGCTGTGTATGGAGCGGAAGTTCCGATAATCGGAACTACCGGCGTTGGAAATAGGATCTTCCGATTAACCTGGGTTTTGAGTTCGGCTGAAGGAAATCGGAACTTCCGCACCTAGGGTGGCGGAGTATCCGATAATACTGACGTTGTGTGTTCCTCTGAGATGATAATCGGTTTTGAAAAACTGGAAAAGCGGATGTTCCGAAGATCGGAAGTACCGCAGTGTTAAGCGCGGAACTTCCGATAATCCTGACAAGTGCGGACGTTCCGGAAATCGGAACTTCCGCTGTGGTAAGTGCGGAACTTCCGATTGTGTCCAGAACTGTGCAGAGAAGGATATTTTGTGATTTTGATTCTGTATGAGTTTGAGTCTTATACAAATGTTGATGCTATGATATTGTGCAATGCTATGTGATGTGTTTTTGTCTGTGTTGACTGCAGGACATCGAGACGAAGTCGTGGCGAGACACGAGGTGATCGGACTAGGCGCAGGCAGCGTTGAGGTCAGAACGGTCGGATGTGTCGAAGATGGCGTGAATCTTGAGGTGGTTGCATGTCAAGGACAACAAGGTGTACGGGAGGCTTCCAGAAGGTGCGCAAGGGGCGAAAGGGTCTTTTCGCAAAGCGGCAAAAGTGGAGGCGGTTCCGTTCGGGTAGCGGGCTTAATGGGTTGGAGGCCCATTAGCAAAGGCTATAAATAGGGGAGAACCCTGGAGTTAGGGTTGGCACTTCTGTAGAAAAAAATTAGGGTTTGCTTTGGAGAGTTTGTTTTGTTTTTGGAGAGTGTTTGAGATGGAATGTACGAACTGAAATCTATTGTAATCATTCCTTTTTGCTTTACTTCTGTAATCCTTGTTTCAATCCAATGAAATCTGAGGTTTTGATTATTTGATTTTGCAACTCTTCCTCTCACTGTTTTTACGTTGAATATCTAGGGTTCGATGTATCTTTTGATTTATCTTATGAGAGTGCATGAAACTTGAGAGATAGAGTCGTTTTGATATTGCTAATATATCCTCAATGTTTCATGAGCTAAGAATCTAAGAATCTCTCGATTCACGGGTTTTGGTCTTTCTTTCGTATTCCTCAAGAAACCCGATTTTGCTTTGTTTGTTGAACCTTTGCTAGCAACTTCTTCTCAATATGGTCAAGATGTTGTTTAGGATGATATCTGTGAAACTTGACCGAGAAGAACAACAGATCAAAAGTAGTTTGATTTTTGGGCAAAAACCCGAGCGCTCGTTTCTTGATCGATAATCGGAGCTTAGATTTTATACAATGGAAGTACCGCTAAGCGGAACTTCCGCGCCATACATCGCGAACTACATAGCGGAACTTCCGCACCTTCTTGGCCGAGCTTCGATTTCGGAAGAAACGGCCGAGGCTTGTTTTTGTTATTTGATCTTACTTCATTTACTTTCTTTAGATCTCCAGAGATCTTTGTAGGCTTGTTTAAATACAGTAAATGGGAGTATTAATTTTTAGGCACCATTCACCCCCCCTCTGTTGCCATTTCGGTCCTTCACTTTTCTTAATACATTGTTAGAAGAAGAAATCTATATAGAGCAACCAGATGGTTTTGTGATTTTTGGACTGGAAAATAAGGTATACCCTAAATTCCCAATCCTTAATCACATCCGTTGATTCCCTTCCCTCCAGCTCCAACCGCGCGTGGGCCTCCCTCCCCACGCGCCGCCGATCGTCGCCCTTCCTCCCCACGCACCGCTGGCTGCCCCTCCCTCCCCACGTGTCGCCGCCCTCCCTCTCCCTCCCCACGCGCCGCCGCCCTCCCTCCAGCCACCTCCTCGTCACCGTCCTTCTCACCCCTTTCGCAAGCGCACAGCACAGCCGAGGTGGGCGGAGTTCTTCATCGGCGTCCAAGAGGAGGAGGAGGATATGACGAGGGGGAACAGACGTAGATGCGTAGATGGCGCACTGGTGTCTTTGTTTTCCTGGGCGACCGCGACAGCTGTCGTCTTCGCAGACGTTTATAGTTACTTAGGGCCGGGCTTAAGTCTGCATGGCACGATCCCGACACGATGGGCTTTGGGCCTGGCCGGAAGCAAGGTGGACCGGCACGGCACGACACGGCGGGGTGACCGGGCCAAGCCGGCACAACATGACATGGTCCGAAGCACGACAGATGGCACGATACGGCACGACCCAATGCCTAACACTAATTGAAAGGGTATGAGTTTGAGGTATGTCTTTAAGAACTTGTGCTTAGGTAAAAGATGAGATCACCACTGGAAACATTGTATATGCCTTTAGCATCTCTTGGCTGTCGAATCCTGTCACTCTGTCAGGTTCATCAGCGGCGCCCCTTAGCTGCCAAACGGATGCGTACATATCCATTTACGTTCACCCGTCGTTTTCTACTATGCTGTTGGCGTCATATACCTGCATACCTGATGGTTCTACTAGCATACCTGCATACCTGATGGTTCTGTACATTTAATTTGCAGCAGCGATTAGACTTTTGCATGGCCTCGATCGATACGTTCGTGCTGGCAGTTCGCAGGAAGTACGTACTTGCCATGTTTCCAGCAATACGTTGGAGACTTCGAGTAGAGGGCATGTACAGCTAGCCCGAGACGTCATCGGGAGCGAGATGCTCTGAATTGGTGGTCTTTAAATCTTTCCGGGCGGTCCATACTGTATTCTGTATAGTGCAACTCCTCCAGTTTAGTCTGAATTAAACTCTGAATATCCTATGTACTCGCGAGTCGCAACTATCGACACCTTTTCGTGCGACAGGCGAAATACAACTCCAGAGCAAAATGAAGCTACTTTTCGCTCAAAATCACCTTATCTATGGCAGTTTTATACGATTTTTTGGTCGATTGCTGCCAGATAGTAAGGGATAGAAAGGCGCTAACCGATGCGCCGGATGGTGCGCGTCAGCGCGCGGGATGGAGGACGAGGGCGGGAGCGTTGGCATGCACTGCACTTGCCTGCCACTCGGCGAGGATCGGATCGCCCACTGAACCCAGCAGCAACAGCACCTAAAAAGCCACTCAGCTTTCCCCCTTTTCTCCACTTGGCTTTTGGTTTTATTGCTTGCAGAGCACATCATCGATCACCTTCAACTACGCTGCTGCGGCTCTCGCTCTCGCCCTCAGTGGAGGACGGCTAGTGGTGGTGAACAGGCTGCAATCGAAATGATACGGATGTACATGGTTCAACTCGCATCTTATCTCTTTTTTTTTTATCATCTGTATTAGTTCTGTGAGCCTTCGATCGATCGAAAATTATCTGTTTCTTTTGCATCTCTACACAGAACATTAGACAGTATGAGCACAATCAGAGCGAATATATATAGACTAATAGCTGAGATGCCGAAAGAAAACACTCAGTATCCCTTGTCTGCTCAGATGCAGCAACCCACATATCTGTTATCATGTTTCTAAGTAAAATCATAACAGATTTTTTTTATAGCACCTGACATACGGATACATAAGGAAGAACATAGTTTGTTTCATATCTCATTTCGTATTTTTTCATTGGAGTTAGACTCAGACATAAACATTATGAGATATCCATTTAACCCTTTAGTATTCGCCCTGCAAAGGGATCGAGTTAGTGGGCGATCGGTGCCATCAAAATCCTGCCGTTTGACTTGCCGTTCACATCAAGCAAAGGAAATAGGTCGTAGCACAGTCTTATCTAATTCCTAGCTAGTAGTACGTACTGCTTGCAAGCAATCAAACGGTCATCTTGGTTAAAGAACAGCAAGGACCATGGCATCGAAGGTTGGTTCTTTCGTACTAGTAGTTAGTATATTTTTTTAGGCCAGTATAGAACAACACCCGCGCCGCGTCTTGCGCGCGGAGTATGATGCGATATGCGTGAAAATACACCATGTAAGGAGAGAGAATAAACGAGATCATCCTTACAGCCAGCTAATAGTATATAAAGGCTATTGCGAAGAATAGTGCATACGTAAATTTGAAGATAGATTGACACTGGAAATCACTACTATTTTCTAGTAGGCTATAATAGACCTACTAATGTACATACTAAACACTGAAGGAAGCATACGATACAAGAGGAGGAAAAGCAACAGAAACAATTCCAATAATCAGCTAACAACAGATACAATTCATTAAATATGACTTCAATTTAGTAAGACATACATTAATAAAATATGTACATATCTGCAGTAGTAAACATATGCATATGTGTTTCTTCTATCTAAACCGAAGCAAACAGGTAATTACACAAATATGACAGTTTCTAACACCTTTGGTAAAGATGACTTGAGTTTAGATTGCTGCAACTTTACTGGTGCTATATTAATCACACACACACACACACACACACATATATATATATGGAACATATCTAGTAATAATGGGTAATTCAGTGCTAAGGTGCTAATACCAATCTTGACCGTTGGAGGTGGGAGCATGCATGGTGTTTAATGAAGACGCATTAATGAAGGTGGGAGCATGCAAAGTGATTAAATGGTTTAGAGGTGGGAGTCCGCATTAATCTTAGTTGTTCAATTCAGATCCAACGGTCAAGATTGGTATTAGTACCTTAGCACTGAATTACCCATTAGTACTATATACGTTCCTATATATATATATATATATATATATATATATATATATATATATATATATATATATATATATATATATATATGCAACAATTAATCATAGCAGTTGTGTAAATAAAAGCAATCGTCCTATACGAATATAGCACAAGGAAAATATGACTTTAGTTTAGGCTGCAACACACAATACAACTTAGCTTATCTAGAAAGGTGAACTTTAGTCTATAGGAACCGGGGAACCGACAAAGTTCTTCCTTCTCGGATCCTGAAGGTGAGGATGTGCCTATTGTATACTAAGTGAAATATAGGCGATTAAACATGAACAAGATTAATTTGTCACAAAAAAGTTGCCTTGTCAAGCATTGTAAACTATAGTCTATATAGTTAGTTTGACAGCTTTATTCATGGAAAATAACATAACCACCGTGTTGTTATCTGAAATTCATTATTTATTCATAGAATAGAAAGGCTTTTGGAAATGTGGGCAGGGAGTTGACAGAGAGTGGCTATCCTCAACATCATTGAAATACAACTTGATAGTTATTTAGAAGGGTATAAAGAAGTGGCATATACATGAACGAAAAAAATGCTAAGCTTGCTTCGTCTTTGAGATGCGGAAAAAATTCACATGAAAGGGTGTTATTGCGTCCATGGAAAGAAGGAACAGAAATACAGAAATGTTACCTTCAGGTAGACGTCAATGGCACGATAAAGTCCATCATCTATTGGCTGAGCACAATCTGGTATAGCAGCAACCAAAGATCGAAACTTTGGCAGCTTTAGGTTGATATCTGGTGCAACTTCAGCTAGGTAGCCATCAAGCAATTTAGCAACCATAGTTATTGAAATTAGAGATAGCGAAGCTAACATTTGACCATCTACGCTAAAGCCAGGGGAAGCTCCACCAATTTCTTGATCCATTGCTAAGAAGTGGTCAAGAATCATATGGACGTGATCCACATCATAGAGCGTGACCAGGCAAACACCTATTGGTGTAATGGTTCAGGGATCAAACGATAATGTCCTGATTGATGCCTCCGTATTCCATGGTTGAGATGACTTTTTTTGTATAATGGAAGGCCTAAACATGACACATCATCATACCACCAATTTGAGATGCTATTACTCGGTCTTGCTCTAGTGCTAATACCATTCCACAAGAACAAGCGCATGAACGACTGTCAAATCCGATTAAAATAGTAGCATTATAGCATAATGCATGAAGTCCTCAAATCTAAATATGTAAGATCACATTGAACTAACAAGGGCATTAAAAACAAAAGAAAATACTTAAAGATTCATAAATAACACTCATCATATCTTGAATATATGCCTTTTATACATTTTACCTCTATAATTCACTACAAACAAGCATTTACAACATAAAAGGCAAATTTCGGTATCTCCAGAGAAATATATTTTGAATTACAGTACTTCTAAAATTACAGAAGAAAGATTTTAAATACCTAATCTTTATATACCCCCAATTAGTTGGAGTAAAATACTTCAATGAAACTAAGACGTAGGCCATCAACAGGTTATAACTAAATTGTGTATCTTCCTATTAGAAAACTGGTATCGACAACTCAAAACTATTCTAGAAAAGCAATGCAATACTCATCAGCCCAGACATATAATAAAGATGATACTAAATAGGGCTAATTTCACCTAGAAAAATTTTCCTAAAAATATGAAAGTAAACAAAAGGTTGATCTAAAATGAATCGGCATACCCTGACAAACAAAAATTATGTGATCCATGGAACACAAATCAAAACCTTAAATCAGATAAATAAGCAATTTGGACTCAAAAGAAATCTCTACCTAATAATCAAAGAAGAAACCCGAAAAAACATAGAAAAAGGAGGAGAAGCCCAGAAGGGAAGGAAACAACCGAAGAACATCATGACAGCAAAAAACAAGTCAAACACAAAGGCAAAAAATCAGGGCAAACAAAATCTGCACAGATCCATGTTGGAGGAGCCCTCAGCGCACAAAATAAACAAAACCATCCCTAAAAACATGTGCAATTGACGGAGAAAAACTGGAGAGGGGCAGCAGGGGATGGAGAGGGATGGAGAGGGGAGGCGGAGGAGGAGGGCAGAGCGGGAAGGAGGCAGCAAGGGAGCGGCGGCGGTAGGGGAGGCAGGGGAATGGTAGGGGAGGAGGAGTTCAGAGTGGGGAGGAGGCAGCGACGGGGTGGGAGGTAGGGAGGGAGCAGCGACACCCATGGAGAGGGGCGATCGGGGAGGCGGAGGGACAGGGAGCGGGGCGAAGGAGGGGAAGGAGCAGGGCCAAGTGGGGAGGAGGCGATCGTCGTGGGAGGCAATGAAGGGGAACAGAATGAGCGGAATGGAGATGGTATGGAGCGTGAGGAGAGGAGGAAGAACGGAAGAGGCGTGCTGGGAAGTTGGAATGACATGGCGTGCCCATTCGTGGCGAGTTGAGCCACCGCGCGCCGAGCAAGGCCAGATTCCATTAGACGAACACGAACGAGTCTAACAGCATCCGACGGGCCAAAAAAGGGCTATGTGGCCACCTTGAATAAGCCCCAATCCAGCCTCCTTTTATATAGAAGGATACTAGTACCAAAAATAAAACAGAGCCACGTTCCTTTGGGCCAAGATAAGTATAGATAGGTTGAGTTAGATATTTCTTTTGGAATAATATTATTTGAAAATAAAATTACATAAATAAATAGTCAATTTTTTTTTACAAAACTAGGCTATTGTCGCCATTTGAAATGGTGAAAGGGCCCTATCGCCATTCCAAATGGCGACAGTAGCCTAGGCAATAGCGACAATAGGCCAGAACAATGCAGAGAGGTCATTGTCGCCAGTTGATATGACGAAATGACCCTATCGCCACTCCAACTGGTGATATGACCATGTCGCCATTTCAATTAGCGATCAGGACCCTGCCTGTTTTTTTACTATCTATTTCTGGGCATATTTCAAAGTGATATTACAAAGTATTAGGCACCATATATTTCAACAAGACAAACCTTTCCTGTTACCGCGGCCATAACGTCCGCCATATCGACCGTCTCGAGTGGGGCGGTCAAATGATGTCCCCGCAGCGACGTCTGGACTGCCGATGTCTCATTCGTCCTGGGGATTTCTCGTAGGGCATTTCTTGAAGGTCTACCCAGACTCCCTACAAATGGAGCACTTCTTTGTACAACACCCAACTTCTACTTCGTCCATGTCGTTCATGATACACCATACCTATCGCCAGCCAACCTTTCCCTTCAGCCTATCAATGTCCGCAGCCCAGATAAGTTACTCCCAGGTTAGATGGCCAGTGAAATAGCCAACCACATCGTAACCATACAACTATGCACTTCAGGTTTACATCACCTCCTCCTTTTGAATAATCAGAGAGGTTCTGGCCATGACATTTGAGCAGGGCCTATGCAGAAAAAGAGTGTTGTTGCAAGTGTATACGCAATTAGCACGGCGTAGCGTGCACTCGTGAGTGATCTTCTTGCGGTTCGTCCCACGGTGACCTTTATCCCTACACAGTATCTCGAAGCGAAGCTCTCTTGTGTCCATCATGAATGCCCAGTGCATCTCACCCTTCTTGCTCTTCTTCTTCATTTACTTGGTGATCATGGCGGAGTACAATACTCAATCATTTGCCGTGGCGAGCGATGCGTTGTTGCTTTTATCAACAAAGTAATTTGAGGTACCGCGAAGAATTACCTCCACAATACCAACCAAAGGGAGGTACCTTGCGCTACGCATGATCCAATTGTACACCTCGGCTAGATTGGTTGTCATGATACGATATCGAGCACCACCCCTGTCATATAGTAGCGGCCACTTTTCCTTAGGCTCGTATTCAATCTAGTCCGAGAAGCATTTTACTTGTGTCCCCGTCTTCCTCGTCACATGAGGCCCATATGTGGGTAGCTGTGGTAATATTTTGCGGGCCCGGTCGGCGCTTGTAGCGGCCTTTTTCGCTGTCTCCTTTTTATGCGTCTGGGTCCGCTCATCTAGAATCTTTAAGAGTGCGTCAAACTTTCGCTGCTGGTTCTGGTTGCAAACCGCTTGAATAGGTTCATTAAGTCCTTGTTGCGAAACTGCTTGTAGAAGTTTACACCCAAGTGCCTCATACACCACCTACTCTTCAGATCCACCAATGGAAGTGGGTCGTTCTCTCCTTGTTGTAGTTGAGTTATTGTACTCAGCAGACCCGTATGCCTACCATGTATGACGCATACGTTGAGACAACCCTGTACAACAGAAATCCTCAAATTCCTCAGGAACCACAACTAGTTGTCTTTGCTCTCGTTTTCAACGAATGCGAATGTCATGGGAAGAACTTGATTGTTCCCGTCCGTCGCTATTGCAGTCGGTATCTGCCCTTTGTACTTTTCAGTCAGAAATGTTCTATCCACACACAAGATTGGACGATAGTTTCGGAATGCACTGATGCATGGACCAAATAAAAAGAATGCTCGCTTCAGCACCCTCTTATTACCCCATTTCGGATACGTGGAATCTCTTATTGGTGGCGTCCGACATATTTGACGTATTGCACCGTAAACAAGATTGCACGATTAACCACATATCTAGAACTAAACTGCCCACCAAAAATGATTATATACAACATTCTACACTACGTAACCGTATATCTAAAACTATGTAATCCATTTGGTTATAAAAAATTACCTAAAAGTTGGATGACCGGACGGACAACGCTTCGTAAGCTCCTCTCCTTCCCTTTGCTCCTCTTTGTTCCCTCTATCTTTATCTTTTTTGCCGAATAAAAGTGAGTTATGCTAGAATTTTAGGGTATTTTATATGGTAGATTGTGCCGCTAGTAACATAATTTTATATAAAAAATAGACTATTTATTTCTGTAATTTTTAAAAATAATATTATTTCAAAAAAAAAAATCTTGAGTCGGTGCTGGCAGTGAGTCATTCCGGATCAGTATATTACAGGGGGCTGTTTGGACGCCTTGTCAAAGCTTACCGGCTGGGTTAGTTTTGAAGTTTGGCAGCATCACCAAAAAACTTGCTTTGCCAGGCAAACTTGCCCGCCTGAGCAAGGAAATCCTTGCCTGCCCAGGCGACCCAAATTGGCTCTCCTGCGCGAGCAAGGTTGTGCTTGTGCGTCGTCTTTCGTTGCTCCTCTCGAGTTCGTCCCCATCCAGACATCCACTGCTCCCTCCCTCCTCAACTCTGGCGCCTCCCCGCTCGTCCCCATCGGAGCATCCCACACCGCCCCGCTGCACAGAGCGCCAGCAAGAAAACCTCAGCGAGCTCAGTGGCGGCGGAAATCGAAGCTCCAGTGTGGACGACCTCGGCGAGCTCGGTGGCAGCGGATCTCGAAACCGCGGCGCCAATGGACGTCCTCGGCGAGGTCTGCGGCGCCGGATCCCGAAACCGCGGTGCCTGCGACCCACCTCGGCGAGCACTGCGACGTCCTCGGCGAGCTCCATGTGGAGAGTTGGGAAGAGAGGAGGAAGGGGGAAGAAGGTAGCATGGCAAGAAGAGGAACCAAACAGCTGGCCTGGCCTGGTCTTGCCTTGCTCGTGGCCTCATGGGCAAGGCTAGGCAAGGGATCCGAACATGCCCAGCGTCTACAGAGCGCAGTAACCGTGAGCTGGTAATTTGGGTTGATTGGGCCAGTTTGTGCCGGTCGTGGAGCCGCGGAAGTGTGTTCATGTGTTAGATTCTGCCGCGTTTGATATAGGATGGTCATTCCTAAAGCCCAACAATTTGCAAGTGGTTTCATGACCTTACCAGGCCAGGCCCATAAAGAATTCTACCGCTCACAAATTTTTTGCCCTCATCGTCGTCTTCTGCTTGCGTAGCACTCTGTCAGAATTTTACTAGTAGTAAGTTGTGAAGTTTAGGTTTAAAAGGAATAAGTCCATATTACCCCTGAACTATCACGAGAGTTCAAAAAAACCCATGAACTCCAATACCGTCTGATTTGCACCTTCAAACTTTTAATACCAGATCACTTGACCCTCCACCTGATACCACTTGGTTTCGGTCTGACGTGCATCCTAATCATCAAATGAGCTGACGTGGCCGAATGAGTCAAGAAATGAAACCAAAAAATATATCCCTGCTCTGCCGCCTCAATACCAAATCGCCTGCAACATCCGACGCCACTCCTCCGTCAAGCACGCCCACGTCCCCTCCGCCGCCGACTCTAACAATGAAGGCAACCTCGCCGTCTCGAACGGCAACAGCAATGGAGAAACCAAGTCCCCATCCTCCTCAAGGGTCCAGCGCTGCGACCGCCGCAGGCACACAACCGGCTTCACCGCCGAGGCACCGCTGTCGTACCCACTGGCGCCCATGCCTTTCAAGACGGAGGACTCCCTCTCGCAATTCTTCCCTCAGAAACCATGGACGGCACCGACCCTGCCACCGGGAACACGACCGCCTTCTCCCTCCTCTCCGGCCAACTCGGTGAGATTCTCTCCAAACCGCTCGTGTCACATCATTCTCTTTGATACCCCTCACCTAATTTTGGGTTTCATGAACTAGAGCATCGTCCGTCCGTCATCTCCCCTTATTCCAGCCGAAACCACTGCCACCTCCATTATTCCTCTCTTCAGTGAGCTTCTCTTTGATTCTATTCTCTTGGAGCACCCTCAAACGTCGCTACATCCACCCAATCGTTGATTTGTACTCCTCTTCGCCCCTAGGATGCCACCGCCAAGCTCATCGCGCCGCCCTCAGCTCCCGCCGCCAGCCTCGCAGCTCCTCCTCCATCGTCCAGTCTGGTGAGTTCCCTTCACTCCCCACCTGCTCATTGTCGATGATCTAATATCGACCTTACGAATGAATGCTTGGGGCTTCCTTTGAATTAGATCCACACAGAAGGAGACATATGGATTTAGACATGTTCAGGCCTACTCTTAGGAGAATAATAACAATACTCCTGTGTTCTTGTATTTGCAATGCTCTTACAATCGGGAAGAAATCACTAAAACTAAGGCTTAATGACCCCTTGTTGTTAAGTTCAATCGCCCTGCCCCTATGTCCACTGATTTTAGCCGTTATATAGCATGTAAAAGGGGTGATAGTTACTCCATGCCAAGAGCTGCCTAAATGCTTGATAAAATACACACGTTGATGGTAGTTATTGTCAGAGAAACAACACCCCACGTTGTCTTGCAGTTACGTCAAGGACAAAGGAGTAATACATGTAGTTATCCTAGAGAATAACAATGTACACTAACTGCTGTGTGTATTTAAACACAACGTATAAGAGTCTCTAGTCTATTAGGCTAACATGTCTGTAGGTTTTATCGACTATAGCGTGGTCGTGATTGACCTGGTCGTAGAAAGGCTTACGACCAAGAGGCAGTCGTAGTAAGGTTTACAACCATGAAGTGGTCGTAGTTAGGCTTACGACCATGAGGTGATCGTAGTAAAGCTTACAACCATGGGGTGGTCATAGAAAGACCTACGACCAGCCAGCTAAGCTCTTCCCTTATGAATGGTAAGTGGCATACTGTAGCGTCCCGTTTTTCGGAGTTTTTGAAAATTTTAAAAGAGAACCATTTGCTTCTATTCGCCAAAAGCTTAATTTGGAAATTTCAAAACTCAATTGCAGTTTAACATGAATTAATCAAACTTCAATTAAATTAAAGTTGGTTTAATTGAATTTTCTGGAATTTAAAATCAAAATTATTATTTTAAGAATTTCCTTGGATTTATTGGATTTTAGAAATTCATTTTCCTTTCTCCCGAAATTAAAAATTAATTTATTTGCAAAAGAAAAAGAAAATTTAAAGTTAAAAGTATTTTTATTAAGTCCAGAATAATTCAAGGAATTTCTTTGAATTTTTCTAGAATTTTTGGAGTCGATTTGCTATTTTCTAAATTGCCTTTTGATTTATTTAAATTTCTGAAATCCAAAAATGAATTTAAAATCTCTTTTCTGTGCGTGGGCCGAAACCCTAGCCGGCCCACCACTGTTTCCCCGCCTCCGGCCCACTCCCGCGGCCCGCCTCCTCCGCCGGCCCGCTCCGCGCACGCGCTCGCCCTCAGCCGTTGGATCCTCATCGTGTGGCTCTCGCTCGCCTGTCGCCCTTGCTCTTGGCCGTTGGATCAAGATCCGCCGCATCCGCCGCCGCGCCCCCTTTTCTTCGCGACCGTCCGATCGCCATCGCGACGGCTCGCATCGCTCGCGCCCTTCCTCTTCTCACCGTCCGACAAATTCGGACGGCGCCGCTTCGCCTCCTCGCTCGCGCCTCTTCTCCCCACCGTCCGATCAAAATCGGACGGCTCTCTCGTTCGCCGCGTCTCCTCGCTTCCCGCCGTCCGACGAATCGGACGGCTCCCGCCATCGTCTCCGTGCCTTCGCCCGCGAATCCCGCCGCCATGCGAATCCGCGCTGTCCGTCGCCTCAAGCGCCTCCGCCGCGTCATTGCCGTGCCGTCCCATCCCGCCTCCTCCGCGTCGCCACGCTGCGTACCATCCGCGCCGCCCGTGGCCTCGCTATAAAGCCGCCGTTCGCCTCCGCGTTCTCTCTCTCTCCTCCTCTCTCGCCTCGGCTCGCCTCGCGTCGCCGTTCTCTCCGCCGCCCTCTTCTCCGCCGCCGCCGCCGTCTCCCCGACTCCGGCCGCCCGTTTTCTTCAGCCGAGCCGCCGCCGCCGCTTGTCTCCCCAACTCCGCCGCCGCCGCGTCCCGTCTCTCTCGACCATGGGCCCGAGCCCACGTGGCCACCCACGTGGCGCCACGTCGGCCGCCACGGGCGGGCCGGTTTTGCGTGGTGCCACGTAGCGCGCGCGCGTGCGCTTGCGCAATCGCGGCGTCAAAGTCCGATTTTTCAAGAGAAAATTAATTCAAAAAATCCAAAACCCTAATTCCATCATTTTATGTGATTTAAAACTTCTTTTGGCTATAACTTTCGTGATCCGAACTCGATTTGGGTGATCCAAATTTCTAAATTCATATAAATTCATCCTCTTTCATTTGGTACTGGTTTTGTAATTTTTGGAGTTCATTTGGTGCTGTTTTATTTATTTGTTGCTATTCTCGCACGTGTAGATTCCGGCGTTTCGGAAGATTTCTTCAACCCGACGACCGAAGACCCTCTCCTCGTCAACGAAGGCAAGTCGTAGGCCTTTGACCATGTTGAACCCCTTTTACAAAAGTATAATGCTTCAAATTACCATGCATGGCTAGTTTTATTAAAAATGGTTTTGGGAGTAGATAATTACCAAATTGCCATTATGCCTCCTTGATAAATTGAAAATGAAATGTCTCCTTGAATGACATATATCCTTGGACACCTTAGGATGGTTCATGCTAGTTGGACATGATTGTATACCAACTTGGGAGCGTAGTATTGCTTAGTCTTGCTTTAGTTACCCGCAAGGCTTTCGATCACATGTTCAATGATTAATGAAATTTGACTAATGGAACTATGGAACAGTGGTGTGAGGCCACTTTTATTAAAAGATGTTGTGCCATGGCAGGGATTGCCATTTGGTCGGGTTTGAACAAAAATGATTTATGCTCGGGCTTGAGGTAGGGAGCTAGAGTGGGTGCGTAATGCACATTGGGTTGTGGTAGACTTGTCTGAGCAGCCAACTAAGGACTTAACTTTGCAAGTCATTGATCTGGGCCACCTCGTGCAACCACAAGTCCGGTATGGGACGGACCTGGCCAACTAATTGGGGAAATTTTGAGTCGGTTCTGTTGTGGTGGTTTAATGGCGCAAGAGGGGTCATGATGGCGAAACCTTAAGCGTAACCGAGGCAAAATGGAACTTTGTAAAAGCCTTGTCACGTGCTCTAGACTACTCACCAAAGGAAGTGGCGGTGGTATCGACGGATGCCAAACAAACTAGAGAATTCGTGTCTTGTGGGTAAAGTGTACAACCTCTGCAGAGTGTCAAAAATCTATTCGAATAGCCGTGTCCCGGCCACGGACATGCCCGTGATTTCGCGCAAGGTAGTATTTTCAAAAATTGGTTTGGATCGATGGAAACGTTTGGTTGGAATGGTTGGGAAGTGAACGGGATGTTCACTGTTTGATTCAAAAGAACTTGGTTATCTATGTATTATTCTTTTGAGATCCTGCTTTGCCATCTAATTATTGTATTTACTGTTAAACTTGCTTTCTGCAAATTAACCATAAAGCCATCCTTGTTTGAGCCTGTCATGAATACTATGTGCATACATTTCTCTACGACTTGCTGAGTACTTTATGTACTCACGGCTTTATGCCCTTTGTTGATCAGTCCCAGCAGAAGAACTAGGAAATGTTGAGTACTATGAAGAAGGCTACTTTGAAGACTTTGCGAACTAGGTCACGTCCTCCACTCGATAGCCTGTGGGCATGTCGATTGGGCTCCACGTATTTTTGAGATTTCCGCTGCCAGATACTCTGTTGTTGCTAAGCCCGGTGTGGCGACTTTTGTAAGAACTTGACCATAAGGTCTTCGTTGTTTTAAATAATATTACTTTGTCTGCTTCATTAGTTCGTTGTTGAATGGTTATGAATGCATCATTGTTGCAACTGTGCAAGCTAGCTACTGATCATGGGACTAGCTTGGTATGCACAGAGGGTCTCGGGGTTGTGTGAATCCCCGGGGTCCGACACATACTTATGAACATTATTAAGGTATTGCTATCTATAGTAACAATTACAAATAAATAAGTAATTAAGGATTATGTTGGTGATATGCCCTAGAGGCAATCATAGAGATGATTGTATCACGTCTATGTTTATAAGTTATTGAATAAGTGTTATTATGTTCCTTAAATGAATCATCAATTATAAAGATAAATGAGCATGTGACTTGTTGGTGAAACTCTTTTAACTTATGATGATGTCGTTCTAAATGTATCACTAGTCGAATGTCACTAGTCGGAACACTAGGTGATTCTATCGAACAACACATGTATTGATTGATGACCATGTTTCACCGGTCATGGATATAGGGATATCGAATCAATAATGTAAACACATGTTAGAGAACATGGTGTTGGATTGACCCACCTTGAGACACTGCTGAGATTGTTATGATTTTATGTGTCATCAGTAGGTCTCAAGCAATGATGTTGTATAATCCTTAGACCTGAGATTAGCATGGTTTCCTACATGTGTAATAGTACACTTAGGGTTTGTCAAACGCTACTTGCAACTCAGTAGTTATAAAGATAGCTTTCGGGTATGCTATGAAATATGCGGAGAAATATGACTAGTCGGATATGGAATTTGCCCATTTTAACATAACAGGAGAGATATCTCTGGGGCTCTCGATGTGGTCGGATAAAGAAAGCGCATGGCTATGCCACTAGTGGTCGAAAACTTCGACCACGTGAAGTTATCTGACACTTGATCGAGAAAGCATTGAATAGTCCATAGATGAGATAATATCTCACCTAGAGTTCAACTGAATATCATGAAGCAAAGGGAGAATACATGTGCAGGTCTTTTAGTTCGATCAGATACGGACTAGTCGTATGGAGATACGAGCTAGTCGTTGGCTTGTCGAACATGATCACTAAGTGGTCGAAACCTGGTCAAAAGGAGTTACGAACTGGTCGAGACTAAATATGATCTGGTCGTATAGAGATATGAGCTGATCGTTAGTGATAAGGACCTGGTCGTAGATCATATTGCATTAAGGTTCGTCCGATATAATTCGTGTGTGTTCGGGAATCGTTATGTCCTGCTTGGAACGGCTAATGACTCGTGATCGAAAAAGTTTTTCGAGTCACAACTAACTATGCATGAACCTAACGGATCACACACTTAACGGGTTGGAACAAACGTGTTCGGATAGGATCCGTCATGGGCACTATATAAGGAGATGCTTGAGGCTATTGGGATATAAGAGATGATACGAGTTGACGTGAGTTGCTCTAAACCCTAGCCACCATCTTCTTGAGAGAGCCTTTTTGTGCGACTTGGTGCTAGCACACCGCGTACGGTGTTCTTTTCCAAAACGTGTGATACCGTGGAGGCGCCGCTGCGGTTGCTGTTGCGCTTGAGGACGACCAATGACCTTGGCGAGGAACTCGATTGGTTGCTGGAGGTAAACGATCGACAACGTTGGATGATCGACTACGACCACTACGTCGACACACTTTTTGTTGGACCAGGCTGCTCCAACTCTTCTTTTGCTGCACTGCGTGTTTGATGGTAACGATCTATAATCTCTTGTTTGCATGACATCTTGGTTTACATCGTAGAATTTTTGAATTGTCGGCTAACGTAGCCTACCCGTGTCCCTTCAGATTATTAGATCCTCATCATCTAGCCCCCCAACTTCAAGTGAAAATAACTTACTTGAAAAGAGGGTCGTAGAATAGTGGTCGAAAACAGAGTCTTTCTGACTGATATTTCATTTGTCCAGAAATTAACTTGGTTAAGAAGATAATTTTACTTGAGTTGAAAAGACAGAACTATTTTTTCGAACAAATAGATTAAAGAATATCAATAGACTCTCACAAATCTGTTCGTTGGAGCGGTTCCCGAAGGGGTTATAACGGTTCAATTCCCGCGATCTATAACTCAGACACGTGGCTATATGAGCTCTCGAGGTGTGTGACTTAGGGTTTTTAGTTTCCCTATTTGTTTCAATTGCTCTCGAGCTCTTGTTTTCTCCGCCGTCAACCAAGTCGCAATCCTTCTCCAAAATTTTCCAAGTCCAAATCAAACTCATTTGGAAGAGATTGCCAGAACCATTCCAAAGTGCGAGAAATCGATGATGGATTAGTGGAGAAGATCCCAAAGCGAGCTTATGTGAAGTGGACTAACGTTGAGAGACAACATTGGCCCTCGAGTGAGGAGGAGTGATTCCAGTATTCCAGGTATACCGTGAATGTGGCTTCCCATTGCTCGCTCACTCTTTCCTCATACTCGTACTCCACCATTTTGGGGTCGAATTTGTGAACTTAGTTCTCAATTCCATCATAATACTGAGTGTATTCATCTACCTATGCGAAGCCTATCTAGGAATCCTTCCATATTTGGATCTCTTCCGGTACCACTACGTAATGAGTAAGCACAACAGAATCCTGAAGCTCCATGACGAAAAGTTGAGGGAGTATATTCAGATGTTCACCCTGTCATCATGGCCGAGATGGAAGAAGATGTGGTTCTACAGGATAGTGTCCAAGGAAGATAGCCTCTTCTTCACGGGGAAGTCCGTAGAGAAGAGTGCATCTTGGACTCGACTCCAAACGATCTCGACGTGATCTCTCCTTATATGCAAGCCATCAATGACTTGAAGGGAGAGAGACTTACCGGATGACACATGGTGAAAGACTTCGTCACGCACCGCATCGGCCCTCCAAAGAATCGAGTACACCCCATATGGATGTACTTGGGGACTACCTATCCGACCAGAGATATCAAAGGAGATAAAGTGATAATCAACTTAGCTCTTTTGATTAACCTTGAGCATGATTGTTGTCGACGTTTAGAACTCTTGTCATAGAACGGATAAACAAAATTATAAAAAGAAAATAGAGATTGCTATCAATTTGCCAAAGGTCTCAAAATGGTGATGTATATTGCAAAGAGTATGCTTTGATTACATGGAAAATGATAGTGCGTTCACATGGGTTAGGGTTTGGATTGGGATCTATCTTTTCAATGGCACATAGGCTAGGATTTTATAGTTCTATAAGCGTCGACAGTTGATTGCAGTAGCGCCTCTTCACGTTAATGGTCGCTTCCCCTTAAACCAATCATCACGTCCCTTCATGGCAACCGCTGTGTCTCCGGATGTAATGGCCAATACCTCATCTGGGTCTCCATTGTGGTGATTGCTGTTGCTCTTTTGATTGTTCATATTCTGAATCTGATTCATCATGTTGTACATCATCTGGGTCTGAGCTGTCATGAAAGATCCAAAATTCTGCAGGTCGATTGGGGTACTTGAGGTGGAACTGCTCCTGCGGGGGTCTGCTCACTTTCTTCTCACACAGGGGTGCCAGAACCACTTGCAGCAGCTTGACAAGTCTTAACCATCTGGTGAAACTCCATGAGTTAGATAAGGTAGCAAGCACAAGATGAGTTAGAAACTAGGCAGGGGTAGATTAAACCCAACAAACATAGCTCAAGAGAACTCAACTGAAATACTTATATTAATTAATATCTTGGCATGGCTGCAACAAATGCCTAAGGGCTTTTGAAGCTCATATTCGCACACAAGAAAATAAGGACGAATCTAAACACACAATCTACCGCTTAAAGGGCGACTCTCCTAACCTTAAAGCTGGCTAAGTCAAAAAACTCAAGCGGACTACTCGATGAGATAGCCTCCATAGCCCTAACGGTGCTCCCGCCTGCTGTAGACCTGGAACTACGCTAGCATCCTTGAGAACTGGTCTCGGTGCCCCGGGGCTGGTGCAACAGGAACATGCGTCCCTGGTGCAGGCATAGCTGGCTCCTCCCGCTCTGCGGCCTATGCTGGCTTCTTTGGTTCTGCGGCCTTTGCTGGCTCTTCAGCTTCTTCTGGGTCTTCTTCTTCGTGATCCTCCTCGTCTTAATCCTCCTCGTGTTTGTGCTGGTCGTAGAGAGTCTCTTCCAGAATGACGATCATTTCTTCTATTCTATGCAAGGTCTCGTAGGCGCACTCCAGCTCTGTAGCGACCAACTCCAGTGACTCCTCCTGAGCAGCGGCGAACTGGGCAAGATGCACCACATTAGCGTTGCTCTCCCCATCTGTAGACGGGTAACGTGTTGGAAGATCCACTGCAGAGGTACGAGGGTGATAGTGGAAGACAGTATCTCGAAACTCGCGAGCGTAGATATTGTAGATCCTTAGGATAGCGAGGCATAAAGACTCTTGAATTGTTTCGATCCAAATCATCCTTCGCGATGAGATGTTCAGGGGTCGACTTACTTTGGTGTCCTTCCGGGCGTAGATAGTCAAGCGATAGATCACTTCGCGGTCTCGGCCGTTCACTACCCAGTTACTACCACGGTACATCGGACGGTCAAATCCTCCAAGAACTTGCAACAGCTTCCAAAGCTCAGTGGCAAGTCCTTCCTTGCGCTCACCATAGTTCTGAAGACGAGGCATCTGACAAGACATATAAGATGGTAAGAGCAACTTAAAAATAGCAGGGAAAGAAAAATTTCCAGCCATAGTTGAGTCAAGAAAGATATGAGAGGAGTTAAGCAGTTCAATTAATCTTGCAACTTAATTTTGCTTTAGAAAATAGTTTGGACACTCTAAGATGGCCGATCTAACTAAGGTCAAAACCTACAGTCAGTATGGCTCTAATACTACCTCTGTCGGGACCCAAAAATGCAATTCTGGACCCTCTGTGTATTTTGCACTAGTCTAGGATCATGCTAGTGCACACAATGTCAACATAGATGAATATCGATCCACACAAGACGATTAATAGAATAAATGACTAATTTGAATAACAAATAATGGTTTTGACCTTATGATCGAGTTTACATTTATTAAGCTACGCAGGGTTGGCAACAAATGAAATAGCAGTAGCGAACAAAATTAAATTCCAGCGGAATCCCATCAATTCACCACAGCAACTGACTGGGATCACGACCCTAACGATCAGCACCTTCGTAGAACTCCTCCTCAAATGCACGCGAGGACTCCTCCACTTCTGTTGATTGTTTGAAGCAAGTATGAGTACACAATCGTATTCGCAGTCATACCACATAATACAATTTATAGATGATGGTTTATTCCAAAGGAATGGCTTATGTGGTTATTTTGCATAAAGCAACATTTGCAATTGAATATGAATAATAGATTGAGAATAATATTTAAAGCAAATAAATAGTAATAGTTTAACATTTGTTTTCCAAAAGAACACGCAGTCTAAACAAGTTACTCACACAGCCATATGACTTAGATCACACAGGTCCCTTCCAAAATATTTTTTGAAAATCTACCCCTCGTGTGAAATCCCTGAGTATGTCCATGACCGCGGACGCGACTATTTGAATAGATTGATTAACACTCTGCAGAGATTATACACTTTACTCACACGATACAATTAGTGTAGCTAGCATTAACTATAACAAAATCTTTCAAATACTTCATCTTAATCAGTGACACTCCCGATGTGCTTTACCATCATCCAATCGATACACACAGCGCTTGGCACCACACACACCATTGGACATAGAAGCGGCGAAACCGTTCCGCGATGTGAGAATCACACCTTCAGCCCGGCCACACAGCCTAACCTACCAGCCTAAGTAATCAATGTCAAGACTCCATAATCTACTAAGTTAGACCCATCCTATACAAGGCATGTAGTCGTAGAGTAAGGCTCAGTTCAATGGCGCACAAAGTAAAGTTCTTAATTGACCAAGGCAAGACTTCCAATTTCTAACTAAATGTCACATAGACCAATATTTTCATTCACATGATTTCCACCACATCACACAATATCCACCACTTGCCTCAGTCTAAACATTTTCCCACCCTGTTAGTTAAGTGCAACACATGTCATCAATGAGTAATAGCACACAGAACACACAGTTTTATCACACAGTTCCATAATCACTTAGTCAAGTTTATGTCTACAACTCACACGAGATGATAACTCGTAGTATGGCTAAGCAATCTACTTGTATCTAACCAACCCACGTTGGTGCTATGATAATACTAACTAGTAATGAACCAACCTAGGGTGACAAAAGATTATAACATAATCAATATACAAGGGTGATATAACAAATTAGATTAATAACTAAACCCAAAAGCATTTAAATAAATACTTAAAGTAGAATGCAGTACATTGAAACAAAGTAGTTTTGAAAAAAAGTGGGTTCAACATGATCAAAAGTATAACTTGCCTTGAAATAGGTCTAGGTACTGGTCTTGATCTTAGTGTACTCCTTCAAAAACCCCCGAAGAATTAACGTCAACTCGCAAACAAAATAAATAAACAAAATAAATAAATAATAGAGATAAAACAAACTCCAAAAATTAAATAAAAATCTTATATAAATAGATCTAGAATTTATATAAATTTAGGAATTTGAATGGGCTCAATCGGAGTTCGGATGAAGAAGATATGGGCTTTGGAAGATCAAAACTCAAAAAATACCCTAAATTGGATTTTCTAGATTTTTTGAATTATTTTTCTAAAGAAAAATCCAGATTATGACGTCAGCGGAGAAATTTCAGATTTAAAATGAATCTCAGGAAAATGCTACAGTGGCTGACTTTGGGGCCCACGGTCTATAGACCGGGTCCACGGGTGCACGGGTTCACAGAAAAGTGGATCTGACAATGGGACCCACATGGTAGTGACACAGCTCACGGTGGATTGGGTTTACGGGATATTGGATCTGGAATACGGTGAACTGTGCCCCGCACGCATGCACGTGGATGATGACACGGCGCTACGCACGCGACACGTAAGCACGGGGATGAGGGGGCGGCTGACATGGCAAACCACGTCGACTAAATGACGGTGGCACTCCAGCGAACGATGGCTCTTTGGCAACGACGGAAGTGCGCATCTGGATGAACGCGACTCGGGAATCTCGTGACGTGATCATATTTCACCGACGATGACCAGAGCGGCGGCGATGACCAATTTGGCGGCGAGCGGCTCGGCTTGAGGCGGCGATGGTGACCCGAGGCTTCTACGGTGAAAAGAGTGCACGCATCGAGTAGAACACGGCACGACAAACTCAAGGATGGGTTCAACGAGATGGGAACTCACCACCGGCGGCGCAATCGGACGAAGAAAGCTTTGGCGGCGCTAGGGTTCCAACTCTGATTCGGGCGGCTAGGTACGAATCTAGGATTTCTGGCTTTGGGGAAAAGGCGGTGAGGCTGAGGCGAACCTCGTGACACGCACGCCAAGGCTTTAAATAGGTTGTAGTGGCGGGGCCACGAAGTAATCCGAGTTCGTTGCGACGGTGGAGTCCGGATCGCGGATGATTCGGAGATGAAGAATAGTGAGCCTGGTAGGGTCCACTTGTCGATCGACTTGGGCGGCTTTAGCAAAGATGCGTGCGAAGACAACGCCAAGATCGACAGTGGGGCGGCGCGGCGTCTTGGTGAAGAGAGAGGAGAGACTGACATGCGGGGCTCGCATGTCAATCGAAGCGGCGCGACGCAGCGTTCGGCCAAGACGCCTGATGTTGGGCTAGTAGGAATAGAAGTGGGTTTGACCCATTCTCGCTTCTGAGATTTTTAATTAGTTTTTCTTTTTAGAAAATACTAGAAAATCTAAATAGCAATTAGAAAATAGCAAATGAACCCGGAAAAATTCTAGAAAACATATCCAAGCACATAGAATTCAAATAAAATAGTTTTGATAATTGTTGATGTTGGGATTATTCATATTAAATTGTTTTGATGATAAAAATCCATATTAAGCTTTAATTAAAAATTCAAATGTTGAATTTTCCAGCTACTAACTAATAAAAGATTTTTTTTAGTTTGAAAAATTAGGATGTTACACATGTCTACTTTAACCTTAGGAGGTCTAAAAGTCACGAAAGAACCTTGATCTCTGCACTTGACTATGTAAAAGATGAGGCACAAAGGTTAACTGATGAAAAAGAAGACCTGCAGAAGAATCTTTAGGAGGCAAATTCTGTAGCCTTCGAGCTGCAGAATAAAATAAACATCAAGTTTTTCACTTAACATTGTTCATTTCAATGGCATTCTTATCTTTCTCTAATTATTTTTCTTTACTTTGGAAAAAGAGGTCGGTATGGGTAAGCTCGAAACTGATGTCGATTCTAAGACCTTAGTGATCAACAAGTTCACTCGTATCACCAAAGAAAAAGACAAGAGCATAAAGAATTGGGAGAAGCTATGTGCGAAGGACGCTACCTCTCGTGATGACGAGATCAAGAAGCTTGATTCTCGTTCAATATGTAAGAATTCCTTTACCTACTTTTATTTACTAGTCTTAGAGAAGTGTTTTTCTAACTGGTCGTACTCTATTTTCAGAGCAAACAATTGAAATAAAACAACTTCAGGAAGCTTCAACTCGCAGTTAGGAGGAAATGAAGTCTACATATATTAATCTTCAGGACAACATTTCACTACTTAACAATGTTCTTGGTGTACTTGGTGCTAAGGATGTCACTCCTCTTGAAGACAGCATGGTCAACCATACAAGCACTATTGGGCAGCAAGTCAATACTCTCCAGGGGTTAATAACAACTCTGAAGACCAATCAAGCTGACTCGATAAGAGAAGTGGTCGAAAGTGTAGTAAGTTATGCCTTGACAAAACTTAAGACTCATGACCATGATATTAGCCTTAAACCAGTCGAAGCTAACTTTGACCGCCCTGGACCAGAGGCAGCACAACTAATTGAAGAAATATAGTCGGTTGGCAAGAAGGTCACGGAGGAGATGCAACTCGGATCTCCTTCATCATAGTAGTTTGTAATAGCACATGGAATTGTAAAAATAATTCCCTATTTATGAATATAAATCTTCATTTTCCTGCAAATTGCCTCTTTGAGTAGTTAGTAACTCATAAGACAATAAAAATAAAAATAAAATTGAACTTTAAGACTAAGAATTGAAGTCATTTTTATAACTTTATTCTAGTCCCGACTATTTGCTTAGTTCAATTATATAAACTAATTAAATAGTGCAAAAGGGGTTTGCTGAAAGAAGTCATTCGATTTTTGTTGTCAATCTCGATTGTCATGTACCGGTAACAAGAGTTAGTAATAGTTCGACACTAGAAAATTCCTTCTAGTGGGCAGGACCACATGTAGAAAGGAAAGATTTCAACTAGGTATGTTACTTCCCCAACAAGGTTAATATAATCGGGGGCATCAACATTAGTCAAACAAACTATAAGAGTGCTTAAAACAAAATTCGTTCGACCTTTCTCATTAAACTCGATTGACATGTATTAGTAGGAAGAGTTAGGAACATCTCAACGCTAGGAAGTTCCTCCAGTGAGTAAGACCACGTGTAGAGATAAAAGACTTCGACTAGGTGGTGTTACTTCCTTCGATCAGGTTAATCGAATCAAACATATTTAGAGTAGTCGAACAAATAATAATAAAAACTTGTGCATGTTGTAAATTATTTCGACCATATTTTGTTGAAACTAGTTTATTTGTGTTGGCGGCAAAAGTTAGGAATAGATCGACGCTAGGAAGTTCCTCCTAGTGGCCAGGCCACGTGCAGAAAGGAAAGGCTTCGACTAAGTGGTGTTACCCTCACCTCCTTTTCGCTTCTCTCCTAGCCGAGGGCCGCCACCCCTTTTCTTCCTAGCCCCGTCGTCGTGCTCTTCCACCCACAAGCCACCGACCATCGACCTCTGTGAGACGCACCACCACCGTCCTTACGATTGCCTACCCTTCTCGGTTCCATTTTTTCCCTCGCCGGCCGCCATCCTCGCCTTCTCCATCAGCGCCGTGCTCACCACTAGTGCCCACACCGCCTCCCCTGTGCTTCTTCTGCCATGCTCTCTCTCTGTTATCCCTATCTCTCTTTCTCTCTATGACAGTGGGCACTACCAAGTACACGTCTGCGTGGATGTCACGTAGGCAAAAAAATTGGGTGGTTTCGGGTCGAAAGGTTAGGTGATAAGGCATTGAGAGTTCCAAGGTGTAGACAAAACGATATTGGAGTTTAGGGGTTTTCTAGCGAGAGTTCAGAGTGTATACGGAGGCGATCAAAGCTTGGTCAAACTATAGCTTTCACCTTCCGGAATTTCAAGGAAAATTCAAGACATTAAAATCTCTGAAATTTCATATGAGATTCCTCCGGTTGTCGACAAACTCGGTAAAATTTTGTAATTTTGGAGCTTGCTTGCTACCTAAATAATTCTCCAAAAATTAATTATTCAAATTCAAACCCTAATTGGTTTCACTATTCCTTGGGTTTAAGTCGGACTCGGGCTCGAGCCACGGGCGCGTCCATCCACTAATCGTGCCAACTTTCGGTCGTTGGGCGCCGTGGTCGTGGCCGTTGGATCGGCATCGAGCGGTCTTCGACCACCAACGCTGAAGTCGTTGTAAACCACCCGATCTAACTCAGCCGTTGGATCGGTATCGAACGGTCTTCGACCAGTCGAACGATGGGATCGGTTCAATCCGCTCGATCTAGCTCAGCCGTTCGATTTCAATCCGACGATCAACGAGTCGTCTCCTTCCTCTGTCGGCTAGCTCGAGCGCCAGTTCAGAGTGTAACATGGACATATTCTAGTTTAAAAGATTGTTACATGCGCACTCACCCTCTTGCTTGAGTGTAGTCCCTGCTCTCTTCGACCAGACATGAATGTGGAGCTTGGTGAAGTGGTAACAAAAACTCTTCTTTCAACCCATTAAACTAGACTACAATATTTTAATCACAAGTACATCCATATATAGTCTATCCTGATTGTACTACTGAAAATAGTGGAACATATAGCAAATAATCTTTGAAAGCTACGACACGATGTTGTGATGGGTAATAGGACGTGGCCCAGTAGGGCCCCTTATGCTTAGAAGGGAGAGGCCCATTTAGGCACATCCCACTTGCCCAATATATTAAACAGGTCATGTCGTGCCGACCTATAGGCTCAGCCGTACACTTAGGCATGACACGGATCGAGCTCACGACAATCTGTGTCGTAAGACCTTCTTTCGATCGTGGACTCGTTGTTTTGGCGCGTCCTTCTAAATCAATTGTTTTGTTGCTAAATTCTTTATAAATAAATACCTTGCTTGATGAAGGTTTTGAAATTTTGGAAAAAGTTTGATGTTGAGTCCTTGCATTTTATTCGTTCTTATCGATTGCTTTTCGCTTTTCCGTTAGGATCAGAAGAGCACATTGACAATCTTGTTGATCCTCGGTATATCTTGACCCGACAAGCAGAAAAAGCGGTTTCATCATGTTAATCCTATTATTTTTCAAGTCTAATATATTGATTTCCAACTCGTATGTATGCATTGCTATTTTGTTGTTAAATTATGGTTAGTATCCTAGGCGTGTTTAGCTCATCTCGGTTCAATTTTTTTAAAAAAATTACAATAATTCTAGAAAAATGTGATGAATTCAAACATACAAATAAAAAAAATGAGTTCTATACCCATAAAAGGAGACAAATATTGAAAATATAGTAATGATTTGTGATGCTAGGACCGAATGGATGGTTAAGCATTACAAGCCGGATAAACCGGTCTCACAAGGTTTGGTATCGAGCCATCTTGTTTAGGGGTTAGTTGCATTGGGGAGTTGAGCTTTAGTTTGGTAATTCCTTCGAGTTGCATAGTAATAGGTTGGCACTATTTGTTATCTTTGAGTCTAGTTTTAACCAAAGGGAGGTTCGGGGTTGGGTGTTAGACCATGGCCGAGGTCCTCCTTGAGATTGAGCGCAACTGCGGAGAGGACGGAGGATCCTTCGGCGTCATTGCGCGGCCTTCACCGGTTGAATAGCGTTGGAGACCGCTTGGCAGCGATCGGTAGCCGTGCAGTTGGCGCAACCTTCAGTAAATAGTGTGGGCTACAAGGCGTCTCGATTCTGAGTACTTAGTTCAACCATTTGGCTGTTGGGAGGAGGTGGCCACCGATTTCAAGGATGGTTTGTTGGGGACCTACTTGGCGGCCGACGTGGGCACTCACTCGGGATCCACTCTAGCTTTCCCGCTTCGATCCGTACCCGAGGCCGTCGGACTGCTTCTTCGTCCTTCGCAGTGTGTCCCAAGGAAGCTCAACTCCCTTCTCCTCTCGTCCTAATGGAGGGCGGGCAAGGAGGTGGTTCTCGGCTCCCCTCTCTCTACAGAGAGAAGTGAATATAATAATGAATGATTGCGTACTAGTGGCACTATTTGTTATCGGGGAGGTTCGGCTATTATGGCGGCGTTGGGTGATTTGGTCATTGGGCGGAGGCGACAGTGAAGGTGCGAGGATCATCTACGAACTATGGGGATTCCTTTTTGGGCTTGGACACGATTACAGGTGGCTTGCTGTGGGCTCATAGTGGCGGTGGCGCGCGACCGAGGCAGGGGAGCGATGCGGCAACGCTACTAGTTCGTTCTGGCCAAATTGGCAGGGCTTGAGCACTAACATGGCGAGGGGGTCATGGAGGTGGGGTTGGTGAAGCTCGACGGCGGTTGTGACGTGGCGCCTACATGTCAATAGTTTTGACGCATAAGCTTATTTTCGATGACATAACAGCCACTTAGCAAATAAAACCAAAAAATATTTATGGGGCTCGCATGTCATCCTCTCATTTCCTTTCTTCTTCCTACCATTCTCACCCATCTCCCTCTTTCCTCTCTCATCTCTCACCACGCCGCCCCCTCTCCGTGCCTCCTTCTCCCCCTAGCCGCCCGAATCCTCCTTGCCTCCGCCTCCGGCCTCAGTCTCTTGCTTCGCCAAGTTCAACGAGTCGTGAACGCTAGGTACATGGGATCAGTCAGGGTTAGTATGAGATGAAGGATAACATGCTTGATTCCTGTTTGATAGTACCATCGAGATGAATCGGTACTAAATACTTTGGAACATCAGATTCTCGACTTGTTTGGTTGGGAGTGTGAGGCTGGCCTGGTTGCTTTAGGCCTTGTTTGGCTAGTGGTGAAATTTATACATGAGAGAAACAATCCAAGAGGGGATTAGGTGAATCCCTCTCCCTCCACCCAATCCCCTTCCACCTTGGATCTAATCCCCTCCCACCTTGGATCTAATCCCTTGATTTGTTTGGACAAATGGTTGGATCAATAGGGATTGCAAATATTGAAAAATCTGAAAACAAAAAATAATATATAAAATTTTGAAAACAACATTAAAAATTTCCAAAACCAAACCAAAATTTTGAAAAGTATCAGAAAATTTTCACAAACAGTCCAAAAAATTCAAAAAAAGGTCTAGAAATTTAATTTTTTTTAAAAAAAACACAGATTATAAATTTCAAAAAAAATATTAAATTTTTTGAATACAACCTCCAGAAAATTGGATAACAAGTGATGCTATTGCAGAAAGGAAGCAACAATGTTCAGCAACAAACAGAAAGGTAAAGGTATTTCATATTACAAATTGTCTCATACAAAATAGATTTCTCATATAATATCTCAAACTACAATAAAGTATGTCATATTTGCAGCTAAGCTCAAGCTCCTCGACAACCTGGTAGACCTTTGAGCTCCTCTCCTGTATAGAAAATGTGAACAATTCTTCAAAAAGAATTCAAAGACCAATATTGCCCAAAAGAATTTCTAACATACTTACATATCCTGAGCATGATATTCAAGGAGTCAACAATTTTTTACTTACCAATGGAAACATATTACCAGGCACAAGCTCCGTTGACCTCGAATTTACATATCCTGTTAATAGATAAAAAATGACAATAAGCATTTTAGAAGTGAGAAAACATAATATGAAGCATTACATGATAACATGCAGGTATAAGCAAAACAGAGAGTGCAATCCTAAGGATACCAAGAAATAACAAGTTATCCACTTACTATGACACTTCTCAACCACAAGAGACGAGTAAAGGGTTCTGCACTAATGAAAATCTCTCTGTTTTGAGCATCCTTGAATACACCAAAGGCTTTGACTTTCTCTTCATTTGATAGATCTTCCATTGTGTTCAAAACACTAATGCAACTCTTGATAGAGAAATCATCAACACGTCCTGCAGCAGCTCGTTCCATGGCTAGCTCTACTGCTTCCTCCTCGGCTTGCTTTGTTCTTATCTCTAGGTACTTTCCATCATATCAGCTACATTCCCATCTTGCTTACGCTTTTCCGCAGCCTTTTCTCCTTTATCTCTTGAGTTAGCATTAGTCTTCTTCGTAGCCTTTTCCCTTTATCTCCTGAGGTAGCATTACTCTCCTGAGGTATTGCACTCGCTGTATGTTGACTTGTTGAACTCATGTTATTGCACTCATCATAATGCGAGTCCAGAAAAAGGTTATCAGTTTCAACATAATCATCAACATTGTCTACTTGTGTGAGAATAACATGTTGTGATGGCTCAAGAGATGTGAAGCTTTGTCCTACGAAAGAAAGTTAAAGTTCACTAATGCGTAATTTCTTAGTTTAAGCTCATAGGAATATGTTTCGCAAGAAAGTTTACCATCATATAGATCTCCCAAAGCATCGAACAGAGGGAAAGGTTTACTACGGAACTTCTTAGCTCTAGGATATGACAGTAGAATGTACGAAATGACATTAGCACATTGCTCACCAATTTAATAGTGAACGACAAAAATTGGTGTAAATATATTACCATGGTGATGTTTGCCCAAATAGGTGGATCAGCAACTATCATGCAACGTTTGTCATCCCAAGACGCACCACTCTGTTTTCTTGCATCTTTGAGCATCTTATAGTCCATTTTCAGCTCCTTTTCTTTATCTTGTATTTGTTGCCTTTTCAAATTCACATATGGATGCTTCTCATGAATTCTTTGACAATCTTATTCCATGCTTCACTCGACCATCCGTTGTCGCCCCTGTAAGAAGGGTTGTTGAGTTCACGGAGCAGATCAACTAAAGCCTTTTCTAACCCAGGATTCCACGAGGCTCTAGACTTATCCACTGTAGGCAAAATTAGATCAAAGTAATAAGAAAGTAGGCTCAATTATAAGCATAATTGCATAAACTATAAAGTAATACCTTCTAGTGCTGTCCCCTTTGGTGATGCTTTCTTCTGTGCATTTCTAGCTTGCAACAAATTGAATTTTGGAGATCCTCTTGCAAACATCATGACTGTAAAGTAATATCTGATTGAATTTATTCAAAGAAATAACCAAATAACTGTTTTTTTTTCTTTCAAACATCCAACATAACTACAAGTTGGGTGTAAATAAAACAAATACATCCAACATAACCATTGTTTTGCTACTCTGGCCGGTTACTAACATAATCTTCCCACATCTTTTTCGCAATTATATCTCTAATAGTTTTTCCATGATCCATTTCATTACTAAGTGAGTCAACATCGCTCTAGCATTCATTGTCACCTCCTGGAAGATCGACAAACTTTTCGGATGGTATATTGCTAGGTTGGTTATCTAACCACACCTCATCGCCACCAAGCATTCGGATCATATTATGGAAAACTATTGCAGTTGTTGGAATCTTCACTTGGTTCTTTATACGATGGAATGTGCCTACTTTGAGGATAGGGAAGCGTTTCTTTATAACTCCTAAAGCCCTTTCTATGTGATTTCGCAAGCTTGCGTGACGATGATTGAATAACTCCTTATAGTCTCTTGGTCCACGGTGACCACGTCCAAACTCCTTCAGGTGATATCGAACACCACGGTAATGTGCAAAGAATGATGGTGTGTTAGCATAACCACCATCGACAAGAAAAAATTTACCTTCCGGTACTTGAAAGCCGCTACTCAGAGCAGACCTAAGGACTCTAGCATTTGTGGCAGATCCCTCCCATCCACATGAGATAAAAGTGAAGTTCAAGTCAAAATCATAAACTACCATGACGTTTTGACTCAATGTACCCTTTCTATTCTTGTACGGAGCAACCTTCTTTCCATTTATAGTAATAGGAATATGGGTACCATCGATAGCACCAATACAATTCTGCAAGGCAAAGAATATAGCCATGAGTTTTTATTTTTATGAACTAATTATTAATTTATACACGAATGTCAAATTATGCACCTTAAAGTAGGGGAAGAAGAAAGGATCCGATCTAATCTTCCAATGAGTTTGATCAACACTAGGACGCTTGACAAATTTATAGGTGAGAGCAGGAATTGTATTAAAAATCTCCTTAAGATGACGATGAATTGTTTCGCCGCTATGCTTGAATTCAAATTGTAAATCTTGAAAGCTTGCATTGTGGGAGAGCATGAACATGAAAAATCCAAGTTTCTCCTCAACACTAACACCTCTACTATCTTTCAACAGTTTCTTCTCTCTAAGATAATTCACAATTGCCCTAAAGACCACTGGCTCTATACGGAATGCAACTCTACAATCCATTTCATGTCCTTCAAGGATTTCCTTAAGCCACTCTCTGCTAGGTAGTCTGGACGCATGCCTTGTTTTTTTCACTTTATGTACTAGCAGATAATAAATGTAAAGTATGCAAAACAACAAACATCATGTCGTCATCCTCTTCCCTCCTTCTTTTAGCTCGAAGCACCCTTCTTGAACCCATTTGACCACTAATCATTTGAAATAAATAATCAACATAGTTTTTTCATTTGCAACAAATGAATATGCAAATATAGAATTCACATGAAATAAAATAGAGACAACACTTCAGACAGTGCACATAAAAACTTTGTATCATTTGATTGTAATGTGGTAAAATTTAAGCACAGTGAAGATCAATTTGGCTATATTGTTCATACATGTAAGAATTACAGTACTATATACGAAAAACACTCTGATTACCAAAGAAAAGAAAAGAAAATCATCTCTTGAGCAAACCAGAGGACTACCTTTTTCATGTCCTCTGCTTCAAGTTTCTCCTCAACACGATTAGCACATATAAAAGTAGGCTCAACAGAACTATTGTCTTCTTAGTTTTTCCACCTCTTGCTGAAGGTACAGTTCTGTACGAAAATCAGGAAAAAAAACTGATATGTAAAGATTGTGGATGCCAATGCATAACATCCTATGTGAAGAAACTAATACAGTCCTTTTTGGAGGTCCTTTTCGTATGTAGCCAATGTTGTGAGTTGTGACTTAGGTGGAGTAGGTCCAATCATGAACTATGTGAAGAGGTATAAGTATCCTATAAGTTCCAATTATATAATTTGCTTCCATGCCATTCTATAATTTCAAATTCTATTGTTCCATATCAGAAACTTAACTCAGGTAGTATTAAAATAACATCATCATTCATGCAATCACGCTCAAGTAAAATGTTAAATTCCATACAGTAATGCGTGCAATAATCAAGCCATTCAGTGCAATGGATAATAAATCACCCAATGACATTCAATGATAAAGTCAAGTCTTATGAGACATTGATTCTCAGTTTCTCACATTCCATGTAAGTTTGATGTCTAAATTTTTAGTAAGCATATGTAAAGGCCCTTGGAAGGGGGTTTTCAGGTGCTCCTTTCAATATATTTTCAATCATGTTGGAAACAAGTAACAGAGTTCAGATTTCTAACGTATGCAGCTTCAACCTTTCCCCATTCTTGTTGTCTTCAACATACGCTACCACGAATCATACCACACATTTGTAACATGACAAAATGCCAATGATATAGCACTGAGATGAACTGCTATTTTGAAAAGAACATGGAACAGTGAGGTTTCTATTCCACAAAATCAAGATTTACAGCTACTTATGTATTACTAGTGCAAAATAACAATGCTATAGCTAATAGCAATGAGACAAACATAGAAACCTCACTGTAATAACAATCAAGATTTACAGCTACTTATGTATTCATCAAGGCATGTACTAGCTTTTTTTTTTCAAATTGACACATTCGTCACACAATAATAACAATCACACCATTGTAATCCAAAAAAACAAGAACAAAGGTAAATTGTTCATTGCAAAATTAGAGTGCCACAATCACACCAATGCATCAACAAATCACTTTTTCAATGTAGTTCAGATTGAACATAGCATCTAGTAGCACAAACAGAGGGGCAATACCACAGATAGCAAAACCAAATATATGGAAATATCCAATAGAGAGGCAAAGCCAAAAACATATGGGAAATTCTAGTAGCACAAACCAAGAACCGGAAGGAGATGGAGCGGAGGACGAAGCTCCATTGGCCCAACACCTGCACCGCCTCCCACTGGGGCTTCCCGATTCTCCGCGCCTGGAAGAGGCTCCTCGAGCAACCCTGGCTGGAGTTCTCCTCCCCCTCTCTAAACCCCGGCGCAACGGATCTGTGAGAGAAAACATTGAGGCTACAAACCCTAGAAATCGTAGATGGAGGAGGAGGAGACTACTGACCGGGATGTTCCTCCGAGGGCGGTGACGGCAGCAGGATCGGCATCACCGGAGTCCGGAGGGGAAAGAGAGGGGGAGGCGGTGCCGTTCGGAGAAGAGGAGTCGGCAGTCGCGAGCGGAGGCGTGGGAGATGAACCACGCGACGGTCGAGAGAGTTGATTAGCTCGTGGATTGGGGTTGGAATGCGCGGAGTTTTTTTGGAGCCCGGCGTCATCCAAGCGGTGCGAAGCGAGCGGGCTGGGATTTTTATCCCCGCTGGGATGTTCCCGCTCGATCCCGGGAGTTCCCGGCTTTGCCAAACAAGCCCTTAAGGGGGATAATTTGGTTTGCGGCAGGCTCGAGGGACGAGAGATGGCGCTTGGTTGTGTTCGTTGAAGGATGTTGTTTGGTTGGGTACGAGTGTTGACTAGGTATTTAATTGGATAAATTTGTCCGGTGCTATCGTGATTTATCTGTGAGTTGTAAAATACTATCGTGAACAAGATAAACTGAAAAATTCTATTTTGCCACGTTTTTCATCAAAAAAAAAGCTGATAGAGCCTTTCTTATATACAGAAAATTTCAGAAATAACAACATTACCCCTCGAGAAAATATATATTAAATCCACAAAATACCAAACAAAGCTTAAAAAAAATTCTAGTCAGACATTTTGCACTTTTAAAAATTATTTTTAACTTAATTTTGGTTTTCAATTTTACACAATAAATAATTTTTAAAACTAAAAATACTTTTTAAACTATAAAAATAGCAAGATAGCTCTAAAAATTCTAAAAATTTCTTAAAGTATTTAAATTTTGAACTTAATTAAAATATTGAAAACTAAAATTTGATTTTTAATTTTTACAGAGTAAATCATTTATAAAAGCTAGAAATACTTTTTAAACTAGAAAAATATCCAAGATAGCTCTAAAATTCTATAAAAATATCAGAGTAGTTAAATAGGATATTTTAAGCTTAATTAAAATATTCTCAGCACAATTTTAGCTTTTATTTTAGAAATACAATTAAACTATTTATTTTAATTATTTTTTAAAAAATATATGCTACAACATTCCATTTTGCCCATCCCTAGGCCAAGCTTCACCGCTACTGTCCTTCACCATGAACGGCGGCTTGTGGAGGAGAAGCAATGGTAGTATGACATGTGGGACCATCCTTAGCAAAAAAGAAGAAGAAAGAAATGGAAATAGAAGAAGAGTTCGTACCCTTTGGACGGAAAACGTGACGGCAGTGCCATTTTTCAAAGTTTTTCTTGTTTGCGATATTATTTTCTAGTCAACCTCTTTCGCGATGGTATTTTACAACTCACGATCAATTGTGATGGCACTTAACAAATTTACTCTATTTAATTTTACCTTAATATATTTTAATAGCCCTTTATTTTTACCTTAGTAAGCCTTAATCTACTTCAATACACTCTAATACTTACCTAATATACACTAATCACCGCTTAATCATGTCATTAGCACAACTTGCATCCGGAGAAATGGAGGAATAGACCGTTTATGCGAATCCTGGCTCAGAGGTACTGTTTGCATCCACTCAGCCAAGTTATTTTACACGTGCAACATCCAAACACGCAAAACAAAAAAGATGTTGCATTTGTGCAGCCTTGTCCAAGCTGATGCACCTAACCAAACACGTCATATTGTTCGTGCTGAAAGGTCATGTGTTGCACGAGTCTGGGCTAGCGTCGCGGACTATAAAAGTCAAATGATACCATCTACTCTTTGATCAGCCGGTTCTGAAATCTTTTTTGGCAACACTTCATTTCCATTGATGTATTTCTTCCTCCGAAAACTTCATAACCAAATTTGGGAAGGACAAATTTGATCATGCCAACACAAGCGACCGCTATACAGAGAGAACATATTCACACGAAGCGAGAACGGCAAACCGCAAACGTCGCGACTCGCGAAGGCATCCCCACGCACGCAGCCAAAAACCCCTGCGATGCTCGCTCTCCCCTTCCCCTTCGCCGACGGCGACTACCCCGCCGATAAGATCGATCCCGACTACCTCTACTTCCTCCGCCACCTCCGTCCCGACGGCAACTCCTACGTCCTCGAGCTCCCGTCCGATGGCGCCTCCCCTCCCTCCGTCCTCAAGTACGAGCCCCCCATCGCCAACTCCGACGGCGAATGCGTCTCCGACCCCTCCCCGGGCCGCGCAAGCACCAACTGCCGGATGGAAGAGGACTCTTCGGTGGAGGCGGAGGTAGAAGCGGACCCCTCGTGGCTCGATTCCCTCGTCGACATCGACGAGGATTACCGCCTCTTTCTGCAACACACGCGCGTGGTGAATGACCGCATGGTGCTCGAGATTGGGGGCGTCGTTGTGAACTACGAGCCGGACGCAGCGCGGTCTGGAGGTAGCAGCGGGGTCGAGGAGGAGGAGACGATGGGGGAGAAAGAGGCGGCCATTGCTTCGTCGGGGATAAGGGTCTGTGTTGGGGAGGAGGAGGAGAAAGGGGTCGACCCAGATGAGCCGGTGGTAATTGTTCCGAAGCCGAAAACATGGGATTGGCGTGCGGATCGAACGCCTGGGCAAAAGGTGGAGGGTGAGGAAGATGAGGGGCTGTTGAACGCGTCGGCCCTGCGAACACCAGAGACTAGGAAGAGGGAGAAGAGTTTAAGCAATGGCCATGATGCTGAGCCTCATGTTGCTTCGGTGAGAATTTTCTATACTTTCCGATACCCATTGTTGTTACCATTGTGCACTGTTGGTTAATAGAATTGAGGAGTGTATATGCGTTTTCAGCGCGCAAAGAATTTCATATTGTTTATACTTGTGCCTGTTCTTAGTGCTGAGTGCCGTACATAGGTCAGCTGTCAAGTAAAAATCTATAAGTATTCTAAAGTGTCCTGTAACACAGCATGTTCCTTTCGCAACCTATTTTCGGAATGTGAATGTAAATAGCTCGTACACTATGTTTGCAAAATATATATTTTAAAGCACAGTAGTTTTGAAGAAATGGATCATCTTATATTTTCATAAAAGAGAGCATTTGTGACTTTTGACATCATCCAGATTGAGCCTCTGTGATCAAACATAGTTCCCCTACTATTCCCTTTTGGTTGGTTCTTCCTTGTCAATCACCTAATATAGGCAAAAAACATGACACGGTAGTCCATCAGACTATCACTCTATCTACGTTTGTAACTCTTTAGGAACATGATAATCTAGCTTTTCACTCAAACTATGATAAGGTATTCTGCATATTCGAATTTTAGATCTTGCCAATTAATATGAAGCACTTCCTATGAACTTCATTATAATTCAACCAAAGGCTTGAAGGTAGACATGTATAAAGTAGCCGATTTTGTTTGTATAACAACTATAAGTCTATAAGACATTATTCTTTGGCAAAAATTGCACCAGACACCCCCTTAACTTTAAATATTGAACAATGAGCAGTATACCCCTGTGCTAGACGAGACATCGCAATCAAGCCGTTCTGTCCCAGAAGGATGAATTGTCCTGCTATGCATCATCAAGACAAACTTGCTGCAGCATTATGATGGGGTGGAGCTTTAACTCCAGAACTGCAAAGCATTGTGACATGCAGGTGCAGCAGGAGCTACTGGCCACAATGCACACATGTGGGGGGCTGCTTGCGGCAAGCATGCTTTCATAACCATGCAAAAACACATTGAATCCATTGAGAAGTAAAGTCTGCATGATCTAATGTCAAACTCTACCTTAATCTGGATTTTTAAACTAATGATATACATAACATTTTCACTTTTTTGTAAAAGCATTCGTAATTTCTTCTTGCTTCCAATGCATGATGAGGCCAGCATGACCACAAGATTGCCTAGGGGTGCTGCCTGTGCTCACTAGCTGCTAGGACATGCCGACATGGATACTTAGGGTGGCTAGAGAGGCCAAAAGTTTTACCCTTTTTCTGCTTCTTTTTCCACATATATTTTCATATCTGACTTGGTGTTCTTAGCTGATACCATGTAAGACACTTGTTAAGAGTTTATGTATATTACTCTTAAGAAGGCAGTCCATGTAGATAGATCACATCCTTTTACGCTATGTTTCTTATTGTATGGATTTAAAAAAATCTTAACCACTATAATTGGGTTATACTATTATCTAATTTGTACCTGCAGGGATCACAAGGTGTTATATGGCCTACACATATCAACCAGAGGCCAGATTCGGATTTCAAGAGAAGGTTGATGGAGGTTCTTCTCAAACCAATTAGCCGGAGAGAATATATTAAGCTGTTTGACATGGCTTCTATTCGTACTCCATTAGTGAAGTTACGACAGGTGCGCAATGATGTGAAGTTCTACCCTACAGATGAGATGGGCAATTCGTATTTTGATCATTACCCAGGTACGCTTCTGTACCATGTATATACAAAAAAAAAATTAACAAGTACTGTTTGTCTTTTTCTGGCCCTTCTGTTATGTACTGCTTTCCCCCTCTTTTCTTTGTAGAAATTTATTTTTGATCATCTTTGTAATCAACTGGGTAAAGTAAAATTCCTTTATGATCTGCATACTGTGAACTGTATTTTCTGCACTTCGTGAACAGTTATCTTGGCCTTAACGGCAAGCTTTATCGTTTGATCCGTTCATAGTATTTTTGTTTGAACATTGGAGTCAAGCATTGTGTTGTTTCATTGTTTGGTTTAGCGTTACATATATATTACACTCTTGTTCAATTGATAGATGTCAAAACAGCTTATTGATGCTTTGTTTGAATCTAGGAAGTGTAGTTGTGGACATAGTTTTTGCGAGGCCACACCTTGACATCCTTACTTTTTGTTAATAAACTTGAAAGGAGTTCAAAAGAAAAAAGTGATGTGTTTTTAACAGTTGTCATCACATGAATCATCCTGGACTGTTGAAATTCCAGTGCCGAATTATCCTAGTGCTATGTAATGCAATTTGTAATTGTTTGAGAAAGAATGGTGTTTTTCTTCAACTGTTTTGAGTTGTATGTGGTTGTAACACCTTCTGTTTATTTAACTTCAGATCTTGTCGAACAAGTTACAAACACCACCTTCTCCAATGGTTTAGCTCTGATGCGTGGGTTTTTCTTCTGGTTGCAGGTAACCTTCATACTATTTCTTAGATTTCTAATAATAATGTAGCCACTACTTGTCATGTCTGTAATGTACATATTTCCACTTGTTTAAGAAAAAGGCCCTAACCCTGAAACCCTTTAGGTCTCCTACAGTGAACCGTTTTTTTTTTTGCACTCGCACAAGTTGCTCACAATTAGAGCAAATGTTTTCTTTTGTAGAGTTAAAATGAAATGCAGTATAGATAGTGTCCTGCAGCTCAATATTGCCTATTTAAAGATCAGGTTTTGCGGGCCTGATATCAACCGTGATGAAATTGGTTTGTTTGCAGCGTTAGTGTATACTATCTTCTTTCTGGCATGCAGTTGCACACTGCAGACTACAGCACAAGTACTTAAGTAGCATGATGAGATTTTTGCAAATTGTGAATTTTACACAACTGTTTTGCAGAATACTGCACATGAAGATCAATTCAGGCCATGGATAGATGATTCCAAAGATCATGAGGTTATTCCGTTGGTGGACTGATATTACAACACCAGCTGGCTATATCCTTAGTTTGCTCAGTTTCTCTCTATGGAGATAACTCTGAAAGGGTGAAAATTGAGAACGTATGGATTTTATACTTTTATATGTGGAATGTGCGGTCTCAGTTCTGGAATAGTGTGTGCTCATGGCTTTCTTTGGGAGAACAAACACATATATTATTCTGCTGTTGAATGGAGAAATAATTCCCTATCGAAATTTCATACATTCTATTTTACATCTGGGATCTGGCTAGTATAGAATTTGACACGGGTTTTCCCATGCTGGACTTAAGGACTCTGGATCCCATGTTCTACTCTTTTTTATAAACTTGATCTCACGTTCTACTCTTTTTGAAAAAAAAAAACTAGATCTCATGTTCTACTCGAAGCAAGTTACGGCGTAGAGCTCAAGGTATGATCCGGTTAAACAAAGTGCGTACAAAATCAATTCGGGTAAGTTGTATGGGCCGTAATGGGCCAGAATCCCATTCTGCTAGGTTTCTTGATCCCTTTCAGGCCTCGTGGAATGGGCCGTGATCTCGGCCTATTCAGGCACGACATCTTACGGAGAAATGACGGGATTAACTAGAGGGTTAACGGAAAAACTACAGCAAATGATAATTTTTTAAATTAATCTTCCGCCGCTGGATATTTCCTGAAGCGGTACTCTTCCATCCTCACCGTCCATTGCACTCTATAGCCACAGTAAATCCTGTGTATTGGACGAGGAGTCTCTTCGCGGAGTGCTATTCCCAGAGGCGAGCCTCGAAGTAATCACTTCGGTTACTAGTTCCCTCTGTCTAGACGAGGAGTCTCTTCGAATCTTGATCTTGAGCCTCCAAACCAGGCGCAAAACCCCAGCCATGCCGGAGCTAGACCCTTCCAACCCCTTCGCCGGTGGTGGCGAATTCCCCCCCGATAAGGTCGACCCCGACTGGCTCTACTTCCTCCAGCACGTCCGCCCCGACGGCCATTCCTACGTCCTCGAGGTCCCGGCCCGCGGCGCCTCCACTCCCGTCTACATCAAGTACGAGGAGCCCCCCGTCGCTAGCTCCGGTGGCGATGCCCAAAGCGCCTCTGGCCCCTCCCCGGCCCAGGCCCAGGCAAGAAGCGACCGCCGGATGGAGGAGGACTCGTCGGCGGACCCCCCGTGGTACGAGTCCGACGCCGGCATCGACGAGGATTATCGCATATTCTTGCGGCACATGCGCGTGGTGAATGACCGCATGGTGCTCGAGATTGGGGGTCGTGTGGTCATCTACGAGGAGGAAGTAGCGCGCTCTGGAGGCAGTAGCGAAGCTTCGGGGGAGGAGAAGAAGGATGGGGAGGAAGACGCTGCCATTGCTGCTTCGGGGGAGGAGAAGAACGATGGGGAGGAAGACGCTGCCATTGCTGCTTCGGGGGAGGAGAAGAAGGATGGGGAGGAAGACGCTGCCATTTCTGCTTCGGGGGAGGAGGAGGAGGTGATCAGCTCGGATGTGCCCGGGGAGGAGGGGAGGACGAGGACGAGGACGACGAGGACGACGAGGATGAGGAGGAGGTGATCAGCTCGGATGAACCCGGGCGGGAGGAGGAGGAGGTGATCAGCTCGGATGGACCCGGGGGGGAGGAGGAGGAGGTGGTGGTGATCAGCTCGGATGGGCCCGGGGACGAAGAGGAGGAGGAGGAGGAGGTGGTCAGCTCGAATGGGCTGGGGGGAAATAATTCGGAGCCCGATGTACGCGATTGCCGTGCGCCTGGGCAAAAGGTTACCTCTCGTACCAGTTTCCATCTCTCGTTAAATTTTGTCGCGCCTCTAACGCACATGCTGCGCCTGGGCAAAAGGTGGAGAAGGATCAGGAGGAGGAGGTTGTCGTCCCTGCTTCGGGGAAAGATGGTGTTGGGAAAGATGAGGGGGTAGGTTTGGATAGGCTGATGGTACCTGTTTCGGAGCCTGGTGTGTGTGGTTGGCCTGCGGATCCCGTGCTGGGGCAAAAGATCAAGGTGGAGGAGGAGGAGGAAGAGACACCAGCCGTGGGAACGCCGAAGATTGTGAACGAGGAGGCAAACTCAAGCAATGTCCATGTTGCCAAGCCTCCCATTGCCACGGTGAGAATTTCCTATGCTTGTTATATTTTTTAGTCCGCGCTGTTGGTTAATAGAATATAAGGAGCACATATGCGCTTTTAGTAGTGTGCAAACTGTGGTTTATACTTGTGCTTGTCCTTGGTGCCTAGTGCCGTAGATATGTTAATAGGATTCTAAAAATATGCTAATATGTTTTGTAGCAGAGTGTGTGCCTTTCAACTTTTTCTCCCAGAATGTTGGTTTGCACAACATGTCTGACAGATATATTTTAAATCACATTAGTTCTGAATAAATGAATCTCGTTCTATATTTGTTAAAGATGTAGGAGCATTCACTGCATTGACATCATCCAGTTTGAGCCTTCCCCCACTTTGCCCTTCTGATTGGTGCTTCCTTGTCAATCACAGTATTGGCAAAGAACATGACAAAGTAGTATATCTACCCGTGTAAGTCTTTAGGAATATGATAGTCTAGTTTTTTCACTTGAAAATTGATAAGCTAGTGTGCATTGTGAAATTTTAGATTTTGCCAATTAATATGAATCACTTCCTATGAACTTCACTGTAACTAGCCTAATAGCCCTCGCAGTTGCATGGTAGCCTTTTGTTTCTTGTCAATTGATTCTAAGGGGAAAATATGCCATTTTACTTCCTGAACTATCATAGAACTCTAGTTTTTACCCTCAACTATGAAACCGGACAAACAATCCTCAAACTTTTAGTTATGTATGGTACAAGAGTTTCCTTGCTGATGTGGCATCCCAGTTATCAAATTTTCCAAGTCAGCACGACACGTCATTACTCATCACCATGAGTCAGCAAATAAAATAAGAATGAGCATCTTCTCCCTCTCCCCCAATCTCAGTTCTGGCTCCATCTGCCAGCAGCTACACCAAACACATTGCCATCTGTTGCCATCCTCCACGCTGTGTGGCCATCGCCTCCCCCAACCTCCAGCACTGATCCGTGCCACCAAGTGAGCTTGGGACTTTCACTGGAGGAGGGCTCCAAGAAATCGGCGCAGAACGAGCAGTTGTTGTGTCAAGTCAGTTTGGGGTTAAGTAACGTTGGAGCGACCGCTGCTATTGTCCTTGCAGTGGGCTTGCGAATTGTGTGTGTGTGTGTGTGTTTTTTTTTTTTTTGGGAGGGGGGTGTAATGTTGTATATGGACCTTATGGTACTTTCTAATTAATGGTTAAAAACTATTTCTTGCACAAATTTCTTTGCAACGTAGAGTATTTTTTATCCAACGTAGAGTACAAAAAAAAGGAACATGAAATTTATCATTCTTAAATAATATGGTTGTTAATGGTGCCAATTACCCAAAAATATACCCACCTATGTAGTTCATACACCTTAGTTCAATGAGTAGTTGGGTTAGGGTTCTAAATATAATTAAGGAGATGTATTCCAAACCAAAAGAATTTTTTTTTGGCTAAATAAAACTTAACTATTTTATTTTTCCTCCTTTCTTTAAATGTATTCGTTTACATATATATTAATATATACACAGTAGGATCCTTTCCTACTGGTTTCCCTCAAAAAATAAAAGAAAGAAAAAAATGAAGTCAAGGATCTGTTGAGTTTTCCTTTTTGCCTTGACGGCTTTGCAGCAATCACGATTGGTTGTTGTGGCCCCAGGGTGCAGCCCGTTGGGATAGCTGCAGCCTTCAAACCCAAAAGAAGAGGATTCAGTGGTTTAAGATCACACTTCGAGCTGCCTCTAACAATTAGCATGCAATCACATATGTTGTTAATTTGGTTGGAGGAGAGTAGCTAGCAGAAAGAATGACATAACCAATCCCAATGAATCCCTCACGCTCGCTTTCATCGCCTATTGCTGTGCGTATATCCAACATAGGATCTCTCTTCTGGCCTAGCAAACATCTTGAATTCATAGCGCTTTGCTTCTTATGTTTCTTTTGAGAACACTTTGATTAGACTGATACTACTAGGAGAATTAGTGAGAAAATCGAAAAATAGAGTTGTATTTTTTATGGAATTCTGAAACATATATGTATCTGATTAATCTGCATTTATATAACATGGGCCCACCAAATAAGTTGTGCAGTTTCTTTTCTTCTTCTTTCAATTATTGAATTAATGTGGATCCTGCTTTTTGTCACACTTCCAGCCTGACAACAAAAAGGCACAACTTCGGAGATCTGCTCAACTTATACCCCGTTCGCCCCAAAATGATCATGAGCTGTCTCTAGAGTAACATCTACTATGGATAATAGAAGGATTCTCTATTTCACAATATTTTCCTTAATCCCGCTATCTGTAAATTCTGGATATACATACCATGAATTTGGTGGCTTTCTGCTTTTTACAATGTTACGCCGAGTCGAACTATCTAGCAGTTTCATGCATATTCTATTTTTCTCTCTTGTTTTTTTTTGGTATTGAATCGCTAGTGGAATTTTATAGACCGATTTTGGTCTTGATCTCCAGTTTAAAACAATGTATGTGCAAGAAACAACACCGTGGTAGTTTTGGACGAATATGCAGTTGAGGCTGTTGCTCTCGGATTCTTGTCTCTGCATGGTCCAATTGAGATGATGTCCTTGACCTAGACTTTGTTTTTCTTCTTGACATCTTGTTCAACTTCCTTGATGGCCCCTGCATGCCATCCATTGCTTGAGTTTTATATCCGGACAATGGTCGATAATGCTGGGGGTTGGGATTCTTATTTTGTGCCGACTTGCCGACAAATAATTATTATTTTGTTCTGACTTATGCCCCCTTCATGATGATTGTGTATTCCACCTATATCGATTGCACAATGTCATATTCCACCTACAACTCAGTTCTTTGTTTCTGTTATTGTTATGCGTACAATTTAAGGGGTTTGCATGATTTGAGAAATATTCGTGATCATATTCATATTCGTATATGGGGGAAAATGAAAACAAATATGGTAAAGCCATTAGCCGTCCGTATTCGATCCATTTCAGTTTTCAACCCTAGATCCAGCATATGCAGGTCCTCCAGTTGCCCATCGTAGTTCACATGGCACTCACCTATCTCTAGATCAAAGAGCACTGGCATGAACACAATGAGTTGCTAGGAAGCACGGAATTTGTGGCAGTATACCTCAATTTCCGTGATGTCGCTGGGTATCGGACCCTCCCACAACAGTTAAGACAATTCCCCAATGTGGAAACTCTACAAGAACAATTTGATCGATCAATATGGGATCATTTCATTGAAGACATAACGAACTGACACTACTAATTCATATCGACCTATGGTTGCAACCAAACAAGAAATTAAATTAATTTTCATTTGTAGCATCGTATGAAATCGATTGACAAAATGCCTCGCGCGTTTGATGGACACGTGCAAACACCAATGAGAATGTCGGCTAATGCACCTACTTGCAGTGGGCTAACATGCGGTAGCGGCATCGCTAATGCTTGGTGGGGCGGGTTGGTTAAATGAGTAAATTTGAGTGGGGGTCACTTGGGCTTGGCCACATATATGATGTCATATCTTTGGGCTGGTTTGGGGGTACACTAGTGTTATGGCTAAGTTGCTGGTAGACGAAGATAATCAAATCGCCCTCACGCTGGCAGGCTTGCCCTTGCCGATCTTGAGGCTCTGATTTGGCTAGAATTTCTGAATCAAATCTTTATTGATTTCTCAAAGTATAACCAACAACCTTTATATCAGGAGCCCTTCCTAACAAGACGTTCTATAGAATAGCTGCTGGTAACATAACCAAACTCCAAGCCGTCCGAGACAAAGCTGTAACCGAACCCAACTGCGCGCTGTAGCTGTCATCATATTGCCGGAAGGACTCAACCTACTGTTGTAGTGTCTGAGTTGGATACGGTAGCTTGACGCCGGCGCTGGTATGTTTGACCCACAAATGCGTCCACAATACTTCCACCCTCATTGCGAAACAGCTCGTCCTCGAGCTAGAATGCAGGACAACGATTCTTAAAATATGTCAACTTCTTCCAAGTAGCATCGACAGCAGCACAACCTGTCCATTGCACCAATAATTCCCAAACTCCGCGATTGAGACACGCATGAACAATGCGGATAGGTGCTGGAACTAGACGACCATGAAGAAAATCATGAAGACTAACAATACCTTGCTAGCATTGCCGCATGTTGGTGAGACCCAAGCGACATGCGGTCTCGTCAGCTATAAAGGTACGCGTAGACCCTATGTCTACTAATGCTCGCACATGTTCGTTGTTGATATCAACATGTAGTTACATTGTCTTGCTCATGCGAATGCCAGTAAGTGCATGCAAGGATATTTCCATGTCTTCTTCTGATGAATCAGTGCCAGTGCCCCCATCATCAATTTCTAACAAGTAAATACCTTTCCTGGAACAATTGCTAGCATGATCTCTAGAAAAAATTTCAGGACAATTGAAGCATAATCCCTTGAGTCGTCGCTCCACCATCTCGTCGGTTGTCAATCATCGGAATTTGGAGTTTGGTGTCTTGATGCCTGGGGATGCTGGAACTGCTGCGATCAAGCCCATACTGAGCGGTGCCCCTTTTGGAGCCGTGGGTGCTGAGTTGAATCCCACAAGAAAACCACGGCTAGCGTTGGTTGGTTTGCTAAATCATGCCGATTTGTTCATCGGATGGAAGTCATCGTCGTCGTCAAGCTCAAGACACTTCTCATATGCTCTTGCCAAACTCATTGTTGTTTCCATAGTTTTGGGGTTCTGAAGTTCAACATTAGTGCGCAAAGGGTTGCGTAACCCGTTAGTGAAAATTTGTACCTGTTTCAAAAACATTAGTGCGCAAAGGATTCAAAAACCCGTTAGCGCAATTCCCGGCCGGCGGCCGGTACCGCCGGTTACCGGTTTTTCCCGGTCGAATTTCGTTAAATTTTGCTTAAAAATCAATCGAAATTCGAAATTCAAAATTTGAAATTTGAAATTTGAAATTTGAAATTTGAAATTGCAAACTCCGGAAAAACCGGCCGGGATTTCAAATCCCGGCCCCCACCGGTAAGGCCGGTTACCGCCGGTAACCGGCCGGGATTTCCATCCTTACGTACCACATTATTCACAGCAGAATTGCTCAAGGCTCATTCTATTTATAGAGACCAAGATTGATGTGTAGTGTTCAAATCAATCACAAAAGGTGTTGTCTTGTATATATGTATAGCGTGTTTGTTAGGTGTTTATGTAGATTTCTGATTAGGAAAGCAGTCCATGTAGATCGCAACCTGCACTATGTTTCTTATCGCACTGACTCTTTTTAGAAGAATAAATATCAACCACTATAATTGGGTTGTATCATTTAAGGTATAGTTTAAATTCTTTAATTTTAAACGGATTACGTGAATAAGTTAGTTTTTTTTTCCCTTTTTTTCTGATTATGTGAGAATTTATAGGATTTTTCTCATATCTGGTTAATGCGGTCATTTCAATCTCACCAGATGTATTATTAAGACAAGATCATTGCTATAGACTGTGATGCATTTCTCTTGTTTCATATATTAAGACAACAAGATCATTGCTATAGATCGTGATGCATCTCTTGTTTCATTAAAAAAAAATCACAGGGATTACATGGTGTTATATGGCCCACACATATCATTGAGAGGCCAGAATCAGGCTTCAAGCAAAGGTTGATGCATGTTCTCGGCAAACCATTTTGCCAGGGAGAACATGATAAGCTTTATGGCATGGCTACTCATCGCAATATGGCAACGAAGGAACGGCGGACGCGCAGTGGTGTGAAGTACTACTACTCTAGACATGAGAAGAGCAAATCATATTATGATCGTTACCCAGGTATGCTTGCTTTTGTATCATGTACATACAATTTTTCAGAGAAACAATTTTTTTTTTGTTCTTTGGCTCATCTGTTAAGTAATATTTTACTTGTCATTTTATTTTTAGAAATAACTTTTTGATCATTATCGTAATCACCTGGCTAAAGTAAATTCCTTGTATAATGTGTACTGCACTGTGGTAGATTGTTTTTCCCCTTGTGTTTAATGAACGGTTTTGTCTTGTGCTTTATGGAACACTTTGTGGTTGTCTTTGTTCGTAATTGTCATTTTCATTTTGAACCTTGAGGGCCAAGGACTGCGCTGTTTCATGTTTGTTTTGTCTATATATATATATATATATATATATGTGTGTGTGTGTGTGTGTGTGTGTATTCAGTTTTTTACAGCCTCGTTAAATTAGTATATGTCCCAAATAGCTTATTGATTGTTTAGTGGTGGACATACTCTTTCCAAAACCACACCTGGAATCCTTATTTTATCCCTTTTAAACCTGTAAACTAAGCAGGAGTTTAAACGGAAAAGGCGTTTTGTTATTTTAACAATTGTCATTGCACAAATTATCCTGGAATGTTGAAATTCCAAAGTCAAATATTGTTTGTGTTCGTCTATGCGCGGAGGCTTTTTACAATGCTTGGGAGGTGTGGAAGGTAGTCTCAATAAAAAAAATTGACTGTTGATCAACAAAAGGGTGACATAGGTGTAGAGTTTTTTTAACATGACCAATTTAATAGTTATTAACTGCCATAATTCACTGTCAGGCCCTTCCGCCATTCAGATCAATTCAGTTGTTTAATCGTTGTTCTTCCTCTTGTTAGAATAGGACTCTAGAATAGATTTTGGTTTCCTTATCTGTAACCCCTTTTGTAATCCTTATATATATTGCTCATTGGGCCCTATTGAATCTATGCACATTATTCATAACATGGTATCAGAGCATGAGCTATTGGAGCAAATCCAAGACAATCAGGAGGTCGAAGGGATGCTCGGTCACAAAGAATGTAAGGAGGAGCATCATCAGGAGGATCAGATGTGGGTGTCGGCAAGATACCAGAAGAGGAGACTGGTGAAGAACGAGGACGTCTGGAGTAGTGAATACCAGAGAAACGAGACGATGGTGCTGTGGGAACTAGAGGCGGTGCTGTAGGAGACACCACCGAAGGCGAAGGTACAGAAGGAACCACTGGAGGCAGACCAAGGGAAGACTGTGATAGTGGATAAATGAGTGAAGAGTCCGAAAGATACAACCATGAAATCGACTCAACAGTGGAAACAGGAGAAGAGGTTGAATCTCGATAGAAGAAAGGTCGAGATTCGTCAAGGACAACGTCTCGTGAAATCCTGATCCGTCGAGCAGAAGGATCCCAGCAGCGATAACCCTTATGCTCAGAACTATAACCAAGAAACAAACACTCAACTGACTGGGCCGATAGTTTAGTGCGCTCACGAGGCTGCAGCAAAACAAAACAAGTACAACCAAAAACACGAAGGTAAGTGTACCTGGGGGTTCAAGAGTAGAGACGCTCTATAGGGCTGACACCCTTAAGAGCAGTAGAAGGCTGCATATTGATGAGATATGCAGTCGTAAAAACAGTCTCAGCCTAGAACTGTGGTAGAACATGAGAGACAAGAAAAAGAGTGCGGGCAGTCTCAATCAGATGACGATGTTTGCGCTCAGCAACCCCATTCTGAGCATGAGCACCAGGACAAGAAGGCTGGTAAAGAGTGCCCTACTTTTTCGTCGTGAAAAAAACTGCTCCCACCTCCGCCAAAAGCGCTGCCGCATGCGTCGCTTCTTCCAAAGATTTCCGCAGAGACGCTTCGCGCTTCCCTTCCGCTTCCCACCGTCGATCGAATCGGACGGCGCTCTCGTCTCCCTCGCCGCGCCTCTTTTCTCCCCAAAAACGGCTATGCTCCCACCGTCCGTCGAATCGGACGGCTCCCCTCGTCGTCTCAGACGCGCCGCTCTCTCTCTCCGTCCGTCGCCCTGCCAATCCGTCCCACGCGAATCCGCGCCACGAATCCGCGCCATGTCCGAATCCATGCCTCCGTCGCCTGTCTGCGCCGCTGCGTTCGTCCGTCCGCCTCGCCTGCGCGCGCGCCGCTTGCTTCCGCCACCTCTATAGCCGCGCGTTCGCCTCTCTCTTCTCTTCTCTCTCTCGGCCGCGCCGCCCCCTCCTCCTTTTCCGGCTCGATCGCCTCCGCGTCGCCGTTCTCGGCGCCATCGCCTTCTCCATGCGCGCCGCCGTCTTCCCTGACTCACCGCCGCCACCGCGCCTCCCGTCTCTCTCTCTCTCTCTCTCTCGACCACGCGGCCCGAGCCCACGTGGTCACCACGTGGCGCCACGTCGGTAGCCGCGTCATCGATTCGCCACGTGGGCTGTCTGCGTGGTGATTGCGCCGGCCAACGTCAAAACCGGATTTTGGTTGAAAAATAATTCGAAAATCGAAAAACCTAAATCTATCATTTTATGTGATTTGAAACTTCTTTTGGCTATAACTTTCACATCAGAACTCCGATTTGGGTGATCCAAATTTCTAAATTCATATAAATTCATCCTCTTTCATTTGGTATTGGTTTTGTAATTTTTGGAGTTCATTTGGTCTTTTTTATTTATTTGTTGCTATTCTACGCACGTAGATTAGGCGTTTGGAAGATTTCTTCAAAACGACGAGAAGACTCGCCTCGCCAACGAAGGCAAGTCGTAGGCCTTTGACCATGTTGAACCCATTTTACAAATGTATATTGTATTAAATTATCATGCATGGCTAGTTTTATTAAAAATGGTTTTGGGAGTAGATAATTACGAAAGTACTTTATGTACTCACGGCTTTATGCCCTTTGTTGATCGGTCCCAGCAGAAGAACCGGAAATGTTGAGTACTATGAAGAAGGCTACTTTGAAGACTTTGCGAACTAGGTCACGTCCTCCACTCGATTGCACGTGGGCATGTCGATTGGGCTCCACGTATTTTGAGATTTCATTGCGGATACTCTGTTGTTGCTAAGCCGGTGAGGCGACTTTTGTAGAACCTTGACCATAAGGTCTTTCTTTGTTTTAATTAATATTACTTTATGCGCTTCATTAGTTCGTTGTTGAATGGTTATGATTACATCATTGTTGTAATTGTGCAAGCTAGCTCACGATCATGGGACTAGCTTGGTATGCCAGAGGGTCTCGGGTTATGTGTGACACGGGGTCCCGACAAGAGATGGTATCGAGCCATATCGATATGGGGCGTAGCCTTTAGTTAGATTGGTCGTCTTAGTCAAAAATTCAAAATATATTTTCTAAATCAAACCAAGCAATTAACTTGACTAGAAATTCTTCTCTCATCTTATTCATTCTTTCGCCTTGTTCTATTCTTTTCTTCTCATCTTACCCTCTTTATATCATTCTTGAGTTCTTTCATCTTATCTTTTACGGAACTTGGTTTTCAAATTTAAATTTGACTCCCTCATCTCTGGATTATCCCTAGGATCGAGCCCTTCAAGATCAAGCAATGGAAGTCTTGGAAGCTCAAGTTCGCCGTGTGTTCCAGTTGACCCTCAGTAAAGATTAGATTGGTAGTTGCCCTCCTAGTTTTAGATTCGTTTAGTCTGCGTAATATTGCTTTTGTGCTTAAGTGTCTCTTTCTTGTTTGCTTCTTGATAGCTTTCCGGCTATCCGTTCGTTGGGTGAAACCAACTTGGTCATATAGGTTGATCCATCTATCTCCTTGTTTCTCGCTCATCCCAGTGCTTTTCCTCTCACCTATTGTGCTTTCTCCTCTCATCTTTGAAACACAGTGAAGAATTTTTGCAAAGTGGATCAAACGTAAGTCCTTGGAAGCTACTCTTCTTGGGAGATAACCAAGGTGTTTTGATGCCAACTTAGGTAGCTTTGGAGAATCTTTGATAAGGTGATTTTGAGTTTAACAGAGTATATGCAAGAAGTTATTGTGGATACAGTATGATAATGGGTATGCCTTGATTATAAATGGTTTAAAGAGTAGCATATTGGTGGATTATATAAATCGTGGAGTAAAGTGATCGAGAAGGAAAATCTTGATTAATCTTGAAGGATAAAAGAATCGGAGTGTTGATTTGATTATTAGGAGAAGTTGTATTTAAATTGAATCTTGAAATTTGGTTATAATGTCGGTTGGATATTTGGAATTGAGAAATTGTGCGAGAAGAGGCCGAGTAGAATCGAAGAGAATTGGATTTTTCATGTCGATTGATGATGTTAATTTTGGAGAATTGGTTGGATCTTGGTTGGATTGTAGAAATGCATGATTACTAGATTGTAGAATTAAATTATTATTGACATGAGATTTTGGAAGATTGGATTATAGAAAAGTATCTTGGATGAATTACAAATGGATCTTGATTGGATTATGGAAATATGATTGTGGAATTTGGGTTATAGAAATCGATTTGCTAGATGATGGATTCTGAATATATTATGATTGGATTTGGATTAAAGGATTACGATTGTTAAGGATTTGGATTATATGATCGCCAATTCTTGGCGATGATTGTGGTGGATTATGTTGAATCAAGATCACAAATGAGCAAAAGAAGGTGGTATGCCTAATGACAGAATCAAAAAAATATGAATGTGGGTAGCGAATCAAGCGAAACCATCATTGCAAAACTACGATAGATCGCAAGAAACTGACCATGATTAGAGATAGGGAAAATCCATGTAAAACAGGAATAATCATCAATAAAGATAACATAAGATTTATGTCCGCCTTTAGAGACAATAGGTGCAGGTCCCCTATACATCGGAATGAACTAAGTCATAAGGACGAGAAGACAAGGACTCATTAGAATGATAAGGAAGTTGTAGCTGCTTTCCCAGCTTACAACCCTGACAAAACATGGCCGTGTCAACAGTAACACGTCCAAGAACACCCCGACGCCAAATGAAGAAAGGCGGGAACCACACAAGTGACCTAAACGGTGATGCCACTGCGTAAAGACGCTAGAGGTGGTGGCAGCAGTGGCGGAGGAAGTAGACGTAGACGTAGAGGTGACAGGAGCAACTAAAGTGGACGGAAGATGGAGGCGATCAAGGATGTAGAGACTCTGACGATCCCTACGGCGCCGGCCAGCCAAATCACCGAATCGTCATCGATCCCGAATGAAATGTATGCGAGTCAAAACCAACCATACAGCTCGAGATCGGTGAGCTGACCCACCGAGAGAAGCTGCATGGTAAGCTGGGGAACATGAGAAACAACTGGAACAGAAAAAATCAGTGGACAAAAGAGTGCCCTGACGAGTACCGTCAGCTGTCTGAACAGAGATGGGAAAAACAGGAGATCCTACTAAAGCGAGAGATGTGAAATCCGGTGTCATGTGGAAAGAGGCGCCAGAATCTAGAACCTAAGAGGTACCTGGAGGAGGCTTCTAAGCTAGACTGGCAAAACCTGCTGAGCTGTGAGAGAGCTGCTGAAGTAGAGCCTGACAGAGCTGCTGAACAGAGTCACCTCGCTGAGAAGGTCCTGACGTGTTGGTCTGTCCTCCAGTGGAGGAAGGGCCTCCCTGCCCTCCCTTGGAGCGTGGACCTCCACTTGCCTTGTTCTGCTTTTTCCGCACCGCAAAACGCTGATAGTCGTGCCCGAAGTTCTTGCAATAATTGCATTGAACCCAGTTGGTGCAAAAACAGGAGCGAAATAGACACCTTAGGAGGAACTGTAGTCGAAGCAGAAACCGTTGGTGTAGTCGAAGAAGAAGAGGTAGCAAGCACGGCCGAACAAATCATCTTTGCTAACTCGCGCGGCTCCTCAAAGACGAAGCGTCGAAAGAGCCTCCGTGACTGTCGGTCGTGGTGAACGGCTCAGCAGTTGAGCCCTGACAGGCTCAAACTCTGGGTGAAGAAGGCAGACGAAATCATAAAGATGAAGGCGATCACGATCCGCCTTCTGTACTTTATGACACGCCTGGCAGAGCGGAGAAGCCAACTCATCCAGTTGGCGCCAGAGACTGGCCAGGGCTCGGAAGAAATCATCGACGGATGAGTCCTCCTGGCGAAGCATCTCTAGCTCATGCTGAAGCGAAAAGAACTGAGCATCGCTGCTCTGCTGGTACCGCTCGCGCAAGTACTCCCAGACGAGTGGCACGCAGACCAACAATGTCTGGCTGGATGGAGTCGTCGACGCTGACCACCAGGATAGCTCGAACACGGGTTTCATCAGCACACCAGCGCTCAAAAGCATCTATGGCATACTGATAAGCCTCATCAGCAGCATCAGAAGTAGCAACGGTGTCTGCCTCCTTCTTGGCGGCCTCATCATCTGTAGGAGATGTAGAAGCAGGCTGTCTGGGTGGAGGCTGCACCGGCGACGGCGGACAAGGTCGGGTACCAGTAACATGTCCCCAGACGGAGACCATCTAGCGTGATCTCCATGAGTGAAGACCACAACCTGTAGTTCGTTCCATTAAACTTTGTTCCCGAGAATGGAATCGCAACGGATGGAACGGAAGCCATCGGTAGGTGACGCTGAATGGCACGGCGACCAAGGTTACGAAGTCTAACATGTGGCGTTGGACGGCGCGGCGGTCAAAGCGATGTACTCTCTACTTACCCGTCTGGTGACTTCTTTAAAAGGGTTCGGCCGAAGCCGCCGGCCCGTTACAATGACGCACGCGGGGGGAACTAGGGTTCCCCCCTGCTGCTGCTCGCCTGGCGGCGGCGGCGAGTGCAGTGGCAACGGCGACAGTGGCCGGAGGAGAGCGGCGGCGGCGGCGGCTCAGTGGGGCGCGCGGCGGCGCCGGTGAGCCGCCGCGCGGCGACGGCGACGACAACGGGCTCGGCATGCAACGACGGAGCGGCGATTGACGGCAACGGTGTCGGCGGCGGCCGGATGCACGGCCATTGGCGCCAGCGAGGTACCAATGGGCGCCGAGATGAAGAGAGAAGGTGGAGGTGCCGTGCCGTGGACTCGAGGCGAGGATCGGGGATGAGCGGCGACGGGCGACGCTACCTTCAACGACGAGCGGTAGCGATGACGGGCTCGGGCGGCCACGAAGACGGATGTGGCGGCGACTGCCGGGGGTGGCAGCGGTGGCCGGATGGCAGGCAGCGGAAGGAGAGCTAGGTTACTTGGTTGAGGTGACTACTTGCAAATTTTGGAGTACCTGTGGTGAGACCTATGACTCTTTTCTCTGACAGTATAGGTGCTATCAGTATCGCCTGGGACCCAGTGAAGCATGAGCTCATCAAGCATATTAGTGTGGATGCTTCACTGGGTATTAAAAAGTCTCGTATGCACAAGATATGTGTGGAATGTGGAGCGTTTTATACGACATTGCAAATAGCTGATATAGTTTGTTGTGGACTGCGGAGTACTATATACTGATAATGGCTGTGCTGGCTTAACAATTGATTCATTTGAACTTTCAGCACATATGCAGAGGTCAGTGCCATGATGGGAATGGTGGAATGCTAAAATAAATGCCAATAGTAGATTTATCGTATTTGGTATAATAATGATTAATGATTTTGTTTTGCTTGAGAAGTTTTCTTTCCCTCCAAGAGGTGACTAGGCTGGCCTTGGTATCACTGTGAAGTTAGACTATAAACTAGTAGCAAAGCACATGGATGTATGGTTTTAAGTAATGCAATTTGTGACTGGTTTGAGAAAGAATGCTTTTTTTTTCTCCGACTGGTCTAGTTTGCATGTTGTTGTAGCACTAAACTACTAATTAACACGTTTTTATTTATTTAACTTCAGATCTTGCCAAACAAGTCGAAGGCACCAGCTATCCCAATCGCTTAGCTCTGTTGCGTGGGTTTTTCTTCTGGTTGGAGGTAGCCTCATACGTTTCTTTGATGTCTTAATAATAATAATAATCTTGGTCAATTAAGCGGATGTTGTCACGCCTCTAAGCTCATGGTTCCATCTCTTGTTAAAACAGCAAATATTTTTTACGGTCATTGGCACAAATTGCTCTCAATGAGAGCAAATACATTCTTTTGGTAGAGTTAGAATATGTATTTTTTTAGTGGAGTCAGTTTGTCTGGCTATGCAGCTCAGTATTGCCCTGTTAAAGATCGGGCTGGGAATGATACCAATCGTAATTAATGAGTTCTTTTTGCAGCATTAGTGTATAGTATCTTCTTACTGGCATGCAGTTGCATACTACTAGGCTACGGCATAGCATGATGGGATTTTTTTGTGTTGCTAATTTTGAATATTTACTCTATTCTTTTGTAGAATATTGGACAAGAAGACCAATTCAGTCCATGGAGGAATGATCACAAACATTACAAAGTTATTCCTTTCACGGGGCAAGAGTACCCACTCTAGTGGCTAACTGGCTACTCTGGTCCAAAAGGAAAGCTCTTTTTTTTTTGTTATTTAGCGCAGTCTCCAAAGTGCAGTTTGACAGGTTATATTAACAAAAACTATAAAACTATAATGCTATGAAACTAGTACCCTCTGTCAGTACCGTAGAAACAAAAGTGGCATTCTTTGTAGACAGCAGCATACACTTAGTTTGCTCAGTTTCTTTTTATATACATAACCGTGCTGGGGTGGCAAAAAGTTGGCAACAGAGTTGTATTGTTTTGTATGTGTGCAATCTTAATTCTGGAATGCTCTGGCTCATGGCTCTTTCTTTTGGAAGAGCAAATGTACATGATGCTCAGTTTTTTAATGGAGAAATCATTCTCTAACGAGTTACAAGCATTCTATTTTACATCTGGGATCTGGCTGCTGTTGAATTTGACGCGGGGTTTGCCCATGCTGAAATTGAGCACTCTGGACCTCATGTTGTATTTGATCTCCCCGTCGTAGAGCAGTTTGCGGATGTAGTGCTCAAGATCAGATCCGATTAAACGAAGTGTGTACTCTGACAGTGGAGCTCCCTGTACATAAACATCGGAAATCAATCCAGGTTAGTTTAACACCCCTGTTTCAGTTTTACTTCCACACGCCATAACTATGCCCTGCATTTTTCCTTGCTGTGATGCTAGTGAATTTGATCGCCCTGCATTTTTCCTTGCTGTGATGCTAGTGAATTTGATCATGAAGCAGAGGCAGAAAATGATGAAAATTTCCAGTTCTCCGTGTAGTTACCGGCAATACGCGTGCACATCTCTTCGGTAGCACGGTTTCTTATGGAAGCAGTGAGATTTTTGCATGCATGCTTGGTAATTTACCTCGTAATGATTGACAAGGTCCTGGAACTCGTTGTAGACCTTCTGGCATGTCTCGTCGGTCCAGACGAACTCGTCGGTGGGGTCGAGGATGAGCGTGAGCTTGTCCATCTGCGTCTGGTCGAAGGCGTTGGTCTCCGGGTCGATGTACGCGGCGTAGATGCGTATGTGCCGCGTCGTGCTGCTCAGCCACTGCCCGCCGTACTCCCGGCTCATGTTCTTGCTCTCCGCCAGCGGCTGCCGCGGCAGCGACTGAGCGGGCCCCCTCGCCTCCTTCGCCGTCGCCTTCTCCTCCTCCTGCGGCGGCGGCACGTTCGCCTCGGTGGCCTCCTCTTTCACCTGCTGCTGGGCTCGCGCCGGGTGGAAGTGGAACCTGACGCTTCGCGCCGTCTTCGCGTTCGGAAACTGGCTTTGTAGCGCGAACTTTGCCGGGGAGAGTAACGACGAGGCCGTGGTTGCCATGCTGTGGTGGACTCTGCAGCAGCGGTTTGGCTTGGCTTTGGCTTGGGTGGTGGCTGTTTTCTCAGGCTGCTCTGCTGTGAGTGCAGCTAAGCTGCCGCGCCTTGGAGCCACAAGCGCACCGCGTGTTTTTTTGTGGCTGTACGTATGGATAAGGGCTATTTCTGCCACTAGCTTTCGGCAAGAAATGCTTGTGCTTTGAGCTAGTCGAACTGGCCCGTCAGTTTGGCCCTACCAAGCCTGCCGGGCTCATAAGCGTATTGGACCGCAGATGTTGGCTTGATGCATTAGGCACGCGTTGTCGTTTCACACGGATTGGACAAACACTACGTGACACTGTCGTAAGGGCCTTTGCATGTGCTTTTTTGGGTGCGTTTGGATCTTAGGCAAGAGTTTTTCAGCCTAGCCTTGCGAGGTGAGGCGCTTGGAATTATCGCTCAAAAACACTTTCTAACGCCAAGTTAGTCCCAAAAAGAGCAAGGAAATCCTTGCCTTTGGAGGAGAGCCAAATTGGTAACTTCCCTCTCTTCTCACGATCCCCCCCCCCCTCAACCAGGGGTGTACCCAGCATTCTGGCGAGCTCTGGCCGGCTGACGGCTGGGAACCACCCCAGGAGGCGCCATGGAGAGAGGGGAGAGATAGAGAGAGAGCTGGCCGAGTAAGAGAGAGAGAGGCGGTGCCGGAAGGAGAAGCGGCTAGAGGCGGCGGCAGACCAGCATCTAGAGGCGGCGGCACTAGGAGGGAGCCGAGCCAAAGGAGCATGGCTTCATGGTGAACCAGAGAAGAAGTAGAGAGAGAGACATGAGAGGAATAATGAGATTGGCGAAGGAAAGAAACGCCTGGAAGCCGTGAGTGGTAGTGAGGAGAGAGAGATTGGGTTATAAATGAGTGGTCAAGGCATTTTCAGCCGTATGAGTGAGGGTAAAAAGGGAAAAAGTGAGGAAAGGAAATTTTAAACTAAAAATTTTAGAAAAAAAAATAGGTACAGAGAATGCATATGCACCATACCTGTGATTTTCGAACAAAAATAGGTATGAATTCTTAAAATCTTGTCTTAAGGTTTAAAAGTAGACCGACTGGAATAAAAAAAAAAAAAGTGGGGAAAATAAGGTAAAATAAATCTAATAAAATCTCCACTGCGTGAGTTAAATAACTTTAAATCCCATACATGTAAATAACAGTACATAGACTGGTCTAAAATAAAAATAAGAAAGGTGTAAGATAGCAATCTGAGACTTTTTAAAATAAATAAATCACCGGTAGAACCCAATAAACTAGGCAAATAATCTGTTGTCTTGGGCTTCGTAGAGATGTTCTAGGTCTCTAGGAATGTTTATATATTCCAAAAGGATTTATTTTATTAGTTCATCGAGCACTTGTTCGTATAAAAAGAGTTTAGTTGGAAAAAAGCAATTAAAATGAGTTTATCAAGCACTTGTTCGTATAAAAAGAGTTTAGTTGGAAAAAAGCAATTAAAATGAGAGAACTTGAACTATTATTAGTTCATTGAGCGACGCAATGCGTCGAGACATCGAGCGAGGACCGAGCGACGAGACCCTAGCGGTGCGTAGCAAGACGGCGATCCGGCGAGAAAGCAACTCGGCCGTACCTAAAATGCAATTATGAGTCCGCCACTGCCCTCAACCGAAGCAAACATGGCGTGGTTTAGCTCAAACGAGCTAGTTTGCCCAGCCAGGCAGCCAAGCTAGATCTCACCAAAGCAAGAGATCCATATACTCCATGTGAGTGTGAGCCAATGGTGATTCTATAGCTTCACATGTTGGAGGGTACTTAAAGAAGTAAAGCACTAGTGCAAAAGCAGGCAGGTGATACGCAACAGCCTTTAGAAAATGGAGAGTAGTTTTATCTCTTTGTGATGATCGCGTCGCATGGAAGGCAAAGCAAACGCCGCTGTGGGCTTTAGCTTTCGCAGGAGGGAAATATCTGTTCAACTCAGCCGTAAATCTAGCTTGCAAGACGCGTACTCCGGAGATGACTTAATTCCCCACTCAGCGACAACTAGCTTGTACATACATTAAGCACTCTTGGCAACCATAATGTACAATTTACAACTTACAAATCAAACAAATCAAATGATGCTTACAGATGTACGTAGGCACACGTTTTTTTCCCGAGCAAGTTCATCTCTACGAAGTACGAACTAGCCATGCACGCTCATACGCTCCGTCAGCTTGGGAAGGATAGCATATGCAGCTATCGGCCGGCCTGCATGCAAGGGGATCACGGGGAGGTTCTCGCAGTTGCAGATCTCCATCACATTGCCGTCCGGGTCGTGGAAAAAGAGCTGGTCCACCTCCGTTTCGCCGTCCCTTACTCTCGTCGTCGTGACGAACTCCAGGTTCATTTCTCGTATAGCCTCGTCGTCATAAGCGACATGTCCGTGCACTACCATTTCCAAATGACACACGCGACCAGTTAAGACTCACGATCGAGGGTGGTATAGACTGGTAGTACGTACTACATAGGCACATATATACTCAAGTGGATAAGCCTGCAACTGATCTGTACTTGAACTGTACTGCACTGACCTGGAAGGAAATGTGGTTGCCCTTTGGGTTGATCGCCGGCGGTTTTGCCATTGGAGAGCCATTGCAATCGGAGCTCCGTTGCAGCAAATGTATTCCCATACCGTATTTGTGTAGCCTGCAACAAGCAACACCTCACGTTGATCAGACTTGCAGCACGAGCGTACGTAGTGTGTGTGGTGGGGGTGTGTGTGTGTAAATCCGATATATATATATCGGAGTTTGTGTTAATGTGAACGTCTAGTTTTGTACGAAGATGCATGGCAAGGTAGATGCATGCTCACCATGCTCCTTTGAAGTCTAGGGATGCCGGCCGTTTGATCAGCTCGAAGCCGAGCACCCGTCGGTAGAAGTCGACGGATTCTTCGACGGACGTGCACAGGAACGAAACGTGCATGTTCAGGCGGACGAGAGGCACGGCTGCAGGCTCAGAATGCTTCTCCTGATCATGGAAGCAGCCCATATTTGACGCTAGAATTAGCGTGCGCAGTTGAATGACAAACAGAGTTTCGGTGAATCAATCGCACTTCTGGTCATCAGGAGAGAGGAGTTCATCTATGTGTATATATACTACATGGATGCATTACATGCAAAGTATCGTAAGTGTACACGAAAATCGATTTTGCCAGTTGCTACAAGCTACTTGAGTCCTAAGGCTAGCAAGCTAGAAACAAAGGGATTTGCATGCGAAGAAAAATATTTCCCTCAAATACAAGAATGCCTAGATAATATCTTTTCATTTTGCTTTTTGTACATCTTTCTTCTTTTCCCTTTGTAAATATTTATTTTCTTACATACTTAATACACACACACACACACACACACACCAGAACCAGCTTGGTCTTACTGTTTTTTTTTCAACAAAAAAGAGAGATCAGCAAATTCCAGATAGGAGAAGACTTTGACCTCCACAGTCTCAATCCCTCTACACGGCGATCGACCTAATGCTGCGCTGGGTTGTAGTTGTGGAGAGATCCACGAAATTGACAAAGTCAATGCTTGGATGCTTCTTAACTAGGTTTCCTTGGTACGATTAATAAGTCAATTCTGGATTAGGATGTTGACTGGACTAAAAAAATCGGTTCCAGTTCTCGCGAAAATCAGGAAATGTGGTGTTTTTTAACAAGCCTACACCGCTACACGTTTTGCAAGTTCTCTACGCTTATGTTTGAGGATTAGTATTCTGGCAGGAGAAAGCATATAGGATTGACTGCAGTGCATGTCTAACTGCAATGTGCTCTTTTGGATGTTCGATTATGCGATAGACAGTTCAGAACTTCAGATCACTGTCTGACAAATTAAAACAGAAATTAAAAAGAATCTGGATATGTTATCACTAGGAAGAGTAAATCAGGTATGGTGTAATATTGACCCACGACACAACCGGTAAGTAATTTGAGCACGTCATCACATTCTGAAGTATACCTGATGAGGACATCGACCTTACGGATACAACCACTGCTTCAACCTGCTGCACTGCATCCTCTACGTCCTTTACTTCACCAACATCTTCTCCAATTGGACTTTCGGCTAATGCAATGCCATATTACCCAATTAGATCGAGTTACGTCTACATGCCATGGTGCTACGTCTACATACCATGGTACTATGTGTACATGCCATGGTGCTACTACATGTGCCAAGCAGGAGTTCAATTTGGATACATTTTGGTCGGATCGGTTCGAATCACCGACAAAGACCAACTTAAAACAGATATAACTTTTGCAAACGGAGTCCGATTCGGGTGTTCTTGGGCTTGTTGTAAAGCTAACGACGATATCTTTCGAACGGATCCAGCCTCACCTCCAAATTCCTTCTGTAGACTTCGGAATCGTTAAAAGAAGGTGTTATATCACTAATTTGGGCCGATTTGGGCCTTGTAATCGCACTTAATTGGCCCATATGCCGCGGCCCACACAGGCGTGATTATCTGTGCCTTTAGTCCCACCTCTATTTCTTTTAGATTTATGGCTCCTCATCCCTATTTAAGGAGGACGCACCTCTAGTTTTCTCGGATTTTGTTTAGTTAAAAGTTAGCCTTGTTGCAACTTCGTATTGGTTTGTGTCGACTAGACCAACCATAATACCGCTTTAAATCCCAATTTTAATATTTCAATCTTTATTTGCAATTTCAGATTGCTTTATCTTGTTCTTGCGTGCTTCTTGGTGTATGCGAGAATCGATCTTCGTGGTCGTCAATCGGGTATTCGTGCATGGTTGATAACGACTTGTCGATCGATTCGGCGATTGCGTGGTTTCGAGCCTTGCGTGTTCATAGCCGAGATCGTCGAGTTGAGCGACGCCAACCGGACTTATCGTTCTCATCGAAAGATCGGGCCAACAAATCAAACCTTAGGGTTCATCAAGTGGTATCAGAGCTACAGTTCTTCGGTGAGAGTTTCCTGTTTTCTAGTAGTAGATTCATTTTTCATACCTAGAGTCCAGAAAATTGTCAAAAGAAAAAAATTCGCATCTATCATCCATACCAAGCCCTTTGAGCCTTTGCAATTTTTTTCTTTTCAGTTTGCTTGTTGAATATTTAGTTACATTGTCGTGTCTAGTTGCTGATCTTTAGTTCTAGTTATTGTTTAGTTCGTCGTTGTCTAGATTGCTTCTCGTGTTTTTCCTTTGCGTCGCTTAATCGTTCTTTTAGGGTTCTTAATTTTTGCATCTAAAACAGAAAATTCGTGGGTTAGAACTCCTCTAATCTGCACCAAAAAAAAGAACACTTTGCTGTATTCGTGACTTGTGGAAAACCCTAGAGCCGGCAAAAAAAAAAAGAAGGAGAAAGAGGCCGCCACACAAAACAAAAGCCGTGGTAGAAAAAAAAAAGAAAAAAAAGCAAGCTTACACCAAAATCAGTGAAAACTGGTGGAGCCCTTCTACATATAGCCACAAGTTTGCATAAAAAATTTCTACAAGATTAGCCCACGGAATCAAAAGATATAGCAATTTAAAGATTGAAACCGAGTCGGTTTCAGTCGAGAAATACGATTCCGTTTCCGAGAGACCTTCAGTAAAACGGGCATAACTTTTGCATATGGTGTCCGATTTGAACGTTCTTGGACTCGTTGGAAAGCTAACAACGGGGCGCATACTTTCCACTTAATGCACTTGTCTCCCACCAGGGAACCCAAAATCGGTCATTTTCGGCTCCGAATTCGCGTCACAAGTTTTTTGTTTCGGTTTTTGCCGTTTGTTTTAGTCTTCCCATCAGAATTTGGGGTTCGTCTCAACTGTAAAGTTGTAGATCTCATCGAAACCTTTCAAACGAGTATATATAAGCCATATAAAACTTTACTTTTTCATCTCTTAAGACTAACTATTGTTTTCTGCTTAAACTAAAGGGTTGTTTACGCTGACGTTACTCCGTTTTTGTGCTCTACATCGTGTGAACCATCTTGTGCCCTACAAATAAGTTTGAGTAGTTGGTTAGCGTCTCTCCTAGCACTTGTTGTAAGGTTTTCCATTGCTTACATCAAGTCACATTTATCTTTGCGTGTGCGTACATACACATCTCTTAGTGGGGCTTTGATTAGCTAAACTTTGATTAGACTAGGATCAGCACTTGTGACTAGTACTTTGAACTGCTTTTCAACTTTGCATGCTGAATTGAATAATTGCTATTCCTTTGCTACATACTAGCCTTCCGAGCTCCACTTCCTACTAACTCAAAGGTCTGCTTCCTCGCAATCGTTGGGGTGATCACAAGTGAGAGTATCACGAACCGACCACCGGTTGTACCACTTCCTTCTTTGCATTGGTAAGAACTGTAAGAACTGGTATAAGCTTGAGTGTGAGCGACTTGTGAAACTCCGAATCTAGTAATTCATAGGGACATATACACCGTGATTGGTTCTTTGTTTTCTACTAACAATGACAGGTCACATGAATCTACACATGGTGTAGACAATAACGACCACTCTTTGGGGCATACCGGTGAGGATCTTTCACACCTCGCACGAGAGAGCTCGTCGCGGCACATTGAGCACTCGCCGGTGAGAGTGTTCACGATGCCTTGGATAAGATCAATGACAATCTCGTGGCGCCCACACACGCCGTTGCGCTCCTCGGCGCCGGCCACTTGTCGACAACAGACCCATGATCATGAGCCAAGAGTGGAGGACCCTCCCGCTCATTGCGCACCACCTCCCGCCGCGCACACCACCTCCTACGTGCGCACACCACCGCGGTCCGCTCTTGGGCGATGAGGTGGAAGAAGATGTGAACAATTACACTAACGATACGAAATGATGGAGCCAATGTGCACAATGATCGTAACTATCGTCGGCTTCGTCATAATCGTCAAGGTATGAGACAAATTCAACGTGAGGTACGTGACCATAATAATGCATTTGGTAATATTAAATTCACTATGCTTTCTTTTGCTGGAAAATATGATCCTGATGCTTATCTCACATGGGAGCTTACCGTAGAACAAAAATTTGATTGTCATGAATTCCCTGAAGATAAGAAAGTTAGAGCTGCTACTAGTGAGTTTTCTGATTTTGCATCTATTTGGTGGAGTGAATATGGTCGTACTCATCAGGACATACCTAGAACATGGAATGCTTTGAAAAGAGCAATGAGACATAGATTTGTACCTTCATATTATTCTCGTGATTTGCTGAATAAATTACAACGTTTAAGACAAGGTAGTAGTTCTGTAGAGGATTATTATCAAGAATTGCAAACTGGTTTATTGCGTTGTGGTTTAGATGAAACTGAAGATGCTAAGATGGCTAGATTTTTAGGAGGTTTAAACAGAGAAATTCAGGACATACTTGATTATAAAGAATACAATTCTATCACTCGTTTGTTCCATCTTGCTTGCAAAGCTGAAAGAGAAGTGCAGGGTCGACAGTCTCGCCCTATGGGCAATTTTGGAGGATCTTTTGCAGGCCGGCCAAGTCAGCAACAACACGTGGCACCCTCCTCAAGTTGTGTTCCCCCTTCTGCCCCTTCCACTCCTGTGCATGTCCCTAATGCAAGCAAATCAACAGAGGTACAAGTCCCTACAAAAAGTGTTTCGTCCGTTGCTTCGACAGGGCGATCTAGAGATGTACAATGTCACCGTTGCAAAGGATTTGGGCACTTGATGCGTGATTGCCCAAGTCAACGAGCTTTACTTATCAAGGACAATGGTGAGTACACTTCAGCTAGCGATATTGAGGAAGAACATGTGTTGGTTGCAACTAACAATGCAGGTGATGAAACTAAGGAAGAACATATAAACCATGAGGCGTCTGACATGTACCAAAGCCTAGTTGTTCAGCGTGTGCTAAGTGCTCAAATGGAACTTGCTGAACAAAATCAACGCCACATTTTGTTTCAATCCAAGTTCGTCATCAAGGAACGTTCATGTAGAGTCATCATTGATGGTGGGAGTTGCAACAACCTTGCTAGCATAGACATGGTCGAGAAGCTTGGTTTGACCACAACACCACACCCTCATCCTTACTATATTCAATGGCTGAATTCTTATGGTAAGTTGAAGGTGACTACACTTGTGCGCGTACATTTCTCTATTGGATCATATCATGACTATGTTGATTGTGATGTCGTACCTATGCAAGCATGCTCATTATTATTAGGTAGACCTTGGCAATATGATAGATATACTGAACATCATGGTAGATCTAATCATTATACTTTCACATATAAAGAAAGAAAAATCACTTTACTTCCAATGTCTCATGCTGCCATATTATAGGATGAATTAGAAAGATATGAGAGAACAAGTACGGAGAACACAAAAGATGATTATAAGATTATAGCTCCAAGTGAAATTAAATTGAAAGCTCCTGTTATGTTAGCTACAAAATCTAATTGCATTGATGTGGAAAAACATGAATCTGAATGTCATACTATGATTTGCAAAGAATCTCGTGTCCATTAGAAGAAGTGCATGTTTCTTTGCCTCCTGTTGCTACTAATCTTTTGCAGAGAGTGATGACTTGGGAAACGAATGAGTCGAGGACGACTCAAATTCAAGAAAGGAGGATGATGAGGACATCGACCCTAAGGATACAACCATCGCTTCAACTCGCCAGACCGCATCCTCTACGCCCTTTACTTCACCAACATCTTCTCCAATTGAACTTTCGCTAATGCAATGCCATATTACCCAATTAGATCGAGCTACGCCTACATGCCATGGTGCTACGCCTACATACCATGGTACTATGTGTACATGCCATGGTGCTACTACATGTGCCAAGCAGAGTTCAAGTGGATACATTTTGGTCGATCGATTCGGAATCACCGACAAAGACCAACTTAAAACAGGTATAACTTTTGCAAACGGAGTCCGATTTGGGTGTTCTTGGGCTTGTTGTAAAGCTAACGACGATATCTTTCCAACGGATCCAGCCTCACCTCTAAATTCCTTCTGTAGACTTCGGAATCGTTAAAATAAGGTGCTATATCACTAATTTGGGCCGATTTGGGCCTTGTAATCGTACCAGAATTGGCCCATATGCCGCCGGCCCACCTGGGGGGCGTGATTACTGTTTATGTGAATAGTAATTCATGCCTTTAGTCCCACCCCTCTATTTTTTTTAGATTTGTGGCTCCTCATCCTCTATTTAAGGAGGACGCACCCCCTCTAGTTTCCTCGGATTTTGTTTAGTTAAAAGTTAGCCTTGTTGCAACTTCGTGTATTGGCTTGTGTCGACTAGACCAACCATAATACTGCTTTTCGAAATCCCAATTTTAATATTTCAATCTTTATTTGCAATTTCAGATTGCTTTATCTTGTTCTTGCGTGCTTCTTCGGTGTATGCAGGAATCGACCTTCGTGGTCAGGTCAACCGGGTATTCGTGCATGGTTGATAACGACTTATCGATCGATTCAAATGATTGCGTGGTTTCGAGCCTTGCGTGTTCATAGCCAGGATCGTCAGAGTTGAGCGACGCCTACCGAACTTATCGTTCTCATCGAAAGATCGGGCCAACAAATCAAACCTTAGGGTTCATCAATACCTATCAGCTGCTAGGTAGTGTCTTACATAAAATCGATGCGCTATGTTCTCAACTGTTGCTACAGTACTGCAGCGGAAGAGCATTATTCGTATAATACCGTTTATACAGTGCCATCTGCATCTTATTGCCGAGGATCTAGATCCGGTATATGCAAGCCAGATGTGTTCAAAGAAATATGACAAATGTACGTAGAGAGAGAGCAGTCACATGGCACAACATGGACGGTACTGGGCATGTGGATGTACATGTACTCTAGCTAGAGCTGTTGCCAATTGTCTCTGTACCATTTCACTTCCGGGACAATAGATTCTTGGGGTGAATTGATCTGTACCATCGTAAAGATCATTTAAGTTGGGAAAATACTGTTGATGTGTCAAGAGTCCACTTGTCAGTCTTACATAGTATTTTCCCGTTTATGCGTCTTTGAGATGTGTTCGGTGAATTTTGACTGACAGGGCTACAATGCCGTGCTAGCATCTGAGAGCCCTTAAACAATCTGCACTGACTTTTTCGGCCCAATACTGCAAACCTACCTAACGTACTGGAATATATTGGACTTATGGATATGTAGTACTACTGTACTACTGGTTCGATTATCACATGACTTGTGGTCAGAATGCTGAAAACAATCCCTAATCAGTATATACTTGAAAGCGAAGCTATTGGTTGTACACGACCAATCTATCAATCAACTCCCTTCTTTAAAAAAAAAACAATGACCCTTTTAGCTGTATCAAGATCAAACATGCTCAAAACTCAATAGAGTAAGCAGGAAAGAAGCACGTACTTGATGTTTGATCATGATATAGTAGACACCAGACAAGCCCCTTTGATTAGAGTTGAAGGTAAGCATGCACTCCGCATCAATTAGTTGCATTCCTCCTTTACCGATAGCTTTCGCCATCAATCACAAGGCCGTGAAAGAATCACAGCCTCAATTCAAATTGATGAGACACAAATTCGGCTGCAAGAATGTGACTCGGTAGAATGATAGTACGCTTGCACAATTCTGGTAGCAATATTGATTTCATTCCGCTTAGGAAACAATGTTCATTTCATTCTGGATGTACGAATTACAATATACTGACAGCAGGTAGCATCTGCCAGAACTAAAATAAATTGGGAGTTTTTGGAGTCCTTTGGAGGGCAGGGCGCACACACAACTGGACGACAATAAGTTCGACAAAAGAATTCATGTCACATGTTTACTGGCGAAGTACGCCCACGGCCGCGACCTGAATGGGTAGGGACTTGGTCTGCGGAGAATTGCATCAAGCAAGCGTGCAGCTTCTCGACTGCCTCCATCGTCTCTTCCAAAATTACACACAACCCCTCCAAGTACACATTGGATGCCATTCAGTACCCAATTTAAGATGAGTAGGTAGATTTAGCCCCTACTTACTGTGATCAAACCCATTATTTTCTTTTGTCTGTGTACTACTACCGTGAGCTCTCCAGTCCACTCCTGTAATCCTGTGTCTAAGCCCAGTTCCAGCAATCTCAAAACTCTGCGTCGGGATGAAGCCGCGCACGGCACTGCAGGAATTAATATGAGTTGGATCTAGTTTTTAATTTTATTTAATTTTTAAAGAATCTCAAAAACTCATGTACATGTGCTAAAACTGATTAGTCCTACATGGAGAGTTGAAGGGGAGTTATACCACTTTATAAGGTGGAACGTGGTAGTCCCCTTTTGGAATTGGAGGAGGCCAATACACGTGCGCGCTCGGTCGCCTCGCCTCGCGCGCGTGTGTGTGCACGTCGGGTGCGGGCGCGTTTTTCTTTATCTAATCGAAATGGCTCGGAGTAATGGCATCAACGAAGGTTCAGTTACCAGTGAGTTATGGCTGCGGTTTGCACTGGTTGATGGCAACCGTTTCCTCTGGTCTCTTCGTTTTTGGCTTTTGACTATTACAGGAACAGAGGTTTGTTCGTGTTCTTTTGCTTCTTCCAATTCACTTCCACGAGAGACTAAGTGATATCCTCGGGTCTATTGCTGTTGTCTCTGGCGATCTCCATCCCGCAAGGCACGTGCAAGGTCGAACCGGGAGAGTAGGCCTCTGGAACTCCGTCCTTGAAGGCTTACACGAGCGAGGACGAATAAGGTTTTTGGGGAGCATTCACACGACTGCTCGCTGCTTCGTCTTCATCCGATCGCTGCTTCGTCATCATCTGATCCTCTGCATCAACTACACGACTACTACCACTACGCCATGGCGAACGACGACCTCACCAGGGCTTCTGCTACTGCTACTTCTTCCACTGGATCTGGGTATGTCTATCTCATACTTATTGCTTGGTTAGTTTTATCATCTACTGCTAATCTGGACACTGAGGTAGGAATGCTAGTTTCTGTTCTTCTGGAAATTCATATGACTATGGTGTTCATGCTTATTTGCTTTATGAAAAAGACTAGAGTATTGTTCATGATTCATCTAGTATATTTATGGATTAAAGTAATTCAAAAAATGCTTATATATTCAACAATCCAAAAACCTCATTCTATGCATTTTTCGTCAACTGGCTTTGCTGCTGCGCTCAAACCCTCTGAGTTCGATGGTGCGAACTACAAGAGGTGGCGCACCAAGATGGTGCTTTGGCTAACTGCCATGAACATTTTTCATGTGGCAAACGGCAAACCTGAAGGAACACTTACTTCTGAACAGGAGACGTGAGATGCACTCGAGGCCAAGTTTGGGGTTTCGGATGCAGGCAGTGAACTGTATCTCATGGAGCAATATCATGACTATAGAATGGTTGATGGCCATTCTGTAGTTGAGCAGGCTCATGAGATACAATCCATGGCCACAGAACTTGAGCATTTCAAGTGTGTGTTATCGAACAAGTTTGTCGCGGGAGGCGTTACTGCCAAGCTTCCTCCTTCTTGGAGGAATTTTGCTACTTCTCTGAAACATAAGAGACAAGAGTTTTCTGTTGAAAATCTCATTGGGTCTCTTGATGTTGAAGAGAAGGCGAGAGCAAAAGATACACACACTAGAGGTAATGAGGGACATTCTAGTGCCAATGTGGTGCAGAAGAAGAATGGTCAAGCTCAAAAGTTTAAAGGCAAGAACAAGACTGCACAAACAACTAGCTTCAAGAAGAAGAAGAAAAACACAAAGGATGCCCTTTGCTTTGTGTGTGGCGAATCTGGTCATTGGGCCAGGGATTGCAGCCAACGCAAAGGTGGAAAGAATCAGCAAGGGCAGAATTCTAAGTCTACTAATGTTGTTGTTGGTACCACTGAGACGGGAACTTCGGGGTATAGTAATTTACCTACTGTTCTTTCCGTATGTCATTCTACCGATTGATGGATAGACACTGCTGCTAATATACATGTGTGTGCTGATGTTTCATTGTTCTCTTCTTACCAGATCACTCGGGATTCAGCCGTTCTAATGGGGAACGGGTCACATGCTACTGTTTATGGTGTTGGTACGGTCGATCTGAAGTTTACTTCGGGAAAGATTGTGCAACTAAACAACGTGCATCATGTGCCATCTATCAATAAGAATCTCGTCAGTGGATCTCTTCTGTGTAGAGATGGCTTTAGACTGGTATTTGAGTCTAATAAATTTGTAGTGTCCAAGTATGGACAATTTGTTGATAAAAGATTTGTGTAATAATGTTGTGAACCATGTTTGCAGTGGTAATGAGACTACTATTTGGCATTCACGACTTTGTCACATAAATTTTGGTTGCATGACGCGGTTAGCCAGTTTAGAGTTAATCCCGAAATTCACCATTGCCAAAGGTTCTAAATGTCAAGTTTGTGTGCAATCAAAGCAGCCTCGTAAGCCTCATAAGGCTGCGGAGCCTATATGGGCCCGACTGCTAGTCACAGTCTATGAGATCGGGTAATCTCTAGGAAGCTCATGAATAGGCCAGGTGTTTGACTTATATGCTCCAACCCGCGGGGATGCCTAACAGCCTAGTATCAGTTAAGGACTTAAGTGAAACTTATTCACACAAAACTACCAATTCAAGGCTTAGTCCATTGTGCAGTTGTGGATTGGTGTATCTTCTGTTCTAGATGGATGTTCAACCTTATTCGGTCTCCATCGAAACACTGTTATATTAAAACAATACTGTGGATCAAGGCATTTGACATATGTCTTCGAGATCTGGTGGAGGATTGTAGGAATTAATACGGGCTGAGCCCAGTTTTTAATTCTATTTAATTCCTAGATAATCTCAAAGGCACATGTGCATGTGCTAAAACTGATTAGTCCCACATGGAGAATTGAAGGGGAGTTACACCACTTTATAAGGTGGAACGTGGTAGTCCACCTCGCCTCGCCGCGTGTGTGTGTGCGTCTGCGCAGGCACGTCGGGTGCGGGTGCGTTTTTCTTTATCTAATCGAAATGGCTCGGAGTAATGGCATTAACGAAGGTTCAGTTACCAGTGAGTTATGGTTGCGGTTTGCACCGGTTGATGGCAACTGTTTCCTCTGATCTCTTCGTTTTTGGCTTTTGACTATTACAGGAACAGAGGTCTGTTCATGTTCTTTTGCTTCTTCCAATTCATTTCCACGAGAGACTAAGTGATATCCTCGGGTCTGTTGCTGTTGTCTCTGGCGATCTCCATCCCGCAAGGCACGTGCAAGGTCGAACCGGGAGAGCAGGCCTCCGGAACCCCGTCCTTGAAGGCTTGCATGAGCGAGGACGAATAAGGTTTTTGGGGAGCGTTCGCGCGACTGTTCGCTGCTTCGTCTTCATCCGATCGCTGCTTCGTTATCATCTGATCCTCTGCATCAACTACACGACTACTACCACTATGTCATGGCGAACGACGACCTCACCAGGGCTTCTGCTACTGCTACTTCTTTCACTGGATCTGGGTATGTCTATCTCATACTTATTGCTTAGTTAGTTTTATCATCTACTGCTAATCTGAACACTGAGATAGGAATGCTAGTTTCTGTTCTTCTGAAAATTCGTATGACTATGGTGTTCATGCTTATTTGCTTTATGAAAAAGATTAGAGTATTGTTCATGATTCATCTAGTATATTTCTGAATTAAAGTAATTCAAAAAATGCTTATATATTCAACAGACACGGCGATGGGAGGATGGAATGCCGTTTTTTAACCGCAATGACGGGGAAAAGCGCCGCATTTCTGACTTTTCGACGCGCCGAACAGCTTATCGCCTCACACGTCCGCATACGCGATACGGGGCGCGGCTACCGACAAAGCCGTACTGCACCTGGTGCTCGAGTTTTTTTTTCTCTAGTATAGTACATTTCGCGCGCGTAAGAGCAAATGAAGCTTACTCTCTGCGCCAAAATAAAAAAAGGGAAGGACTGGAGTTGTCCACGAAGCGACACGTAGAACACGCGGGGCACTCGTCGGCCTGACGCACGCTCTGCCTTCAATCTGCTCTCAGCGTAGCGAGATTTAACCGAACCGTCCGGCGGTGTTGTCAGATCTGACGTTTCTTTCCCTCGTCGCGCATTCGAAAGCAACGTGATGCGAACTGGTGTCCATATCCGCGAATGACTCATCGAAATTTTTTAAGGCTTGGCCTCTTGGGAGTTGGGAATGTGAGTGAGCAACGCTGCAACAGTCTGGGCAGAGTACTACTGTGGTTTGGTGCTTCTACGTGGCTGTTCGATCTGCCGGTGTTGCGTCCCCCTGAAACGTGCGGTCGCTGTTGAAGAATTAAAAGGCTTGCATGTTGCGATTTAAAAAAAAATAATTACCAAATTAAATAATCAAAAACAATTACAAATGTAGGTGTCTGTCGTCATTTGGAACGGCGACAACCTCCTATCGTCATTCCAATTAGCGACATAAAGTAAACAGTGTTTTGTTGCCAGTTGAAATGACGACATGTAACCGCGGCTATTTAAACCCAAAAAATCGGTGGAAATATCATTTTAATTCCAGAAAAAGAGAAGAGAGAGAGAGAGAGAGAGGGAGAAGAGACGCAGCGAAGCTCTGCCAGTTCTTAGCGGAGAAGAGACAGACGGAGCATCAGATATGATCGTCTATTTTGCAGGTACATGTTTTTGTAACTTTGTATATTATTTCGAAACCTTGTCGGTTAGCAAATAAAAATAGCGACATAGAATTCAACAGATTAGATAATTTCAATTGTTTTATGTAATACACCATTTGAGTTGTGTATAATTTCGTTCACTGTGCAGATATTATTTATGTTGCGTACTCGGGCAATTTAGAATAAATCTGCACAAATAGGAAGACACCTATTAAAAATCTTTAAAAAATATCAAAAATACATTTTAAACTAGGGAAATAGCATGACATATTTTAAAATTATAAAGAAAATCCAGAGTTGCTAAATAGGTTACGTAGAGCTTAATTAAAATATTATGAACTTTATTTATTGTTTTTATTGGCACACGGTAAATATACAAAAAAATATACAAAAGACATTTTTTAAACAACGAAAGTAGCAAGATAACTATTAAAAATCAATAAAAAATACATAGTAGCTTAGAAGGGTTTTAAAAGCCTAATCAAAGTAACCCCAACATAATTATGATTGTCGTTTGTGTGTAGTAATTATTATGTTAGTGCCTAAAATACATTTTAAATTAGAAAAATAGCAACATTTCTATAAAATATATGTAAAAATTACAGAGTAGGTTAGTAGGGTTTGTATAGCTTAATCAAAATAATCCCAACTTAAATTTGGTTTATATTTGTGCACGGTAATTATTTTGTTAATGTCGCTTTTTATTACTTTATGTATATGTTTCAGAGTTTTTACAACGTATGCACTGAATTTTCAGGTATGACGAACCCAGGACACGCTGTGCAGTAGCCGTACGAGTCGCTTGACCCGGTCATTGACGCGCATCATCGTAGTCATCTCAGTACCATCCTCCCCCAAGAGGTGAGGCGGCGATTGAGCTTGGTGCGCTGCGGCTACGCACACCTATGAGGGCGTGGAGGGTGGATCCACATTTGATTATGAGGTACGTGCAGTTACGACCTTCGTGTACTCATTTGCAACTTGAGTATTTTGGGTGGACTAACATTTGTTCTTAATCATTCCTGACGCGGTTTGAGAGCGGCAGGCATCCTTCCAATAGCGAGGATGATCAAGGTGGCGTGGGAGGACAACCAGGACCACGCGGGCAGTGGTCATACTTTCAGGCGCTTTTCGTACAACCGGTGCCTCCTGACAGCACTGGTTGACCAGTGAAGGCTGGAGACGCACACATTTCACCTCCCGTGTAGGGAGATGGCGTCGCCACTTTAGGACGTCCCCTTACTGACCAGGTTGCCCTGCGCTAGCTTCCCCTGGCAGCATGCGACATCCCAGCCACATGGCGCACGGAGTTCCTGGCGTGGTTATAGGGGATGTTGTCGCCGGACTGTGGCTACAGGGAGTTCAGCAGCGTCCATGGGCCGACGCTGAAGTGGATGTGCCAATTCTACGTAAGTCTTCATAACTCTTGTCCTCTCACATCAATTGATTTATGAACCTTGCTGACGTGTATATGTCTTCTTGCAGCCCGAGCGTATGGCGGAGGACGCACCCGACCACACGGTGAGGAGACACTTTGAGGCCTAATTGTTGTGGCTATTCAGGTGGGTGATGTACCCAGACTACGTTGCGATGTTCGATCAGCTGATGGATGACTGCATCATCTGGACATTGTACACTCCCGAAAGGGTGTACGTGCGCGTGCCCTGAGGCCTATTGAGCTTGTGTGCGCGAGACCACGAGTTGTGGTACACACGGAGGTGCTTTGTTCACGACATCTTCATGGAGGAATACTAGGTTTAGTGGGTCATTTGCCAATTCGGTTTGCGACAGGAGGTCCCAGCCCCCTAGGGGCAGCGGGTGCCACCAAACGTCCATGCGTAAGGTCAAATTTTACTTCTGTCGTACCATTTGCTTTACATACCTACGAAACAATCGGTCTGCCTTTCACAGGTACACTAGGAAAGGAGTACCTGCTATCAGAGCATTGCTAACGTCGTCTAGGAGGATGCTCTCTACGACCGCGGGACATATACGGAGTAAATCAAGTGGTACTTCAGTCGAATGAGGGTTCGATGCGTCACAGTCATGGACGACCCACCACGACATGAGGCTGCGACGTCCGATACGTACCCCACCCAGTCGGACTCCACATTCCATCGCTTGGTACGTATTGAACGATCCACACTTCTTATTTTCTTTACAAGATTTTAGGTTCTAACTTGTTAATTATGTGTACAAGTCGATCTGCATAGGAAGGTGCACGAGTTGGCGTCCTCCGTCCATCAGTTGACGCTGGGGGAGCGCTTCAGCATGACGGCGCAGGATATCAGAGCGGTCATGGAGCAGTTCCTCGAGGAGACGAGACGAGGGATCCAGATCGCGTCTTGTCGTACGCTGAGGGACCCGGTCGACCCACCTGTCTGTGGACAGGGGGTGAGCCGCGGTGTGTCATTCCCCAGGCCTCCTCACCCGGACATGGTGAGCGGGTCCTCGTGGCACCGTGCTGGGAGTACCCCGACACAGTTTGCAGGTCAGCATGAAACACTCATGTCCAATTTTTTATATCGAACTTCACTAGTTACTAACGTTAATTTTCTCTGACATGTCCTAAGTACCACCCGTACACAGGGCAGGTGTATATGGAGTTGTCCTCCGGCCTTGTGCGACGAGGTAGACTATCTTGCTTGCAAGCATAACGTACTATTTCCTGATTTTCGCTATGCTTACATGCACAACATAATATTTCACAGATCGTACACAGCTTTGGGATGAGCCGGGGACTACGACTTCGACCAGTGTGGCAGTTAGGTCTCCATGGGGTTTCACAGCTACACGATGCGCCTAGACTGAGCCAACCGACGTAGGACCCCCTCGCAACACCCCCTCAGGCTACTCGCGTCGGTCTGGTATCTCGGCCGACTAAGCCTTTGACATACTCGCACCAGTGCCCGCAGCCACCCCGGACGAGGCCAGGGGCGACACATGGGGTATGTCCCAAGAGGGGCCGTCAGTAGATATTTGTCCTTGTAAATATCAGTCATATCATGTAAATATTAATTTTTGTACAACTATTATTATGCTAGTCCCGTGTTTCGATACGTGGGGTACGCCCCAAGAGGAGTCGCCGATCTTACAAAATAAATAGAGAAAAATAGCAAAGAGTTCTTGGAAGAGAATGTGATTGTTCTTTATTGCAGCGAACCAGATCTTTACAGGGGGTGCCTTTGACAAGGCAGCAGACTAGCCCTAATTACATTTGGTGTACTGGTTCCTATGTTATTGCTTCAGATGAAAACCCAACTGCTATATCCTAGATTGAGTTGAATCTGTCTTCTGCCATTTGTATTCTCCTTTAAATAGTTGATGAAGTGGTGACAGTTACTTCTTGATGAGACGTCTGTTGAAAGCATTGCAACTGGTCGAAAAAAGACGTCAGTTGGTGAAAGATCAGCCGTTCGACGATTGATATAAGAAGAAGACAATAACCATATGGTGGTTACTGTCAGTGTCTTAGGGCTGTAAACGTCACGTGGCTTAGAGTAAATAAGACATATGCTCTATTCATCACATGAGAGGAATATACTTAGAATCAGATCTAAGTACCAGTTCATTACTATTACGAGCAATCATCTGGTCGGGGATTGAGTACAGGACCTCATCCGACCAGCATTCCTACGATGCAACCTCTGGAATCCTTACAACCATGGGGTCGTTAGCCTTAGGGGTTACGACCATGAAAGACATAAGTAATATTTAAAGATTTTGATCCTCGTCAAGGAGGGAGAAGATAAGTGGAGGAGAAGAAAGCTACATGATAACACTACACCAAAAGTTTGGTTCACACGACTAAGAGGAAGGAGATGGAGGAGTCGGCGAGCTTCTACACGAGGATACTGCGGAAGAGCAAGTGGTTTGCCGAGCGGGCTAAACTCTACCTGGATAATTCTATGAAGGATGCGCCGGTACCACCGGTGTTCCCACGTCCGCAATGTGTGTGCGAAGAACCGACAAAGATCATTCAGTCCTCACATCCGGTGACGGTCACCAGGGCGTACTACACATGTGGCCACCACCTCGTAAGCATATCTTACACACATATAGATTTTTCACATATTAAGTTCCATTACACAAATCCCTAACTGCACCCGCGCATAATGGCAGCTAGAGATGCAATGTAACTTCTTCCAATGGATCAACAGTCCGGACATGTACGATAGGGCGTTCATTCAGCAGAAGTACATGCTAAACTATGCGATGTGAGCCAAGACCTTGAAACGTTGGAAACCATATGTACCCGACCCTACTGAAAAGACACCAGAGGAGCCCGAGCGTGCAGTTCACAAGGGGAAGGCTCCTGCTAATGAGACCAACGACCATCCTAGCGCTCCCCGTCGCCCGGGTGCAGTCCAGATCGAAGAGGTAAGTTATGCCTAGTTTGCACCATGATTATTAATTTGGTACTACGTTGTGCTATGCTAACATCGTTCAATTGTCCAGCCTGTCTCGCAAAATATGGTTGACTTCGAGACTGACCACCGCCGCAAGTAGACCAGAGACAAGGGGAAGGGACCGATGGACCGCCACGGAGACAAGGGGAAGGGACCGATGGACCGCCACGACTGATCAATTTCGTTCCAATCAACTTTTTCTGGATTCCAAAAAGGCGTGCATGTATCGTAGGTGTATTTCGGTTTTGTTTATTCGTGCATGTTGACATTTCTAATATACGTAATCAAACCCTGCGGGCCATGTATTTCGCAAGTAAATTATGAACTCTTTTGAACTTACATCTATTTCTCCCAAATATTTGGACTGTTAAATACTACGTAATTTTTCTCCAAAGGAATCGGCTCAACGAACAATGCAATCAGGACAACATCGCGTATGACAACTATAAATTCAAATATTTTTTCCCATTTTGCTCCGAAGGGGACTCTTTGTGTCATTGTGCCTCCAAACTCGCATTCGCTACTTCACGTTACATTGTCCTATCTAATTTTGCATTTCGAATTATGCGAACACTTCAACGTATTACCAGTTTTTTTAAAATGCAAAAATTTTAAAAATTCTCTAGACATATAAAAAAAAACGACAAAGCCCTGCTGTCACTAGTTCAAATAGCGATAAAAACCTCCATCACTGTTCCAATTGGAGACATGGTCCTTATTGCAAATTGAAATATCGACAGGAACCTGTCGCCATTCCAATTGAAATATCGATAGACATATACTTTTGTTTTTTTTCTGATTATTTTTTAAAATAAATATTATTTTAAAAAAATCTGCATGTTGCTGGGCTGGGGTTGACCACGTTAATTGGACAATTTGCTTTGCAGAGTTGTATTCATGTATACGTACTACGTTGCCACGTACAGTTTGTTGCGGAGTTTCCCCCTTAGAATTGAAGTTTCTGACTCATTTTCTAAAAAAAAAAAGTTTCTGACTCCAGCTCGCACTGTTTTTGTCTAGAACTACTGTACTGGTAACAGTAGTGCTAGCTTTTGTTAACAAATCCCTTGACCAAGTTTCGAGAGAAAACGAGCGCATATGTTCACCCAATAAAGTTGGTCACTGGTCAGTGATCTTTCCCCTTGGGCATGCATGAGTGCAACTTTACACGACGCAGTAACTGCCACGGTACGTGCTGAAAACATCGACACAACGCATCATTCATCTTGTCAAGCGACAAAACACAAAGGCCCATGATGTTTCCTGAAATGACCTGGGGGCAAATCGAGGACAGTTCTCAATTCTAGACTGACGGTGTGAAAAATATGCATCTGCGCACAGGACAAGGTGGGTAATTTCCCTTTGACCCTTTTTGCTGATACGTGTTGATATCTACAGCACGCCACCAAAAACGGGACGTCCATCTGCTCAAATAATTTTCTCATGTTAATGAAAAACACTTCGCTGGCTCTTGTGTATTTGTCATGTAAATATACAGCCAGGCAGAATGGCAAAAAAAAAATGAGTTGCATTCTAAAAAAAATATTTAACTTGCAATGGTTATCCATATTAGTACATTCTACTAGATGAAACAACTCACCCGTCCTGGTCGATAGAAACCTAACTCCGATCTGTCCAGCTTGATGTTTTTAATTCTTTTTGGAATAGAAAATATTCCACATCTCTCCGATAAGATTGATGCTTTGTCAGATTCGCGAAGCATTCCAATTTCCAAACCAGTTTTCTACGCATAATACGGAACGACGGGCAGCTTGCCATCATGTTGAGACAACTAATACAAGAGAAGCGAGCGTCGACTGTGCAAAATAAGTGATATAGTTCATGGCTATTGGCAAGATAAGGGTGCATTTCAAGAAGTGAAGTAAAATCAGTGATACTCATTCACCTATCGAGTGAAAGTTAAGTAACCTCACGAAAGAATCCCACAATTAATTAACAAGAATTCGCTTTACCACTAAAGCATTGCAATTGCCAGTCGCATCAAGCTGAATCTTCACCCTTCTTCTCGAAAATTTTCTAATACAATCGTGCACCGTTCGTGCCATTATAAAAGTTAAATTATCTAATCCACTAGCAGTAATCTGCTTCCTTAAGGCACCCTGTCCCAGCCTCCTAGGCTCCCAGGGCAAAGAGGACTTGCCAACGAACAGCAGTGGCAGCTAGTGTCACCACCCGAGATACATCCAAGAGCCGAGGGCCTGCGCGCAAAAATGCGCGGCAAGGAAGTCGAAAAATCGCTGCGAAAGAGAGGTGGGAGGGACAAAGGAATCAAGGTTCTCTCTCCTCGGCTCCCCCTTCGTGTGGGAAAACAAAATGAGAAAAGGAGGGAGGGGGCAAAAAGGAAAGGCACCGTCCGCTATGAGCCTACGATGCCCCTAGAACGACCAGATCGTGGAGAGGGGGCGGTGGTGGTGGCCGCGAGGTTGTTGCTGGTGGTCACAAAACTCCCACGCTTCTCATGCGTCAGGACCCCCTCCTCTTCGCTAGCTCTGCCCCTAAAAAAACCACAGGCAGCCCCAGTGCTACTACTACCTTGCCATGGCCGCTGCCAAGCCCGGACCCTGCGCCATGGCGGATGCTGCAGGGCGCTTGACCCTCTCAGCGGCGCCGGCACGCTTCTATCTCTAGGCTTGGTAAATTCTTCGCCGTTACTTTCTTTCTTGTCGCTGTTGCTTGAGCATTTGCTGCTAATTTCTTGGTTGTAATTAGTAGTAGGAAGCTTGCCATGTGACCCTGGCGCTGTTTTCTCCATCGGTGGGATCATAATATATGTCTCTACGAGTGTTCTTGGGAAGTAGGATGGTCAACAATGCCATGAGAAGCTGCTGGGCGGTGCTAGATTTGGCCTAATTAGTGTGATTGTACTGTAGTAGACGACGCCCTAACCACCATCGTAATCATCTGCGTCACTGGGGCCCCGCAAGAAATTATTGCCTTCTCCTCCACCAAGTAGAGCAACCACTCAACACCCTTGCTCCCCACCCAAACCGCAGGAGTAGAACGGGTTCTTGAATTCCCTTTGCTTTCATTGATTTGTTTGTTTTGGATGTGTGTGCTTTAAGAAAAATTGTGGCTTATAATGGTGTGATCTCGGCAGAGGGTGTAGGGGCAGGGGAGAGGAGGAGCGAGAGAGGAGAAAGATGGGGGCCATTGGAGGCGATGAGATGGTGCAATGGGACAAGGTGGATGGAGGTGAGGTGGTCAGTGGTGGCGGAGGTGGTGCGGGGAAGCTGGAGAAGATACTGGTCTCGGTGAGGCTGAGGCCGCTGTGCGAGAAGGAGATTGCGAGAGGGGACCCGGCGGAGTGGGAGTGCATCAATGACACTACCATCATCTCCCGGAGCACCTTCCCGGACCGGCCCACGGCTCCGACTGCATACTCCTTTGGTTAGTGCATCACAAGCCTGGTCTCTCTGCTGATACATTAATGCTGTGCATGGTTTTTGTCTTTCTGAATGTATAGTTCATTAGTTCTGCAACTTCTGTTAGGAATTTGGTTATCAGATCAGTAGTTATGTACTACATTTCAGTTGCATTTCAAAAAAGAGAAAATTTGAAACTTTATATATCATTTTACATTGCTTAGAATTTCAAGTACCTGTCTGGAGTCTAATTCCAGACCATCGGTAATTTATTTGGATACCATTATTTGTTACTGGAAATTAAGACACCTTGAGTAAGCTGATTACCACTCATGGTCTGACATGAACAACTTGGAGCGGCTCTTTAGTGTAGTGAGATGATTCTATAAGAAGCTATTTATCATAAAGAAGCTCTTTTGAAATTAAAAGGTTTACATTTTAGAAATTGACTTGGACAATATTATTATATTATAGTGGACAAATTTCATCTTGATAGAATACAGATAGTCAGCGGGACTTTAGTTTGCTCCTTTCACAAGTATGCTCTACAGAGTTCTCTCTCTTTACAGCTGTGTTATTGTTTTTACCTTCTTTGACACAACTCTATTCCAATTGCAGATAGGGTATTCCGTTCTGACTGCAATACCAAAGAAGTATATGAGGAAGGGGCCAAGGAGGTTGCCCTCTCTGTAGTTAGTGGCATTAACTGTTAAGTGCACACCTACTGCCTATCTTTCTCCAAAGTTTCTGAATCAAAGCATTCCATGAACTCACTGAATGTGTTCTCTTTCCTTTTTGTCTTGTCTGTAACAGCAAGTATTTTTGCATATGGTCAAACAAGTAGTGGAAAGACATACACCATGACTGGAATAACAGAATATACAGTAGCAGATATTTATGATTACATTGGCAAGGTAATTGAATACCCATCCTTTCTCAGGTTTTAAGGTTGCAGTTTTGATCCTAAATTCATAATTAGTAACTATTAGTTCGTAGCAAGTCTTGCAATGGCAACCTTTTCGAATGTCCAGCTGATAAGCATGTCATTTCTTTGGCAGCATGAGGAGAGAGCATTTGTGTTGAAATTCTCAGCTATAGAAATATATAACGAAGTTGTAAGGGATCTTCTTAGTGCAGAAAGCACTTCTCTTAGACTCTGGGATGATGCAGAGGTCAAAACAACTCCTACTTTTTTATTAAAAAAATTACTGCTGTGTCCCTGCATTACTAATGTTTAGTGCTGTCCATTTTACAGAAGGGGACCTATGTAGAGAACCTTACAGAGGTGACATTGAGGGACTGGGACCACCTCAAGGAACTAATTTCTGTGTGTGAAGGTGGGATGTTGTTTGTGGTAGCTTACTTAATTTCTAAGTGGTGATTACTGTCATCTCATGTGTGCATTGTGTACTTATACCAGCTCAAAGGAGAACTGGAGAGACATTCTTCAATGAAAACAGCTCCAGATCGCATCAAATACTTAAACTGGTCTGCCCACTACTTGGTTGCATGTAGAAAAGATTAGACTTTGGTAGAATTTTGTGAAATCAATGCAGCATAAGTTCATTATTTCTAACTTGTTTATCGATTATTTCAGACAATAGAAAGTTCTGCTCGTGAGTTCTTGGGTAAGGACAAGTCTACGACACTTGTGGCTAGCGTGGTAAGAAAAACATTTGAATAATTCGGTCATATTCCCTTTCTGACACAAAAGTGGGGAGGTGTAATTGTTAGAATATGACTCTTTTGTATTCCTTATCCGTATATGGTACCCTCTTGTACTCCCTATATATATTGTCCATTAGGCCCCTTGAATATATGTACAATATTCATAACATGGTATCAGAGCTAGGATACCAACCTAGCTCTTTCCGCTGCCACATCCGCCGCCGCCGCTGTCCTCCTCCACTGCCTCCAGGCTGCTGCTGCTGACGCCGTCCTCCTTTGCCGATCCGTGCCTGTGCTCGCCCGGCCGCAGCCAGCCCGAGGACGACGCCAGGTCGACATCGCTCGACGCCGTCCTCCTCCGCCATCGCCAGCTACACCGCCGACACCTCCGACATCGTCCCCCGATCCGCTTGTTCGCCGCTTCATCGCGCGACGCGCTAGCTCAAGCAGGACGAGCCGGCCGCCTGGGTCTTCGCTGCCGCCAGGCCGCCGCTGCTCCTACCCAGCGCGCCGTCCCCGTAGCTGCCACCAACAGGGGGAAACCCTACCCCTCTGCGTGTGTGTTGTGCGTCTGGGCTGTGGGCTGGGCTGATTTTGAGTTAAACCGGCCCAGCTAAAAAAAATGTTGATCTAACCGCTGGGCCGTCTATTAGACTTCGTTGCCTTGGTCGCCGCGCCGTCCAGCACCGCCTACCGATGGCTTCCGTTCCATCAGCTGTGATCCCATTCTCGGGAACCAAGCTTAATGGGACAAACTACAGGTTGTGGTCTTCACTCATGGAGATTACCCTCGATGGTCTCCGCCTCGGGACATGTCACTGGTGCCCGACCTTGCCCGTCTTCGCCGGTTCAGCCTTCTCTCAAACATCCTTCCTGCAGAAGATGAGGCCACCAAGGAGGTAGAGGCCACTGTTGATGCTGCTGATGAGGCTTTTCAGTATGCCATAGACGCTTTTGAGCGCTGGTGTGCTGATGAGGCCCGTGTTCGAGCCATCCTGGTGGTCAGCGTCGACAACTCTATCCAGTCAGACATTGTTGGTCTGCGTGCCACTCGTCAGATCTGGGAGTACTTGCGCGAGCGATACCAACAGAGCAGCGATGCTCAGTTTTTTTGCTTCAACGTGAGTTGGAGATGATTCGCCAGGAGGACTCCGTCGGCGACTTCTTCCGAGCCCTGGCGAGTCTCTGGCGCCAGTTGGATGGGCTGGCTTCTCCGCTCTGCCAGGAGTGTCATAAAGTGCAGAAGGCGGATCGTGATCGCTTTCGCCTTTATGATTTTGTCTGCCTTCGCCTGGAGTTTGAGCCTGTTAGGGCTCAACTGCTGAGCCGCTCACCCCGACAAACAATCATTGAAGCTCTTTTGACGCTTCGTGCTGAGGAGCTTCGCCATGGGTTAGCAGCACAGTTTGTTCCGGTTGTGCTTGCTACCCCTTCTTCTTCGACTACACCGACGGTTTCTGCTTCGACTACAGTCCCTCCTCAGAACAAGACGCGTGGGGCTGGACGATCCAAGGGGGGTAGGGAGGCCCTTCCTCGACAGGACATACCAGCACGCCAGGATCTTCTCAGCGCGGTGACTTTGTTCAGCAGTTCTGCTAGGCTCCACTTCACCAGCTCTCTCACATCTCAGCAGGTTTTGCCAGTCTAGCTCAGACGTCTCCTCCAGGTACTTCTTGGGTTCTGGATTCTGATGCCTCTTTCCACATGACACAAGACTCCACATCTCTCACTTCAGTAGGACCTCCTGTTTTTCCTATCTCTGCTCGCAGACGGTGACGGTACTCCTCATGTCTGTCACCGTGTCGAGCACTCTTTGTCCATCGACTTTTCTGCTCCAAATTCTTATGTTCCCCAGCTTACCATGCAGCTTCTCTCGGTGGGTCAGCTCAACGATCTTGGCTGTAGGGTTGGTTTTGACTCACACCTGTTTCATCCAGGATCGACAGACAGGGACGGTACTTGGGACTGGCTGGCGCTGTAGAGATCGTCAGGGTTTCTACATCCTTGATCGCCCACACCTTCCGTCCACTTCAGTTGCTCCTGTCACCTCTACATCTACTTCCACCGCCACTGCTGCCACCACCTCGGGCGTTTTTGCGTAGTGGCATCACCGTATAGGGCACTTATGTGGGTCTCGTCTTTCTTCATTAGTTCGTCAGGGTGTTCTTGGACGTGTTACTGTTGACACGACCATGTTTTGTCAGGATTGTAAGCTGGGCAAACAGCTACAACTTCCTTATCATTCCAGTGAGTTCTTGTCTTCTTATCCTTTTGATTTAGTTCATTCAGATGTATGGGGACCTGCGCCTCTTATCTCTAAAGGCGGGCATAAACTTTATGTGATCTTCATTAATGATTATTCACGTTTTACATGGATTTTCCCTACGTCTAAGCGTGGTCAGTTTCCTGTGATCTATCGTAGCTTTGCAATGATGGTTCGTACTCAGTTTGATTGTCTTATCCATACTTTTCGCTGTGATTCTGCTGGCGAGTATTGTTTTGACGCTTTTAGACAGTTTCTTTCTGAGCAGGGCACTTTTTATCAGTCTTGTCCTGGTGCCTATGCTCGGAATGGGGTTGCTGAGCGCAAACATCGTCATCTGATTGAGACTGCCCACACCCTTCTCCTTGCCTCTCATGTTCCACCACAGTTCTGGGCTGAGGCTGTTTCTACGGCTGCATATCTCATCAATATGCAATCTTCCACTGCTCTTAAGGGTGTTAGTCCTATAGAGCGTTTCTACTCCCGAGCCTCCCAGTACACTCACCTTTGTGTTTTTGGCTGCACCTGTTTTGTTTTGCTACATCCTCGTGAGTGCACCAAACTGTTAGCTCAGTCAGTTGAGTGTGTGTTTCTTGGTTATAGTTCTAAGCATAAGGGTTATCGTTGCTATGACCTGTCTACTCGACGGATTAGGATATTACGAGATGCTGTCTTTGACGAATCTCGACCTTTCTTCTATCGAGACTCGGCTCCTCCTGTTTCCACCGTTGAGTCGATTTCATGGTTGTCTCTTTCTGACTCTTCACCCATTCTCCACTATCACAGTGTTCTCCTGATCTGCCTCCAGTGGTTCCTTCTGTACCTCAGCCTCCGATGTTGCCCCTTGCAACACCGCCTCTTGTTCCTACAACACCACTGTCTCAGTTCTCTGGTATTTACTACTTCAGACGTCCTCGTCCTTCACGAGTCTCCTCTCCTGGTATCTTGCCGACACCCACATCTGATACTCTTGATGATGCTCCTCGTTACGCCCTTCGTGATCGGACATCCCTTCGCCCACCTGATCGTCTTGGATTTGCTTCGATAGCTCACGCCCTCTCTACCACTGAGCCTAGTTCTTATCGTGAGGCTGCTCCTCACTTTGAGTGGCAACTTGCTATGGCAGAGGAGCTTGATGCTCTTTGACGTACGGAGACTTGGGATATTGTACCGACATCTGTACATGCTCGTCCGATCACATACAAGTGGGTGTACAAGATTAAGACCCGGTCTGATGGTACCATCGAGCGCTACAAGGCTCGCCTTGTGGCTCGCGGCTTTCAGCAGGAGTATGGTCATGACAACGATGAGACTTTTGCTCCTGTTGCCTATATGACCATTGTTCGCACTCTTGTTGTGGTTGCTTTTGTTCGCCGGTTGTCTATCTTTCAACTGGATGTTAAGAATGCTTTTCTTAATGGTGTCTTTCATGAGGAGGTCTACATGCAACCATCACCTGGGTATTCTCTGTCGTCTTCGTCGTGCTCTTTATGGTCTCAAACAGGCTCCTCGTGCCTGGTTTGCGCGTTTTACCTTAGTGATTACTGTTGTCGGTTTCACTATCAGTTCCCATGATCCTGCTCTTTTTGTCCATGTCTCACCTCGGGGTAGGACATTGCTTCTTTTGTATGTGTTGATGATATGCTCATCACTGGTGATCATTCCTCATGCATCACGTATGTGAAGAAGCATCTCAGTGAGCAGTTTTTGATGACTGATCTTGGTTCTCTTATGTACTTCTTTGGGATTTAGGTCTCTTCCATGCTTAAGGGCTACTACCTCTCCCAACAGAAGTATGTTCAAGATCTTCTTGACCGGTCTGGTTTGACTCACACTCGCACTGCTGAGACTCCCATGGAACTATCCCTCCAGCTTCGTGCCATTGATGGTGATCTTCTTGAGGATCCTACTCGATATCGTCATCTTGTTGGGAGTTTGGGGTACCTTGTGAGCACTCGTCCTAATATTGCTTATGCAGTTCATATATTGAGTTAGTTCATGGCTCGTCCTACCCATCTTCACTACAGTCACCTTCGTGTTCTTCGCTACTTGCGTGGGACTGTTTCTCGTCGTTTGTTTTTCCTTAGCTCTACCTCACTACAGTTTCAGGCGTACTCCGATGCGACCTGGGCTAGTGATCCTTCTGATTGTTGTTCTCTTTCTGTTTACTGTGTTTTTCTTGACTCCTCCCTGATTGTCTGGAAGACAAAGAAGCAGACTGTTGTTTCCCGTTCTAGTTCAGAGGCTGAATTGAGAGCTATGGCAGTAGTGACAACAAAGATTACTTGGTTGGGGTGGTTATTTGCAGATTTTGGAGTGCCTGTGATGGGACCTACGACTCTTTTGTCTGACAGTGCAGGTGCTATCAGCATTGCCTGGGACTCAGTGAATCATGAGCTCACTAAGCACATTGGTGTGAATGCTTCATACACTCGCTCATAGGTGTAGGAGGGAGTACTTGTTTTACAGTTTATACTCTCAGAGCTACAGGTTGCTGACTTCTTCACGAAGCCGCAGACTAGGGTACAACATTTGTATTTTCTCTCCAAACTCAGTGTGTGTGATCCACTATGAGTTTGAGGGGGTGGTGTTAGAATATGACTCTTTTATATTCCTTATCTGTATATGGTACCCCATTGTACTCCCTATATATATATTGTCCATTGAGCCCCTTGAATAGATGTACAATATTCATAACAATAATCACCTTTTGTTGTGCCATGCAGAACTTTGTTGATTTGGCAGGAAGTGAACGTGCATCTCAGGCACTATCAGCTGGTGCTAGGCTGAAGGAAGGTTGTCATATTAATAGAAGTTTACTTACCCTAGGAACTGTCATTCGAAAACTAAGGTTGCAACCTTAACTCAATATTTTGTATAGTGTTGAGTTCCAATTCAAAGTTCCTCATATGATTATTTTCTTGTTTATTTTACAGCATTAAATAATAGATGTTCTAGCATCCATTTACATTATTTACTTGTTTTCATTTATGTAGCAAGGTAAGAAATGGGCACATACCATATCGAGATTCAAAGCTAACACGCATATTACAACCTTCTCTGGGCGGTAATGCAAGAACTGCAATTATTTGTACAATGAGCCCAGCCCGAAGCCATATGGAGCAATCAAGAAATACCCTGCTGTTTGCAAGTTGTGCAAAGGAAGTGGTCACAAATGCCCAGGTTAATGTAGTCATGTCCGATAAAGCACTAGTTAAGCATTTACAAAGAGAACTTGCTAGGTTGGAGAGTGAACTGCGATGTCCAGCTCCCTATTCCAGTCTTGAATCATTGGTGAAGGAAAAAGATAACCAAATTCGGAAGGTAAATGCTACTTCTGACCTTTTATGTGTATTCCTTCTCTTTTACCATGCCAGTTGTCTTCAATGCCAAAAACGCGTAATTTTCTTGCCATGGTGTAAAAGTTTCATGTATTCTTCCTTGCAGATGGAGAAAGAAATTAAGGAATTGAAGTTACAGCGTGATCTGGCTCAATCCAGGCTGCAGGATTTGCTCCAGGTTGTTGGAGATAACCATGTTTCAAAGCATTCCCTGGTACATGCACTTCCTTACTTCCTAATTAATAAGTGTAACTGTTGTTTTATAGGCACAAAAAGTTAAATACTTTCTCTATATACATGTAGGCTTCTGGGAGGAACTTTACCTTCGATGTACCTCAGCCATGTGAAGATGAGCAATCGACCGCTGAGTCATCAGGAGTTGTTGACAGTGTCCAAAATTTTAGGTTTCAAGGACACCGTGCAGCACAAAGGGAACATAGGTCTCAGCAGTCTGAAAATAATGTGCAGTTTGCCACCCCATCTAGGTATTCAGTCAGCAGTCCTCCGTTCGGCGGGATGCCCCCAACTAACAGCAGAGATGATGTCTATCAGATCTCTAATGAAGATTCAGATGATCTTTGCAAAGAAGTACGGTGTATAGAGACCAATGAAACAGGAGGAAATGAAGGTTCCGTGGGGAGCAATACTTTGCAAGATTCGAATGCGGGTTCTAGTATGCATGGAAATAATGATTCAAATCCACCTGTGAATTCTAGACACCATGATGTATCTCCTATTACCCTGGAGCAACATTTGGACAATGTCAGAAAACCTTTTGCCAATCTTGTCAAAGATCTAGGATCTTCAACACGTAACCCATCAAGCTCTAAAGTAATTGGTAGAAGCAGGAGCTGTAGGTCTCTGATGGGTTCTACTTTGTTTGAAGATTTGGAGGAGGAGGATTGCACACCGCCAAGCAGAAGTTTCATGGACTTCCCAGGGAGACCTGAAGGTTGTCAAAGAAGGGGATCTGCACTGAACTATGATGCAGAGAGTGAAACTCTATCAAGGGCAGGGTCAATGCTTTCTGAAATTACTACTACAAGGGACGGAGTCAAGGCAAACAGTTCTGTTGCAGGTGATACAGAATTTACTGGCATAGGTGAATTTGTTGCTGAACTGAAAGAAATGGCTCAGGTTCAGTATCAGAAGCAACTCGGTGGTCAGGTGTGGAACTATCTTATTATCATGCAAATGTTATTGTGCTCCTTCCAGCACAGCTCATTTTTCTATTTCAACTTAAAAAAAATGATCAGTACACAATTGTGGTGGTACATTTTTTTAATAGCACATGGGTGCTTACTATAAACTGAAAATACACACACTACCACGTTAGGATCATGTAATGTGCTGAATTTTAGTTACCATTTTTCTTTGTTATGATTGTCAGAGTGGAAATGGAGACTTAGCAGAAGGAACCATCAGGAGCGTAGGACTGGATCCAATTATGGATGCCTTGCAATCGCCTTCACGATGGCCACTGGAATTCGAGAAGAAAAAGCAAGATATTATTGACCTTTGGCATGCATGCAATGTCTCCTTGGTTCATAGGACTTACTTTTTCTTGCTATTTAAAGGAGATCCAGCTGATTCTATTTACATGGAAGTTGAGCTGAGGAGGCTATCGTTTCTTAAAGATACCTACACCAGTGGTAGCATGGAAAGCAAAGTGGCAGCAGGTAGCCCGAATACTGCTTTGGTTTCGAGGTAAGTTACGCTCACCACATTTCTCACAACTTCTATGCATTACAAATTTACAGTACTTGAATGCCTCCTGATGAAAATTATTTGTTATGCAGTGCCAAGAAGTTGCAACGTGAAAGGGAGATGCTCTGCAGGCAAATGCAAAGGAGGCTCTCGGTTGAGGAGAGAGAGAGCATGTACACCAAGTGGGGAGTTTCACTGGCCTCCAAGAGGAGAAGGCTACAGGTCGCTCGTCACCTTTGGACCGAAACGAGAGACCTCGAGCATGTCAGGGAGAGCGCATCCCTTGTTGCCAGATTGATCGGACTCCTAGAGCCAGGGAAGGCCCTGAGGGAGATGTTTGGACTGAGCTTCGCGCCACAGCAGTTCACCCGGCGATCCTACAATAGCTGGAGATATGGGCGTTCTTCTCTGACCTGATTAAACCTTACAAGATGCAACTGACCAAAAGAGGTTTCCCTTTTCCCCTTCTTTGTTTCTCCCCAGTCCGCTGTTGCTTTCGTGGCTATAGAATTTTAGGAACATTTGTAGTTGTAAGCCCTTCAATGTGTTTATGTATGATCTGTGGCTCAATTGATGTTTTCATGCAGCGAGTGATCAATGGAGCGATCTTACATTAACTGACAATGTTGAGTTCGTTTTGGAAGCTATATCTACTGAACTGGATGATTAAACATGCAAGATTTCTGCAAGTCGATACAAGGTGTTCCTCTGTTTCCAAAGAGATACAATATGTTAATTATTGTATGTGCATTTTTCGGGACGAATAATGAGATGAATTGCAATGAAATTTTATAGCTCCGACACAAAAGGTTTTACACTTTATTACAACGTTCGGCAAGAAGTCGAGCCAACAACAACAGCACAATTTCACGATTCTATCGCCGCGAAAGCGCGGCATCAATGTTCTAGCTATATGTGCCAGCCAAGGCTATATGTCGTCGTCAACGGCTCCTCGTCGACGTAGTCATCCTCGGCCGCTAGCCTCCACCACCGCCGGCCGTCATGGATAACCCGAGGACGCTCCAACGGTGCACCGGTCGTTGTGCTCCCTTGGCGTCTATTTGTTAGACAGGATGGTGTTTCAACTTTCTATATAATAGTTGTACGCGTTCACATGATCGTTGTAATCTATATATGTATAACTCATGTACTTTAATTTCAACAATAAAAAGTAGTGTTATTTTCCTCGCTTACATGGTATCAGAAAGGTGTCGCTTCTGAGCCGCCGCCTCCACAGCTTCCGCCACGCCGCCCCTGTGAGATGATCTCATCTTCATGATCACTCACAGGGGCTGCACAACTTATAGTTTAAGTCGTATCACCGATCATCCGATCGGCTACCAATTAGAGTTTCCCCGGTCATCTTCAAATCGGGGTTTCTCTATTTTTTTTCGATCATAGATTGGTTTGCGTCGCCCTGCCGATCTGTCGACGTTCCTCGGCTCCGGACTTCACTATCTCGGTTTCGACCTCTCGGCGCCTCCTCTCTTCAGATGATGTCGTGGCGTAACGCGGCGTGCTCGTCGATACGGCCCTCCCTCCATGACCATCCGAGTGCCCCGTCTACCGTCGTCATCACGCCGGATCATCATCGTCGGATCGTCGTCCGTGAGACTTCTGTCTTCACCGAATTTAGGTCCAGTCTGAATGTCCGCCTTGGCGACGTTCCGACTGCGGGGCGTGTTAGATAGGATGGTGCCTCGGCTTCCTACATGCATGACGTCTTCTCTTCCGAGGGATCACGCATTCACATGATAGCTGTACGTGTTCACATGATAGTTGTACGCGTTCATATGATAGTTGCAATATATATATGTGTAACTCATGTACTCTGATTTTAACAATCAAAGATATCATTACTTTCCTCGCTTATATGGTATCAGAGCGGTGCCGCTCCTGAGCAGTCGCCTCCACAGCTTCCGCAGCGCCGACCCTAGGAGATGATCTTTTCGCCATAATCTCTTCTGGGGCTGCGCAACCCATAGTTTACCAATCATCCAATCGGCTATCAATTAGAGTTTTCCCCGGTCAACTTCAAATCAGATTTTCTCTATTTTTTCCGATCATAGATCGGTTTGCGTCGCCCTGCCGACCTGTCGACGTTCATTGACTCCGGACTTCACCGCCTCGGCTTCGATCTCTCCGACGCCTCCTCTCTTCCGATGACATCGTGACGTGACGCGGCGCGCTCGTCGACACAGCCCTCCCTCCACGGCCTTCCGAGCGCCCCATCTACCGTCGTCATCACGCCGGATCATCGTCGTTGGATCGTCGTCCGCGAGACTTCCGTCTTCACTGAATTTAGATCCAGTATGAATGTCCGCCTTGGCGACGTTCCGACTGCGGGGGTATGTTAGACAGGATGGTGTCTCGGCTTCCTACATGATAGCTGTACGCGTTCATGTGGATATCGTGGGGATATGTGCATGATCTTAGAGTGATGAGTCAATTGGCAATGGCGTTGTTGGTTTGAAGAATCTCGCGTTTTCAGAAAACTTCAGTGCTGTCAGGTCATTGGCGGTCCGACCAGCCAAGCCGCCGGTTAGACCGGCCGTGTGGCAGTCCGACCGGCAATGCTTGCCGGTCCGACCGGCCACAAGTGATGATGGAGTTTGGGGCTAGGCCAAAAATAGGTTGTGTAGGCATGAGAGGGGAGTCTCCTCGATGTGGTCACATAATTTTTGGAGCTCTCAGTCAAAAGTTCTATCCATTGGAAAATTCCAGAGAGCTTGCATATTTTCGAGTTGAATTTTGGCTAAGTCTTTTGGGGCGGTCCGACCGCCGTTATGGAATCGGTCCGACCGCTGGAATATCGGTCCGACCGGTGGGTCTGGCGGTCAGACCGGCTTCCACTTGGACTTTGGCCATTTTGGCATTGTTGTGTTATCGTTGTGTTTAATGCATGAGTTTCAATGCTTTATTGTTGCATATTGCATTGTTGAGCTAATGTGGGTCAAGTTGTGAAGAACTTGTTCCCGGAGATGATTTCTTTGTCTATTGCTGTGCAGGTGGCTTGCAGGTCAACGACGTCAACGGCGAGGAGGATCGGGACTACGCTTGGAGAGCTGAGGTCCAGAACGATCATGGATGCCGGGTGAGGTCGTGTGACTCAAGCATGGTGCAGAATGGACAAGATGGATCGAACGGGCAGTTTGTTGCAGCTGGTTGGATCAAGCGGCGTGGGGGTCGGTGCAAGTGCCTTGGAGGTTCTGATGGGATTCGGATGGGAGAGATTTGCCGACATGATGAGAGCCGCTAATGAACCTACACGTGGTGAAGCAAGCGATTATTTCAACAGATTGTGTGTGTGTGGGTTCCATTTGTGTTGGGCCTTAATGCGAGCCCATGAGAGAAACCCTAGCCTCTCCTATAAATAGAAGGGGGAGATGGGAAAAAACCCCAAGCAACCAAGCACTTCATTTGCAAAAACCCTAATTAGGGTTAGGGTTTGGAGAGTAGAGGAGAGGAAATTTGTGTGTGTGCTCTTGGATTGAGCTCTTGTCCTCCTTGAGGGAGTGGCTTTGTAAGCAACATCTTGAATCATTCAATCTTTGGATGTTTGTTCAAGGATGAAGTCTCATTTGCTTTCTTCTCTCTTTTGATGATTTTGGTGCTTCCTTGATCCGGGTGTTTATGCTTGGTCTCTTGACTGATTTTACCTTGCTATTATGTGTGGAAATACTCCTAGAATCATCTAGATCATCAATCCCCCACAAGCAAGTTTTGGATCAAGATTTTCATATTTCTAGGTTTTGAACACTTCTTTGGTAAAACCTAAAGAGATCGTTTATTTGAAGTGGATCTGGATGATCGTCGCTAGAAATAGGTCTCAGATATCCTTAGGGAGGTCTGCTCCAAATTTGATCAAGTTTCATTGGTTGAATCAAAAGTTGGACCAATTTTCGTTTTGGATTTGGGCATTGTGCGCTGCCTCTGGACTAAACCGGGGCTGCAAAACGACGACAAGGCGGTGCAATCGAAAACAGGAGTGCGAGCGTTTTCTTGGTTTTGCACTCGGGAGAAGAGGGAGATGAGGTGGGGGAAGGAAAAGGGGAATGACCAGTGGTTCTTATAGCCGCAAGAGGGGAGGAGATGACCGTTGAGGGTGCGGACGACCGTGCGGAGCTGGCGGCATGGGCGTGCGCAGAGTGCAGCATAGACGCGGAGGCACGGTGACGCGATGAAGAATCTAGACCCGCCATTATGAGTTAATGGAGTGTTTTGGTGATTAATGACAAATCTAATTATTAGACTAACATTTCTATTGCTATATCTAGTGTGTAGTCTCATTTGGATATAAAGGTGAAATTCAACGAGGTATGCATTCGACTTATACTCTTATATATTGTTGCATTCCTCATATCCAAAATATACGTTGAACTCCACCATAAGAATATCTTGAATATGTGCATATGTTTCTATTTACACATTTGTGTATGCACACATTTAGGGGGAGCTCATTCTATATTTTGTGGTTTCACTAGTATTAATCCATATTCTGTTTTTCACATATATTTGGGATCTTTACTTTGAAATATATCCGTATAAGTATACAAAACTTGTGTGGTCTTTGTATACTTATGTTTTGAGTATATAGAACTTATGTAGTTCTTATATACTCTTGTTTTTAGTATACAAAACTTGTGTAGTTTTGTATATTCATGTTTTGAGTATATAGAACTTATGTAGTTCTCGTATACTCAAGTTTTGAGTATGTAGAATTTGTGTAGTTCTCGTATACTCATGTTGTGAGTATATATATGACTTGTGTAGTTTATATATACTCATAACGTGTTACTTTATCTAAATTCAATTTGTTTGTGTGATTGAAATGGTTATCATCAATTACCAAAGAGGGAAAGATTGAAGTATCTTGTCCCACCATTATGTGTTAATGGTATGATGTGGTAATTAATGATAATCATATTGTGGAACTAACATTTTCCATGAGTTGGATGTATAGGTTATGTTCCGGATGATGAAGACTTGGGATGATCATGAGTTGATCATCAAGTCAAGATTCAAGTAAAGGATGCATCATGTGTTGATGCATATGAAGAGCTTGAAGAAATGAGAATCATCGTGTGTCGATGATGTTCAAGGAGAAGACCCATCATGTGTTGATGGAGGTCTAATGAAGGATGCATCATGTGTTGATGCATATCAAGACTTGAAGTAAAGGTTGCATCATGTGTTGATGCACATCAAGTCAAGAGAAGACCCATCATGTGTTGATGGTGGTCAAGTGAAGAATGCATCATGAGTTGATGCATATTCAAGAGAAGAACTTGAAGAAAAAGAGATCATCATGTGTTGATGATTATCAAGTCAAAGACCTGTACTTGAAGTGTTGATGTGCGTCATCAAGGTTCAAGAAGATGCAAGGCAAAGATATGACTAGCTAGGGTTAAGGATGTGTTCCTAGTCTTTTATCGGTCTTGGTGTTTGGTTGGAAGACCGGACTGCTAGTATAGGATTGCCGTACTATTAAGAGGGGTCTTGACTAGTAGCATGAGTTAGTCATGTGTTGATAGCTCATTGTGTGTGCTCTAGCTCATTATGTGTGCTCTAGCTTATCTATGCATGGAGCTATTATTTGCGAATGTGTTTTGCAAATGAATGATGCTCATGCATTTAATCCTTGTGGCATGGGACTATAGTTTGCAAATGTGTTTTGCAAATGGTTGAAGTCCATGCACCTTAGACTTGTGGCATGATGCTATTATTTGCGAATGTGTTTTGCAAATAGTTGATGCTCATGTTTGATTTCTTGTAGCATGTGACTTAAGTTTGCAAATGGTGTAAGTCCATGTACCTTATTCCTTGTGGTGAGTATTCTAAAGGTTGGCAAATGTGTTTTGCAACTGGTTGAGAATATCACCTATATTCCTTGTGGGAATTGCACTCAAATGGGCGAATGTGTTTTGCCATTTGAAGCGGAGCCAATGTGTTTGGCCTCTAGAGCCTGGAGGTCTGACCGCCAGGGGTCACCGATCTGACCGGTGGCAAAATGGTCGAACCGCCATGTGTTGGGCGGTCGGACCGATTTCATCATGTGTTGATTCTCTGTGCGGTAGTTCCGTCGTTGATAAACGGAACTACCGGTGCGTTCGCGGTACGTTTATTCCAGAGAAGCACCATTTTTGTGTTTGCCGAATTTCCTCGGGCGGTCGGACCGGCCAGCCTTGGCGGTCTGACCGATTTAGCGGCGGTCAGACCGGCCATTAGTTGGCGGTCCGACCGGCCGAAGGCCCAACGGCTAGTTTTATAGCCGTTGGGGGCATGGGTGGTCCGACCGGCCATTAGTTGGCGGTCAGACCGGCTCTGCACTGTTTCGAGGGAATCTTCCCTCCAACGGCTAGTTTTTGTGTGTGGGCTATAAATACTCACCTTGACCGGTTGTGGATGATTGCTAATGTTGTTGTTGAGTTCCATACCCATTCTTTGAGCTAAGAGCGAGCATCTCCCCTTTTTTGTGTATGTGTTGCACTTAGTGAGATTTGAGAGCAAACCCTAAGTGCATGTGTTGCCTGAGGTAGTGGATTGTGTATCTACTTGAGTGTTGACACTTGATTAGTTCAAGTGAAGGTTGAGATTTATTTCTCTTGGTGTTTGCTGACACCTAGACGGCGTGGAGGCGTCGTGTCCGGTGATCTTCTCAAGAAGCTTGTGAGAAGGCCCGGCGTGTTGTGAGTGGTTTGGTGCTCGCCATCTCCGGAGTGGATGAAGAGCAACCCTAGTGGAGCGATGTGTTGGTTCGTGGTTGGAACCGGTCCAAGTGGTTGGATTTACCTCGGGGGTGTTGGCTTAATTAGTGGAGTCGGTCCACCGTGGTTGTGCTTACCTCAACGTGGATTAGGGGAGACCGGCAAGTCTCCGAACACCACTGTAAAACATAATCGTGTCATCTTTATTTGTCTTGTTCTTTACTTTGAGCAATTTACATTACTTGGTTTAATTGTTTATATATCTTTGTATGATTGCTCTCATTGTGTTGTATTCATGTTGTTGGTGTACTTAGGGAAGCCTAGTTGATTTAGGTTTTAATTGTGCAAAACCAATTTGTTATTAGCTTCCGCATTGTATATTGATTTTAGCGCTAAAGTTTTTTAAAACCGCCTATTCACCCCCCTCTAGTCGGCCACCTCAATATTACACGCGAGCGGCATGGCGTGGCGACTTAGGGGCCGGGAAGGTGAAGGTGCGATGGCGAGGTGACTTGGTGACATGAGCAGGTGAGATGGGCAAGCACGCGTAGCACGCGGCCGGGCGCTGCAGAGCGCGACGAGGACGTGCTGGCGTCAGGGCGACGATGGGGCGCTTTGGGAGTGACAGGCGCGCGGCGCTGCGCTGGGCGTGCTCTAGAGCAGCTTGGGGCTGGCCTGGAGGTGACTCGAGGGCAGCTTGAGGCTGGTACGGGCTGGGAAGGAAGGAAAAGGGGCTAGGTAGAAGTAGGCTGAGCCCAAGGAAAAAATTGACAGAGGGGAAACGAGCCAAGCCCAACAGAGAAAAGAAGCTGAAATTTTGAATTGAGGTTGAAGTTTGAGATATTCTGAAAATACAAACTTAATTTGAAATAAGTTTTTGAATTTTTGAAACCACTTTACAAACCTAAAACCAAACTAAAATAAAACTAAAAACAAACCACCCCAAGATGGGATGTTACATCAACACAGCTTGTCGCACGATCTCAGTTGCAGACAACACATGAAGATGCTCAGTTTATTTTCATTTTGCCTGTGTATGAAATGTGACTTGATATGCAAACTTGCAAAGTGTAGATTTGCTTAAAGTTTTATCATTCATAATTCCTACACTGGTGATCTAGTGACTTTCAGTTGTATTGCTATTTATTAGCATTTTAGTGGGATTTTATGGTCATCCAAAACTTAAAATTGAACTTGTTATCTGAATTTTGCAATGATGCGGTGATTGCGTGGACTCAATTGATACACTCGAGAGTTCTTTGAATGCCAAGGAGAAGATTATCTCGTAGTTGAATGCAGAACTACATAATGCTGAGTGACAGAAAGTTTTAATTATGATAATTGAAAAAATTACTTTAGCAAATAAAAAGAACCCGATCCATCCGTATTAAAGGCTTGCAGGTATATTATTGCATTCTATGTGTTGGCTGTTTGTGCCCATCCTCGCTCTTCCACCCAAACCTCAGAAGTAGGAAATTAAGAATACTACACCTACTACGAGGATCCGGAAGTTGACAGACATGGATATGATGAAGAGTAGTTAGTTCTATTAGTCTAGATCTCGCTTCAGTCTAGTTGACTCCGTCAGTGCTTGCGCGCATCCAATATTATCTAAGTCTTTGATTAATATCAGACGCACACGGGTTTCTCTAGTCGCTTGCCTGTGGTGAGATGTGCTCTACCCCTTTTGCTTCCGCTTTTATGTAATGTAAGCACTTGACCTGTTTGGCCCTATTGTAAAACTCGATCTGATGTGGTCTATGTGACTCTGATGTCTGTAATATAATGTTTTGTTTAGTCTACGTTATGTATGAATTGATTCCGTGATATATTTTGTGAGCGTTATCTACTGATCCAGGGAATAGCGCGGTGTATTCACATAGGATTTGGATTTTTGAAATCTGGGTCCGATAGTGGAGGGTGTGCGGGCATAGCTGGTCCGAGCGGTGGACGTGTGGACGATACATGTATCGGCACACTGACTGTCTGGGTGGTGGGCGTGCGGACGACATTGATTCTGGGTTATAAACGATCGGAATTGCAAACGTGGCGGCGTGAGACATGTCTAGTCTACCATATTAGGCAATACTGTCCGAGGAGAGGCACGATTGCAAATAAATGAACAAAAACTCTGCGCCGATGACCATTCCTCAGATAGGGAGAGAAATGGCCCTGTGCACCGTCATAATGAGTCGACGACAAGTGCAGCGGAGAAGAACGCCCAGGCGATGGCGGCGGTCGGAGAAAAGAACCAGCGGTGGCTTGAAAAACCTAGGTACGCTCTGATATAATATTATGAATAGTGCTTATATTCATTATGAAATCAATGAGCCAATATATATACAAGTACAATTGTGTCATATATGCAAGTAATCTTTTATACAACGGGGAAAATACACATGCAATAATATACATCTAACATATTCCACTTAAATTTTAGCTCCTTTTTTTGTGGTCTTGGTTATCTAGCTGTAAATTCGGAAGGAAATTCTGTTCAGTATGCAGGGCAACATTTATTGCTCGATAATCTATATGATTCATTTCTTAGCAAGGTTACTTAGTCTATCTGGTGATCTTCTGACTGCCATCAGATATTCCCTTTGCACAGCTCCCTACATCAGCAAGAGTTTCGGTTTTGCTCTTGATATACATGCGTCTCTGATTCACCTGATACAAGTTTATCCAATTTGGCAGTTAAGCAGTACACACATTGATAAAAATTTACGGTGCTGTCAGTCTCTCTTGTCAGTTTATTTTCTCTATTGAGTTGCTTAGAAGTCTGATTTTGTTTCTGTATGCATTATACAGGAGCAGTGACGGAAAGGAAGCTGGAGATCAGGCAGTTTCGTCGTCCCATAAATCACAAGATGCAGCAGTTGGCTCTCTGGTCCACCTGCTGAGAAATGCACATCCACTGCGAGATTCTAGCTATTCATCTCAGACATCAAGGGCCGAGTCTAACGTAGCAGCCTCAACCAGTTCAGTCATGTCCCGTAGAACATCTGATGCACTCGAGGAGCTCCAATCGTTCAAGGTGATCAGGGAGAGGCTGCTGTCCCTGAGTAGGGCAATGCAGCAAGTCTCACTGGCAAAACAATAGCACCGTTCTTTTCTTCGTTTCTCTTAACTTCACCGCTGAAGATCCCCATCCACAAAACAGGCTATACGGTGAGATCAGTGATGTTTTGTTGAGGTGTTCGTGTGCATATTACTGATGAATTGATGCTTTTAGTTGAAGAGAAGCCAGCTTCAACTGATTTCTGCGAGAGAATCGCTCGTCGTTCTTGAAACTCTAGAAGGATTGTGATCCGCCACAGTTTATACACTTTTGTATACTCGGAAAGTAAAACCAGTACACGTAGGTGGGGAGCCTGTGATGAACGTAGTGCGCTAGTGTGTACTTATGTAACTGTACTCAACCCAAGTGTTCATTAAACATCGATCTTTAAAGTATTGCTCGCACTTCAGAAGACTTGTTTTCTCTGCTCTTGCTATTTTGGCCTGGAAAGCTGTGGATTGGCAGTCTGTAGAAACAAAACGCAGATGCTTCGTGCTTGTCATTACTTTTGCCACTGGTGGAAAGCCTTTGCAGTTTGCACGACCTTCAGATTTGATTAGAACAAGGTAAGAGGAATTCAGCTTTCGATTTGTGCTACACATTATCTCTCTAGCCTATCTTGAATGTCGTTAGTCCGGAATTTGCCGGTGCTTGTTCTATGAGCTGAAAGGCCGTATTGCTACAAATTTTAGGCTAGATTTGGTCTCAAGTTGGGCCACAAGAACTCTACCGTATGATCGGCTTTTCCTGAAAAGATCCGTTATACCGGCCTGGTTCCAGCTGCAGATCAGTGGTAAGGTGATAGTTCAATATTGCAGTACGAGTGTATATTTAATGTATATTTAATGACCGTGTTCGGATATAATAAAAAAATCATATGAGCCAGCATGTTAAGCTGAAGATTGAGCAGGGCTTATACTACGCTCTCCGCTTCGCACACCAAGCCCGCACCAGCGTTGTCGTGTCGCCCGCTACCAAATTGGTTGGGAGCTGGTAGAGGTGGCCTCACTCTACGGTGATGAATACGATGACCTTGTAACAACAAAATTAGGGTTGATAATTTGTTTATTATGGGGTGATTTTTTTGTTAGAGATTTTTTAAGGGTGGAAGATGGATGCGAGAGGGGATGTGAGAGGAGGTGGACAACGCATCACTTAACACTCATCAACTCCTTTTAAGTAGTACAAGTGCATGGGCTCCAAGCAGGCCATTAGTGATGGTGATTTGTCGAGTAGTTGGTCGACCAGTTGTTGTCTTCAACACACTCTTTGATGAAAATATTGCCCATCCTAATGAAAATATGGCCTTTCTCGTAACTAGCAGGATGGACCACGTATTTGCATGGCTAGCTTAAGAAATATACTTGTATTGGCCATATAATGTTAGTGCTTATGATTAAAATAGTTATATATGGCATATAAATGTAACAGTTGTAGTATCTATATTTAATTAATCTAAACCGTTATAATATGAGTCTACCGAGATAGCGGTGCAGATCTTTCTCACTTTTTTTTCCTCTCGAACAATGAAGGAATTTCTAGTCTTTTTATTTATTATGTGGGAATTTATACCTCTGAAAGCATATATGGTGCCTCACATATATCGATAGTAAAGTTTGATTTTGCATTAATTTATTTCTAACTTCTATAAATCAATTGATAATGACATCTAAATATTATCTTCTGCTATATCCAATAAATCAAACAACTATTAAAATAGGGGGTGACGTAGCATGAATGAGATTTGCCCCCTTAATTATTGTGATGTCAAATCTACTAATAATATTCTAATGTGACAAATTCAAATTATTTTATTTATATTAGTAGGCAAAGTTTAAAGAATTTGATTGCACACATTTAAACATCATTTAATATTTTAGTAATAGAGAGATGAGCTGTTAAATTAGTTTAGCCCAATTACTTGGGAGCAGGGATCCAAATCTCGCTCTGGGTTGAAATACTGGCAGGCAGTGATGTGAATAACCGTGGGTTCTGGCGATTCTCGAAATTTCAAAAAACCGGGCGAATTCAAATTTTGATTTTTGAACTCCAAATTTTACTGCGTGATGAGAAACCTATTCTATCGCCGAGAACCTGGTCGAATCGGGAAAACCGAAAACCGAATTTGGGGAAAATGGTAATTATGAAATTTAAATTTAGAATAATGCAAATATTAATGGGAAAATGTTTCAAGATGTACATAAAAAGTCATCCTTGGTTGCTTCACTCTCGGAGAGCGATCCTCTCGTCCAAGTATTCTAAAGCATGTAACACAATAAAAACATAAGCTAATGATAATGAGCGATAGCTTGACTAGCATACAAAAACAATAATGAGAAGTAATTCATACCAATACATTGTCGAGAAGCGAAGGTTGTGCAATGTAGTCGTTGTTATCATAGAGTATAAGTCCTTCAAATTGTGCTAGGTGAGCCTTGTATTGATCCCAAGTGTGTGTTTCGTGTGCATATTGTAACCAATGATTGTAAAGTTATTGGTAATATGTGGGTTCGACCAGCAGTAAACGCTTCGGCATTGGTATTGAAGGACACAAGGCCGTAATGGAAACTAGGATCGGAAGAGACGTCCGACAAATGAGAATAATCTCCAGAAGGCAATAGATTGACATCTCGACGTCCATAAGTCCGAGTGGATCTTGAGCTAGCATGCGATTCATAGGAAGAAGAGTCATGTGGCTGAGATTGATCTTTTTGGCGACCCTTACCCCTCGTGTAGGTCTTATGATATTGTTTTGAAGCATGACAACCGTGGTCTTCATCCTGAGTAGCATGCGTGAAGTTTTGCTCGCATGTGAATTCCAATGGTTGGTCTTGCCCTGCATCATGAGCAGTCCCACCATCAGCACCATCATCGGACGACGGAGAGCTACTATCACGAGACTCTTGGTACTGGACTTCATCAGATGGCGGACTTTCTGTTTCTTCGTCGCTTGCCACAATATCCTCCTCAATGGCCTTTTTCTTCTTCCTGTCAGGCACTTGTTTCCCTGTTTGTGTAAGTGAGGCAAAGTCTTCAGCCAATTTTTCAGTTGGTTGGCTACAATATTTCCTTTTCCCAAGATGACTCTTGCCAATATTTTTCTTTGCCCACTGCTTCAATGGTTCATCATCTAGTGCTTTATTCAATTCCTTTCGGGGATAGCATCAACTACAACTGTAGATGGCATGGGGGGCTCACCTTCCTCGTCTAGTAGGGGCTCTGATTGTATCATGGAGCTATCAAGCCACTCGTGGATTGGGTTCTCTCGTCATCTGAGTGGCATTGATTAGATCGCCAAAAGGATCTACATCCCTATCTTCATTTCTAGTCTCATGCTCTTGCAAGCGGAGCCTCAGTTGTAGTGGACATACACGAGTTTATGTAGTTTCTTGTATCCAAGACGGTTCCTCAATTGTGTATGTACCAATGCAAATGTGCTCCAATTTCGTTCACATCCACTGGACGAAACACATTGCGAGACAATCCGCAAGGCATATTTTGTTAATGTCGGTGTCTGCGCTCCAAACGTCATCCACCATGTAGCTACAAGTAACATAAAATTTGTGTTAAACTAATAGTGATGGGTCATTTTCCATGTATATGTATGTTCATAACAACCTACTGCGCAGAATGACGACTAGCACTCATGTGAGCCTCATTGGAAGCAAATAAACCTCGCCGATTACGGTATTGTTCTAGCTCGCCTAGAGCACGTGATCAAGTCCCGGGTGTATCGGCTAGTCTTTGAATCACCATTGTCGTGGAAGCGGCGAGGGTGGATTCTTCCTACATTATAGAAGCGGTCTGCGGGTTCAAAGAACGATCTTGTGCAAACAAACACACTTAGAGAGTTAGAAAAAATACAACAAATATGTGATATTTATTTGGATTTAGGAAACTATGAACTTGCTCGAACTATGTACGTGCGGTCCTTCATCATTGCAATTCTCCTATTAACAATCTTTATGACACGGCAATAAGTGGCATCATCTTCTTCAAGACGTCTTGAAGTTCAAATTGAGTTCAATGCGTCTTTTCAACCATTCACCGCCATCGCTGCGAGTTTACGTTGGTCGACATATCTCGAGTAGTCGGTAAATTGGTTCTACCAATTTTATGACCCAATCCATACCGGACCACCATTGTCTACTTGTGAAGCGAGAATACATATATTCTCCTTCCTGGCCGTGCTCAAATGGTTGGAGCTCCATACATCGACACCATCCACTTCGTGAACTTTGCTTTTCTATCCCTAAAACTTTTCAAGAAAATGAATGTGGTTCCAAACCTTGTGGCGTTTGGACGAACTATCTCCCATCCAATTTGTTGGCGCATTTCATTATGGCGGCGACTATGGTTGTATAGGAACCGACAAATCCTCTTAGCCGCCTTGACAACTGCATCAACCTCCTCGAACTGACCAATATCCTTCAACATGAGGTTGACGGTGTCTGCGCACATGGTCGCCAGACTAAAGTTGGGTACTCTTCAATTACCAGTTGGCATGCTTTCTTGTAGTTCGCACCATTGTCAGTCACAATCTGCATGACATGTTTAACTCCAACTTCTTCCACAACTCTACGAATCTCACGGTACAAAAAGTCAGCATTTTGTATGTCACCAGTTGCATTCACTGACTTATGGAAAAACATTCTTCCATTGCAGTACAACATAAAGTTAACGATACTCATTTGTGTAGGCCCAGTCCAAGAATCACACATAATAGAGACCCCATATATGTCCCAGTCTTCTTTGAACTGTGATACGTACTCCTTGACCTCTTGTTCGTTGGCATCAAGATATGTCCCATCGATTTCATGCCCTCTTGGTGACGGAACCCCTTGGCCAAGTTCTTGTGTCTCTTTGATGGCGGCACGAAAATAAGGACACTCGGCCTTAACTCCAAAGAATGTCATTACTATGGAACCACTTTGACCAAATTTTCCCAAGTTTTGACTTTGCTTCTCCGCAAGTGTTGTATCAATGCGGGTTGGACGGTGCCCGACCGCGCAAAATATCAGGATCAACTCTCATGGACTGTGACCTGCCAAACATCCTTGAAAAAGCATTGCTTCCTGTACCACTACCTCTGCCACTTCCACTTCCCTTTCCACTCCCACTTCCCGTACCACTTCCACTACCACCACCATGTTCAAACGTCGCACCCCTGGCTCTAGCTCTTTGTTGCATCTGATGTAACTCTATCGACTCCCGACGAGCCCATTCCATTTGCATTTCCTCGTTATCATCAAATGCATCTTCATATGATGGACCACGAGCTACAGGCTCTCTTGCGGCTTCCTCCATTCGCAGTCGTTCATCTTGAAGAGATTTCTTTCTTGCCTTCGCTTCTTCAAGACTTGCCAGCATGAGCCTTCGGACTTCCGCCGGAACCCCATTGCAAGCAACAACATCTCCGTGTCTCCCAGCAAGATGTTGTTTTAGGCGGGTGACACCTCCGCCTGATTTTGTTAGATTGCAATATCTGCACTTCCAACCAAAGACCTCCTAGTCTTTCTCCATGGTCCCAAACATTGATGGATTTAGAAGTCATCACCTACAATAATCCAGACAGGATGAAAATTGTTAGTCATGGATCATATTGACAAGTGATTTCATCTTCCGTATATGGATATATGCTATGCAGGTTACTGAAGGCATATATGTTGTTTTGTGAATGGATATCATTCTGTAGTCTTGCATACACTGATACACAACATGCATGGACTTACACATTGATTCACAATTTCACACAACATGCAAGGATAGCATTATGTGGTCTTGCATACACTGATACGCACAGCATGCTATAGCCTTTCACATGACCACTAGTAATCCAAATGTGCAACCCTCCACAAATGCTAACCACTAGTAATCCAAATGTGCAACCCTCCACAAATGCATTCAAGATGGTTTTCTACACTACAATCTCTACTTAGTCCTTACTCCCTACAAACAATGAACTCAAAAACTCGATAAGTAGAAAAACTTTCGGACCTGCTGCTTGTGCTTGTCTTTGCTGCTCCCCGCTTCCTTGTGCTTGCCCTTGTGCTTGCTTGTGATGGGCTGACTTAGTGCTTGCTTGAGCTAATGGAGAATGAGAGGAAGAGATGCTACTGGAAATGGGGAATGAGAGGGAGGGAAGAGGCCAAGAGGGAGGCAATAAGTGAGCAAATAAACAAATGGTAGTGGGTGGGGGCAATTACTAGCAATAAGTGAGCAAAAAGGGATGAGGGGGCTGCTGTCCACATGGGAGAAAGCAGCAGAATCAAAAGGAGCCAAAAAAAATTTTTCGGCGGTTTTTCCGATCCCGCCGGGGCCGTAAACCGATAATCGTGCCGATAACCGCGGTTACGGCGGTTTTATCTCTGCTTGGGAGCATGTCTTGGATGGCCATGTCTCGTCTCTTTAGCTCTTGAAATCCGTCATAATCTCCAGCTAGAACATGGATGTGGGATTATTAAGGCCTGCTTGGAACTCGTAAATTTGTCGGAACCATGTGAGAATTATACCTTCTTGAAAAATTCTTGTGTTCGAAACAGACCCTGAATTGTTGGACTCGTACTTGGCATGGCTGATCTATCATCTTTATCAACTGGTCTCATGGAATGAAATCAAACCGTTCGATGATATATCTCATTGTTGTACATTCTACTCTCGTAGTGCTGTTGAACTATTCTAGTCGGACTCTACTTGACTTAGTTGTGCAAGGCATTGAAGCCTTGATCCAACGACAAAACCTCAAAATATATACATTTTGCCAGTTTGTCTCATTCACCATGAACACCTTTTATCTTTTTCTTTATTTTTTTAATCTAAAGGTGGCAATGGAATATATATAACATTAATTTGGATCGATGATTTCAATCGTTTCACTTGGGTTTAGGTTTACTTCATGCTTGCTCGCTCTCAACACCTTGTAACCTGGTTTGGCAAACAGCCTTGACTCGTCAAACATAACCTACCCCTATTCCCTCAGCTAGCACGACATAGAACGGAACCGCGCGTAGGATCCATTCGCTATTCATTCTAGTTTATAGTCTTTTTTGCGAGCTGTCTTGGCAAAGAGAAGAAGGGATCCCAAAAGTAGCACAAGAATCTCATGTATTAGACCTGGTAAATCCATTTTAGAAAGAAAAAAAAGGAAAAAGGAATTACACTATTTCTATATATAATTTTGACCAATCCTACTTGCATTGCTATTTAACCGAAAAGTATTGGTCTATTTATTATCATGTTCATCTCAAATTCAAATTAGCTTTGTGATACTGCATCCTACGGATGGTTACGCCTAACACCATTTGTTTCACATGTGTTGTGGGCTAAAAAAATTATTTGCTTGTAACATCTCTGGGGCATGTTCTAGCACGTACATGCATGCTTTTTCTTAGTAGACTTATATTTGAAACGTTGACATGTCCCAATCACCGGTTGGAATGACAACAGTTGGTCTATTGCCAACTAAACCAGTGGCGAAGCCAGGATTTGAGAGAGTTTCGGGCCCAAAACTAAAAGGCTATAAGTCTATAACTAACATCAAATGCTATCAACTATGATCAAGACCAGAAAGGCGACTAGGTACATATACATGAAAGGAAACTATGATCATATCAGCAACAGGAGAACGGTCGCTGAGGCACTCCATAACAATTGCTGGATATCGGACTTAAGGGGTCGTGTAGATATGATGAGGACATGACCTCTATGGAAATAATCATATTTGCTATGCTTGCTATTCCAATTACAAGAGTTCGTACGCTTCACTTAAATTATCAGGTGAGCTCGTTTTTAGGGGTGTATTTATATTATATGAATTATATGATGCTACCTAATGATAAAAATGTATATTTGTGCAGCATCACATCACTTTTATCTAAGCTAAGCAAGAGTTCGAGCTGGAGACGTTTTGAAATCCAATTCGGCTTTCGGAGACAGTACTGACTTCAAACGTGCATAACTTTCACATACGGAGTCCGTTTAAGCTCCACAAGAACTTGATGGAAAGATTTTCTCGTCCTCTTTCCAACAGATCTGTCCTTACCTTCAAATTTTTCTGTGGACTCCACAATCATTAAAAAAAATATGCTACATCACATGTTTGGACCAAATTGGACCTTGTAATGCTTGGGCCCATGGGTAGTATCTATATATGAATAATATTATGAATAGTATCACCCCCTATTTTGTTAGCTATGCGTGACTTCCCCTTCCCTATATAAGGAGGTCGTGCCCCTCTAATTTCTTTGGATTTTGTTTAGTTAAAAGTTAGCTTTATTGCAATTTTGTGTATTGGCTTGAGTCGATTAGACCAACCATAATACCGCTACAGAATCCCAACTTTATCAAATATTTCAATCTTATTTGCAATTTCTGATTGCTTATTATCTTGTTCTTGCGTGTTCTTCGATTGCATGCAGGAATAGACCTTCGTGGTTAGGTCGATCGTGCTTCTAGCAAGATCGCTAACGATCTTGGAGTTGGTTCAGCGATTGCCGGACATATTGGTCGTGTGTGATTGGTAGCCCAATCGTGAGAATCGTTTCTACCAAAATCGAGCTATCATTCTCACCGAAAGATCGGAACACCCATTGTCGCATCAAGATACTAGGGTCATCTCTGATTTTCTATCTCTGTGGGACGTATTGCAAACTGTGCGCACAGAGCAGGACTTGGATAATGGATTTGAGTGGGCTTGGGAAGCTTCGGGGCAGTATATCTCTCGCTCGGCTTACAAAGCACTCTTCATGGGTTCGATTAACTTCTCTTGTGCTTCTGCTATCTGGAAGTTTTGTGCTCCTCTGAAGTGCAAATGCTTCTTGTGGCTCGCAGTTCATCAACGGTGTTGGACGGCAGACCGACTTGAGCATCGTGGCGTGCAAAATCAGGGTCTTTGTGTCTTCCGCCGCTCAGCGCCGGAATCTATCGATCATCTGCTAGTCAGATGCGCGATCACTTCTCAGTTATGGTCGCAGTTCTTCGGAGGGTTAGGGTTGCAGCTCTGCATACCGATCAGGCAGCACAGCCTTGAGGATTACTGGTTTACGGTGCGCAAACAGGGTCCTTGGGACCAACGGAGGGCACTCGATTCCTGTATCACGTTGGTCTCATGGTTCATTTGGCAGGAACAGAACAACCGGGTGTTCAACAACGAAGCCGAGCCGTTGGATATTATCCTTCAAAAGATGCATGATGAGCTCTGTCAATGGCGCATGGTAGGAGCTGCAAGCTTGGAGGCACTGCTGCATCCAGGCTAGCATATTTCCTGACCGGTGGCTTCTCTAGGTCGTTCTAGGGTCATTTCAATCCAGCGAGTAGTCTTTCCTTTGTTTCTGCTCTGTGGGGTTGGCCTGCAGATTTTATATTAACTGTGGTTCGATTGCTCTCTTCTCAATGGAATGACGTGCAATCCTTTTGCGAAAAATTGGTATTACTAGATACATCATGAAATATACCTTTCTAATGTATAATTATTTTTATTTGAAACAACATATCTTTGTATATATATATATATATATATTGATGGTCGTAGTGTTACTTTGAAAACCGCGTCGATGTTCAAAAAGATTCATATTTGAAATCAGATGGAGAATTTGTGTACAGGCACTTGAACCATTTTAATGCGCATTATTCGTTGCGCACTTGAAGCTAGCTAGCTGATGATGGCTACTTTTTTTCCGTTGTTTATTCCACAAAGAACGCACTACCCGTGGTAGCCACGCGCGCATCCAATCTTTTGATGCCAGTGGCCGCACCACATAATATTCCTCAGTTTAATGGAATGCTATCGTCTCGATCGAATCTTTTATGTCTCCCACTCGGCACAAGCACCATAGAAGAAGTTTTCAGACCGTGCTTCTTCCGGCTTCCCGACGGTTGCCATACCCAACAGTCCAAAAAATCAGCTGTTTGTTCTTTCATCGTTAATTTGTAGTACTACGACTATCAATAGATTAATGCTAACCCAGGCAAGCCTTTTGATCTATATCGATGCTAACCCAGCTAAACCATATTCTGTGAATTTTTTGGATGCATGTATTGATTGCACATTTATTTTGATAGTAAAATGGATTTGTGTGCATTGCACATTATCTAGATATATCTACAAACATCTGGTGATATTCAAAGTACCTCCTTCCTTCACTAGCGAAGATCTAGTAAATTCCGTAATAACTCTTAAATAAGAAAAAAATCTCTCATTAATAGAGAGAAGAAGAGAAGTACTACACCGTTATTTAAGTGAGGCCATGTTGTAATGGTGCATATTAATCATATATAAATAAGAAATTTTGTCATTAATCGAGAGAAAAAAGATCTACACCACTTATCTCGGTTTGATCAGATTATAACGATGCGGATTAACCATGTATAGATATTATAACGGTTACAATTGTATAACATATACAACTATATTTTTAAAGATAATAGTAATATAGCAAAAATACAATATGTTACTAGCGCGGGAAATCCGCTAGTTAATGTAATCAAAACAGAGGCACTAAATGAGACGAGCAGCTAGCGAGACGTGTGTCACATCATATCGTTTGATATCTCTCCTCGTATATCGTGTACACCTCAGCGAAGGGCGCGTGCCTGCCACACGACAATGCGATCACAGCCCTCCATTTCTCCAACCCTAGCAAATTCTACTATAAATATCCTTGCCGAGGCGTGTGGCCGCCACACACCAGTAGTCCCATCCCCTTCTGCTCCGCACACGCCACTCCCATCTCGATCAATCCTTCTTCTTAGCTTGCTTGCATCCATGGACCCTCACCTCAGATCCCACGTCCACGCGTCAGCGGCCGCCGCTCCTAACGGCGCGTGCAAGACAAAGGAAGAAGATATAGTAGTCGTCGTCGGCGTCGATCAGGTCGAAGCGGCTCACTCGTCGAAGCTAGCCGAGGCCGATCCGAGCGGCGGCGACGACGACGGCGTCAACTACATGGCCCGCGCGCAGTGGCTCCGCGCTGCCGTCCTCGGGGCCAACGACGGTCTCGTCTCCGTGGCCTCCCTCATGATCGGCGTCGGCGCCGTGAACGCCACCGCCAAGGCCATGCTCGTGTCCGGTCTCGCCGGGCTCGTGGCCGGCGCGTGCAGCATGGCCATCGGCGAGTTCGTGTCCGTGTACGCGCAGTACGACATCGAGGTGTCGCAGATCAAACGCGACGGCAAGGACGGCGCGGCCGCGGCTGACGACGACGTCGCAAAGGAGAACCTGCCGAGCCCGACGCTGGCCGCGTTCGCGTCGGCGCTGGCGTTCGCGGTGGGCGCCCTCCTGCCGCTGCTGGCCGGTGGGTTCATACAGTCGTGGGGCGTCAGGGTCGGCGCGGTGTGCGCGGCGAGCACCGTCGGCCTGGCCGGGTTCGGCGTAGCGGGGGCGTACCTGGGCGGCGCGAGCGTGGTGAGGTCGGGGCTCAGGGTCCTCCTAGGCGGGTGGCTCGCCATGCTCGTCACCTACGGCGTGCTCCGGCTGTTCGGGACGACGTTCCACATGCACATCTCGTCGTCGGGGTGATGTGATCCGTGATCGTTCTGGTTTGGCAGGTCGCGCGCGCCGGCTTGCAGAAATAATGAAGGGGCATGTACTTGCCTGTGAACTTTCACATATTAACTAGCTGATGCATGCTGTGGTTTTGTGAAGAACTGAAGATCCAAGTGCACCATGATACATGCACGTTTCCAGGCCTGACAGATTGAACCGCTTTGGTCAATAGACGCACAAATGCTAAACAAACGCGCCCGTCGCTTAAGTTATTCAATGTAGTCCTGTTCATAGGTGGCCCGATGTCCGAATTTTCTGGGCTTAGTCCTTGATTTTTGGTTCAGATCATGAAAAACCCCAACGAAAGTAATAAAAATTATAAAATTATTTTTATTATCGAAATGAATTAAACATTAATTTTTATTTAAAAAAGAATTAAAACAATGTTGTTTCATTAGGGAAAAATAATTTTTAAGCTGGGCAGGCTCAGACGTACCCATTAAAGGCTGGCCTTTTTCGGACCCAAGGGTCTATTCCCATGATAGGGAATATTTCGGCCGGTTCGGGCCTCGGAGCACGTAATCCGGACGCTTTAGGTGAACTGCTCCACTAGCGGAGATCGCATCATTTACCTACAAGCCTGTCTCTGAAGAGCAGATAATTATATGCTCGGTTCTGGTGCGCGTTAGGTAAGTACTGGAGTAGTAGTAACGTTTAAACACTCTTGGTCATTGCTCGGCTTATGCTCATATATATAAGCACCACCTTAGATGGGTTCTCTCCGGGGGAAAATAAAAACTCTAAGCTCACGAGACAGTTCAACTCGTTAAGGATTTAGTTCGAACTCGGATCATTAACGAGCCGAGTCGAGCTGACATTTCTACTCGTTATCTTAATGAACCGAATTCGAGCCAACTCGCGAGTAGCGCGTTAGCTCGTTTAGTTGACAAACCCAGAAAAGAAGCCCAATACTACCAACTGCGTAAGTTGCAACCCTAGTCCACCGACCACCCCGCACCCCAGTCCCCAGTCCCCACTCCCCTCCCCAGCCTACGCCGCCACGACCCAAGTTCATTCAAGAATACTCAAGACCTTACGTTTCATATTTTTACCAGCTCTTCATGAACTACCATGCTAATTGGTGGATTAGATATTAGCAGCTTTTAACTGGTTGCATGTTTTGTACACAAAAGGGACTATCTAGTGTGCACCATGAACCATTTTAAGTGATATTATGGACTTTTGGTTGTGGACTTGTGATCTTGTGATTGTGGTGAACTCTTGTGTTGTGATCTTGTGGTTGTGAACTTTGTGATCTTAAACTCTTGTGTTGTGTTTGTGGTCAAATAGAGAAGCATGTTGGCCTGTTGCTACCAAAATTCAAGCATAATTTACTAGTTATAGTTATTGTTTCGATGCAATTGAGTTTGGATACAAATTATGAACTGAGTTCCTTTTCACGTTGTACACTGTACATAATAACACTAGTTGAATTGTTAATAACGAGCCAAATGAGTCGAGCTGTTTGAACGAGCTGAGCTTGCTATTCCGCTCGTTAGCTTAACGAGCCGAGCCGAGCTTGCCCTAGAGACAATCATAGAGATGATTGTATCACGTATATATTTATGTCTTATTGAATAAGTGTTATTCTATTCCTGAATGAATCATCGGTTATAAAGATTAACAAGTATATGACTTGTTGGTGAAGCTCTTTAACTTATGATGATGTCGTTCTAAAGGTATCCCTGGTCGGATATCACTGGTCGGAACACTAGTGACCCTAACGACCAGCGCATGTATTGATTGATGATCATGTTTCACCGGTCATGGATATAGCGATATAGAATCAATAATGTGAACACATGTTGGAGAATATGGTGTTGGATTGACCCACCTTGAGACACTGCTGATATTGTTATGATTTTGTGTGTCATCAGTTGGTCTCAAGTAATGATGATGTATAATCCTTAGACCTGAGATCAGCATGGTTTTCTACATGTGTAAGAGTACGCTTTAGGGTTGTCAAATGCTACTTCGTAACTGGGTAGTTATAAAGGTAGCTTTCAGGTACGCTATGAAATATACGGAGGAATGTGACTGATCGGATATGGGATTTGCCCCTCCTAACATAATAGGAGAGATATCTATAGGCCCCTCGATGTGGTCGGATAAACAAAAAAGTGCATGGCCATGCCACTGGTGGTCGAAGAGTTCAACCACGTGAAGTTATCCGATACTCGATCGAGAAAGTACTGAACAGTCCATGGATGACACAACATCTCACCTGGAGTTCAACCATATATCGTGAGGCAAAGGGAGAATACACGAGCTGGTATTTCAGTTTGATCATATACGGACTAGTCGTATGGAGATACGAGCTGGTCGTAGGCTGGTCGAACATGATCACTAAGTGGTCGAAACCGTGGTTGTAAGGAGTTACGAACTGGTTGAGACCAAATATGAGTTGGTCGTATAGAGATATGAGCTGGTCGATAGTGATAAGGATCTGGTCGTAGATCATATTGCATTAAGGTTCATTCAATACAATTTGTATGTATTCGGAAATCATTATGTGCTGCTAGGAACCGTTGATGACTCGTGGTCGCAAAAGGTTTCTGAGTCACAACAAACTACGCATGAACCTAACGGGACACACATTTAACGGATCGGAACAAATCAGTACGGATACGATTCGTCAAATGTGTTCGGATATGATCCTCCAAGGGCACTATATAAGAAGATGCTTGAGGCTATTGGAGAGAAGAGAAAAAGGAGAGGAGACACACGATATGAGAAATATGTGAGTTGCTCCAAACCATAACCGCCATCTTCTTGAGAGAGCCTTCCCATGCGAGTTGGTGCTAGCACACCAGCGTACAACGTTCCTTCCCTAGACGTGTGGATACCATATAGGCGCTACTGTGGTTGCTGTTGCGCTTGAGGACGATCCGCAACCTTGGCGAGGAATTCGATTGGTTGTTGGAGGAGACGATCGACTGCGAGGACGATCGACTGCGATGATACTAAACGATCGACAAAGACCACAACATCAACGTACTCGATGTAGTACGATCGACTACGACCAATACAACGACGTGTTCTTTGTTGGACCAGACTGCTCCAACTTTTTTACGCTACACTACGCGTCTGGTGGTAACGATCTGTGATCTCTTGCTTGTATGACGTCCTGGTTTACGCAGTAGAATTTTTGAATTATTAGCTAGCGTAGCCTACCCGTATCCCTTCAGTGGTATCAGAGCCATCCTATATAGTTTTTTATCTAGATCAGTCGTATATACTTGATATGTGGCAGTAGTAGATTGAATCTATTACTGGTCGAGTCTAATAACCAAGATCGGTTTATATAGATGGAACGATCTAGGCACTGGTCAATAAGATCGAACGGTTTTCGGTGGCAGAAGATGGGTTTGCGAAGAGGTACAAGTTAAGAGCACGAGGTGATTTACTCGACTTGTTTTCGACTGCCTTGCATGATACTCCTACCGGTCGGCATTCCGCCATGGGAGTATGACGCAGTGTGTGGTCGTATCAAGGCAGTGATCAGATTAGTTTAGAATAGGGTTAATATGATTAATCCTATGATTTTAGAGGCTCAATTACGTGAATAAGATTCATATCTTGGAAAAGGTTTCCGAGCACACCGCCCTCGACCAGCGAGGGGCGCTGCCCCTTCGAACCCCGCCCGCTTACCGGCTAGCGGGACCGCTATGGTCGTAGCCACGTTATATGGTAATATGTGTTCATGTCACCCGATAGAATTGGATCCTATGCATAACTCGTTTTTGCAGGGATTGATGTGAATAGTATGACCCATTGTGTATTTGATGCATATATGGATTCCTCATGGCTTGTGTGTCATGCTGTGAGATAGCCATCGAGCTACGTATTATTGCATAATGGTCTACGTACTGACATATGTTGCTTGATATTATCATCTGTAATTCATTATTAGCTCTTTGGAGTAATTGCTTAGTAGATGAATGCGGTCATAGACTTCAAGCATGGTGGTCGGAGGACATAAAACATGGTGATGGAGATTGTCATGATAAGGGCCATCCTATTTCATAGTTTAATATGATTATCTGTGAATGTTTATTCCTGTCTTGCTATTTGATCATGTTTTATCATTAGATATTTTAACATCATAGAATAGTATCCCTTAAGAAAAATTAAGTTAATTTGATGTCTTTCCAATTGCTGCGACCATCATAATTTTGATCGTTAATTGGTGGGTCTACCAAAGTAGGGTGCCATTAACTATCTTAATAAGACAGGGTGGGTGTCAAACACTCATATGTATAGTGTTGGTTTAACTTAACAAGGCTATCAAAACAATTTTGGGTCTTAGGGTATGGTACTGTTGGCTGCTGGGGCATAGAGATGTCGTCCAACAGACAGGAGTCATATGTGATATGATTGGCAAGAGGTTGCCTGCCTAAAATCACTAGGTTTCTAGCAGTGATGTCATAACTCACTAGGACTTAATAATTTTTTTGGGTCTTGAACTCACTATACGATGTTTGAGGAAAACATAGTTTAGAACATATAGTTGGAGTATCTTTTATTGACTGTTGATGATCATGTTCGATCAGGTATGGACTGGTCGTATAGTGATACGACCAGATCCAAACTAATCTTATAGTGATACGACCAGGTCGAGACTAGTCGTATGGTGATATGATCAGGTCGAGACTAGTTGTATGGTGATATGAATGGTCGAACACGACCACCAATATGAGTGTCTAATAGATCTTACATAAATATAGTGCTGATCTTTGCATATATTTTTATTGTAGATCATGACACTTACTATTTCTTCTGCACCTACCTTTAATTTGCGATATGTTTTTGACTGGTTTCATAATCTGAGAATTATTCTCAAACAAGAAAAGAATGAATATATTCTAAAGGGAAAGGGTAAAGGAAAAACTCAAGATGAGATCGAGAGTCTCAAAGCTAAGCTTAAGAAGCTCAAGCTGGGTCCTAAGCCTGACACAGAATGTTACCATTGTCATAAGACTGGGCATTGGAAGAGATATTGTAAGAAGTACTTAGCAGAGATGAAAAAGAACAAGAGAAGTAAGACTTCCCGTTCAGATATAAATGTTATAGAAATTAATCTTACCACTTCTACGACCAGTTCTTGGGTATTTGATACTGGATCGGTTACTTATATTTGCAATTCGATGCAGGAACTGATAAGGAGTAGAAGTTTGGCAAGAGGAGATGTTGATCTCTGTATGGGCAATGGAGCAAGAGTTGTTGAATTAGCTATTGGCTTTTTACCATTAGCTTTAACCTCAGAATTAGTTATGGAACTAAATAATTGTTATTATGTTCTAGCCTTAAGCAAAAATATTATTTCCGCTTCTTGTTTAGGAGCAAAAGGTTATGAGTTCAAAATAAAGAACAATTGTTGTTCAATTTATTTTGAAGATATGTTTTATGGTCATGCTCCATTGGTGAATGGATTATATATTTTGAATCTTGAGAATATGCCTATCTATAACATAAATGCTAAAAGACTTCGACCAAATGAATTGAATCCCACTTTAATTTAGCATTTTTGTCTAGGTCATATAAATGAGAAACACATGATAAAGCTCCATAAAAATGGTCTTCTAAACTCATTTGAAACATGTGAATCTTGTTTACTTAGCAAGATGACAAGAGCACCTTTCATGTTCAGAGGTGAGAGGGCGAGTGACTTACTGGTCGTAGTACATTCGGATGTATACGAACCAATGAGCACTCGACCAGAGGTGGTTTTCAGTACTTTATAACTTTTACTGATGATTTGGTGATACGACCAGGTCCAAACTAGTCGTATGGTGATATGACCAGATCCAGACTAATCGTATGGTGTTACGACCAGGTCCAGACTAGTCGTATAGAGATACGAGCTGATCGTAGACTGGTCGAACACAACTACCAACTTTGAAAAGTGCAGAATCAACTTGACAACACAATCAAATGTCTACGATCTGATCGTGGAGATGAATATTTGAGTCATGAGTTTGGTGATCATCTAAACAAGTGTGGAATTGTTCCACAAACTCACTCCGCCAGGAACGTCTCAATGAAATAGGGTGCCTGAACGACGGAATCGAATACTATTAGACATGGTTCGATCAATGATGAGCCAATCTGATCTTCTATTACAATTCTAGGGATACGCTCTAGAAACAACGGCTTTCACTTTAAAATATGGTTCCATCAAAAACTATAGAAAAGACATCATATGAGATATGGAACAGAAAAAGTCATGGATTGTCTTTTCTCAGGGTATGAGGTTGTGAGGTATATGTCAAATATTTGACGTCTGATAAACTCACACCCAAGTCTGATAAGTCTCTTTGTGGGGTATCATAAGGAAACTAAAGGATATTATTTTTATAATCAGGTTGATAACAAAGTGTTCGTTGCCTTTAATCGTGTCTTCTTGGAGAAAGAATTTCTTTCCAAAGGAGTTAGTGAGAACAAGGTGCAACTCGAAGAAATTCGGGAACCATTTAAAAATATTTCAAGCTCTACTGAACCTCTACAGGATGAACAAGATGTTGTTGAACCTGTAGATGAGGCATCAGCTCCGCGTATATTAAAAAGGCCACGTCAATTGCCTATAAGGCATGTGCTTGACATTTTATTATTGAATAATGATGAGCCTAAGACTTATACAGAAGCAATGATGGGCCCAGACTCTGAGTCATGGCTTGAAGCCATGAGATCCGAGATAAAAATCCATGTATGACAATCAAGTTTTGAACTTGATTGATGCACCTGATGGTGTTACAACCATTGAATGCAAGTGGATTTTTAAGAAAAGATAGATATAGATGGAAATGTTCATATTCATAAGGCACGACCAATCGCGAAGGGTTTCAGACAAATTCAAGGTGTTGATTATGATGAAACCTTCTCATCTGTCGCTGTGCTTAAGTCTATCTTGATCATTCTAGCTATTGCTGCATATTTCGACTATGAGATATGGCAAAGGGATGTCAAAGCGGCTTTCCTAAATAGAAACCTAAGTGAGAATGTGTACATGACACAGCCTGAGGGTTTTGTCGATCCAAAGGAAGCTAGAAAGGTATGCAAGTTTAAGAAACTCATTTATGGATTGAAGCAAGTATTTCAAAGTTGGAAAAATTCGTTTTGATGAAGTGGTCAAAGGGTTTGACTTCATCAAGAACGAAGAAGAACCTTGTGTTTACAAGAAGGTTAGTAGGAGCAAGCTTGTATACCTAATCTTGTATGTGGATAACATACTACTGGTCAGAAATGATATTCCAATGCTTGAATCTGTTAAAACTTTATTAATAAATAGTTTCTCAATGAAAGATTTAGGAGATGCAGTATATATTCTTGGTATAAGGATCTATAGAGATAGATCTAAAAGGCTAATTGGATTAAGCCATGATATGCACATAGACAAGGTATTGAAACGGTTCAACATGCAGGATTCCAAGAAAGGTTTCCTCGTATATTGATACAACTAGATCCGGACTAGTCGTATAGTGATATGACCAGATCTAAACTAGTCGTATGGAGATACGAATTGGTCATAGACTGATGCCCATAACACATGATATTAATCTTAGCAAGAGTCAGTGTCCTACTACCACTGATGAGCGAGACAAAATGAGTAGAATTCCATATGCTTCGGTTATTTGACCTATTATGTATGCTATGTTATGTGCACGATCAGATGTGTCGTATGCTCTAAGTGTTACGAGCAGATATCAGTTGAATCTAGGTGAAAGTCACTAGATAGTAGTCAAGAATATCCTTAAGTATTTATGAAGGACTAGGGATGTATTCCTTATGTATGGTGGTGATGAAGAGCTGGTCGTAAATGGTTACACCGCTGCTAGCTTCAAAACCGATAAGGATGATTTCATATCGCAATCAGGGTTTGTGTTTTGTAAGAATACATGAGCAAGCATTTTAGTTCGATCAGATACGGACTAGTCGTATGGGGATACGAGCTGGTCGTAGGCTGGTCGAACATGATCACTAAGTGGTCGAAACCTAGTCGTAAGGAGTTACGAACTGGTCGAGACCAAATACGGGCTGATCATATAGAGATACGAGCTGGTCGTTAGTGATAAGAATCTGGTTGAAGATCATAATGCAAAATACATATGGATTTGAATTTTGCTGATCCGTAGACAAAACCTCTCTCGTAACCTAAACATGAGGCGCACACAAGAGCAATGGGTATAAGATACTTATATGATGGACTCTAGTGCAAGTGGGAAACTATTGGTGATATACCCTAGAGGCAATCATACATATGATTGTATTACGTCGATAGTGATAAGGATCTTGTCGTAGATCATATTGCATTAAGGTTCGTCCGATACAATTTGTCAATTTGTGTGTATTCGGGAATCATTATGTGCTGCTAGGAACCGCTGACAACTCGTGATCGAAAAAGGTTTCCGAGTCACAACCGACTATGCATGAACCTAACGGGTCACCCACATAACAGGTTGGAATAAACCAGTACGGATACGATTCGTCAAACGTGTTCGGATAGGGTCCGTCACGGGCACTATATAAGGAGATGCTTGAGGCTATTGGAGAGAAGAAAAAAAGGAGATGAGACACACGATATGAGATATACGTGAGTTGCTAAAAAGGATAGGAGACATATGAGATATAAGTGAGTTGCTCCAAACTCTAGCCACCATCTTCTTGGGAGAGCCTTCCCATGCGAGTTGGTGCTAACACACCGGCGTACAGTATTCCTTCTCTAGACGTGTGGATACCATAGAGGCACTACTGCGGTTGCTGTTGCACTTGAGGAAATCCGCGACCTTGGCGAGGAACTCGATTGGTTGCTGGAGGAGACGATCGACTGCGATAACGATTAACTGTGAGGACCATCGACTACGAGGACAATCGACCGTGAGGACGCTGGACGATCGACTACGACCACTGCTTCAACGTACTTGATGTAAGACGATCGACTACGACCACTACAACGATGCGCTCTTCGTTGGACCCGACTACTCCAACTCTTCTTCCGCTGCACTGCGTGTCTATCCATTGTGAAAGGCAATACTCTGTTGCTAAATATCCTTGTTTTTTCTGTTGCATCGTTTGCTATTTTTCAGGTTGTGACTTGTTACTAATTAGTTAGAAAAGTAGGAGTAATCTGTTTTGGTTACACATTTTGGACCAGTCAATATACCTATTAAGCTCCCTCGAAAGAAAGAAAAAACAGTTAAGCTAGCTGGAATAATTGTAACATGTCTCAAGGTGGACTACTGCAAAATGGACTGAAACTTTTAAAATACCACATTCTGCAATTCACAGGGGATTAGTATTAGTTTGATTGCAATGTGCACTTGGAAAATTGCAAATAACCCCTAGAAGTCAGCCTAAGTTTGATTTACCACGTACAAGTATAATGGTGGCAAATGTCGCCCCCGCCCTCCCCCCAACACAAGTGCACATTCGTTTGATTTTTCCACATGGTGGCCCTTTTTGTGGCATGCCAATTCATATATGAGGCGTTCTAGCATGACCCTTGGAATTAAGTGTGAGCCTTAGGTTGGGTATAGGCGGGGCAAACGGTGTTTTCCTCTTTCACCGAATTGAAACGAGATGAGGGAGTACAATAAGGAGGGAGGCAGGGGCAAAGGCCATCGTGGCTTCTCTACCCGCACCCTCACTCCGGTTATGTGGAACCATAGCTCGCATCGAACTGGAGACAAAGATCCTACTGGTTCAGTCTAGTTCGATCTACTTCAATCCGGGTCGAACTAGTTGTAAGCATACGACTCAGGTGTTTGTATCTTCATTACATCTTATCTGCAACCGACCTTGCACACCATGGAGTCCACATCAACAGAAAAACACCCGAGTCAGTGGGGAAAGTCCGCTTGGAGGAAAATCAAACAACTCTGCACTTGTGAGGTGGCATTCGCCACAAATATACTTGTAGGGGGTCAATCAAACTTATACTGACTTCTAGGGGGTTATTTGCAATTTTCTCTATTATTTATGCTCTGGAGAATAATACTGCATTCGTCATGCATAGGGATAAAAACGGATCGGATATTTTTCGACCGATCCGGACGAAAACGGATTCGGATTGTCTCGGATCGGATTTTTCTCGGATAATTTTCGGATCGGAAACGGATTCGGATTTTTTTGTCGGAAACGGAAACGAATACTGTAGGAATGCTATCCGGCGGATACGAATACGGATACGGATTATCCGGATAAGACCAAGTCCGGATATCCGGATTTCGGCCCAAAAGAGAAAATGAGATTTTAATTGATTTTTGAATTTCAGAAAATACAACAAATCAAATAGCCTTTTAGAAAATAGCAAATAGAGTTTAAAAATCTAGAAAAAAATCAAAAAATTCCTTGAATTATTTTGAACTTAATAAAATTAATTCCAAGTTAAAGTTGGTTTTTATTTTTGCACATAAATTATTTTTAATTCCTAAAAAATAGGAAAAACCTATTTAAAATCCAGAAAATTCAATAATTTTTTTTCATTTTCACTTTAAATCCAATAAAACCCAGAAATCTCAATAAATTTTATTTTTGACATTGAAAACAAGGAAATTAAATAATTGACTTTATTTTTATCATTTTTTCTTTTTAACCAAGAAAACTCTTTTAAATCTCAGAAAATCCAATAAAATAGTAACTTTGTTAGTTTTATTTTTAGTAACATACTTTGGGATGTTACAGTCATTTATGTATAGATTAACCATCTAGTCTGATCAATGTTAGTGCGAACTAAGTTTTATGTATGTGATGAACTAAGTGTGAATGTATAATGACTTGTGACTTTATGAGTTATGACTTATGAGCTAAATATTGTAAACTAAGTGTTATATTTGTGAAGAACTAGTTAATGCAACTTGCTAGTGCCAATGTTATGTGTGGTTGCTGAAAATATGAACAATTCATGAATTTTTGCATCAAATAAACTAGTTATATGTTTTTATTAATTTCTGGCATACAATTTAAGGGGTTTTTATATTTCAAAAAATATCCGCGACCGTATTCGTTTCAATTTGTATTCGCTCCGTATTCGTATTTGATATTATTCGTATCCGTATTCGTATCCGAGTATTCGTATTCGTATCCGGATCCGAAAAAAAATATGAAAACAAATATGGTAGAGCCATTATTCGTCCGTATCTGATCCGTTTTCACCCCTAGTCACGCACCTATTTCCTTTCAGATATCAGCTAGGTACCATGGAACGTTGGCCAAAGAATGGAATGCTAAGCTTCTCAAAGCCTTGCTTAGGGTATGAGTCATACTGGCAAGATCAGCAAGTTGGCACATCGAAAGGCGTCGGCAGACTAGCCAGCAGAGGCCACAATTCGAAGGATCACAGCCAAATGTAGAGAAATTGTTGAAGTATAGGTAAATTATCCGTCTTTACTCATTAGCTTAAGTTTTTGTGTGAATTTCTTGGTTTATACAACATATTAAA